>OX638401.1:22331966-23780315 GCA_951813805.1 Limnephilus auricula
CGAACGTCAACTTAACTCCTTCCTGCTACTAATAAACTCCTTCCACAAACAAATCAAATTCACCATAGAAATAGGAACCAATTCTACCTTAAACTTTTTAGATCTTACATTATCAATCATAAATAATAAAATCGAATATAAAATCTACCGTAAACCTACGTTCACAGACATAACCATCCATAAGTCCTCTAATCACCCCATCTCCCACAAACACTCCGCCTTCCATTCCATGATTCATAGGCTAGTTACAGTCCCTTTATCAAATACCAACTTCACACTAGAACTATCTACGATTAAACAAATCGCAATAAATAATGGTTACGATTCAAATGTAGTCAACAACATCCTAAATAAAAAACTTAAAAAATTATCCACAACAAAATTTTTATTCAACAGCAATCCTCTTAATAATAATATAATAACCAATAATAATCAACCCTACCAATGGCGTAGAATCTTGTATATCAATAATTTTTCCCAAAAAAGCATAAAAAATCTCCCAGTAGACATCAAACCAGCATTTTACACTAATAATAGTATAGGTAAACTTTTAATGAACGGTAAAGACAAAGAAGATAGCTTCGGTCATTCGGGTATCTATTCACTTCAATGTAGCGATTGCCCCGCATTTTACATTGGCAAAACTGCAAGAAATATTAATACTCGTGTCAAGGAACACCTAAGATGTTTACACAGTACCGGATTCTCAGAATTTGCAAACCATCTTATAGAAACAGACCATACATTTAATAAAAATACAGGCGTAACGTTATTGCACAAAAACGAAATAGGTATCAGATTGGATAATTTAGAAGCCCTAGAACTAAGGAAAGCCATAAACACTAATAGAAAAGTAATAAACAATCAAATAAATTTAAATAAAAGTCCGATACTTAGGTTGTTCCCCATTGACAAAGAACATTCACTTTCCAACCCCCAGTCCCTTACTCCAATTACGTCCTGCACCGGCGGAACCCAGCCCATTTCTTCAATCCCCTGAATACATTATAACAACACATGTTAGATATTAGATATTAGTAGAGATTATACTGCCCTGAAGAAGCTACGGTTGTAGCGAAACCCGGTCGGCATTAAGTATAAAAAAATAAAAGTGGTGTATACAAAGTTATTGTTTTATTTTAAATTATAATGTCACATCACAAAGTAACTGCTTCATACGAACAAATAATATTTTTTTTTTTAAAACTTAGCCACTGACCGGTCACGATACAGAAATATTAATAGAAAAAGCTATAGAAGCCTTTCATCCAACATCTTACATTAGTTCCACAAAGGAGGCCCTGAGGAAAATAATTTCCCTCAGGGCCTATATCATCTTTGAGGATGCTGTGTGGAGGGTATTTTTAGGGAAACGAAGGAGAGGAAGTTCT
Organism: Limnephilus auricula; assembly: GCA_951813805.1. Classification (NCBI taxonomy): domain Eukaryota; kingdom Metazoa; phylum Arthropoda; class Insecta; order Trichoptera; family Limnephilidae; genus Limnephilus; species Limnephilus auricula. The sequence continues at coordinate 22,333,358 of OX638401.1, forward strand.
GGGAAGGAAAAAGGTATGAGGGGTGGGTAGGAATCTGGGGTTCAGTGTATCTAGATCATCCGCCGCCAAGAGCTAGACAATGAACCCCATGAACCCGTGCACCCCTGCGAAGTCACCAAACGTAGCGAACCACTTGGGGTGACCTATGGCAGAGGTGTTGGTTATCCAATAAATGGTTCCCGGGGCGGCGGTACCCATTCCCGCCTCCCAAATTTTTTTCGAGAAAAATAATGTCCAATGAATTCCAAGTGATAAAATTAATTTCCAATGAATTCCAAGTGAAAAAATCATTAGATTCTAAACTTAGGTAAAGAATTTTTTTTAAAAGGAACCTAGGGATCTCGCAATACAATTGGAAAATAATTTTAACTTTAAATCAAATTTTCGTTGAATCAGTATCGCAGAAGTTTGTAAGATTGAATGTTAGAAAATTTTAACGAAAATACGTTCAAGATAAACTCTTTACCTTTAAAAAGTGAGTAAAAGTTCTCGAGGAAAATCCTTGTGGATTTTTATTTACCGCCTCTCTGCGTCGATTGCAAATAATGTTCTGCCGATTTAAAGTTTTAAAAAATCCACTACAAAAAAATGTTCAAAACCTGTGTTTCGCTTCTTCTTCCCAGAGTCTCTTGCGGAAAGCAATTTAACTTCCATAGAAAAATTAATGAAGACTCGAAGCAATCTGCCACAAAACGAAAAACGAAATTCTTTTAATCTTTTCACCAACTTCACTGGAGCTTTTTAAGTGATTTATTTTTACTCTCAACGGAATTGAATTGCGGAATTTAATTTAGATGTTATCGTTACAGGGGCGTGGAAAGATTTCTCCTGGGGAACAATACACGTGAGTGTTGACCTTCGTAAGGGTGGGTTACTGGATTCAATTATTGATCCAGCTAATAATGTTGCGCGTGATTCACGTAGACTGTTTTAGCAATCTGCTGATTTTATGCCTGACTTTATTCCGGGAAATACATTTTTCAAACGGACAGAACTTCCGGACAATGCGTTAAATGGCAGTTTCTATTAAGGGCACGCTACCCCGCTCAAAAAGAAGAAGATGGAGAGATACGACAATACGAAAAAACGTTAAAAACCATCAAATTCATGAGAAAATTGTGAAAATGTTTAATAAAAGACAACTCGTTTGAAAAAGAACAAAAATCTCGCGGGGACTGTGTCAAGTAGCATTTAAAGAAACACTGTGAATTTTTTCATACATATAACTTGTAAAATAACAGAAACAAACGTGTAAATAATAATTTTTGGAGCATACTTTGCGATTTATTTCTATCGAGGGAATTTCAAATAATTACCGTTTCGGCGTGGGGAATGTGTAGATACTATCTTAAAGAACAACATATATATTTTTAAGAACTTAAAAACTTCAAACGTTTATGGAAAACATGTAAGAAATCGGTAGAAATTGGCAGAGTGGCCCGTTAAACGTTCATTTTATCATATCTACTCAAACAATAAACCCGTCTATTGGACTTTGGAAAACGTCTATTAAATGTTTTATCTGTTAATTATGTTTATCTTTATACAAAATATTTGCTATAATTTATTGCGATCTTCAATGGAGTTTAAACGAAACAATGTAACTAGTAGATTAATAAATCTCATGTTATCGCATGAAAGTGGTATTTGACTCTGAAATACTAAGTAGTGGTATTGGAAGACGAGATTTGTTTAAACAATTTTGTGTAATGTAAATCCTATAAAATAAAACAATTATTTAAATACCATTTTTTATTTTTTTTATTTTGCATGAAAGTGGTATTTAACTCGGAAATACTAAGTAGTGGTATTGGAAGACGAGATTTGTTAAAACAATTTTGTGTAATGTATATCCTATAAAATAAAACAATTATTTAAATATTTATTTTTATTTTTATTTTGCACGAAAGTGGTATTTAACTCGGCAATACTTAGTAGTGGTATTGGAAGATGAGATTGTTAAAACAATTTTGTGTAATGTATATCATATAAAATAAAACAATTATTTAAATATTGTTTTTTTTTTTTTTTGCATGAAAGTGGTATTTAACTCGGAAATACTAAGTAGTGGTATTGGAACACGAGATTTGTTAAAACAATTTTGTGTAATGTATATCCTAATAATATTTTATTTAATGAAGATAATATTAGCGAAAGTCAATCGAAAATCCGAAACAGAAAAATCAGAAAAATGTATGGATACATCTGGGACTCGAACCCAGGACCTCTGGAAATCCGGGCCAACGCGCTATCCACTGCGCCAACGTAGCCCTATCCGATTCGGTCATTTTTAACTGTATCATTCTTCAACTGAGAACCACCATACATAAAGATAGCAGCCAATAGAGATATGCATTAAGAAAAATGAAAATAATGTTGGGACATCATTCGCACCCGAGGTCTATGATCTAAGGATTGCAAATCCGTTTTTTGAGATAGAAGAATCCATCCAAGAATCCAGAAAGTTTTTGCGAATATTTTGGGGCTCCACACCAGAGGTGGCTACCAAATTCGTCTGTGGGGCGCACTTGCGATTTGTACAGGGTGAGCAGTTGTGTACTATTTATTATAGTATTTGCGGGCCAATAAGGATTCGGAAGATTGCTTCCGTTAAAGAAGACTAGATTTTCATTTAGATCCCTTAACAATATGTAGATAGACAATAAATTTGAAGATACTTTCAGTATCGCCCTGGTGTAAGACCGCCATTCAGAATTGAAACTTTGCTTAATAATGGCTTTAGCCATGTACCTAGGATAGCAATATGAATAGCCAGGTACTTCCACATCCTTATCCATCTCCTTCCCTTTCCCACTTACGTTCAGCCTCACAACATACCCCAATTGGGGATGCCATGGTCTCACTGGCTCCAGACAGGAGCAGTTGAGACCCTTGTGAGGTATTCTCTGTAAAAAAAAGTGATAGAATTGAATATAATTCTCCTCAGCCCTTGAGGACGTCGTATGTGGAGTTATTGTAAAAAAAACATAAGAAATGGGTCACATTTGACACATGTAACGGTCACCAACGGTTACCAACAGCAACAAAAAAGTAACATTTTGTTTTCCAATCAAAAATTAAGTTGCGCTGCCTGAAACTATGTCGTGCCGTCGGCACTAAAACTTTCAACAGCAAAACCTTAGTTATTTATTTCCGTCTCTGGCTTTTACATTCTCAAGTGTATCACTCGGTTAATCCAAGCTCTAGTTTTTCACGCCAACACATCGTGTAGCTTCGGGCCTCGCCATTAGCAGCTTGGTTTAACAAGAAGCAAAGCACGAAAGTTATCCGATTAAAACTTGTGTGTTTTGAATGTTTGAGAAGTGCTGCCAAATAGAGTCGAACTGGGATGTGGAACAAAAATATACTTATCGGAAGTTTGCAAAGGTCTTGCACACTTTTAAAAAGGCTGTAACTATGAATTCTGTGAAGAGTAAGAACCTCGCTTCCAAAAAAATGTGTTTGTTATTTTCTCTTTAATAAATCAATACCAATATTTCCTTTAAAATCATAAGATTGGTAATAAATAATTAATTACAAACCATATATTGTATGTAACATTTATTTCTTTCAAATAAGAAATTATACAATTTGTGCAAAGAAACGTCAATATCTCAATAAATAAATAAAAAAAATCACACTTTATTCAGGCAGGTAGGTACTAGGTAGCTTTCATAATATTGATTATTCTTTGACAGCTCCACACATCCACACGGAGAAAAACTTTAGTCTAAAATACGATCATTTTGTTCGTAAAAACGGTTAAAAACTGGACTGAAGTTCTTACGAACAAATTAACAGTGTTTCAATGTTTATTGGCGGGAAAATGTAAGAATAATTTCTTAGTGTAAGTACGAAATTACGTATTCTAACAAATTATTCTTACATGTTCCCGCCAATAAACATCGAAACACTGTTAATTTGTTCGTAAGAACTTCATTCCCGTTTTTACGAATAAAATGATCGTATTTTAGAATAATATTTTTCTCCGTGCATGCTGAAGCGTGCTCTGGCGGGACGAAAATGCAGTATCCTACACGGCCACCATCTTGAACTGGAAACGGAACGTACAAACACATTTTCAGACAGACCAGACGATAAACGGTCTTGTTAAAACCAGGCTTTGCTACGCTTAGTCAAGAATTATAAATATATCTCAATCGATAAAATAATGAAAAGAGATTGGCTTGAAATTTTCTACCGCCGCCGCTTAGGACGGTTTTTAAAATTTTAACATTTTTTCTTTAAATTTAAGAGTCAGTATTCATGTTCTGCAAGAGTCCTATTCAAGTTCTGTTATTATCCGAGTAATGTGATACAACAGAATTTAATAGAACTATAAAATTTTGTGTTAAAAATTCTATACGGGTTGTTAGAAAAATGTATAAAGTTACTAGTGATTGAAAATTTTTTATGATAATCTTTCAAATTCTATGTATATAGCCTATTATAGAATTTCTTAATTATCTTCCACCATATAACAGTGTGTGGGCAAATAGCTTGCCGTGCGATCAGTTTATAAACATTGTGCATTTTTCAAAACCTTTTCAGTCGTGAGGTAAAAGTTAGGTGCGCATATTTTTTTCAGTAATTTTGTCCGCAGCCACAATAATAATACTTAGATTTTGTAAAATAAATTATTGAGAAGACGGGTGTAGAAATATTAATTATATGTATTACAGGAATTATCAATGAACGTGAAAAAAAAAGATTAATTGATTTTTGCCAATTTTTTATCAACTTTTCTTTTTCATTATGTGCTTTAATACCTACTTTATAATTATATAAGCTAATATTGTGAAACATTTTATTTCTTACTAGATATACGAAATATAATCAGAAATTATCTAAATAAACTTTCATAAACAAAACAATGTTGTTGTCATTTCTATAAAAACCTTTGAAAATATTTGTCGTAATTGTATTGTTCGATGTTCCTTTGGTTCAAATCCATTACTTTCTTTTAATATTATAAAACAGTTATTATAATTATGTAAATCATGCAATCAAAAATATGAACCAGAAATCTTTTCCACCTAAAAATATCATCAGATTCTATATCAGATTGAGTCCAAAACTGAGACGTCAAAAAATGTCGAGGGCGTAAATGTTGTTTTTTTTTATTATTTAGGAATAACGGTAAATCCGTAAATTGTAATATTTAATCATTGAGGCAATATTCACGCCAATTCTTAGATGCTACCTAATCTTTTAGAGATTTTTTTGAATCACGGCTTTTGTTTGAGAGTTGTTGATGTTGTCTTTTTTAATTAAAGAAAATTTTAAGCACAAGCGTATATGACATGACAAAAAGTTTGGTGTGATAAATTGGCCTAATTGTCCTGTCGATTTTTGTTTATATACATAATATTGTTGAACATTTTTGGCATCTGAAAGCCTTATACAAGTGAATAGATAATATTTCACAAATAAATACGACAATGGACAGACTGTATAGTAAGAATATTAAAATATAAATGCTTGAAAAATATTCAATGTTTGTTGCTGAGTATGTGTATGTAAAAAATCTATCAGGAAACATTTTCGTTATTAAATGGTCTATTATTCCAGCATTGGTCAACCAGCTCAACTTTTTAATTAAATCACTCGACAGTAGAACAGTTTTCATAGAGTATAAAAATACAGGGTAAATGGTAACAGGTTTGGCTATAAAATAGTATTTTATATTTAGTGGGTAACCCTGCAAAATGTGCTTCGACAAATGAAAGTCAGTTAATACTGCCAACGGTTTGTTTTCAGGAACCTTTTCACCGACAAATTCAGAGAATGTAATGTTTCTATTAAAAGGTTCAAATAATCTTGGAAAGTATGATTCATACTTCGGATGTAATTGATTCAATGATTTATTCTTGCGAGAAAGTGAAAACGCTATATCCGCGTAATTTTCAGAGTATGTGAGTAAAGTTATCCCGGATTCAATGAGCTCTTCCTGAGTGTTAAACCTGTGGTCGATAGGAATAGTCAGCGCCGAGTAAATGCTGCAATAAAAAGACATTGTTAGCACAGCTGACGATAACACCCAGAACTGGAAAGCAATCCTCATGACGTCGTTTCTTGGCTGTCGTGGAACGGACACATTCAAGTAGATTGAAATAGCGTAGAAAAGCAAGCTTTGAATCCCACCCAAAGGTTGAAAGTTATTAGAATTACACCTCCTAAGAAAAACTTCAAGCAAGAACGATAATAGAATACTGCCAATGATAACTACCATGAACCAGAAAAATATTTTATTGTTCATCTTATGCGGAGATGGGTCGATCACCAACCACACAATTTCTTCAGTTGTCAAGAAAGCATTCAGAGAGGACGGAACATGGGAAATTGGATTGTCTCCAACCATGAAATGTTCAACGTAAAACGCAAAGAGGTAAGAAATGTCTGTCGATAATGTTTTAATTGAATTGTTCTCATCTATAAAGTAGCGGTCGTGACTCCGGCTATAAGATCCAGTTCTAACTTTGACATTTAAGTTTTTACTTATAATTTTCAATGCCTCGGAAACATAATGATTCTGCATATATTTCACTTGGATTTCCATTTTATTCACCATATGATTTAATACAAATTCTACATCAATAAAACAGGATGATTCGTATTTGGGCGGAATGTTTACATTCGTCTTCATTTCGAGTCGACCTATAGATGAGTTGTAGAGCCACATAAATCGTTGAACGACGGCAATGTTTCCACATTTGTTCACGACAGAAGTTCTGTACCCTCGCAATTCATCGGGAGAATTCACCAGCATGATCGCACTAGGACTCAGATTCATAAAAAACCGAATCGGCTGTTTGGCTATAACCATAATCAAAGTTGTATTGAGGTATTTATGGCCCAGTGAAAACCTTTGCGTCGCTTTGAATTGGTCAACAAGCAACAAGATATCAGCACTTGGTAAGAATCTCGAGGATATTAACCAAGCTTTATTAATTACCCCGGTCAAATTTTGGTATTCATAGTTAAACATTGGTTTGTTCTGCTGGATAATCATATCTGTTACCAATGGTTCGTTTGGTGCCCACTTTTGCTGAGGATTTCTTAACCGGATGACCATAATATTTTCTGATTTGAAGAAGAAATTCATCAAATCGTTGACCACGGGAAACACATGCGGTATTGGAATACCCAAGGAATATTTGATTAAAAATGCAAGATACAATATATGAAACTTCATTACTGACGTGTTGGTGAATAAGACGACCAAACCGTTTGACTTCAGAATAACTACAATTTCTATAACAAAGAACCTGTAGTATAATTGCACTCACGTCATGTGAAATGAACATTATTCAATGGGGTGTCTTTAAAGACCACATTTAAAGAAATAATCGCTTTCCTAAAGACGTAATTTTGTTAGTATCGTTAAATTCAATGTGTTTTCCACATTTGACTTTCGAATAGCATGAAAGTATGACTTGAATTGAAAAAAACCTGCTTTCTCACTTGTTCAAAAATTTAATACATGACTTCTATTGCACGTTTCCCCATCTATTTTGATTTAATATTGTTTAATTCATACAAATGAAATTATTTGTTTGCTCCCTACACGGTACCTAAGCCATTCATTCGATTGCGATGAAATTTTTTGAAACGTTTCTATGTTTCTATGTGCAATGGTGAGCTCTACGTTATGAAATTATTTCCTATACCATTCGTCCGATTACGATGAAACTTTGGTGAGTTGTTAGGCGCACATTCGCGAATGTTTCTGTATATAATAGTGAGCTCCAGCATAATGAAATTTGTTTTAAAAAATTACGATAGATGAAGCGCGAAATGTTTAAAAAATGAATGTGTTTCATATGGAAGGAGGGAGAAGGAGGGGAAATTCGAGAAAGGAAAGGGGAACGAAGGAGGCGGGGCTCGCGGGAGGTTAGACGAGGTAGGGTGGAAAGTGGAAGGAAAAAGCAGGAGGGAAATGCGGGAGATGTGGTCGCGGGAAAGGGGGAAGGCGGAAGGGGTACGTGAGAGGGGAAGGAGGCATGGGTGGGGAACAGGGGCGTATGAGAAAGGACACGCTGGGAAGGGGTGGAGGACGAAGCAGGGTCAGATGGAGGTATAGCAATATATATATATATATATAAATTAGAAAAAATACATGCTTCTCACACTGACAGCTGTTATGGCATGCTCACGGTTTACCTTCTGATTTATACGTACCAGATAGAAAAAATGTGTATTCAAAGGGCTAAAAAAATGAAATAAACTGAATTAAAACACAAACACATTCTTTGAGCGGCATTGCAATGCATGCCGGATAATCGCTATTTACTTATAAACTTCAAGTCTCATTTCAACATATTCTCTACATGCTGGTTTAGCGCTATCACTAAAATAATGATTAAAAAAAAAATATTTAGTATCAGGCTGCTCTACTTATTTCTCTACAATAAAGTGCATATTTTAACATTTACAGAATGCGGAAAACGTAACATATGTTCTTTATTCCCACATAAGTATGTACATTTTATACAACTCCGTAATAAAACGTAATATTAAAACATAAAGCTACGAGTGAGCGTTTGTGATGAAAACCTCATTATATATTAATGCTTTCGCTCTAAGTAAGAGTAGGAAAAAAAGTGGACTTGTATTAAAAGAAAAGAAAAGAAAACAAATTAATCAAAATTATTGAGCGCGTGATAAAAGGTAATCCCTCGGGGTATGGAGTATTGGATTCCATCTCAAGCTCAAACTTTCTCTGATATTCAATTTGAGAAATATATATTTCAATAAACCTGTTCCTAGTAATTCGCAAAGCCCACGAGGCCAGTGTGTCCCTGGCATTGAGCTAGAGGGAAATACTGCAAAACTTTCCAAGCTTACGGTAGAGTTTTCTGCGAGGATTTGCATCGAACAAACTTCCCAAGAACATAAAACTCAACCGTTATAATATATCACCGTAATTTATTCCTCAAATTGAAAATGTTTCCGTCCTAATGTCTCGTGTTGTGCCAGAGACGAGGGAATGTAAAAATATGCCCGTACACCGCTTTACGGAGTAAACAACCGAAGACACTCCATAAATATTGCAATTCGAAGGACCCAACTTTGTTTTATCACTTTCAAATAAAAGTTCTCCACGCGAAGTTTTTATCTTAAGAACTTTTTAATAATCATTAATATCAGCTAACAGATTTTTAACATTTTTTCCCTTTCAATTAAGACCAACTAAAGACATTATGCTGGAAACTTTTAATGGCCTTTAAAATATTGATTCATAATACCGTTTAAATTAATCTCCAGCAAATTTTGTTCCAGAACGAGAATTTTATGTAATTTTATCGTTGATTAAAAATTTTTTAGAGCAAGAAATCATTGAATAATAAGATAATACTAATGTTTCTGATGCGTGTTTTGTGAAATTTTGATGTCGAAGGACCTTGAAATGTGTATGTTTTAACCACTGCACAAGTAGAAGTAAGCACATAAGGAAAATGAGAGAATTACTTCATTTGGCCGTTTTAACTTTGCACTATATTGCGGTAATATTTTTCTTCTTAGAGCGGTGAGTAGCTAAAGAGCGGATGCAGATGCGAAAATTAAATGCAGAGATGTTTACGGGAAGAGGTTCGATTATTGACTGATTGTGGGTAATGGGAAAAAAGGACAGGTTTATAGGGAAAGGTAGGAAGAAAATGTGACAATACTAGCTACAAGTACAGCAGTTCATGTATGTGTAATGTGTATAGGTTTGTATAGATGTATGCATGTAAGTGTAGCCGTGTAAACGCCTAACCAGTATCTGTACGAAACATGAAACAGAACAAGAAACAGAAAAATAAAAAGGTAATGGTCGCATCGGGGAATGGAACCCAGGATCTCTGTCTTACCGGGGCTGTCTTAGATAGTTAAATATTTAAATTTATATAGTTAAAATTGGATTAATACAACGTTTTTTTTTTAATTTAAAAGAATTAAAGGAAATATTATTTCATGGTAGAATGTTGCGTTAACATTAAAAAGTATTTAAGTTCTTTCAATGCAATTTGCGTTAATTTTCGTCACAATTTCCAGCAATAAAGATCAGAATTAACTACTTTTTGAAACGTAACTTTAAACTTACGGTATTAATTGCGTTGTTTATCTCGAAATTGGCATTTTGTCGCGTGGCAAATAAAATCATTTGAAGAGAAATAAACAGATTGTTAGAATGGCGTAGTGTTGTCAGAAGGAGAAATAAGGTGTTTTACGATTAAAGATTACGAACAAAGCTGAGACGCAGTCGTAAATGTTATGTTTGCGTAAACGAATTGATCTCTAATTAAAAACTCATCCCACGTGGATATTCTGGTAAAGGTAATATGTGCCAAATGAAGGGCGTCAGGATGAAATAACACAGACGTGGATTTCAATTAAAAATAGTACAATGCCTAAATTCATGGAGAGAATCAGACCTACTGAAATTACACACGTCAAAAATCTGTTTTTTATTGGTTTTAATTTTAGGGTGTTGAAGAGTGTGCTATATAAAAATAGCTTTCGAAAAACAGTAGTATTTTTTTGACGATGGTATGAAAATCTGGTGGGTGTAATTTTTATTTTTGTAATTTTTTTAAAAGGTGCCTTGAAGTATGTGACCTTACTGGGATACCCGCTCGCAGATCACGTTGTACATGGTTTTGTGCATAAATTATAAGTAAATACCTATGTAAGAGTAATTGTTATTTTTTAAGAAATAAAAAATTCCCCGGTTACAAATAAACTGACAATATTTAAAAATCTCCTACTTTAAGCGAAAAATATTATTTATGTCGTGTTGGACGACTGAGACAGCCGAGGAATTGAACACACGTCGCCTGGTTAAAACCCAATTACGATGCCAACTCAGCGACTAACCAGTGTATTTATATAAAACATGCCTATGGTTTACAAATTCAAATTCCCATGAGGTCTCCGGCAATGGGCTCATTGTGCTATTTTCCATTTTACCTCATTACGTTGACAGTAACCCGGTCCCTTTGATAAAGCTTACCAGGGTTGCCATTGTATGTTTGGTTATGTCTCCTGGTTCCACAATATAGTGAAATACAGTTGTGTATACGAAATTGAACATAAAACACTCCCACACGGGAATCCTGGTGTTATTTTATCTGTATAATGTGTACTAGACAAAATCAATTTCACTAATCTACAAAAACTCAAATTTCTTCGTAAATGCATAAGTTCGAAAAGAACGTATGAAAGTGATGGACCGCCAAATTTTCCGTTACCATCATGCAATTATTGGGAAAAGGTGTGTATGAAGCAACCGAATCCCGTCACAGATTTTTTACTAGGTAGATGGAACTTTATAAGTCGCCAATCCTTTATCCCATTCCAAAATCCCCCTTGTGCTGGTTCCAACTATTTAGTTTCGTTGCAAAATCATTCTATATTTATTTTTATAATTAGATTTAATTACAATTTTATGTCTTCTTTCAATCCATTAAGTACCATTCTACACAGATTCAAAAGAAATTTACAAAACATTAGAAGTCATGTCAATAAGACAACTCTATGCCAAATATGCACTACTACACCTCCTCCAACACAAACTCCATATTCCAATTCAACCGAAAACCTCAATAAAAACCAGTTCCTCAACAAAAACTAGGTCCTCAACAAATAAAACACTCAACATACCGATAACAAACACCACACATGGACAAAGACACTTTCAATATTACGCAACCAAACTTTTTAATTGTATGCCCATTACTCTGAAGCTGAAGCAACTAATAACTGCAAATACGTCTACAAATATTTACAAAAAACTTATCTCAGCCTGGATCAAAAATCAAGATTTTCACTTCATTCAAAACATAATAACTCCAAACCAAACATAAACAAACTATAAAAAATGTAAAATAACTTAACACATTTTTCGAGAATATACCAACTATACACACAATTAAAATATATATACATGTATATATATTTTTTTTTAATAAATAATCAGTATAAAAAACCAATAATTTAAAAAATAAATAAAGAAGAAATTTTCTACTACAACCCATAAATACTTGTCACACTTAAACATAACCACGTAAACACCTCAGCACTGGTTCTCCCATTGAGGTGTTCACGAAACATACAACATTACCCAACCACAGTTTCACATTCACAAACCTACCTTACACACAACATAATAAAAAGTTCATAAATTATATTATTATGTATAAATATTAATAACTTTATGTGAACACTGTAATATTACATAGAAAAAAAGACAATCTTCTTAGTTTAACTCAACACGTGACTCTACCTTTTTAGCAGAATTATTGGTTCAAACGTGACTATGTATCTATGTTTAAACGCAACGATGAATATAAGTATATCCCTTATCTATGGTTTTCATATCTTAAACTTTATAAATAACCTGAACTTATGTCATCCGGTCTTCTCTTGTCCAAAATACTAGTAATAGCAATAATGAAGATAGGTTGTAGACTGCAATAATAATGAACGTACCTCTGATGAATGTACGACGCAAACGTAGGATATAAAAGGCCAGTATGCTTATCAGTATTACGCGTGTCAGTAGATCTCTATCTATTGTACCTTTTATTAACAAAAGCGTATTCGTTTTAAAAGGAAGCGGGCGCGATCAAAACCCTCCGTAGAACATTGCATCAGAAATATATTTCAGTGTTTTAATCTATCGAGGAAACAATCCATCAGCTTTGATTACAGAAATCATCATCCACGTGGTCCAGGATTTACGACCCTGGGCAAATCGAGGAGTTATCGCAGAAACTCCCTCTCCCTTAAAATAGATATTTTCAACAAAAACCTTACACACAATCCCTAGTTGATTCAACGACAAATGTTCTTAATATCTCGCTTTATTAGGGCCGTCACATTTGGCGAATAGCGCAATCGTAAACAAAAGATAAGCTAGAATAATTGCAACATAAATTGAAAACAAACGTCATCATACGCGAAAGCGTGAAAATTTAATGGTTCCCGTTTTTCTCCCGACAGTAAATAATGGCAGATGGGAGATAAATCATACGTCCTCACCGCCACATAGAGATATATTTTTGTGGGTTAATGTCCTGCCATTAACCACGAACGGAAGATTAATTACTGGAGTTATGTGCGAGTGATGCGGGAGAGCCTTACGTTTATGTTCCTGTATTATTACAGCTTGTCCCCGGTTAAAGCTCGTTGAAGGGGAAGAATTCTACTATAACGTAATGGTAGAACGAAGCACGTAAATTGGCATTTGTTTGTGCAGGTTCTGAAAATAAGAAAGCATATTTTTATGATATTTTTTAATTGTGTGTTAATGTATTCAACATGGTGAAGGTACGATTTTAGGTAAGATTGTTTTTAAATTGACCATTGATTCACTCTAGAAAATTCTTCCGTAATGTTTATTTACATGATACATAATATTTGTGAATAAAATGCTGCTTGGTGTTTAAATTTCGTGAAACGTACTTGTTTTATTACATTGTAAAAATTAAAGACGATCGCTTTTGTCGTTTGAATTTGGTAATGTTTGTACACCATGTTAAATAATGGACCGTTCGTTGTAAGCTACTTACTTTTAGAATGAGCCATTTTTGAATCACACTTAGGCGAAATAGCTGTATTTCCTCTCAACACGGGTCTCTTTAAGATCGAGTTTCCCTCCTCGAAACAACCCTTCAAAAAGACCCCCAAAGTTGGGGAGGTGTTAAGTGTCCAATGACACCGTGTGGACTGTAAAACTAATTTTGAAGCGAATTACGAGTGTCCATAAGATCGTGTTTTTATTTCGACAGGGGAAGGAGAAGACAGGAATGGCCCTTACCTTGATGATGAGGTGGCAGCTCCCAGCTCTTCATTCACTATCACTTTCCATTTTGTTAAATGACCCGATGGTTATCACTATCACGATTATCATAATATATTTATGATTGTTATTTGCGAGATTTGCGAAATGCTTTTACAAGCCCGACAGAATGTTTAAATAAAACAACTGAATTTTTTTATTAAAAAAACAACGAGGTGCCAATATGTTCTTTTTTAAAGAGTTTTTTATTAATCTTCTTTTGCTTCTTAGGTAAGGGCCTTGATGTGTAAGGAGGGGAATCTGAAGGAAGGAATATTTGAAAGGAACATGTGTAAAATGGACTAATGTCGTAAAGTTATTTCAACACTAAACAGGAGGAATTATATGTTTTTTCTTCAATCTTTGCAAAATTACTTTGTAGCATCATTTTTATATATTATCTTATTTTTTCATCAATATTATGACATGTAATTATAGTGGTTTACACAAAGTAATTTGTTTCATTTAATTATATGTTTGTTGCATTGCACAGCATTTTTAAACAATTAAATATCTGATTTAATTAAAACCTACCAAAAATATTTACGGCTGGTAAAGATATTGTATTTCAGCTTTACTGTTAGTTTTCGAGACTTCAGTAGGTACTTTTTCTACGTTTTGAAAATGCTATCCGATTACAGAAGTGTCAAACTTTATGAAAATAAATATTATGTATTTTTAAAAGCAAGCAATTTCTGCTAACTTGAAGGTAGATAAGAGTTATAAAAGTTTGGCTATGTGAATCTGGAAAGATAATCGACTTTCTTAACAAATAATAAAAACAGACAGGTATAACGGTTTCCGAGTCCGTGCGAAGTTAGTGAAATGCTTATATTATAACTTTTAGAAGGAATCACACGCTTTTCAGTATAACCAGTTCTTTCCCACCTTCCCCTTCGTCGTCTCCTTCATCTTTCCATTACCTACCTTTAGCATCGCAACATCCGGAAAGTTCCGCTGGCTACAGACAGTTAGGAGCAGTTGGACTTTTTGTGCGGTATTCACATTTAAAAAAAACTTTTTCATAATATTTGTGATGCATTCTGGATAAGTGTATCCGAGATATTAATTTATATTAGACGTCCAGACGCACAAATGTGTCCCTGGCCCCTAGCTTACTCGATCGATAAGGATTGTATCGATAACTTTCGGTAACTTCTCATCGTTACCTAGGACAACTGATGTTCGCTAACGTACAAACTACAGTTGATATCGAATATATTAGGGACACTTAGTCATTGTGAACTGTCGCTTATTCGTTGCCGATCTGTAGTCATGCTAGGGAACGATGAAAAGTTACCGATAGTTATCCTATCGATCGTTATAGAGCGAGCGTGCTAGGGCCTCTGGAATAGTATCCACTATAGTCTTTCAACTATTTACCCACAACATATTTCAAGACACTTTGGACACATTTTCGCCAAACTGATGACTCCAACCTCGTAATCACAGAGAAAATCATAGTCACTGGCAAGTGAGAAGCAGAGGAAGGTCACCGTGCTCGAGTGACCAAGTATCTCTTCGCGTTCGAAGAGTCCTTGGCCCTCCATGCAAAAGGAGTGGAGGAGCCTTACCCATCGTTTTAATTAATTAATTGAAGTGGGGGGCACTACCTCAACAACGAAGAACCTACCAACTTATGAAGAATTTTATTTTCTGTGTGGGTGATTCATATTACTTTACAATAAAATATATCCATTTGTTTTAGACCACTTTAAATTTTAATTTCACTCTACCGGTTTCGGAAGAACCCTTCCTTCGTCGAAGAATATTAAAACTAACATATGATTTATTTTATTTTTATTTATTGATGCAATATTTTTACATTTTATAATTATACAAAATATTGATTGATATATACCAAACATTTAGGTACTGGAGTGGGAGGTCAAATGGGGAGGGGAGGTAATTGCGGGAATTCCAGCAATAACAGAGCGGTTTATTGGAAACATATCTAGAATGGGACTAAACGATAAATTTATTTGGTTATTATCGTTATTATTTAGGGATTTTTTAATTTCAAGTGCTTCTAAGTTATCTAATTTTTTGCTTTTATTATTACGGTGAAGAATTTTAACCCCTGTGTCCTTATTAAAAGTATGATTGTTGGAAATAAGATGATTGGCAAACTCAGAAAAATTATTATTATTTGAACATCTTAAATGTTCCGTGGTTC
The DNA here is from genome assembly GCA_951813805.1 of Limnephilus auricula. Taxonomy (NCBI): domain Eukaryota; kingdom Metazoa; phylum Arthropoda; class Insecta; order Trichoptera; family Limnephilidae; genus Limnephilus; species Limnephilus auricula. The sequence goes on from OX638401.1 coordinate 22,349,359, forward strand.
TAATATTTACATTTCTGGTTGTCTTACATATGTAGAACGATAGACAATAATTGCAACATAGTTGGTAAATGCCTGAGTGGCTTAATTTATGATCTCTATCTTTAGTGTTTTTTAATAATTTACCTAAGTTGTTGTCAGTATAGAACGCGGGTTTAATACAGGGAGGCAATTTTTTTGTACTAAGTGAAGAAAAAATGGATATATATATATTGGTTCTGTTGGTATTTCGTGATTGCGTTTTTCGAGAAGTTTACGTGTTTCAGTTTTCATCAATTGAAATTCAGGGTACTTATTGACCGGTGGTCCTTTAGTCAGGTACCTAAAAAAATCATTACCGATTCCATTTTAGTTTGCGTCATAAATCAGAGTTTTTATTATGCGAGTACGAGTAACTGAGTAACATATGGTTGTTCTTTTATTGGTTCTTTTTAAATGTCCACTTATTCCACTGCGTACGGTTTAACGTTTCGCAGTAAAAATGTTGGTTTGAGATTGAACATAAACCGGATATACGTAAAGATACCTTTAAATTAAGCTCATGAACATAAAACGAAGTGAAAGCACTCTCCGACTATGTTTTAGGGAAGCCGTAGATGTACGGTAAAAGACAAATAATAAAATAAAGTGATTTTAATAAGAGGCTTGCCAAATGTAAAACACTTCAAGGCAGGTCAAATCATTAAAGGAACCAGTGGAAGTTATTATTTTTGGTTTTAACGATGCATAACGTGAACCAAAATCATCTCAATTTGAAGGGCGGGTAAGGATACCGCCGCCCTGGGAATCATTTATTGGATAACCAACACCCCTGCCATAGGTCACCCGAAGGGGTTCGCTTCGTTTGGGCCGTAGCAGAGGTGCCCGGGTTCTTGAGGTGGTCTATATATCTAGGTATTGGTGGCGAATGCGTTTGCTAACCTTCCTTATTGGCAGGCTGGATCGGAAAAGATTGGTTGAGATCTCTCCAACCTAGACCTGTCCAGCCGGACTCTCGACGCATCACAATGCACCGCAGTAGGAGGGACGGAGTCATATGTCAGTCATTCCTGGATTCATTGACCTCAGAGCCTCCTGTGTGGAGCGAATGTAAAAAAATATATTAAATATGATTACCGCATAAGAGTCCCAGCTGCTTTTAACAGTTTGGACCCAGTAAGACTATGGCATCCTTAATTAGAAAATGTTGTGACCCCTAAAGGAGTAGGATGGGTTCTTATTTTATTTTATCCTGGCGAAGAATCCCTAGGTTTCATGTTGATAATTTAAATTAATTAATTTAAATTAATTAATTTAAATTTTATCCTGACGAAGAAATCATTGGTTTCGGACATTTTAATTATATAAGTGGTGCATAAAAAGTGATTTGTTTAATTTAATTTGTTTATTTTCTATTTACTCCTGTCTTATTTTTAGGAGCGTGATGTTTAACGTGTTTTATTAATAAATATTTTCCGAAAAACCAATTTTTTTAAGAAATTAAATGTCAGTATTATTATTTTTATTTTTAGTGCTATAACTGCAGCATAATTTGATAATGTCGGCCTCATTGAGTGGCTTACCCGTACTGAGGGCCTCATTTTATAATAAAAAACTTGATAAAATTAAGTTAAATTTAATAAAAGATGTAAAGTCGGAAATAAAAAATTTAAAATCGCCATGTCTTGTGAGTTAGAATTGTGTATAATAATGTGTGTTTTATAATAGTATTGTGTGTTACGTGTAGGAACGTACTTGACTTACTTTAACCAGTGATTCGTGACATTATTTGGAGTTAAAAATGTAAACGAATTTTTGGTCTCCGGTGACGATAAATTATATTTGCCTTAAATATAAAAAAAATAAGTTTTACAAATTAAAGACAACAAATAATATATAATGCAAATAAATATGTTCATATTATATTTCGGTATGATACAAATACTCATCAACAAAATCCGATAAACTGTAAAATCAAACAACGTAAAAACAAAATCATTGCGATTGTTTTTCTACACGCCAATACCCGATATCCAATACACAGAACATCCGATAGAATTGCTTGCCAAATAAATTCGTTCGTCTAAAACAGAATAAAAACGGTATGAGCTCTTTACGTCAATGTTATTTGTTCAGCGGTCGGTATTGAAAGCTGCGAGAAACGTGAAGCGATGGCCAACCATTCTGAACGAGTGTAATAAGATGCAATCTTCCCGGATAAGTCAACAGGCCAGGGGTAGAAATACAAACCACCCCCTTCGCAAATAAACCGTTTCAGGAGAAATTGTTTTAGAAATTGGACGGCAGTACTAAATAGAATTTGCTAAAGGAATTGATTGATTAACCAATGAAACTATTTTGTTCTGACAGCAGAGGCATCTGATTGGAGTAGTCCTCGTTAATCGCTTACATCAATTTGGCAAGCAATTAAATGAACAAAATAGAGTCGAGAACGCGCATTGTATGATGTCTGGTTTTCGCCTCCATTTTCGTTTCCGAAATTCGGTTCAAAAATTTTAAATAGTAAATCCAAACATTTTAAATACTGTAATATTTAAATAAAAGTAACAAATTTCTTAAACTTGGTATATCTGGACGAATTTACTATACAGACATTAACCAGCGATTATCAAACGTATTTTCAGTAAAAAAAGGTACACAGCATTTTGATCTCCGGTGACAATCAAAAAAACTATATCTTTCTCGTGTCGCAACTGAATATTTTATTTCTTCAAATTTTTTGCATATATTTTATTGACTATTTTGTTGCGTTCCTTTACGAATAATTTAAGTATAAGTCACTATGATATGAAGGACGTAGTTTCAACAACCAAGATGAATGATGAACACTGATAAAGTACAAAAAAATCTTATGCTTATTTCAAATGAACTGATCCGTATCGGAGTTATTGACCAGCGGCTGAGAATAAAAGTGTAAAAATGCGTGCAACTGTACAGGGAGGTTCCAAAGAGAAAGATCGATTATTCTACGTATCAATTTTTTTAAAATTGAATATTTAATATGGATTAATTTCATTCAAAACTTGCTTTAATATATACCTACATTCAAGTAAGCAATAAAAATTCTCAAAACGCATGATGATTAATTATTAAATATCGTGTACTTCTTGTAAGTATTTTTTGATCATAAGTATTTATAATTCTTTAATAATGTCTAAACAAAATAAGTGTGAAAAAAAATTTGAAATATTTTAGTTTGTAAGACCTTAAATAAATAGAAAAACTGAGGTACTTTTGTCACAAAACACGTTCTCGGATAAATTTTTTAATGATTTTAATTTAACTAGAATTAAAAAAATGAAAACTTTGTTCACTAGATTATGTATTAATTTATTTTGTTGTATGAATAGATGATTTAAAATTTGTGTTGTTTAATAGAATCTATCGTTTGAAATTTTTTTTTGTAAAAAGGAGTCACTACGTCTAGAATTTGATTTAAAAAAGAACTAATTTCTGGTATTCTCTGGTAATACCATCTTAACCATTTACTTTATTGACGTCTACTTTTCGACCGAGTTCCGCTGTAAACAGTTTTCCTTAATTAACCAAGGGAATTTCTGAATTTTCGCACAAAATCTAAACAAATTTCTGAAAATGACTGTCAATCAAAATTTGCCCTTTAATTTTCTTTGTCTCTTCGTTTGTATTTAACATAAATCAAACATCGCACGCGGGTTGTAAGGAGTCAGACAAGCAATACTTTATTTGTTTTGATGTTAAACAACAGATTTTGCAGCTTATAAATTGTTCATAATTATATGTAATTGTGAATTTTGGCTACGGTTAATTGGCTCCAGATTGGTAGATACTTTAAGTATCTTCCTGCTGAAAGACCAACAGTCAGAATTGGGACTTAGATTGAATTGTGGTGTACTTCCCAATCTTCTTCTACCTCGCCTCCTTCCCCTCTGCGCTCCATGTAGCCTCCCAAAATACGTCCCGGCCCTATATGGTTGGAAACAGCAGAAAAGCTTTTAGATAATTTTAATGAATATTCAGGTATTTCCAAGCTTTGTTTTATCCAATCCCTCCCGATTTTCAGCCATTTTTTATTCCTCAACTAAGGAAGCAATTCTTTCTATGGGAAACTTGTAATTCCGGAGTTCGTGAGCGGAAACACCTAAAAAAATCATTTATATGGGTTGTACACTCGGTGTGAGATATTTACACCAATGTCACAACCAAGCAAAACCTTTTACATCTAATTTGTAGGTATTCGTTACTCGAATGAACCGAAGATTGACTGAGGGTGTCTTCATGACACGATCCAAGATTGAGAGGGTGGTTTAAGTGTTTACTAATTCATCCCTTACGTGAGTCATTCCCTTACACTGGCTTATACACGATACTAACATGCTGACCAAATGCGTCCTTCAAAATAAGGCAATCTTATAAAACTGTGATCAATAATAATAAGTATGGTACAAGAAACTAAACCATAATGTTAAAATCTTAAGTATTACATCACTCAGACTTATGAGCGATTGACCAGCGGCTGAGAATAAAAGTTTTAAAAGCTTGCAACTGTACAGGGAGGTTCCAATGAGAAAGATCGATTATTCCCCGTATCAATTTTTTTAAATTAAAAGTTTAATATCGATTTATTTTATTCAAAACTTGCTTTAATATATACCTACATTCAAGTAAGCAATAAAAATGCTCAAAACGCACGACGATAAGTTATTAAATATGAAAGTATTTTTTGATCATAAGTATTTATGATTTTTCAATAATGTCTAAACATAATAAGTTAGTGTGTAAAAAAAATTTGAAATATTTTAGTTTGTAAGACCTTAAATATTATATTTTTGTTACAAACACGTTCTCGGATATATTTTATAATGATTTTAATTTAACTAAAAATTAAATTCTTAAAACTGTATAATTAATAAAAATAAAACACTTTTTTGTTTTAAAACCACGATATTTATTAATTAATAAACATCATGGTTTTAAAACCAAAAATTGTTTTATTTTTATTAAATATGTCAAACCACAAAGTGATTACTTTCTACAATAATCTTAAAACTGTGTTTACTAGATTACGTATTGATTTATTTTGTTGTATGATTATATGATTTGAAAATGGTGTTGTTTAATAGAATCTATCGTTTGAAAATTGAACAAATCTGCCAACAACCAACGGTATAAACTTAGTATCTTAGATTATTAAAAATACACTTAGTTTTTCAAAATTTTAAAACTGCGCGTACTAGATAAAATAACAATCTTTCAAAATCAATTTATGTTTTTTTGTAAAAAAGAGTTAATACTTTCATTATGAACACTGTAAATGGCCCACTCTATTATCAGTTAAGTTACAAGGTTATATTTTTTATACAAAGAGGGTCTTTATTTTTGTAGGTAAGATTTGCGATTTTCACAGCTAAAAGTATTATAGTGATTTCTTTTGGGGGTATTATGCTGTTCCTCTATCTCCTTCTTTAGCCAACGTTTCGGACAACATTACAATCGAAGATTGTGGTAAAGCGAGTGCTTATGTTGATGCGAAACCGTGTTGCCAGCTCCAGTACTGTCTACTCATTTTAAATTTTTATCGCAGTATAATTTAAAATGGTTTCATAATGAATTAAGGGTTTAGTTTAAAATTATAATTCAAAAACCTTGCATGAATTACACATGAGATGACGGATACTCTAATGTTGTCTAAAACATAGGATAAAGAAGGAGGTAGCGCAACACGGTATAATTCCCCAAAAATAAATATCTTTTTCATAAATTACTATTGAAGAAGTATCTTAACCAAAGAAAGGAAGCTTTTGCCTGTTTTATTGACTACGTAAAGGCGTTTGACAGGGTAAAACATCCTGACCTAATGAAAATGCTTGCGGATTGTAACATTGACACAAAGACCAGAATTTCATTAAAAACCTGTATTGGTTCCAAACAACAGAAATAAGACATGGGAATGAGAGATGACCTCCAAGACCTATTAAATCTTATTAGTAATATCATTGAACAACTGTTCCTTACAATCAACGTCAACTACTCTAAATGTATGGCATTTTGACCACTAGATCACTCTGGATCAATGATACAGTTAAATGGTTGCATTGTCGAAAAGGTGGAAAGATTTAGATACCTCGGCAGCATTCTCACGGATACTCTGGATCCAGATGTAAGGGTTAAGTGCAGAATTGAATCATCAAGAACTGCATTCAGTTAAAATGAAATCCGTCTTCTGCAATGACAATATCAATTTTAAGCCAAGGCAGAGAATTTTCAAATGTTGTGTGTGGTCGGTCTTGATGAATAATTGTGAGACATGGATTTTGAAAGTAAATACCACGAACAGGTTAAAGGCTTTTGAAATGTGTCTTCACCGGAGAATGCTCAAAGTCCCATGGACCCATATGATCACTAACACAGAACTGCTCACATTAGTAAATGTCAAGAAAATTTTATAACTGGGTCACATACTTCGAGGGGAGAAATATCACTTGCTCCAATTTATATTAAAAGGCAAAATAAAGGGTCGCCGAGGGCCTGGTAGGAGACAAATGACTTGTCTGCGAAATGTACGAGAGTGGACCGATATAAGAAGTGTGGAGGAGCTATTCCGGGCAGCGCAAGAGTGATTGCCAACATCGCGTCGGAAGGACCTGATAGGACACACGAAGAAGAAGAATATAAATTATATATTTTTAAACTTATTATAAAGATAACAAACACGATAACATATTTTGATGTGGGTATTGATTTAATCTATTGGAAATTTCATGATTGCTTGTCGCCTGTTTGGTCATATTATTAATGAGAATTAAAGGTCAATTTTATGATACATAATTAATGAAACGTATCAAATGATAAAAGCATATAATGTGGACTGAAGGCATATAGTATCGTCTCACTAAAAGCTTTGCAATCCAAAACCAACCCAAATGTCCGCCCGGCTTGTTTGATCAGTCCGGGCTTTTAATCAGTGACTCATGTAGGGTATTATTTTTATTTTAGCGTTTGATTTTCGGTATAATAATATACTCACGTTATATAAATTCACAAACCTAAACTACATTTTTTACATTAGCTCCACACAGAAGGCCCTGGGGATAAAAATTTCCCTCGGGGCCTATGTCATCTTTCTTATAGTGTATTTTATTTTGCTGTAATTTTTTTACATCTTACATCTTGTGTTTATCTGTTCTAAAACTACTATCATAATATTCTATTACCAACTTACTAAAATTTTAACTTCAAACATTGAGACATAACCCATTAAACACTGCAAGACTTTTAGCTTCCTTAAAATTTACAGGAAGTTTATTGAAAACCTTTGTAATAAATATTGTTATATTATAAATATTATCGTCTTTTTAGGGAAAGGAAGGAGAGGAAGTTCTTGGGAAGGAAAGCAGGTATGAAGGATGGATAGGAATCTAGGGGTCAATGTGTACAGGAGTTGAAGACGTGTGAATCTATTCCTTACACTGCGGATTAAGGCGATGGATATGAAGGATGAATAGGAATCTAGGGGTCAATGTGTACAGGAGTGGAAGACGTGTGAATCTATTCCTCCCACTACGGTATAAGGCGATGGATCGAGAGATTCCGACTGGAGAAGATCTCCCTGAAAGTCTCTCCCGATCCAAGCAATAGGTGGGCAAACGCATGTGCCGCCAAGACCTATACAAAACCTTACCTCGTGAACCTTGTCACCTCTGCTAGGTCACCAAAGATAGTTATCCAGTTGGGGTGACCTATAGCAGGGGTATTGATTATTTTATAAATGGTGTACCCGTACCCGCCGCCAAAATTAGTCGTACATGTAAATTGTAAATATTTGAATAAAATTCTCGAAGGATCGACCAGTAAAATTTCACACAAGTGCCAATTTTTTTTCGTTAGATTTTTCTTTCAGTTCAATACTTTTAGATATCTATGATTTTTTGGTGACCGGACAACTCAATCAAGTCATTGACTGAATCACGCAACTTCAACACCTACTGTGAAAATTGTTCAAAAGAAATGAAAAAAAAAAATTGTTAAATGGGTTACGTTAGGTTAGGTTATGGGTATTTTTTTTTCAGAAATTTCAATAATTTTCAAAGAGGTTTTGAAATTGCATGATTCTGAGTTGTAATGGAACTAATTTTTATAAATAATGACATTTAACAAAAATTTTATCATTACATTAAATTGCTTGAAAAACCAAAATTTGTTAAGGCATTTTTACAAATTGAAAATTTAGTTTATTTCTCAGAACATATAATATCTACCGTACAAAATTCATCGTCAGTTTCCGATATCCATAAAAGTGAAATGGTTATTTTATTTCGGTTTGTATAAACATATTTGATTAAAAGTTTTGTATCTGCACTATCTTCTATGTGGCCGATACTCCCGCAGTCCGAGCACGTCTGTATAACTGAATTTCTGAAGAGAATTTATAGACCCACCCCACGTCATATTATTGAAGTATGACGGAAACGTGTCTCAATCTTGGATTAATGAACTTTAAGAGATTCAGTGTTATAATGAATTTAATAGTTGTGAAAATAGGGAATATCTGCAGATTCAAAAACCAATATTATATTGTTTAGTCTTGTCCCAAAATGATTTCTAACATCAATGTCAATATGTTTAGGTTATACCACGGGAAATTAGACTGAGTATTATTGATAACAACTACTTTTACTAAGCAATAAATTTTTATAACAATAAGTAAATCAAAATACCCAATCATATTTCTGTGCTCCTGGTTCTTGTCGGCAGGTTATATATAATTGTGACATTAGCGCCACGGAAATTAATACTTATTACAGTAATTACCCTCTATGACACATATTCTGTGCTCCTGGTATTTTTTCCTCCTTGCTATTATCGATGCAACGGATCTGTCACGGAGATGAGATTGTTTTTCAGTTTTTTTTGCTGTCGATAGTCATCCAAACCAAAGCAGTCTGACATATTAAGTGAGATATGTGCAATTTCAACAACAAAACTTTAAAAAATAATTATGAAATAGAAAATGAAAACCTTAATAGGTAGGTATTAATGTCTAAAAAAAAAATTAAAATAAAATTTCGCCTTCAGGAAGGTCGCCGCATCATCTGCACCCATCGCTCAGTGGGTGGATAGTTGAGCCACTCGGATGCAGCCACAACAATGACGTTGGTTGCCTTCCGTGTTCTCTTCCAGAAGCTGGCTTCTCTGGAATGAGTCCAGTCATCAGCATACAGGCACTGCAAAATCATGGAAATCGCAGAAGTTGCCTGAATGCATAGTTGTGTAAGCACAATCTCAGTTTATCTTATAGCACTACTGGGTATTGTATCTACTTCGCTCAAATGTGTACAGGGTAGTGCAGTAGACTTTAAAAAATAGATACCTCAATCATCGCTGAAGTCATGGTAGAACCAGGTAGAATTGAAAGCATTCCGCCCCGTATTTTTTTTACATTAACTCCACACAGGAGTCTCCGAGGAAAATATTTTCCCTAAGGGCCGTGAATGTTGAGCGGTGGGTCCTTTAAAGGACTATGCACCGGTGCCGAGGGGATCAATGACGCTAATTTCTCTAAGCATCTTTCATTGAAATACTGGTAGAACAAAGACAGCATTCCCACCCGACGTCTGTGGCGTAAAGATTGCAAACCGTTTGTTAAGTTAGTAGAATCTATCAAACGTTCTGGACCGCCCGATTCTGCACAGAGTCGAGTAGTATGATAATCGTTCTTCTTTGTCGTTCCATAGGGACAGTAATTTTGATTCCAGTTCAGAAACAAGTGTGTTTACAATGTGTACCAAATAAGTAAATAAACACATTTAGTAATATTATTGAATTTAAGCAAACCCTCAATTTCTTCATCATTAGTTGATATGATTCTGTCGTGTGCAAAGTGGCCACGTGTTTGGGGAACACCTCTTCTGGCGGTGATCGAGATATGTGAATGTTCGAGATTTGGTATAATTACTTCGTTGATATTCAACCCCAATAGATTAGATTACACCCAAATTCAGCAAATACCCACTAACGAATATCCACAAATAGGATAATAGGCTTTTGAAGTCTATGCTTACATTCGATATTGTGGGCAAATTATTAATCCGATTACCATTAGCTAAAGCCGTTTTCTATCAAGGTGTAAAATACGCAAAAGGTTGCTATTATAAGGTATTGTTATTAGATATTCAGAATTTGTACCGGATTTGATATCGTTAGCTATAATTTACTGCTAGCTATTGAAAAAATTCAGTGGCTGGCGAATAAATTCAAAATAAATAAATAAAACTTTTCGTTTAAGATCACTTAACTTTGCGAGTGTTCTGGTGAAAGACTATCATTCAGAATCAAAACCCTGCTTAATAACATCTCACCTTCGTCCTCCTTATATCCTCCATTCTCCACACTCTTTAGTCTGACAACATATCCCAACTGTGGTTGACAGCATTGTCTTACTATCTTTGGTTAGCAGGGAACAGTTGGGAACAGTTATTGTACGGAATTTCAGATTGACTTTTTATTTCGATCTGAATAGCTTCTAGGTTCTTCTCCACCATCCTCTTCCCCATATCCTTTCCTTCTCCACTGCCATCAGTCTCACAACATATCCCATTTGGGAATGCTGTAGTCTCACTGACTTCCTGGTTGGGAACAACTCTTGTACGGTAATCATATAAAAAAATATAAAAAATATGTCGGAATTCTTCGGTTTTTAATTTGATTAATCATTTCGCAAATTCTTTTGATTGGATTTCTGACACTAACTTTCCTCTGTCAGAACCTATTTCTTTTAATCTTTCCTCCTCAGCTCTTCACAAGAGTCATCTAAATTTTTTTAAGTAAACCTTCTTTACGCACGCGACGAGAGCGTTACGAAATGTGTGATCGGGCGAGGCGAACGATAATAAATTTAAATAAATATTTGTAGAAAATTATATATATATAGATGGATCTAAAGAAGTTTTACTTCAGTCGTCTGTTCTAAAGCATACTCGTATTTTTTTACGATACAGGTCAACATTATAACTCAGCGTACCATTTACTGCGAAGTTTTCAGAAAGAACGGAAGAATGCCGATGAGTATTATCAGACTGGAGACTGGTGCGTGTCAAGAATGAAAAAGCGACTCCGCCCGCGCTCTTTGTGAATTATAAAACGATGAGAATGCTTTAAATATGCATAAAGTGGATTTTATACGAGCTTCTTACTCCTTATAAGCCGGGCGGTCGATTTAAATGAGTGACGCAAAAGAGAGCATGCACATAGACAGATTTTTTCAGTGAATCTGAAGAAAATACTTAATTTTTGTATTATGTCGAGATTAGGCAAGATATTAAATTGCCTATTTTTAGACTGGGAGGAGTTGGGAAGTAACAGTAAGGAGAAGAGGAAGAGAAAGGTTGGAAAAAACTTTCGTTCCATTGTCGTTTTAAACAATATTAAACAATATTTCCATCTTCGTTGTTTGTTTTTGGGGTGTTATGCCGTGTTGCACTACCTCCTTCTTTAGCTGACGTTTCGGACAGCGTTGCAGTGTCCATCATCAGGGCAGATCCATATTTCCATCGTTACCCTTCACAAGTGCACATTAACTATAGCTACCGTCCAGAAGATTTTAAAATTTACGTTAAGAATAAGTACTAAAAAACTGTAATTTTTATGTAATCATTCATATTTATTATTGATTTTAAAATCGATCTAAAACCTCACATTGCGAAACGATTCCAAGGGGCGACAACGACATTCTGACGAAAAAAGGCTTCTGGCTGGTAAGTTTAAAACTTATCATTATAGTAAATGTATCGTCAGTAAAAATTATCGTAATTTTTTCAACAGTAAAAAATAAAGTGAAAATACTCCAACTGACTATTTTTAAATTCTTATGATTCAAAATGTTTATCGTTTCAGTTTCAATTTCAAGACATAAAACTAATTAAAAAAATTACATAAATTAACAGTACAAATCAAAAATAAAAATTTGGCTGATAGAGGTGAAAGAAAATACATTTTAAAAAGACACTAACAACGACAAAGACAAATAAACTCTGATTAAATAACTAGTCCGCTTTGGCACAGGATCTCCTAGTGAGGAGGACTATGAAATGCCATAATATGGACTATGAAATTAAGTATAGATATTATCTATATTCGTACAATATATTTATTATATAGTCGCTTTAATAAAAAATAAAAAAATTCCAAGGATAAAAGTATTCATAGATATTTTAAATTTTGTTGAAAACGGTTGTCACTGAGATTTGAAATTCATTCACGAACTAGGAATCTAACTCAACTATACCTTATTCTAACTTCATTCACATTCATACATAGTCTCATGTATATCGGCGTCGTGCTGACTCTCTCATATTTCATGCGTCAAGTATTTGATTCAACTGTGCCAACTGTGTTGTCGTCGGGCGTCCCCGACTTATTCTTCTTATTATTCTACATTGTGCTTTATATTTACAAATAAATAATTGTACTTCTGGTGTGTGTTACCATGATCCAACCACAATGAGTTTGCCAGCGAACACGAGTGCCACTGGCGTATATTAAGCACTGAAAACATGGACATTTTAAAAATGTACGTTGACATCTGCCTGTCCTGAATCCACCGCTCGTTAACAATGAACATGTTTCCCGGAGTACCACGTATACACGTTAAATAATATCTTACGTAGGGTGCTTTTCAGTCTCAGTGTTGATGTAGGAGGTGTTACGTACGAAAATAACGGGATTAGCAATGTTCAGGTAGTGAGAAAAACAGATTTAAATTTTTAATTTGCTTTTTGTACTTACTTACTTTGAACTGTTATTAAAATTTGTTGTGGTATCTCTTTGGGTTTAGAAATTCTATTAACATAAACAACTCTACTTTAGTGAATTACAATGAAAATATATTTTGACTTTCTTCTCAACAAAGATCGATCATTTAAAAAAGCAAAGTTTAATTATGTTGCCTCTAAAATATTCTATGATTAGAAAATAAGCTTTTCACGTTGCTTAGAAGTTGTCCGAGCTTTTTACGTAATAGGTTTTCATAAAAGAACTTAAATGTTTTAACTCATTTAATCCTGACGATGTATGAGCATCGTTCCCGAAACATGTTAGTTGTGTATAAGTAAAAGTGACGTAAATAAAGTTATTTGTCTTTTTACAAATACATTTTTTAAATTGTCTTTTGATGCCTGTTTTGTAAAAAAATAAACAAATCTGTTTAACGGTTAACGGCTTTCATAACGGGTAGTATATATCAAGAGGGGTATTAATTTGTTTTTACAAAATATCGGTTTTTATTAAAAAAAAATTTTTTTTTAATTTTCGTTTATTAACTGCTAGTTACATGTTTTGATTGCTAGTTACATATTTTGTATGAATGCACCATAATCCAGCGCTTTACTAATTGGACACTTGCAAACACCGGTTTTGGGGTGACGGATAAGTGAGAGAGTGCTGTATACTTTAAACGTAAAATAATTTGATTTTGGTTGATGGTAGAATTTACATCTGTTATTATACGATTGTGAAAAAGGGCGCTCTCTCTCATCTCTCTTGATGTGCAGCGGATGTCAACCATAGACTATGTGTGGAATGGATTAAATTTAGACCCGTAACAAGAATCTTGTGCGACACGAAAATTCCAATAAAACATAAGGAAAGATATACCAGACTGTTGTTAGACCCGCGATAATGTATGGCTCCAAATGCTGGACTATGTACAACTCCTACTCTAGGTACCTCAAATCAGCAGAAATGCGAATGCTTAGATGGACGGCAGGAGTATCACTGAAAGATAAGATAAAAGGTTCACGCATTCGTGGTAGCCTGAGTGTCACGGACAAGAACAGTAATAATTGTATGGGCACATAAGATGGAGACCACCATTTCCTCTTAAGCAGGCAATGTCTATGGAGCTTCATCGACAGTCATCCAGAGGTAGACCAAAGAACTCCTGGATGACTCAATGCTTCAAAATTCTACATAGAAACGGCCTGAATGAAAGCGATACTCGGAACCGAAGAAGCTACAACCTGAGAACGAGAAGAGCCGCCCCCAACAGCCTACTTATGCAATGAGTAGGGACAGTTCGAAGAAGAAGAATAACGAAAGCTTTCTCGGTGATGTAAAATTTTTAATGTTTTTTTTTTTTTTAGGGCTTATTTAATTTTAAGGTTTTCTCATTTTTTACATTAGCTCAACACAGGAGGCACTGAGGAAAATAATTATACTCAAAAGAGTATGAGGGGTGTGTAGACAGCCGGTGGTCAGGGTCTCCACGAGTGAACATATGAATCCACCCCCCTCGCTGCGGTGCAAAATGATGTTCTCTCCCGATTTAGCCTTGCTGCTAGTGGGCAGATGCATTCACCGGCAAGACCTGGACAAACCTCACCCAACGAACCCGGGCACCCTTGCTAAGTCACCAAAAGTCAGCGAACCACTTGGTGTGACCTATGGCAGAGGTGTCGTCCAACAAATGTTTCCATATCCGCCTCCCAAATCTCCTTGGAACCAAAATGCAATATTCTTAATATCTTCCCGAAAGACAATATCAACATTAATTCGTGAGACCCCTGGAAAAGCTTCCTATTAAGCGATTTTTTAGATTTTAAATTAGTAATTTTGTTTCTTACAATATTCAAAAATACAGATATTTAACCGAGCATTGTGCCGTTTTGAGAGAAATTATTACTAAATAAATTTTAATCGATAAATGATTTTATTATAATAAAATCATTGTAATACTCTTGTCATTCTGAAATTGGTTTTATTCCCAACCTTTCTTTGGTTCTTATTTTAGCTTCCTACTCTACCATATAATGTTTGCCTTTATTACGAAAAAAACTTTGTGTTATTAATTTGATATCGAAGAAACCATTTACTCTGTGGCTTGTCTTTAATTATTGTTTACATATTTCATTAGAACATTATTTTCTTTGCATTTAAGTACTCCTCCCATAAACACGAGCTCCTAGAGCTCAACTTATGGAGTAATCGGCCACCATAACACGGGCATGTGCCTAGTATGGCGGCCATAAATTCCACAAATGTTATATTTACTATTCAAAGAATAAAGAAACATTAAAAAAAAAAAAAAAAGTAGAATAATGATGAGAAAAAAACTGTATATTTTGCATATTGTAATCATTTGTGATGTTAAAAAAATATCTTGTAATAATAAAATAAATAATTAAACACATAAATTTGTTTGCATTGTCACAATTTTTTGTAATTGAACACAAAAGGTTAATATTTTACATATTGCCAAGTAAAAAGCTCTATTTATAAATCTTAAAACATTGACTTAAGTTTGCTACATAAAAAAAAAATTAAACACAAATCCGTATGTATTTTTTCAATTACAACCTACGATTATGATACAAATCAGAAGCCACAATATTCTCTTTATCAAAGCAAAGGTCACGTGGGGTCTCATTTCAACATACGAATATATATTATATTGTATATGGTTTAACGATGATTCTATTAATAACTTATAGGGTTTATTGATAGGTCGTGGGAATGTTTGTGCAGGGCCACACGTGCCAATAATTGGATAACCTTCGATATGATCTATTCAAATATGGCATTATGTCGACGTCATTAGGCATTATAAAATATACAGGTGGGTTGGTATTTTGTGTGGAAATGAAATGTAATGATAGGAGTTCCTATAGATTGATATCATACGACCTAATGAATTATGTAATAAAATATAATCGAAATACTTATATTTCGGTGGTGTGTCTCTGCGTAACTCCGATTCAATGATCTCCAGAACTGTAATTTGATTTGATTTTAAGAACATACATTCAATATTCAAAATTTTAATTTTTTTAAGTTAACACCGCACAAGAATCCCAATTGCTCCCGTCCTGTCTCCGCACGCAGAAAAATGTTATTCTAAAATACGACCATTTTATTCGTAAAAACAGTTATAAACGGGACTGAAGTTCTTACGAACAAATTAACAGTGTTTCAATGTTTATTGGCGGGAAAATTTAAGAATAATTTGTTGGTATACGTACGAAATTACGTATACCATAAAATTATTCTTACATGTTCCCGCCAATAAATATTGAAACCCTGTTAATTTATTTGGAAGAACTTCCGTCCCGTTTTTAAGCGTTTTTACGAATAAAATGATCGTATTTTAGAATAACATTTTTCTCCGTGCGGAGCCAATGAGACTATAACAACCCAACTTGGTGCATGTTGAGAGGCTGAAGGTAGTAAAGAGCGGTATAATTAGAGAAGAGGAAGGCGGGGAAGCATCTAAACACGGCTAAAGCCATTTCGAGCAACTAGTTCTGAATGGTGGTCTTACACCGGCAAATACTGAGAGTATATTCCAAAGAGCCTTCTCCTCGACCACGGAGGCCGTCAGTCATTGTTACTGACTTATTGATCAATGATCAACATTGATCAGTGAGTCAAACAAGCGAGAAAATAGGTAGGTACCAAAATTATTACGTTAATTAATAATTCCATTTTTAATTAAGGAAATTTTTTTTTTTTTTTTAAATTGATAAACTAATGTTTAAGACAAGATCTTTTATGCATAGCCCAAAGTGTAACAATTATTATAAGCAATAATTATTAGCCTGAAACACTCATCCATATTGAAAAAATCTCCCGAGAAAAGATACATATCGCCGACTACCCGCCGTAGCTTAATGGTAGAGCTCCTGACCGGCAATCAGAGGGGTGCGGGTTCGAGTCCCGTCGGCGACATGTATCTTTTCTCGGGAGATTTTTTCAATATGGATTATGGATGAGTGTTTCAAGCTAATAATTATTGCTTATAATGAACGAAAATTTAAACTTAATTAACTGAAAAATTGCGACAATGGTCAAAAATTATAATTATAAGAAATATAAAAATAATTCCATTTTTATATTTCTTTTGTTAAAATTTTTGACCATTGACGCAATTTTTCAGTTCATTTTCTGGGTTTATTATGAATATAAATTCCTGGTCATATTTTGAGCGTCAAAGATCCCGGGGAAAATATTTTTTTTGTAAATTCTTTCAGCTTCAATTCACAAATCTTACAAGTAAAATATCCTGTGACGTTGTATGGGTCCGCGCTAGTGTACACATAAATGACTTGACGGTTGTCGACAAAATATTTAATTTAGTGAATT
Organism: Limnephilus auricula; assembly: GCA_951813805.1. Taxonomy (NCBI): domain Eukaryota; kingdom Metazoa; phylum Arthropoda; class Insecta; order Trichoptera; family Limnephilidae; genus Limnephilus; species Limnephilus auricula. Next base: position 22,366,468 of record OX638401.1, read on the forward strand.
ACGTCGACAACCTCAGTGGACGATCCTTGTTCAGAATTCCCAACCTAGTGCCATGCAAATGGCACATTTTAATTTTTTAAGAGTTAAGATTGTTAAATTTAAATTAAGATAATGTCAATGATATAAGAAGTCGGGACGTCCGAGGAATACATTATAGGACCGAGTGAATCAAATACTTTAGTCGGGTTATGTCAAGAGTCAGAATTAAAGTACGTATGAAACGATGCTAGAATGTGTATAAAACTAACCATGCGTGGTGGTCCACTTAATGGTGTAAGTTAGTTGGTTAGTCAGTTCCACTGGACCGACAGAGCAATTAAAATATTTTTTCTCGGATTGCTAAAAGAAATTTTTTCGCCCACATTAAAAAAAATCATACCTCCGAATTTGATTATGGAGACATGCAAACTGATTACAGTTCTATGTAGCCAATTAATTCCCCTATATTTTGTCTACTATCACATATTTGTAGGGTTTATAAAAAAAATATACTCGCTTTATTAAAAACAAAAAATTTGAAAATTTGCCACATTTTGGCAACAAAGCAATCCGAGGTTATGGAAATAGTGCCATAATGTGGCAAAAAGCGCTCGAGTGGATAAACTACTAGTAAGTAGATAAACTACTTGTAGTTGGGGTATTGGTTAGCTTAATACTTTGCTTAGGGTAAATTGAATTAATATGCGCAGTAACATAAAAAAGGGAAAACATCTGTGCGGCAACATAAAAATAAAATATTGCTATAACTTCCTTAATTCCCGCCATTAGTTCAATCCCTAAACAATAAATTAATAGCCGGGTTGTGTAATTGCAAATAAGAATTATTAATAATATCTAGATACAGTTGGTTAACGAGCCTCGTAATGTCCGAGGGTGGTTTTAAGGAACACAATTAACGCATTCAATAGGAATTTCCTACAGTCAATAGGAATTTCCTAAAGCCTTTACCCCGTGTCCTGAAACCCTTGTGTCCTGGTAATACTGCCCGGAAGGTTTTTGTCGTATAATGTGATAACATACATCACATTTTTTTTTGTTTTAGAGTGCTTTCGAGCGGACGAAAATGGTGCGGAATCGAGTTTCATCACAACAATGAATTCTTGCCAACCTAGTAACATTAAAAATAATATCTTACTTGGATGGTTGTACAAGAATTACAGTTTTATTATTTAAAAAAGCAAACGATGCTTTAGGTTCATATCCCCACTATATTTCGATATAGTCCTCGTTAAGATCGACGCGCTTAGTGAGCGGTGGCACTAGGTCCTTGTTCCCACCTCTTCCTTCGAGTCATCGTAGGTCTCCAAACGTGGCCAAATGTTATTTCGGGTATAGAAAAAGATGGAAATCCGTAGGTGAACACATGTTTCAACACAAAAAAAAACCTTGTTTGAGCGCTTTCCACATTTCACTTTCCACCTTTTGCTCGTGCGCTTCCGTCAGTATTTTGGAAACCCAACGAGCACACACTTTGCATGTGCCAATTTTCCCTCAAAATCGTTTGTGTGGTAGATTTTTATTTTCTCTAATTAAATTTCAAGCTCACTGACTTCAACAGGGCGGACCTGGGTTCGATATCGTAGTATTAATAACTTTCGGTAACTTCTCCTCGTTTTCTGACTCCAAATCGCCCACGAATAAGTGACAGTTTACAATAACTAAGTGTCCGTAATACATTCGACATCAACTGTTGTTTTTACATCTGCAGTTGTCCTAGGGAATGATGAGAAGTTACCGACAATTATCCTACCGATCCTTATCGATCGACCATGTTAGCACCCCTGGTTGATTCGACAGCGAAGCGGCCATCTCAAACGGACGCAAAGGTTGCACTGAAGCAGCTACTCAGCCGAATCACTATTTTTTTGGAGGTGAAAGTCTGAGCTACACGCTTGTGCTGCCATATTTTGAGAAATAACGTCTGAAAAAAAATAGTAACGACCTTTAATTCTTGAAGTAAAGATCTTGAATTTTTAATACACTGAAGTTTCGTCCTGGATTTTTACCCAAGTTTCAAAACCCTTTCTTGTAAATTTTCGAACTTATCGACAAATGAAAAGTTAGTTTTTTTTACGGTTTTTTGGAGTTGAAAACATTTGCATTATTCTGAAAATTTCGATTGGAAAGTTGGCAAACTTCATGATGCCAATACTCACCGTTCGAGAGTTTTTAGTGTGGTGTGTAAACAGGTTTATGCTCCGCCGTTTAAAGAGAATTTGAAAAGGCGCAGAGTAGGTTTTATCCGTCGGACAGCATTTTTACTTATTTATTTATAATACATATTCTATTTTTTTACATTAAAAAAATATTCTAACCTCACTAGGACTAACTAATAGCTTGTATTGAGGTTAACATTTACAAATTTACAATTTTCAGTGAAGCAGCGTAAGTTAAATCACTACATATAAAACACTAGAATATTACATGGAGAAAGGAATAAAAATATTCCATTAGTGGCTAGATGGTTAACTTGAGAAAATGAATTGTAAGAATTTTTAAACCATAAATAAATCATTAATTAATAATTACTATAGGTACCCACCAAGAAGCAACGTGAACATTCAAAATAACAAGGGTGACACTCTGATTTTGGCAAATGTAACTTAAATAAAATCTTATTATTTAAAAATACCTATTATTTTAAAATATCTTTTAATTAAAAATAATTTATGTATGAAAAAACTATATTTTTTAAAATTTATTACGTAGGCTGTCCGTAAAATAAGTTCTCCAAGATGCTGTGATCGCGAGGAACAATTTTGGCATGGCACTGGCACAACAACACTGGCATGTAGCATGGTTCCCCCACGCCGAATCCATACCATACTGCACTTTCTGCGACACTTAGTCTCGGCGTCGCAATCGTTCGCGATAGAGCTTCCACTCACTGCACCCGCCAGGTGTGAATTATGGTAGATTCAGACTGGGTCGACGTACGTGCCCATCGCTACGCCTAACAATATCTGGACTGCTTAGCAACCACAGATTTTCAATGAAAATTTATGTTTTAGAATCACATTGGCCACACGCATCGCGACCTGCGATGTCTGTGGTCATTTTCATAGAAAATGTATGGGTTGCTAAGCATTGTTTAAGTAGCGATGCGTACGTACGTCGTCCAGTCTGAACCTACCATTACGCTCTGTAATTCGTTTTTAAACTTCCACTACGCTACTGACGGGATTGTTCCTTTGTTTCTGGTTTCGTGTAGTGTACCCAGTTCTCTTTCCCAGTCACAATTGAATCCAAAAATTCCTATCCAACGATGTCGTAACACTCAAGGCTGCTTCAATCCGTTGTGGTTTTTGATCTTTGGTGAGCATTTTTGGGACCCATCTTGGGCAGACCTTGTGTATCTCAAATGTTCTGACAAAATCTTGTCAGTAGTGGTCTTACTGACATCAAGGATTATTTCACAAAGGTCCCGAACCATCACCCGTCGATCTGTAAAGAACAAAAAACTGGCGGGTGCGGCGAGTGAAAACCCTGTGGTGAACGGCTGCCACGCCGAGACTAAGCGTCGCAGAGAATGCAGCCTGGTGGAGTCTTGGCATAGAGGGATCAGGCTGTAGGATGTAAAAAAAAATTAAAAAATGTATTGCAGGATCGCGCGTAAAATCGTCCCTCGCACGGCAGTACCTTGGAGACCTCATTTTACTGAAACCCCTGGTATATAAATAAATAATGAGCACTAAAAGTGTTTTTCACCTCAGAATAAAATCTTTCTTTACTGATCAAATCATTTTCGGTAAACTAACAGTAACATCAATCAGGGAAAGATAATATAGATATTATCTAACACGTATTCTTTCTCCACGACTATAACCGGATATCCAAAACCTACATATGGTACTACAAAAGGTTCTCCGGTATTTTACAAAACCCAGAATAATCAATGATTTTATTTGAGAGACTCCATTGAAGATATAACTTTATGCCATATCACTCGGCAGTTTCTGTCTCGTAGAGTCAATTTATAACTACAATAACATGCACACGGAAACTTTAGTCGGAATCCTGGAGTTACGCCACAACAATTTGCATGAAACGTGTTCATAGTATGACACTACGGCTATATTTATGGACGTTGTAGGTAATATTCGTATGTAAACTCAAGGTGAAGGCGTGGATAAAGAGCAACACAAAACAACTTTAATGTAATTTACATCATGATTAATTTTTGGGTAACCACACCTACTTCTTTAGATTATTTCTCGAGTGGCATTAGTGTCCTCCATCAGTGTCATGGCCGTTTTCTGGCGTAGCCGTCAAGAAAGAAGCCGTTGCTGCTAATATTATTCGGTTTTTTTTGTGGATTTCAATTGCCTCTGTAATTAAGCTCGTTATGGATCTTCCCAGGACGTCAGGAACAGATTCAAAGTAATAGCTGGGTTCAATTAAGTCCTCGGAATATGTAATTATTTGGTGATATCTTTTACCAAATTATCGTTTTGGAAAGTTGTGATTTTGTTAATTGTGATTTAGGGACATTAGTTCCAACTTTTATTTGAATTATGAATTCCCATTTGGGGCATGCTTTGAGGCTGATTGAGTAAGGGAGAGATGGGGAAATAAAAAAAACTTGGTAGTGTTAGGCTATTCAGACCTGGTCACTAAATACTGCAAACGTTGCATATTGCAGCTAGCTTTTCCATTGCAACGATATCTCACCGCGGCGAGGAAAAAAATTTATCCTGTCTGCATCCTTTGTTTGAAATCAAAACACTAACAGGTTATATGCTTTCGTCAGATATATAATAACTGTATTTGGTTAAATAAATTGGCTGTCTGAAAACTGATTCACCAGTTTACGTCGGCATTTTTTTCCTTCTGAATTTCAACATTGCAAAATTTCAGAAGCATTGTGCTTTAAATTTCAGTTTTTCGGTTTTAATCAAATAAGATCACAGTATTAATATTTACTGGATAATTTTAAAGGACCGTTTTTATAAACACATACGAAAACGTATTTATCTGGCAGGTCACTTCCGATAAACACACTTTTATTTTAATGTTTATGCTCGGAGAAGATAAGACTTTGCTCGCGGAGGACACAATATTTAAAACACGTGACATGGCATGATTTTACAGTTGCTATCCCCATTATTGTTGATAATACATTTATGAGAACATTAGTACCAAAAGTAGAGTTGATATTACAATGTGTAATCATATCGGTAGATGCTAGATCGGTAAGACAGATTAATTTTAAGGGATTATGGGAGCGCAATTTCAGTAATATGTTTGCTGCTTGAAATAATATTTACAATGAAATTAAAATGAAATATTATATCTGGCCTGTTTTAATTTAGTTTACGAATAATATGCTTATTATTGTAGAAAGCAATCACTTTGTGGTTTGAAATATTTAATAAAAATAAAACATTTTTTTATTTTAAAACCACGTTATTTATTAATTTACTTTACCGACCGGTTTCGCTTTACTCAAGCATCTTCAGGGTACAAATTAATACTGTACCCTGAAGTATTAATTTGTACCCTGTCTTCTTTTTGCTTGAGTAAAGCGAAACCGGTCGGTAAAGTAAATTAATAAATATCGTAGTTTTAAAACAAAAATTGTTTTATTTTTATTTAATAATATGCTTCTTCTGACAAAAAGAAACATTTAGGGTAATTTTTTCGGTGTTTTGCTGGTTATGTTCATTATTTTTTCTCTGTGGGAATAAAAGTTATAATCACTTTCTGCGAAAACGATGCAGTGTAATTTTTAAATGGCAATTTGTTTTTAATTTTGAATTCCTGTTTTCCATAAAGGGGCTTTATTTTTACATTTTACAAATTTAATGACTGTGCCATATTTAGAAGGTTGTGGATAAAGATACTTTATAACTTTTTCCCAACATTGACTGAACCGCCCTTGAGGTGATTTTTCACAAAAACGGCATTATACAAATAATCCAATTTTTATTATCATTACACACTAATTATTCTGGATGAATTTAAACATTTTCCACGTGGGACATTATTAATTTAAAAAATCGTGATTACTGAAATTAAATCTAAAGGTTCTGCTTTTGTGAAGACAATTTGCAAAATGATCAGAATTTATCATACGTTTCATTTTAAATATATTTTTTAAATTCTGTTTTTTTTTCTAACTTTTATGTACGGGTTAAATCTTCCCCACGGGAAAAACTAAACCCTTCCACACACTTTTCCACAAACGATCATCTAGTAAATCCACGCTATGTAAGTGTACTATATAAATATAATTAATACAAAACAATACAAGAACAACATGTTAACCTACCAGATAACCAAATGGGAAAATAATTCACCGACTCCAGATATCTTCAAATCGGAGGGTTCAGTTTGGTAGAACTCCCAACTGGACCGATACATCCTACTGATCCCTCAATATAAATATTTTAAAAAACTTTAGTAATCCTACACGTATTTAAAATGACTGATTTTTGCCTGCTGCTCCTGCTCGATGCATAAATTCTTTGACAAATATAATACGCCTAAATTTTGAATGAGAGAGCTAGTTATAATGCCAGTAGCCGTATTAATAAATGGTAATATTTTTATAGTTGAGAATGCCAAATTCTTTTAATCTTATTTCCTAAATCTGTATATTTTCTTATTTTTTCAGAAACGGATTTTTCAATATTACAGGAATTTGGAATAGCTACATCAATGATATAAGTTATTTTTTAAATTTTGTCCTGTAAAACTATATCGGGTATATTATGACTAATTGTTCTATCTGTTAGTATAGTTTGGTCATAATATATTTTATAAAATTCATTTTCTAAAAATGAATTTGGTTCGTATTCATAATACGGTACCATATTATGGCGGTCAATCAAATTACGTTTAATTACCAACTTTGCTGAATTATTTTTAAAACCTGATTGTGCCTAAATGTATACTCAGACGGCGCTAATACAGAACATCCCGATATAATATGCTCTATAGTTTCCAGAAAAGCTATACATTTTCTACATAAATCATCAATTTTATTTGTATCTTTGATTATATGCGTCCTATAATTTTTAGTATTAATGACTCTATTTAATTTTACGCACCAGACTGGGTCTAAGATTATCATTGTTCATCTGTATTGATGATACATTACCTATATGTTCCTGCATTATTATTTTACCCACATATATTATTTTTTTAGATTCAAAAGGCCTTCAGAACGACAAGTGGTTTTCAGAATATATGTATATATATATATTGTATATTCGATAGACTTCACCACTAATATGTACAGAGTTCTTCAAGCTATTAATTTATGAACAAATGAAGACAAGAAACACCGCAGTATCTTTAAGCTCTCAGACAAATCATTTTGTAAATACGGAATGTTACAAGGCGGAATTAGTGCTAGAATATACGCCATTTTGATTGGAATAGTGATGGGCATAACCGAAATGTCGCTAAATAAAACATTTTAATAATCGAATGCTGAGTGTGTGTTCCAATAATATTATAAAAAAAAAAAAAAAATCTAAATTCATCTTAATTTTAACGGATTTAGGACACATCTAGATCGTAGAGACTCTGAAGTCATCTACAATTATTCTAAAAAAAGATATAAGTACTATTTTATCCCATTTTGTGAATTTTCAATGAATTTCCTGAACTTCGAAATGTTTTTTTAATTACCTACATGAAACAGTATAACTTTACTGAAGCAACTTTATTTTCAAACGTCCACCGTTTTTGGAACAACCGATCCTTTCTCGGTGAAAAATATATTTTATCTTATGTGACCGTTCTTGCCAATTTTATATTATTGAATGTATCACTTTGCGGCTACCCATTGTGTTTAAATAATCGATCGTTCAAAACGGATATCTCGATGACGCCCATCACTAGATAGGAGCTCACGTTTGGTTATAAGTTCCTATACTGAGAGAAGATTTCCCGTATTGGAGGCTTTGTGTCTTCGTTAGCAAAACATGGGCTGAGAACTAAGATTAGAATACTGCAGGATGCAGATTTACGATGATGGTGTAATAAAGTGTGCACATCACGTTATTCACATTGTAATTTAATAATAAGAAGATGGTGAGAGATACCCTAAGAGGAAGCTTATAATATATTACATATTTTGTTTGTTCTCTTAACTAGGTACCTATCCTGTTTCCGCGTGGAAAACGGTGTACGGCACAAACTTAACAAGTCTTGTACTAAGAGTGTTTACTCTCCTTTTTGTGTTGGTTGAATGGATGGAGTCCCCTTTGATTGCTCTCTGGAGACAGAAAACCATCAATTTGAGAGGCGGTATAGATACCGCCACCCCGGTATTAATTGGACAACCGGCACCCTGCTATAAGTCACCCTAAATGCTCGTCACCACTACGTTTGGTGATTTAGCCGGGTACACCTGCTAAATGATGGGCTAAGGTTTGTCTAGGTCTTAGCGGCGAATACGTTTGCCCACATATTCGTGGCGGGACGGATTTGAAGAGACTGGTTGACGGAGACCTAACCTAGACCCCTCCCGTTGGACTCTCTCGACCCATAATCTAAAAGATGGTCTAATCACGAGATAATTCTCGAAAAATTTGGACCAATTTTGAAAACGACAAATAAATTAATTTTTTTTGATGAAATATTATATAACAGTAGGTAGGTACTTTACAGCTTGTCTGAATTATTCAATTTTGAAAATTAAATCCAAATTCAAAGCAAGTTTGAGTTCGCACGACACGCCGACAACCGAAATTATTATTTGTGATGATACCGATAAAATTATTGACTTTTTAAACTCCAATTACATCCACACAGATCTGGGCCCAGAGTAGAACCTTCCACCAATCAGTATGAGGCTGAGCATTGCTTTAAAATAGACCATCTTTTTATATTTTCGTTGTTTGTTTTTGGGGTGTTATGCCGTGTTGTGCTACCTCCTTATTTAGCCGACGTTTCGGACAGCGTTGCAGTGTCCATCATCAGGGGTGCTAGCATGGTCCATCGATATAACCCTATATCTATACTACATTGACAAAATCCGTCATCTTTGGTCACTTATCAATATGTGCTAGCACAGTCACCTATTGATAAGACATAATCCAACCGACGATTGACAAAAGCTCGCCAAATCGTATGCGATCTTGGCTGTGACCCTAGCATGGTCCATCGATAAAACCCAAGTATAGATATGAAATTCATTAAATTCGTTGTCTATGGTCAGTTAGCAATAATTGCGAGCACAGTGAAAAGATTATTCCGTTAGTCGGTAGATAAAGGTCACTGATTTTAGCGCGGCTTCCGTAGTGTCAGATAAGATATCAATATGCAGTTTTATTTAAATAATGTCGTTCGTTATGCAAGTTAACTGACTTATTAATTAATGGAGGTTAACCTAAAAACCTCCTAGTATTTAAAGAAATCGTATATGCGATCCATAAACTTACATGCATTCATTTAAGACGAGATCAATTTATTCATTTTGCTTCGAGATACGAACTTTGATAAAATATGTCTTTGGATCGTATCAACTATTTAACTCCCGTCTAATCGCAAAAAGTAAATGCGAAGCGCCGATGTATATTAAAGTTAGTATTTCAATTCGAAATTGTAAATTTATTAGTATTTTTTAATTTTTAAATAGCTCATTTGAAATTTAGTAACGTAAATTCATCAAAAAGGTGCCAGTGTTGCCATCTTATACCGACTTAGTATTTTTTTCCTTCCGATATCGGTTTCTTTAGCAACGGTGAAAGCGTGCTAGGACATTCGATATAAACGTCGGAACGGTATAATACAACGGAAGATGCAAATCACGGGTGTAAATGTTCGAAGGATGATATTTCAAAGATCTAACTGTATATGGGGCTAAATATTAATTCGTAAAATATAATGAACTATTTATTAGCGAGATCACCCAAAAAAGTTGATTATTTATATTGTTAACACTACTCAAAGCAGCATCCAAAAAAGGAATACATTTTTCTTCGCCCATTTTGTTTCAAAATCCCGCGCTTTTATTGTCGAGTCCACTTTGGTCGAGTCTGTAGAAATGACGCGTTAGCTCATTGTAAGTGGAGTGGTTCTAAAAGTTTATTTTAATGTTTTTGAAATGTGGATTTGTGTTTTTATACCTGAATTGAAAGTTTGCTCTTCTATTTTTACATTTAGTTTTGTACGCATGTGTCAGATCCTGCTACTCAAATTGCTGGAGAAAAATTAAATGAAATTCGTGTTCTTGTCAATTACACTGGATAAATTTTTAAGGACTCAGTGGTGCCGTATGAAAATCTATGCTTGACGAGAGCATTATAGAGTTCAAAGGATGTCTTAAGTTTAAGGAGTATATTCCATCCAAACGCCAACGATTTGGAATAAAAATATTTGTTTTGTGCAACGTGCAGACGGATATATTTTAGATGTAATTATTTATTGTGGTGAAGTGACGGATGTTACTGACGAACAATGTCTTGGGGCTTCCGGAGCTATTGTCACCACTCTGTTAAAAGACTACGTAGGTAAAGGCCACAAATTGTATGTAGATAATTGGTACACTAATACAATATCATTTAAATTTCTGCATGACCACCAAACCTACGTATGTGGAACAGTTCGAAACAACCGTTAACACATATCAAAATTCAATAAATCGAAGAAGGGGTAAATTGCCTCACATTATTTTGGTTAACTGATGGTATTAAAATGGCACGACAAAGGATAAATGCGTATTTTAACAACGCTTAACAAAAATAAATTTTAGAAGAGGAGAAATAATTTCAAATCCAAATTGTATCGAAGATTAAAACAAAAATATGGGCTTAAGAGATGAAGCGGATATAACTAGTGTAAATGCCCTACGAAAATCAATTAAGTGTTACAAAAAAGTTTTCTTTCATCCTACATATTAATATTTACCGAATTCATACATAATGCCCAAAACCGTTAGTTCAAAAGATATTAGTTTTCCTGATTATCAATTAAGTATATGTTATAAGACAATTATTAGAAAAATATCATATTACGTCGCACCCTGAAGTTGGTCCACGTGCGTCACAAGATGTTCCATTACGGTTATCTGCCAAAATGCTGGCTAAACATATGCCGTGACCTATACCCGCAACGGATAAAAAACAAAAAGTTGTAATGTTTGCTCAAACAAAAAACAAGAAAAATGATATAATATATTTGTGGTGAATATAACCTGCCGTTGCGTATTTGTCCATCTCAACGAAATTCCATGAGAAAAAAAATAATAATTTCAAATCTTTTGTAAATAAGAAAAACTCCAATAAATGTGAAAACAGTTGGAGAATCGTTCGTTGCCTATTGCCCGTTCGTGCTAGCCGATTGTCAGAGATGTAATAATAATGTTATTTATTATGCTCACTTCAAATATTCTGTGTTTCATGCACCTAAATCGATCTTTAAAATATATCAAAACGGAAATTTGATGTTTTTCATTTTGTTGTTAATGTATACTAACCGCTAAGGTTTGAATAAAATAATTTGACATTTGACACAATATGTTTGACGTTTTATGTACATAGACAACATAGAAAATCTTTCCAGTGTTGCCAGCGTGTTTTACCAAACCTTTGTCTACCCAATGTCAGTCGTTATAATATTATCGGTAGTTGCCTCTGTCTATTCGATATTGTAAAGTTATCGATTTCATTGTGCTAGCACTCCAGGGCAGATTACGTTTAGTTACGGATCTGCCGGATCTGCCCTGATGATGGACACTGCAACTCTGTCCGAAACGTCGGCTAAAGAAGAAGGTAGCACAACACGGCATAACATCCAAAATCAAACAACGAAAATGCTTTTGGCTGTGAAAAACTAAAAACGTATCTATCTTTTTATAGCTTTTTAGTACCGAAACGTTGCTTGAAATTGCTTTAGCCGTGTGTGGTGACAAGATCTGAATAGACAGGTTCTTCCTAACTTTCATCTACAGTCTCTACACCATCTCCTTTCCTTCGCTTCACAGATTCGGAATAGCTTAGTCTCAATGACTCCGGTCTGTTGCGAACAGTTTCGACTCTTGTGCGGTATTCACATAAAAGAAATGGTTGACCATGAATGATTTTCCCTCTCCTTTCAGCCCTGCAATAAACCGGAGATGGGGACGTCGTAGTACCACAGGGTCCAGACAATCAGGAGCAGTTGCTACTGTTGTCATTTAAGCTTACGATATCTGGGCCCAGAGTGGAAACATTTACCTCTCCGCTGGGGAGATCAATCAGTATGTTTTAGTGATTGAGAAAAGGCAACGTCACCTATGAATGTTTCGTCATTGGCAAGGTGCTTCATCTTCAAAGCGGAAATCCTCAAAGACAGGGAATGACTTCCCTGTTTGATCGCTTGATGAGATCCGGTTCGACTAAACCTTCTTCCCAAATTAATGCTAAAAAGGTTTCTCCGAGACGCCATTCCAAAAACCCTCACAAAATTGCTTCATTTAAATATATTTCCAGTCGTTAAAAGGCATGTAAATATGTATGCATAAAATAAATTCATATCCTCGGGAACATGTGAAGAGAAAAGCTCCCGAATATTTCCTATTTACATAAGGCTCCCTCGCCTTTATAGCTTTTTCCACACCAATTCTCCCGTCTGATGCAAAGCAAATGTTATTACCATATATTTTCACTTTCCATGTATTGTTTCAGATTTCAGGATTTTGTGACGCGTGTCAAACAAAACGTATTTTGAATATTTGAATTTGATTGTCTTATATTTCGCAGTAGGGTTTATGAAATTGTTTACTTACTTGACTAGCTTTTGTAATAGTGTATCAAATATCATGAAATTTCAGAATCCTTAAAATTTATTTGTGATGTTTATACACCATTCGTTCTTAATGTAACATTAATTTCGTGTTAAGAATCTAGATATTTTATTTAGCTAATTCCTTCCATGCCTTGCTCTTCTTTCCTTCTTCCTATACCTTCTCAATATTTTCGGTTCATAATATTAAAAAAGACATTTTCTACTAAACTTCAGACTCTCGACTGACTTCTTCTACCATTCACGTTTTATATTTTTCTTAAACTCACTTTTTCGTTAACCCTATCTGCATATCATCTAAGCGTCCCTTTATTAATTTTGCTTATCGATATTATTATTACCTATAATCTTTGACTATATACATTTATATAATCAAAGCATATAACCTAGTTTTACTACCCTACTTGGCCTAATGTTTGACGTCATTTGATATATTTTTCGAATGGAATAATACTTGGAAATGCATTATAAATCAACACGAGTGGTTGTATTATGTTTCATATAGTTAATCTAATATTTAAAAGCTTTGTAACTCATTATGGAAATGGCATTACGAGGTGAAGGCAGTTCGCTTGCTGATGGTTGGTTTGTACTATGTCCACATAAACTCTTATTGAGAAAACGAGGTTTGAAGTTCAAGAAAATTCTTTTTTGTATCAGTTACTTCAAACTAATTTTTATAAATAAAAATATAAAATACAACGGTTAATCTACCTATAAGTAAAAGACCTACATAATTGATTGAATTTTTATTTCAATAAAAGCATAATCAAGAACGTAAAAGGACACATTTTTAAACAAAATAGCAAAAAAATGAATGTTGATTTGTACCATGACCATATTTAATGTTGGCTTATTCTATATCCATACTAAACCATACCAACAGTAATTTCATCCTACGACACATCAAACAATAATAATTTATACATATGGTTTTAATAAAAAATGATAAAATAAAAAATATTAAAAATTCTTCATTAGAAATTAGAATATTTAGTATTGTATGAATAAATAAAATGTAGAGAGTAATGAAACATTAATACACGTACATAGGGTTTTAATAAATAATAGTAAGAAATTAGTATTTTCCAATGGACATTGTACACTTCAATCCCCATTTTTTGTAATTACTTTGGAGATAGAACAAAAAGTGATATTCAAAATATAAGTTGATGTGTGGATAAAGTAGATAAAAATCTGATAAATATTACTGCATTCACAGTTTAAAAAAACATAAATGGACATAGGAAAACAACCCTCAGCAAGCGAGTTGTACATCCTAAAATTTAATAGTAGAAAAAAAGCAGTGCAACCTTCATTAAACTACAGCAAACCGGCCGACGTAGTCCAGCGGTAGGGCTTTGGACTTCCATTCCAAAGGTCGCAGGTTCGAACCCGGCGTGCGCAAATAAATTTTATTTAATTGATTTGTGTTATTTCACAATTAATTATTTAAAATAATGTATAGTATATTTGCGGCACGTTCCTGAGTGGAAGATACTGTTAGTATCGCCCTGGTGTAAGACCACCAATCAGAATTGAAACGTTGCTTGAAATGGCTTTAGCCGTGTTTAGTGACTATATCTGAACAGCCAGGTACTTCCCCACCTTCCTCTTCCTCGACTCCTTCCCTTCCCGACTTACCTTCAGCCTCAAAACATACCCCTATGAAGGGTGCCATAGTCTCACTGGCTCCAGACGGGAGCAGTTGGGACTCTTGTGAGGTATTCACTGTAAAAAAAAAAACACCATTCTAGAGTTTTTGTTGCTATATAAAATAGATTTCGTTTATGTTTATTGCCATTTTACAGTTTGAACCTAATTGCCGTAAAATAGATTAGGAATTATCTCAAATAGCATCATACAAAATACATACAAAGTATTATTCCTTTGAATAAAACTGCAAGCTCTTTCTTTGTAGCCCCAGTATAAAAGTAAGTCATCTTAATAGTTTAGTGCGGTTGTAAAAAGTTTAGAAGAATATCATTACGAACCGCTTGTTCAGCTTAAAGTCGAGCAATAAAAGCATTCCGTACACTAAACTTCCACGGTTACTGCTTCCACATAGAACAATCGTTTGCGTTATCGCCCCAAATGGAGAGAATTTATTCAACTCAGAATGAATCATAAAACCTAATGAACCATCCAAAAATTCTACGTTCAGAAGAATTTGTTTCATATGAGTCTTTAATATGGGCACGGGTATAAGACTTTAAAAGTGTTCAGCAAAATTATTTCGTGGTATCTTGAGAAAATGTTTCTACAGTTTGATAGAGATAGATTATCAAAAAGTTCGTTGGATAATAAACCTTATTCTGAGGGGTTTATTATATGGTTTTCCTCAATTGATTCTTGTAAGTGAAAAATATTCAAACCTTGACAAATATCTTTTTATATTATTCGTTTTTAACTGAATTAGGCACTGCTGAAAACCAGCTGCAATCCAGGAGACATCCTGAATTGCAGCTGAGTAGTAGTGAATAGTGAATAGAACCGATGGGTAATGAAAAATGGGTAATATTGTAAAAAAAAATCTGTTGATGAATAAACGATTTAAAAACTAACTAACTAAATAATCATCACGCCGTTTCCCCACAGGGGTAGGCAGAGAAGACGGACCGCCAAACACCTCGGTTTTGCACACACTCTTTGCCTTATTCACATCATATATATATATATATATATATATATATATATATGATGTGAATGAATATACATACATACTCTTCTATTTTTCTGACTCTTGACATGGCCTGACTCAAGTATCTGATTCACTTGATTGTGCCATGTCTTCCTCGGACGTCCCCTACTTCTTATACCATTCACACTTGCGTCATATATTCTACTTACGCTCCTTTATTCGTTCATTTGCTCTACATGCCCAAACCATCTGTGGGTCCCTTTTTTAATTTTACTCATTACGCTTACATCAGCCTTGCATTCTTTTCAGATTTCCACATTTCTCACACGACCATACATGGTTTTACCACACGTGCGCCACAGGGATGTCATTTCAACAGCATTCAGTCTTCTTTTATCGTTCCTTTGCCAGTTCCATGCCTCACTGCCATACATCAGGGTAGGTACAAGCACTCCATTGTGGACTGCTAGCTTCGCTTCTTTGTATAAGTGATGCGTTAAAACGGTAGTTATGTATAAAGTACACCACCTGGTGTGCTAGCACGGTCGCTAAATATGAAGATACCGACCGATTGTCGGTAACATCTCATCGTTCCCTAGGACAACTGCAGATCTCAAACGTACAAACGACAGTTGATATCGAATATATTGAGGAAACTTAGCCATTGTGAACTGTCACCTATTCGTTTGCGTTCTGCAGTTGTCGTAGGGAATGATGAGAAGTTACCGATAGTTATCCTATCGATCGTTATAGAGCAAGCGTGCAAGGGCCTCTGGAATTTTGACCGTCGACTATTAAAGTTAGTTTAGATAAACGAGCTATTAATTTCATAAGTATTACGTTTTGTTAATTTTTTAATTAGATTTTGTTTTCATATCATTTAACGTCCATCTTTTATTTTTTTTAACCTTTAACACCAATAAAAAAAAATGGCAATATGACCTATATTTTGGCATCCATTATCAGTTGATCGTGGAATGAAATCTTTTAATGTATAACTTTCCCACTGATTACGTCAGCGATGAAAATTGTATTCGATAAAAGTAACAGCAAAGTTATGATTAATTGTGTAAAATATGGAGAGAATTGCGGACCCTGGGAACTTCAGACAGGGCGCGTATTTTTGGATTCCAGGAATTTAGCGGGAGATTTCTAAGGAAAACTTCGGGAAAGTTTGACCCGAGCCGGTGAAGGAGCAACATTCTCCAGAAAATTAAAGGTCCAAATTAATAAATTGTATTAATAATCTCAGTAGGTCATCTTATCGTGAAATGGTCCTTCAGTTAAAAGTGATAGATTAAATGGTCGTTATTTATTTTAGCACGATCTAAGTTGTCGATTAAATCCTTAAGAATAAGCCACAGGCCAAAAATGTATGTATTCTTAGTGTGCCTTATATTGCCATGAATATAGGTAATAGGCATAAAAATCGTTTGGCAAACGAAGTACAGTGATCATGATTGCAAGCCAAAAGTGTTTTTTTTTTTGTGAATAATTTGATAAGAAAGAAAGAAATTTCCACAAGATAACCTGTCACAGATAATTATAATTATCAACAAAAAAAATATTTTTACAAAGTCGTTTCTTGCATTTCTATTAAAATATATATTTTATTTTGGTGTTTATAGTGCAAACCGATATGTATTAAAGTTTAATCGAAAATTATTCATTAATTAATTGTAATTACTTACAATTGGCTCAAATCAAATATCCTAAGAATCAATATTTAAAAAACAGGATACATGATTTTAAGTTCAACCCGTAAAATAATTCCACCTCATGTACCATTAAAAATTGAAAAGAACGATTTGAAAATCCCGACACAGGAAAAATATCTTGGTCTATGCATTGATAAGCATTTAACTTTTAAACTACACATTCAATATGTTAAAGATAAAATCATACCCTTAATTAGCGTATTTAGCTGGTTATCATATATATTACCAATTAATTTTTTTTTAAGTTTATATTACAGTCTCGTACACTCACATCTAAATTACTTAATTGAAATCTGGGGAAATGCTTATGAAACATAAAAATCAATTACAGGTATAAGATAATCAAAAAACCATTTCACTACGGATCCAAAACATCAACCAAAAAAATTATATTTCGAAACAAAACTGCTAACAGTTAGAAAACTATACGAATACAATGTGTCTTCATATGTACAAAATAAATAATAAACTCATTCATACAAACACAGAATTCATTAAAATGTCTCAAGTACACAAACATTTTTCACGAAAACATACATTTAAACACCACTAACTATGGTAAACAATCCATTGGTTACGAGGGGGGCAACTTATATAATAGGCTTCCAGACAACATTAAAAGCGAAAATAGACTGGACAGTTTTATTAAAAAAATCATTCATTTTTATTATTATTAAACAAAATAGTGAAACAGAATACTATTGAATTACCCGTAGAGTAATGTAAAATGTATTTAGTTCAAAATCAAGTAAAATTTATTTCTAGTCAAATATGTGAAAATGTTATTTTCTTCTTTCTGGAATAAAAACTTTAATAAAAAAAAGTTTTTTCGGATTTAGCTTTGCCTTAATTTGATACTTCTCACGGAAATGTAGAAATTTCTGTTTAAATCCCTTGTAATAAATGTATTTCTCGCGTACATCAATGGCGTAGTCCAGCGGTAGGGTGTTGGACTCATATTTCGAAGGCCGCAGGTTCGAACCCGGCGTGCGCAAATAAATTTTATTTAATTAATATATAGTATATTTGCGGCACGTTCCAGAGTGGAAGATACTCTTAGTATCGCCCTGGTGTAAGACCACCATTCAGAATTGAAACGTTGCTTGTAATGGCTTAAGTCGTGTTTAGTGACTAGATCTGAATAGCCAGGTACTTCCTAACCTTCCTCTTCCCCGTCTCCTTCCCTTCCCCACTCACCTTCAGCCTCTTAACATACGAAGATAAATAGACGAAGATGATATTTTTTTTTACTAACTCAGTTAACATTTAATTGTTAAAAACAGCTTATTTTTGGGAGTCGATAAATCATAATTTATATTGAAGTGAATGTCCCGAGCCAGTGGTAATATGGTATCTCAATCGGGGTATATTTTATTATGCAAAACGTAGTGGCAAAGGGAAGGAGATGGGGGATAGGAAGGTTAGGAAGGAAGTATGTTCAAGACTATTCAGATCTGGTCACCAAATACGATTAAAGTCAAGTATCGCGCATTGTTTCTATTTTTAAGAACGATACTGAGAGTATCTACTACTATCTACATCTACATATATCTATGCTTGGTGAAAACGTTCGGTATGAGATTCTTCACATGTGAAAAATTCATTAAAATCATAGATGCTCATATTGGGTCAGTACGCAATTATTTAGTTATTCACATATCAAATAAGTGTAAAAGTTCACGCTGGCAAAAAATGGCACAATAATTTTACGTGAAAATTTAAATCCTTTCACGAGCCAACAAAATAATTACTTATTCATTGATATTGTATATTGTATTCATTGATATTGAGCTCGACTCATCGCACGATAGATTTATTTAAAGGGTTTAAATTTAAGAGCGATTGACCAGCGGCTGAGAATAAAAGTTTAAAAATGCTTGCAACTATACAGGGTTCCAATGACAATGATCGATTATTCCCCGTATCAATTTTTTTAAATTGGTGAGGTAAATAATGCAATGAATCTATTTTCTTCAAAGAGGCTTTATATTTTTTGTTTACTTTTTAAATGTTCATTGTTCGCTATAAATTTATTAAGTTAGAAGCCCCTAGAGGACAAAACCTATGATGGCGACAGTAACTGAGTATTCATAAACTATGTGTTGGTGAATCACGACAGGTCTGACGGTTGTTATGGCATCTCAGTGGTTAGCGCAGACAGACACCCGTTTACCAATATCAGTGTTAACTCGTGGAGAATAAATTAAACGTGCGAGAAATTAGCAGGCAGAGATATCTAATAAATTTAGTATAATGATTGCCTTGATGGCTAAGTTAATAAATACTTGGTTGGCATACGGTTCTGGAGACGTGATAAATGTTTTTTTGAAAGTCAAGTGATAAAACATTTTTTTTTATATAACTTAAGACAACATCACATCATGTAATATTTTTCGTTAACAATTTACAACGAAGCCGCCTGTATTGATTTATGCGGGAAAAAATATCGCTATAAAGAGTGTGTTATTTTATTTTGCGAAGTGCAGATATATATATATCTACATGTTTCATGTTTCAAATCGGTGGTTTCTTCGTCGGGATAATAACATGAATAAAAATAACAAAAGAAACTAACAAGTATAGATAAAAAGAACAATAGACTAAAATATTAAAGGTGATTAATTACCTAAAAATATCATAAAAACCATTATATAAAAACAACAACAAATCATTCCTTTGATGTAAATTATTGAAATTTGTACAGCGCCCTTGAGGTGATTTTTCACAAAAACGGCGCTATACAAGTCATCCAATTATTATTATTATTATTAAAGGTTTAAAAAATGTACACACAAACACAATACAATTAGCAAACTTAGAAATTAGAAAAAGTGTCAATAGTAAATAAAATACTATAAATAATCAATTATTTTTTAAATATATCTCTTAAATTTTATTATGAATTTAATTAAAATCTTCTATTACGATGCAAGCAACGTTTCCCGCTTACTGTGGTGGTAGTAGGAGATTTCCAAATTTTGTCAGGTTATTCGTAACCCGGAAATGTCTTGTATTTCTTTTTTAAAAATTTAAAAAAAAAATTGCATTAAGGAAAGTACATATTGTATTATACGGAATGCTTCACTTACCTTAACCATTTATTCCTGCCATTATTTTGAGTAAAAAAATTTAATGAAATTTTGGTCTCCGGTGGCTTATTCAATGATTTTCTTCTATATATATAGAAAGAAAGACAAACATTCCCGGGTTACAAATAACCCAACAACATTTAAAAATCTCCTACTACCACCACACTAAGCGGAAAATGTTGCTTGTGTTGTGATGGAGGACTTAGCCAGCCGAGGAATCGAACACGGAACGCCTGGGTGGGACCCAAACGCAATGCCCACTCAACCACTGACCGGTCATATATGTTTCTTAAAAATCAAACAAAAAAATTCGTCCGTATGTCGTCACTGGATACTCGACCGAGTAACCGCCAAATCTCTTTGCCCGCTCCCAACTGTCCAACACCTAGTATTTTTTTATGTTTTTTAGAAGAAAACATTAAAATAGTCACCGGAGACCAAAATTTCATTTACATAATGTCAGGAATCACTGATTAAAGTAAGTCAAGTACCTGCCTTAACATCCTGTGTAAGCGACGAAAGAGATGTGTATGTTCGATTTCTTAGCATTTTTCCAGGCATTCGAGAGTTAATTTTTTTTTATTAATAATTTTTATGTTACATACAAGTTACAATAAAAGTTTTATTTTATTTTTATAAACAATAAAAAGAGAGAGCAGTGTAGTTGTGTAAACAAAAGATTTTAAAAAATAAAATAAAATAAATAGACCTAAAATAAACTTAATGAGGTTTGTATAAATGCTTCCAGGTGAGAACTTTAATTTAGAATTTCACCACCCTTGTCAATTTACATGGTTTCACTTACATTTTCACCTGAATTTTCCACTAAATAACCGTACAACAAAGGGCGAATTATTATTTATGTCACGCTTATAAAAGTAACGTGCTCACTAGTTGTCAAAAGCAAGAGAAAAATTGCCGGGAAATTGACTCGACGTTGACATACATACGGGATTATGTATTTAGTCGCACGCCTGGGATACTTTTTAAACCATTATTTGCACTTCGTACAAAGGTAGTTTTTTCCAATTTCGTAGGTATTTTATATAACTTTTTTAGCATTCAATATTTTGCAAGATAATTACCACTATTTTAAGTCCTATTTATTAAAAAAGGAAATATTTTCCCAGTTTACTAATATGTTAAATAAAGGTAAAGAAATTCAGTAAAAAGTATTTTTGGGCAATAATGGAGGACTTATATATATTTAGAGGCAACACGCGATCTCCTAAGTCGAGGAGAAAGTTGGGCCTCAGTATGATTGAGGAGATATCGGTGGGTCGTGATATCTCCGCACGTGCTGGTCGGGATAATAACACGAGAATGATAGTTGATGATAAGATGATGTATTTACATAATTTACATAATGCACTATTTACAAATGTAGAGTATTTACAAATGCACCGTATTTATAAGTTGCGTAAGTTATATTATCCCGACCAACCGCAGATTGCGATGTTGTGTTGCTAGGCCGTCGGCTTGTTGCCGCGAAGACTGATGAAGATCGACTGCTTGATTTCGCTTACTCGAGCCCTTATATAGGCTGGGCCAAAGGTACTCGGAAGGTAGGTCAAACATGCACACACGAGAAGTTTCTCGATATGGCTAGGCAGCGCTGTGTGTAATGTGTGGCAGGTCCGAGCTCTTTCCAGAAGGTGGTCGAAATTAAATTGCCTAGCGAAGTAGCAGGTAGAAACGGCCGTGCAGTAATTAGGTAGGCCGCTACGTAAGTTGGTAGCATATGAATCGCTACATACATATCTTGCGTAGCAGACTTTTTTTTCATTATCTCCATACAAGACGCCCTGAGGGAAAAAATCCCTCAGGCCTGTATCATCATTGGGGGTGTTGTTTGGAGTGTCTTCTCAGAGAAAGAAAGGAAAGGAAGTTCGGGGAAGAAAAAAGGTATGAGAGGTAGGTAGGAATCTGGGGGTCAATGGGTTCAGGAGTGACGAATCCATCCCTCCCACTGTAGTGCAAGGCCATGGGTTGATAGAGTCCGTCTGGTGAAAAGGTCAAGAGGTCAAAATATCTTCTCTATTTCTTCCGATCCGGCCCGTCACATAGCAGGCGGGCAAGTGCATACGCCTCCGAGACCTACCCAAGATTCACCCCATTAACCTGGGGACCCCTGCTAAATCACCAAACGTAGCCAATCACTTGGGATTATCTATGGCATGGAGGTTGGTTATCCAATAAATGGTTCAGGGGTGCCCGTCACGATACCCAAATCCCGAATTAAAAATTGGATTAAAGCCATAACGCCATCATATTTGATATGGGGTCGTAATTATTGGATAGTAATAAACATGAATTTGAACAAAACAAGGGAAAATACCAAACTAATTAAGTTTTTTGATATCATATTATCAAGCAATTCTAATATATAAAGCAGATTTTTCCCTCACTCTGCCAGTTACGTACGAGAAATTTCCGTACAACAAAGTAATGACAATATGTTTGTACTTGTTGAAAATTGATTCAATTTTTTTTTATGCGACAACTTGCATACAAAGCTCCTACTTGTAGACACTGTGCACAACCCGGTTGGGAAATGTTGCGACGTAACATGTTTTCATTTTAACTATGTACAAAACACAGGTAAAAAAATAGCACTACAAAAAAAACTTTTACTTTTTTAGTAAGACATGTTTTGAAGCAAAAATTTGTACACGTTTTTTTACGTTTACACTAAGACATAAACACACAACAAACTTTCCAAAAATGGTTCTTCAGCAACAAGAAATGTTGTTTTCGTGACGGTTAACATTTTTGTAGAGGAGCCTTTATATAAAATGTTACCTTTTAAATTCCACAGGGTATTTTTTTATTCCTTCAAAAAGAAGCCAAAGTTTTATGTTTGACCTCAGCGTAGAGCCATGCAATTTAAGATCTTAACCTTTCCCTAGCCTACGAAAGTTATTGTGGTTCAGTGAAACGAAAAATATTTTAAATATTTAATCAAGAATAACTTTAAACAATTTAAGTTTCAGTTCGAAAACTTTTTTATACAAATATTTTGAATTTTTTTCATTGAAGGCTCCATTGTGTTTATCTTTTCAGATTAAATATACGTCCATATTTTTGTTAAACACAGTAATGTTGGTGTCGGTGCATGGGTGCATGCATAATTTGAAATTGTATTACTGCGTAATGCGTAAAATTATTTAACTACCATAAACTTATAATTTTTAAAAGTGGAACTGTGAAGTATAAATTACATCAAACAATCGATAAAGTAGGTATCAAAATTAACTAATGATTTTTTTTTATTAAATAAAATTATTTTTTGTGTTGGCACATATGACAGTTCGAAATCTGAATCACAAATGCTTTTTAAAGTTTACTGACGGCGCCCAATCGATAGGTAATTCTGGTAGTCTTTGAAATTACATGTTAAGAAAAAATGCTAATTATATTATGAAATAGATTGACTGTTGGGGACAGAAATCGGTCCCGCAAAGCGAAAGGAAATGGATAAGAGAGGAATTGTCGACTTACCGTTTTCTTCCTTTGCTTTTCAATTTTCCGCTTATTCTCACTTATAATTTAGAGCTCACTAGCACACGATTGAACTTTCTTTCCGTAAGGTTCCGACATGGTTGAATTTCATCTACGTATTCAACACTGAGATATTGACAGGAAAAGGTACTAAATTGAAGTAATAATTACTGTGACAATTTTATTGCATTCAGTCGACAATAAAGGTAAGGAAATAAAAGGATTTTGTGGGTAGAATTTATTTTGGGAAAAGGTACATTAGGTTGAATGCAAGGCACCAACATTGACAATACTTATTTTCTTGTACACTACAATTATAACCACCCTTGATTTTCCACCGCTTTACGCTAGTATATTATGATACTATAAACCGATTCAAATAAAATAAAACAAAAAATATGTATTGCATATTTAAAGTTATGGGTTCATAGTTGCAAATTGTAAGTGGATGGTAAACATGCTATCGGTTTTCAAATTATCATGTTATATTATTATGTAGGTAGTTGGAGTATCTTTAATAAGAAAAATAAATATATTTGTATTTATTTATTGTAAAACTCCCTTGAGATTATTTTCTAAAAGAAAATACTACATAAAAAACATTTATATTATTCAAAGGAGCAAGGGTACTATATTTTCAAGAAATTTCCCGGAATTTTTATCAAGACTTTTACTTGAGAGATGATACAGTTATTTTACAAATGCCTTTGTTGTTCATCTACAAGATTCAACATATTAGAATACTTTCTTCTATTCGCAGTACGTATATGTTAGAATCAAGTTTTCTTTCTTGCTGCATACATCACCCTGAATAACATGTCACTAATTTCAGACAGCACCTGAATAACCTTTGTTTAAAAAATAAGAGCCTTTTCTCGGACCCCTGTGACCTTTTTTATTATATCAAAACTATGAACGTATAAAATCAAGCGAAAGCTACCCTCCGAATTCAATCATAGTGGCAGAGTTACAGCATCGTTAACTTCACCCTTATCGGGCTCATAAATAATTTCCATGGGACTCACTTTGAATCGATTCCACATAAAATACGGTATCATATTTATCCAGCGCAAAATGTTACGCAATGTCGCGTTGTATCATTCAAATTCAAGCTGATGTTTTACAGGTAATTTAAAAATGTATTTTGTTTTATTCCTGTCGATATAGATTTACAGTATATATATATATTATTTTTTCCACGTATAAAGTATTTCCATGTATAATCCATATTGTATAAACTAAAAAATTTTGTTCCTATCTGCAGACTTCGAATTATTTATTTAACTCTAGCTGAATCTGTTATAAGGTATGGAATAACAGCTTGGGGATTTTCTTGCAAAATTCATTAGTTAAATTGTTAGCTCAAAAAGTTGATACAAAGAAAGGCATAATATTCCATACTTTTATTAGAGTCTCAAAATTCTTTCAGTGAGGGCAATTCTGTGGTACAAAATTTTATTTCAGCACATAAATAAGCTTTTATTTTTTAAATAAAACAAACACTTAGTATTTAACCACGTATATTTATTATTTGATATATCGACCGGTTTCGCTCCGACCGAGCTTCATCAGGATATAATAATAACTAAATACTAAGACAGAGTTGTTGGTTATATATAGGTTGAATGGGAGAGGGAGAAAGAATATTACAAAAGAAACATAATTAGAAAGAGACAAATTTTTAGAAAAAAAAAAAAAAAAAAAAAAAAAAAAAAAAAAAAAAAAAAAAAAAAAAAAAACATAAATAAGCCTTTATATGTAATAATACTCGTTTTAACTTTAATGAAGGACTAATTGTACCTAAGCATACACATAAATATGGACAAATAACGTTAAATTACATGATTCCCAGTTGTTTAAATATGTTACCCGCTGAAATTAAAAACTGTGCCCAAAACACACAATTGGTAAATTTACTGAAGACTTGGCTTACGGAAAGAATTTATTTGTTTTAGCTTACAATGACATATTATTCTAAATACTTTAAAACTGTTACTTATGTTTTTCGTAATTTTTCTTTTATCTTTTTATAAAAATATTATATTTCTGTAAAAAGTTTAATTTTATTTTATATGTATAATTGTAAAAATGTAACTATTACATCACTATAATAAGATCTTTAATGTAAAGAACCCTTTAGACAAACTACTAAAAACTAGTTTTAACTTTTTGTCTTATATTTGTAAAGTATTTAAAAATAAATAACTAAAAAAATATATATATATTTTTTAGATTTTAATACATTTTTCTCTTCTTCTATTCTACTGCGATTTTGACTTCTTTCGAAGGGGAAGTCTTTTTCCTTGTCTTAATGTTTTTGAAAATTATTCTCATCTCTATATTTATCAGAACTTAGTTTCCTAAACTCCTGATCTTTTGCCAACAATAAAATACTACTACTTTGCTGATTTTCACAGTTTATGCATTGTTAATAATATAAGGTATATTTGGGGCACGTGCAGATTGGAATATATTGTCAATATCGCCCAGGGGTAAGACCAAGCATTCAGTATTGAAACGTTGCTTGAAATGGCTTTAGCCGTATTTGGTGACTAAACATTAATAGCCAAGTACTTCCTAAACCCCCTCCCATTTTCTCACCTCTAATTTTAGCACTAGGTACATATAGTTTTACATGATTCTTCATTTACATATCTTCCTATTTTTCCTAGTATCTAGTAAAAAATTGTGGCGATTTTCATTATCATATTGTATTGTTCGTTATTCCCGCCTTTTCCGTCTTGGCTCTCAGTCCCCTACAATTTATTGAGAGCTTTTTATTCTTCTCTCAAGAAAATTGAACGAGTTTTTCATTTTCCATTTCTCTCATTTTCAAAGCACCTCTCGTGTCTGTGATTCATTAATAAATCTCTTCGATTTCCTATTAACCGAATATAAATATAAGAATAAAAGCTTTTAAAGCGCTTTCCTGAAATATCTCCACAGATCGGTAAATCGAACGAACTTCTTGATGCTTTTAAATTAATTAATTGTGAAGCCAATTCATAGAATGAACATTTTTTTTAATCAGTGTTAACTTCACATGTCTTAGAAGTTTTTAGATATAAGATTACTGAATTTTAAATGCTGAAATTCATGAAGCAGATTTCGGAGCTACATACGTTAATCGTTTATTTTTTCTATTATATAAATAAATTGTGTTTTACAATAAAGAACCCAGAAAGAGTAAGGAAAAGTGCAACTTAAATTATTAGTAAATTTTAATGCAGCTTTCGGTAAGCAGAGCAACGTTTGTAGAAAGGTTTTTGTTCTTGTTTATTTTGTACAGTCCAGCTGGAGCGGCAGATACTCTAAATATCGTCCATGTTAAAAACCAGCACTGAGAAACGAAACGTTGATTAAAATAACTTTACCCGTGTTCAAGTGTACTTTTCAGACTTCCTATTCCCCATCTCCTACCCTTTCCCACGCTTTTCAACCTCACAACGAACTCCATTTGGCTATGCCATAGTTCCACTTGCTCTGGGTAATTTGCAGGACTTGCTTCTTGTGCAGTATTGACATTTAAAAAGTATTTTCTTTACAATAAAATGTTATTTTACGTATGATCCCAACCTATTTCGCTTTTAATAAACTGTGGTGAAGACACTGACAAATTTAAATAATACAGTTTAAGAACAACACGTCATATTTATATTTGTGTTCATTTCTAATAATTATCATTCACACAAGAATTCACTGTCAATTAATATTGTTATCATTGAAAACTTTCCTATAAAGTTTTTCCATTGAAGTGTTGATAATCTGTGAACGTATTCCACTGTTTAAATTGCTGTGATATCCAATATTGGTGAGAAGCCATAATAATTGGGAGGCATTGGTAGTTTTCCAATAGTTATCGTAAGTATCTATTGACTGTCTTTGTTTTGTAAAGGAGGGTTCTCATTTCACAATAAGATACCAAAAAAATTTTGCAAAATGGGCCAATGAATAGTATTTGTTCCAAATTATTTTGTTGCCGGCATTTATTTTCTAAAATTTATTTGAAAAAATGTTGAAATTTTTATTTTTCGGTGTAGGATAAGGTTTGCAGTACTTTTAGAAGAAAAAAAATATTTATATTCTACAATTTCGTGTGAAAAGTCACCTTAGGGGCAATGTAAACTTTATTGAAATATTTTACCAGTAAGCAAGACTTTTCAAAGCCATCTTTTGAGAAATTTTACGTTTCCGGGCTTGCTTAAAGCACGTAGAAAGTTTCTTTCGCCGGATTTAATAGGCGCTCGTCTTGAATGTGTTTCACCGTCCCTCCACACGTATAATATCTATTACGCTCATATTCCTACCTACTTCTGAGTACCGGTTTCTTCGTCTTACCCATTGTGATTCTCACGTCTTTGAATTTTCCTCTTCAGGTTTTTTCCACTGTGAGCTGCGTTATTCTTCTTCTTTAGGTATTTCCGCCGCATTCTTTTCATTCCGTTTTTCATAAATTCTCGCTTTTTTCAATATGCCTCTCTGGCTTATCTTTTGGAAAATAGACAAAAATGTACTTACACGTTTTACATAACATTGAATACCTTGTGGCTTTTGTGGCTCTACAAAACAAACAATGAATTTTTAAAATATTATACCTATTTATCGAGTATAATAACTATAAAATAAAATTTTCAAGGTGAAAAAGTTAGCAGACAACACCGGAATTGTAGAGAAAGCAATAATTTCTAGAGAAATTCCTTACAACGGTTGTAAAACCCATAAAACTAACGCCGGCATTTATCGTCATTTTCCCGCCTTTGCAGGGAAGGTTTCCCGCCAAATGTATGTATTGCTACTATCCCACTATTATAAAATGTAAATACACCACTAGTGTGGCAAATGTGGCAAATTTTATAATAATCCCAGAGAGAAGCCGGTCGTTTAGTAAGTATTATATGTTTACTGGTGTTGCTAGTAATGTGGTTCTCTACTACAAATGTATGTCAATGTTCCCATATGGCGGGAGGGTCGTCGGGAGAAATGTAGATTGATATATACAGCACAATACACGAGAAGGAACACAAAGAAAGAAAGAGTAATTGAGGTGTATTTGAACTAGATTAATGGAGGTGGCAACACTTTCAGGGTATAGTGTGTTTCCCTTTAGATTGGAACCTCAGTTTGCAAAGATTTATGGTTTTCCCGCAATGGTTGCGCATTATTTTGTTGTAAAGCAATGTAGTGTTGTTTCAAATATGGTTCTTCAAAAAAACGACGTTTATTAAAAATAAAATAAATAAGTCATTTTTGAAAGGTTAGTCTTATATAACAATCAACAACATGTACACCATTACAATTGTTCGTAAATCCAAATATCCGCATCCTTCTAGGCTTGACATTCATGTCCTTATTGGTATTGCTGTATTCTAAACCTTGGCTTTTCAAAAAGTAAAGAAAACTGTCTGAAATAAACATTGAAAAAATTATGTGTATCTTCTTCCATGACTAACTGCGAACATTTTTCACTTATTTAAAAAACATTTTTTTTGCAAACAGTCAAAAATAAACAACCCCAGTTAGAGGCTTAGGATGTACACGGTTTTTTCGGGCTTTGCGGATTCGATAGAAGAATGAACCATTATAAATGATTTACTCAGCAATTTACTCGTCACTTAAAAGGTCGAAGACTGGAGACATAAACCTAAAATGGTGGAAGCAGTATATAGATCTGCCTGTTTTGACAAACCATCTCTTTAAAAGAATTGGTGTAAGCAAAATGGTCCTGGGAGAAATAATAACGGAATGAAAGTCTATTTCACAAATTAATGACCCTGTTTAGATCCGCCTGAATAAGGAAATTCTCCCCTTTAATTTGCTTTTCACTTGTCACTAATTTAAATTTTATTTGATTATTGTGATGAATGAATTGTGATGGACGTATGTCTTGCGGTACGAAAGAGACATGCTTGTATGAGTAAGACAGCATGAGTAACGCATAAAAGGTATGATTGTTGTCCATTTGTTCTCTTTGCCGTTAGACTTCCTAAGAAGGAACATTGTACAAATCTCGTAATAAACATCAATAGTCTACCTACGACTTATTATTGCAAGTCACCCCTGTACTGAGAGTATCACATCAAGGAATGTGTATCCATCCACGGGAGTCCAGAAACTCAATGGGATAACCGGCTACGGTTTTCACGGTAATAGTGGCAAAAAAATCATTGGCAGGCGATTATTTTAAGAGAGGATAAAAAATATTGGATCATTAGAGTCGGTTTCATGACCAATATCCTTAGGGGAGCTTGAATGATTGAAACACATTATAAATTATAACCCTCTTTGCACAAATCTAATACTTACGTATTTTAACTAAGTATTTTATTATATCACATCTTAATCAAACTTTATTACATAGCTATAACCGATGTATTAACAATAATTAATAACTTAAATATTGCATCTACCGACCGCTAAATCAACACATTAAAATACGAGAAATCAACAGAATAAATATGTATGTCAAATTACTACAATAATTTTTATCGTTCGCTATTGAATAGCTTCTTTGTAAAATTAAAGTGTTGGAGTCCTCGTAGGATTGGAGTAAGCATTCAGTCCACGTTTAAATGATAACAGTCGTAGATTTTTTTGTTATACGAATTCTAATTTTGATCGGATTATTAATCGGATTCTGATGATCTCTCCGGAAATTTTTGCGGTAAAAATTGAGATCATCAGCAAATATAACAAAATCGGTTGAGATTCGCGACGAAAGCTTTCCGGTCTACTCAAAGCTGCTAGTACTCTTGGGCGGCTCTAACATGGCGGGCGCCTATTTAAGACGCCGCCGCTGCGACGCACACCGTCCAGTCCACACTCCTCCACCGTTTACCTTCACCACTACGGTGTCGAGTATCAGCCTAAAGGAATTTGTCAAATTATCTCCACCAACAACGGTGTCAGGCATCTCACTGGGGACCAGGAAGATCCGTGATCTTTACCGCCAGTTGACCATAACATCACCATCAAGTCTTCGTCAAGCACAGATTCACATCCCGCCGTGGCGTGGCTATTGTGACGTATTGTGAATCCCATCGTGATGTATACACAGCACTGTCTACATAATAAAGACAAAGTGATAATCTATAATATCTCCATCTACCATTACCCCACACTTCTAGATTAGTAGGACATTTATTATAAAAACGTTTAAATGAATATATTATTAAATTACGAAGCGATATTAGATCCTAATGCAAATTTTGATAATACTGTTGTCGACGTATTATTAGAAAGGGACGCTTAGATGGTTTGGGCATATTGAATGGGCATGTTGAATGGGCATGTTGAATGTGAATGGTAGAAGAAGCCGAGGACGTCCAAGGAAGACGTAGCTCGATCAAGTGAATCAGATACTTGAGTCGGGCCATGTCAAGAGTCAGAAGAAGAGTATGTATGAGAAGATGTATGAATATGAATGAGGCAAGGAGTGTGTGCCAAGACCGAGTTGTTTGGCGGTCCGTCCTTTCTGCCTACCCCTGCGGGGAAACGGTGTGATGGTTAGTTAGTTAGTTTCTGTTGTCGACGTTATCGTGTTAAATGTTTTTTTTTTCAAATATACATTGTGTTCCTAGCGCATAGAATGAAAAAACTAGCATGTATTCTTCTTCAACTCATTACCTAGGTAGGCTGTTGGGGTCGGCTTTCCTCGTTCTCGGGTTGTAGCTTCTTCGGTTCTGGGAATCACTTTCCTCCAGGCCATTTCTACGTAGGATTTTGAAGCATTGCGTCATCCAGGAGTTCTTTAGTCTTCCTATGAAGCTCCGTAGACATTGCCTGCTTCACTGTGCAGTCTGGTGGTCTTCGTTTTATGTGACCATACCATCTCGACTGTCGTTCCTCAAGCTTACTGTTTATGTCCGTGACATCCAGGCTACCACGAATGCGGGAACTTTTAATCTTATTAAAAAAACTAGCATGTATTGTATGTGAAAGCAATCACTTTGGGGATTGACATATTTAATAAAAATACTTGTTTTGTTTAAAACCACGAGTTTTTATTAATTTATTTTATCAAATCTAGTATTAATTTGCAGCCTGATGATGCTTGAGCAAAGCGAAACCGGTTGGTAAAATAAATTAATAAAAACAAAACAAGTATTTTAACTTGTATTAAAAAACTAGAACCTCCCATTCAAATTTTAATGGACACCAATGTTCGATTAAGCCCATTTCTCGCTCACCTATACGCGCACTTCATCATAGATCTCCAACACATTTTGGTTTCCAAAATCATGGTGAAGCACACTTTTGTATTTGAAATTTAAGACACGATTAGCCAAGTATCTGGATCACCAAACACGTGTATACGGCATTTCTTATGTTTTTCTTTAGTTTACGGTTATATATGATAATCTAGAGAAAAATTACAAATATATTTTTTTAAACAAAACAATACTAATGACAAAGTAATTTACTTCAGCGAGTATGCACCATGTAAATATCACCGGATAACAAAATAGCCACCCACGCATTTCAAATCTTAAATAGAACAGCTGACCGCTGCGAAAAAATAATCTTACTAATATTATAAATGCGAAAGTTTGTATGGATGTATGTATGTTTGTTACTCTTTCACTCAAAATTTACTGAATGGATTTTAATAAAACTTTCCAATAATATAGCTCATACATCAGAATAACATATAGGCTATAATACATAAAGCTAGCTTTTTATTTTTAATATATTGAATAATTATTGTTTAATTGAAAAAGTCAAAATTTAAGGATGACATTTTGCAAAACAATGATAGTCAAATCAAAATACTATTTTCAATTTTTTTGCTAAGTTTTTCATGAACCCCTTGAAGCTCGACGTGGAACACGGTGTATAAAATATTCGCATTAATTTTTTTCCAGTAACAGGTCTGTATTTTTTTATTATTTGCTAGCAGGCACGCCTCAGCGTTTGATCTAATTTTAATGACAATTTACAGTGTACAGAGTCTCGCAAAACTCAATCCTCGCTTTATGGTGATGAAAAGATTAAAATTTAAGACAGCACTAATTTGTCCAAAATTCTAATTACAGTTGTCATAAAGTTTCTACCTTCAAATTGATCACTTTAATCATTAAAATGTCAAGTGAATTATGGGGAACTCTTTGAAACTTTGTTCACAACAGAGAATGATGCATTGATAAAGGATATTCTAGAATGGCTTACGCGATGTTAAAAATAACCCCCAAATTACAACATAACGCCGTTGCATATAGAATATGAAGGATGTGAGACTGAGTACATTCTGAAAAATTCGAAAAAAACTGTTTAAAAAAATAACAAAACGTAAAATAACAATTCTATTTATAAATAAAGTAGGAAAAATATATTTCGTTCATTATAAGAATATATTTATTATGCCAGAAAATTGAGTTTTAACGCGTTTTTCTCACATGCTTCTTATTATATGCACAGTTTTTATCATATGGTTCATATTCTATATACAGTTTTTGTCATGATTTTAAATACCATAATAATGTTAAAATATTTCATTTAAATTTATTCAAATTTGACATCACAAAATCATGTTAATATTATGTATATATCAAGGCAATTGAATTGTGTAGTTTTATGCAGAAGATATGACTTTTTTATATTTTTTTATTAAGTACTATTTTGATTGTCCTCACATGGTTTATTTTCTATCGCCTTAAATATTTGATATTTTTACATGGCTCATATTGTAGAAGATGGAGAAATAAAAGAAAAATAAATGTATATTTAAAACATTTTCCTCAAAATCGTCACATTATTCATATTAAATATGCAACGACGATAAGGCAACTGCCTAAATAAATATATTTTATTTAAATTAATCACAGTCTAAGAATCAGCTGAAGATTCCATAATCAACTCCATAACTAAAACATCATTCTCTGCTGGGATAGGCAGACTGGATGATCTGCCAAAAACTCTGTCGAGGCACTTGATCATGGCATGTCTTTCTCGTGCTTTTTTTTTCCATTAACTGGCATATAGTTTTGCCATAAAAAGTCTCAGCGACCTTATTTCTTCAGCGCCAGATGTAAAGATTTTATTCTTTCTTACTCTGTAATTAAATAGAGTAATGTTGTAGAATATTGGTTTAAATTTCAAATCGATGGTTGTTCACTAAGCCGTTCCCTTGTGTTTTATATTTACATGAACGTTAGGTGTTCAGGGATTAAGAAAATAATTTGTAAAATTTCTGTTTATCAAAAATGATTGATGATATAATAATTACACCATTAAATTATTATTCGACGAAATCAACTGCTACACGTTATGAAATCACACAACTTTAGCAGTTAAATAATTCGAATCGTCGTACTTCAAAACAGCTGTTAATTAATACACTTATATTATTATGTTGAAATTTACTGCTCCACTGACTAATTATAATTGATAGATATAAGTTAGAGCAATAAATTAACCCCTTAAAGCAACCAAGTGAAACAACAGATTTAAATAAATCAATCCACTAGTAACACTAATTATCAGTCAATTAATGATGAATGTATTTTATTAATATCACGTGTTACTTTGCCAAGCAGTAAAGCTTTGTCACAAGGCTTATATTTTGCGTTTTGAAAACCCGATGCAACCCACAACAGTGGTAGTTACTCTCAGTATCACCCTGGTTAGTGACTACCATTCAGAATCGTTGTGTTGCTTGCAATGTCTTTAACCAAATTAATCTCTTTCCTTTTCTCACTACCATCATCCTCAGAACTGACTCCAATTGAGTATAACATTGTCCCACTGGCTCCATACGGTTAACAGTTTGACCCTTGCGTGGTGTTCAAATTAAAAATGAAGGTTTTCATTTTCGGCTATCAGCAAATTTAAATTAATTTATTCAGTAATCGTAATAAGTATCAACTGTGTTGCTCGCCATAATCTTAATATATAAAACAAAGTCGGGTTAGTTACACCATTTATAACTCAAGAACGGCTGAACCAATTTTCATGATCTTTGATTTGTTGGATTTGTCTCCGTCCCGGTTAACAGAATAACATTTAAAACATCGGAACGGGAAAAATAATTATGAAGAAAATAATTTTTTTCATATATTTTGTATGGAACGACTTTTCAAATAATGTGCGTTGGTCGACATAATTTGAATCAATTCGAACAGCTAATAAATTAAAAACAAAATTTATTGATTCTGAGGCGGTACGAAGTTTGCCAGGTCAGCTAGTTTACAATAAAAATATATAAATTTGTTTTAGAGTTAATTAATTTTTAATGACACTCTTCCGAAACCGGTACACTTTAATTAAAGTTTAAAGTGGTCTAAAACAAATTTATATATTTTTATTGTAAATTTATTTAGTTTCAGAATCAGTGCCAAGCCCGCAGATGATAATAATGTTCAAAATACCTTTATGTAATTTAGCAAACCAGGTGAGATTCGTAATGTTTCAAATGTTGTATGTAATTTATCATTCCCCAAAGTGTAATTAAATAATTACACATTATAATCCCGTATGATTCATTTGCATAATCTCTCCAAGTCTCTCAGGAGAAATTACTGAGGCAGTTAATACCAAAACCTCCTGAAACAGCGTTACAGATTTGAGATATTATTGAAACTCATAATTTTTTATTTACGTACCTACACGAAGCCGTTAGCAATGTACATTTTATTATAGCGTTCCTAGAAGAACACTGTCGGCGTTATCAACCATTCTAACAATAAATTAGTCAA
Organism: Limnephilus auricula; assembly: GCA_951813805.1. NCBI lineage: Eukaryota > Metazoa > Arthropoda > Insecta > Trichoptera > Limnephilidae > Limnephilus > Limnephilus auricula. Next base: position 22,401,845 of record OX638401.1, read on the forward strand.
GAGTGCACATTAGTAATTTACTGATCATAAAACAGTTTTGTAAATACTATGTGTTATTTAAATTTAAGATCCATACTCTGCTGATGTAAAATGGTTTTATTATTTGTAATAGCATTGCGAGCGGGGGTTATGGACAGCTTTTATGACATAACGAAATCTTTCAAATAAAAAAAGTCAACTTTCCCAATCCTAATAACCTTTTTGAAGCTCTCTGTTTGTATGATGTACGGGCAGTTTAAGATTTCGTGAAATTATGTTAAAAGCCAACAAGATAGTCTTTTATTTTTTAATGTTATTTTTTATTCTGTGCGGACTGCCTACAGCTTATCAAATGTAACTAGGTTTTATTGTATGTTTTGGCTATAAAAATAGATACTTGTAGTTTTGTAAGTCAGTGTTGAATTAATACTCGAACTGATAGGTACATGAGTACCTATGGCAGTTTAAGGGCCGGGTCGTGTAGATCAAAAGCAAAAAGAAATTAGACCTTTTGCTAGTTATGTTTTAGAGTGCAAAGATTAAAGAAAATTACACCTCTTTTTTGTATTTTGCTGCATTAAAATAAATTGTTTTAGAAGAAAAAGAAGTGTTTGATATCCTGCTACCATTCATCCGCTGCCTTGTGTTCTCGTACCAAGATAGTCAGAACAAATGTATTCTAGGTAGGCACTATCGTTGGCGGTAAATAAATTTACCGTTTTTCTTTCCCTTACAACCACTGTAAAACCAGTAAATAATAGGGATGTTTTCAGATTTATAGTTTGGGCTAGCGGGGTTTCTAAGCTCAGTTAAAATATTAACCATAATATTTCGAAATTAGTTACTTAGCTTTACTAAGCCAAACTCTTTTAATTATTATTTTTTGTTTGAGTAAAACGATATGCTGAATAATAATTTTACTAAGGTCAGAGTGGAGTTCCCGTAGGATCAGTTTTCAAAGTCAAATAATTACAGGGATTTCGGGAAGGTAAAATTAATAAAAATTGGTCGGTAGGTGGTTAATAATAACAGCTGGTTTAAAAATGGGTCGAAGCGTAAACCTGATCCAATAGTTTATTTAATCCGACAGAGTTGCCCTAAAAAATAGAAAAAGTAAAACATATATACAGAGTGTCCCCTGAATATAAAATTTAAAAATAAAATTAATAAAAATTTAATTAAAAAATATTTGCACAAATAATAAATGAACAAATTTATATCTAACAATTTCTTACGATGAACCACAATAGGGAAGTTGAGTGAAAAATATTTTGACTTATAAAAAATATGTTCATGTAGATGATATGCAAACTTAAATACCAGTATTTTTTTTTATTTTTTTTTTAAAGTTCGGTTTTATAATTAAATTCATTCTACAAGTTTGAATTTTATTAAAGCCCGCGAAAACGCCGGCAAGAGTATAATACCGTGCGGGAGAGTTCGTGACGTCACCCGGTCCTTGATTGTGTGAAATATAAGGGAAAATATTTACAAAACCAGGACACGCTTAATATATTTGAATTTTTTTTTTAAGTTGTAGTAGTTAGATATTAACTAGTACTAATCAATTCATTTACCGAAATTTGTAAAAGTGCATTTTAATGGGTTTTTTTTTAAATTTAAAAACACGAATTGTCATTTTTCACCCACCGATATGTTAGGAACTGTTGTAAGTTTCATTGAAAAATAACATTTCGTGTTAAATTTAAAAAATGACCGGGTGACATCACGAACTCTCCCGCACGGTATTATGCTCTTGCCGGCGTTTTCGCGGGCTTAATAAAATTCAAACTTGTAGAATTAATTTAATTATGAAAACGAACTTTAAAAAAAAAAAAATAATTATTATTTAAGTTTGCATGTGAACATTGATAAAAAAGGACTCAACTTCCTTATTGTATTAAAATCAACAATCACGTAGCTCAAGTGAATGTTGATTATCTCTATTCTGACCTCGACTCAAAGACATGCCTCAACCTAATGTTTACTGATTACCTGCAGAGATATTTCCATAGAAATATCAGTTCCACAAAATTATTATTTATGGCACGTCTATTAAATTCATTTTTTAATTGCCTCATATGAATAACGTTTAATGGCATCCATTTTGAGACAGCTATAATATTTTATCCTTCAGCCGGATATGCTGTAATGAGTTTTGTTACAAAGGCATCACCACTACCCAGTACCTCCCCTTCTCGTATGGCCATTCATTCTTTATGTGAGAAATTTCAAATTCCGGAGGTCGGTCGCTTCGAACACGCGCAGTTTCCACAAGTATGGCGTGGTTTTGATCGCCAGTAAGCTTCCCGGAAAATCTCATTACTTGTTCATAAATCCGAAAGCCCCCCTACACCGCACGCCTAGCCCTTAGTACTTGGCAGGAACCCCGCGGTGCTGGCCTCTTTTTGTCAGTCATCACTACCGTGTGTGGCCGCCTTATAATAACAGTTTGTAGTACCTACCCACATACTTACCTGTTAAATGTTTTATATTTAGGTAGGCACAAAATAATATTATACTTTAAGGCGCTCCGCCCACTGAGGCAACTGAAAACCAACTAAAACCGTCTGTTTCTCTGTCTTGATTGGTCAAAAAGCTTGGTTAACCATAGAAGAAGAACAATCAGCTGACAGTTGGCAACTATCAATGGCCGCCCAGGGATACCAGTAGAGCAAGTCGCAAGTCACCGCTTGCGTTACCATTGACAACGGGGTTTTGTGTGATAGTGTATGTGCGGGCCATCACATTGTCATACAAAGACAGTTGGCAGTTGAGAGTTTTCAGTTGCCTGAGTGGGCGGAGGCGCTAACTAGTTTATTACCTGTCTTCGCCCTGGAGAAGGTTGGGAACCGAATCGGTATGTATATGGGCCGGTATATCAGTGTTTGCTAAGAAGCACATTCCTCGCTCAACTTAAACCCCCGAAATCGGCCGCTTAAGACGAGTAACTTTCTTCGAGTAATGACAATTTAGACATCGTTTGACGTTTGGTTGTTTGATAATAACCACATGGTCCATAGATAGATTGGTTCGGCATAAAAATGACTAAAATTATCATAGACTAAACGTTTAAAATTGGTCAACTCTAGGATTACGAATGATATACGGATTGTGTACTAAGCCATGCTGAGCTCCACATTCCATCAAAGCCGAGCTTGAGACCAACTGATATATATATAGGCCCTATATAAAACTTTATAATTATCATACTTAGATATAAAATTAAACAATTTTTTTCACTTTGTTCCACTTGTTTATTTACACCAGGACCGGTTTCGTCCTACGACGGACATTTTCAGACTAGTAGTTGAAATTCTTATGCTACGGAATTTATACAAACTTAGGTAGGGGCGCACAACATTGTCTCTATATGATGTATAAATTCCGTAGCATAAGAATTTCAACTACCAGTCTGAAAATGACCGTAGTAGGACGAAACCGGTCCTGGAGTAAATAAACAAGTGGAACAAAGTGAAAAAATTGTTTAATTTTATATCTAATACAATGGAATTCCACCATGAATTAACAGTTAAAAAACTAGAATTATTATACTATCTGAAGTCCCCGGCGTTGCCCGGGCTTTACACTGTGTTTTTTTAATCAAATGTAGACAGTAATAATTATTTCCGTCTTATTTTGAATGCTTGTGTAAATTTTCATCAGAACGTAAATTTTATTTTAAGGGAAAAAGCAAAAGAGATAAGGTTGTTTTTTGGAAAAAAAATGTCTTGTAAACAGTGAACTTTCTATTTGTGGTTTGAAAGTCAAGTGAGCAAAATTTCATCAATCTCAGAATAACACTGAATATTTGCATAAAAGCCGCCCTCTACAGAAACTTTTATCTAGGATTTTTTTTTAATATATTATGCCCAGGTAGTCCATACTAACATAAGTTTTGTTACATTATGTATTGAAAAATAGATGATGAAGACAAGGCATGAATACAGGTAATTGAATATATTATGCTTGCATTTATTATTATTATATTTGTATGTTCATACGCGCTAGAAAATGGAGGGAACAGTTTCTTGTATTGTGGAAAATGTATTGAAACAGAATATTGTTGCAAGAAATTGCTAAAAGAAGGAAGGCAGAAAACTTATATCCATTTTCTTCTTATTCCTTGTTATTATTGAAAAAGTTTCATGAAATATCATGTAATATGATATTTCATAGCTTCACAGAAGATAATGATTATGATAATAATATATGTAGAGAGTTTTTAAGCTCTGTGTAATTTTATTATTTACAAGCAGATACTGAAAACATACTCTTCAGGCAAATCACTTCCGATAAACACACTTTTATTGGAAAGTTTATGTTTGGAGAAGATACGACTTTGCACGCAGATATGACACTCTAATTAAAACGCTTGATATTACATGATTTTACATTTGCTATCCTCCATTACTATTGATGTTTCTTTTGTGAGAAATTAATGACCAAAGTAAAGATGATATTTATTTATAATAATAATAGGTAATAATATTAGAAGTCAACATTCAAAGAAAGAAAAGTAGCGAATGGTGTCATTTTTCAGTCTATAGGGTACAAAATGGAATGAAAAAAAAAGGTCGTGAATTTACATATAGTATCGAAAGACAGGATCGCAATTCTCGCATTTTTCTCTGCTTCAGTGCGTAAATGTATAAAATATTTTTTATTCTGAAAGCCTGTACATTTTTCTATTCATAGAACTTTTAAATGTCATCAAAGAAGAATCGTGAATGACAGGGTTTTCTGTTGCGAAAACTCCTTTGCGTATTATCTGTTTATTCGGCATCTGAAGGTTACGCGCTTTAGTGAAGTCCCTCAGAAACATTTGCTTCCAAGAAGGCTGTCTACAGAATTTTTTGTAAATAACGTGAGCTAAAGATTTCCACTATTTACTTTCTAAAAATCTGTGTTGCTATAAGCATTTATTTTTCAAATCGGTACTGGTTCCTAGAGAATGAAAAATCTCGTTTAGTTTTATGTTTTTTTTTTTTTCGGTATTTTAAATAGCCTGAAGTATACTTACAACTTTTGCTGTGGTATAAGTTGTAAGTATACGATGTATTTGCTAGATATCATTATGTATTTTTATTATTATGATAATATTTTAATTTTTGAGATTTGCTTTACTTATTAGTGTAAAAAATTACAAAATATTAGATTATTATAACGATTGCATATCACAGTTTTTACATATGAATTGAAAAAAAATAAGTACATAATACTTTTTTTAAATAATTGTATAATTTTTTGTCAGAAAATTGTCTTAACCACTTATTAAGCGTCCCAGTTGCGACCGTTATCATTTAATTTTCTATGTCTTGTTCGATTTCATATTTTCGTTTATGTTTCGTGTTATCTTATTATTTAATGATTTAGTAATCTATTTCAATTATGTAAGAATCATGTTGTTTTAGGATTCTTCAATAATGTTGCATCGGTGATTCAAACCGATATTGTATTTGTACGCCTTTCTTCAAATTCATATTGCGTATTTATTCAAATTCATATTGGGTAAGTAAACGCAAACAAATAATCCATCTTAATGTTTTAAAGCATAACTTGCCGAAAGTGTTTTTTTCCTAAATTAACGCTATCTACGAAAGGGCAGATTATAAATTCTATTCTCAAGACGCCATAGCATTTTATTTTCACCTGAATACATAAACAAAATAATATCGTCTAGTTTAGCTGTCTGACCCAAATATGTCGACTATATATGTATTAACAGAAGGAGTATGCTGTTTTAGGAATTTTTAAGGACAAAAAAAAATTCTAAAAAATATGTTACAATCTGTGTATCAATAAAATAATATAATAAAAATATGTAAAATATGTATCAATATGTGTAAGCTAATTATGTTCATCTCAATTTGGGGGGCGGGAATGTTTGAATGTTCATGGGTGAATGAATGTTCATGGGGTGATGTTTGTCTAGATCTTGGCGGCGGATGATCTGGACACACTGAACACCAGATTCCTACCCAACCCTTATACCAATTTCCTTCCAGAACTTCCTCTCCTTCCTTTTCTTAAAAATACCATCCACATAGCATCCCCAAAGATGACCTAGGACCTGCGGGAAATTATTTTCCTCAGGGCCTCCAGTGTAAAGCTAATACAAAATATATATATCACATGAATCTCTCTTTGTGACTCTTACTTAACCCCTCTTTGTAATATTTTTCACTTGAGGGAATTTAAAAAATATATTTTTGTGATTTTATTTATAAATTACGTGTTCTTTATCTATCTGAGTGGTTTTTGTATATTACTGGATTATTCTCACGTAAGTAAAATCTCTAAAAAACAGTAAAAATAAATTTATTTCTTTGACTAGTCTAACCGCTAATCTCCTTTCGTTTGTACATTGAAACAACGTTGGTCTAACAGATACAAAGACAATGTTTTTTTTTTTTTTAATATGTTTATTCAGTTTTAATTTTACAATATTTTATTTTACAAATCTTACGAAACTGATCAATCAGTTTGATTGTAATGTCTCATTCTCCAAACCAGAAGTTGAAATATCATTTCATCATTAGTCTTCCTTATCAGTCATTAGTGGAAGGAATTTCACGATTTCAATGTATCTAATATTAGTACTTCCGAGTACACCAGTGTTGGGAGAATGTTTGCGCTTTATGGACGCAAACATAAACCATTCTGACCAAATGTTAATTATGTAAACTTACGTATCACAGAACACAAAGTTAGTCCACATTAATGTCATGATTACCAGACTTGAGTATTTAAGCCGCGCAATTTAATAATACTAGAGCAATTTAAAACTTTTTTCTCGGATTGCTAAAGAAAATTTTTTCACCAACATTAAAAAAATCATACCTCCGAATTTGAATATGGAGACATACAAACTGATTATAGTTCTATATAGCCAATGAATTCACCTATCTTTTGTCTATTATCGCATATTCGTAGGATTTAATTTTTTTTTATTAAATTGTTAACTTTAAAACATTTGAAAGAACCTAAATAACATTTATTTCGTTATATTTTGAATTTACAATACATTATATATTCGTTTTAAGGAAATAAAAAATAAAAATATTGCCTTATTTTGGCAACAAAGCAATGCGTGGTTTTGGAAATAGTGCCATATTGTGGCAAAAAGCGCTCGAGTGGATAATATTTTGTTGTTTTTCATATTTTCGTTAGTATGATCTTCTTTTTCAATAGTAGGTATAATTATATTGATGGGAATAAGCATCAAATATAAAAAAGAGGTATTCTAATAAAAAAAAACTGAATGTAAAATTAAAACCCAATTCAATTATTGTTGATGAACTTTTTACGTTCTTAATTTAGGTAGTCCTGTGAAAAAAGTGTCGATTAATAGGCTGCATGCAGAATATTATCATAGTTTTAAGGAAGGTAGAAGAAGGAAAAGAGGGGTAGCTAAGAAAGGCTCAACATTCTCTGAATAGAAGCATTCTTGCCTGTGAAGAATGAGCCGGAGGGATCTTATGGTGAACCTCACAGGGAATATTAAATGGGTGTTCCACGGTGTAGAGATTTTCTAAAGATCCAAGGTGATACAAGCCCAAGAAGCGCCTACATAAGTATTACCACGTTGTCTTACATTTTAGAACAGATATATTATATTGAAAGGATTTCATGCTGTTGTGAAACGTACTTTTGCAAATCTCTTGAAAGAATTTCCTATTTCGAAGTCCAAAACAAACATTCTTATTTACTTCAGAAAACACACATTTTGTTTCATATTATTCGGTTTCTGTGCAATACACGTAGATAAAGTGCCTAGTTGTTCATATTATACACGTACCTCGAATGCGGATGAGATCAGCACTAGAATGCGATCTAAGTATTTAATAATGCATTACACAGCGCTCCTGGTATTGCCCAAAAACTATGTATTTATTTTAGACATTAAACCCTATATTTCATCTTTCGGGATGCTGTGTGAAGGGTCTTTTTAAGGAAAGGAAGTAGAGGAAGTTCCGAGAAAGAAAAAGGGATCATTCTCTTTATTCCCATGATGTTGGTAAAAATATTAAAACTCAAAAATAAAATAATATTTTAAAGTTACTTTCTTCTTACATGTACGGGGGACCCAAAAGTAGAGGAGAGGGTGGAGGAGGTACGGGTTTTGTATGGTCGGTTGTTGTACGGAAACTTTTTCTCAGTCTGTTTCTTCGCACACTGAGTTTCTCAGACCAAGCATCCATGTAATTCAAGATTTCTTCTTTTGGTGAAAATGCTGTTTTCGCTTTTAAAAGTGAAGAAATGTCGGATGAAGACCAACCTCGTTCTGGGCGCCACTCAACCTCAAGCACCGATAAAAAAATGTTAATGATGAAATGAACACTCGTGAACTTGTCCATAAAGATTGTCGCTGAATAATTGATCAACTTTCAGACATAATTAGAATAACATGGAGTTTAATTCAGCAGATTCTGTCACAGGATTTGCACATGACAAGAGTTGCAGCTAAACTTATGCCTCGTCTCCTCTCTGAGGATCAAAGAGAGCGTCACCTTCAAGCCTGCTGCGAATTGAAAAATCGGCTGGAAGAGGACCTAGATTTTTTTTCACAAGTATTGAGTAAAGACGTTATGGATACGTCCCCGAAACCAAGCAATAGTCACACCAATGGAATGGCGACCTCTCCTTTTCCGAAGCAGGGAAGTCTGTGAAGCAGTATTTGAGCAAGAATGGAATTACCCCGATTGTTCACCCGCCCTATTCACCCGACCTGTCTGCCTGTGATTTCTTTCTGTTCCCTAGGATGAAAATGGACTTGAAAGGGAAACGTTTTCATACTGTAGAAGAGGTGAAACAAAAATCGCTGAAGGCCATAAAAGACATTCCAATCAGTGAGTATTAAAATTGTATTGAACAGTGGAAAAAGAAGTTGGACAAGTACATACACTCTATTAGTAAATGCTTTGAAGGCGACCAAATTTTGGTGTAAAAATATTAAAAAATAAAAAAAGTAATAAAATAATTTTACATGAAATCCAGCTAAACTTACTCTAACCAAAATATTATCAAAGTAAATGCAATTTTTTAAATATATAAAAAATCTACATTTGGTTGAAATAATATTATGATTTTACCAAAAAACAATAAAAGCAAATCTATTCTCCTACAATGTATTCAACTTTTATAATAAATCGAAGTAACCGTGACAGGAATATAGACCACATAAATATGATCGATCATCTCAAGACAATCCGCTGACAGCGACTGCACCGTGTTGTGTCTGTGTCGTTTGTGATCATTTTGTGATCATTGAAATTTTTTCAACGACTGCAGCATAAATGAACCAAAACGACTGCAGCGCCCACACGCGGCGTTACCCGAAACCAAGCATGCTAGCGAGTGGCCACAAATCACAAAAGCAGCTTAGTCCCAAACACTCACGCACAGCGATGGAAGAGAGGGTTCAGATATGCCGCGGCGTCAGGAATGTAATTAGAGTGGGGTTCTTAAATTCAACCGAATAGGCGTTATGATAAATCACAGCAGTAGTTTGTCCCAAACTTTTGCGTACAGAGATGGAATAGAGGGTTTTGGTAACCCGCGACGTCACAGATGTCATCGAAGTGGGATTCTCAAATTTTGCCTACGGGCTTTAGGACAATAATACTATCAGATGAAAATATTAAAAAGAACAAGACACAAAAAAATAAAAGATAACGGTCGCAATTGGGACACGAACCCAGAACCTCTCGTCTTACCCAATTCCAATTGGCCCACTGACACCACTTATTTTAACGTCGCAGTTGCGACCGTTATCATGTAATTTTCTATGTCTTGTTCTATTTCATATTTTCGTTTAGATTATTCAGTAATCTATTTCAATTATTTAACAATCATGTTGTTTTAGAAATAATTTTGGTGTAAAAATATTAAAAAATAAAAAAAGTTATTAAGAAAGTCTCATTACTTTTTGGATCCCCTTTTATGTAGGCAAAAGTGTACACATAATATTATAATGGTTTTAAGTTAGGACTTAGGCCGGTATGATCAATATGGTGAATTCTTAATATTCACAATTGTAAGTAATTACACCAATTACCGTATCTGTTGATTCGTAACCAATATGATTTGGATTAAATTGCAAGTGAATTAATATGGATATAATATTACCTATTATAGTTGGTTCGGCGGTATACTCCAACTGTTATATATCTATTTAGTTCTGTCAACGTGTTAGATTAGAAGCACTCAACTAATATTGCATAATGCATTCGTGGAACTTTGCGGCGCGGAGGCCGAAATGCATCTTAAATGCAAATGAAAATTTGCATCTAAAATCAACTTCGTTGACCTCCTTTTGATTTGGCTCCGGAATAGGTGGGTTAAGGATGAAAAAATCACGATTTATAAAAATTATTTCAAATTCTTGATGCCATTTTTTGTAATTTACGGTTAACATTGTCGGCAACTTATCCGGAAGTGGTGAGCTCGAATCCCGGCGAGCGCAAATTAATTTGATTTAGTTAATACGGTTTTACCTTTAATTAATGCAAATTAATACACCTACAATTTAGGTCTTAACTTTGTATTCGCAGCACGTTCCAAAGTAGTAGATACACTCAGTATCGCTCTGGTGAAATATCACCATCCAGAACTGAAACGTTGGTTGCTAAAATGTTCGAAAAAACCCAACCCACCGTAAACAACCATTGAAATGAGGAATTCAACAAGCATGAAGATTAGAAGTCATAAAAATTATGAAGTACCTAACACTACCAAAAAACCTACAGTCTGACTCGGAACACGAATCCCTAGTGAGGAGGACTGTGCATGTGTTTTTTTTACAATAACTACACGTGAGGTCCTGAGGAAAATAATTTCCCTCGGTTCCCATGTCATCTTTAGGGATGCTGTGTGTAGGGTAATTTTGATGAAAGGAAGTTGACCTGGGTCTTTGTTGTAGCAGGGAGAAAACATAAAGACCGGCAAATCATTCCACAGCATAGATGTTGAACTCGAGTCCTAGAAACGATCCATTCTCATGTGACAAGTGTCAACTGTATGCAAGTGTTGGGCGACTGCGTGTTTCCCGAATGTGCGCCGATGCCGAAGGAATTAATGACGATAGTTCCTCGGAGCATCTTCAATTGAAATACCGGTAGAACAAGTTCTCATCTGATGCCTGTGCTCTAAAGATTGCAATCCGTGTTTTAAGATAGGAAAATCTATCAAAAGGACCGCCCGTTTCTGCCCAGAGTCGAGGGTTTTATGTACTATTATACTATGTATATATCTTTAATAGGCAAAAAAAAATTAAAATGAATTTAATAATTTTGTTATCAAATGTTTCCAGCCGTACTTGGTGAGTACGGTTGAGTACCCTCTGGCTCCATGCAGTTGGGAGCTGTTTGCACTCTTGTAAATGGGATGTACTTTTATAGGACATAGTTATTTTATTAAAATAAATCGAAAACGTACAAGTTTTTAAAAAGATGTTAGCTTCATAATTGTTGAAAATATCTTATTTTTCTTATTTTAATTCTAGTTGTATTGAACCAGAAAAAAGCACGTTATTAATTTTCCCACAATCATTCATCTACGTCATTCGATTAAAAAAACAGAAGCCAAAACTCAAAGATCTCCCCACGAAATTCATTTACGTAAGGGTACAAGTAAAAACTCCAGAACTTATTTCTTTGATGTAAGGGAATGATGGAGTAATTCATTTAGTGCCCCTAATAGCTTTCAATATCCTTGTATTTCTTTGTTATGAAAAGCGATATTGAACGCGAGTGCTGCTTGACAGAAATTCAATTTTCTTCGGCAAAAAGCAGAAAATTCCTTTCATGTCGGAATTGGGGAATTGAAGATCTGGCATACTTTATCAAACAAAGTACCCGCCCACTGGAGCGGAAGATAAAAGATTGGTGTTGCGGTATGGAACAACAGGGCGTCACTTAGAAGTGTTCCAAATTAAATAATAATATTTGTACAAGAATTAAACGCCTTCTAGCAATAATATATTGTTATATTATCCGTAAACTACACTATCATCAATTATTATATTATCTGTAAACTTCGTTAACATAAATTCAATGTTATTATCCGTAAACTTCATCTATCAATTATTATTTTATCTGTAAACTTCATTGTCATAAATTCCTTGTTATATTACCTGTAAACATCATTATCATCAATTACTATATTATATGTAAATTTCATTATCATTAATACATTGGTGCATTAACTGTAAACCTCATTAATTATTATATTATCAGTAAACGTACTTCATTACCTTAAATTATATCATGTGTAAAATTCACCCGCCATAACACAGGGACATCCCTAGCATGGCGGACGAAATAACACAATATCTACACTATGTATAAATTCTTTAAATAAATAAATAATATATACATACGTGCAGGGCATAACCGTATGTACCCGACGGATTTTAACCAGCGATTCCTGAGCTTGTTTGAGGTAAAAAATTATATTTCATTTTGCAGTCCGATGATATTTAATTCATTTTTAAAAAATTAAATATTTTTCCAATCACATGACACTACTTAAGAGGGTATTACCAGAGAATATCGGAAATTAGTCATTTTTAAATCAAATGCTAGACGCATTGACTCTTTTTTACAAAAAAACATAAATTGATTTTGAAAGATTTTTATTTTATCTGGTACACGCAGTTTTAATATTTTGAAATACTAAGTTTATTTATAATATACTAAGGTTGTACCGTTAGTCGTTGGCAGATTTGTTCAATTTTCAAACGATAGATTCTATTAAACAACACAAAAACAGGAGGCCCTTAGGAAAATAATTTCCTTCAGGGCCTATGTCATCTGTTAAGATGCTGTTTGGAGGGTCTATTTGAGGAGAGGAAGGAGTGAACATGGGTCTTGAAGAGACCCATATTGTAGGAGGGAAGAAACACAGAAACCGGCAAATCGTTCCACAGCCGAGCTGTTGAACTCAAGAACGAGTCGTAGAAACAACCCGTTCTAATGTGACAAATGTCAACTTGATACATACGTTGGGCGTGCGTTTGGCGTGTTTCCCGACTATGCACCGGTGCCGAGTGGATCAATGATGCTAGTTCCTCGGAGCATCTTCCATTGAAATACCGGTAGAACATGGATAGCATTCCCACCCGACGCCTATGCTCTAAAGATCGCAACCCGTTTGTTGAGACGGGAGAATCTATCAAACGGATCGCCGGTTTCTGCACGGAGTCAAGGGTTTTTTTTTTCAAGTATTGTGGGGCTCCAGACTGGGGTGGCTGCCAAATTCATTCGAGGAGCGCACCTGCGATTTGTACAGGGTTAGCAGTTGTGTGCATAACACTTTTGTACCGATCTATTTTCTCTCTGATTTCCCTGAACAAGTTTTCTGATTGTATATTCATTTTTGTTGTGTCGGTATGTATTTAATTTACAATGTGTTTTGAATTTACGTTTGCGTTTCTTTAGGTAGTAATTTTTACACACAAACGACAAATTCTTGTTCACGAAAATTTTATCTTTAAAAAAAATTATTTTTAATTTTATTTTTCATCATTTTTCAATACAAAATATGCTAAAATATTTTTTTATGTTTACTTTTACTCACAAATAATTTTCCAAGTTGCATCTAAAATCATGAAATATAAATAAAAATAATGGCCTATATTTTACAATTTAAAGCAAAATAAATAAAGTATTACATTACTAGTTCACGCCAAAAAAAGGATTGACTCAAACATTTTTCGGCTGCTGGTAAAAAAGCTACAGTCAAATGAAAAAATATATAAATAGACGTTCATTTAACGAAAAATTGATTTTCAATTTCAAATTTTGGTTTTTTTCATAATTGAAATCTCGGATTTTTATAAAAGTATCATATTTTTGACAGCTCTCAATTTTTTTGAATGATTTCAATGATTTTTAATGTATTTATTTGAAATGTATTTTATATTTTTGTTTTATGCGGAAAACCTGTTAACTTTTTCTAAAAAGCCAATTTTTATTGGATTAATTTTCTAATTACTTTTATAGTTTTTACCCATCAATGTAATTGTCTTTGAAAAATAATATAATACTAATAAATCAAAACGAAGCATGAAACAGAGCAAGACACAGAAAAATAAAAAGTTAACGGTCGCAACTAGGACTTCATATTTCATATTTCGTTTTAATTTATGAGTGTTTTATTTTTTTTCAATTTCACATTAATTGAATGGAAATAATCTTCAAAAGTTATTAAAAGTTATTCCTATAAAAATTGAAAAAGTAAATAACGTATTACTTATAAGGCACACATTAATTAATTATTAATTCCGGTATTTCAGTCGCGAAATGTAATCCGCACAAGTTTGTATTTATTGTATCGTACGCAGGTTCCACCAACTGTTAGCTGATGTCAAACCACACGTCTCTCTCATTTATCGCACTACCCTCATCCAACTTACACCTCTTCCCTTGTTCCCCTGGGAAAATAATTTTATTGTGGTCACGTCCATATCTACCTTGATACGGGACGTTGAAGATGACTGGTGAAACCTTTCTTTCGGGAGTGAGTGAATTGTACTAAGATTTTTTTAAATTTTTAATGTAGGAATAATATTTTATTTATTTATTTTCAATGTCTTGATGGGCTTTAACGTGATTAGTGTATTTATTATACCGAGACACAATGTTTAAATAAACAAAATATATTACTACATTTTACTTAAATTTTATGTAAACAACGTTAACGTCGGGCGTGTTCTTTGTTTAATATTTAGTTCTATACATAATGTAGATGCCTGAAAATTTCGCTTTTGCGCTAACACGATAACACGTTTTTTGTATTTTTCTAACGATTTCGAGGGTTTTATTTTAAAATAAGAAAGTAAGATTATAGTTTCTAAATATTTTTTGTCTATGGTCATGAGCTTGAATGGTCACAAATGGAACATAACTGAATTTATTTCGATTGTGTAAAAAAATTGTATTTTAAACATTGTTGCAAAATACCTTAAAATTCACGTGACATAAAAAAAAATGCTTTTCTTAAAAAAATAACTCGAATTTCGTCAAAATATGGTCCAAAAATTGTTCTTAATGGTAAATATTATTGTTTGTTTGTTACTTACTATTTACTACTAAGTATGACTGAGTTTTCAAACTTTTTTATTGCTATTGATTGGAAGAAGAGATAAAACGCCTTAGCTCATGATGGCAATAACATTAAAAACTGAATAAGGTTGTACTAGAAATGGAAAACAGTCTTCCCATCCGAGAGCTTTTTCTCTTTCAGATTTTCACACAGGAAGATTTTTTGCTTCATAGGATTTACTCAAATTTATTGTCAAATTAAAATAAATGTTTACCTGCCTACCTAGTTGAACAAGTCTTGGTCTATTGAAAATGGTTTGCAGCTGTCTCGTGGAACATTAACAGTAGCAATATTGTCGGCTCATTTCTGTGTCGATCACAAACAGATTTCTCTAAATGTAATTTTGATAAGAGACAAGGATGTTGTCCATCTCCCTAATGGGAAATGTAGGCAACATGAAACATGTACGCAGCAGCTGCGGAGAAACAGAATCTGACCCGATATTACTAACCCTAGACTTAAGGAGGATTAGCTAAAAGGACAGAGCAAACAGAGGGAAAACGCAATAGTGATTCTTATCACGTCAGACTATTCTACACGATCTGCTGCTCCCCGGGTATCTTAATTCGCACTCGAGCAAAATGAAAATTCTGAGAAAACCGGAGAAAAGAATTTTCCTTGAAATTTTCTGGACTCCTCTCCAAATAAAATCAGCATTTTTAATAAATAAATTATTTTGAACAAGCCTTCTTGTGGAGTTGCAGTAAAAATGCAATCTAATTTTTCAGAGTTCTTGTATTCGTAGATCAGCAATATAAGACCAAAAAAAATATTAGATAATCATAAGAAATTATTTCCTTTTCAAATTTATTTATTTGCATTATAATATATTATTTGACAAATATGTAGTATGAATTACATAAATAAATGTGGCTTAAATTATAAGACGTCCCCTTTGATACTGAATTTGATATTACCAAGCACTGCAGCTCTGAAGTTGAGGGCCAAACGACGTAAAAACTAATTAGACCACAAATGTCACTAATTATTGCATATTGATTTCAACAAAAAATGTACACGTTTTACAAATTTTGACGTTTCTATAACTCGCTATTGGATACAACTGAGGAATGGTTGGCAGGCATTGAAATTTTTGATTTCGGCTGTGGAATGATTTGTGGGTCTCTTCAAGACCCAATCCCCTTCCTCTACTCAAAAAAAACCCGCAGCTTCACAAAAGATGACATACGCCCTGAGGAATTTTATTTTCCTCGAGGATTCCTGTGTGCAGTTAATATGACAAAAAAATTGTTCTAATCATTGATCCCTCGCGTGCAATATATTCATCGTATATCACAGCACCAATTCTGGGACTTTCCTCGAGAGATATTCTCTCTGGCCTACTTCATCAGCCGTGTGACTGCGGTGGTCTCGGGTGGCCTTTCTTCGGCGACCCATAAAACAACCACGATGTCTTGAAAATCAATACAGCACTCTCGAGGGTGATAAGAACACGGTAGGTTATGTGGAAATTTGGTAACCTCTTACATCAACTTTGATTTAGGCTGTTTAATTGTGGTTACATTTATGTTTTAGCAAAATCATGAAAGTCTTAGCTGAAATTAGACTTAACCACGACTAACGCTGTCATCTAGAGGGTTTTTAATAATAAATGAAATTTACGAAAAACTGTTTTTTAATGGACTTCTCCATGTCGTTAATAATTTTTTTTTAAATTTCATCAGCGATGTTCAATCCAAAGTGACCACAATTATAAGCACTTTATGTATGGTCTTGATAAAAATGTGTATACACGATTGACAGTTGTCACATGAAAACGGGTGGCTTCTACGACTCGTTCTTGAGTTCAACATCTCGGTTGTAAAATGATTCGCCGGCATCCGTGTTTCCTCTATCCTAAAACATTTAAACATTTATTGGGGCCTATGTTCTCTCCGTTCTCTCCCCAAAAAGACCCTCCATACAGCATCTTCAAAGACGACATAGAAAGATAGGGTGGAGTTAATGAAACAACGACCAGCGCTATCATTTATTGAGATTTCGACTGTTTCCAGAAAACTTTTGATCAAAATTTATAAAAGAATTTCTGAAATCTTTTTTTGGATGTCTTCAAAAATAAACATTCGCAAATCGGCAATGCGTATTTAAATGTACTACAATGGTATCAGCTTAAATCAATGTTCGTAAACTGAAATATCATGAGCATTGACTATACTGAGAGAAGAGAGAGAGGCTTTGATAAAATACAACGGTTCAGAGTTGAAATGGATTTTGAAAGTGGTCATTACAAAATCTGATAACAATTAGACTAAACTGTTAGAATATTTTAACGCCACTGCTGGGACATTCTGGGACAATGTTTAATAATTCTGTGATAAAATCAAAACCATGCCCAACTAAAATTATTTTTCAATGTTGCAGGCCGCGGCGTAATGGTTGTCAGTTCAGATCAGTTTCTCGAAGGGTTCCATAAATAAATAAATGTGTTTTTAATATATTTTCTTAATAAACATTTACATATTTTGTATGTTTTTCTTGAAATATTTTTAATTTTATTTATTTGCTCAGATTGGTATAACACAGCGTATTTCAGTTGGGAGGTTATTGTAAAGTTTTGCGGTTTGTTAAATGTAATAGATTTGCATTTGGGCTGTTTTAAAGATATTTTTTAATTTAATTAAAAAAATACTCACTTAAAGTTAATACGGTTTTGTAAAAATTAAATTTGATAGCCATAAATAAAGGTGAAATATTATATATATCACATAAAAAATAATACGCGTGTTCAAGAAATGTTTCTACCAATCAGATGTCGTTTAAATATATTTTAAATTAAATAATATTAATAACTAGATGAACAGGCCACGCGTTGCTGTTGCTGGCCCCGTTCGCCTTCCGCCTCCTCTTCCCCTTCCGCGTATCCTTTCCCTTCCGCGTATCCTTCCCCTCCCGCGTTCCACTTTCACCTTTACTCTCCATTCTCGCGACCTTCCCTCATCATTCCCCTTTCACCTTTTCCGCCTTCCCCTTTCCCTCGTCAACCTTCCCGCAAAACCCCCCTCCTTAATTCTCCTCCGCCCCTCCCGGATTCCCCTCTCCCTCCCGCAGTTTTTCCCTGCCGCTAAACTCCATAAAATACACCAATTTTTCAAACAACTCGCCTTTGTAAATATTATAGTTAATTATATATTTTTTATATAATTTAATTATATCGTATATTTAAATTTTTTGTACAAATTTCATAACTACAGAGCTATTATAAATTATAACCTATTTCTTATTCTGATATATGAGCTATATTATTGTAAAATTTCATTAAAATCCATACAGTAGTTTTTGCGTGAAAGAGTAACAAACACACATATATCCATAGAAACTTTCACATTTATAATATTAGTAAGATAAGATAGCAAAATGGGCATTTGGCCCAAGTGTATATTTCCATAATAAAAAACCATTTAAAAAATACATTTATTTTCCTTGCAATAATAACAAGCTTATGACTGGACTGCAGTGTTAATTTCAGATGTGTAGTGAAATATACAATTTTTTTCGATTTATTTGCGTTAGTGCACATAAAATATCCGGATGATCTGAAAAACTGAACATGAAAATGTTGAACCATTTATTTTTATCCTGTTACAAAAAAATCATCCTTTCTGATTGAACGCTAGATGAAATGTTGCTTTTGAAAACTTGATGCCGACCAAACACACCATTCGATGTTTCTTTTTTTAGTTCGATGGACTCACACCAACAAATTTTCGGCTACAATATAAAGTAAGATATATCATGAAAATTATTTTTTTTCATTTCACTTGATTAATTAAAAGAGCATTTTTTAATTCAATATTTACCAGCATTATTCAGAACTTTTGTGTTTCTCGGATACTACAGCGTTTTTAAAAACATCCAATATTTAATGAGCAGTATACACATTTAAAGGTCTACCTCGATTTCTAAAAAGTGTAAAAATATAATCTGGGGTGTTAGCATAGTCGATCGATAAGGATCGGTAGGATAATTGTCGGTAACTTCTCATCGTTCCCTAGGACAACTGTAGATCGCTAACGTAGAAACAACAGTTGATATCGAATATATTAAGGACACTTAGTCATTGTGAACTGTCACCTATTCCTTTGCGATCTGCAGTTGTCCTAGGGAACGATGAGAAGTTACCGACAATTATCCTACCGATCCTTATCGATCGACCATGCTAGCACCCCTGGAGTTATTATAGTATCGTCGCATGTATTCAGATTCGATGTGAAGAACTTTTAAGCTCACCCTGGGATCTATTAGTGTATCATTACCCCACTGCTTGTTATAGATACACAATTATAATATAATTTGTTACAAATGTCTACGCTTTTCCCCGCTTTTCCAGTTAATGTCTGTAAATTGTGGCCACTTTAAAAGCATCCCTTGATAAGTTACCCAATGACCCAGCCTCTGTACTTCTTCTAACATTGCCATTTAACTCCAGCAACCAAATGGAAAATTGCGAAAATTGTTTTTCTACTGCAAATTTCCTGGGCTGCTTCGCGGGAGATTTCCTTTAAAGTGTTTGTCTAGAAAATAAATGCTTTAGAATTTAAGGAAAACGTTTTATACTCCGAACTTTGAGAGATTTAATACAGGAGATTTTTGGTTTGAATGTTCTTAGGTATATTGAAAGTTGCATATTCAAGCTGACTTTGTGAAAGTATTTACTTGAATTTTTAATAATAGCTCTGTAGCTTTGAATTGTTTCTGACTTTCGTGACAACGTCACCCTGATGATGAACAATAGCCTAATAGGAATTAATATTATATTGCCTCCCTTAGCTTATTTTAAAGCCTATTCGTAATAAAAGATGAAACACACCAAATTATAGAAATGACAGTTTCATTACTTCATAAAATTTCACACGTAAATTGTATATTTCTAATATGATTATAAATTATAACGAAATCAGATTATTCATCTTCATAACTGAAAAGTTTTTTTTAAACAAGAAATTTATAAAAACCTAATCAAATGGAATGGGTACCGCCGCCCCGGGAACCATTTATTGGATAAAAAACACCTCTGCCATAAGTCACTTCAAGTGGTTCGGTACGTTTGGTGACTTAGCAAGGGTGCCCGGGTTCATGGGGTAAGGTTTATCTAGGTCTTGGCGGCGGATGATCTAGACACACTGAACCCCAGATTCCTACCCAACCCTCATACCTTTTTCCTTCCCAGAACTTCCTCTTCTTCCTTTCCTTAAAAATACCCTCCACACAGCATCCCCAAAGATGACATAGGGAAATTATTTTCCTCAGGGCCTCCTGTGTGAACCTAATGTAAAAAAAAAAAATTACAAATAATGTAGACATGGTTATACGCACAATGAAACAAAAATCGTTCACACAGATATAAAACTAATAGAATTGTTTCACGAATACAAGTGAAGAATTAAAGGCTGACTGAAAGCGGTCAAAGAAATTTAAATACAGCACTAATGCCTAAAACTAGAAGCCGCACCTAATTAAATGAAAATAACTTTAGCTCTCCTCAGCACAGGACCCCATAGTGAGAGAACTAAGAAAATTGAAGAGAGAAAATAAAAGCGAAGAGAAAACTAGGTACCTGCTCATTATAAATTATGAGATGAATTTTTAACAATTTTCCTGAATATGTTATGCTAATTCTACATTCCATTTAGCCATTTTTAGACCAAGTGAAGGATAAAAAAATAGAACAGTTTCAGATGTAAGGGAATTTTATTATACAGGTTCGCTTTATTTTTATTTTTGTAAGTGCATTCTACAAAATATTTAATTTCCACGATTTTTTGTATTAAAAACCTACAGCATTTCTATTTCTTATTGTAATTTTTTTAAAGTAATTGTAATTACATTATAATAAATATTATGCTGAACAATAGAATACCGCTAAATTCCGTTTCGTTATTTTTACCGCCCCGTTACAAGCTTCCTTTAAGAAGAAAAATAAAAAGTGCTTTTTTATACAAATTCTAATACAATGTTTAGTTTTTTTTCACGCTTAAAATGATATTTCATGAATACTTGGTACCGATATATATGGTACCTATTAATATAACTGGTATTTTTTCAATAAGCATTTTAATTTTTTTATGTGAACACATTACGAGAGTCCCAATTGCCCCCAATTGCCTGGAGCCAGTGAGACTATGGCATCCACAATTGGAGTATGCCGTCGGACTGATAGAACCGAGGAGGGGAAGGATATGGGGAAGAGTAAGTTGCTAAAGTGCTTGGCTTGTTGTGAAATTAATTATTCCTTATTTAAAATAATCATGTTCCTAACTGCTTTCCACAAAATACTAACCTATATTCAGTATAGTTAGTACAATACTTTTCGCTGTGAAAATCTCAAAATCATAATTTTATCTATCTGCTTATTATTAAATTAACCCGAAAGCGGAAAGTAGTAAACAATCATGCAAATTAAATAATTAGTTGAAATTTGAAAAAAATTTCATATAAAAAATCTGCTGTTATTCGTTAGAGAGAAGAGACTGTCGAAGTAACCAGTAAATCAAATCCAATATGCGATCAACAGTGTGATTAGTGATAACCTCAAATGATCTAATGCCTCCCATTTTATACATAGATTTCTTTCGAAATTACGTAGTTCTCCACCCCTGCACTATGCGATCACTATTTATAGTACACGCCAAATTTTAATACCGAACTGACGTTGATACAGAAATCGTAGCAATAGGCGTGCTTAAGGTTCAAGAGTTACATGCCTCCCCTTCCACGCCTTTCTCTGTTACACAGGTATTTTTACGCATTTTTCTCTTTTGCTTACAGTCATTGTAAAGTCAGTACAATGCTTAAGTGTACCTGCGCGAAAATGGATCGTATCAAGTTCAGGCCCTCTATTACACTCGATCGATAACTCGATGATAGGATAACTTTCGGTAACTTCTCTTCGTTCCCTAGGACAACTACAGATCGCAAACGTACAAACAACAGTTGATGTCGAATATATTAAGGACACTTAGTCATTGTGAACTGTCACTTATTCGTTAGCGATCTGCAATCATGCTAGGTAACGATGATAAGTTACCGAAAGTTTTCCTATCAACCCTTATCGAGCGTGTTAACTACCTGCAGACCAACAGTGTAAAACCACTGACATAGTCTTGTTTAAATCCAGACCCATGTATTTTCGTGAATTTAAACCAGATACTAATTAAACGTGTGCCAAAGATAAATTATTTACAACAAAGTCGGAAACCGAAAACTTTTTTTCAAAATGCAGCTTTATTTCCACGGAATTTTGATTAGAATGTTACAGTATTACTTTACAGCGGCGAGTTTTCCCAAAATATGGATTATATTGCCGCCGGGCTATTTTGAGTTAATAATTAAATAGTCATGTACGCATCATCACTTTAGTTGGACAGGGTTCTAACTTCATTTTACCTTGTTCTACATTAGTAGGGACAAAGTTTGCAAAGACGATTTCTCGGAATCTATTTTCCAATTTCTGATTTTGTGGAAATCTTGTGGAAATTATTATGTTTTAACATATTATAACTCAGGTACGTGGCATACGTCATTCCTATGTCTACCTACGTTAAATTATCGTGAAAACAAGCTTATGTGTCCAAGCGGTTAAAAGAAAAATATTTAATTTAAAATAAAAATAAAAACTTTGTATACATCACTTTTATTTTTTTATACTTAATGCCGACCGGGTTTCGCTACAACCGTAGCTTCTTCAGGGCAGTATAATCTCTGCTAATATCTAACATGTATTATAATATAAAGCGAAACCCGGTCGGCATTAAGTATAAAAACATTAAAAAATAAAAGTTGTGTATACAAAGTTATTGTTTTATTTTAAATTATAATGTCACATCACAAAGTAACTGCTTCATACGAACAAAAAATATTTAGTTATTAACTTATTACTAATATTTATCAATTTAAAACACTCCTATATGTGCAGATAGAACCATATATAACCAGCTAAGGCATAATAATTTATTGCATAAGGTTCTAACTACATTTCCCTAACCAAAATACGTCCACGTTCTAATTAAATATTTTCTTTTCAAAAATGTAAAACTAAAATACTTAATTATTTAGACAAAATCATAAATTGTTTAGATTATGAGAAATTGCCTTTGTAAACTTTGACACCTCAGAACATGATAGGGTGAAGTTAGAATGAGGAACTGTACTGCGTCTCGTAAAAACGATCAACTGTCAGATACAAACAAAATGACAATTGCAAAAGGTTCAAAGTGATGTTAGAATCCTGTAAGATAATTGTAAGCTTTTAAAGTTGTTGTTAGAACTTTGCCATACAAGTATCTACGGAAATACAACACAGATGGCTCTGAAAATTATTTTGTCTATAAAAATGAGCAAAAAAAGTTTTGCATTCTAAGATATTTGAAAAAAAAAATATTAGTTAGAACCTTGTCCAACTAAGGTATGTTTCCCTTTGGTGGGCCTTTACCTAAACTCAACCGGACAACCTGCTTTCCATATTTAATCCAGAGGCAACATGTTCCAGATTACAAAGAGATATGCTCGTGTCTGTATGTGGAACCAATTCCTTAGGGATTAGGTTATTTTATGTATTTTTTTAAAGCCGCCAGAACGACCCTGGAGATGGAGTGATCACGTCAAAATGAAAGGAAGTCTGAAACTGACAAGAATGGAATGCGAAACGGCAGATACGTATTCTATGGATGACGGTATGAGACGAATTTTAAATAACAAGAATGATATATTTATTTTTTTATAAATATATTCTGAGAATTACTGAATAACTACTAATACTATAATGCATCCTAGCCGCTTAATATTTATACAAAAAAGTTATTTCACATGCGCATATAATTTTTTTTAAATATGTACAGGGTGTTAAATGGTGCACTTGACTTACTAACCATGTTCATTTAATGCCATTTCAAATTAAATTAAAAATGGAAATAAACCATTTTTAAAAGAACAACGATATATGGCTGAGTAAACATGAAAATGAGGAAATCTTACGAATTATAGTACCACCAACTCAATAACTTACAGTCAACAATCGTGAAACGAGGTCTACAAATATGAATATGAGGATATCGTGCGAATTATGAAGTACCACCAACACAATAACTTACAGTCAACAATCATGAAATCTAGGTCTACAAATATGAATATGAGGAAATCGTGCGAATTATGAAGTACCACCAACACAATAACTTACAGTCATCAATCATGAAATCGAGGTCTCCAAACATGAAGATTAGGAAATCGTACTTATTATGAAGTACCACCAACACAATAACTTACAGTCAACAATCATGAAATCGAGGTCTATAAATATGAATATAAGGAAATCATGCGAATTATGAAGTACCACCAACACAATAACTTACATTCAACAATCATGAAATCGAGGTCTACAAACATGAAAAATAGGAAATCGTACGAATTATGAAGTACCACCAACACAATAACTTACAGTCATCGATCATGAAATCGAGGTCTCCAAACATGAAGATTAGGAAATCGTACGAATTATGAAGTACCACCAACACAATAACTTACAGTCAACAATCATGAAATCTAGGTCTACAAATATGAATATGAGGAAATCGTGCGAATTATGAAGTACCACCTACACAATAACTTACAGTCAACAATCATGAAATCGAGGTCTACAAACATGAAGATTAGGAAATCGTAGGAATTATGAAGTATTAAAATAACTTACAGTCAACAATCATGAAATCAAGGTCTACAAACATGAAGATTAAGTAATGAATATGAGGAAATCTGGATGTACCTAATACCAACACAACAACCTATAGTTTGCCTCGGTATAGGAATTTCTAGTAAGGAGGAAAGTGAACATATGTACTTTTTATACGTATTTCCATATAGCTTTAGTGGTCATAAAACAAAAAGATCGCCCATCTCAAAGGAAAAGTTTTTATTTGAGTAATATTGACCTGTAAAATAAGACTGCCTCACAACTGTGAAATATGATGAATCACATTTGCGAAAACCGCGAATGGAGGCAAACCATCAACATAATATCAAGTACTGTTCATTCGCCTGTTTTAATGTATCACATCAAAAATACCTGTAAAAAACTGTCGAATGAACGAACGAGTTACCAATGGATCAAAAATAAATCTTAACACCGAAAGTTCACAGTCAAACTTAAATATATTCATAAAGGGTAGCATACACCGAAATGTGCTTTTATGAACGTGAATAATAGATTGGGTAGGTACTACAAACCAATTGCCACTATGACTCTGCACTATCGAAGGAGGTGAACACGGGCGTAAAATAAATTACGAACATAAAATCACCCTTTCAATAAACCGTACATTCACAAATGGGTAGCAAGAGGAAATAAAAATAAAAAAAAGATTTTATTGCCGAACGTTTTCTCGGCTAAGAGCGGTACCTACCAACGTCAAAATTTTGCAAGCTGTTGTAATCATAAGGTGTCGAATCAATGGGTACTTTTCAAATAATAATAAATGACCAGTGAAAAGGTAAGAAACGTGCTCAAATTTAGTGCTTACAAGTAATTGATTTCTGAAATCATCATAATTTTTAGAAAAAGAACTAACCTTTTGGTTTAAAAGCCTAAGTGCTGGCGCCCTAGTAGCCTTTTTAGCGGCTTTAAAGATATTACGTTCGCTGTGCTATCAGGTCGGTTTCCTGACTAGTTGAATCACAAACCTTTTCACTGAGCATAATGTGTGTTGAAAATGGATTGAGTGAATTAGTGATTATCAACTCACTGTTATACAGGGTTTTAAGCATCGTACTTGAGTTACTTTAACCAGTGATACCTGACATTATTTGGAGTAAAAAATGTAAATGAAATTTGGGTCTCCGGTGACTTTTTTGATGAGATTTTTTTTTTTTTTTTACTTTTTCTTCAAAATCAATGAAAAAAAAAGCTCTCTAAGCCAAGTAACCAACCAACCCCTCACCCCGCCCCTAACTTCCCAATACCTACAGATTTTTATGTTTTTGTAAAAAAAAAAAAAAAAAACTTAAAAAATGTCACCGGAGACAAAAATTTTATTTACATTTTTTACCTAGAATAATGTCAGGAATCACTGGTTAGAGTAAGTCAAGTACGATGCTTAACACCGTGTATACAAACGTCATAGAATCTTGTCATGTTTCCCTTCTAAAGAATTTTATAATAATTTGAGAATATGCCAACATCACTTAAGTATTGGTTTCCCATAGTCTGAAATCATTGTATCGGAGAGTTTGCAATGTAGTTACGTTTATGAATGCTGGAGTAGAATCGTGTATTTTTTAGTGTTGTTACTGTGAGTTGCAGGAGTTAGCAACAGTTGAATTTAGAGTTAAGTTTGAATAAAAAGGTTAAGTCGTTTATTTTACAACTGTCTTCTAATGTATATGTATTTTCAGAATGTTTAATTATAAATTATAATTTAAGTCTTTATTTATAAATTATAATTTAAGTATTTACCAGTTTAAAATTTATAAAACTGAGATTTTTTTTCTATTCATTCAATGTAATTAATGTGAAATTTATGAGATGGAGACCAAATTACAAAGTTTTATTCAATTAAGCTTCTAACTAGAGATACGTATAATAATTTAAAATAAGTAGTTACTCAATTTATATTTATTATGTTTCACGTATAATGTATGATATACATATATAAAAAAATTAAATATTATAATTTTCATTATCCTTACTACACATTTAAAAAATATATGTTGAATTGTTTTTCGCTGCTCCACCTTTTTTACACGAGCATTGCTCAAAAAAAAGGTGAATCACGATATTTAAAAAATGTATTAAAAATATATATATACAATGTATAATAACTGTATTTGTAAAAAAAAAAAAAATAAAAAAAAAAAAATAAATAAATAAATAAAATACTCTGTAGATACGTACAGAGTAAAAAAAAATTAAGAAAATATTTAGGAATATTTATCGATAATAACATCAAATGGAAAAATCATATAAACTCCAGAATGGGAGGAAAGTGATTGATATATATTTTTAGACTTGGAAATACTACGTCATTAAATATATTAAGAGATTTTTTTCACTTACACATTCTATGCAACAATATAGAATCGTGGCTTGGGGGGAGGGGCGTGCATATAAATCATCCCTACTTCCTCGGAACGGGACGGTTCTACGACTCGTTCTTGTGTTCAACAGCTCAACTGTGGAAAGATTTGCCGGCCTCTGTGTTTCCTGCTTCCTACAACATTGGTCTCTTCAAGACACACGTTCACTCCTTACTCTCCTCAAAAAGACCCTCTTCACAGCATCTTCAAAGATGACATAGGCCCTGAGGGAAATTATTTTCCTCAAGGCCTCCTGTGTGGAGTTAATGTAAAAAAAAAATATATATATATATATTATATTTTGATTTTCATTTCTAATGTATTATGTTACTTATCTATTTTATTTATTACTTTAATATATTATCTTTCAAAATTACCATATTTATCCTTATCAATGTTTAGTCTTCTTTATTGCCAAGTAAAATGTAATTTTGCATTAGAAATCCACATTGGAAATTTATAATTATTATTAATACATTTCTAATAATTGTAATAAAATTTAAGTTGTCCTCTCCTAAGCACAAGCATCTGTTTTATTAGGAAAGTGTGTGAAGTATTATTATAGTAAATAAATATTATAATGTTATAAAAATATTGTGGAGAAATAAAAATACTATAAATATAAAAAAATTAAAATTATCCAAACCACACTTTTAAAAGTAGGTAGTTACAACGGTATCTTATTGGGTGTATTTTTATTTAGCCTATCAAATGCTTACAGCAGCCCATAATTTTTTTAAAAATCATACATTTTTACGAAGTTTTACAAATAATGCACCATAAATATTACGGTCTTCTACGGGGTTGTCAGTGGCCACAAATCGGTAGAAGGTAAAGCGATAGTTAAAAGTAATAAATTCATTCAATCTTTCTTCTAAATCGTATCCCCACAATGGAACCTTGAACAAATTTTTGGTTTTTATTTTTTTTGGTTTTTATTCAAGCCGAGGGTTTTATTCCATTAAAAATAATGAGAGGTTATTATATAGGTGCAAGATTTATTGAAATCCGCCCCACAAAGGCTATAAAGAATAATATTTCACTTAGACAAAAAAGCGTGGTAATTTCGGGACTATTCAAGTTTTCCAAATATATCACCCAATATGTACGTACAATGCTTCCGGTGGCTAAACCATATACACGGAGGTTTTAGATCTTTAATAAATGTTTAGCTCCTTAAATATTAGAGACATACTCAACTGAAATCGTATAAAAGTTGTTGGTAAATTATTCTCTTTGCCATTCGGTTACTAAATATGGAATAATAGCATGGGGAGGTGCAATACTATCCTCTATAAATTAAATATCGAAGGCTCAAAATTAATCATTACAGTTATACTCGTCCCCGTAATAACATGCCCTCTAGTTATAATAAACAAATTTCAAGTTATAGATGTTGGAATAATCTGCACAAAAAAAAATTACCCATGTCTTTACAAACCAACAAGCAAATTTTGCGAAAATACACAAAACCCACGAAACATCTGGCTTAAAACCAACTAACTATTGAATACTAGAATAAATACGACATTTTTGGACAAAGTAACATCAAATAAATTGCGACTAAAATATACAATAAATTTGACGAAACAAGACAATTAAAAAATATAATCAAATCAAAATATTGACTAAATAATCGCTCATCAACAAAAGTTTTGCAATAATTAGTCAACTCACCCAAATCTAAATAAAAAGTTATCTTATCCCATTATTTTTACCAATTCTAAATTATGATTTATAAACAAAAAGAGTTGCTGAGGACAATATTAGCGAAACTCAATCTAAATCTGAAACAGAAAAATCAGAAAAAGATCGGGTCACATCTGGGACTCGAACCCAGGACCTTCGAATTTCCGGGCAGATGCTCTAACCACTGAGCTAATGTGTCCCTATCCGATCCGGTCATATTTAACTGTATCATACTTCGACTGAGAACTACCAACATCATCTTCATTTTCTTAACGCGTATTATATTGGCTGCTATCTGATATATCTATCTATGTATGATGGCAAAATGCAACTCGAACTAAATGCCATCTAGATAGTGTCAGAATAAATTATCTTTTTTTTTAATACGCGACATCTATTGAATTTTCTGCAAGTCAAGGATGAATATTTATTTTTATTTCTAACTTAAATATAAAATCTCAAATTATAATATTTTAATTAATGAAGATAATATTAGCGAAACTCAATGTAAATCTGAAACCGAAAAATCAGAAAAATATCGGGACACACCTGGGTCTCGAACCCGGGACCTTGGGCTTTTCGGGCAGATGCTCTAACCACTGAGCAAATGTGTCCCTATCAAAAATGGACAATTTATCCTGACACTATCTAGATGGCATTTAGTTCGAGTTGAATCTTGCCATCATACACAAAGATAGCAGCCAATAAAATATGCGTTAAGAAAATGAAGATAATGTTGGTAGTTCTCAGTCGAAGTATGATACAGTTAAATATTACCGAATCGGATAGGGATACATTAGCTCAGTGGTCATAGCAGCAACCCGGGAGGCCGAAGGTCCTGGGTTCGAGTCCCAGATGTGACCCGATCTTTTTCTGATTTTTCTGTTTCAGATTTAGATTAAGTTTCGCTAATATTGTCTTCATTAATTAAAATATTATAATTTGAGGTTTTACCCATTAAGTTAAAAATATATAAAAGAGTTACATTTACAATTCATTTAATAATAAATAATAAAAGATTTGGAACCTAACCTAAGCAAGGATTAACCAAAAATTTGGTTAGAAATAATTTCACTCGCAATAACGATACAAATGCTTGGTTCCTTGTTAAAAAGATAGTGTATGAAGTAAAGAATTTATTCAATTACATCCTTTCACCTCATCCAATTACATCCTTTCAATGTATTGTTATTAAGTCCTTCTGATTTCGACAGTAAATTAAGCGATTGGATATTTATTTTTTTTAATTAGTGGAATAATAAGATACATACATTACTCCAAGTTAAATGATAGAAAACACAAAATATATCTAACTTATAATGGTTTTTTGATAGGTTTCCGCTTGAATCAACTGCTTTCATATCGCAGCAATCAATTGAGATAAAGTTCCCTAATATCTTCTGGCCTTTGTTTTGCGCTAAATTCTAGAGCCCCATTTCCGCAATGCAAAAACATCATAAATAGCGAAGCAACGGAGCAATGAAGCGTGGCTTACTTTTTTAACTGTTGTGTAATAAAACTGGACTTTTAAATTATTAAACTCACTTTTACTTGTGAATATCATAAATTCAAAAACTTATAATTAGGGTATCAGGGGGTAAAGTGCATTAACTTATTATTACGGGGAAGGGATTCTACATGATAATATAAGTAAAAAAGTTAAATGAATTTTTCGAAATTCCAACTTTTAGTGATACTTTTTAGATAAAACGATAAAATCAGTCCGTCGTATGCGGCCAGCACTAGGTACTATTTTACGCTGTTACGATACGGGTGACTCGTCAATCAATTAGACGTCGCGAGCGGGCGCACAGCAAATCAATCGGGTAAGTTTGTACCTTACACTAAAGATTTTTAATAGGTACGTCTTTATGTATGCGAAAAAAGTTGGAATTTCGGAAATTTTTTAAAATCTTTTTTACTCCTACCATCACGTAAAATCACCTCCCGAAGTTAATGCACTTTATGCCCGTACACCCTGTATACACAACTTAAATAGGATAAATGGTTGTTTATGATTAATGTATAAGATTTTAATGGAGGTAAAAATTAACCTTCCCCTTACTGTGCTGAAAAAATCCGCGCTCTCCGGTGTTGTGTAATCACTACACAAGCAGAAATGGTCGATTTAAAAGCCGAAAAAAAATAATATTCGGTATATTTCATTATAGTTGAAGTCAAAAATGATGTTTAATTGCTGAAAACGTGAAAAAAACATCGGTAGCTCAAAGAAACGATGCTCATACAACATGCGAAGAGACCACTCCGAATGAATGCTGAGCGGCGACTGGCGGCGGGTCCGCACCGTCCGCGGGGGACAGTCGGCGCACATATATCCAGGGGTATCAAAACTATTAATATATTTATTTTATGAAATAGATAATAATAATAATAATAATAAATAATATATTTTATTGAGGGATCAGTAGGATTTATCGGTCAAATTAGGAATTCCACAGAGCCGAACCCTCTGATATGAAAATATCTGGAGACGGTGAATTATATTCCCATTTAATAGTTTGGTAGATTAACGTGTTGTTCTTGTATTGTTTTGTATTAATTATACTTATATAATACACTTGCATAACGTGGATTTACTAAATGATCATTTATATGGAAAAGTGTATGAAAGGGTTTAGTTTTTCCTATGGGAAAAACTAAACCCGTTCCTGTAAATCTGGCGAATAAAAAAATAATAAATCTTAAGTTAAAAGCTGTGTTGTGTTAGATACGTTTTTAGATTTTCACGGCCAAAAGCATTTTCGTTGTTTGTTTTTGGGGTGTTATGTCGTGTTGTGCTACCTCCTTCTTTAGCCGACGTTTCGGACAGCGTTGCAGTGTCCATCATCAGGGCAGATCCGGCAGATCCGTCGATGTGAATTTGTTGTGTTAAGTGTGTGTTTATTTACTTGGAAGCGATACCGTGTCGTCAGCTTCAATCCACTACGAGCTGGTAGGTAAGGTAGGTAAAAAAAAAAAAAAAAAACTGTGTTATGTTGTTGTCTTGTATTTTGTGCCGTTCGTTTTGTCAAGTTGGACGTTCATTTGTTTAATTGGACGTTCATTTTGTCCAATTGGAAATTCATTTGTCCAAAGAGATATTTCACACCTTGGTCCAAGTTAACATTCGTTTGTCAAATCAGACATTCGTTCTGTAAAATTAGACATTCATTCATCTAATTGGAAATTGATTTGTCCAATCGGACATTCGTTTTGTCAAATTGGACATTTGTTTGTCCTATTGGACGTTTGTTTTGTCCAATTGGACATTCATTTGTCCAAATAGACATTTCACACCTTGGTTCAAGTGAACATGTTTGTCAATTCATTCATCTAATTGGAAATTGAATTGTCCAATTGAACATTTGTTTTGTCAAATTTGACATTCGTTTGTCCTATTGGATGTTCGTTTTGTCCAATTGGACTATCATTTATCCAAAGAGACATTTCTCACCTTAGCCCAAGTTAACATTCGTTCGTTAAATCAGACATTCGTTCTGTAAAATTAGACATTCATTCATCTAATTGGAAATTGATTTGTCCAATCGGACATTTGTTTTGTCAAATTGGACATGTTTGTCCTATTAGACGTTTGTTTTGTCCAATTGGACATTCATTTGTCCAAATAGACATTTCACACCTTGGTTCAAGTATATAGTTTGTCAAATCAGACATTCGTTCTGTCAAATTAGACATTCATTCATCTAATTGGAAATTAATTTGTCCAATTGAACATTTGTTTTGTCAAATTTGACATTCGTTTGTCCTATTGGATGTTCGTTTTGTCCAATTGGACTATCATTTATCCAAAGAGACATTTCTCACCTTAGCCCAAGTTAACATTCGTTCGTCAAATCAGACATTCGTTCTGTAAAATTAGACATTCATTCATCTAATTGGAAATTGATTTGTCCAATCGGACATTTGTTTTGTCAAATTGGACATGTTTGTCCTATTAGACGTTTGTTTTGTCCAATTGGACATTCATTTGTCCAAATAGACATTTCACACCTTGGTTCAAGTAAACATTCGTTTGTCAAATCAGACATTCATTCTGTCAAATTAGACATTCATTCATCTAATTGGAAATTGATTTGTCCAATTGGACACTTGTTTAATCAAATTGGACATTCGTTTTGTCCTATTAGACGTTTGTTTTGTCCAATTGGACATTCATTTGTCCAAATAGACATTTCACACCTTGGTTCAAGTATATAGTTTGTCAAATCAGACATTCGTTCTGTCAAATTAGACATTCATTCATCTAATTGGAAATTAATTTGTCCAATTGAACATTTGTTTTGTCAAATTTGACATTCGTTTGTCCTATTGGATGTTCGTTTTGTCCAATTGGACTATCATTTATCCAAAGAGACATTTCTCACCTTAGCCCAAGTTAACATTCGTTCGTCAAATCAGACATTCGTTCTGTAAAATTAGACATTCATTCATCTAATTGGAAATTGATTTGTCCAATCGGACATTTGTTTTGTCAAATTGGACATGTTTGTCCTATTAGACGTTTGTTTTGTCCAATTGGACATTCATTTGTCCAAATAGACATTTCACACCTTGGTTCAAGTAAACATTCGTTTGTCAAATCAGACATTCATTCTGTCAAATTAGACATTCATTCATCTAATTGGAAATTGATTTGTCCAATTGGACATTTGTTTAATCAAATTGGACATTCGTTTTGTCCAATTGGACTATCATTTATCCAAAGAGACATTTCTCACCTTAGCCCAAGTTAACATTCGTTCGTCAAATCAGACATTCGTTCTGTAAAATTAGACATTCATTCATCTAATTGGAAATTGATTTGTCCAATCGGACATTTGTTTTGTCAAATTGGACATGTTTGTCCTATTTGACGTTTGTTTTGTCCAATTGGACATTCATTTGTCCAAATAGACATTTCACACCTTGGTTCAAGTAAACATTCGTTTGTCAAATCAGACATTCGTTCTGTCAAATTAGACATTCATTCATCTAATTGGAAATTAATTTGTCCAATTGAACATTTGTTTTGTCAAATTTGACATTCGTTTGTCCTATTGGATGTTCGTTTTGTCCAATTGGACTTTCATTTGCCAAATAGACATTTCGCACCTTGGTCCAAGTGAACATTCGTTTGTCAAATCAGACATTCGTTCTGTCAAATTAGACATTCATTCATCTAATTGGAAATTGATTTCTCCAATTGGACATTTGTTTAATCAAATTGGACATTCGTTTGTCCTATTGGACGCGTTTGTTAAGGTCTTGTTAATCTTATTTATAAATGACATTACAAAAATATTTAATGATGTATATATCTTACTTTTTGCTGATAACCTTGTATTTAATCGACAAAATACGTTATAACATAGAATAGTTCATCAATATTTAATCGACATAATAAGTTATAACATAGAAAAGTTCATCAATATTTAATCGACATAATCTGATAGTATTACTGTTTTAATGCCCGTAGGCAAAATTTGAGAATCCCACTTCGATGACATCTCTGACGTCGCGGGTTACCAAAACCCTCTTTTCCATCTCTGTACGTAAAAGTTTGGGACAAACTACTGCTGTGATTTATCATAACGCCTATTCGGTTGAATTTAAGAACCCCACTCTAATTACATTTCTGACGCCGCGGCTTATCTGAACCCTCTCTTCCATCGCTGTGCGTTAAAGTTTGGGACTAAGCTGCTTTTGTGATTTGTGGCCGCACGTTTCGCGTAACTGCCGTATGGCGTCTGGGCGCTGCAGTCGTGTTGGTTCATTTATGCTGCAGTCGCTGTCAGCGGATTGTCGGAGATGGTCGATCATATTTATGTGGTCTATATTCCTGTCACGGTTACTTCGATTTATTATAAAAGTTGAATACATTGTAGGAGAATAGATTTGCTTTTATAGTTTTTTGGTAAAATCATAATATTATTTCAACCAAATGTAGATTTTTTATATATTTAAAAAAATGCATTTACTTTGATAATATTTTGATAAGAGTAAGTTTAGCTAGATTTCATGTAAAATTATTATGTTATTATTTTATAAATATATATATTTTAATATCCGTGAACGTTTATATAAATTTTACAAATTTATTTCGAGAAAAAGAAATCATTTCAGAGGTATTTTTTTTAACATTAGCTCCACACAGGAGACCCTGAGGAAAACAATTTTCCCTCGGGGCCTATGTTATCGTTGGGGATGCTGTATGGATATTCTTTTTAGAGAAAATAAGGAGAGGAAGTTCTATGGAGATTTTTTATGTATTTAAAAAAATGCATTTACTTTGATAATATTTTGGTCAGAGTAAGTTTAGCTAGATTTCATGTAAAATTATTATGTTATTATTATATATATATATATATATATATATATATATATATATATTTTAATTTCCGTGAACGTTTATATTAATTTTACAAATTTATTTCGATAAAAAGAAATCATTTCAGAGGTATTTTTTTTAACATTAGCTCCACACAGGAGACCCTGAGGAAAACAATTTTCCCTCGGGGCCTATGTTATCGTTGGGGATGCTGTGTGGATGTTCTTTTTAGAGAAAATAAGGAGAGGAAGTTCTGGGAAGGAAAAATATGAAGGGTGAGTAGGAATCTGGGGGTCGATGTGTCCAGGAGTGACGGACGTATGAATGCATCTCTCCCACTGCGCTACAAGGCGATGGGTCGAGAGAGTCCTGTTGAAGAGGTAAAATGTCTCCATCAACCAGTCTCTACCAATCCGAACCGCCACGCAGTAGAGGGCAAACGCCTGTGCCGCCAAAATATAGACAAACCTTACCCTATGAACCTGGGCACCCCTGCTAAGTCACTAAACGTAGCGAACCACTTAGAGTTACTACATTATTTATTTTGACTATATTTTATACTTGACGATTTTGATTTGAATTGAGAATATTTTATTCGAATTGATTTTATTATTTTTTTGAGTTTTAATATTAAGATTATTGCCTTTAATTTGAATGCCGATTTACATTATTAATTTATGGTTTTTTATATATTGTATTGTGTGTATTGAATTAGAGATTTGATTTAATTATTTTTATGTAATTTAATTTAATTGTATTTATTTTATTTTGATTAATTTATTTTATTTTATTTTCTGTTTTATACTGGAGGCACTGCTGAAAACCAACTGCATTCCAGGATAAATCCTGAATTGTAGCTGAACAGTGACCTTTACGCTAATAGAATCAATGATTAACAACAAAATGTGTAATGTTGTAATAAATCTATTGATGAATAAATATTTTTATTATTATCAATTTTCTTTTTTTGTCATTGACGAGATTTAGGTATGCTGAGTTGATTCTTTTCCGAAATTCTACTCACTGTCCGCGGTCTTATAATACAGAATGTCTACTGTTATATATCCACATATTAAATGTAAGTGTTTTGTAGTTTTATGTTCACAGTTGTTATTTTTGCATAAGGGCGCAGCCTTATAGATGGTCACCAACACTAGGCGAAATTGGGCGAAGCCCGAATAAAAGTCGCCCGCAGGGCCTAGCAGCCCTAGTTAAAAGCCCGCGGAGCGGGTTTTTAACTGCTAGTAAGTTATATAATATGTAATTGGTATAATAAGTTATAACATAGAAAAGTTCATCAATATTTAATCGACATAATAAGTTATAACATAGAAAAGTTCATCAATATTTAATCGACATAATAGGGTGATCGAAATGATGTCTAGGGCGGGTCTTCAGTGTACAGGTGGGTAAAAAATTAATGTTAAGTATAACAACTGTAATTGTAATAAATAATTAATTTAAAAAAAGGTTCCAGGCAAACAAGAAGGTGCATCTGGAAAGACGTGGCATCAATACCGAATATTTTATATATATTTCGTTAAGTCCAGTTTCAATTTGAGAGGCAGGTTTGGGTACCACCGTTTATAATAGGAACCGTTTATTGAATAACCAACACCTCCGCCGTAGGTAACCTCAAGTAGTTCACTACGTTTGATGGCTTAGCAAGGGTATCCAGTTTCATGGAGTGAGGTTTTTCTTGGTCTTGGCGTCGGATGAGTATGTCCACCTACTGTGTGGCGTTTCGGATTGAAAGGGATGTTGATGGAGGGGTTTTGACCGACTCTCTTGCATCAGCAGACCCATCGCCCTGCCCTGCTGCTGGATGTATGGATTCATACGTCCGTCACTCCTGGACATATTGACCCCCCGATTCCTACCCACCACTCATACCTTTTTCCTCCGTAGAACTTAGTCTCCTTACTTTCCTTAAAAAGACCCTCCACACCGTATCCGCTAAGAAGACGTAATAAAGAAAATATTTTCCTCAGGGTCTCTTGGAGAGTCTCTCTCTTTCTGTGGAGCTTATGTTAAAAAGTCCTGTAATTTATTTTAATGATAATCAATTAAAAAAACTAACACAGGATTATAAAAACTCCATTCCGTCCTTTAAAAATTCGTTATCAAGTAACTGTAGCTATATAATTTAAAAATCCGCGTTGTTTATCAGAAATCTATGTTTTGTAGGTACCACATACTACAAAATATCAAAAATAATTCGTTGAATATGGCCAATTTATCATTTAAGTATAAAACGTGTTGACTTCAGGAACCACAATTTTTTAATAACATTGTTGCGCAATCACTCAAGTCGGTCTTTTGGCCAGGGTCTCAGGGTAGCAACACCTGGATTCGGGGTATCGTATGACGTCACGGCTACTCGTGTATTACCCAGGTCACATCCTGAGATCGTGGCTTACCCAGGAAGTGCCCATGAATCAACACCGGATCTACAGTAAGTGTAGTAAGTACCTACAACGGTGTTTCTCAAAGTAGGCAGTATCACAAATTCAAGGGGGCGGTGGTGGCCTTGAAGCCAACAGAGTATCGAAAGACAGTAAGTGGGCGATGGGGACAATAAAAAAAATGTAAAAGCTGGTCTACTGAAATATTAGTATATTATAAACCATTTTCTATTTTACTGTGATATAGTTACCTACTTGTACTAGTCAAACATTATCATACATATGAATGTTTCATCTATCTTTCAATACGTTTTGTTTTCAAAAGCCACGTACAAAATAATTTCATGAGAAGTTTTTCAATCTCCAACGCAACTTCCTTGCTTGTATTTTTTCCAACAATAGTTTTTAAACTCATGTTGAAAGAGAAAGAGGCCTTTTTGGCCCAGAGCTCTGTATGCCAGTATATCAAAAAGTCAAAAAAAGTATTTCAATCGGTCTATTTTCAAGACAGCAGATCTTTTTTTGAAATTTGTTCACACATTTTAAAATGATTTAAAACAATGTGATAAAGAACAAATAAACAAATTAACCATCACGAAGGTAAAACCTGTTCGTGGTGGTGATACCCTCGCTACAACGCTATACCATTCACTTCTACTAGCCACTGAATAGAATACAAATAAATTATTCTAAACATAAATTAGACACCAAGTCTTGTATCATCAACCGAGATAGATCAAACATCAACAATTGAATTAAATCCCCTTTCCACCTCCCCCCCCCCCTTCCCCTGTTGATCTTCTTAGCATCTTCCCTTTCCACCTCTCCCCCCCCCCCACTACTTCCGTTTCTACCTACGCCTGTCTTTCTATACTTGATAATTTAGTTATTAGTACATTTAATGTCCAGATGAAAAGAACATCGTTCTCGAAACATGTTGATTTTTTAAATAAAGATTATGGTGGTAAAAACAGAGTGTTTTTAATTATTTCATTAATTGTGTTAAATTTTATTTATAAGTATGCGTTTCCAATGGTATGACGTTGATTGTATTTTATTTTGAATGTAATTGTGTTGTTATTTTTGTTGTAAACTGCTTGTGTTATTTAAACTACGTCCAAAATTTCGTAGTGAGACAATATAATTAATAAAGCCGAACAAATAAAATTAAAGTAATTTCACAAAAATCCAATTAACATTAATTAAGACGACGATAATAAGCTGAATGGTTATTTTTATCCCATAACTAAATGCAGAAAACCATTTTAATTTACATTTAAATACCAGTTCTTAGAGGAGTGGAACTGGTAACGAGGTACCGCATCTAAGCACACGCGATTCACCATATATGTCCTGATAATGGACACTGTGATGCTGAAACGTTGGTTAAATATAGAGGTAGCACAACAATGCATAATAACCTAAAAATAAATGCGATAAATAAAATACGTTACAAACAAATAGGAAAGATTCTTGTATTTCTATGATTTCTGTGAAAGCTTCAAAATTATTCAACTGAATTAAACATAGGAACGTAGTTGGTAATAAAAAAAAATATGAGGAAAAGAGTAGGTAATAAAAAAAACATTAGTCGAAGATAATATTGTTAATTCTGAAATTTGACAAATACGACAGTCTCGTAATAGATCGCAATATATAAAATACCCTCCACACAGCATCCCCAAAGGTGACATAGGCCCAGAGGGAAATTATTTTCCTCAGGGCCTCCTGTGTGGACCTAACGTAAAAAAAAAGGCTGAATTGGTTAGAGCGCCCGTCTCGGTTAATTTAGATTATTATTGTTGTCTTCTTCATCAATGTTATATTACATTGATGGGAATAACCTTCAAAAGTTAAAAAGAGAGTTTTTCTTATAAAAAAAAGTTTATAAAAAAAAGTTTGATTAATTGAAACAAAAGACTTTCGAATTTTATTAACGTATTGAAAAAATGTAAAGATTTCTGAAAATAATGACGGTGAGAAGGGGGGCTGAAATTTTTTTTGTAAAGGGGCGGTGAGTCATAAAAGATTGGGAAACTTGGCTATAGGTAAATGGAACATGTTACCAGTGCGGAACATCGTAAAATGTGCTTTGAATCATAAAAGCATAAAATCTTAACGTTTTCCATCTATCAGCAGCACAAACTTTAGACGTTCGTTTTATTTAATGCCAACTAACGGTTAATAGTATAAACGGGTACATCTGGACGACCGAAATAAATAATGTTATATTATATTATTTGTTTGGATATTAATACACATGTTCAGAAATACTGTACTGGTATTCTACAGATTGCAATCGTCGAGACGTGAATCATTTGCGTATTTTTTTTAAATAATACAAATAAACATTTTTCCTGAGAACTGAAGAGGATAGCTTCAAATAAAGAATGTGGGAAATCCGCAAATTTTTTGTTATTGGATTCAATACTTCAAAGGTTCTTTGACTATCCTGAAAGGCTAAAATCCTTTGATTTTCCCGGTGTATGCCCAACTGTTACTATTTAGTTAGTTAAGTTGTATTTTAAGAGAGATGGGAGGACTGATAAAGATGTCGAAAGAAAGGTAAATGCGGGTGATTCCATTAATGGAGGATTGAACGCCATTGGGGCTAAACAAAAATTGTCCAAAGAAGAGAAGCCAGCAGTCCACAAAGGAGTGCTGATACCTACCCTGATGTATGGTAATGAGTTATGGAACTGGTAGAAGAAAGAAAACCGTATGCTGTAGAAATGAGATCCCCGAGGCATTAGTGTGGTAAAACCATGTGTGATCGTGTGAAAAATGTGGAGATCCGCAAATAATTTTATTTATTTATTTTACACTCACGGTACAACATGTGCCATTCACGTAATAAACTTATCATATAAATAGTATTCATGCAAAGTTAAAAGTAAGGAGTCAAGTAGTGAGTAAAAAGTAAGAAGTATAAAGTAAACAAAAAAATTTAAAATTAAAAGTTAAGGAATAAAATATTAAAATGTATCTTAAAAATGACTAAAAAATACAAAGTTTTAAATAAAAAAATTAAAACTGGGTACTTTCAGTATGGTCCTTATGATTCCTTTTTAAATTATTTTCAGGTTGTGTATATACTTATGTGAAGCAGATCCCCATCCTATAATTCAATATTCATTACGATAATGACATTAATCTTTAAAGTACCCATACCATACCCACCAGACGTATTACCCTAGAACAGTCACTACCAGGACAATTCTATTATTCTATGTACAAACACCCAACATTCTACAAAACTATCAGATGTGGCTTACTTCTCTTTGAGTAATCTAAGTTAATAAGTGATTACTTCACGCTCGACGAGATTGACGTAAGCCCAGTTTCTTTAATTATACAAGTTGAAGACTTACGTAAACATTGCGGGCAGCAGTAAATCTAAAATAGTTTTATTTATTTATTAATCCCGGTAAAGTAACGGATGGTCCAGATGAGAATGTATTTGGTTGGAAGGGCAGTTATGGTGCCACAGTTATGGTTAACCATAACCAAATAATGAGTCTAGTTTTTTAACTGTTAATTCATGGTGGAATTCCATTGTATTAGATATGAAATTAAACAATTTTTTTCACTTTGTTCCACTTGTTTATTTACACCAGGACCGGTTTCGTCCTACTACGGACTACGACTACGGAGTCTGAAAATGTCCGTAGTAGGACGAAACCGGTCCTGGTGTAAATAAACAAGTGGAACAAAGTGAAAAAAATTGTTTAATTTCATATCTAATAACCAAATAATTTCTAGTTAGAGGTAGTTTCGGGAGAGATGACGTTGATTACCAACAGTGGCGGTTTTCTCTAAAGTGCGTTTGTGCGGTGAACCCCCATTAAAAAGATGAGAAAATAAAACAAACTTGTTGTATATAATATAAGCGCATTGTAGATAGCTCGACGTTAAAATTCCGCCTTTAAAACACTCACCACCGAAAAATGCGATACCTATTCCCATTCTGTGCGCGATTCAATCCGCACATAATCGTCCGTACAAAAAAATCATTGCCGATACAAATCCCTGTGACGGTGAAACGAACAAAACCAAGCCATATTAACCCAGCTCGGTGCGGCGATCGCGAGTCAAGATGTCACGTGACCTCCGAACATTGATGAGTCCCGCGCGCAGATGCGATGCCCCAGTTTGACGGTTGACCTTTGCACCATATTGATGCAAGTTAAATGTTATATGTTATATATTTTGATATTTAACTTTGTAGTCATTTTGGTACATTTATTATTGTCTTGTTTCTGCATTTCTCCAACCTTTTGCTAATGGCATTTGTAAATCTACTATTGAAGTAGACCGATTTTGACTTCTGTTTTTGTATTATTTTTTTTTTTTAGATAAGTTTTTATATCCCTTAGTTACGAGTACCTACATTTACTAAAGTTTCGGCAAACGTCGCTAGTTATGAATGTCGCGAATATTCTGTCGCATTTTTTTTTCAATGGCGGAATACAGTGTTATATTAACAAAAAATAACGCTAATACTAATGAAAGAAGTTAGGAAATTTAAAAAAAAAATTGTATAAGTGTATAATGGATTTTTTGTATAAGTGAAAAAATTTATTTCGTGCCTCTATTTGTGTTTTTTATGTTTTAAAATATCAATTATATTATTCTACATTCTACGTTATTTTTCTTATTGAAAATAACAATAATAATGAGCAACGTACATTGAGTGCTGTAAAAACCATTAAGCCAGGGACATACACAGCGTTAAAAGCGCCGGCGTTATTTGGCTTGGCCTACTTCACCATATCGCTCGCCATACATTTGCGATTGGAATGCATGGCGAGGAATATGCTGAAATAGGCAAAGCCAAATAACGCTAGCGCATATAACGCCGTGTGTGTCCCTGGCTTTAAACAATTTAATTCCTGTAAAACTTTTCTGGTTATCTAATTATTGTGTCGCAGAGTGTCAAGTTATTTAAAAACAATAGTATGTAGGTCCTAGGTACCCCTCCCAGTAAGTTTATTTAAGTTGTGTGACAACAATAAGTAAATTTTGATTAGATATATTCTTAGATATTAGATATCTTCTCTTGAATTTCTGAACCCCCCGTTAAAAAGACCACAAACCGCCGCTGATTACCAATGATAGAAACATGGTTAATCAATTTACGACAGTGACGTCAAATAATATTTCTGGGTTTCATTCCCAGTTGCCAACGCCATTTTTTTTCTTGCCCTGTTCTGTTTCGTGTTTTCTTTAGATTTATTAACATTATCTTATTTTTAAGTAGTATATTTACGGGTATAAACTTCGAAAGTTATTCAAAATATCATTCCAATAAACTAAATCTTAGAGAGTTAAGAGTTTTAATATTCTCCTGACAAGGAAGGGTTCTTGTGAAACCGGTAGAGTTTGTTAAAATTAGTGTGGTCTAAAAAAATTTATATATTTTTATTTGAATAATGCGAGCCACAAAGACAATGCTTTCTACAAATATGTAAATTAAATTGTAATTAATGAAGACAGTATTAGCGAAACTCCATCGAAAATCTGAAACAGAAAAATATCGGGTCACATCTGGGACTCGAACCTAGGACCTTCGGCTTCCCGGGCTGCTGCTCTGACCGCTGAGCTAATGTGTCCCTATCCGATTCGGTTATATTTAACTGTATCATACTTCGACTGAGAACTACCAACATTTTTTTCATTTTCTTAACACATATTTTATTGGCTGCTACTTTATATATGTTTGCAAGATTCAACTCGTATTAAATGACATCTAGATCGTGTCTGGGATACATTTATCAATTTTTATTTTTATATGCGACATCTATTGACTTTTTTGCAAG
This sequence comes from Limnephilus auricula, assembly GCA_951813805.1. Lineage (NCBI taxonomy): Eukaryota > Metazoa > Arthropoda > Insecta > Trichoptera > Limnephilidae > Limnephilus > Limnephilus auricula. The sequence goes on from OX638401.1 coordinate 22,445,254, forward strand.
TCTGGGTCAAGGTCCTGGGTTCGAGTCCCAGATGTGGCCCGTTCTTCGTGTAAAATTTGTGTGTATTTTATGGAGTTTAGCGGCAGGGCAAAAATGCGGGAGGGGAAGGGAAATCCAGGAGGGGTGGAGGGGAATTAAGGAGGGGGGGTTTGCGGGAGGGAGGACGATGGGGGGGGAAGGCGGAGAAGGTGGAATAGGAATGCGTGAGGGGTGGGGGTCGCGTACCAGCTATAATTAAACAAGTTTACATAAAGTAATTTGTTTCATTGAATTAAATTGATGCCACAAGGCAATTTTGCGAAGATTGAAGAAATAAGATTTCTTTCAATTTGAAGAGCTTCGTTAGTTCACCCCCGTTCATTGATAAGCCAGTTATTTCGCGGAATGAACGACATTAATAAAATATAATTTTATATAGTGTATATTGATAGCTTATCTGACACCTGGAAGTGGTGGCTTTTTTCTACCGGACTCTTGATCGTGCTAGATACCATGATTTCTAATCGATCTTTTTTCGCTCTCTCTCAGCCTTTCTTGTATTTTTAATTAAGACGTACAACCTGATTGAATTAATGATTTTAGATTGTTTAAACAAATATTGGATTCCACGCAACTGGATAAGTTTTTGTTTGCACATAAAATTCCATTATGGTTGTGTCGAATTATAAAACCAATAAAATATATCTCGCAATTTGTGAAAATGTGGCAACTTTCGATCATTATTTTATTTGGTGGGTTGTGTTTTGTGACCAGCATTCAATATTGCCGTAATAAAGGCCATTACAGTTATAATCACCATAGTACGGGTACTTTAATGGCTTGACCACATTGAGGTTATCGGTAAATTAATGGCTATTTGTGTTTTGGTAAAGAATTTAAAATATCCTCTCGCTATAACGATATTAATTTATTAATGCCTCGTAGTACTTTAATACCTGGATAAAGGAGTGAACAAAATAAACTAATGCTTTTACAAGTATTTATTGAATCGGATTATTGGATACATATCTGCTTTATTATTGTGAACAATAAATGGGCATTATTAGAAGTGTTTTAATGAAAACAAATCACTTTCTATACATTACTTATTTAACCGAAATTATCAACATGTTTCAAAACTAATACTATCTTCATCATGATAAAATTAAAATTGATCAATTAATTCGTTCATTTTTATCGTTAATTTTATCCTGACGAAGGAACCTTTTGGTTTTGAAAGATGTCGATAATTTTAATTAAATAAGTGGGGTATACAAAGTGATTTGTTTTTATTTATTTAAAATGACGCCGCAAAGTGAATTTGCGAATATTGAAGCTATTTTTGATAAGTATTAATATCAATCAAATTGTACACAAATGATAAACAATCATAAATCTTAAAACTCATATATAAAAAATTAATCTTTCTTTATTTTTCCCTTATGCGGTTACCTACGAGTAAAGCATTCGTCAGATTTCGATGAAACTTTAATCATAGTGCATTATAGTGCAAGTGAGCTCTAGAGTTATGAAATTATTTCCTGCACCATTGAGATGTTATGATCATGTTCTGAGGGGGAAGGCGGAAGATGGAGACATTGCGGTAGGTGATAGCAGGGAGTAAATTTGGAAAATCCATGCGTCTCGAGAAGGGTGTGAATTTCACATGGGTAAAGAAGAGTGGAGGGGAATTCGGGTAGGAGGAGGGGAACGAAGGAGAGGGTTTCGAGAGGGAGGCGGATAGAGAGAGGGGGGAGGCAGGGAAGATGAGAACGTGAAAAGGGGGGTTCACGGACGGGGGGACAAGGGAGAGGAAAATATAACGAAAATCGGGAGGGGAAGAGGACATGGTAGGGAAACGGGGGCGGAAATGACACACAGGAAAACGGAGGGGTGGGGCATGAGAGAGGGGAGAAGGAAGGGATTACAAAGGAGACATAGTAACGGTAGGGGATAGCAGGGGGTAAATTTGGAAAATCCACACTTATCACACTGACAGCTGTACACGATGCCTGCTCACGGGTCGGAAAATCTTCTGATGTATTCGTGTATGCATCAGACGGAAAAACAAAAAAGTATTGTGTATCCAAAATTACTTCAATAAACAGAATTAACACACACATTTTTGAGTGGCATTCAACGCATGCCGGGTACTCGCTAGTGTAGTATAAATAGTGGCTTAACAGTTGTATAAAATGAAAAACATGTCTTTTGTTAAGGGGTAAATAATTAAATCAACCTAACAAATTCTTTTTTTAAGTATTTTTTTTACTATTACACTATAATAATATATAAATAATCTTAGATTGGTAATTAGAAGGGTAATTAAAAATAAAAATGCTCGCATTGGCAAGCCTGTGCGTATTACTTACTTACTTTTATACATGAATACCGTACAAGAGTCCCACCCGTTTGAATCCAGCGAGTCTAAGGCATCCCCAGTTGGGACATGTCGTGAGGCTGTATGTAGTAGGTAGGTGAGGCTGTATGGAGTGTAAGCAGATGGCGAGAGAGGAAGGTGGGTAACTACCTGGCAATTCAGATATAGACAACAAACACGGCTAAAGCCATTGCAAATTAACTACAAACAGTACGAAAGTAGTTACTTTTAAACTGCTGACCATTTTATTTTATTTTAATTAAACGTTTGGTTTCTGGATTACCCACTGAACTTTAATTCCTTTGAAAACAACGGCCCCCTAACCACAGGCCGGATTAATCGGATTTCATAAATCAAATAATTTAACCGTGCTAATTATTTCAGCAAAAAGTGCCACAGAAATGGTCATATAATACATCCTTGAATTAGGGTGCCATTGGTAGAGCGATTTTTCCACAAAAAGAAAAGCTCATAGAACTGCAAAGGCGACTATGGTATTATGAAAAAGAAATTTAAAAAAAAAAGAATTTGCTGTTAGGTAACATTGTTGTTCTTTTCATGTGATAACAATACAACATTCCCAACGACCCGGAGGTAGTGGAATTATATCAGCCCCACTTTGGATATTTTGTGTGCACGGAGAAAAATGTTTACCTAAAATACGGTCATTATAACCGTTTTTACGAATAAAAACGGTTAAAAACGGGACTGAAGTTCTTACGAATAAATTAACAGGGTTTCAAGTTTATTGGCGGGAGCATGTAAGATTAATTTGTTGGTATATGCGTAATTTCGTACGTATACCAACAAATTATTCTTACATTTTCCCGCCAATAAACATTGAAACACTGTAAATTTGTTCGTAAGAACTTCAGTCCCGTTTTTAACCTGATTTACTATTAAAATGATCGGTTTTTCGAATAAAATTTTTCTCCGTGTGAATAGGCATGGTTATGCCAACTCATGCTCGGGGGTTATGGAATTTAGTAGCCACCTCTGGTCTGGAACCGCAAAATACTTGAAAATCAACGCCTTAAATCTGTTCAGAAAAGGGCGGGTTCGATAGATTACGCTATCTTAACAAACGGAAAACAATCTTTAGAGCACATGTAGAAATGCTGTCCTTATTCTACTGGTATTTTAGTGGAATTTAGTCAGGTGAACTAGCGTCATTGATACCTTCGGCACCGGGTCACAGTCGGAAAACAGACCAAATGCGCGCCCAACTTTTGTACATGGATGACATTTCTAACATAAGAATGGGTCATTTCTATCACTCCTTTGATTTTAACGGTTCGGCCTCTCTGTGTTTTCTCCCTCCTACTTCATGGGTATCTTCAATACCCATATTCAGACCTTCCTCTCCTCAAAAATCTCCTTCACATAGCATCCCAAAAACACAACTGAAATTTTTGTAAGGGCACCGAAGCGAAGGGCAATGAAATATATATTTTTTATTTAATGTGGGAGAAGAAGAGGAAGAAGAAGAAAAGGTTAATAAACTTAACAAGCAATGTTAACTTAGCCAGGTACTTTATCACTTTCCTATCCCACATTTCCTTCCCTTCTCCATGAGCCTCAGCCTCACAACATACCCCGATTGGCGATACCACAACATACCGATAGCGGGAAAATGTAAGAATAATTTGTTTGTATACATACGAAATTACGTATTCCAACAATTATTCTTACATTTTCCAGCCAATAAACTTTGAAACACTGTTAATTTGTTCATAAGAACTTCAGTCCCGTTTTTAACCGTTTTTACGAATAAAATGATCGAATTTACGAATAACATTTTTTCCGTGATAGCCTCACTGACTATATATAGAAGGTGGGAGCAATTTGGACTCTGGTGCGGTATTCGCATAAACATAAAAAAAAACTTGTTAATAGAGACTCACGTAACGTCATAAAAATAAATAAAAATATGACACATGCCTATACATCACGTGATAACATGAAATACTAAGTCAATATTTTAAATAGTTACACACGGAGAAAAATGTTATTTGAAAAAACGATCATTTTAATAGTAAAAACGGGACTGGAGTTCTTACGAACAAATTAACAGTGTTTCAATGTTTATTGGCGGTAAATTACGTATAACAACAAATTATTCTTACATGTTCCTGTTAATAAACATTGAAATCCTGATAAAAATTATCGTTTTTTCAAATAACATTTTCTCCGTGCATGCACTTACTGCCGCGTTGTATTGATTTTTCTATGAGATCTATGCAGTCACTGCTTGATGCTATAGTTGTTATAGCAGTTCTTGTATTTTCGAATTATCTTTATATCTTTTTTTCTAAAAATACAACATTTTAATTTATTTACGTAGTTCTTCTATCTAGCAAGAGGGTGACCGCAACTCTGCGGGGAGACGCGAGGGCTAACAAGGGTCAGCGGGCTTTTTGCCGCTTCCCTCTTCCCCTCCACCCCCTTCGATTCCCTCATTCCGCCCACTTGACTTAATTCCCTCAATGCACGACGGCCTGTAAATCCGCCGCGACATCTTAAAGATTAATCCGTGAAAACGTCGAACCGCAGGAATTTTGTCAGAGGTCACCGAAGCTTAGGGTGGGGTCTAGCGAGGTAGGTATCTATTGCTGTTTTTTGTTGAAAATCGATACCGTTTTAAGGGCCATAATGGACGCTTTCGTTAAAAACTTCGTGTTCTTTTTTACGTTTCGAGTGCAACAGGTGATTTTTTGTCGCTGTGTTTATACGGTTACCTTATTAATACGTTAATTTTGATAGGTGAAGAATGAGGGTGAGTGTGTGAGTTGTAAGTTCACGAGAGATGGAAAGGTACATAAACACATTTGGCGAAGTATGAAATGGAGGAATGAATGCTAATAAAGGGTAGTCCAAAGAAGGAAGGTTTGTAGTTCATATTTAATTAGCAGTGAAGCATGGAAATGTAAGACGAAGTATCCCTGATACGAATATGTGGTAAAACCACGTTTTATATATGTGGAGATCCCGAAAGAATACTTGGCTGATGTACGCGTAATGATTTATTTTTATATTAACTCCACCCAGGAGGCTCTTAGGAAAATAATTTCCCTCGTGGCCTATGTCATCTTTGAAGATGCTGGGTGGAGGGTTACGATTATGAAGGGGACACTTATATTGTTTGGACATGTATAATATTTACTGAAGGTTTAAATGCATAACAATGAAAGCCAAGCATACCTTACCATTTAAAACTTTTTACTATTTTAATTTTTATTACAGATCTTTCTCCCATTTTTCTTTCCTCTCTATTTTTTGTTTTTTACTTTATTTATTTAATATTCTCTTCACTGCCTTAGTTAGAAGTAATTTAGAATAAAATTCCACTATTTGGTCCCCATACTACAAAGCACATCAAATAAAAATTGAGAGAGTTCAACATAAATTTTTAAGGTTCATTAATTTCCAACTCTCCATACCCATTGAACAAATCAATTATGATAAATTAACGAAAGGACTTAATTTAACTGACTTATCTTGTAGAAGAACCAAGAGCGATCTGGTACTTTTATTCAAATTAGTTAATGGCACAATTGACGCACCTGACTTAACAAAACTAATAACTAATAACATTCCGAGTACCAAATCGTAACACGAGGCTTTCAGAGCTGTTCTTTGTTTGCAGTAGCTTTGCAGGTATTAAAAAAAAATATATTTTTAAATCGTGAATTATGTATGTAATAATATGTTTCCAAATAAAATAAAATTAAAATAAATCAACAAAAGATAATCCTTCGAATACTAACTATTTCATTAACTCCCCAATCCAAAGACTACGTAGGCTTGGAAATAAATTTAGTTCAGTTGATATTTTTTATTCATTACCAAAATTTTATTTATTTTTTATTATTTCAAAAATTTTGTTCCCCGTTTATAATGTAAAGGAAGAGAAACAATGATATAACATAATTTGTAAAGTATTGTTTCTCTTTCTATTATTTTTGTATTATGATTGTTGTAAAAGCCCTAAGGGCGTGAATAAATACATGAATAAATTATTATTAAAAAATATATATATATTTATATTATTATTCGTGTTTAAGGTAATTAGTAATTACATTACGTAATGCACCTACATTCATATTTTATCAGTTATGGAAGTACTTAAAATTTCAAGTCATTTCCTTATTGAAACATAATGTGCGAGAAAACGAAGTTTCCAAAGTACCCACGAGTTTGTAACTAAACGATTAAACAGTTTTATCTCTAAGCCCCTTCTGTTCAACGTGAGATTAAAATTAAACGCCAGTAATGGTACGGCACTTCCGCTATTTACATGGGAAATTAGGTTCAAACAGGCAAACATTATTATTTAATAATAATAATACTTTAAAATAAAACAATAACTTAGTACACACTTTTATTTTAAAACTAGCTGACCCGGCAAACTTCGTACCGCCTCAGAATCAATAAATAAGGTGTTTAATTTATTAGCTGAAATACATTAAGTTTTTATCAAGTCAAAATAAATACTCTTAGTTCAAAAAATTAAATTGAGCTGTTGACTAAGCACGAAATGTTCGGCACACTACGCCATTGACAGTTCGAATTGATTCAAATTATTTCGACCAACGCACTAATAAACTAAAAATCGGTTCAGTCGTTCTTGAGTTATAAATGGTGTAACTAACCCGACTTTGTTTTATATATTAAGATAAAAGTGGTAATAGGTTATTGTTTTATTTTAAATTATAATGTAACATCACAAAGTATCTGCTTCGTATGAACAAATAATAATACCGTTTTATTCCAGGATGTGGAGAGGCCAGTGCAATTTCACGCATCTTACAAATATAGTTATAAGAAAATAAAGAAGTAGAATAGAAAAAAGAGAGAAAATAATAAATAAACAATAATATGTAGGGCGTGGTCTTGGGTGAGCTGGAATGCAAGCAGGAGTGACGCTTGGTGCTGGAAGGGTGCATTCAACACCGTGTTGTTGGAGGCCATTAGTCGCATCCTGGCTCCAATGATCTGGTGTCTCATCACGCTCTATACGTCTCTACGAGCTTCTCTTAAGTTTTGGTGTTGTTTTATTTCTAGGAGGACAATTGTGCAATTAGTACTAACAATATGGCTATTTAAAGCTTTTTAATTCGTACTTTAATGTTGTGAGCTAAAAATGCTACTTAAATCGAGATTTTCCAGACTTTAAATCGAATTTTCAAATTATAATTATTTTTATAGGCTAGAACCAACTGCATTGAACAATGTTTTTTTTACATTATTGCTGCATTGCATGACATATCTAAATATTTACATATTTCAGAGCATCACTCTGCAAAGTTCTTCAATATACAGACGTTGACTTGCCGAAGAAATATAGCAGATTCGGTAATGTTATTTAAAATCATACACAACTTAATCGATAGCCCCGATCTTCTCCAACGCCTATCATTCCATGTTCCATATCGCAACAGCAGACAGTCGCTTACTTTTAATCTCCCTCTTTGCAAGACCAACTCCAAACAAAACTCATTTATCTACAGATCCACACATTCATTTAACTTAAATTATTATCACATTGACATTTTTAGCTCGACTTTACGCGACATAAAACGAAAAATTCACTAAGTAACATGACTCTAAGTAGAAATTCACTCCCTATATATCCCCGCCCTTTGCCTCTTCATCCCAATCCCATGTTTCCTCCTCCCCCTTTTTTTCATATTGTAACTAGTAACTCCTTTTCACATATTGTAACTAGAAAATAATTTAATTAAGAAAACAACCCTACAATGTCACACTTTATCATTTATTATTATCAGTGGAAAGTTCATAATTGGCATAATTAACTATCTTATTAATATATCATTGTATAATCTCAGATTTGCTGTCAACTTTTCCTAATAAATAAATAAATAAATCTCAAAAATCTTCACTGGCTCAAATGTCCTGAAAGAATCCAGTTCAAGCTCTGCTGGATGCATGGTATTTAAGTCCCTTAAGATGAAACCCGCTGGTGGAGAAATTTGAAAAATAGATTTTACTAAATTGTTGCTGTCACTGTTGATCTTACTCCACAGGATATTGAGCGAAAGGGACAAAGCACTTCGGGCTACTAATACCTAACTAAAATTGAGGTTTTGTATCCCCCACTTTTCTCCTCCAAAAGTGGACTGATTTTCAATTTTTTTTACTAACTATATAAGAAAAAACTATTGTTTGTCTATACCTTTTTTAAAAAATAAAAACATTGTCTAGTTTGTACACTCAACGTCTTTTGACAGCGTTTAAACTAGTCAATTTTATTGATTTTTGGAAGGTCATAACTTCTATAAAAAGTAACTTATCAAAAAAAAAAAAAGTTCCGACACGCTAGTAGTTGATATCTATTTTATGTAAAAACAATATTTTCTCTAGGGTTAAAATCCAGAGAGATAAATAGGGAAAAGTTTGTATAGAAAAATCACCGCCGGGTATCCCCTTAACGGAATAGTTACGGTTTACTTATCGGAATTGTGTTTTCCTAAAAATTCTATTTCTCGACAATCAACCCTCAGGTCATCAGCGTAGTCAGCTATCGGAAGGTTGAAGGAACAAACCCCACGCCAGATACTAAGTTCGGTGAGCGTGCTTTAGGAGTGTCAGAACCTAAAGCTTGGAATGGACTGCCACATGAGTTAAGAATGATCACAGACTCGGCGAAATTTAGAGCTAAACTTAAAACTCATATTTTCAGACTTTTCACCTTCACTGCCCGCGACATTGTAAATAACTAATTTTGTAAAAATATGAGCAAATTTTTAATTGTAAGCTTCTGTAAAGGTCACTTCATGAAAATTCTTCAGTCCTAAAAAATCCTAAAGTTTCTCAAGTCTTTCAAAATAAATATTAACTCAACTTTGGCATTAATCTTCTTATAAATGAATATCAACAGTGATAGGGTAATAAATGTAAAATCATGCAATGTCTAGTGTTTTCAATGTTTTGTCCTCTGCGTGCATGTTGGTATCTTCTCCAAGCATAAACTTTCTTATTAAAGTGTGTTTATCGGGTCAGGTAAGTATGTTTCTGTATCTATTTGTAAATAATAAACTTAGAGCCTAAGATTTCATAATAAATTGTACAGTGCCCTTGAGGTGATTTCTAACAAAAACGGCGCTCTTTAAATTATCCAATTATTATTATTGCAAGAATCTTCTGGCAATCATATTAGACAGTAGATACATTGATATTTCTCCTTTGTCGTTCAATATCACCATCGTCCGAAAGGTCTTCAGTAATGATACGCCCTCAGTATTTTATGTATACCTCATTAAGTTCGTATGGGGAGCTTCTTCTTGGGTTTTTTTTCCATGGTGGAATGCGATGTTCCATCTTCTTGAAAATGTGTATCATGTTGCAACTATTTGCATATTCTTGACAGATTTTTAATAATAGTCTCAACCCTTTGATTGACGGAGCTAGCAGAATCCGCGTTGCTTATGTGATTGGGTACAAATTATTAATAGGGCAGCCCGCTCTGGTATCCGGGCGATTTGATAACTTGTCCATGTATAGCTAGATTTGATAGGATGGAAGACATACACCCCCTTGCCTTACTCCTGATAGCAAATATATCTGTTGAAAGTAAGTACTTGCCCACCGTACAACGTTTTCCTGACGGGAGTGCCATCGGGATAGGGCGTTGATACTGTTGATACATATGCTAGGTATATTTCTAGCTTTCAATTTTTCCCGTACCAATTTAACAATTCTATTACGTGCTTTGCGGAGTATGTTGCCATATTAATGTTGGATAATCTATATTTAAAACCCATCTGAGGCCCTAGTACACTCGCTCGATAACGATCGATAGGATAACTATCGGTAGCTTCTCATCGTTCCCCAGCATGACTACAGAGCGCCAACGAATAAGTGACAGTTCACAATGACTAAGTGTCCTTCACATATTCGACATCAATTGTTGTTTGTACGTTAGCGATGTGCAGTTGTCCTAGGGAACGACGAGAAGTTACCGATAGTCATCGAGCGAGTGTGCTAGGGCCTCTGATTGTCTTTGTCATTTGTCTGAAACTTAAGTTTATCGTACATATATTAATTACACTTTCAAATATTCTTGCAATTATAGTTGCCAAGGATATTAGTCGGTAATTGACAGTTTAGGTATGTATCTACCTCCATAACTTATCTGTTCAATACTTAAGCTATCATGTCCCTTAGATAAACCGACCTTAGCAGCTTTGATGGACATCATTATTTTATTTTCAGAGAAATAGACGTTTTGCCCATCATATTTCATAATATCAGAAGGGATCTGTGCTTCGTTTCCGGAAATATCTGCAAAAGTTCTTCTAAATGTCCTGGCGATTCCCTCCGTGTTTTGTGGACCCGTCGCACAGTGGGTTAATTACGATTCTAGAGGGAAACAATTATTTTATGGTTTTAAATAAAAGTTTATACATTTTTTATGAAACACATATATTTTAGAATGATGCATACGCATATTAAATGATGGATTTATGAAACGTAAGACAATACTACAAAGAAGAATTCTGACATATGAGTCAAATATATAACCATCGTTTAATATGTTTGTACTACGATAGTTATAAAGATAGAAAAATAGACATTTATTTATTTATTTATTTATTTATTGGTAAGAGACAGACAGCTTATACATAAAATATAAAGATAAATATATACATTGTTAAATGAAGTCAAGCCAAAAAAGTCTCCTATGTTAAAGTTGAATGGAGATGGAGTTTTATTACATACAATTAGTTTTGGGTGAGAAGGAGAGGAAGAGGAATATAGGATGAGGATAGGAGATGCTCCGAATACATTCCACACTCTTGTATTAATTTTCGATCGTACGTGTTACTTCTAATCGATATTTGTGAAGTGTATTGTTAAATATGTCAATATTTTGAAATTTTGTGTTATATTGTGCACATATACGGGGAATTGGTGAATTTTTTCTAAAGTTAGTTCTATGTGTAGGCAAATGAAACAAATGGGATTGCCGTGTTGATCTTGTCGGAATATGAATATTTATTAAGTTGGTTAGTTCTGGCGAGTCCAGGCCATTATTAAGAATTTTAAATAATAAGATTTGGTCAAAAATTAAACGTCGTGTATGAAGGGAGTCGAAGTTATGGTAATTAATAGATTCGGTGTAATTTGAGAAGTTTATTTTTTTTTTTATAATTTATGTATTTAAAAAACTTTTTTTGAATTTTTTCGATTCTTTCAATGTGAGCTTGGTAAAAAGGAGTCCAAATCGGTGTGCAGTGTTCTAAGTGGGGACGGATGAACGCTGTGTAAAGGGAATATAGAGTCTTAAGGTTGCGGAAAGGTTTCGTTATTCGAATGATAAATCCTAGCATTTTGTTGGCTTAGTTAATGATTTCATCAGTGTGTTGTATAAAGTTTAATTTAACATCTAGTACTACCCCAAGGTCCCTGATAGATTCTACTTCTTTGATATATGTCCCGTTTAATGTATACATAAAGGGAATTTTATTTTTGTTACGTGTAAATGTTATTTTATTGCATTTTGAGGTATTAACTACAAGTTTGTTTGATTCACAGTAGTCAAAAAGACGATTTAGGTCCTCTTGAAGTTTAATGCAATCTTCGATTGATTTTATAACTAGGTATATTTTTTTATCGTCTGCTTATGCTAGGTAATTGGCGTGTAAAAAACATTTGTGAATATCGTAAATATAAACATTAAATAATAATGGCCCTAAATGAGAACCTTGAGGAACACCGGAGGGCACGAAAAAGAAGCTGGACTTAGTTCCCTCAACTGATACACATTGAAGTCTACTCCGAAGGTATGAAGTGAGCCACCGAAGTAAGTCACCATGGATGCCTAATTGATTTAATTTTTTAATTAGAATGAAATGGTTTACCTTATCGAAGGCCTTAGAGTAATCAGTGTAGATTACATCTACTTGGTTTCTATTGTCCATATTGCTCGTTAAATATTCAGTAAAATTTACCAAATTTGTTAGTACCGATCTTTTTTGTAGAAATCCGTGTTGTTGGTTTTGTATGTTGCGAACAATTGTTGTATAAATTTGATCGTAGACAATTTTCTCAAAGAGTTTACTAAATACTGTTAGAATTGAGATTGGGCGATAGTTTACAATGTTGCTTTTTGAACCTGTTTTATGAATAGGGATTATAGTTGCTTCTTTGAATTTTGTAGGAAATGTTTTATGGAAGTCAAAGAAATGTTGAAGGAATTACAAATATCTGTTCAATTAAACAAATTTTAAAGTATGCGGTGTTAAAAAATAAAATATAATGGGCTGCTTTTCGGTATCAAATGAGTGGGTCATAATTATTCATTTTCCTCAGCCGGGATCTTTCAGTAAAGCTAATACCTCTTCATTAAGTGATAACATATTTTTGCGAGGTAAGGGTCTCACATTGGAAATGACCGGATCTGATGAAATCAGCAAATTGTGTCAAAATCAGCAAACATCTTCGTTTGTGTTGCACCTCAATGATTTGCGAGAAAAACATTCTGAATTTTTTAAATTCCTTATGCCGCGACTCCTGTACCTCTTCCGACAGCTGACCAATTGGAAGTAAAAAGGAAGATATTATTTCAGTCCCATGGGTTAATATTTTGTGCACAGTTACAGGCATTGTGAACCATTTATACAATTGAACGTACAGTTGTGCAGTCTCTTTGCAAAACAAATTAATTTTTTCAGTGTTTACATCATACCCACAGGATAACGCTTGTAAAATAAATGATTTTTTTTGACTGTTCATCAATGCCCGTTATACATGCAGATTGTGCGGGATTATTAAAAAATCTTCGGGCAGTATTTCCATCGTTCGTATTTCCATTGCCCTGCTTCGGAAGATCCACTAAAAGTCCAGTTTCTGTGCGAAATCTTGAAATAATAATTTTTTTCTTTGCGGCAACTGCTTCTTTTTTATCGATACCTCTTACTTACCATTCTTTTATATCTAACCTATACGCGATATGAAGGAGACATTCAAAGAACCTTATATAGGCATGCAGGGTCGATAAACCCAGCGAAAAAGTTTCAGTGATACGTTGTCTTCCTTTTGAAAATTCTAAATTGTTCATGTCTTTAGGCTTTGCTTTGCAAATATAGCATAGCTGCGTATAGGTATTTAAAGAAAGCGCATTACAAACTTTTCCATCCACCATAGTCCTTAAAAATGTGTGGTTGACAATCATATGCCTATTACCGGTACGTACGGAAGTTGGATTAATGGTATCAATCTGGTCTTGTTTCAATTTTTTGGTGTTTTGACTTTTCGCTACTTTGTTCGAAAACTTTTGCAGGTCGCCCGGCAGACTTGGCTGGCTCTGATTGGTCACTAGAGCTGGATAGGTCGATGTTTTCGATAATTACTTCATTTTGTAGCCATAATGTATATTTGCGCAAAAAATATTTTTGAATATAATTACAATTTTTCCATTGCGTGGTAAGTGCAAGTGTAAACGAAGTTATAGCTTGCGCGACTGCCGTTTTCATAGTTGGAGAACAGATTTGTAAAAAAAACTTCCGGATGACGTAATCCTGCAATGCTCTTCGGGATCTCTGTAAATTCGGGTGCAAAAGTCTCTCCTCTCGTAAAAAGTTAAACAGCTCTCTGTGGACAATTCGTAGATGACTCCCTAAAAAAAAAAAGTTTTTTTAAAGAGTTGGTTGAAGTTGGTTACGAAATTGTATTTTTTTAGTACAAAACTAACACGCAAATAATAAAATGTGCACGAGACGACACACCATTTTGAACCAAAAAAGATTCACTCTCGTAAACGTCAAATATTGTTTGAAAAACTATTTAAAAAAACACTATTTTGTGACCCTTAAAAACCGTACACACTAAAAAAATATATATCTAAAAAAATTATACATTTATGCACATACCTTCAGCTATATTTTCCATTGCGACACTTACAACAAAACTTCTAAACACAAATGATGCAGCTATTCGATTAAAGCGTAATGCAGGTCCATCCGTAGCAGTGGCCGAATGAATATTGCCAACGCTGTGTTTGAAAGCGCGTGCACGCCTCCGTGTAGTGTTAAAAAATAAATTTCGTCCATTTTTGAGGTGTACTGTTATTTAGGTACAATATTAGACTATGAAAAATAATTATTTTAACCTGCATTTTTTTAATTGTTTCCCAGTAGTTTTCTTAAATAATCTTCCGTGCGTCGGCTAGGGATTCGAGTTTTTAATTTGATCTTGTTATTACTTTTCTTCTAGAATTGAGCGAACTGTTTTTTGTCAAGCGATTTATGATATCTTAGATTGTTCGGCAGAGCTTTGGCAGTGCTTAAGGGCTCTTTTGAATTCCTTCCTTTGCTGTTTTCTTTCATGTGGCAATGTGATGGTCTCCAATTTTGAATCTGCGTCATCGTGGAGCGATGTCGTACTCGCGACTCGATTCCACGTGCTCGCGATTATGTAAAGAGACAATCATTAATATTTTTATTCTCGAAGCCTTTCTGTGTTTTGTTGTTGATTTTGGGGTATTAAGTCTTCGCGAGCTACTTTTTCCTCTTTGAGTCAGAACTTCAGACAGCTTCGCAGACTCCGTCATCAAAGCAGTAATATTTACCTATTAATTTCCGAACAACGGTTTCCAACAAAACAAACTTTCCATACAAATAGTAATTAGGTACAAAAGCTTTGTGCAAGCATGAATTTAGTTTATAAAGAGAAGTAATTAAATTATCCTTTTTTATATTGGTTTGGAAAGAAAAAATGTCTATTTATGCTAACTTTATATTTTATTTATACAATAAAGATTTTTTAAATTTGAATTTGCATCCTAGTGTTTAGTGTTGAAGAGGTAAAAAATAATCATTATTTTTATCCATTCAGTACCAATATCACTTGCTTGTATGTGTTATTTTACTAGCTCTGTTTATAGTAGAAAATAAAACGATTCCACGATTCTTTCCCGAAACATTACAAAACTCAAAAACATTACCAAACTCCCTAAAAATAAAATTGTTAATCCATAAATATGCCAATCAACACAGAAGTAACATTAAATTAATATACAAGTCTTTGAATTTTATACCTGTCAGGATTATTGTTTTATAATATTGTAAGTCAACATGTTATATTGTCTGATGCATTGTATGGGGAAAAAGTTTGCCATAAACATAATACAAGATTCACTAAAAATGACGGCTTGGTAGTTACGAAATGCATCTACCAATAAATATCGTGAAAGAACCCTAAACTATATTGTACCCAATCTACCAATGACAATTAAAAATAATAACATGTATAGTATACTGCTAAGGCTAAATATAATGTAAGAAAATGGCTATTGGATAATATTGATTTATATTGATGCCCCCCTTATATTCCAAAATGGAATTTACATTCTAAGGAAATGGAATAATTATTTTGTAACCTGACATATCTACATCGATGTACTTGTTGATTATACTAATTTTTTCATATATTTTTTTGTTCTTACTTATTATATAAGGCTTATGCCGCTATTTATACTTATTATATTCTGTAATTTAACCAATTAATGTAATTATGTAAATGTATCATGTTATTATATAAAATGTTGTCACCATGTCCCTGTTGACGAACTACATAAGTATGTTAGGGGGGTTTAAATGTGAATAAATTAAAATTAAAATTAAAATAAAATAAAACAAGTTTATTTTCATATTTGTTGAATTATCAATGGTGTATTTTATGTAATTAATGCCTTTATAATATAAAAATAAAAAATAATAATCGTCCCTCCTGACATTTAAAATTGCAATTATCTCTTTATTATCCCACTGCAATTAAAATCGAACCTTTTCAACCAGAAATTCAAAATACAAAATACGGTAAGTATACGATGAGATGACAAAATTTAAAAAATACAATATCATTGTTTTATAAGTACCACTAAAACCGTCAAACCTTTTAACTCACCAGGTTAACCGTAAATTTCCCATTAACGTACACTACATACTACCTACAGTAAATACTTAATTTAAAAACCAACCCACACTGGAAAATGGCGTATTAATTTCCTACATACATTGACAATGTATTATATCTTCACGTAAAAGAGGGTTTTTTTAGCCACGAAACCTAATATTTAGCGATAACCTAAAATTGAGTGTGAAGTGTAAACACGTTTTACATAGCAAGATACGCCGTCGTAACATGAATCACCCCCAATGCTGACATTTTGTGCTTGAAATTCCAGTACGGTCGTATCGGATACGACCACTCCACAAAGGACCACATCGCAACTTTAGCTGGCCAAAAATATTTGTGGGGAAAAAGTGAACATATTAGCAATATATCATTATGTTTTTCATTACAAAAGTGACTTGTAGCCGCATTTTTTTAGCATATTTTTACATAAAGGTTTTCCTCTTGGCACTCCTTGGAAATAATTTGAAAAAATAATCTGTATTTACGAGTAGAAAAAAGATTTTAGATCACATACATTTTTTCTCAAATCAACACACATTTTTGACGGTATATGTACCTAACACTACTGATTGCCAAGGTCGGCCGTTGCTAGTTGCCAGCTGTCAGCTGATTGTTCTTCTTCTGTGGTTAAACAAGCTTTTTGACCAATCAAGACATAGAAACCAGCCAGTTTTAGTTTGGTTTCAATTGCCTCGTCAGCCTTGGGGTCACCTTAGGGTGTTGCCATTTCTGGTTGCGCGGTTCTTTTTTTAGATACATGTAGTAATTTACGGAAGTTGAATATTCTTCTATCAAGATAAAAATTAAGTAAGATTTTACCATTGTCAAAATCATATTTTCCGCCATTTAGGTTGCATTTCAGAGCTTTGTGCAATCGAACCGCTTTTAGATAGATTGTATCTATTTACAACTACGACATAGGCTGGACAAGTGGATTACGCACGATTATGAAAGTTTTTGTGGTGATATTGTACCCTTGAAATGTTATTTGTTCTACATTAAATAACCGTATTCTCTGCCCCTTCGTCAGATTAATATCACCATTATAATGTTATTATAAAGGGATACACTCGGTGTAAATGATATCCCATGTGTTGTAAAACTATGTACGACCGTATTACGAAAGCGGAGATCCGGAAAGAGTGCAAGGCCAATGGAAGTGTACAAAATTAATGAGGTCGGGACATGGAAGTTTAGATAGCTCGAACGTGCAAAGCGGATGGATAGATCATGTGAAAGAACGAAGAAGTCGAGGACGCTCTCGAGTCGGTCAATAGCCGATGTAGAAGAATAAAAAATATAAGATGCGAGGTTGAATTATTTATGAATGTGAATTGCAGATAACAGAGATTTTTGCGTTCCATCACCCATTCTATAACCTTCGGCGAAATGGCGTAATAGTTTGTTAGTTAGTTTTCTAGTTCGACTCCAACGATATTAGACACACATTTAAATTTTCTAATTTATTATTATATTGCGTATTAGACGACCGCAGTAGTCTAGGGGCAAGGCTCTTGACTAGAGATCCAGAGGTATTAAGTCTTTTTTTATCTTTTTTTAATATGTCAGCCCACGGGTACAGGACCCTTAGTTTATTTTTATTATTATTACAATTTTAAGTTTTGTGAAAATCTGTAATTGGATTTTATTTTTATTATTAAGTTTATTGTAATAGATGTAAATAATCTGTTGATTTTCCTAAATAAAGCCGTGTTTGATGACCAGATCTGATAGATAGGTACTTCCCCACCTTCATTTTCCCCATTACCTTCCCCTTCCCACTTACTTTCTGCCTCACAACATACCCCAATTGGGAGCAGGTCTCTTTGAGGTATTTACATAAAAATAAAAAATAAAATCTAAGAGTTTCAGTATTGTATGTCGCCCAATGCTGTTGGTAGTAATGAGCAGGGAGGTGGTGGCGGCGTCTATCTCTATAATGTCTTCCATTAATCTTCGTCCCGAAAATTAATCGTGTTTTTTTTAATGTCGCCCCTCATGATGTGGTCACGAATGGTAATTTACGATATTTCAGTTTTATTCCTTTAGCTCGTACAATTTTTTAAATTTACTAATTTTTAATGAATATTTCAGATTCGGGGTATTTTTAGAGATGCGGCAGTAGATCCACAATCCACCCTAAATGCAATTTTTTTACTTCTTGGGATAGTATTCATGGCTTAAGTATTTCGATTAACTGGAAAAATTGTAAACGTACCATTTTCTATCCCTATATATTTCAAGAAATGGTGTCTTTTTAATTTAACTGTACTTATTTTAACCCTGTAGTCAATTTTACGCAAATCAATTCTCAGTCTAAAAAATTCAGGGGTGTGCCATGAATTCTATTTTATATTAAGAGCGATTCACCAGAAACTGATAATAAAAAATTAAAAATGCTTGCAACTATACAGGGAGGTTCCAACGAGGAAGATCGATTATTCCCCGAAGACATTTTTTAATTAAAAAATTTAATATCGCTTTATTTCATTCATAACTTGCTTTAATATATACCTACATTCAAGTAAGCAATAAAAATGCTCAAAACGCTAGACGATAAATTATTAAATATCGTGTACTTTTTGTAAGTATTTTTTAATATTTTGTACGTATTTATCATTTTTCAATAATGTCTAAAAAAAATAAGTGTGTAATTTTTTTTTTAAATTATTTAGTTTGTAAGACCCTTTTATATAATCAAAGGTAAGACCTTAAATAAATAGAAAAACTGCGATATTTTTGTCACAAAACACGTTCTCGGATTAATTTTTTAATGATTTTAATTTGACTAAAATTTAAATTTTTAAAACTGTGTTGACTAGGTTATGTATTCATTTATTGTGTTGTATGATTATATGATTTGAAATTTGTGTTGTTTAATAGTATCTATCATTTGAAAATTGAACAAATCTGCCAACGACCAACGGTATAACCTTAGTATATTAAAAATACACTAACGGCCGCTGTTCCTAACTTTTAAATCGATTCATCTGAGGCTGCGATCAGCCAAGCATTTTGTAGGGTAGCGCTCGATTTATGTTGTTCCCAAACATCTTATGTTATCTGGCCTCGCCCGCTCTCATAGACAATAAAATGACATCAAAGTAAGAACTTTCGAAGTTAAATTAATATTATAGAGTTAATTGTTGTATTTATTATTAATACACGTAATTCATTTAACATATTTTTATCCATAAACTGACATTTTATATTTTTTAAACAAACGTATATAAAATAAAGTGTCAGCTTGACTGCAGGTACTGGACTTGACACTTGGCTTGGCGAATATTCGAAAACGACATAGTTTTTCGCATAAATTAACCGTTTTTCGTCTGTGCTCCGAACGCATCCGAACTTCTCAATTCATATTAATTAAAATGATAATTGATAAACGCAATACAACAGAAGTGAAATGAGCGCGAAACTGTGTCTTTTGTCAAAGTGATATTTCATTGACCACACATTGTGTTCGCGGTATTTTATCTACTCTGTTGACACTTTTAAGAACTAGTCCAAAACTGAGGCGGCCGGAACGAGTTTAATCCACTAGTCCGGCTTCCTTAGGTTAAGATAAATGCTTAAGCGATACTCGTGTGTTGGAAAAAGCGTAGTTGTGCACTAATCAATTACTAAGGCAAAATTTTGGCTTAGTAATTGATTAGTAGGATTGGGAACAGCGGCCGTTAGTTTTTCAAATTTACAAAACTGCGTGTATCAGATAAAATAACAATCTTTCAAAGTCAATTTGTGTTTTTTTGTAAAAAAGAGTCAATACGTGTAGAATTTGATTTAAAAATGACTAATTTCCAGTATTCTCTGGTAATATCCTCTTAATGTATGTATTTTCAATATTGGAATAAAATTTTGAACGAATTTTGGATCTCCTTGTCTCCCAGTCCCTATCAATCTGATATCCTTTGTTACATTGTCAAGTAAACACAATACAAATCAACACAATTTCTAGATAATACCCCAGCCATAAATAAAGAACTAGTCCAAACTCCTTTTGCTAAAACTACCCTTGGACAAAGAAATTTTATATACACAGCATGCAAATTATACCATACACTACCAGGGGTGCTAGCATGGACGATTTATAACGATCGGTAGGATAATTGTCGGTAACTTCTCATCGTTCCCTAAGACAACTGCAGATCGCTAACGTACAAACAACAGTTGATATCGAATATATTAAGGACACTTAGTCATTGTGAACTGTCACCTATTCGTTTGCGATCTGCAGTTGTTCTAGGGAACGATGAGAAGTTACCGACAATTATCTTACCGATCCTTGTCGATGGACGATTGATAACGATCGGTAGGATAATTGTCGGTAACTTCTCATCGTTCCCTAAGACAACTGCAGATCGCTAACGTACAAACAACAGTTGATATCGAATATATTAAGGACACTTAGTCATTGTGAACTGTCACCTATTCGTTTGCGATCTGCAGTTGTTCTAGGGAACGATGAGAAGTTACCGACAATTATCTTACCGATCCTTGTCGATGGACGATTGATAACGATCGGTAGGATAATTGTCGGTAACTTCTCATCGTTCCCTAGGACAACTGCAGATCGCTAACGTACAAACAACAATTGATATTGAATATATTAAGGACACTTAGTCATTGTGAACTGTCATCTATTCTTTCTTCAAACTTCGCAAAATCACTTTGTGGCGTCATTTTGAATTAAATTAAAATTGTTTAAACGAAATTATTTGTTTTAATTTAATTTGTCATCTATTCGTTTGCGATGTGCAGTTGTCCTAGGGAACGATGAGAAGTTACCGACAATTATCCTACCGATCCTTATCGATTGACCATGCTAACACCCCAGCTAGGCTTTGACAAATTGAAACACTGACTAAATTTAAACATTGAAATAAAGAATTTGGATTGCTAAAATAAGTCGTCCCACTTTTGCAAACTACAGTACTGTAGAAAAGATATGTTATAAAGATGTTAATATTATTTTACGTAACATAAACTCTATAATAGCTACTTATTTATTTATTTACTTTATTTCTGTATAATATTACAGTGTTTCCCTAATTATTGACATTTTTATTTTGTTATTTAATATATTTTGAACTTTTATTATATTGTGTGTAAGTTAGGTTTGAGAAGGTGAAACAGTGGGTGGGTAATATTGTATGTTTCGTGAAAACCTCACTAGGAGAACCCGTGCGGAGGTGTTTACGAAGTGTTGTAGTAGAAAGTTAGTTACCGGACCACACGATTGACTAGAAAATTGTAAAGGAAAATTCAAATAATGACATCCAAATCCTAAAAAGCTGGTTCGATACAAACCTACATACAATTAATGCAAAAAACCAGTTTATATTCCCTTTTCAATAAATAAGTTCAGAACTTATCCTGACATTGATATAATTACACATAACAAAAAATGTTATGTAAAAGTGAGTTAGCCATACACCTACACATTAACAAAGTACCTATCTTAATACTTAACTTCCATATTATATGGTACAATCTATTTTTTATATGACTATACTATTTTTTCTTATTTATTTAAAAAAAATCTTTTATTAACCATAAATATCAATATAACTGTATTTTAAACGGTGTTTTAATTTCTATTGAACTGTGAATACATGCTCACAAATATTCCGTAATAAGTACAATTATAAACGAGTTTGTTAAAAATCACCCGTAATTTTTTTTTTTATATAACCTACAAACTTAAAATAACTTGTGAAATAACATGGGTAAATTGATTGGCTTAAACGACAATTAACGGTGTAGCTATTTTCATGTCAATATTCGGAGTTATGATTTTTTAAAGAGCGCGGGCGAATTCAAAACCCAATCAATCATACGAAAATCTCCAGCGCTCAACTTTTGTAAATATCTTCGCTCTCCAGTGGATAAAATTATATCAAGATAATCAAATTTAAATAATCGATCTCTTTTTACTCCACTTTCTTTGAAGATATAACGAAGTATTGCATTCCCTTATATTCAGCAAAATTCAGTCACAATAAACTTAAAACTCGCGCTTGAAAACGTCACATCTTCGTAAACTTCTGCATTGTCGAGCAAGTCGTACAAATCTATGCTTGAATTCATCCGTAGGAGAGCGACCCAGTGTTTGAATATAAATACATTGTTATATGTTGGATGGAAAATGTTTGAATATAGATATATTGGTGGTGGGTAAAACAACTGGTGAGCAAATGGGGCTTACAATCAACGTCAATAAAACTAAATGGATGACATTTAGGCATTTAGACGACTAGATCACACTGGATCAGTGATAGTGTTAAATGGTTGCAATGTCGAAAAGGTGGAAAGATTTAGATACCTCGGCAGCACTCTCACAGAGGCCCTTGACCCAGATGTAGAGATTAAGTGCAGAATTGAAGCAGCAAGAACTGAATTCGGTAAAATTAAATCCCTCTTCTGCAATGACAATATCAATTTAAAACTAAGGCCGAGAATGTTAAAATGCTGTGTGATCGGTCTTTGAAAGAAAATATCATGAACAGGTTAGAGGCTTTTGAAATGTTGATTCACCGGAGAATGCTCAAAGTCCCATAGAGCGACATGATCAGGCAGGCTAGAGTAGATAGAAAACTGCTCACATTAGTAATAGACAGGAAAATTTCATATCTGGGTCACATCTGGGACGACCGTCCGTGGTCGAGTGGTAACAACACTTGACTCCCAATCGGAAGGTTGCGGGTTCGGACCCGGCGTGCGCAAATAAATTTTATTTGATTAATTTGTGTTATTTCACAATTAATTAATAAAAATAATATATACTACATTTGCGGCACGTTCCAGAGTGGAAGATACTGTCAGTATCGCCCTGGTGTAAGACCACCATTCAGAATTGAGACGTTGCTTAATAATGGCTTTAGCCGTGTTTAGTGACTAGATCTGAATAGCCAGGTACTTTCCTACCTTCCTCTTCCCCATCTCCTTCCCTTCCCCACTTTCCTTCAGCCTCACAACATACCCCAATTGGGGATGCCATAGTCTCACTGGCTCCAGACGGGAGCAGTTGGGACTCTTGTGAGGTATTCTCTAAAAAAAAAAAAAAAAAAAAAAAAAAAAAAAAAAAAAAAAAAAAAAAAAAAAAAAAAAAAAAAAAAAAAAAAAAAAAAAAAAAAAAAAAAAAAAAAAAAAAAAAAAAAAACATATAGAGTGGAAGATACTCTAAGTATCGCCCTGGTGTAAGACCACCATTCAGAATTGAAACGTTGCTTGAAATGGCTTTAGCCGTGTTTACTAACTAGATCTGAATAGCCAGGTATTTCCCCACCTTCCCCTTCCTCGTCTCCTTCCCTTTCCCACTTACCTTCAGCCTCATAACATACCCCAATTGGGGATGCCATAGTCTCACTGGCTCCAAACGGGAGCAGTTGACTCTTGTGAGGTATTCATTATAAAAAAAAAAATACTTCGAGGGGAGAAATATCAATTGCTCCAATTAATATTAAAAAGCAAGATAGAGGGTCGCCAAGGGCGTGGTAGGAGACAAATGTCTTGGCTACGAAATGTACGAGAGTGGACTGGAATTAGAAGTGTAGAGAAGCTATTCCGGGCAGCGCAAGATAGTGATATATTCACCAGAGTGATCGCCAACGTCGGGGTGACCTGACAGGGCACATTAAGAAGAAGAAGAAGTGGTGGGTAATTTAACGTACAAAAATTTTAGCATCTTACCGACCCAATGGAAGGTAGGTACAAATAATCATTTGATATTAAAAATTTTAATAATCTATTGCCTGGAGATATTGGTAATTATATTAATAAACGGCATAAGAAAAACGTGAAAACTAACATGAATGGTGATGTAAAAAGTCGAAATTGTACAAAGTCATGAATTTCGGCTAAGAGAAAAGTAACAACCAAACTTAAGTTCTTCTTTTTGTTCGCGAAATCGGAGGAAATGTCCCGGCACGCCCCTATAATGTATTCCACAACAAGTGCAAACAATTTATTTAAAACTTTATCACGCCTTTGTTCTGCCGTAATACGAAGCGAACGCAAACTCTCAGAAAATTCACGTTTACGGCCGAAGCATATTCGCCCTCTGCCCATGGAAAGCTAAAACCTTGCTAAAATGGATATTTCTACCACAAACTGTTATACCTACCAAATTCAGGGCGTGACGCCGACGAGTTTCGAACTCAGCAGAGGGCGCTGAACAACAAACTAAAAGCAACGTTGGAACGTTTATATAAAAATTGCCGAATTTTGTAGCATCTCTTTGTTTGATGAAACTAATAGTTCCGTGAACAGTATCTATACCTCGCATCCATTAAAGCTTGCTTCTAATTTTCTCTAATTTAATAAATAAAAACCAAAATTTCCTTTGAAATAAAATAAAAAGTTCGTACCTACTCAAAGACCTACCTGCTTAAAATTATTTTATTTTATTTTATTCGGGAGTCCAACTCTAAGGCGCTCCGCTGACGAGGCAACTGAAAACCAACTAAAACCGGCTGATTTCTCTGTCTTGATTGGTCAAAAAGCTTGTTTAACCATATACGAAGAACAATCAGCTGGCAACTAGCAACGGCCGGCCGCCCCAATCAGCAGTGCGATTCACCGCTTGCGCAGCGCCGGATCTGCCATACGTTCAAAAACGTGCAAAAAACCTGGCGCCCACTACGAAGGGGCGCCGTGATAAAATAAATATTGTTTTAAAATTCAATTAAAATATTCCCCGAATCGTTTAAAAATTACTCGTAATACGGAATTATTAGTTCGCGCTAGCAACACTCACTTTCCATATGCGTGAACCTAATGCGCGCGCATCGATGGTTAAAATTTAACGAAATACGGATTTGACTTACGTCAAGGAATTTTTTTCCAAATACAATAAATTTCATACGAACGTAAGACCTATTTTTCCTTGTTGCTCTTACGACCATTGTATCGTTCGAAATTCAACAAACATTGTGATTGGTTCATTGATCGCTTCTCGTACGGATCTCCCTTCGTTGTTGCTCTTTGATGATAGTTCGTCGCTTTCGCCGCGTTATTGGTTTATTTATGTTGCCATTCGCGCGCGATTTGGCACCATATTAAACAAACTGATCAGAATATTATTATTTCTGAACTAAACTGCCTCCTGTTTTATATTATATTTTGTTATGATGTTCTAATTTTGTCCAGTGTCATAGATAGCTACCGCCAGGTCACTTGGAAAAGTTACTCTTGATTCTTGTTGGTGGGATATTAATTTATTTTAAACGTATTGCATAATTTTTTTTTTTTATATGTATATAAATTTTTTATCTGAATTTAAAAAAAATGTTGGGGGGGGGGGGGGCGCCATCGGTACTTCCTGCACAGGGCGCCAGATTTCGTAGAACCGGCGCTGCGCTTGCGTTACCATTGACAACAGGTGTTTGAGTGATTGTGTAGTGTGCGGGCCATCACATTGTCATACAAAGACGCCTAAGGTCAAATTATGTGTAGTAGGTATGTATTGAAAATGTTTGAGGCACGATAAAATTAAAGAGTTTGGTGTTGCATCGAGGGAGCATAAAAAAATTGTCTGATCTGGTGTGCTAGCACGGTCGCTCGATATGAAGTTACCGACCGATTGTTGGTAACTTCTCATCGTTCCCTAGGACAACTGCAGATCTCAAACGTACAAACGTCAGTTGATATCGAATATATTAAGGACACTTAGTCATTGTGAACTGTCATCTATTCGTTTGCGATCTGCAGTTGTCGTAGGGAACGATGAGAAGTTACCGATAGTTATCCTACCGATCGTTATACAGCAAGCGTGCTAGGGACTCTGGTTCGTATGTTGGGAACTCGTAGTTGGATTCGTTGTAAGAGTTTCGGGCGATCTACGATTGACCTGGATATTTTCTGTAGACAGAGGACATCAGCCGAGCTTCTTCGATATTCCTATGATAATTATTGAAGTACACAGCTGAATCTTGGTGATTTAAGTGGGGATGATAGCTACGAAAATCTAAGTATCGTAGGAAACGATTTTGAACACGATCCAGGGGTGCTAGCATGGTCCATCGATATAACCCTATATCTATACTACATTGACAAAATCCGTCATCTTTGGTCACTTATCAATATGTGCTAGCACAGTCACCTATTGATAAGACATAATCCAACCGACGATTGACAAAAGCTCGCCAAATCGTATGCGATCTTGGCTGTGACCCTAGCATGGTCCATCGATAAAACCCAAGTATAGATATGAAATTCGTTAAATTCGTTGTCTATGGTCAGTTAGCAATAATTGCGAGCACAGTGAAAAGATTATTCCGTTAGTCGGTAGATAAAGGTCACTGATTTTAGCGCGGCTTCCGTAGTGTCAGATAAGATATCAATGTGCAGTTTTATTTAAATAATGTCGTTCGTTATGCAAGTTAACTTAATTAATGGAGGTTAACCTAAAAACCTCCTAGTATTTAAAGAAATCGTATATGCGACCCATAAACTTACATGCATTCATTTAAGACGAGATCAATTTATTCATTTTAGCTTCGAGATACGAACTTTGATAAAATATGTCTTTGGATCGTATCAACTATTTAACTCCCGGAGATCGCAAAAAGTAAATGCGAAGCGCCGATGTATATTAAAGTTAGTATTTCAATTTGAAATTGTCAATTTATTAGTATTTTTTAATTTTTAAATATCTCATTTGAAATTTAGTAACGTAAATCCATCAAAAAGGTGCCAGTGTTGCCATCTTATACCGACTTAGTATTTTTTTCCTTCCGATATCGGTTTCTTTAGCAACGGTGCAAGCGTGCTAGGACATTCGATATAAACCGTCGGAACGGTAATACAACGGAAGATGTAAATCACGGGTGTAAATGTTCGAAGGATGATATTTCAAAGCTCTAACTGTATATAAGGCTAAATATTACTTCGTAAAAATATAATGAACTATTTATTAGCGTGATTACCCAAAAAAGTTGATTATTTATATTGTTAACATTACTCAAAGCAGCATCCAAAAAAGGAGTGCATTTTTCTTCGCCCATTTTGTTTCAAAATCCCGCGCTTTGTCGAGTCTGTAGAAATGACGCGTTGGCTCATTGTAAGTGGAGTGGTTCTAAAAGTTTATTTTAATGTTTTTGAAATGTGGATTTGTGTTTTTATACCTGAATTGAAAGTTTGCTCTTCTATTTTTACATTTAGTTTTGTATGCATGTGTCAGATCCTGCTACTCAAATTGCTGGAGAAAAATTAAATGAAATTCGAGTTCTTGTCAATTACACTGGATAAATTTTTAAGGACTCAGTGGTGCCGTATGAAAATCTATGCTTGACGAGAGCATTATAGAGTTCAAAGGATGTCTTAAGTTTAAGGAGTATATTCCATCCAAACGCCAACGATTTGGAATAAAAATATTTGTTTTGTGCAACGTGCAGACGGTTATATTTTAGATGTAATTATTTATTGTGGTGAAGTGATGGATGTTACTGACGAACAATGTCTTGGGGCTTCCGGAGCTGTTGTCACCACTCTATTAAAAGACTACGTAGGTAAAGGCCACAAATTGTATGTAGATAATTGGTACACTAATAAAATATCATTTAAATTTCTGCATGACTACCAAACCTACGTATGTGGAACAGTTCGAAAAAACCGTAAAAACATATCAAAATTCAATAAATCGAAGAAGGGGTAAATTGCCTCACATTATTCTGGTTCACTGATAGTATTAAAATGGCACGACAAAGGATAAATGCGTATTTTAACAATGCTTCACGATGATACAGTTTCTCCAACAGGGAAAATAAATTTTAGAAGAGGAGAAATAATTTCAAATCCAAATTGTATCGAAGATTATAACAAAAATATGGGCTTAAGAGATAAATCGGATATAACTAGTGTAAATGCCCTACGAAAATCAATTAAGTGGTACAAAAAAGTTTTCTTTCATCCTACATATTAATATTTACCGAATTCATACATAATGCCCAAAACCGTTAGTTCAAAAGATATTAGTTTTCCTGATTATCAATTAAGTATATGTTATAAGACAATTATTAGAAAAATATCATATTTCGTCGCACCCTGAAGTTGGTCCACGTGCGTCACAAGATGTTCCATTACGGTTATCTGCCAAAATGCTGGCTAAACATATGCCGTGACCTATACCCGCAACGGATAAAAAACAAAAAGCTGTAATGTTTGCTCAAACAAAAAACAAGAAAAATGATAAAATATATTTGTGGTGAATATAACCTGCCGTTACGTATTTGTCCATCTCAACGAAATTCCATGAGAAAAAAGAATAATAATTTCAAATCTTTTGTAAATAAAAAAAAAACTCCAATAAATGTGAAAACAGTTGGAGAATCGTTCGTTGCCTATTGCCCGTTCGTGCTAGCCGATTGTCCGAAATGTAATAATAATGTTGTTTATTATGCTCACTTCAAATATTCTGTGTTTGTTATGTATCTAAATCGATCTTTAAAATATATCAAAACGGAAATTTGATGATTTTCATTTTGTTGTTAATGTATACTAACCGCTAAGGTTTGAATAAAATAATTTGACATTTGACACAATATGTTTGACGTTTTATGTACATAGACAACATAGAAAATCTTTCCAGTGTTGCTAGCGTGTTTTACCAAACCTTTATCTACCCAATGTCAGTCGGTATAATATTATCAGTAGTTGCCTATGTCTATTCGATATTGTAAAGTTATCGATTTCATTGTGCTAGCACTCCAGATTGTGTACATATGATTTGTATTGCAGATTCCATACTTGTGAAACGTATTCTAGTAAACTGCGGACATCTGCATTATACAGGATTTTCATTGTTTTAAGGTTGTTGATTCTTTCACATGTTCTAAAAATAAATCCTAATATTTTGAGACTGGGTCGATTGACAACATTGGTGAAGAAGAAAATGATATCATGTACACATATTTTTATATCCAATTTAAACGAAAGCACCATAAGCGTCCTTAGAGCAGGCTGGAAAAACAGTATTTTTTAATAGTTATTTGTATGTTTTTAGTTCAATGTAAACCTAGAGAAGGCTGTCAAGTAAGTCAAGTAGGTACCCACTTACGTAACTTTTTGGTGGAACACGAAGGTATCGAATTGATGAACTGGATCGATGATTCATAAATACCTACTTATGTTTCGTGTTCTTGTCATGCCTATGCGCCTCCGCCCACTGAGGCAACTGAAAACCAACAAAAACCGGCTGTTTTCTCTGTCTTGATTGGTCAAAAAGCTTGTTTAACCATAGACGAAGAACAATCAGCTGACAGCTGGCAACTAGCAACGGCCGCCCTCGGCAATCAGCAGTGCCAGTTGCGAGTTACCATGGAGTTACCGCTTGCGTTACCATTGACAACGGGGTTTTGTGTGATTGTGAAGTGTGCGGGCCATCACATTGTCATACAAAGACAGTTGGCAGTTGAGAGTTTTCAGTTGCCTCAGTGAGCGGAGGCGCTTAGGCATGACAAGAACACGAAACATAAGTAGTTATTTATCTAAGAGTATGGATATTGGAGAGACGGCATGTGAAGTGTGCCCGCGCGCTCCAAGTGTGCCTTTTCGGGAATTTTACCCAAACGGCTTACATTAGCTGCTGGTTTTTGGCCGTTTAATACGTTCCGACAGCAGCCATTTTACATGGTGACAGCCAATGTCAACCGTGTGGGTACAATTCTCGAAAAGGCACACTTGGAGCGCGCGGGCACACTTCACATGCCGTCTCTCTAATATCCATACTCTTAGGTATTTATGAACCATCGATCCAGTTCATCAATTCGATACCTTCGTAATGTCAATATCATAAACACTATTCCCTCTCTCCTTCCATAATATCATATATATATATATATAACAGCGACATGTCATTGGTACCTATTATTGTATTATTTTCTATAACTTTGTACTATTTTCTTCCATGTAATTGTGTACTATTTGTTTCTGCAAAATAAAATAAAATAAATATAAAATAAACCGAACATCAAGATATTACAATACATTCTATTCCTCGAACCTTTTGACAATCCTGTCATGTTTTCCCAGCCTTCCGTTTTGTTTTTCGAACGTGTTTTAGGTTACTCACAGGTTTATGAGCGGAGAGGTTCATTATGGCGTGTATAATTTGCATCATTTATTTTGTGTATAATTTCCCATTTTCATTCAACCGTGTGGACACAATGTAGAGCTGAATTTATAAAGTAAATTGCTTAGGCATATGGCTTATTTGATTAAGCGAAATTATTTACGCTGCCTAGCCGCGTATGGAAAAATATGGACCGATCAACAGTATTATATACCTACTGCCCTAATTATTCCTAAGCGATTGTGTATTTTTTTGATGGTGCTGATAGCCGAAATCAGTAGATAGGTCCTATGGTTGTATCTGTTGTAACGGCCATTAAAATAAATGGAGTTCCGTGAAAAACGAAAGAATACTTCCAAATCGTTATTACTTACTTCTCATCAGTAATCTTTATATAATGTGGAACCTCAGGTTTCAGGACCTCGGACCGGTTCTTTGAGGGCCGCCGTTTTGTCGGCTATATTTATATGGACTGTATTTCGGTATTTTTTAGTAATGGTATCTCCAGGCATATTTTGCCAGGGTTTTCTACCAGAGAACAACTCGACGGACGTAAATCTCTCTAATAGCGAACTTAAAAAGCAACCGATATACCTACCTACCTACCGGCCTCCTAATTGTACAGCCGCGCCCGTTCATACTTGTTAATCTTTGAATGATTATAGATATTTATAATAATGGTACACGGTGTATTATAAATGTTGGTTTATTGTAACTACGAGTATGTACAGTATATTGAGTCTAAACTGATAGCTGGGAACAGATGGCGCTACTAATCATTACAAGGCTTATATAGACACTCTGTCTCTCTTCATCTTCCGTCTCTGTTACCTACTATGGAAGTCAATGCGAAACCAATCTCACAATACTATTTCAGAATTCAGCCAATATATATAATCATGTAGAGATCATATTTCTTACGCGATACAGTCTTCGAACCCCAGAGCTTTTGAATCAAAGACAAATAATGGCAGCACAAAGGTCACAGTAAAAATTTGCTTTGATCATACCGTTACAACCATCGGTAAATCGAAATCGCTGGATACTTTCGAAAGGCTAACAAAAAAATACAATATTGCATCGGTGATTCAATCCAATAAGTATTGTATTTGTTAGCCTTTCTTGAAAGATTTGAGTTTTTATAGACAAACTCTTTATTCGCTTTCATATTACGTATGTACGGGCGCAGACAATTAATTCAACATAATATTTTAAAGCATAAATTGTGAAAAGCGTTTTTCCCTAAAATAATTATACTCGCGCCATCTATGAAAGAGTAGATAATGAATTCTTTTGAGTATCACCTTAAGGTTTTAAAATATTATGTTGAATTCATATTCTACGCTTTCGTAGATAGCGCTCGTATAGTATTTTTTACTTATAAACGCTTTTTATAAGTTATGCTTTGAAACATTAAGAAACATTTATTGTTCGCGAAAGTACACTAGCAATATGAATACTGACAAATAGTTTGGTTAGTTAAAAAACTTTAATCTTTCAAGAAAGGCTTACAAATACAATAATGGATTGAGTCACCGATTAATTTGTGTTATTCCACAATTAATTAATTAAAAATAATATATGCTATATTTGCGGGACATTCCATAGTGGAAGATACTCTCAGTATCGTCCTGGTGTAAGACCATTATTCAGAATTGAAACATTGCTTGAAATGGATTTAGCCGTGTTTAGTGACTACATCTGAATAGCCAGGTACTTCCCCACCTTCCCCTCTCCCCATCTCCTTCCCTTCCCCACTTACCTTCAGCTTCACAACATACCCCATTGGGGATACCATAGTCTCACTGGCTCCAGACGGGAGCAGTTGGGACTCTTGTGAAGTATTCACTATAAAAAATAAATTTATAAAAAGTACACGCAATATGAATATGAGTTTTTTAATTGACAAATAGTTTTGTCAATTAATAACTCAGGTACGGGACATACGTCATTCCTACGTCTACCTTAAATTTTTTGTTACCTAGTTAAATTATCGTGAAAACAAGCTTATGTGTCCAAGCAGTTAAAAAACTCAAATCTTTCAAGAAAGGCTACAAAATAGTTGTTTCGGAAATTTTTTTCAAACCGTCATTCACCGAAAAATTGGGGTGTTTCAACCTCTGTCAGAAGAAATTTCAAAGAAAATTTCATAGGACCAGTTGTTTTGGAAAATGTCAAATGTGAATTTCCTTCAAATTGTCATTGACTGAAAAGTTGGGTTGTTTCGACTTCCGTCAGAAGAAATTTCAACAAAAATACCATACAT
This sequence comes from Limnephilus auricula, assembly GCA_951813805.1. NCBI lineage: Eukaryota > Metazoa > Arthropoda > Insecta > Trichoptera > Limnephilidae > Limnephilus > Limnephilus auricula. The sequence continues at coordinate 22,477,897 of OX638401.1, forward strand.
GTGAAATTTTTTAAATGTGATCAGCCGAACTCGAACATTTAGCGTTCAATGGAAGGCGCATGCGCAGACGTCAAAATTGTGATTCGGCGAGGAACACTGAGTGAAATTTTCAAATTTATCGTTATTTTGGAGTTGAAACAACCCATTTCGTGTTTGAAATGAAGAAAGACGTGATCGCGTGTCAAATTTGAAATGAAAAAAAGAATCTTTTCTTTTTTTGAAACATTTCTATGAAATTTTCTTTGAAATTTCTTCTGACGGATGTTGAAACAACCCAAATTATTCGGTGAATGACGATTTGAAGGAAAGTCAAATGTGAAATTTGCTGAAACAACTGAGGCCCTAGCACGCTTGCTTTATAACGATCGGTAGGATAACTATCGGTAACTTCTAATCGTTTCCTAGGACAACTGCATATCGCTAAAGTACAAACAACAGTTGATGTCGAATATGTTAAGGACACTTAGTCATTGTGAACTGTCACTTATTCGTTGGCGATCTGTAGTCATGCTAGGGAACGATGAGAAGTTACCGATGGTTATCCTACCGATCGTTATAAAGCAAGCGTGCTAGGGCCTCTGGTCCTTAGTGTTTAGTCATTCCTCTCTTAAACATTATCTTTTTTTCTTTGGCTACTGCAAATAATGTTCTTGTAGAATTTAAAGTTTTTCGTTTTTGCTGAAAATAAACAGATTAATATTTTCACAATATTGCTGCGGTCTTAAAAATAACATTTTTTTTAACTAAGATAGAAAAACTCTTCTCTGTGGTGAATTGTGTAAAATTTTACCTTTTAATATTGCAGGAAAAATGGCTATTCTCAGTTCCCTTGGGAAGTTCATGACTGTCTCCCTGGAAGATGACTCCCTGGTAGCATTGAGGGATAAAGTAACACCCGAGGAGCACTGCATCATCCGGTCCCAGGCCAGTCAGGAGGTGGACACCAAGCCCCTGGTGCCAGTTAAAGAACAAGGAAACAATGAAATCGAAGTGAACTATGTGTAAGTTATCATCTATCATCAACCCAGAGAGGGGTTTAAAAAAAGGTTCCAAAAACGCTCTCCACTTGCTCCAGTCTTCAAATCTTCCCCATCTGCTCCAATTCCCTTCAATGTGGTTGGTCTACCCTTTCCTTGGTATGAACCTTACGATTTGTGAGGCGGAAATGAGTACCGCTGCCCCGGAAACATTTATTGGATAACCAACACTCCTGCCATAGGTCTCCCCAAGTGTTCATTTATTACCAATTATGAATTTACATTAAACAAATACAATATGTATATAACTTATATATATAACTTAAGAATTGCGTGGAATCCATAAAGTTAACACAGTTTTATATCCTTTATTGTAAGTAGGTACTTAAATAATTTGCTAACTCCCATAAAGCAGTAATAAAAATAATTTATATTACCATTTAATGGATAACTAAAATCACTCAATAGAAGAGCCATAAAACTGGACTAACAATTATGGTTATTGCCAAATAATTAAATTTATTCAGTCCATTCGAGGAAATTGCTTTTTCATCAATAATAAATTAAAATCATAAAATGCAGACCATATAAAACTACAACATACTGAATGGCCGCTTTTAAAATGACTACGGCAACGGCACGGAGACAGCAGCGGCATGCCGTCCATGGTCGAGTGGTAAGACACTTGACTCCCATTCAGAAGGTCGCGGGTTCGAACCCGGCGTGCGCAAATAAATTTTATTTGATTAATTTGTGTTATTTCACAATTAATTAATAAAAATAATATATGTTATATTTGCGTCACGTTCCAGAGTGGAAGATACTCTCAGTATCGCCCTGATGTAAGACCACCATTCAGAATTGAAACGTTGCTTAATAATGGCTTTAGCCGTGTTTAGTGACTAGATCTGAATAGCCAGGTACTTTCCCACCTTCCTCTTCCCCATCTCCTTCCCTTCCCCACATACCTTCAGCCTCACAACATACTTTACAATTGGGGATGCCATAGTCTCACTGGCTCCAGAAGGGAGCAGTTGGGACTCTTGTGAGGTTTCTCTATAAAAAAAAAAATGCGGCATCTCATTTCTGTAATATGAGTGAGGGAGAAGCAGAAGCAGAAAGTACATCGTTTGTCTCACTCACTTATTTAGTGCGTAAAAAAGAATTGCAGCATGATTATGATGAAGAACTTTTTTTTCCGTTGTTTGGCTGGTGAAGAATTTTTTTTTTGTATTAGCTCCACAGGAGAGCTTGAGCAAAATAATTTCCCTTAGAGTCAATGTTATCTTTGTGGATACTGCGTGGAGGGTCTTTTTGGGAAAGGAAGGAGATGAAGTTCTCTGGGGTTCAGTGTGTTCAGGAGTGACCGATGTATGAATCTATTCTTCCCACTGCGGTGCAAGGCGATGTTCCGAGAGAGTCCTGCCGGAGAGATCAAATGTCTCTTTTAACCAGTCCCTCCTGACCCGGCCTGCCACTCAGTTGGTGGACAGATGCGTCCACCGCCAAGATCTGAACAAACCTCTTAGGGTGACTGACCTATGGCAGTGGTGTTGGTTATCCAATAAATGGTTCCAAGAGGAATACTAAAACCTCCCAATGGGTAATAATATAATATTGATTATTTATGATTTTTCAATAGTAAAGAACTTATATCTTTCTATATCGGTAATAAAGGCCTATGATTAATCACATTCACAGATAATATAATTGTTTTCTATGATCTGTTGTCACTTTCCACTCCCACAATTTCACCCCTAACATATGTGCATTGTTTTCTTCATTTTCATATGGTGGAGGAGAGTTTGGTAAAAGCCACATTCAGATTCTGAGGTTATTTGGTCAGTCAATGGCTTCAGGACTGGCTTGGTTCAGCACAGATATGCCTCCTGGGAAACAGCGATGGGGACATTCTTCCAAAATGTGTTATATAGTTTGTACTTGTCTGCTTTTACTCAATTTAGAGTCCTTAATACCCATTTGTGCACTGGAAATTATGTACAAAATAATGCCCAATGGATAACCCTTTGCAATTGGCTAAAAAATTCCAAATTGTGATAAGTCACACTAGTAAAGCCCTTAGTTTTGATGCCACAGGGCTGGGCGACTTACTGCTTGAAACTCGCGAGCTTGAAGGTTCCCTGTATAAGCAGCTCCGGCACGTTCGATCTACCCCGGTTCCGTTTCTAAAAACAGATTCACTTTCGGTCATGATTTTTTCAAAGACAAACTCACTCTCATATGAAGCCGGTTGGAGGGGGATATTGGAAAGACTGGTTGAGGGAAAACTTTTGGTCTCTCCAGCTGGACTCTCCCGGAACAGTGGGAGGGATGGATTCATATGTTTGTCATTCCTAAATACACTGACCCCCAGATTCCTTCCCACCCCTCAAACCTTTTTCATTCCCAGAATATCCTCTCCTTTCTTTCCTCAAAACACAGCATCCCCAAAGATGACATAGGCCCTGAGGGGAATTATTTTCCCGTGTGGAGCCAATGTAAAAATTTTAAGAAATGCCCATAAAAAACCAGGGTGATAATGAATAAATACAGGAGAACCCTTGAGATGAGTTTTCACAAATCAGAGTGCAAATTTTCACAAAAACGGTGCTTTACAAATTATCCAATTAATATTATAGATGAGCCATAAGTTTATGCACTCTTTAAAACGCAATAAAAATAAAACTATACCTAAGTCCTCAAAAATGAATGATGAGATTTTTGGGTGTTCAGTATTTGATTGGGTGATTTGATTTAATTAATACTACCTAATATTACCTCTAAATAATTTTAAGGAATCAAACGAACTGCTTACTGCAACTTAAAATCCAACTAGATTTCACCGTTTGTCCCGTATTTTAGGTTTTTAAAAAAAAATCTAAAAAAATTTATTGAAAAAATAACATTGGACAACAAAATGACATCTACATTTTTTTACTCCAAATATGCTAAGGTATCGAGTAGTTAAAACCCTTCACTTACATACTGGTACAACCTGTAGAATGTACATAAAAAATAAAAGACACGCGAGCTTCTGGGTTCTAGTCCCAGTTGCGACCATTATCTTTTTATTTTCTGCATCTTGTTCATTTTCAAATATATAAACTAGATTATTATTGTTATCTTCTTCTTCAATGATATACTATTACCTTGATGGGAATAACAATCAAAAGTTAAAAAGAGAGTTTTTCTTATAAAAATTATTATTTTTCTTCATTTGTCACAAAAGTATGTATTTTTGTAATTTGATTTGATTTATCACAAATAAATACTCCTTAAATTATTTACAATATCTGTCAGCCTTCATTTTACTTCTTCTATCTAGCAGAGTCTCATGTAAGTTCCCCTCCACTAGCGCTTTCTTCAGGTCACTACGGGATTCTTCATTCACCCGCAACTTCTTGTCTTGAAACTTCTGGAACTTTTTGCTACAGAAAAAAAACATAAGATGTTAATCAAAATAACTATACAAAGAAGGGATAATAATAAAGCTGGGAGAAGCATCTCCAGAGGATGGGCAAAGAGAGAGCTGGGCATAAAATGGATGGAGGCCGCCGAAGTACACAGCTGGAGATGCTTTGTTGAGGCGAAGAAATCCCGATACAAATAGGACGAAAGAAAAAGGTGAGATGAGATAAATAACGATGACGATAATAGAAAAGTTCACAAATTAATCCAATGCCAACAATACAGGACATAAAAACATATGTAGATATTCTTAGACTAAAGAAAGGACAGACTAGAAATAAAGACTACGTCCCATCACTACAAATTAGATGCATAGAGTATCTTTATCATGATATATTGCTGGGAGTGGAAAACACCAATGGTAGCAGGAAATGGAAATAAGACAAAAAGACTCCAATTCACCTATGGTGCCAAAGTCCAGCCCTGATGAGAATAAGGCTCAGATACCTGAGAAGACACATTGTGAAACCAGGAGACACGGCCAAATATCCTATGATACTCTGGAGAACAAATGTAAATTCATAATTGGTAATAAATGAACACTTGGGGAGACCTATGGCAGGAGAGTTGGTTATCCAATAAATGTTTCCGGGGCAGCGGTACTTATTTCCGTCTCCCAAATCATAAGGTTCATACCAAAGAAAAGGTAGACCAACCACATTGAAGGGAATTGGAGCAGGATGGGAAGATTTGAAGACTGGAGCAATTGGAGAGCGTTTTTGGAACCCTTTTTTTAAACCCCTCTCTGGGTTGATGATAGCTGATAACTTACACATAGTTCACTTCGATTTCATCAATGTTTCCTTGTTCTTCAACTGGCACCAGGGGCTTGGTGTCCACCTCCTGACTGGCCTGGGACCGGATGATGCAGTGCTCCTCGGGTGTTACTTTATCCCTCAATGCTACCAGGGAGTCATCTTCCAGGGAGACAGTCATGAACTTCCCAAGGGAACTGAGGATAGCCATTTTTCCTGCAATATTAAAAGGTGAAATTTTACACAATGCACCACAGAGAAGAGATTTTTAAGGTTCTGGGATCTATCTGTTTAGTTAAAAAAATAATGTTATTTTTAAGACCGCAGCAATATTGTGAAAATATTAATCTGTTTATTTTCAGCAAAAACGAAACACTTTAAATTCTAAAAGAAGAACATTATTTGCAGTAGTCAAAGAAAAAAAAAAAAAATTTTAAGAGAGGAATGACTAAACACTAACGCCGTTCTTCCATGGAGCTACATTCAAGCGAAGCGATCGCCGCTCATCTGTATTTTCATTACTATTATTAGTGTTGGAAATCGCCGCTAGGCGCTGCACTAGCAAAATTGTATGACAGGTAGCGGTAGCGTCGCTTGTAAATAGCTACGTGAACGATGGGCGTAAGGGCCAGTTGTTTCAGAAAATTTCACGTTTGAATTTCCTTCAAATCGTGATTCACCGAAAAATTGGGTTGTTTCAACCTCCGTCAGAAGAAATTTCTACGAAAATTTCATATAAATGTTTGAAAAAAATAAAAGATTCTTTTTTTCATTTCAAATTTGACACGCGATCACGTCTTCCTTCATTTCAAATACGAAATGGGTTGTTTCAACTCCAAAATAACATTTCACATCACATTTCTATGGTATTTTTGTTGAAATTTCTTCTGACGGAAGTTGAAACAACTCAATTTTTCAGTAAATAGCGATTTAAAGGAAATTCACACTTGAAATTTTCCAAAACAACTGGTCCTTTGAAATTTTCGTTGAAATTTCTTCTGACGGAGGTTGAAACAACCTAATTTTTCAGTAAATGACGATTTGAAGGAAAATCACACATGGAATTTTCCAAAACAACTGGTCCTAATACAACTTCATTAACAATGTCGGCTTGAATTTCTGGTGTGTTCAATGTGAGAACAGATCGGCTATGAGATATTGATACCATTGCAGGTATATTCAAATACAAATATGTTCCAATATTCACGGCCCAATAGTTAAATTGTAACCGGTACAATAACTGTGAAAAGATAAATTCAAATTATAAATAATAATCACTTTTATTATTCAGATAACCGACATAGGAAGTCTGTCCCACGGTTGAATTTGGCAGTCGCCTCTGTCCTAAAGCTCCAAACTACCTGAAAAAAACCCTTGACTCTGTGCAGAAATGGGCGGTCCGTTTGATAGATTCTCTCAACAAACAACTTGTAATCTTTAGAACACAGGCGTCAGGTGGGAGTGTTGCACTTGTTCTACTGGTATTTCAATGGAATATGCTTCAAGGAACTAGCATTATTGATCCCTTCGTCACCGGTTCACAGTTTAGAAAAACGCCAAATGCGCGCAGAACATTTGTAAACAATTGCCACAAGAGAGAAGGTTGTTTCCACGATTCATTATTGAGTTTAACAGTTTGGCCATAAAATGATTTGCAGGCCTCTGTGTTTTCTCGCTACAAAATGGATCTCTGTAATACCCAGGTTCACTCATTCCTTTCCTCAGAAAGACCCCCCACATAGCATCCTCAAAGAGTCGTGTTAGTATAAAATAAAATGAACAAAGTGATTTTGCGAAGTTTGAAGAAATAAAATATAATAATTTACCATCTTCCCAAATAGGTTCCCACTGTTCCAAGGCTCCCACAGCGTCCGCCCGTCCCGTCACTATTCCGTCCACTCCAACACTCAAATACTTTCCGTAACCAGACTTCAGCGCCACTTTAGTTTCTCCAACCCCAAACGCCGTGAAGATCTCTTCGGGCGCTGGCCCGTCCCCCTCGTTGTGAGGAGCTCCAAGGGTAAATAGACCATTGTCAAGTGAAGTTATGTAGGTTCTGTTTCCGAATTCAATGGCGATGTTTCCAGTTGCTTCTTCGATACGTTCGGTCTTCCACCATCCGCCGTGGGCTGTTGTGTCTGTGTTTAAGATAGGAGTCTCTGATTCGCGATCGCGTTTGGATTTCTTGTGCTTTCGTTTCTTGGATCTAGAATGTAAAAAGTTGTAAAAAATGGATTTTGTGGATATGTAAAGTGCAGAGATATTTGGGATTATTTACTATTTATATATGTATAAAGCTATTCGAAATAAATGATTATAACAATAGAATGATCAGTTTTATTATGGTAACCTAAAAATATATAAAAAAAAAAAAACAAAGTTCACTTACTTGGATTCGTGCCCTTTTAAAATCAACTTTCCTCTTTTCACACTAGCATATTCCGACATTGTAGATTGTACGTTTGAAAAACTAGGTACAACTTCCACAAAAATAACAATATTGATAAACGAAATTTGACATTCGCAATTTACAATTAGTGTTGCCAACTCGATTTTAAACTGGTTTTACGGGCATGGCAACTGACATTGCTGGCAACTCACAAAATGAAAAGATGTCACATAATTTTCAGAACAAGCTTATTCATCACACAATATTTCATTGAATTTAAAACTGGTTATAAAAGTGATGATTCAAAACAATCATCTCTCAGAATAGTGATTTCGCATTACATGGCTATTCAGCACACTTTCAGTGTTGCCAACTCAGCTCCCTTTGAGCTAGATTTAGCTCCAAAAAGTGGTTTAGCTTCATAGTTCGTTTTTTAGATAATCTAGCTTTTCTTGTATTCGCGAACGAAAAATGACAATGAGTTATTCCTCTAGGGAACTGGTAATTTTTGTACTAATCTTGGTTATAAGTTATAACCTAAGAATTAAAATACCCCCCCCCCCCCCCCCGCAATACACGAAAGCTCGAAGGAGCAGGTTTATATCTTCTCCGATTTTTTTTAACTGCTACTCATATTTACTAGCTAACTAGCAGATTATGCACAATGCGAAGTTTACAAGCAAATAGTGAATTCGCCAGCTAATAGCTTGTAAACTAGCCCCGTGTCAACGATCCTTTACTGGGGAGAAAGAGATGAAGAAAAGGGAATGAGGTTGCCGTCCATATCAATTATTTTATTAATCATCATGTTTCTCGCCAAAGTTGTCCTTTTGAAAGGTCAGCCTCTCACAGTCAAATTTGTTATCAAGTTTTATGATCAAACACAGTTTTATAATAATTTTTTTACAAATTAGGTAAAAAAATTTCAAGCTCTACTGGAGTTCAAAAACTTTTAAAAGGTCGGTAGGCGTATCTGGGTTGAACAATAATTTTTAATATTTTTTTTTTATTAGTTTCAAATAGCAAAGTTTGTACATTATGTAGGTATAAAGTATAATAGTTTTTTTTGGCTTTTTTCAGTCCTCACTAGGGTTTCCTGCGGCATGTAGTTTTTTTTAAACTTTTGTATTTAGTTTTGAATTGTCTTTACATCTTCTTCATAATGTTTGCAAGTTGATTATTACTTTGATCTCTCAGCCATGTTTTGACTTTTATTTTAAATATACTCATTTCCTTTAATTTTTTGGTTTGATTTGGTAAAGCATTGAACAATTTCATAGCATGGAATTTATTATTTCTCTGTCCAAAAGATGTGTTCAAACTCGGAGTAACCAGGATATTTTCGCTTTTTGCCCTGGTTGAGTATTTATGTTGGGCAATGGAGTAATCAGCTATGTTTTTTTCAGTTTAAATAATATATTTTTTGAATAAAGAGTTTGTACATTGTAGACATGAAAGTTTTTGAATATTTTTTCTGTCGGAGTTCTAAGCGGAACTTTCAGTATGGTCTTTAGTACTCCTTTTTGGGCTATATTGAGCCGCTCTATGTGAGTGCTCAAGGCAGACCCCCATCAAGTTATTCCATACTCTATTTGTGATTGACACAAAGCATAGTATACGTTTTTTAATATCGTTTATATTGAGGATATTGCGGATGTGCTGCGCTGGTACTATGGCTTACTATGTTGGTACTTACCTACAACAATATTCAGTAAACATTACCTTTTCTTAAGTTGTACTCCACATCTCTAAGCTTGTATCTTTAGACTAAGTAGCAATATTGTTATAATACACGGGTCTGAGCCCCGTGTGCAGGTCAGTACAGGTACTGATCTGGATCCGAGGCCGGATCCGTGTCCCGCGACCCGCCGCTGTAGACGGACACAATCCACACCCAAGAATTCAGGACTCACTCCTAAAAAGAACCACAAAATGCATAGCCCACCCATATCTGTTCCCGGCTGCTTTCGGGTTTATTTTTAGTGGTGGTGCTTGGTAGAATAATTATGGTTTTGGTGCTTGGTAGTAAGTTGTTATTGGACATGGTTTTGACTTTATGTATTTTAAAATATATGCATCAAAGGCGGACTTCTTATTTTCCTCCTTACCTGGAAAATACGACACAAATTTTTTTTTACTACATATTGCACAATGCACAAAACAGAAAAACATCACACTGAATTTATAAGTTCAGAAAAAATGCAAATAGGTACTTAATTAGTAGGTTATACAGGGTGTTAAGGTACGTACTTGAGTTACTTTAACCAGTGATTCCTGACATTATTTGGAGTAAAAAATGTAAATTTGGTCTCCGGTGACTTTTTAATGTCAATTTTTTTTATTTTTCAAAATATTTTTTCTTCAAAATCAAACTAAAAAAAAATTCTTTCACATGACCTTATTGGTCACTCAGACGAGTTACCGCCCCACCACTTACCCCGCCTCCAACTACCCAACACCTACTACTATTTATGTTTTTGTAGAAAAAAAAAAAAAAAAAACACCAAAAATGTCACCGGAGACCAAAATTTCATTTACATTTTTTACTTCAAATAATGTCAGGAATCACTGGTTAAAGTAACTCAAGTACGTACCTTAACACCCTGTATACTTAGGTAGGTAACAATTAGATTAAATAAAAAGCTAATATTGCATACCATTTACTTTATTTATTCAAACATACAGTGGGTAATACATTCTAATACATACTCCCCTAGGAGTATGTTTTTGTAATCTTTCTTAGCAGTATTTGTATTATGAAATCATTGAAAAAAGTCAAATCACTCGAAACTAAATTGAAACTGTGTGCAAGTCATTTATTGGAATTATTGGTTGACAACCATGGAGATTCAAATAATAGACCTACCAATCAGGAAAAGGGAACAAACCAACATGCATACCAACATGATTCCATGATTTAATATTTTATTACAATACATAATTAGTTAAGATGCTTTTCCAAAGTGTTATAATAAAATTTACCCACCTCACCCAATTTTAGCGTTGCTATGCCAGGCGGTTTGTTAACTCATTGGTCACACCCCGGCAAGTCGCCGGGTGATATCATGGAAGACTCAGGTACTTAAACACAAACCCGGACATACTCTCGGGCTAGAGTAAGTCGGCCAATAAAATGATGTACGAGCCCAACAAGGACATCTTAGAAAAAAAATTAAAAGCTCTGCAGTAGTATGTAGTATTGGCAATAATATGTTTTTATCATACCAAATTAATTTAATTTGTATTTATAAAAATATATTTATATAAAAAAAATTACATGTTAGAATTATGAATATGTATTATGTTTTTTGTAATAAAATTGTGAAAAAAAAACTTACAAACAAAGAATAAGTAATATTTGTATCCTTATTTACAAATATTTTTTTTAAATTTAAATTTTTATTTTCATATTTACCTTGATTCAATATGTAAGCAAATTTGAAGAATTTAATTCATTTGAACTTATGGTTTAAAAGTTACATAAGATTTAGTACACCAATGCAGATTTTCAATTTTGGTATAAAAATAATTCAGTGTTGAGGAGTAATTTCATAGCTCATTAATTCTGTGGCCATTGGATTAAAGACAAACATTCAGATCATGCACAGAAAGGACCCCAATAATAAGACTGCACTGCAAACTTTTACCTTACTTTAGCAAACTTAACCCTTCTGCACAGGGTTTGGTTACTTCAATGTGCGCTTTTCGGTGGTCATAGTATATTCAAAGCATTCCCTTCTGGTGCCAAAAATATGGTCACAAGATTTGCCTCCTGCTCATCGAAATGATACCCAGTTTTCAAGTTAGGGCAATTTGAATGTCTATAGTGCAACCATCACTGTAGCACCAATTCAGTCAGAACTCTTCAACTCTTGGTCTGTGGCTTTGAGTCTGGAAGATTCAGAATAGATTTGGGTCCCAGAAAAAAATTGTTTTAACATGAATTTTCTAAAATTACATAAAGTTTGACGGATGTTCCGAACATGGCTCTTCCGTTCTCTTGAGGAACATCAATATATAAATAATTGTCAGTCTTCATGATAGTGGAAGGACATTATTTAAAACAAACTCAAGGAATTAGTTTGGGTCTTTCCTTTGGGACGTCAATCATGGTCTGTTGATTTTTGTGAATCATCTAAAAGAAGAAAATAAAAACAAGTATTAACCACTCGAGCGCTTTTTGCCCCAATATGGCACTATTTCCAAAACCACAGATTGCTTTCTTGCCAAAATGTGGCAAATTTTTTTTTTCTTAAAACGACTATGTATTATATTGTATATTTTTTACCTCGTACGAAAAAGATTAACCCATCGCAGGCCTCAGTCACCCCGGCAGGTCCGGATTTTTTAAGCGATTTTGTCCCTTATGTATAAAGAAATTGTATGAATAACAAGGTCAGAATCGCTTGGGCCATTTTCGTTCTTGACCTAACGAAATACTGGATAGCGTCTAGCCACCTCGAATAATTCAAATTAATTCACAATGACGCGCCGGGCATCAAATATGGCGGACAAAATTGCTGCCGCTTGATAATATGAACAGAGTCGTATTCGAAGTCTATATTTTTTCATTGTTTTTTTATATAAATATCCATTTGAGTGATTATTAGGAAGTTTGTATAATTATGAATTTAAGAGCATCCATCTCGCCTAACATAAATGGTTGTTTTTTGTGCTGATCAAGATGATTTTTTTTTTATTTTAGTAATTTGGGCTTATTTAGAATTATTTAAGCAGAGTACGGAGATTCTAACATTTCTTTTTTAATTTTCTAATGGAATTTATCAATATTCTTTAATTTTTTAATTTATTCTCCACTAGAGCGACAGAGCAATTTAAAACATTTTTCTCGGATTGCTAAAGGAAATTTTCCCGTCCACATTAAAAAAAAATCATACCTCTGAATTTGAATATGGAGACATAAAAACTGATTATAGTTCTATGTAGCCAATGAATTTATCCATCTTTTGTCTATTATAACATGAATTTTCTAAAATTACATAAAGTTTGACGGATGTTCCGAACATGGCTCTTCCGTTCTTTTGAGGAACATTAATAAATAAATAATTGCCAGTCTTCTCCACAATTCATGATAGTGGAAGGACATTATTTAAAGAGGTATGATTTTTTTTTTAATGTGGACGGGAAAATTTCCTTTAGCAATCCGTGAAAAATGTTTTAAATTGCTCTGTCGCTCCAGTGGAGAATAAATTAAAAAATTAAAGAATATTGATAAATTCCATTAGAAAATAAAAATGGAAATGTTAGAATCTCCGTACTCTGCTTAAATAATTCTAAATAAGCCCAAATTACTAAAATAAAAAAATCATCTTAATCAGCACAAAAAACAACCATTTATATTAGGCAAGATGGATATTCATATTTAAACGAACTTCCTAATAATCACTCAAATGGATTTATATAAAAAAAAACAATGAAAAAATATAGACTTCGAACACGACTCCGTTCATATTATCAAGCGGCAGCTATTTTGTCCGCCATCTTTGATGCCCGGCGCGTCATTGGGAATTAATTTGAATTATTCGGAGTGGATAGACGCTATCCAGTATTTCGTTACGTCAAGAACGAGAATGGACCAAGCGATTCTGACCTTGTTCTTCATACAATTTCTTTGCACATAAGGGACAAAATCGCTTAAAAAACCCGGACCCGCCGGGGGGGCTGAGGCCTAACGACGAGTTAATCTTTTTCGAACAATACGAATGTAAAAAATAATTACCTGGTCTTGGTGACTGTTTCCTTAATAAAGACCTAGAATGGGGTAGTTGCAGATAATTCCTTACAAATTTATAAGCACTTGGCGAATAGAGATACAATTTCACTGAAAATCTTTTCATAGCTTCACTGTATCGCCTTTGCTTTGGCTTAACTTTGCTATTTTTATATTGATGTCTAAACAGTTCTGCGGAGAAACCATTGAAATGCTTTTTGAGAACATATTTGATTCTTTCGCAGGCATGTTCCTCGTTTCTGAGGTTATATATGTGTTTTCTCATTTTTATAATTTTTTCATCTCGCCTTCGTAATTTTTGTTGTAGGAGTTTGATCTTACGTCTCCACGTTACTTTCGATGGCAGTAAATTAGGAGAAATTTCTAAAAGAGATGTTTGCGTAGCAACTCCTTGTACCTCTCTATGTATATTTGTAGGTTTATAAGAGGGTGAACATCCACAAGACTGTAAAATAAAAAAAAATAAAGAAAGAATGTAATTTCCTTGCACACTTATTATTTTTAATTATTCATTTCTATGCTCTTACATACAGTTTATAAATACAATAGGTGGAAGTAAAACAAAAAAATATTCTTAATATAGAAAGTAGTATAAATAATACATATGTTAGTAGAATGAAATATGTTCGGCAACTGTATGTATGGTTAAAACGAATGTAGTCAAGGGCGTCGCCAAGGGGGGCAGGGAGGGGCAGGTGCCCCCCCTAGAGATTCTAAAAAAGTTCTGGCCATGATAAGTGTGCACAGAAAACTTATTCATGGAAACTTAGAAGATTTTCATAATAAAGTTTACAAAAAAAATTAAGTGTTAATTAACCTAATCTTTGTCAACCCTTACATTAAAATCTGGTAATTACAAAAAAATACACTGTAAACTTATTCAAAATCATATTTTTCTAATAAATGTAATAAGCACCTAACTTATTTACAAGTTTTATTTATTGTACAGTCAAGAGCTCGTGTAGCTTTGGACTCTGTATCGTTTATTACAATCGCCGTAGATGTAAGGCTCGTATTACAAGTGAAAAGCTTCATGTGCTCTCGACTTTACCTACAATTCATACTTTTCTTATTCTCCATATCAACTTGCCTCCCCCTGGGCTATCGGCTGGTGACGCCCTTGAATGTAGTTATGTTTTGTGAACACCTCACTAGGAGAGCCTGTGCTGAGGTGTTTGCATGTATTATTATGCCGTTATAAATGATAGCACAGTACATATCTCCCTTGAGACTCTCAAGGAGGACTCTGTAGTTCCACCCATGGGGGCTGTATTGTACATATAGTAGGTGTGGGGCACTGTGTTGAGATAGTCATCATAATATTATATAGACAAAATGTAGTAAGTTGAGGTAAGTTAAGCATCATAATATTCTAAAGACGTAATGTAATACATTGTAGTGAAAAGAGTGCAGATGCATTGTACAAGATTTACAGGTGTAGAACAAGAGTTACATAAGTACAATGTAGTGAAAAAAAAAGAATATACATGAAGTGAACTTAAAGAGCAGTTAAGTCGAAAAGAGAATAAAACAAAACAAAAGTAGATGATATTAGTGCCAATATTTAAGTGTGACGCTTTCAAAATTGAACTGATGCATTTATTGTGTGTTGTGAAGATTATTAATTTATACAAATAAAGTATCTTAGAATACATTTCACAAGAAAATTATTTTTATCCTATATTCGAAATGTGTAATGTTTTTTGATTCTGTTGAAATCACAGTTTTCATCTTGGCAAAACGAGTTACATTCTGCGATTTATCACAGGTAATAACTAGATTCATATATAACGAATACTAGTTATTACCTGTGATAAATCATCTTGGCAAAACGAGTTACATTCTGTGATTTATCACAGGTAATAACTAGTATTCATATATAATGTTAATATTTTTTCATCACTTATTGTTTTCATATTTTACAAATTACTAATTATGTATTTTGTTTCAAATGGGTGTTAGCTCCAGAAACTTGAGTGATTTCTCTTTTTACAAGGGACCGCAAAAAACTTCCAGAAAATCCTAAATTCTTCATGGCTAGAAATATTTTTATTGTACCTAATGCTTTTTAAAAAAAAAAATTATATTTATTTTTGTAACAATAATATAATTGGCTAAATATGCAAAACTGAAATTACCTCTTTGTGTTTGTTGCTGTGGTGGGATAAGGAGCTACCAGAAATTTCGTCTTGGAGGAATCCTGATTTATCATTGGAATGAGTGAGTTGAGATTCTTTATTTATTATTGTATTCATTTCAAGGCTCAAGCCATTATCCTGAAAATAATAAAACCATTTTAAAATTGGCATAGCGAGTAAATTTAAAAAAAAATATGGGTAGATTAATTTATGCGATCTGTTGCATTTATTTTAGTAGTTCCTACTTGAATATTCAAATTTGGAATAACATAAAGTTCAATGTTTAATTTACACAGAAAATTTTTAAATATTGGAACAATTTACTCCTGCCATAAAGTTGTGAGCTCATATTTTAGCTGTAGCCGTTACCGTTGCAGACACAGAAACCAGGCTCTAGTGTGTTCACTAGGGCTGTTACACAGACGTCGACTGTCTTGAATTCTCGCAAACCATGATTTTTGTTAATGGTAATGTGTTATGCTTGCCGAAGAGTATGTTGCTTAACCACTTGGGCACATAAGCTTATTTTCACGACAATTTAACGTAGGTAGACATAGGAATGACGTATGCCCCGCACCCGAGTTATTATTACATTTTTATTTATGGTTAGTTTTAATTAAAATTAAACTCGAAAAATATAAGATAGGGGAGCCAAAAAATGAAATGGAGAAACAAAAAGATGAAAAAATGTATGGAACCATTTTGCAAAGTTAATAAGAATATATGTTTTTAAAAGATCCAGTTGTGTCTGTGTTAACACATCGTAATCGGGCGCTCCGAACAATAGAATCTAGTTTATAGCGGGTGTTTTTCGCGATTAGCGCAAAAATACATCGCTTTCTTAAAATTGACACAATTTCTAAACCAAATAATATTTTCGATTGAAATTTTCAAAGAAATCATATATGACATTTGATCATCACTTGATTCACTGTGGCATAGTCGGTTGTCACTTTTCCTTACAAAACTTTGGCAACATAATATAACTATACATAATAAAACAAAATACAAAAAAAATACGAAATATAATGTTTATTTTATAATACAAAAATACAAAAAAAAATACGAAATATAATGTTTATTTTATAAACTAATAATGTTTTACGGTGTGGTAACGTTCGAAACATTTTCCAGGGTGAAGTGGTACACAGCAAAATTGGCAAATAAAACACGTTTCACTTCGCTTTTGGTGGGCTGCGCATACCCGACATTGTCTTAGGGGATTTTTTCTCTTACCCTTACCTACAATTTTACCTAATGTATGTTGTTTCATGTCCTTTGACAATCTTCCGGGAGGATCGAATTTTGGTGTTCGCTGCGTAGGTTGTGTCGATTGTCCCGGATCCGGGTTATCTAATTCATCATCAGAAGGTATTCGGTCGGTTATCCAATGCAATGCTACTTCATGCAGAAATTTTTTATATTTCATCTTTGGTTGATGAACCGAATTAAATATGACGAATGAATTAAAAAGTGCACAGTTTATTAGGTACATCGTTACCCTCTTTGTCCATTTTGTAGTTTTACGCAATATCGAATAATATGAGAGGTATTGATCAGCACGGTCAACACCTTTCATGTGTTTATTGTATTCGATTACAGATGTTGGTTTTATGATTTTATTGCGCGTTCTCCAATCCATGTTCTGGCTTTCTTTCATTTCAGCAGAATGAATGGTGGAAATCATTCGAACTTCTTTTTTAGATTGCCAAACTTGCAATAGTACATCGCCTTTTCTTTTGAAAATAGATTCACCTTTCTTCTGTTTAATCATTTGCAATGATTTGGGTAAACCCCTGTTTTTTCTTATAGTACCACAAACTCTTATTTTATTTAGTAACAAAGCCTTGCAATTTTCGACACTGTTGTAGTAATTGTCCATATAAAGATGATGCCATAAATTAGTATACTGAGACACAACTTTATTTACAGTTTCTAGTAATTTAAGTCCTTGTGCACAATATATTTCAAAATTGCAAATGTAGCCTGTATCACTTTCACATAAAATTCGCACAAGTATTCCGTATTTCACAATTTTAGAAGCATTGTAAACTCTAAAAAATAGTCTTCCCCTCCAAGGTATCATTCCCTCATCTAAACTTAATTCTTGGTGGGGTTTGTAAATGTTTATAAATTTTGGTAAAAAGTGGTCAATAATTGGTTTTACTTTGCATAATCGGTCGGAACTATCGATGATATCTTCATTGTTAGAAAAATGCCACGCTTTCCAAATCTGCCGAAACCTGTCTCTGGACATCGTTTTAGCAAAGTAAGGAGTTTCGGTTGTTGGTTCCGTAGACCAATACTCGTCCCTTATATCCTTTCGAACTTGTCCCATCAATATAATCAGCCCCAAAAACTTTTTCATTTCTTTCAAAGTAATATTTTTCCACTTTCTCGATTTTTTATATAATTTGTAATTATGTGAGTTTTGGTGGTAATATCTATTAGATTCGTTTACAAAATATTCAAACAAATCATCACCGATAAATAACTCTATCGCATCACTTACAGTTTGAGGACAATGGACATTTGAATTCAAACCGCGGCGGCCTAAAAACGATTCCAGAACTGGAGGATTATCAAACGATGACCACTCGTCCACATCCTCATCTGAGCTCGTCTCCGAATCAGAATCACTTTCAATAGTACGACGGTGAAACGTTCTAGGTCTTGGTATTTGTTCATCATCACTGGGTTCGTTGTCTGACACCTCGTCAATATCATCATTCCAAGAACAATTAGATAAATTGTCGGCATACACTTCATCGTCACTATCATTGGCTTGTAAAGACATTTTTGTAGGGATAAAGTTCTATACAATGCTAATATATTCAAATAATAAAATACCAAACAGTAAACAAAACAGTGCGAGCGGTATGAAAAATAGTCCAACACGTGAAATGACTCAAACTAAACTGGAGATTGAGATCGCATAAAAACTCTAGATTTCTGGCCACGCCTTTACAAGCGGCACACTAGCCAATCCGGACAATGCATCTCAAATAACGTCGACAGACTATCGCCTAGCACCCAGGTAGCAAATTACCCTTCCTGGCGTTTTACCCTTCAACCCGTATAATGCCGTTTCCCGCCAAGAACCGACAGTCGACAAAACGGCATTTGCCGTATCCCGCAGTTGATCGACAGTCCGCGAAAAACGGCAAATGCCGTGTCCCGACTACGATGTGTTAAATCATTTTAAATAGAGTGATTAGTATTTACACATAGGAAATTGTCACGTCATTCAGATGTCTTGCAAATCTAAATCATTCATTTTATTTACAAATGGTAAGCAATAAAGTATACAATTTAAGATATTACCTGTATTGAGATGTTTTCTTGGGAGATCTTTGTAACAAATAGGAATGGTACGGCATGCGGTTTTAACAGCATTCGTTTCCCGGGTGTTTCTGAATTAAAATAATCATCGGAAATGAAATGAGAGCTGCATATTCTAGAATGAGACTTTGGTGAGAAGTCTTTGAGATTTAAAGCTTTTAACCATTTATCTAGTAAATAACGGTTAGCCAAAGGAAATCTGCAAAATCAAAAATTTACAATAATAATAATAAGAATAATAATAGAAATTCACAAACTGCTCATTCCTTACTATACCCCTTAATAATGTATCTCTGTGATCATACCATGAGTCGTTTATTTATGACTAGCTTCTGCCCGCGACTTTGTCTGCGTAGGATTAGTACTTCGAGTAATCTATTTTATTTTCCTAGGTCCCATCTACGTTTATACCAAAATTCTTAACCTATTTATTTAAAATATGTATAATTCTTGTTTCGATTCAAAGTATTAGGCGAGTACTTCAAATAAATTCACCAATTTAAATATTTTCTAAAATAGAATTTTGATAAAATACAATCATTGTTTTGCAAAATGTCATTCACAAATTTTGACATTTTCCATCCATCAATTATTATTATTTTCAATATATTGAAAATAAATAGCTAGCTTTATAAATTTTAGCATATATGTTATTCTGATGTGTGAGATATGTTATTGTAAAGTTTTATTCAGTAAATTTTTCGTGAAAGAGTAACAAACATACATACATCCATACAAACTTTCGCATTTATAATATTATAAGTAAGATTATACCTATGAAATCGTAAATCGCTGTTAGGCTTCCAATCATTAGAACAACCGCGAACGCAACAACAGACTACCATTTTTCAAACCAGTTTATATTATAATATATATAATAATAATTTAAAAAAAAACGTAAACCATTGGATGGATACATAAATATACCAATCCCGATGGATACTTCTACGAATCTTTTGGTTTTGTTGTGATTTTTTGGTAAATTTGACAGTTCAGTTAACCACAGAAAATAAAATTGTGTTTTTCAGAATCAGAATGTGAAAGCGCGGCGCGCACACATTTTAGTCTTTGATATGGAATAGTCCTATGTTTTAACATTATTTTGATCGTAAAGTTATTATTTATAATGATTTAAAAAAAAACTATTCTTCTATATTTTACTTTATTAGCACGATTTACTTCACTTTATTTCTTTGTGGTAAAGAAATATCGGGAAATTACTATCTGTGGATCCGTTTAGTTTATTTTGCAGTCACTGCGTGTGTGGTCGGTGTGGTGAAGTTATAAGTTGTTTTATCGCAGCAATTCAATTTGTTATTGTTATCAAGTCAGACAAGTTGTCATTATTTTTGATGGGTATCCAATGTTGACTGTTTTGCGACGATCTCGCCTTATAATTCTAAAAAATTATTAAATTTCATTTAGTTTAATGGACAAATCTCCCCTAAATGCGGTAAAATATGTTTTGTAATTAACCCATAATATTGCCCAATGTTCTAATTAGGTCTATATTTACGTACAAAGGCACAATCTAAAATTACGCTTTTGAATTTGGCAACAATAACAATGTCTGAATTCTTATACAACGTTCCCATTTTCAGGCACATCAACAACACAGGAGAGCTGAAGCTAGTATGAGATATAGAAGATACGATGAAGCTATCCAGTGTCATGAGAGAGCCGCAGAATTTCTAAAAGAAGCTTTGAATCTGACCACTTCAGTCAAGGCTGTTGAATCTATCAACCTTCAGTGCGAGTACCATAGGAAACAAAAGGAGCTAGCCCTGTTTAAGAAGGAGCAATTCGAAAACCTGAAGAAGAACATTGAGAAGCAGAAGTTGAAAATGGCCAGATACAATCAGGCTGACTTCAAAGACGTTAATTCTGGTAGCTTGCACACCGCAATCAACAAGACCATGGACGAAGCCGACTCCATCGTTGAGTTACTGTACAAGCGTAATGCGAAGACTGATTTGGACTCATTAGGGGACAATGACTCCATAGATAACGGAGTGGTGAAGTGTATGATCAGCGACACGTTGCTCGTGTCTGGTCTGAAGGAGCCCAAAAACGATAACATCGTTATTGAAGAACTGCAGATCGTGAATCAGCAACTGCGGAAGTTCATCAATCAGTTGCTCAACCAGTTAGAAGCCAGCACGCAGGAGGCCAAGGATCTGAAGTTGAAGGTTGCAAGTTTGGAAAGTGAGCGTAATAAGTTTCTTGAACAGCAGCATAACTCGCAGCCGAGCCCTCAAACGGTGCAGATCATTCCTCCGATGATGACGGATTCTATCACCGATTCGTCTCCGTTCATCTTCACTCCGTGCATTGATCTGAGCCCGGGAGAAGAGGACAGGGAACTTCCCCAACTTCCTCCGCTGGAAATGCCAGACTTCGATTTTGAATCTCTCATTAATAATATGAAGTTGAAGTCGCAGCAACATATCTCGCAGGAGACGGCTGATATACTGAAATAATTTGACCCTTTTTTATGTTTTTTGTTTGTTCATCCATTTATAATTTGGCGACTAATTAAACTCAGCCCAGTTTCTCGGACAAAGCAACTTTTGCTTACTGGTTTTACTTTTTAAAAAAATGCTGAGTTAGTTCAAAATATTTTTTAATTAGAATAATTTTTTTATATTCATTTTCTTATATTAATTTTTTTTATAAGTCAATTTCAAAATTGACACCACCAGATAATTTGGATTGTATTCTATTGAATTAATTAACTAAATTTTAAGATTGAGTCTACCATACCTGCAGTATAATTCATTAGTAATATACTATTTGATTTTATACCTTTCCTTTGCAGAGAACATAAAAAGATCATCTTTAAATTTACTAAGAAACCAATAAATTGCATTACTTTTTCTTATCTGGTGAAAATAATTCTCAGTTCATGATCGAGGTATTACTTACCTATTGTCAGTGATTTTTTTTTAAATAATTTTTTTAATTAATTCTTTTAATGATTTTTTAAAGTATGATTTCAATTCATTAATTAATAATGGAAGAATTTTAAACAATTTGATTTTCGATTTAATTTTAGCCTTTTTAGGTAATTAATAATATTAAACTTCCAATTTTCATTTCTTAACATGTTTTATTATTTATTTTCCTATTCATTCAAATTTTTTTGTAAAATTCCAGATAATTGCAAAAAAATTATTTGGAACGCAATGAATGCATAATTTATTCGCAGGTTCCCGATAAAATTTTGCGAGTATCAGGAAATTAAACACAACATCCGATGCCAATTTTGCGAGTATCAGGAAATTAAACACAACATCCGATGCCAATTTTGCAACTAGACTAGACTCACGGTGGCTTCGTTGGTATTAGTTGTATTACCGATAGAATTTTAGATTTTCTCTTGTAAGTTGAATAATATTTAATTTTTTTTTATCTCAGATGATCGGACTGATCTCTGTTGTAAGTAAATATTATGGTTTATTATGCTGTGAACCGTGAATCATGGAAAATGAAGGAACAACCGCAAACTCGGCGGCCGGAGTGGTCGAACGGTAAGGCTCTTGAATACCAATCCGAAGGTCGCGAGTTCAAATCCGGCGTGTGCAAATTTTTTTATTTGATTAATTTGTGTTATTTCACAATTAATTAATTAAAAAAATATATACTTAGTATATTTGCAGCACGTTCCAGAGTGGAATATGCTCTTAGTATCGCCCTGGTGTAAGAATTGAAACGTAGCTTGAAATGGCTTTAGCCATGTTTGGTGACCAGATCTGAATAGCCAGGTACTTTCCCACCTTCCTCCTCCTCAACTCCTTCCCCTCACCAGTACCTTTAGCTTCACAATATACCCTACTTCGGGATGGCAAAATCGGGACTCTAGTGTGGTATTTGTGTAAAAAAAAAAAAACAGTATAAATGGAAAAGGAACGAACCAACTTAAAACGGCATTTCGCACAGTTTACGGTTGCTTCGTTTCTTTTCATTGATTCGTGGTTTGTTTGTCGCAAATGTATCCGCAGGAAGGTACAAAATAATTTAACTTTAGTAATTCATGCTTTTACCGTTTCTCAGCGCCATTTTGCAAGACGTGACAACGAAAGAATAATACCGCTATCTATGAACAGATATGTCATTTTTCATTCGGGTTAAAGAGATTTTCGTCATTCGATATAATAAGTTTTGCAGAAAATTCACAGATGTCTCTGCCTATACCAATTTTGGGCGATGTCGAAGAAGAAAAAACATTTCAACCGCAGAGTAAGCTTTCATACAAAACGTAGTTTTGGATTTGAGGACAATACCCGACCAACCAAACTCAAAAATTATTTTTGTAATAAAAAGGTAGGTTCAGTG
Source organism: Limnephilus auricula (assembly GCA_951813805.1). Classification (NCBI taxonomy): domain Eukaryota; kingdom Metazoa; phylum Arthropoda; class Insecta; order Trichoptera; family Limnephilidae; genus Limnephilus; species Limnephilus auricula. Next base: position 22,501,053 of record OX638401.1, read on the forward strand.
TCAATCTCGGATAGGGGCCGCTTTTTTTTTTGCTTTTAAATGGTGACGTATATAAAGGAAATTAAAGAAATCAGTTTTTGTTCAATTTGGAAGCAACTTAGGAATTTTTTAAAAACTATTTAGGTATATATTTATTAATTTGTTATTATTTATAATTATTAAAAAAATCCTAATCCTTGTATTTAAAATAATATTAAAAAAATAAAAACGATTTGCATTCATTCATTCATTCATTCACGGAACCAAATCGAAATTCAAATGGATGTTTTTTGTATTTCTTGGGCACAATTTCTGAACATTTAGTTTTTGAAGAGTTTAATTTTCTATGTACATTTGTTACTTAAATTTTTATTTATCTGCTACCGATTTTGACACATCCGTGTCATTCACTAGCAAACTTAAAACTAACAATATTTATACAAGTACAAAATTGATTAGATTTAATTGGGTGGGGATTTAATTAGTAGTAGGGGGGGGGTGATTTTGGGGGAGGGGGAGAACGATGGGAGGATTCAACAATATACTACGGGAACATTGTTACTACATAACGATAAATATGACCGAATCGGAAAGGGATACATTAGCGTATTAGAGCACGAACCCGGAAAGCCAAAGACCCTGGGTTCGAGTCCCAGATGTATCGGTAACTTTTAGTGATTTTTCTGTGTCAGATTTTCGATTGCGTTTCGCTATTATTATCTTCATGAATTAAAATATTATAATTTGAGGTTTAACTCGTTAAGAGGGTATTTAATTATATAACCAAACTATACCGGAAATTTGTCCTGTTTAAATCAAATTCTAGACATATTGACTCTTGTTTACAAAAAAATATAAATTAATTTTGAAGGATTGTTAGTTTTTCTATTTTTTTTAAAAAGTATTAAAAAAAAATTTACACACTTATTTTCTTTATAAATTATTGAAAAATCATAAATACGATCAAAAAATAATTACAAGAGAACACGATATTTCATAATTTATCATCATGCGTTTTGAGCATTTTTATTGCTTACTCGAGTGTAAGTATATTTAAAGCATGTTTTGAATGAAATAAATCGATATAATTTTTTTTATTTAAAAACATTGATACGGGGAATAACCAATCTGTCTCATCGGAACCTCCCTGTACAGTTGCAAGCATTTTGGAACTTTATTCTCAGCCGCTGGTCAATAAGTCTTAATTTAAAAAAAAATCAGTTACATCAACATCAATAAAGTTGTATTTTTTCTCTCTTAGCACTTCTAGCTCTCTGAAAAGTCTATAATAATTCCGCCCCCTACAGCATAGATAAGTACCTAATTTGCAATAAACAAAATAAAAAAGGGTTTTTACTATATCACTTTACCTACCTTTTACAAATAATAAATAAATTTAACAGATTTGTGAAACGGTTCTTTTGTCATTTTGATTTGTCAGATTTGCCTGGCGCGCCGTCATAAACTCAGTCAGGCATTACAAAAACAGAAAGAAAAGCTTAATATATTCAAACCAAGTGAAGGCAATATCGAGATACGAAAATGCACATAAACAATGAGACAAAACGTAAAGTGCTGAGTAAATGTCATTAAAGCTAATATATTCTTGACGAACCTGGGCCTCCCTCTTCCCGGTGCGTGGAACCCGATTCAGCTATCCGCCGTGTGTGCGTACAGACTTCAGAACGATTCTTTACAATACTAATAAACGGGTTTCCGGAAACCGAACCTCTTTCAAATATTGGCATTTTCCGGAAATCCGTTGGGAATTTTTTTAATGTGGTTCTTTGTGATCGGGGTTTCCAGAGACCATTTGTTGATTTTTTAAGCTAATCTTTTTTTAATATCTCATAAATAATCTGTAGCAACGTATACGTGCACTAGTCCCAGCAAGAGATCGTACGTGACCTCATCGTTCGAGTATCTTCTTTCTTTTTCGTTTTCAAACAAGACGCTTGTGGAGGAAGATGACGAAGTTGACGACTTACGTGCGAGCTCTCGGTAGCTTTTTTATAGCCCCTTTAGCACGCGCTCTGACTCTCTTATACTTGCTTGACATCGTACTTCGCTATCCCAATTGAATTTAAATGATGATGAAGCACAGTTCTGCACACGAAATTTAAGCAATGAATGGTCAGACTTCCGGATCACGAAACACGCCCAAATGGTGTTAAAATGCCGCTTACGGTTACTTCGTTTCATTCCCATAATTCGTGGTTCGGTTCACGCTTTTTTGTTTTGTGTATAAGCAGCCTTAAATACTTTACTATATCATCGCATATTACGACAAAACGTAGAGAAGTCCTGTTTCAACTCGACAGACGAAATGCAAATTTCGTCTGTCTGTAAATTGCCTCCGTTCCGTTTCTTTTTCTTCGTTATTTTCTCTAATGCGAAATCGTCCTTTTTATTCGGAATTTCTAATTCGCATTTCTTGCAATTTCACGGTTGTTACTTACGAGATACAATTAATACTTGTCAGTTTCTTATTTGAAATAATTAATAGTGACATAAAATATCTGGTTTAGAATTAAGTGGGAATGTGCTTAAATGCCTACTTACATATCTTATGAGTTCAGAGTAAATTTTGGTTTGTTTTATTAAATAAGAGAAAAAAAGAAACAATTTTTTGGACGCGAACTGTTTTTAAAACCACTAATTTTCCATACATTAAAAAAAACGTTGAATTTCATTCCGTAGATACGGTACAGGTAGGGATACCTGAATTAGTACCGCGAGTCTATAATACTCGAGCCCCGGGTCCGCACGCACCGCACACCTCCTAACCGCTCAGCTCAGCGAGAAACGAATGAACCTCACAGCCAACAGCCACCAGCCGTCACCATCGACCAGGAACATCTGGCAGCAATAAAGTTAGTCGGAAGATAAGGGTGTGTCTCTCTACGGCGTGGGCGACCAGGGGAATTGTCTGAAATGCACTGTAAATTGTTAAGTAATCGCTTTCATACCTTCACGCATCGATTTTGAATCGAGGGTATCGAGGTATCGATGAATGAGGTTAGGCGAAATGGATACGTTGGCGCAGTGGATAGCGCGTTGGCCCGGATTGCCAGAGGTCCTGGGTTCGAGTCCCAGATGTATCCATATCTTTTTCTGATTTTTCTGTTTCGGATTTTCGATTGACTTTAGCTAATTTTATCTTCATTTAAATATTTAAATATTAAACACTAATATTATCTTCATTATTATAAAAAATATTTTATCAAATAAAAAAATATTTTCTTCCTCACTAACTGCAAATCCATCAAATATTTTTTTATGGACATCTCTAAAATTCATTTCATATTAGATAATACCCGTATTAATGATATTTTGTTTGTTTGTGATTTAATCATCTCGGTTGTGTCTTGATTATTTTTAATTAAAAAAAAATTGTTATATAAATACGACAATTATTTAAATTTTTAATTTTTTTTAAATTTGTTATTAGTAACATGGTTATACACGGAGAAAAATGTTATTCTAAAATACGATCATTTTATTCGTAAAAACGGTTAAAAACGGGACTGAAGTTCTTACGAACAAATTAACAGGGTTTCAATGTTTATTGGCGGGAACATGTAAGAATAATTTGTTGGTACACGTAATTTCGTACGTATACCAACAAATTATTCTTACATTTTCCCGCCAATAAGCATTGAAACACTGTTAATTTGTTCGTAAGAACTTCAGTCCCGTTTTTAACAGTTTTTACGAATAAAATGATCCTATTTTAAAATAACATTTTTCTCAGTGTAGTGTTACAATATTTACAAAATACTATAATATTTCAATCACTCTCTTAATAAAGCAGATGCTTGTGCTTAGAAATTCTATATAATCATTTTTAAATAAGAATTACTAATTCATCACCGCTTTTATTTTTGTCTGTAGGTAGGTACTTATTTGTCTATAGTTATGTATATGTCTATTGTTATTAATATGTATGTAATAATTTTTAGCGTATGTTTTATTCTGAAACATATTGGTAATTTTTATTAGCGGCGTGCTGTTACTTTGTTCCTTTCCGATAATTCGTGGCTCGGCTCGCATTTTTTTGCCAGCCTTATAGTTTAATACTTGTGGGTACTTTTACATATAGGTATTTGCACAAGAGTGAAATAAAAAAAAAATTTAATATCGATTATTAAAACCCGTTTAATCACAGGAGACCATATTTGTCCCAACTCACATAGGTCTCACAGAAATCGTTTTTTCTCCCTTACTATCATAGTGAGAAATGTGATCTAAACGGTATTGGAAAGAGAATACAACAAACTATATATTCAAATCTAAAAGAAAACCACAAAAAATTAAAATTTACCCCTTTCTGAAACCAAAGTTTCCGATAGCAATTTGAAAAAAAATTATGGAACTTTGTGAATTTTTTAAGAATTTTTTTTACATGAAACGAAAAAAAGTGAGGTGACAGTAAGGTTTATAATTCATTTATCTAATGAAATAAGTATGTATTTTTTTTTTCATTACCTGTAATTTTAGTTAGAAAAAAAAGTAATGTGAGCCATTTTGAACACTTTTTAAAGTTTTCGCAAAAAAAAAAAATATTTAAAAAAATACATAGTAAATTTTAATATAAAAATTTGAAGCCTATTTCACCGCCTTTCGAAAACAGAAAACAGAATATTTTTAGCCTCTGAGAAATACGCCAATTTTTTTAAGGGTTAATATTAATTAATTCGAATAATTTTCTTGTTTTTCTTTCTATTTTTACCAATGTATCCTGCTGGATCTCTATAATAATATATAACAATTTTGATTTGATGTAATGTAGCCGGCGGCGGCGTAGTCCAGCGGTAGAGCGTTAGACTCCCATTCCGAAGGCCGCGGGTTCGAACCCGGCGTGCGCAAATAAATTTTATTTAATTGATTTGTGTTATTTCACAATCAATTATTTAAAATAATATATAGTATATTTGCGGCACGTTCCAGAGTGGAAGATACTCTCAGTATCGCCCTGGTGTAAGACCACCATTCAGAATTGAAACGTTTCTTAATAATGACTTTAGCCGTGTTTAGTGACGAGTGGTCGAGTGGTAAGACACTTGACTCCCAATCGGAAGGTTGCGGGTTCGAACCCGGCGTGCGCAAATAAATTTGATTGATTAATTTGTGTTATTTCACAACTAATTAATAAAAATAATATATAGTATATTTGCGGCACGTTCCAGAATGGAAGATACTCTCAGTATCGCCCTGGTGTAAGACCACCATTCAGAATTGAAACGTTGCTTAATAATTACTTTAGCCGTGTTTAGTGACTAGATCTGAATAGCCAGGTACTTTCCCACCTTCCTCTTCCCCAACTCCTTCCCTTCAGCACATATCTTCAGCCTCATAACATACTCCAATTGGGGATGCCATAGTCTCACTGGCTCCAGAAGGGAGCAGTTGTGACTCTTGTGAAGATTCTCTAAAAAAAAAAAAAAAAATTGAAACGTTGCTTGAAATGGCTTTAGCCGTGTTTAGTGACTAGATCTGAATAGCCAGGTACTTCCCCACCTTCCTCTTCCTCGTCTCCTTTCCTTCCCTCACTTACCTTCAGCCTCATAACATACCACAATTGGAGATACCTTAGTCTCACTGGCACCAGAGACAGTTTGGACTTTTGTGAGGTATTCACTATAAAAAAAAAATCTAGGTATATTTATTTTTTAATACAACCGACATAGGAAAGTAATATTTACTAGAGAATTCTATTGATTCATATTCCCAGAATTAGAGAATTATTTATATTATACCTACAATCTTTATTTATTTGAAAATTCCTGACTATTGTACGTGCGACCTTGAGATTAATATGTACTGCATTTTACTTCCTCGTGTGCGCAGTGACATTCAACATCCGGTCAGCCGTGCGCATCCCCCAAACCTGGGTGGGGGGAGGAAGTAGGCTGCGGGAATTCTGATTTGGTCGCTGCCATGGATACGGCGGGCCCATATTCAGCGCGGAGGTTCTATTTCTCCGCTGACTACTTTCACCTCCTGTGGATTTAAATAGAATATAGGATTCAGAAATTAGCACGATTTATTATTTGATTAGAGTGCGAAAATTGATTGCGGAAAATCTCTAAATAATCTGATTACCTGTTGAAATTAATTTCCTATTGTTGGAAAAAAATACCATTAATATAATTAATATACAGTAAAAAAATCTTTAACTTTGTCTTGTCAAGATTCAAGAGGATCTTGCTATTTTTTAAATCGTAAATTCAGTGAAAGTAGCCAGTGAAAATCAACATCCTCAATCGGAGAATCCTCAATGTTGTGAATTGTGATACCCAATAAGAGAGGAAGAAGAGAGAGGCTGGGAAAATCCTTGCTAAACTAGTCCCAGCGAGAGCTCGTACGGACGTCATCGACGTTCTCTCATCGGCCTCTCCTTTGAAAACGAAAAACGATACTAGAACTATAACATCACGATAATGCAGGTCTGGTCATTAAATACATACTGAGATTTGAAGAATATCTACCTCTCTGAAACGTGCTGCTTATTTTTGTACCTATCCACTGTTTAATGCTAATATAAAACACCAAACTCATAAACGTAGATTTATTCTAAAGTCTAGACGCTGAAATAAAGTATAAAAATAAAATCCGTAATTATTTTAAATACCTCCTCATCTAGGTACCTACATACCTATCTTGTATAAATTTGTGAAAATCATGATATCTACTGAAAGTACCTATTTGAATTAGATTGAAATTTTAAACAGGTTTAAAAAAATATATATTTAGGTAGGTATTTTTTTATTTTTAATTTAAAAATTTTTGAAATTTTAAATTTAAATTTTTATTATTTATAGTTAACACTTCACAAGAGTCCCAACTGCTCCCGTCTGAATCCTGAAGATTGACATCCCCAATTGGGGTATGTTGTGAGGTTGAAGGAAAGCAGGGAAGGGAAGGAAATGGGGAAGAGGAAGGTGGGGAAGTATCTGGCTATTCAGATCTAGTCACTAAACACGGCAAACCATTTCAAGCAACGTTTCAATTCTGAATGGTGGTCTTACACCAGGGCGACACTGAGAGTATCTTTCACTCTGAAACGTGCCGCAAATATAACATATATTATTTTTATTAATTAATTGTGAAATAACACAAATTAATCAAATAAAATTTATTTGCGCACGCCGGGTTCGAACCCGCGACCTTCCGAATGGGAGTCAAGTGTCTTACCCCTCGACCACGGACGGTCGTCAACTGCTCCCGTCTGGAGCCAGTGAGACTATGGCTTCCCCAATTGGAATATGTTGTGAGGCTGAAGGTAAGCCGGGAGGGGAAGGAGATGGAGAAGTACCTGGCTATTCAGATCTAGTCACTAAACACGGTTAAAGCCATTTCAAGCAACGTTTCAATTCTGAGTGGTGGTCTTACAATAGGGCGACACTGAGAGTATCTTCCACTCTGGAACGTGCCGCAAATATAGTATATATTATTTTTAATTAATTAATTGTGAAATTCCACGAATTAATCAAATAAAATTTATTTGCGCACGCCGGGTTCCAACCCGCGACCATCGGAATGGGAGTCCAAAGCCTTGCCCCTGGACTACGCCGGCCGCTTTGACGTACCAAACATACAACGAATATATGCCAATAATATATTATTGAGGCTTTTCAAAAATACTGAATCCTCGAATAGATCATGCATTCATCACACTCGATCAAACAAAAATGACATAAAAAACATTCCAAGTTATAAAACCACATTTGGACAAAAAACCTACACTTAAAACAATACTTCACAACTATAAAATTAACAAAAAACTATAAGATATAAAATTAATAAAAAAATTTTATGAGTATAAATCAAGAATAAAAATACGGCTGAAAAAGGTCGAAGAAAAAATCCTAATAAAGACGCTAAAAACTACATAGAAGACAAAACAACTATAATTAAATAACTTTAATCCGCCTCTCACAGAACTCCATAGAAAGGAGGACTAAGAAATACAATGTCTATACTTAGTATATATATATTTTAAATGAATACAATCGTTCTGTATTAGGTAGATGCATATTACTTTAAATTAAAATAAAATTATAGCTGTAAATCAGTGGTTCCCAAACTATTTTGGCAAATGGACCACTTTTCATAGTCAAAATTTGCCTATGGACCCCGGGGAAAGGAACGCGTGATCCCGCCAAAATTCCTGACTTAGCAATAAAACCATTCCGGGAGGGAGGGGGGGGGGGGGGGGGAGGGGTAGAGAATTTCAGGAATCATAACTTAACGGACCGCCAGGCACCCAGTATACACCATCCATTCTGGGAGGGGGAGGAGAGAATTTCAGGTTATGTATTCTATATTTTACTTAGGACGTAAAAATTGCAAATAATTTGTGCATCGATATTTATAATAACCTCCATATTAATAAAAATCACTTTGGGAACCACTGGCCTACATTGATAGTTATAGCCAAGACATAATTTTTGTTCTTTTCTATCGAAACCAGATAAATTTTCGTGGACCCCACCATACAACTTGTGGACCTCCATTTTGTTAACATGCCAACTTAAGAGGCTAGACTTTGAATCACACGCGGAACACCCGCGTCTGTCATTCTGTCTCGCTCACAATAAGCTCACGCACTCTTACAATACATGCGAATGCGAAATGTGCGAATGAGACAACGCTCAAATTTACCAACAGAAATCGCTCGAAAAGGGGTTTATGGAGAATACACTTTTCTACACCGAAACTTTCACGAAATAGAAATTTAAAAAAAAAAAATTTTTTAGAAAGAAGAAGCTACGTCGGTAGCTTTTTATAATTTTTTAATTCTTTATGAGAGTTGAGTTAGCAGCACTTTTTCCTTGAATAATATTTTTTGATAAATCGTACATGTTTGACAGTGAATGTTTACGTTAATACGAAACGCATCGAAAATTCGAAAACATACCGACATAGTTTTCACCCTCTAGATGTAGAAAAGTGTTTTTCCCGGGCGTCCTTATGTATGGGCCGAAAAGCGAAGTCTATCGTCTTAATTACCCCCATCGAGTCTCCCGTGGACCCCTGGGGGTCTCGATGGGGGTCCACCCTGGGGGTCCATCTGGACCACTTTGGGAATCACTGCTGTAAATAAATGACGTGGGTTTTTATAGTATATAACCATGATGTCGTATAACGCACTAAATAATGTGCAGACGTAGGCGAATACCAAGAAATCACCGGACACGCGTAGCGCCGGCAATGGACATTTCCGATTGCGTTATTTCCGGTTTTCCGTCCGACTTTCATTTATTATTTTTTCATCTCAGGGACATATTTTTATGGAACAAGTTGTACAATAATTAACCAGAACTAATAAAATTCTCGATGCTTGTAAGTTGCAAGTCTACACACATTGAAAGGTCTATTTATAACGTTAGCGGAAATTCGAAATGCTATAAATCCAAAGGACAAAATGTAAATTGTTTAGGAATGCGAAAAGAAGTTTTCTTTTTCAAAAAATCATTTCTTATGTTTTTGAAGACATGTAATTATGAATTTTTATTATAAAAAACATTGAAGAGATCTTTCAGAATACTTAAAACTAATCTAAGTAAGTAAGTAAGCTCCTTTAATAAAAAAATTTAATTTAAAAAATCCCCTTAAAATGCTCGTTGACGACACAGTTATTTTCCTAGAAATATTTCGACGACGCAGATCAAAATCAAAACAAGTAGAAAAATGAGATATCTTAATTTTGGATATCTTGTTCTTTAATAGTAGGTACTTCAAATTGCGCTATATATATAATTGACAAGTATTTAATTACTTTAAAAATATATTTTATAAAAACAGATTATTAATCAAATGACTACGTATTAAGGAACACTCAAATAGTGCCTGTATCAGTCCGTAATAGCAGGTACATTCAAGTAAAAGTTATTGATAAAAGGTAGGTATGACTATATCATAGCGATAAGCTTCGTGGTTCCGAATCCAGGAGTTGCAGTTTCGAAACTCTGCACGGACAAGTAAATATTATATTATTTATACCGTGAGTATACAGTGAGTTTTTTCCCATCCTGTGGAAAACCATCATTCTGAGTCGAAACTTTTTTTGAAAGGGTTTTAAGCCTAATTAGTGACTAGTTTTTACTAGCCAGGTACCTACCTCATAAACTTCCCCTTTTTCATCTCATTCATAATCGCCGAAATTGGGGAAGGCTTAATCGCGCTGGCTCCGTGCAATTAATTATCTTGTGCGGTAATTTTTGTAATTTTCTGTAATTTTTTTTATAAGAAAGACAAATTCCCGGGTTACGAATAACCGGACAATATTTGAAAATCTCTTACTACCACCACAGTAATCGGAAAATGTTGCTTGTGTCGTGATGGATGACAGCCGAGGAATTGAAAACAAGACGCCTCGGTGTGACCCAAAGGGATGCCGATTAATGCCGGTTTCGATGGGTTTAAATTGAGAAATTACTTAAATTCAACATATCTGGTAAAAGTATGTGAAAATATATTAAGTACATTATTAATTTGAATTGAATTCATATGTTGTTTAAAAAAAAACCAGAACTCTCAACTAACAGTACAATACGCGCTATACGCCTTATTTTGATGTAATGCGCTAGTCCATCATTCGATGTTCCACTTTTTCAATTATCTTAACTTAATTACTTGCAATGTATCTACTGACCAAATAAGATGGCTAATAGCCTGGGGGGAAAATCATTGATGACAGAATAACATATAAGTACCTATCACTCATGGAAAATCGAAGTCAACAAACAAAATAAAATTAACGGAGTCAGTAAATTTACGTAGGCGTTGAAGGTTATACACTAACATTTCTATTATTTCTATTAATAATTAGTTTTATTACCTGGCTTCATAATAATATGGAACAGATAATATGGTGGGTAATAATTTTTAGACAGTTTAGTATTTATTCTTAGTACTTAACTTCAAAGGTCAGGATAAAAATAAAAATAAAGCTGAAAATAGCTACATTGAATTTTTAAATTTGAACATTCCAGGTAAAGTTGTGCAAATCATGGAATTCACCACTATACTGCTTCAGACTTTCAGATTTATAGTTAGAATGAGGAAAACAGTTATTTGTAGTTTGTTATTAATGTTGTATTGTAATTTGTCCAATCTATATATACAATATACAATAAACAAATTTGTCTTTAAAAAATCTGTAGAAAGTATTATTATAAATTCGGTTGGGTACCCTTTACGCAACATTTCGTTATATACACGAAACGTTCTAAAATTAAATTAAACTAAGATGGGTTGTTTAAAAAAAATTTAACAACTCATCAAATATTTTATATTAGCTTTTGCCCACGACTTCGTCTGCGCATTGATGCGATTGACTGCGCGTTTGATTAGCGTATATTCTTTTCGTAGGTCCCATCTATGTTTATACCAAAATTCTTAACCTATTTATTTAAAATATCTATAATTCTCGATTCGATTCAAGGGTGAGTACTTCAAATAAATTCACTAATTTAAATATTTTCTAAAATAGAATTTTGGTTTTACAATCATAGTTTTTCAAAATGTCATTTTCAAATTTTGACATTTTCTATTAAACAATAATTATTATTTGTAATACATGGAAAATACCAAGCTTTGGGTATAAATTATAGCTTATATGTTATTCTGATTTATGAGCTATATTATTGTAAAGTTTTATTAAAGTCCATTCAGTTGTTTTTGCGTGAAAGAGTAACAAACATACATACATCCATACAAACTTTCGCGTTTATAATATTAGTAAGATAAGAAGATAAATTTTCGCCTTCTGTGTAAGTTCTATTCAAGTTCTGTGAGTATATCATTATAGGCCACTTACTTCATAAAACTGAAATAATCACAGAATTTGAATAGAACTTTAGCAGAATGTAAAAATTTACTTAAAAAATTTGTGAATTGTTAAATTTTTCCCATCCTTTGACAACCGGCGTGGTCGAGGGGTAAGACTCTCGATTCGTAAGCGATCGCGGGATCAAACTCAGCGTGCGCAAATAAATTTGGTGTTACTTCATAATTAATTAATTAAAAATAATATTGATATAGTGTATTTGCGGCAAGTGGTCTGAGAGGAAGATACTCTCAGTATCGCCCAGGTGAAAGACCACCATTCAGAATTGCAGCCTTGCTTGAAATGGCCTTAGCCGTGTTTGGTGACGATACCTGGATTGCCAGATATTTCTCCACCATCCTCTCCCCATCTACTTCCCCTCCCCACTACCTTCAGCCTCACAGCATACCCAATTGGTGATGCAATAGTCTCACTGGCTCCAGACGAGAGCAGTTGGGGCTTCACTTGTGCGGTATTCATATGACAAAAAATACTTAGTAAGATCAAATTACACAATACACCATTCTCTTTTGTTCAGTAAATAGATTTTATGCCACTATTCTTAGTTATTGTTTGTAATGGGCAGATGTTGCCTTCCAAGCAGTTAATCGGGCTTCGATTCTCAGCGGTAACATATTTTTTTAAATTTATGTTTTTTATTTAAAAAAACGAGATTTCTTTTACTAGATCAAAATGGAAAGTTCGAAATTGTCACTAACTACAACACTACTGTACATTGATATATTTATTTTCATAAATGAAATCACTTACATAATTTAACGTGAGAAGATAAAATAATGCTTTAAGTACGCACGTTACATAGCACAATTTAAAATGCTGATTTTTAAAATATCCACTTAAATTAGCATTTTAATAAAATATTACTATATTTTACAATCCTGCTACAACTTGGACGAAATAATTTACAATTTATTTCAACAAGAATAATATCAGCAGAAAATAAGTGTAACTTTTACCTGATTTTCTCGTCCAATCAGTATTATATTGACGGCCGATTCAGTGTTCGGGGGAATTAAACGCGATGCAGAAAGAAACCGCCTCATAAATTATGTTATTTTTTCTGAAAATCAATTCCAGTAGTAGAGGTGCGTGGGCCACGGCCCTCTGCGGCGCGTGCTTGGGCCGGCCCACACGTTACGCCCGGATCGGCCCAAAACCTAGTTAAAACCAGAACACCAGATCAAAAAGGAACATTTAAAACTGCAGGTGATATAATTGGTATTGTGATAGGTTGGTGACTTATTGTGTTTGTGAATATTTTGTGTGTACTTTAGTTGAGAACGGCGAGGTACCTATTACGCGGACACCTCGATGTCTTAGTAAATTAAGATTCTTTTCCATTCTGACAGACAAGTACCAAGAGATTTCCTAGGTGTGTAACATGATCTGGTGAAGAAAAAGAGTAGGTTATAATTAAATTTAGTAATAAATAGTTAAAGTAAAATGTAGTATATATAATTTTTTTTTTTTTTTTTTAAATGTTTGATGTAGGTAGATATATAATATTTTTTTTTTTTTTGAACAGCGGAGACGGTTTATTTGTAGTTTCCGTGAGCACTTAGGCCATAGGCCATTGTGCTGTTTACCGTTTTACCTCATCCTTTTACAGTAACCCAATCCCTTTTATAAAGTTCAACAGGGTTGTCATTGGATAGAAGGCCATATCCCCCGGTTCCACAATGTATTTCCCAGGTCTCATCTCTCCTCTCTACTCCCTCTTGGTTCCCTGAAGGCCCTATGAGGGAAGAGTCCACCCCACCTAGGTTCTCCGAAGGCCCCACGAGGGAAGAGGGCCTAATATCTCCTCTCCACTGCTGAGTTCCCTCAAGGCTACACTAGGTACATAATAAGTAAGATATTTTTTTCAAGTTACGGAGATGTCGGCATATTATCTACAAGAAATAAATAAAAAATTATGCTCAATACGTGACCTTCCACCAAAATGGCGTTAGGTATATAAAGGTAACAGTTATTATTTTATATCATAATAATCATGTATAATGCGTATCTATAGAATGTACCAGCACGCCAATCACTAGATAATGTCTCTTTTGAAACATGTTGTTCTCGCAAAAAATAGGTATTACAAAACAAATTTGTATAAAATATTTGCATAAATAATTGATTATGCAAGTCGCAACACGTTTGACCAATATAAACAAAATCAATCATTCTCATTAATATAATTTATTCATACCTACCTTTAACAATTATTAGTAAAACTATTTTTTTGTTATTGTAATTTCAAGTGAAGTGATCAATTCACGTACCGAATTCACTTCAAACATAGATACAAGAAATGCGATGGGGCGTGTTTCGTGAATCAAAAGTGTGATCATTATTTTGCCTATATTTCAAATACAGAACTGTGTTTCATCATCATTATGAAATTCTCATTTCGATCAACTGGGATGGAGATATACGATGTTAGGCAAGTGTAAGAGAGACTTACAGCATGGTGAATCAGTGATGTCATTGGTTTCCATTCAAATCTAAGTGGAAGACATTTCTAGTGTGCATTATTTATTCATTGATTTCAAATGCTTAATGATGTAAATAGATTAGTGAATCCAGCCTCCCACCTTGGGCGATTGAATATTATAAGCGGAATGGTCATTATATCACACTTGTCTGGAGAATGATCCAACATTCGCAATAGTGTCAAGGATAACAATTAAGAGAAGTTATGACTCCTTGATCTTGATTTATAATGTCACTGAATCAATTAAATTAATTTGAACATAGCTTAAGTTAGTTAGATGGGCAGGTATTTGAAACCTTGCAGTGTCCGAAACACGTAGTTCAAGCGGGAAATGGTGAATATACATTACAAAGAACCAACCCTACTATGACAAATAAGAGCCGTCTGTATTATATTAGCTAAAGTAATAATATTAAATTAAAACAAATAACTTTGTATTAAACCACTATTATATAATCACAATTACCTACATGTTTCAAAACCGATGGTTTCTTCGTCAGGGTAGTAATGACATTAAATAACAAAAGAAACAAACAAGTATAGACTAAAAAGAACTATGGACAAAAATATTATAGAGAGAGGTGATTAATTAATTAAAAAATATCGTAAAAAACAATTTTTTAAAATTAAATATAAAAATTATTTTGAATATGAAAAATTACATTATATAAATTATAAAAATATAATAAAGATGTTTAAACAACAAAAATAAATTATTTTAAATATAATTATTTATAAGAAAATAGCTAATCATTTAAAAAAAAATTAGCTGGCGTTGAAACAGACGGCCCTAAATAAGTAAGTGTACAAAAGTTATTCACAAAACGACTCCGGATGTGACGTAGATTCACCAATCTCTCGCTTGTAATACAAGTTTCTCGACACCGTGTACAGGAATATCTGCGTATATATTATAATGGAAAAAAGGGATAGTTGGGCAAAGTATTATTCTGGCATCGGTGCATAGATGGCATTGAAGTCGCTTGTCGCTGATCTGCGTCATCTGCGATCGAACTGCACGGACTAACAGAGTGGCGGTCAATCAAATGCGATTTGCAGTAGTATGGGTGATCGATGTTGACGACAAATGGGCATAGTTTTAGGGGGTTTCTCACCATCCTCCCAATAGCTTATCTACCCTAATAACGAATATTATTAAAAATAAAAATAAAATACTTGCAGTGGTTAGAAAACTCAGCCAACTTATACAATATATAGCCACTATTCATAGGTTCGAGTACCGAACTATAAACTCCAACTTAATAAATAAATAAACCGTAAATCGTAAATCGAAAATATTCGTTATTAGTGTACATAAGCTATTGGGAGGATGGTGAAAAACCCCCTTAGCCTAATAATGGTCCACGGTCTATATCCGTATTTCAATTAGCTAGGAGAAACATGAAAACACCGATTGGTCACAGGAGATACGGTGTTGAATGTTTTACACTTGTCAACTGATGTGTAATGGTATTTTTGTGATTGTCGCAAAATTATTAACACAACTACCTTTTGTTACATTAAGTGTGATTCTGCACAACGAGTCCATAAGCTTAAAAAATGGTTATAGAAGGAACACACAAATGGTATTTCTCCAAAATTTGGAGCTAATGGAGGTTTTGATCCGCAACTGGAATTTTATGTGTGCATTTTGAACATAAGACTGGTTTTAACAAGAGTTATTCTGCGTACAAGTCCACGATTAATTACGACGATTACGGCATTTTTTATTTTATTTTTATGTTCACGAATAAATTTTCTTCAGACAGTCTAAGTTTCCCATTTTTGAAATTACGCCAAAACAAAAATTTTGGCGTGGGGCTATCGTGTGACGTCATGAGCGTTTGCCACAATCTGACACATTTTTGACCGCAATACTTTGTTGTTATTTGTTGAGTTCGTATTTGGTGCCGTTGGCAATCACGGGTCGTTTTGGTTTTGTCGGTTTTTGATCGTTTTTAAAATCAATAAATTTGAATGAAACGTAAAAACAAACATTTTAGTAAGATGTTAAAATCAGAAAAATGATCTTTAATACCATAAAGTTTCCCTACATCTGCTCTATGGGTATGAGCAAACATAACGTAAGTGTCGCCAGTCAACGTCATTTCAATTATGAGTTATGAAGCTTGGAGTTTGCTTTCATATAAATGTTCATATAAACCACCAACGACTTTGTATAATGGTAAAATAATATTTTTAGCAATAAATATGTTAAACTATTTAGTGTCTTGTATCCTCTGACAAAAGTTGTGAGATAACGTAATTATTATTGTGATGTATTATTTTTTCCGCAAGTGATTGCAAAACACATTATTATTTTTTTATTTTGGTAGGTAAGTTCTGACATGAGGTCAATTTATTTGTTTTTTTTTAAACAAAAAACTCATATAAGTTAACGTTCTGCTTGTCAGGTTATAATGAAATGTTAATCTTCTCAAATTATTGTTTTTTGTGTGTCTGAATGACCTTTAGTTGACCTTTGATGTGTGCAGCTATTAAATAACAAATAAAAATATGCGTTATTAAAATATAATATAAGAGACGATGACAGATCAAACAGTAAACACTTCTGGACGTTTTGTGTGCATTGATGTAATGACTGTTTGATTTTGGCTTTTTTAGAAATGTTTATAGTGATGAGATAATCAACTTAGCGCCGTTTTTGTTTAAAAAAACAACTGAGCCTGAGGCGCAAATGAAGTGATTGCATATTCATTTATGGACATTAAAAATTCAGTACCGACACACGTTGCCGAAAATTATTTGTACCGATGTCCATTATTAGTGACAAGAGCGGTAAGCTCCTGGGCTTTAGACTCAAAGATCGTGGACTGAAGAGGGAAAGATTGTTTATCTGTTTTTCAAAAAGTTTATATAAAATAAAGCATACGGTAGATATAGTCTCTTGACCCGGTCCGAATAGCAGTTTCCGAAACAATCATTTTCCATCTCCTTCTCCACTGTACACAAACAATTGACAAAATATATACCTACTTGTCTTTTAATTTGACGGCCTCCATGGCCGGATGGTAAGGCTATCGATTAACAATCCGGAGGTCGCGGATTCAAATCCCGGCGTGTGCAAGTGAATTGTATTTGATTAAGTTGCTTTACGTCACAATTTATTAATTTTAAATAATACATAATATAATTGCGGCACGGTCGAGAGTAAAAGATACTTTCAAAATCGCCCTGGTGTAAAACCACCTTTAGTCGTATTTGGTGGCCAGATCTGAACAGCCTTGTTCCCCATCTACCCCTTCCCGTCTCCTTCCCTTCCCCACTACCTTCAGCCTCACAACATACCCCGATTCGGTATGCTATAGTCTCACTGGCCTCAGATGGTTGGGAGCAGTTGGGATTCTTGTGCAATATTCACATTAAAAAAAATATTATGTTAGAGTGCCAACTGCTCCCAACCATCTAGAGCCATTAAGAGTAGGCATCCTCAATTGGGGTATGTTGTGATGCTATAAATAGTGGAGAGGGAAGGAGACAAGGAAGATGATGCTATAGATGTGGGCATCAAACACTGCTGAAGCCAATTCAAGCAAACGATCTAATCGATTCTAAATGGCGGCCTTGGTTGATATTGAAAGTATTTTCCACTCTGGAGCGTGCCTCAAATATACTATATAGGTACTATTTCAAATCAATGAACACAAATAAAATTATTTTGTGCACGCCAGGATTTTAACCCGAGACCTCCGGATTCGTATCCAAGGATCGTAACGATTCAACCACGGAGGCCGTTCTCTAAGTTATATTATATATATACACGGAGAAAAATGTTATTCGAAAAAACGATCATTTTAATAGTAAAAACGGGATTGAAGTTCTTACGAACAAATTAACAGTGTTTCAATGTTTATTGGCGGGAAAATGTAAGAATAATTTATTGGTATACGTACGAAATTACGTACACCAACAAATTATTCTTACATGTTCCCGCCAATAAACATTGAAACCCTGTTAATTTGTTCGTAAGAACTACAGTCCCGTTTTTAACCATTTTTACTATTAAAATTATCGTTTTATCGAATAACATTTTTCTCCGTGTACATGGGTATTGGTCTACTACTGAGAAAAGAGAGTAGATATTATAAGAATATTATTAAGAAAGAAACAAAGTTAAAACGGTTATCAGCTATATGCCTGTAACTATAATATGGCTTTACAATTATTTAAGTTTTACGTAATACTAACTTGTTTGGTTAAATATTTTGAAATATCAAGTATGCATGTTTAGTTGTGTGGTGGAAAAAAAACTCGCCAAGCAAGAAAGCGCTAATATATTACTGGAAATCCCAGAGGAACAATAAATATGCGAATCTTTGAATGATAAAAGTTGTATAAAAAAGTTCATTCAGTTTTTGTATCCAAATCAACATTGGGCCGAGTTTTTTCCAGTCTTTCAACGGGTTTAGAACTTGATATTTGAATTTTATTGAATGAATATTATTTGAATAAAGAACGGATCATAGTAAGAATTACAACGTTCAAAGTTCATTCACGCTAATGCGTGTCAAATGGAAATCAATAGTTATTTTATTTCTTCGTGGTTCATTCATCAATTTGAAATATTTATAAATTATTAAAATTTAATTTGTAATGAAGAATTTTCAGGAAGACGCTTGGAGACTTTTTGATGAGTGAATGTGATAGAATTAGAAGCCTGTTTATATAATCTAATGCTAATGTACTTTTTTTCTCCTTTCTATCTTCTACTTTTTATTATAATTTTTCCAATATTTAACATGATTTATACTAATTCCATGTTTACACTGGACTTCATATTTCCTACAATGTAACTATACTATATTGGTCACCATGATACAGGCAGCCGCCTAGTATGGGGATTTAATATATCAACTTTATGTAAATGTCACAATTATGTAACATGTATTATATAAATAAATAAATAAAATAATGTGAAGCTATGTACCTACGTGCGTGATGAGAATTATACTAGGTAGTTGATTCGAAAATAACATAAAAAAACTGTAATATATAAATTATTTATTTATTGTTTCTTTATATGGTAGGTTGTTTAATGTTTACAATTAAATTTTTAACCTCACTAGGACAAGGCTATTTTGAGGTAAAATTTTTATAGTAATAAAATAACCCAAAATAATATAAGTATTGTAAGAACAGTATTGTTCTATTACTGTTTTTTATTATTATATTATTACGATTTGAAATTGAGCTGGATATTAGTGCATTAGTTACATTTAAATTGTTATTTATTTGTGTTCTTAAATCTTTTATTATTTTTTATCATATATCAACAATATTGTATTTTTTGTAAATATGTCAGCACACGGGAACAGGACACTTAGTTTTTAATTTTTTTTTTTTAGTTTTATTATTACATATTTAAGATATGTGAAAATTTGTTATTGGATTTTATTTTTAGTATTAAGTTTGTTGTAATAGATGTAAATAATCTGTTGATTTTCCTAAATAAATAAATAAATTGTAGATAATGGGTACCTAATAAGGTGAGCTAATGCATTATAATATAAGCATTTAGGGTGATCATGTGTTGAAATTTGCTTAAAATTATATATGCACATTTGGCGCGGGATGTTTTGATTTCATATTATTACAGACAGACGAAGTGCTAAACGGTCGAGTTAAAACAGGATTTTATCCAATAACCTTAAAATTTGTTTGTGTAAGTACAAATGGAATGTATAAACAGGGTTAAGCATCGTACTTGATTTCCTTTAACCAGTGATTACTGACATTATTTGAAGTAAAAAATGTAAATAAAATTTTGGTCTCCGGTGAAATTTTTGAAGTTGTTTCTACAAAAACAAAAAAAAATAGTAGCTATTGGGAAGTTAGGGGCTGGGTAAGGGGTTGTTTGGTTACTTAGCTTAGTGACCAATGACGTCATATGGAAGATTTTTTTTGTTTTTTTGATATTGAAAAAAACGTTTTTGAAAAAAAAAAGACATCAAAAAAATTCACTGGAGACAAGAATTGCATTTACATTTTTTACTCACTGGTTAAAGGTGAAGTACGATCCTTAACACCCAGGATATGTCGAAAATGCGCCTAGGTATAATTTTTATGAATATTTCAAAGACTGCTTTCGCCCAATACTGCTTGGTTTGGTTTTGGATTTGGGTACCTATCTATGTGTACCGAGCTGAACAAAAAACAAACAAGCTTCCGTATTTGAATTTAACAGCCTTGAGAAATATTGTTTGCGCATAAATTAAATACTGGGTATATTAAATCCTTGCTGGTGGTGACTTTTATTACTTTCCAGGTAGAATGACACGCAGTGATTTTACTGGTAGTAGTTTTAATGACATTTAAAATTATGATTGAATGCTGAGAATAGAATACTGAACCTAAAGCGTATCGAAAGAGGATGCAGCACCGTAAACTAACAATACATTACATCATTTCGGCGAAGGGATAGACAGTGGATTAAACGCCACCAAGCTCTGTCTTGATGTACACAAATTTCTTGATAAATATGACCCGGCAGTATCCAGGCGTCCCCAACTGCCTCATCCGTCCACTTGCATGTCAGCTGAGTCCTTTCTCTGGCCATCCAAAATAAAACAGCGCCAACGATAAATGAAATATTAAAATCAAAAATATGTCGTATGATATGGTGTTTTCTCTTTTATTACTTTATAAAAATATGATTATGTAGAATAATATACAGTGAAGTTCTATTTGTACTATAATAGCATCTATATGCAAAAAAAAAAACAATAACAAAAACAAGTCTGGTGATTTAAGTGCTGTAATTCAAAGTAAATAATGTAAAATGAAATCAATGCTCCAAATTAAAATAAAAAAATTCATTTAAATTTACTTACAAAGAGAGCGTTCAACCAAAACTGGTTTTCCTTGTAAACAATACAATAAAACAAGGAAATAAAAAAATCTAAACTTTAGATGTAACATTTCATTGGAAATTGGAGCACGGTATTGTAATGTTTGCTTCATTTACATTCAATCGCACTGTTGGGGACTTCTCAATAAATCCTTGGTTCGTCTTACAAACTGTTTATTTACACAATATAATAATGATAGACCTGAGCTTATGCGACTAGCTTCAACTGACTGGTAGGTAAATCTGAGAGTGCAGAGCTCTACATAACTGACTGTATGCATTCCTAGGGACAACTCTATCCCCCCAGCCATCTGACGGAAACTGGTGAAAGCTTTATGACTCCTGCCATCTATTGCTAACCCACTGAACCCACTTGTCAATATACTACAGTTATGAATAATTAATAATTTAAGCCAAACACATTGAGATAGATAAGGACAGGTTCTACGAGATTCTTATAGTATAAAAAAATGTATTAACCGCACCGAACTACCCAGGCCGGTCAATGAGACGATAGCACCCCTAATTTAGGTAATTGTAATGTATCATAATTAGTCTACGATTAGTTCTCACATTGTTTCAGTTGTTGGGCTCTTCGAGTCACGTGGTTTTTTTTTTTTTTTTTTTACATTAACTCCACACAGGAGGCTCTGAGGAAAATAATTACCCTCAGGGCCTATGTTATCTTTGAAGATGCTGTGAGGAGGGTCTTTTTGAGGGGAGGAAGGAGTGAACGTGGGTCTTGAAGAGACCATGTTATAGGAAAGAGGAAACACAGAGGCCGGCAAATCGTTCCACAGCCGAGCTGTTGAACACAAGAACGAGTCGTAGAAGCGTCCCGTTCTCATGTGACAAATGTCAACTGTGAACATATGTTGGGCGCGCGTTTGTCGTGTTTCCCGACTATCCACCGGTGCCGAGGGGATCAATAACGCTAGCTCCTCGGATCATCTTCCATTGAAATACCGGTAGAACAAGGATAGCATTCCCACCTGACGCCTGTGCTCTAAAGATTGCAATCCGTTTATTAAGACGGGAGAATCTATCAAGCGGACCGCCCGTTTCTGCACAGAGTCGAGGGTGTTTTTCAGGTACATCGGGGCTCCAGACCAGAGATGGCTGCCAAATTCAACCGTGGGGCGCACTTGCGATTTGTAAAGGGTTAGCAGTTGTGTACTATTAAAGTATCTGAGGGCCTGTACAGTACGCCCAGTTTCTGAGAGGCCAACTTAACTCGTTTACGAGATGTGCCGAAGATAGGTGTGCAGAATCATTATAATCCTAGAGCTCCGCAGATAAAACCAGCTTCCAGTTAGAAAGGACGTTAGTCCTCCAAACAATAATTATAAATTACGATACATCAATGAACAATCACTGTGATTCAAATATTAAATTCAAGTCTATCAAAAACATCCTGTAATACTGGAGAATTCTTGTTCCAGTACTATTTATTTTATAACGAATGTCTCTGGAGAGGACATAAGAAGCATTACAGTGATATTAGGCTGAATACAGTTGGGAGGGAAAGGTGATGGAAATTGAAGATTTGAAAGAAACTAGCTGTTCAAATCTGTACGTCAAATACAGCTAAACTGATATTAATTATTGTTTTTAGTTGGTAGTTAGTAAAAGCTAGTTTTTTTTCTTTCGTCGCATCTCTTAATAATTTTATGTCAATACTACTCAAGAATCTTAGCTGCCGAAGACAGTGAGACAATGAGGCTAAATAAAGTGAGGAAAGTAAGAAGATGGGGAAGATCAAGGTTGAGAATTAAGCACATTCCGATCACTAAAAATGACAAATATTTCGACGAAGATTCTGAGATTCTATCGACAATTGTAAGTCACAATTAAAAATTGAACACTTCTTTCATCATTGCTTCAAGAAATACTCATAATCATTGGAGATACTGCTTTCCACCACCAGGTGTTTCCATCTCATTAGAAATGCGCATTGACAATGATCTCTCGGTTCTGCATCGTCAAATAAATCATGGAAAATGCACGCCAGCATTAATGTCATCCTGCGGATACCGACTTGCACCGTGTTATTTTGTTCGACAATACTCGTTGAATGAAAAGATAAGTAACTATGTATATGATAATGTAAGTAATAAGTCATTTTGGGACCCTGGAATTTGTGAATCTTAAATTTGCTTAGGTTGCATCAATTTCACGACGCTGGAGAATGACAGAAATAAGAGGCTGGGAAAGAACCAGATTTGATGTGTCGCCGTTTTGTAATAATTTAACGGAACAGAAGGGATAACTAAAACGTTTAATTATTTGTAGTCACAACATTTAATATTATTTATGAAAAACAGGAGAAATATCGACGTAGAAATATCTTTTTTGTAAAATATCTTTTAAAATATTAATGAGTATAATTTTATAGTTACCCAAGGAAGGTACGCAGACGTTCACATCTATTCATTTGTTGTAGTAGGTACACGGAGAAAGATGTTATTCGAAAAAACGATCATTTTAATAGAAAAAACGGTTAAAAACGGGACTGAAGTTCTTACGAACAAATTAACAGAATTTCAATGTTTATTGGCGGGAACATGTAAGAATAATTTGTTGGTATACGTAATTGGTATACAAATTATTCTTACATTTTCCCGCCAATGAACATTGAAACACTGTTTATTTGTTCGTAAGAACTTTAGTCCCGTTTTTAACCGTTTTTACTATTAAAATGATCGTTTTTTTTAAATAACATTTTTCTCCGTGTACCTACTTTTACTATTAAAATGATCGTTTTTTCAAATAACATTTTTCTCCGTGTAGGTATTCATACTATTATTCGTATCTCCATTCACAGGAGTCCCAGAAGAAAATTATTTCCCTCAGGTCTACGTCGATTTTGGGGATGCTCTGAGGAGGGTCTATTAAAAGAAAAGAGAGAGAGAAAGTTCTGAGACGGAAAAAGGTAGGTATAAGGGGTGGGTATGAATCTGGGGTCAATGGGTCCAAGAGTGACGGACGTATGAATCCATCTCTCCTACCGCGGTGCAAGGTCGAGAGTTCTGCTGGAGAGGTCAAATAGTCTCCCACAACCAGTTTCGGCAGATCCCTCCCGATTCTCCACAGTAAGTGCCGGAACCCCATGAACCCTGTTATGTTAACAAACCTAGCGAACCGCTTGTGACCTATGGCGTAAGTGTTATCCAATAAATGTGTCCCGGGGCGGCGGTACTCATAACAATCTCCCAAATTGATATATACATATATATCAATTTGGGAGCCACCTCGGAACAGGCTCAGCCTAGTGAGGTGGCATATACCTAAAAGAATGTACATAACATGTATTTTTTGGTTAATAAATAATAAAAAAATAAAATAAAAAATATGTATATATCTACCATGCTATGAGATGATACCCGGGTGGTGGAGAAATTTGAAAAATAGATTTTACTAAATTGTTGCTGTCACTGTTGCTCTTGCTCCACCGGATATTGAGCGAAATGGACAATTCACCTCGGCCTACTGATACCTAACTAAAATCGAGGTTTTGTATTCCCCACTTTTCTCCTCCAAAAGTGGACTAATTTTCAATTCTTTTTTTACCAACTACAAAAGAAAAAACTATCCTAAGTCTGTACGTTTTGCTTTTTTTAAAAAAAACATTGTCTAGTTTGTATACTGAACGTCTTTTGACGGCGTTTAAACCAGTCAATTTTATTGATTTTTGGAAAGTCATAACTTCTATAAAAGTAACTTATCAAAAAAAAAACCGACTCGCCAGTAGTTGATATCTATTTTATGTAAAAACAATATTTTCTCTAGGGTAAAATCCAGAGAGATAAATAGGGAATACGTTTGTATGGAAAATTCACCGCCGGGTATCACCTTAACCGATGGATAGGTGTAGAAAATTAGTAATCACGAAGCAATATTTTATCATAATGTAAATACGAAAATTACAAGAATTTAATGGATACAGTAACTTATTATTTCTTCAACATATTAATGGTGTATAATTTTTGTATCGTTAAAAATCCAACACCTACTTTATCGTAAATGATTTTTATACGTCATAAAATTGTAAGAATCATTCACAATAATTTTATTCAGAATGGGTAGGTTCTTATTGAAGGCTTCGTGGTTGAGTGGTAACGATCCTAGGCTAGAGATCGCGGGATTAAATCCTGGCGAGCGCAAGTAAATTATATTTGATTAAATTGTGTTGTTTAACCATTTACCTATTATTAATAAAATATTATAGGTATGGTTTATTTATTTGCTTACAGTTTTGTCCTGATGAAATAGCCACCAATCAGAATTGTAATATTGCTTGACATGGCTTCTACCGTTTTTGGTGATCAGATTTAAATAAGCAGATTGTTGTTTCCCCACCCTCATCCTCCCTATTTCCTTCCCATCCCCATAGCCTTCTGCCTCACAACCAATCCCATTTGGGGATGCCATAGTCACCCTGCTCCAGACGGTCGAGTACAGTTAGTGACAGCAAAAGTGACAAAAACAAGTAATTGAAATTAGGTACCTAAGCATATAATTTTCTTTGAAAATTAATTTAATTGAGATACGTTTTTACATTTTCACGGCCGAAAGCATTTTCGTTGTTTGTTTTTGGGGTGTTATGCCGTGTTGCGCTACCTCCTTCTTTAGCCGACGTTTCGGACAGCGTTGCAGTGTCCATCATCAGGGCAGATCCGGCGGATCCGGCAAATCCGGCAGATCCGGCAGATCCGGCAGATCCGGCAGATCCGGCAGATCCGGCAGATCCGGCAGATCCGGCAGATCCGGCAGATCTGGCAGATCCGGCGATGTGTGATCTGTCGGATCTGCCAGATCTGCCCTGTTGATGGACACTGCAACGCTGTCCGAAACGTCGGCTAAAGAAGGAGGTAGCGCAACCCGGCATAACACCCCAAAAACAAACAACGAAAATAATTTAATTGATATTATTGCACACATTTTGTAGTTATTTTTTAGTATTGATATGTACCCTGATGATGCTTGAATAAAGCGAAACCGGTCGGTAAAGTAAATTAATGAATATCGTGGTTTTAAAACAAAAAAGTGTTTAATTTTTATTAATTTAATTGACTTTACAACTATTTAAAACGATTTCTTCAGATTAAAATAGTTGGAATTTTACCCTTGTTATTAGATGTTAATCATGAAATTTAACTAGGCACATAAAATGTATGAAAGAAATCCAAATAATTACTTTTCAACGTTGTTAAATTTGAATACGATAATGTCTTCCAAGTACCGACCCGCGTCCAGAATTAAAGATTAAAGCAATATAACCTTTATATTAAACGCATTTATACATCATAATATTATATTTTTAACACCTTTACGAAGGTTTGAACAGTTAATTTGATCTTAATGAATTGTCTACCAGAGATTAAAAGTGGTTAAATCCTTAGGAAGAATGTGTCGGGACTGTTTGGTAGGAGTTGAACATAATTCTTTACCCCATGCTGAGGCGAATTTATCAAAGATTCACCGTCAGCTTCTTTCACTGATTCGGGAGATTGTCAACATGGTTTTAACATTTAATGAGAGTTAGGAAAACACCATAAAACTCTGTGATATTAAAAGTTATAAATAATAATAGAAGTTGATATAGAATCAGCTAGGAGAGTTCTCAAATAAAAATCGCTGGAACAAAACCATTCAAATAATTTTTTACTCTATTCATTACATACTGATATCGGTAGTCTGTGATTTCTGCGTAATTAATTCGATTTTGCTTTAATATTTTCAAAATTGTAACTTACAATACAAAAAAGCGATAAAGTAGATTGGTTCCTCCCCACAGGTACTCAGAAAATAATTTCATTTTTGTTTGTTATAATAATTTTAATTGTGTATTTTTTTTTTAGTTTTCTTTCGTAGGGTAAATTTTTAATGTCTCTCTAATTTGTCAAAATAAAAGTATAATTATATCACATAGAAATTTTGAAATGTGGTCTTACGGCCAATATTTTATAAAAAACTTTCAGCTTCACAAATCTTTTAATTATATATATATCCCGTGATGTTTCACGGGTCTGTGCTAGTAAATTCATATACAATAAATGTATAAATTCTTGTTACCTAAGTAAAAATACATGAAGGAAGTTGACAAAGTGTGAGGTCTGGTGGAGAAATTTTTAATGTCAACGAAACTATTTTCAGCGTGAAACACCAATTTTAGCACGACTTGATTTTATATTAAAAAAATGATTGATCATTTTAATCATTTTACTAATAGAATTTTAGCCCTAAAATTTCCCCCTAAATCAAGGGGGAAGAGCAATCTATATTCTTTCACATATTCAATTAATTTACATCACGGGAATTCATTTTGTAAGAATTGGGTTGTTTTTTATTTTTAACCCAGAAAATATTGTTCGAGTTTTTTTTACCCCTTTAATAACTCAGGTACTGGACATACGTCATTCCTATGTCTACCTACGTTAAATTATCGTGAAAACAAGCTTATGTGTCCAAGCGATTAAGTATTAAAATCCGTCTTTTAAGTGAGTAATTGCAAAACAGTTTTTACCACAAATAAATAAAATACATATAAATAACTGTTTCAAAATTTACTCATAATTCCTAAAATAAATGGGCCTGTGAGCATATTTACCAGTTTGTTCAAGTCGGATATTATAGTATATTTTGCTCTGTGTTGGACATCCTAGAATAGTCTACGTCACTGGAAATAATTATTATAATATTTCCGTCATGGCGTGCGTCGCTCTTTTTGAAGTCAACCGAAGTGTTGAGACGTTACCGTTGTTAGAAATAGTTATAATTAATATTCACGTAATATAGGGACGATTAATATTTCTGTCATACCTTCCACTTCATTAGGTTTTTAAATTTTTGTTGATTAGTTTGAAATTTCTTCTCTGATATAAAACTAACTCTACAAACGTGGTGAAAGGTTGGAATGTCGGTTAACCACAGTTTTATTTTATTATGATTTAATCTTAGTGATAATGCTGAACGATAGCTATACCTATGTTTCTTACAAAAAATATGCTTTAAAAATAGTCTAACGGTAAATAGAAATACATAAATCTTTCTTTTTTCCGTTTTTATGTGAGGACCGCGCACGAATCCTAACAGCTCCCGACCATCTGAATCCCCAATTGGGGTACGTTGTGAGGCTGAAGGTAGTGGGGAAGGAACGAATTGGTAAGATTAGGGTGAGGAAGTACCTGGTTCTTCAAATCTGATCACTAAATATGAGCACCGTTTCGATTCTGATTCGCTAGGGTGATTTGAACCGGGATTTAGAGGAACCAGCAACCGGATTGTCAATCATCACCCTGCAGAGTGCTCTCTAGATGCAGTGTATTCTTCTACTATGTCTTCTGTCAATCAATTCCTGGATTATCGGTTGAGTTATATAGTGTTTGTCACTCCTGTTAGTGTGTCTATGATAATTGAGGAATTTCTTAATTTTTATACCTAGTACCTACATTTTATCCAATTCATACCAATTTTTTATTTTATTTTAATTTTTTATTAGTAGTTAAAACATTTGTACACATTTAGGGTAGTCCCACAAAGCTATCATATGGCTGCTTGTCTGTAGGTTCTACCAATTAAAGATTCTTGATACATAAGGAAATATTTTAAATAAATATTAAGGAAACATTAGAATAGATCACATAGTAATTAAAATTAGATTATTTAAATTACATCTATAAAATATCTCAATATACCTGCCTAATAACAAGATATGTAGGCAGCTACTTTAAGATATTCCATTAACCACAGTTTTATCATTTTAGGGCATAGTCTCTAATTTTTTTCAAATTATAAGCATTTATTGATTTTATTGAAAATCATTTCGACGAAGAACTTTTAAATTGACTGCGATGATTGATACAAGTGGAAAACTGGGAATTACATCACAGAGAATTGATTTTATTTCTTTATTCTTTTTTGGGCATTAAAGTGAAAATAATCTTTTAGAACTGGATCTAAATGTCGTCGCATTTTAAAAGACAATAAACAGCTGATAATAACTCCATAGTGACCAAATTATATCAAAAAAATTCCAACTTCGGACTCGATTTACTCAAAACGAATTCTTACATCAAGAAAAGTTATAATACAAAATCGACTCAAAATTTCATTAAGAGAAACAATTTTCCCGCTTATACCGGACACCATGTGAATAAAAAAATCAAATGCTATTTTTGTTGCTATACTGAAAACACAAAACTCCTTCATTTATCGTGCATCACACACTTTCAATACATAGGTACTATACACTATTTGACATTTTGAACTCTGCACCACACTTCTTAAAGTCACACAGGTAATCTCTCGATACGTTACTATAACTACTTACATACCTTACATACACCATACTAATTATACAGAATAGATCCATCCCTTTCCCTTCCCTCCCACCATCCCATCCCCATAGGCTAATTGTAACTCTTTTTCTTTATTTACACTAAAAAATTAAGATACTTCAGTGGAAACCTATTATTGGTTAAACGATTTACACATGTTTTATTATAGGTACTTTATTAACTGTTGGTTTTCCAAATAAAAAAAATAAATAAAAAATAAAAATATACTGCCATAGATATGTATAAATATCTATGGCTACTGCTTGGGTTTGTTTTTCGTTACTGTACGACTTTCAAGATACTCAATAAAGTCATTATCTATAATAATATATAGATAATGATACTCTCGACTCCATGGTTACCTATGAATGGCACATTTAGTAAAATTAGTACATAGGTATTAATTAAAAAAAATAATAATAATTTAAATTGCATTTGGCACTTTACACACTTTGGTTCCTTAGAACAGGCAATCTGCCTAGCTAGGAACTAATATCGACCTAAAACAACGTAATAACACTTGTATTCATTTTAAATATATTCTCTTATTATGTAATATTATTTCTGTTATTCTGGCTTTAAATGTATCAAATGTAAATAAATAAATAAATATAATCGTTCCGAAAACCAAGAAATTTATCAAACGACGTCACACAATTATCATAAAGATAAACGTTTTTTTAAATTTCTTAAATGCCTCGTGTTTTTTTTTTAATGTATTTAATTGTGCCTATTAAAATTAGGCAATAAAGGCAAAAGACTTTCCTATCTATTATATTGTATATATGTCTAGATCTATTATCTCGATTTTGTGTTCAAATGACACATCTGATTAAGTGGCTATAAAAGTGAGCTGAAAGCACACAGACAAAATAAAATAAAAAATAGCCTTATAATATAAATCTTAAACAATACAGGTATAACTTAAATAAAATTGGGCCGTTTGAACTTTTTTTTTAAACTTTCTAATTCTTTCATCTGTAATTTTCCTTACCTGTGGAATACGTATTCTCATCTACATATTATTAGGTATTACGTCAGCACTGAAAACCTAATTAATTAACTAAATTATTAATATTTAGGTACATAATCATTAATCACATTGCACGTGCTATATTCAATTTCTGGATTAGGTACATATTCACAATTGTATATTGTCGATATGTACCTAATCCTTGAACCCGACGAACGTGCGCAAATAAATTTTATTTGATTGATTTGTGTTATTTCACAATAATTAATTAATTAAAAAAATAATATATAGTATATTTGCGGCACGTCCCAGAGTAGAAGATACTCTCAATATCGCCCTGGTGTATGACCACCATTCAGAATTCAAAAGTTGCTTGAAATTGCTCTAGGCGTGTTTGGTGACCAGATCTGAATAGCGAGGTACTTCCTCACCTTCTTCTTCCCCATATCCTTCATCTCCCCACTATCTTCAGCCCCAAAACATAAACAGTCTCACTGGCTCCAGACGGGAGCAGTTGGGACTCTTGTGTGGTATTCCTATAAAACAATCTTTCCTTTTAAGATTATCTTATTATATAATAGGTGCCAAGTGCGTCCCACAGTTGAGTTTGGCAGCCACCTCTTGTCTGGACCTCCTCAATACCTAAAAAAAACACTCGACTCTGTGCGGAAACGGGCTTTGTTAGATTGTCCCGTCTTAACCAACGGATTGCAATCTTTGGAGCACAGGCGTCGGGTGGGAATAATGCCTTGTGCTACCGGTATGCTCACTCCTTCCTCTACTCAAGAACACCCTTCACACAGCATCTTCATAGACGACATAAGCCCTGAGGAAAACTATTTTCCTCAGGGCCTACTGTTCTAAGCTATGAAGTGAAAACATTTCTCCTTGGTTAAAAATATTACGATTTGGTAACAGAGAGCTGTTAACATACAAATACATGCGGTGTAAGGTTCCAAGATGGCCGTCTCAGGTACCTACCCGAGATACGTGACTGACTCTGAGTAAATGTCGTTGGCGTCGATTTGGCGATAATATACTTTTTTGAAATAATCGTTTTTAATAATCTATCCATCTAAGTTTTTTATGATTTATCCTATTCTTATACCTTAGGCATAAAGTGGGTCGATGATGATAAGTGCAATAGGGTATTTTTACAAACGAGGGATTATGTTGAAAATGTATGGAATATTTAAGGATCATTTATCTGATTTTAATCATTCTACTAAAAATGTTTGTTTTTTATGTTTTCATTCAAATTTCATTCATTTTAAAAACGATCAAAAACCAACAAAAGCAAAACGGCCGGTAGTTGGCAACGGCGCCAAATACGCACGTCAACAAACAACAAAGTTAGTACTGTCAGAATTTTTTCAAAGCCGGCCAACGCTTATGACGTCACACG
Source organism: Limnephilus auricula (assembly GCA_951813805.1). NCBI lineage: Eukaryota > Metazoa > Arthropoda > Insecta > Trichoptera > Limnephilidae > Limnephilus > Limnephilus auricula. The sequence goes on from OX638401.1 coordinate 22,532,956, forward strand.
TTAAAAATATAGTTTTGGCGGTATTACAAAAGTGGTAAACTTAGACTGGCTGTAGAAAATTTATTTGTAAACATAAATAATAAAATAAATATTCCATAATAATCGTAAGTTTTTGCAATTTTTTTAAGCAATAAAAATAACGTGGAAATACCCTATTATAGCAGTTAATTAAACTCTTCAGTAATTTACAGCTATTTCGGTAAACATGTAATTGTATTAACTAACTGAGCATAACGCTAATGTAATCTTACTTGAGGTGACATTTATGAGAAACCATTAGATTTTATTGTTTAAAAATTTTATAAGGCGACACTAAGGATGAATTAGTATATTATTTATTATACGTGATTATACGTGATTATACGTGATTAAAGTATTTAAAGGTGTGAAAGTTAATGTATAAAATGGATTTTAATGGCCTTTTTAGCGTAATAGTCCACGTATACGTTTAGCGTAAGAAAATGTTGGAATATTTTTATGTTTATAATATCAAATATACTTCTTTTTACTTTGTATACAGGCACTGCAAGGTTTTGCAAAATAATTTCATTTCACGTTCCTTACGATTACAGTATTTCAGCAATTGTGAACATTGCCTAGATACATGAAAGAAATTCATTCAGCACTTACATCTCTAATCGAAAATGTGCGAAGTACATCATGGCTATTCTCGAAATTCATAGATAGCGAGTAGCTAGTAGAACACAGTAGTAGTTTTTTATTTTGAATTTTTTTATATATTCAATAATATTATTATTTAATTTATAAAAACAGTGTGCTATGTCTTCTCTACAGCTCAGTGATAAGAAAAGCCGAGCTCAGCATCAAGACAAAGATGGCAGTGTTTAAAACAGTATACCGCCCGACGCTCACTTACGGCTACCGAGGCCCTAGCACGCTTGCTTTATAACGATCGGTAGGATAACTATCGGTAACATCTCATCGTTTCCTAGGACAACTGCACATCGCTAAAGCACAAACAACAGTTGATGTCGAATATGTTAAGGACACTTAGTCATTGTGAACCGTCACTTATTCGTTGGCGATCTGTAGTCATGCTAGGGAACGATGAGAAGTTACCGATAGTTATCCTAACGATCGTTATAAAACAAGCGTGCTAGGGCCTCAGATATGGATGCTAAACGAACAAATACGCTCTAGAATCCAAGCTGCCGAAATGAGGTACTTGAGAGGAGTGGAGGTGTTACGAAATGGGATCATATAAGAAATTCTACGATCCGAGATGATCTAAGCATTGAACCACTGCTACTCTTCATAGAAAAATCGCAACTGAGGTGGCTTGGGCATCTACTAAGAATGTCTGATGACCGAATTCCGAAGAAAATACTGAATGCCATTCCAAAGGGTAGACGTCCAGTAGGTCGCCCCAGACACAGTTGGGCGAGGCAACACCAAAAACTGTGCGAGGAGAGGATGGGTCTGCCATGGACGGAGGCCGAACAATCGGCGCAAGACAGGGATGTATGGAGGAGCCTTGTCGATGCAGTGGGTCCCCGACCCGAATAGGACAAGGGAAAGAAGAAGAAGAATAATTTATAAAAACCGTTTATTTATAAACAAGTAAAAAAAATACTTACTATCTCTGTGGTTGTCCTTCCTACACTTACCGGTTTCGGGTAGCCAAAAGCCTTTAATAAATATTTTTTTATTTTATTCATCATTAATTTTTGTGTAATTAAGAATGGAAAGAAACTCCATCGGAATTGTTTTTTTGCTCGATAATGATTTTTGTACCCCTCAAAAGCACTGAAAGACAATTTTTCGCAAAAAAGAGCACAGAGCGACGTGTTTCCAGCTCGTCTGACGAACGAACCTATGTGCGATACTAAACACTGTAAATCTCAAGTATGTTTACTGGACCTAGTTCGGTGCAACCACCCGTTTTAATTCGTCTTTGTTTGTAGCCATTGAGCGCATTCTTACGTTTACGGAACGGCGACGATACAAAACGGCCATAAACATACGTTCGCTATCACAATATTGTTGCAGCTCTTTCTTACACATTAAATAATGGTGAGACAAAAGGTTAACCACACAATGTACGTATGTCTGTTTCCTCCTCAGTACTATTTTTTTCTTCGGAGGAAACAGGCATAGTGCATTGTATGTCACATCTTTTGTCTCTAAATTATTATTTAATGTGTAAGAAAGAGCCGCGCCTTTTGTGATAGGGAACTATGTTTATTGCATTTTTGTACCGTCGCGCGCCCGTTCCGTAAACGTGAGAATATTAAAAGCGCACATTAGATTTTGTTGATTTTCATTTTCATTTTCAATAAATATAATATAAAGTTCATAACCTTCTAGAACAGCGTTTTGCGAGAACTGAACACTTATGAATTATTCTGTCAATGAAGTTACTGTCTTGATTCTTTAGCAACGATTTTTATTTTTTAAATTTTATTATAGTTAATACCTCACAAGAGTCCCAACTGCTCCCGTCTGGAGCCAGTGAGACTATGGCATTCTCAATTGGGGTATGTTATGAGGCTGAAGGTAAGTGGGAAAGGGAAGGAGACGAGGAAGAGGAAGAGGAAGGTGGGGAAGTACCTCGCTATTCATATCAAGTCACTATACACGGTTAAAGCCGTATCAAGCAACGTTTCAATTCTGAATGGTGGTCTTACACCAGGGCGATACTAAGAGTATCCTCCACTCTGGAACGTGCCGCAAATATGCTATATATTATTTTAAATAATTAATTGTGAAATAACACAAATCAATTAAATAAAATTTTCATTGATTTAAGATTTACCATTATTATTCCAGTTAAGGGGTTACCCGGCGGTGATTTTTCCATACAAACGTATTCCCTATTTATCTCTCTGTATTTTAACCCTAGTAAAAATATTTCTTTTACATAAAATAGATATCAACTACTAGCGTGTCGGTACTTTTTTTTTTTTTGATAAGTTACTTTTTATAGAAGTTATGACCTTCCAAAAATCAATAAAATTGACTGGTTTAAACGCCATCAAAAGACTTTCAGTATACAATCTAGGCAATGTTTTTTTAAAAAAAGCAGAACGTACAGACATAGAATAGTTTTTTCTTATGTAGTTGGTAAAAAAAAAATTGAAAATCAGTCCACTTTTGGAAGAGAAAAGTGGGGAATACAAAACCTCGATTTTAGTTAAGTATTAGAGGCCCGAGTTGCATTGTCCCTTTCGCTCAATATCCGGTGGAGTAAGAGGAACTGTGACAGCAACAATTTAGTAAAATCTATTATTATATATATCTTAATAGATAACGCAATGGTAGATATGCATTGTGACAAAGTACTAACGGTAATTTGAATAATTTTATTCAAAATAATAACGGAAGCCCAATATCGAGAATAGACCAGGTGTTTGTTGGCCTGCTGCGGAGTTGTTTGGCTGTTGAGTTGTCAGAGTTGTTCTAGGAGTTGTGTAGTTGGAGTTGTCTAGGCGAGATTGGCGACCTGTATAGGTAGATAATATTTGTATATTGTTTACATGTGGTGGTAGACTTGAATGAAACCACTTCACGACCAGTTGACGAGACGCCTAGCCTTTGGCGGGTTGCATCATCGGTGTGAATTAGTGTTGCTCAAACATAGGATTAAATATCTGCACCATTAAATTTAAATAATTTTTCTGATAATTCATGTCGAAATTTTTCTCGTATCATTATAGGCAAAGCGAAAATCGAATGACGTAGAAAAGCATAATTTGTTTTTTGCACCATTTCAAAACATCTCCTAGATTTAGAACAAACAATATTAGTCTTCTTATATCTAATTTATGGATTGTCAAAGCTTCGTAGCTTATGATGGAAATGAGGTTATCAACCAAAAAATATATTGCGTTTATCTAGATTCCTTTTTTTTTTTACATTAGTTCTACACGGGAGAAGCTGTGTGGAGGGTATTTTTAAGGAAAGGAAGGAGAGGAAGTTCTGGGAAGAAAAAAGGTATGAGGGTTGGGTAGGAATCTGGGGTTCAGTGCGTCTAGATCATCCGCCGCCATGAACCCGGGAACCCCTGCTAAGTCACTAAACGTAGCGAACCACCTGGGGTGACCTATGGCAGAGGTGTTGGTTATCCAATAAATGGTTCCTGGGGCGGCGGTACCCATTCCCGCCTCCCAAATTTAAATGCATGCAAAAGATATGAAGTGACAGAGGCGTAACGAAGACCACCAAGATGAGACTCAGCCGTGCTTTGATTTCCCCATATTTCTGCACGGAGAAAATTGTTATTCGGAAAAACGATCATTTTAATAGTAAAAACGGGACTGAAGTTCTTACGAACAAATTAACAGGGTTTCAATGTTTATTGGCGGGAACATGTAAGAATAATTTGTTTTTATACGTACGAAATTACGTATACCAACAAATTATTCTTACATTTTCCCGCCAATAAACATTGAAACACTGTTAATTTGTTCGTAAAAACCTCAGTCCCGTTTTTACGAATAAAATAATCGTATTTTAGAATAACATTTTTCACCGTGTATGATAAAATTGGCCAAGCAACTTGAGTATAGCGCAAGTGTGTTAGCAATAACATGTTTTAGATTATCGCTATTTATTGGATTTTAACCCTTTTTTCTTATTGCATCATATATATATGAAAGCTAAGACAGGCAATACTATACCTAAGTATATACCTATTTAACCTTTCCTCAACCTAAAAAAAAAAAATTCAACAAATATCTAATCATTAAGGTGTTTTAAATGGTCATAAATCGCTAATACGAATTTAAATGAACGGTTTGAGTTTCTGTAATATTATAGACCTGTCTTCTCTATCTGTGTAGTTATCTATACACATTTATACATGCATATACCTACTCACGAATATTATGTACGTGATCTTAGACTGCTCAGCATCTTTTATCTCGAGGCATAACGGTCTCTAAAATGTTGGACGATGAATTAAATACCAAGGATATGTCCTACGAGAGAAAAAAATATTAATAAGTACTGACTATCTACCGAGTAAAAAATAACAACAAGCCATCTTATCTTTTTTTAGGAGTTAAAAAGTTATTTTATAGTTTATAGCCCTATCTTTGGGGATGATGTGTGAAAGGTATTTTTAGGGAAAGAAAGGAGAGAAAGTTCTGGAAAGGAAAAGGGTATGAGGGGTGGGTAGGAATCTGGGAGGAAAATATATCGAGGAGTAACGGACGTACGAATCAATCCTTCCTATTCCGGTGCAAGACGATGTTTTAAAAAGTTGGTATGGAGAGGTCTGCATAGGTTAGGTCTCCCTGAACCTGTATTTCACGATCTGGCCCTCCATGCAGTACGTGGGCAAAAGCATTCGCCGCCAAGACCTAGACAAACCCCACTCTATGAACCCGGACATCCCTGGAACTACTTGGGGTGACCTTTGGCAGGGGTGTTGGTTATCCAATACCTACCTAAATGGTACCCGTACTCGCCTCCCAAATTACTACCTTGATTCAGATTTAACTATTTCCAGTAAACCGCTCTGTTATTGCCGGAATTCCCGCAATTACCCCCCTCCCACTTTGTTAACCTCCCACTCAAAGACCCAATTTTTTTTTGTATATATATCTGTCAATATTTTGAATCATTTAGTTTAATTTAATTAAAATTAAAATGGTTAAAAATAAATTTATATATTTTTATTGTAAACAATGGCGAGCCACAAAGTTAATGCTTATTACAAATATTATTTTTATCACCCAAAAATATAATTTGCGTCCATTAAATGTATATAATCCTACAGCACGATTGCTAGTGGCTGATCCATGAATGAGTAAACCAAACAGGAAGTGGACACATTCTCTGTATTGATAAATGAGTGAACACTTTTGCTAGAATCCACACAATTCATTATAGAAGGCAACTCATTCGATAGGTACTGTAACGTTTCTATTGATTCTAAGGAAATGTAAGGCTTAGCGAAGATCCTCGTCTAATCAACATGAGGAATCATTACTAGGAAAATAAATAATTTTCAAATTAAATTGTAATTACATTTTTCTGCGAATGTTTCATTTCGTGAATCACGTATGTGGAAATATGTGGAAGGTAGTATTGGGTTTGTTGTTAGCTTCGATGTGAAACCAACTGAAGAGTGAGGTATGCAATATACAAAATTATAGATAGGTACAACTTTTACAACACATAACCCACAATATCAAATAGATAAATACAATAGTTACTAGCACACGATGTATAGATTACAAGAATTATTAATAAATAGAAAATTACTTTCGCTTTTTTTTGTGAATACCGCACGAAACACACAATTGCTCCCGTCCGGAGCCGGTGAGACCACACGGAGAAAAATGTTATTCTAAAATACGATCATTTTATTCGTAAAAAAGCTTCAAAACGGGACTGAAGTTCTTACGAACAAATTAACAGTGTTTCAATGTTTATTCTTACATGTTTCCGCCAATAAACATTGAAACAATGTTATTTGTTCGTAAGAACTTCAGTCCCGTTTTTAACCGTTTTTACGAATAAAATGATCGTATTTTAGAATAACATTTTTCTCCGTGCATTGCGTCCTCAATTGTGTATGTTTTGAAAGCAGTGGACAGGGGAAGGAGACGAAAGTGAGGAAGGTTGTGAAGTACCTAGCTATTCAGATCTGGCAATCAAACACTGCTAAAGTCATTCGAAGCAAAGTTTCAATTCTGAATGATGGTCTTTCAACATGGCACGTGTTTTAAATGAATACATTGTAAAATAAGACAAATTAATCAAATAAATTTAATGATTTTTTTTGAACCCGCGATCTTTGGATTGCTAGTCAAGACCCCCAAAACGTCATAAATACTAAGATGAACAACAGACTTGCAAACCTGGTTGTAGAGAGATCGATGCGCGCGCCGCCCTAAAGTGAAAAGTACCGGTCGTACCCAAGACACGAGTACGCGGCACCCGATCTTTAATGGGGTAAGTAGTGAGTAAATGTTAGCCTATTTTTGATTTCAGGTATCTATGGCATGATCGGCACCCATTACTGGACACGGGTACTGACGACCGAATCTTTTTTTTAAGTAACCCGATCGCTCTTTGGTGGTTCGTGAGTGGGTTACAATGATCAGATAGTTGACGTTCGAACCAGGACTTCTACAACCTTTGAAGGGTCTTAGCCACCTCCGGGAAAGACTCCGGCCGACTCCTAAAGGTCTACTTTTCCTTTCAATGCCGTATGTCCATTATCTATGTACAAGGCTGGTATTGAATCTCACACCATCAGCCACCTACGCTTCGGTCTGCCAACACTCCTTATACCCGCAAAGGTAAATGAATAGTTAAGTAGTGAGTGATTTCTGTTCCAGCACTGCGAAGATATTCAGGTACATTGGAGTCACATCGGGATGATTTATTTATTTATTTATTAGGAAAAGTTGACAGCAAATCTGAGATTATACAATGATATATTAATAAGATAGTTAATTATGCCAATTATGAACTTTCCACTGATAATGATAAATGATAAGGTGTGACATTGTAGGGTTGTTTTCTTAATTAAATTATTTTCTAGTTATAATATGTGAAAAGGAGTTACTAGTTACAATATGAAAAAAGGGGGAGGAGGAAACATGGGATTAGGATGAAGAGGCAAAGGGCGGGAATATATAGGGAGTGAATTTCTACTTAGAGTCATGTTGCTTAGTGAATTTTTCGTTTTATGTCGCGTAAAGTCGAGCTAAAAATGTCAATATGGTAATAATTTAAGTTAAATGAATGTGTGGATCTGTAGATAAATGAGTTTTGTTTGGAGTTGGTCTTGCAAAGAGGGATATTAAAAGTAAGCGACTGTCTGCTGTTGCGATATGGAACATGGAATGATAGGCGTTGGAGAAGATAGGGGATATCGATTAAGTTGTGTATGATTTTAAATAACGTTACCGAATCTGCTATATTTCTTTGGCAAGTCAACGTCTGTATATTGAAGAACTTTGCAGAGTCTTCACTACTGACATGCGATCGGAAAGAGCGGAAGTTAAGGTACCTTAAAAATCTATTTTGAACACTTTCAATTCTATTTTTATGTATTGTATAGCCTGGGTTCCACAATTGTGATGCATATTCAAGGATACTACGAACGTATGAGTAATAGTGTATTTTGAAAGTAGCAAGATCTTTAAATTGTTTGCAGGAACGGATTACGAAACCCAGCATAGAGGATCATCAGCATGATCCGGGAAGATATGCCACGATCAAGCCTAACAAATATTTGAACGATTCACAAGAAGAAAACCAAATACATCAGACGAATTGTTTCAGTTCGATTACGCATTTTAGTCAATGTTGTACATCTTCCAGAAATAAATCATTGAATCCTTAGCGGCCATCAACATGAGTTGAAATCAATAGTGTTAAATGTTGTTTATTACGAAATACTTGTCACAATACTTGTCACTTGGTATTGTGATGGAATACTTGGTATTCCGCCACAAATCAAAGTTTTTGCGTTATAGTAAGAATTTCACACAATATGCCTTTTTTGATTGATGATGTTAAAGATCAACAAAGTTATGAAAGTTTGCTCAATACAAATTAAAATGGCTCGTCTCAAAAACAGATTAAAACACAAAGTTCATCAAATTATAATAGCCAAGTAAAAATAATATTGGTTGTTAAAATCCAAGTGTACGCAGACCTTCAACACCTGACCAACGTATTAGGTATATTGAAACACCGTCGATAAAAAGTTAACATTACTTTTTTTTTCAAATTTATGGCCCCAGCCGACCGCAGGTTTTTTCCAGCGATAGGCTCTTGAATGATTATTGTTATAAATCAAATTTTAATTGATAGTTCTTGGCAAGTAAATTACATGTTCCTTGTTGGTATTGTCAAGGCGACCTAACCGCAATGGCTCGTGTGGCGTCTACAAAGACATTATTGCTTTTTGGGATCGTATCGTGGTCCTACAAAGACATTATGACTATTTGGGGCCGTATTGTGGTCTGCAGTTGTGACTTTTTTTTACGGCGAGGGACAACGTATGATTATCTCGCGGGGATTGGGGGTACTTAACTTTGGAAGAATTATACAGTTTAGTGATGGGGGACTGTTTTTTAACGGACGGGAATTGCCTAATTTCATTTAACCAAAATTCCCTTTGTCATTTTAATAATAACAGGTATTTATTAAAATAATTTGAAGTTTCTTATTGGTGTTTTTGTTTTAGAAAACCTTTAATATAAAACAGAAAATGGACCTACATGTTTGAAGAGTTAAATTTAAAAACTTTTCGAAATTATATTCTGTTATCAACACGACCATTTTCTGATAGAATAGTAAAATAAATAATTAAAAATTGCAAGCAATGCTTTAAAAGAATATTTTTTAAATACATTTAAAAATGTAAATATGTCATTTTCTTGTCATTTTTAGATTTGTCTTATATAATCGTATCCTTGTTGTATCTTTCTTTACCTACTTGTTTTCTCTTGTTATTTGTTCTACTTAACCTGCCTTTATTTTTATTTTTATGCTGTACTGAACTTAAAACTTATATTTTGATATCAAAATACCGTTATAAAATTGTAATTACTACCTCCTGCCAATGAATTGTAAGTTCCTACTATCCTAAAATGAGTTTTGTAACTCATCGGGATTGCGCTCTGGAGTTTGGTAGTATGCGTTAGTTCTCAAATAATAATAATATTTGGATAATTTGTATATATTTTGTGAAAACCTTCCTTAAGGGTGCTGTAAAACTTTATAATATATTTCTACAATCTTACTTTTAACTAAAGATTAGACAAACCATTATAACAACTTTTGGCTAAAATATTGCATCCACCGGTTTTTCGATTACTGATACAAAACTATATGTATAATGCATGTACTTTTTTATACTAGCAGAAATCATACAGGACCATACTTCAGTGGGTTATTTGAGATTCAAGAACAAGACGCCATATTTTTTATCCTTAATGTCATAATTTTGTAGCAAAAATTATAAATCTCGACAATAAACCAGATAGTTACTGGCAGAATTTCGATCATGACTAACTTTGAGCTTAAACATGTTTTTCTTATTACGTTCATATTACCTACTTAAAATGTATTCTCGTGATATTGTAACACGTGTAATCGTGTGCTTTAGACCACACGACTGAAGAAAATACTTGTATACATATATTAATTTTCTACAAATATTTATATAAATTTATTATCATTCGCCTCGCTAGATCAAGCTGTGCGCATCGATGTCCGCTCCCCATCGTGTTTGGCGCGTCACTGGTATTTCAAAATACTGACTGACATATTTCATGCACTGGCTATGAGAGGAAGAGAGAAAGAAAATGTGCGCGCACTGCTCTCTCTTGCTTGTACAGTGAACTTGTTCGCCTCGCAACGCATTTCAATTTCCGTTACACATTCGCCAGCTTACTCCCCAAGTCAAGCGTGCGTTAAGAAGTATTTACTTCAAAAAAACTTTTGCAAATATTAGACTATTCAGTAATAGTTACCTACGTGCAATAATAACTTTAACCTTCGAGAAATAATTTGATACACTCAAAGATGAATACGAAATTAATTATTCCACAAAATGTCATGGTGTCATTCAAACAAAAGAGCCAATCGAAAAATCAAACACCAAACTCGTTTCTGTCCATATAAGTTCATTTCAGACCAAGCATGAATCACACAGGAAACAACACTATAGAAAAAAAAGGTTTAATTAGGACCATGCAAATATTTCCCAACCATTCAAATTTATTAATAGCTATAATCGGTGATTAATGGTCTGTGTTTTTTCCTCCATCACATTGTTACTTTAGCGATGTTTTTTATTTTTTAGTACCTACCCAGTATCATGCTTGGATTGAGGCGAAGTTTGCTGGATGCTTGAGCTATACACAGAATATAGTATGATCTAGAAATAACGACTCGCCTTTGATGTGGTAAAACACTAACATCAGTTTGCTCGTGCCAAAACAAGTAAAATTCATTATGGATGAATTCAAAACAAGGCCAGTTAAAAATTCATAATGGATGTTTGCAGATTTCCGAAAAGGTAGTTTATTAATTAATTGTATAACCACTGGAGCGACAGAGCAATTTAAAACTTTTTTTTGAATTGCTAAAGGAAAATTTTCCACCCAAATTTAAAAAAAAATCATACCTCCGAATTATAATATGGAGACATATAAACTGATATTCGTTCTAAATAGCCAATGAATTCACCTATCTTTTTTTTACTATCGCATATTCATATGATTTATAAAAAAATATTATAAAATCGTTTTTAAACATTTTTAAGAATCTAGAGAATATTTGCCACATTGAGGCAACAAAGCAATCCGAGGATTCGGAAATAGTGCCATAATGTGACAAAAAGCGTTCGAGAGGATAATATGTAATGAAAAAAAAAATTTATAAAATTGTTATTTCGTAGCACGTCATTTTAAATCGACATAATTAAAAATAATACCGCACACATTGTTTAGTAAATGTTTCCTTAAAACACTGTTACTAACCGGCTTTGCCAGAATTTAAATTAAATTTTTCTGATCTAATAGTCGAGGATATATTAAAATCATAATATATACGTTGGTTCCATGTTAAATATCTTACCATTCCGTCAGTTACATAATAATAACTCATTTTGAAAATGACTGGCCTGTTTGTACATCTCAGAACGAAATACTTGAGCTCTTTATTGCAGTTTTTTTGACAAGACCAAAAACAGATTTTCTGTTAAAGAATAAATTAATGTTACATACCTAGGTACTATCAGAAAATTAACGTGCGGAAATTTTCTGAGAGGACATTTTACAATCTCATATTAAATAATGATAGAAAAGCTGAATAATTTTTTAGAATTTATTTTGGAGAATGCAGACATTAATCGACAAGAATATACAAAAAAACAACTAAATAACTCGCCTGCATCCAAACTATTTCTCACGGATTGACATCTTTTAGCACATGTCACAAAGTAGTATAACTGCCCTTGTGTACTTTGTAATTTATAATCTTCTCCGTGATATATTGGTGTATAACCGTTTTATGGAGAACATGAGAAAATAAATAAATATAAAAAACTTATACAAATTCATGTTTCATGCCGCCAAAGCTCACCGATAGAGAATTTTCGATGATTTAATGTTGATGTAGGTATATATGTAAAGCGAAGGTACTCACTTAGGCCTTAAGAGAGTATAACCAGAAAATACCGGAAATTTGTCCTTATTAAATCAAATTTTAGATTTTACAAAAAAAAACATAAATTGATTTTGAAAGTTTGTTATTTTATCTGGTAAACGCACTTTTTAAATTTTCAAAAACTAAGTTTATTTTTAATACGCTAAGGTTATACCGTTGGTCGTTGGCAGATTTGTTAAATTTTCAAACGAAATATTGCATTATACAACACAAATTTGAAATCATATAATCCTACAACAAAATAAATCAATACACAATCTAGTAAAGACACTTTTCAGAATTAATTTTAGTTCAATTAAAACCTTGAAATATTAAAAAAAAAAGAAAATACCTCAATTTTTCTATTTATTTATGGTCTTCAAACTGAAATATTTCAGATTTTTTTTAGACACTTATTTTATTAAAAAATCATAAATACTTTAAAAATGAATAAAAAATGCTTACCAGAAGTACACGATATTTAATAATTTATCATTGTGCGTTTTGAGCATTTGTATTGCTTACTTGAATGTAGGTATATATAGCAAGTTTTGAATGAAATAAATCGATATTAAGTTTTTAGTTTAAAAAATTTGATACGGGGAATAATCGATCTTTCTCATCGGAACTTCCCTGTACAGTTGCAAGCATTTTGGAACTTTAATTCTCAGCCGCTGGTCAATGGGTCTTACTAATAAAGTTATTGCTGTTGTTTTTTTTTACTTATTATTTTATACAACTTACAAACAACCATTAATATATTATTGTTTATGGATTCCTTTTAGAAAAATTTAGCACAAGTTATCAGTAAGGGGCTAGACTATTTTAAATTATGTGCTCCAATATGAAGAATCTAAATCAACACCATCTATAATAGTTCCCTTGGTTCCGGATCTAAACACACACACACACACACACAATAGGTATCTACAACCAAACGATTATACTACATAACAATGTTCGTAAATTCCTGAACTGTATGAATATTAAAACACTTAGATTTTTTATTGGTTGATTTTTTATCCTTCGCTCCATGCAAGATGAAGCGTATAGAAAACTATGAAAGCAACCAGCAACGGTCGAATTGAAGTAGACACGGTGAAAACATTATTTGCATACCAACTAGGTGAGAAGTATGAAGTGAATTCTATTCAGACCTACCCTAGGACCAAAAATCAGTGAAATCTTAACTCTACAACTGACTTCCTTCATTAGTTAATTAAGAAATCCTGCGAAACAACTTGTTGGCATACCATTATTTATGTTCGCCTCTTTTTGTAACATTCTGTCTAGTTAGTATAAATGTGGTTATAAGGAACTTATGTAACTACTTTATTTTGTCTTTGAAAGCTGTACGTTTTTTCTATTAAATTGTTACCATTGTATTTACACAAGCGCTTTTGATACCTTTGGCTTCTTTGTTTTTATTGTCTATAAGGTGCTCTTTAATTCGTCAATTTGAAATCTTACATTACCTTCAATTTACAATGTATTCAATTAATCCAAAAATACGAGCTTTTAAAGTACATTTACCTGATTTTAAGCAGTACTGTAGGCATGTTTTATTGGTTTGTTTGTACGTATATACGAGTAGGTAAATCAGCGAACCCAAAATCCTGAACCCATTGCGAAGTCAATTATCTGTTTTCAGTAAAAACAAAAACGAAAAATTCCTTCCATCTGAGGTATTTATAAATTATTATTAAAATGTTTATAATGTAATGCATTGTAATCGTCTAAAATTCTATAATATACACACTCATTATTTGTCCAGTCAGTAGGTGAGTTGGCGTCGCGTTTGGGTCCCACCCAGGCGTCGCGAATTCAATTCCTCGGTTGGCTAAGTCCTCCATCACGCCGCAACATTTTCTGCTCACTGTGGTGGTAGTAGAAGGTTTTCAAAATATTATCAGGTTATTCGTAACCCGGGAATGTTCTTTTTAAAAAATATCTACATTAAAAAAAAAATGGATACAGACTATACGCTTTGTCATTTGTTTTTGCAATTGGCATCTTTATTTTTATCCCAAATCAGCAAACAATTCTAAGGTAAGCCACCAAAATCTCACTGATAAACACATTGCCGAAGCTGTGACTGAAGCTGCATTATGGCAAAATTAATCATTTGTTGCTACAATATTATCAAAATCTATTCCGCTTCGCCTATCTCCCGAACATTATGAATGGGCAATATCCCCCACCATTCTGTACAAATCCATTCATTCTTTCTCAGTTCGTGTTGCAGAGGTTAGGTCCATTCATACAACTGCTGGCTGTAGCCTAAGAAAGCAGGCGACCTCAAATAAAACGCGTGGGTAGACTCATTTGAATGGAGCTCATTTGAGAGATAACTGCGAATGCTGTGTGTGGAGGGGACTTGATGAAAAAGCAGATGTAGACTCGACAACAACTGTTGCTGATAGATGCATGGTGAAAATAATGATACTTAAAGTCAAACCGGAAGACGACAGTTTATTTCTGAATAAATTAGTGGCTCATGCCAAGTTGCATAGTGAATGTTTGATTTCATTATTAATTTGTAAAGCCAAAGTTTTTATTTCTTCAAACTTCGCAAAATCACTTTGTGGCGTCATTTTGAATTAAATTAAAACAAATAACTTTGTATTAAACCACTATTATATAATCACAATTACCTACATGTTTCGAAACCGATGGTTTCTTGGTCAGGGTAGTAATGACATTAAATAACAAAAGAAACAAAAAAGTATAGACTAAAAAGAACAGACTAAAAAGAACTACGAACAAAAATATTATAGAGAAAGGTGATTAATTAATTAAAAAAATATCTTAAAAAACAATTATTTAAAATTAAATATAAAAATTATTTTAGAATATGAAAAATTACATTATATAAATTATCAAAACATAATAAAGATGTTAAAACAACAAAAATAAATTATTTTAAATATAATTATTTATAAGAAAATAAATTTAAGAGATGGCTATTTAAAAAAAATATTTGGTTATTAATAAAAAATTAATTTGCCAACCACATTTTAGAAACAAATCATTCTTTTGATATAAATAAAGGGTTAAAATTTTTACACACAAACACAACAGATTTACATTTAGCAAACATAGAAATTTTAGAAATTAGAAAAAGTGTTAATAGTAAATTAAATATTATTAGTAACCAAATATTTTTTTTAAATAGTCATCTCTTAAATTTATTTTCATATTAATAATTATATTTAAAATAATTTATTTTTGTTGTTTAAACATCTTTATTATGTTTTGATAATTTATATAATGTAATTTTTCATATTCTAAAATAATTTTTATATTTAATTTTAAATAATTTTTTTACGATATTTTTTAATTAATTAATCTCCTCTCTCTATAATATTTTTGTCCATAGTTCTTTTTAGTCTGTTCTTTTTAGTCTATACTTTTTTGTTTCTTTTGTTATTTTAATGTCATTACTACCCTGACGAAGGTACCATCGATTTCGAAACATGTAGGTAATTGTGATTATATAATAGTGGTTTAATACAAAGTTATTTGTTTTAATTTAATTCAAAGTTTTTAAGTCGTGATAAAGAAGTGTGGTAAAAATGTGTGTTAAATCCACGTTGGTACGATCGTATTAAGAATAGGGAGATCCGAAAATAACGTAAGGCCGATGAACAAGATTAAGAAATAGTCGCCAGCAGGATTCATGCCATGCGGGGCTTACAGAAGGAGAGAGGAGTAATAAATTAATGTCATTGGAAATCGCAGACGCCCCAGGAAGACATTGCATGAAATAGTGAATCAACATATCAAAATACATGGAAGTAATGTAAGAGGTGTGTGCCAAGACGGAGATGTATGGCTTTCTATCCACTCAAACAACCTCAGTGGAGAAAAAACGTGACGGTTAGTTAATAAGTGGTACCATGCCAGTATTTATGGCCACATTTCATCATATCATCTTCAGTTATCAGATAGAAGAGTTTTTATTGATTTGCTTTTTTTATTCAAAATTATAAAATCTTTAATTGACAGCCCTAATTTGTATTAATATACCTGCCAGACGAACTCGCAGCAAAGATACTTTAAAATGCAAAAATAATTCAACACAAATTACTCTGTTTATTCGCCAATTCCCAGAATTCATAGCCTGGCGAATATATTGTGAACTTATAGATATATTCAGTATTGACAATCTTGCAATTTTCAAAAGGCAACTAATTTCAATTCTATCTGCTAATAATTAACTTTTATTAGTTTTATTCTTTTATAACATCTTTTATTCTAAAACTTACGTGTAAATTAAATTCTTATTTTTTGTTGTATTTTAAATAATGAACACAAATAATTTTGTGCTTTTACCTACTAACTAGCTTTTATAAATTACACCTTGTTGTATTTTAGGTCTTATTTAATTTAATTTAACTCTTTATATTTATATATATTTTGCTAAATTTTATTAGTTTTTTTTAATAGGGACAACTCTTATTATTTTATTCTCTGCTATAATGTTTCTTACCTCACAAGTAAAATAAATAATTTACTAGTTATACTTAATTACTGTTATACTTTGTATACTATATAACCTGTTATATTTAATTACTGTAATCATTATGTAAAATGTTCATGTAAAATAATAAATAAATAAATAATTGTGGAAGATTGAATGCAGTCTGTGCTTCGTTCAGTTCATATCGCAGTCTAATTTATCCAACTGATATTATCCTTCTTTAACAACATTATTACCTAGGTACCAGATTTTTTTTATCTTTGGCGGGGTTTTCCGAGCACGGCCAAATTCATGATCTTGCTACTTTTGCAAATATCTTTTAATGTTCGAGGTTGACCTCCACAATATCTCACTTTATCTGAAACTACTGGTTTACTTCGTTGATGGGAGTACCAATACTTATTTTATCTATATACTATAAGGCGAATGTAAGAGAACACCAGGCTTGTCGTCTCTGGTTCGTAGGTACTTCGCCAAGCCTAATGAGAGCCCCCAAGTTACACAAAGTTTTCTCTTCTGTGGGGCCCACTGCAGGGGGCCTGCAGACTGGCAGACCCTCGGGATGCTAATCGGTTTTTTAATATAACGTTCTCAAATTTCCAAACTTTGTGAGACTTTGCTTTTTGACAACATTTAGCATTATTGTTGTCAATATTTAATGAAAGGTCAAACTACAAAGCAAAGCCATTTTAAAATCATTGGATATTTTTAAGGGTAAGGTTATATTAAGATCGTTATCACATAAATATCGTATTCACTCGGCATTTGAAAAGCGTAAGTAGATATTTATATGAAGGCACTTCAATATGAAGATGTTTTGTGTTTAAGTATTATTTTTATAATAAGGTATCAGATATCAATAAGATTTTCTTACGTTCCTTAAAACAAACCCTTTTTAACAATAACAACATGTAGTAGGTATAAACTTAAATGTCATTTTTTATAAAGTCTTCAATTGCGTGGTTAACGAAATTTATAATTTAGATAATAAATATGTCAAAATTGTATTTTGTACAGATTTCAACAAAATATGCAACTCCTCAAATATTATTCTCCTAAAATGTTACAGGAATGATCATTGACTTTATCATATCATTCAGTTACCATTCATTGGTAAATATAATCTTATAATTTCAAAAGTAAATATGAACATGGTCGAGAAGATATAAACAGCATAATGAGAACTATCCCTAAAATTAGCAAACGGTTAAAAAATAGATAAACATTTATCTTTACAAGATAGCGCTTGACTCTAGGCAATTAAGACGATGTGAATAGTGTTTTTCCAAGAACAAAACAGGGTTGTTTAAAGAATAGCATCTAGATAAAGCATTTAATATAACCGCAAGCTAAACTCGTAGGTGTCTAAGTAAACATTATCTAATATTTCCTAATATTACTGAAATTATAATCTAAGTTAGAGCAAGATTAAAGCAACTGTGCAGCTTTATAGGACGCTATAATAAGATTACAAGAGATCCATATCTGGTCTCCATTGATTTACCTGCGATCTGGTACTAGATTCAACCGTCTCCAGTGTGTTATGACGGTATTAAAGACGTTATAGAACGTCAAGATTAATGTTCGATCTCTGGTAAACAAGTTCTTGATACGACCAGACATTATAATATTATATTTTAATATGCAAAACGCCGATCTTACAAAATTGATCTCTTACGAATAACCCTGGGGCCAAGTCTAGGAAGCCGATTCAGCTGTTCGTTCTGATAGCTCATAACTTGATAAAGATTATAAAATATTGGTTGCTGACCCTATCCTGATTAGACCAGTCACTCAGAGGAGTTTTGATCATTTCTTTTTAAAAACTATTAGGTTTAGTTCTCAACTACACAGCTGAGTAGAAACAGAGGTGAAAATCGTTGTTGAATGCGATATCTCGGATAAAACCATTGTCCGGAACCTTCACATATCCGGAGAAGGGTACCTAGTACCTACACGTCTTTATAACAAATATTAAAACGGAAGGTATATTTTAATGAAATATTATCGCAGACCCGTGAAATAGTAGGATTTGTGATAAATAGATAAAATATTTGCATTGTCATGTTTGCCTATCAAAATCAAATATTGTCATTTTCTTTATAATATGTAATGATATTTTTCGTTGGAAAATTAGAGGTACGTCAGAAATTTATCTTTTGAATGAACGCCGTTAGTAAATTAAAAAAAAAAACGTCAAAAATTTAAGCAAAAGAAATACACATTTTAATTATAGAATAAATGCACATTTCAAATTAGAAATAAAAATAAAAGAGTTTCCTGATTACGGGTAGGTTTGAATTCACACTATAATCACTTCCTGCTAAATTTTTCTATTTGGGACGCTGTACGGGTACCGCAGCCCCGGGAACCATTTATTAGATTACCAACACCTCTGACATAGGTCATACCAAGTATCATCAGTGACTTAGGTCAGGTTTATCCGGACCAACTGCGTGGCAGGCCGAATCGGGAGAGACTGGTTGAGGAGACCTTTTGAACTCTCCAGCAGGAATACTTCGGAATACCGCTACGCACCGCACTGGGACTAGTAGATTCATAAGTCCGTCACTCCTGGATACACTGACCCCCAGATTCTTATCACAAATCATATATTTTTCCTTCCCAGCACGTCCTTTCCTAATAAGACCCTCCACACAACATCCCCAAAGAAGACATGGGCCCTGAAGGGAATTATTTTCCTCAACGCCTCCGGTGTGGATCTAATGCAAAAAATATATATATGTATATATTACAAGCTTCTGCCCGCGACTTCGTCTGCGCAGGATTATTACTTCGAGTAGCCTATTTTCTTTTCCTGGGTCCCAAACATATTTTTACCAAAATTCTTAAACTATTTATTTAAAATGTCTGTAATTCTTGATTCGATTCAAAGTACTCGTCTAAGTATTGGGCGAGTGCTTTAAATAAATTCACGAATTTAAATATTTTCTAAGTAGAATTTTGATTTAACAATCATTGTTTTGCAAAATGTCATTCTCAAATTTCGACATTTTCTATTAAACAATAATTTATATTCATAACATATATTAAAAATATCTAGCTTTATAAATTATAGCCTTTATGTTATTCTGATGTATGAGCTATATTATTGTAAAGTTTCATTAAAATCCATTCAGTAATTTTTGCGTG
This sequence comes from Limnephilus auricula, assembly GCA_951813805.1. Lineage (NCBI taxonomy): Eukaryota > Metazoa > Arthropoda > Insecta > Trichoptera > Limnephilidae > Limnephilus > Limnephilus auricula. Next base: position 22,552,736 of record OX638401.1, read on the forward strand.
AAAGAGTAACAAACATACATACATCCATACATAATTTCGGGTTTATAATATAGTAAGATATGTATATTTCAAATAATGCCTACCCATGAGAATTTAAAAAGGTAACAATCTAATCGTACGATAGTTAAAAAAACTTTTTTTTAGATTCAGCGAGTTTCATAAACTATTGGTGAAAAACCACAGTATGAATTTATATACAATTACATAACCTCTTTAGGAAGGTTTTAAACACCCAAAAGTACATAAACTAACTTTGTCTAACTTTTCTTTTGCGATTATCTATCGAAAATGTTTTAAATAGGCTCCCAGTCAAGTACTAACATTCACATTTTGAGTTTATTTGAACGTCGTCACTTGAACTGACCAGTTATAAAATTAGTCACCTGTATTTTTGACTCGGCGTGGGCAGTATTTGAATAAGTGTGGCGCCAAAGTTAAGATTCATCTCAGCCACTTATAAAAAATTGTGACGAAATTGAACCCGGCTTCATTATCATAAGAGCCTCGAAAGTGTGAATTCTAAATTCAAACTTCACATTTTGTTAAGTGTCATTTTGTACACAGATTTTTTTTAAATGATGATATATATATTTATTAAAGAAATATTATTAAAACCATCCACGAGAAAACAATATTATTTTCGAAGAAGACTACAAAATTAATAAATAAACATTGATGTGCAAAATACATTTTTGTTAGTGTAAATATAGTATAACTATGATTTCACCAGTGTCCAAATAACTATAAACATTATAAGAAATATGAACATAGTACCTCCAGCCTTTTATATTTAAAATATCTGCATCAAAATTACATAATTTTTACAGAATAAATTAAAAGTACCTACCTACCTACTGCTACGTACGTACCTACGAACCTACCTACTTACACGTTTTTTTCATAATATCATACTGCGATGAAAAAGAGACTAACCGCAAGGAACAAAAAAATAGCTTGTCTAACCATAGCTAGATTTCCTACGCACCTCTTTAAACTACAGGGCATATTTGGCATTTTGTTAAAAAAGCTTTCAGACAAGACAAGAGAAACCTACCTAGAAAAATATTTTTATTTTTATCCTATTGATTTGTTAAAAAAAAATGTTAAAAAGTGTTTTTGTAACAAGTTAAGATAGCGATATCCTCGCACTGGGATCTCCCGTGCTGAGGATTTTATGTATATGTGAAAATGTTATTAAAATTATATTATAATAAATGAAGTTGCTGAAAGAATCGTATATTATATTATGTACCTAGTTTGAATTTGGCGCCAATATGTTTGAATATGCCGTATGCATGTCACCCAATGTTTTGTATCCAACTTTTTATTTGAGTTTTAAATGTTTTCATGTTGTTGTGATTTGTGAATTCTAATTTAGAACGGGATTTTGTTGTAGAGTTACGAGAATTTTTTGTCCAAATTAGTTAAAAAATTAGAAGTTGCTGGTTGGATATATGGTTTTACCTTGAGAGTGTTTGTATTGTTATTTTTAATATGCGTTTTTCGTGTTATTTCTTGATATGTTAAACAGTGGTATGGATGCTGATAATTGACAAAGTGGAAGGCGGGGGGAGCAAACGAAGATCACTGATCTATCTCCATATAGCGCTGGACTACGAGGAGTGGTGAAGTCCGGTTCATCAGGGCAATTAAATTATAGGGATATATATATATATATATATAATTTATCATTTTACATTTTCTTGGCAAGATTTGTAATGGTGGAAAATTAATACAAGACCCTTAGTAAAATAAATCATTTGCGGATTGATAGTTTTAACAACTAAGTACCTAGGATGCATTTATATCATTTTTTATATATTTTTAATATACAGAAATCAAGCTTTGTGTTTAGATCAGAATGAATGCAATGTTAAACTGTGGATTATTTTTAGCCAATGGTATAAAAGACATGAGATTGGCTTAAGTGCTACCACCCAAAATATTTTATAGAAGCATGTGTTTATAAATGACTCCTACAGTGCAGACATGTGGTAAACTGTACTCCATGGTTTTGAGGAGTTTTGATATAATGGCAAACAGAGCTCTGGGCCAAAAAGGCCCTTTTCTTTTTCATCATGATTTAAAAAAAATGGTTGTTGGATGACTTTTTGATTATGCCTTTTCCAGAAGGCAGAAATAAATTCAGCAGTCTTTGAACGCAACATTTTGCGTAAAAGGTTTAAACTAACTATATTTATTTTATTGTAAAATAACGAATTCAATAAAAAATAGCAAATTACTCAATTATATACTTTCCGCTGCTGATGATAATAATTGACAGGTAAAGGTGTGGATTTTGCATTAAAATTTACAACGTTAAATGAGAGTTTGGAGGTTGGAGGGGAACATAGCATTAAGCTAAAGGGACGAAGGAAGGTGGTAGGTGGAAGGTAGTTTGAGTGATTTGGAGTGTGGATTAGCTTGTGTCGCCCTCCATAGAGAGAAAAAAAATAGCCTTATTTTTAAACGCCCGGGGTCTCAAAAGTAGCGTATGATCTATAGCTATTCGAAAACGTTAAAATAAATGAAATTGGTGTTCACTATTAGCTCGCTAAAATGGCCGGAAGTTTTGAAAAAACAAAAACAAGTTTTGAAAAAAAAAATATAGATTTCGGGAAAAAAATAAAACGAAGTATCAATACTTTATATTTTGTAGCTAATTTTTTTTTTTTCAAAATGTCGTCTAAAGAACGCCATATTTTTTTAAATGTGTTATGTGTTCGTTAAAAATATAAAAAGGGAAAATAACATTTTATCTGGATAAAATCAAGATACTAAACAATAACTACACCAAAATTTTTGAACAACATACAACGAATAAGTGCCCAAAACACACAATTGGTGAATATACTGAAGACTTAGCTTACGGAACGAATTTATTTGTATTAGCTTACAATGACATGTTATTCTAAATACTTGAAAATTGTTACTTATGTTTTTCATAATTTTTCTTTTATCTTTATAAAAAAATATTATATTTCTGTAAAAAGTTTATAAAATAAATAACTAAAAAAAAAAATAAATAAACAAAGGATGCTCAAAATTTAATGTTAATATATAAACAATTTATATTATAACTGTGAAATTGTCTACTTTTCGTTATTTTCTAATTGGAGTTGATTGTGGGTTCAACAACATCGAATTTTTAAACAGCCTAGGCTTATCTCGTATACTATCTACCACTGGTCATAGTGCCTATTCTGCCTATACCAGTTTTTATGAATGAACGTAAAACCTTGAACCTCTGGCACTCACGAAATTTGCATTAACGTCCATACCAAATACTAACGAAGTTTAATAGCTATTCATTCATTAAAAAGCCAGTTTTTAATATATTCTGAAGTTATTTTAAAATATTGTTGAAGTTGTAATTCGTTACCTTTTGTTGAAATGCAAAGTTAATTACGAAGGTATGCAGGGAGATATAGGAACATTTTGAAAAATCTTTGTAGATTAATTTTGTCAATAATTATTACAGAAAAGCCGTTTTATCTGTCAACACGTAGGCAGTAATTACTTAAAGCTAAAGGTCAATTCATCTATTCAACTAACAGTCGTTGATATAGTACTGGTAGTTAGTAGTCACCACACGCTTTGCGACTGTAAATGTATTTAATTTTATTGAAACAATTTAAAAATACGAAATTAACTCTAAGGCAATCTTCTTTTTATTGTTAGGATTAATTGGATATTAGGTCCATACATATGAAATTGGCGTTTTGCCGTACTGGCAACTTTGATCTCAAATATCTTCTCTTTGTTTAGGAATTCCAAATTCAAATTTATACAGCTATTTAAAGTAACCTCCTGCCGAACCAGCCAAACCATGCCCCTTTCCAAAAAAGTTACTTGTGAGCGTTTGGTGGACTAGTGCTAGTGTCGTTCACTACAATTATAATTTTATTATAATTTTCGAAACACAAATACATGAGTAAAATACCTGTATAAATTTGAATTTGTAATTTCTAACCAAAGAGAAGATATTTGAGATCAAAGTTGCCAGTACGGCAAAACGCCAATTTCATATGTAATGACCCAATATTTCGATGATATTGAGAATTATATATTTTGGGAAAAAAACAATTACATATCGCCTAAACATGGGTAGAGCTGAGGGCTTACCGCTGGCTTCAACATATATATTTGACAGTCATAAAGAGCTGGAAAAACTGGAAAAATGAAAGAAGGATATATGTCTAAAGCTCGAAGCAGAAAGCTTGTAAAGAAGAGGGTGAAATGGTTAATTAAAATTTTCATAGCACATGATGGAATTGTTAAAGTTCCAGACAGATAAAGCTGATACAAAATTGTCGTAAGGCGATAGTTCACAGTCCCATTGTTGTTGGTGATTCGTATAACATCCAGATGATTGTGATTCATGTAACACTAGAGCGCCCCTGTCTGTACAATCTAAAGACAGGAGAACTATGTCAGCACCCTGTTGGGCAGCTTTGTGAGTAGGGTTAAAGCAGGAGCGCAAGAAAGGGATTTATTCATATAAGTCTTGAAGAGACTCGCAATATAGAAAGGAGGAAAAATAGACGCCGGTAGCTAGAGCCAATTTACGCAAAACAAGTAGAAGAAACGACCAGTTCTCAAAAAGCCAACATCAACTGTAAACGAGTGTTTCGCTCGTGTCCCTTGTATTTCACGAACGTTCGCCGGTGGACCGGGGATCAATGCTGCTAGTTCCTTAGAGCATACTCCATTAAAATACCTGAACAGACTCAGCAAGCATTCATTGAGTACGTGCATTATAGACGGCAATTGGAACAATGGATTGTCAACCAGACGGATCGCCCTCCTTTGCACTCGAGAATCGAGTGAGTAAGTAAGCATTTCAATTGAATCTTTATTAGAAGGGTGCTCCCATGAAATTGCATCAGACAGTCACTGATCTCCCTCTTTGCCAAAATCAGACATGCTTCGGTTTATGAAAAAAAATGAATTCACAACCAAAAAACTTTGCAACCACGAATAGACCGATAGTGAATGTGAATTTCGGCAACATACGCGGTCTGTACACCAACCTAATCTCCCACCCACCACCAGCTTTTTCTAAAAATCTCGGTTAATAGGTTATATTTCTTTACTCAATTCTTCAAGATAACATTCCGCACAACGGTTTCCAAGTGAAGGAACCAAAGATCCGGAACCAAGAGGTTTCCCAGGTCTTGAATTAGTTGAAAGTCGACAAACCAAGTGACCTGGCACAGTTGTCGGCTATTGGAGCTGACAATTGGCGACCAGAGAAACCCCGTAACAATTGGCACCATAACGTGGGGCTCCGAATTTTTTTTCTATCCCGGTCGCTATGCGGAATGAAAACTTGTCGAAATCCTCCCCGCATAGGAATTGTTTTGTAAACATTAATTATGCTTTTGTTACTCTGCACCCAGTGAACAGTGAATTCTGTGAAAAAACCACAGAAATCTATGTGTAAGTCGGATCCATACATCGCAGTTGGAATAACGGCCATCTTGAACGCCCAAAAAAGCACCAACCGTTTTGACCGCGAAATTGACTGCGCATGCGTAACCCCTTTGTTTACCGAGCTACGGTCAACGTCGCGCCAACACCAACGGCAAGTGTCCACGCAGTAGATACCCATTCTCTAGATTGCGCGCGCAAATGCATTGTCTTGCGCCAAAATCCAACGGAAAAAACCCGTCGAACAAAACAACTACTTGTTGCTATGCGGTTTTTATAACCAAAACGCCTCTTATAACCAAATCGGATTTGGCAATGAAAATAATTTTTTTAAACTTGATTCTGGAACTACAATCATTTTGTGAATCCTTTGATTAGAAATCTCACACCTACGTTTTTTTCTGCACAAGACACCAATAGGCCCACTTGTCTGTCAAATTGGTACAGTTTATATTCCACCAAATGGACAAAATAATGATTTTCTTTCCCATTCTATGTTGTAGGTACCGTAAATTTTTTTTTTCAGCATAAGTGAAAAGTGAATTGTGTTTTTTTCCTTACATAAGTGAAAAGTGAAATAATAATAAAACCCATGATTGGTCCCATGAATAAATAAAATAATTTTAATATGGTTAACGTATCAAATTCCATATTCAGTTATTTTCTTCCGGAAGTTTATCCCCTATTTGCCAGAAAAGTGCCTTTTATGAATTTTAGTGCCTTTTGTGAATTTTAGTGCCTTTCTCAGTTCAAAGTGATTTGTGGAAAATAAAAAACCCATTTTCTAAGGGTCAGTCCTGGCCAAATTTTCAAAAAAATAAATAAATACTTGTGAATTTCACAATTTTCCCAAAAGTGGTCAGTGAAAAGAAAAAACCTTTACTACTAAGGTCTTTCCACGCAAAATTTTTTTTCACTTCCTCTTTCCTTGGACAAAGATTTTGGTGTCATGTATACTAAATTGTAGTGTGAAACACAGTTTTCTATAACTATTTTGGAAGTGCCAATTAGTGATTACCAAGTGAAAAGTGCCTCACAAAAATTAATTTTGCGTTTTCTAAAGGAAACCCCTGGCCAAATTTTTTTCACCACCCGGGAAACTCACAATGGATAATAACCAAGCTATTGCGTCATCCAACCTGGGCATAATTCCCAACGTGCACAGCTTATCCAAGGCACTCCTACAAACTGCTTTAAAGGATAGAGGACTCTCGCCATCAAGCAAATCCAAATCTACATTAAAAGCATATGCACTTTTATTCAACAAAAAGTACATTAGGAGAATAAACCTCGCTCCCTCAAGCGAAAATAATTCGCGTTCAGCTACGCAAATGTTGGATAATCTTGCCCCTAACAAAGAACCTATGCCGCAAGTATTGATAAAACAGGACATCACACCCACCTTGACACAAGATAAAACTTACGATTTATCATCCTGGAAAGTCAAATATAATGGCGTCTCCGATGTGCTGGATTTCATAGACCGTATTGAAGAAACGGCTACAATTAAAAATATCCCATTCGAGATTCTACGGAAAAACTTTATAGAACTCATCTCCCCAGAATTAATACCCTGGCACCGCATTCAAAAAACTAAATGCAAGGACTGGAATAAACTCAGATCTGCCCTAATCTCCAGCTTCGGAAAGACGGAGGCCCAGCACCGGATCAAATTATCTTTACTATCTATCAAACAGCTAGTAAATGAACCCGTGGCATCATTCATAGAAAGGGCTGAATCCATTAATATCAAACTTTCACATCCTGTTTCGGAAGCTGAACTATTACCAGTCATAACTGATGGCCTTTTAAGCAAATACGAGAACATCATTACCTCACAAAAAATTGCATCCCTGGCCCAGTTAAACGAAGTCTGTCTCCTTCTGGAATCGTACCAGGACAGAAAAAACATAAAGAATATGCCTAATAATATAGTGGTGCCAAGCCGCTCGTCTGGTTTGAAGCCAGAATTTGACAACAAAAAATTGTGCTCTTTTTGCAAAAAAGTGGGCCATCTGGCCACTACTTGTTTCAAGCAGGCGAGGCTGTTGGAATCCAAGGAACCCCGAACTTTCAAGAGGCATCACTCTAGGGACCGCTCTCCTCCGCGCGACGAACTGAGCAACATTTTCAAAAAATCAAGGCACAACACTGAAAGGTTACAAAACCCAAGCGATGTTAGACCTCAGGTGGACTTCTCCAAGCCCCCACCAAATTTCTACATGAAGAGGCCAAAAAACTAAATAATAACCTCTCAGGCACCCATTCGGAACCAAGGTCTAAAGAATGGACTGATTGGTTATCACACATTAAATATTTTAACCAGACCTTAAATGTTTCTTCGGTTTGTTGCAAACAAGCTAAAGATGGGAGACCCTATGCTTTTTTCTCTGTTAACAATGTACCCTTTTCCGGTTTACTTGATAGTGGTGCATCTGTCAGCTGCCTTGGCAACAATGCTCACCTGCCGTTTGTTAACAGTGATTTTAGAATTTCGCCCCAATCGACACACCTGACGACTGCAGATAATGTTTCCCAGCCAGTCATCGGTGCCCTTGCCCTACCAATTAATTGTAACAATAAAATAGTTACAATCAATTTTCTAATAGTGCCCTCTATATCCCAGAATTTCATCCTTGGCGTTGACTTCTGGAAGGCTTTTAATGTTGCTCCCCAAGTATTTAATACCTCTGGCGAAACCTCCACTGCTGCTCAAATTAGTGAAATCCGCACAATAATACCTCACGAAAATTTAAGCACGGACCAAGCTCTCCAACTAAAGGAAATGGTCAACAAATTCGAATCAATATCTTTCGAAAAATGTGGATTAGGTTTGACAAATTTGGTTGAACACCCTATTAAAACCAATGGCCCACCCATAAAGCAACGTTATTACAACTTAGCCCCCCAAAAACTTAAACTTTTAGAAAATGAACTTGATGAAATGTTAAAAATGGGTGTGGTGGTTCCCAGCAGAAGTGCATGGACCAACCCAACCCTTTTGGTTTCTAAAAAAGACGGCTCTGCACGTTTCTGTCTCGACAGTAGACGTTTAAACTCTTGCACGGAAGCCGATGCGTACCCCTTACCTTACGTCCACGCAACCTTAGACAAGCTGCGTAATGCCAAGTTCATCTCCTCTGTTGATCTAAGCAAAGCTTTTTGGCAAATACCCTTGGACGCAGAATCGTGCGAAAAAACTGCTTTCGTTGTACCTGGTAGGGGAATGTTCCATTTTAAAAGATTACCCTTTGGTCTAAAGAACAGCCCCGCCGAGTTGCAAAGACTGATGGACAAACTTTTCGGTCCTGAAGTCGATAACAGCCTGTTTTGTTACCTTGACGACCTTATCATCGTCAGCGATACCTTTGAAAAACACCTATTAATGCTGGAGAAGGTTTTTCAACAACTCAAGTTCGCTGGTTTAACCATCAACTTGAAGAAGTCAGAGTTCTGTAAGTCTCGTCTACGTTATTTGGGATTCATTGTCGACGAAAAAGGTCTAAGAACAGACCCGGCTAAGGTGGAAGCCATGGCAAACTTTCCCCGACCCAAAAACGCGAAGGAAGTCAAAGGTTTCCTTGGACTTGCAGGTTATTACAGGAGATTCATCAAAGACTTTTCCACTATTGCAGCCCCCTTAAATAAAATTACCAGCATCCGTAAAGGTGTCAGCAATTTCCGTTGGTCTGTTGAAGCGGAAGAAGCGTTTACAACTTTAAAAAATGCTCTTCAAAAAGCTCCCGTTCTGAATTGCCCGGATTTTGCACTCTCTTTTACCCTCCACACGGATGCCTCCAATGTAGGAATCGGTGGAGTCCTTACTCAAGAGTTCCCTGACGGCGAACACCCTGTAGCGTATTTTTCCCGTACATTGAATAAACACGAGAAAAACTACGGCATTACCGAAAAAGAGTTATTGGCTGTATTGGATTCTGTTCACCATTTCCGCGGTTACATAGACGGTAGCAAATTTACTGTAGTCACAGACCATAGTAGTTTGAAATGGTTGATCTCTTTAAGCAATCCCTCCGGTAGACTCGCTCGTTGGGCCTCCCGTTTGTCTCAGTACAATTTTGATGTTGTTCACCGTAAAGGCGCGGACAATATTGTCCCTGACGCTCTTTCAAGAATTGAACTGGCCTCATTAAATGTTGACACAATTGCCCCCCCCCATCTACAAAAGATGAATGGTACTTGAAAATCTTTGAAGGTTGTAAAAATAATCAACAAAAGTTTCCTAATTTTATCATAAAAGAAGGACAGCTATACCGTAATTGCAAGGTACCACTATCCATCCTCGAAGATTACTCGTGGAAGCTTGTCGTTCCCCTCGAAGGTAGAGAACAAATAATTATTGACAATCATAGTGCTCCCGACTCCATACACCCAGGAAATTTCAAGACGTATAAAAAGATTTCCTTGAAGTATTACTGGCCTGGTCTCTTTAAGCAAGTTCGCAATTACATCTCTAAATGTGAAATTTGCAAAGCTTATAAACATAGCACGGCAGCACCTGCCGGCCTAATGGGTAATCCCAAACGTGCCGACAGACCCTTACAGTCATTGTCAATGGACCTCGTCGGACCTTTTCCTCGAAGTTATGCCGGACACATGCACATACTTAGTGTAGTGGATGTTTTCACTAAATTCTGTTGGATCTTCCCTTTAAAAAGAGCCAACGCGTCCGCCATCATCAAACTTCTGGAAAAACACATCTTTATACCTTACGGAACACCCAGGACCGTAATTGTTGATAACGGAAAACAGTTTATTGCCCAGGAATTCAAAGAATTTCTTGCCAAATACGGAATCAAGGACATTTATTATAATACCTTGTACACTCCCCAAAATAACACTGTCGAACGTTATAACCAGACAATCAACACAGCTCTGGCTATTCTAGTTGATAAAGATCAACGTACTTGGTGTAAAAACCTAGATAAAATTCAGGCTGCTATGAACAACACTGTCAATCTGGCCACTGGTTACACACCTTTCTTCTTAAAACACGGCATGGAACAAGTTGTCCATGGCTCTCTACATAGGGACACTAACTTTCCGACGTCAATTGCCACCACAAGCAACCCCACCGCGGACTATGCCCACCGTCTGGAAGAACTGTCGGCCATTTACAGTGAAGTCACTGATGCTCTGCTCCTGGCTCATCAAAAGAGTGCGGACAGATATAACCTACGTAGGAAACATGTCACCTTCAATACAGGAGACATAGTTTGGAGAAAGAACAACACACTTTCCCAAGGAGCCATGTATTTCTCTGCCAAGCTGGCACCACGTTTCGTGAAGGCCAAAGTTCTAAGAAAAATATCAGATCTAGTGTACTCCCTGTCTGACTCGTCTGGTAAACACATTGGTAATTACCATATTAAGGATATTGTAAAGTCTGGAAGTGAGGAGTCAAGTAAAACTGCCCCCACCATCTCAGCAAACTTAAAATGATCCAGTGTGTATCACCACAACCTTTTGTAAGCACATCAAGTCTTGCAATGGCTGGCGTGTAAAGTGTCAATTACATGTCCACCCTTTCGTTGATAAAACGAATATTGTTTAAAAAATCACTTTTGTAAATTTATGTACACTCCACGGTGTAGTTTGCTCCCGTTCATGTTCTTGAATTGGCAACCACCGTAATTTTGTTTCACACGTCCTTTTATTTTTTTTTCTCTTTTCTCACCTGTCCTAAAATTGATCACTTTAGAGCAGAGACACCCTTCTAGTCACAATGTTTGGGAAGTCATGAACCCAATCATTGCCTCTCAACCCCTCACACTACGCAACGTTCATGCCATGGCACGCTTTGCTATGACATGCAATATTGTAATTTTCACCATTTTTGTTTGTTGTTTTTCATCATATCGGAAGGAATCTCTTCAATTTTTTTCTTTTTCCATGAAAATTATGTTCTGCAAGAACTGGAGCGTCGTTCTAAAATCGGATTTGGTAAACTCCAAAGTGTTAAATCACGAACCAGGACTAGTTAACCATTTTAACACGCTCCATATTTTTACCTACCATGGTAAAGATAAGTGGTTACTCACATAATCACATTCCTTGTGCATAGTAGTTTTCAATTTTTCTTAAAAATTGATGGCGTCCTACCCGAGCTCTTTGCTAACAAATTGGATTTTGACACGTCCATTTTGAAATCATATGTATATAAATAAAGGAAAAACCTTTAAATTGGTCTTTCCACCCTTATGCAAATCCTCATGGGCTCATTTCAACTAAAGTACGTAAAACCAAATACTCGGTCTTTTGTTGTTATAAGAAGTCCTCGATTTGTCTTTTCTCTACTATTATAACATGTATGTCTTGTATTACATGCTTCAACCCCTTCGGAAAAGGTTAATAACGGCAACCTTGATTTCCGTACATAAATAACTGCAGTTTAACGTAAATCATCAATGTTTTGTTTGATCATCGTTTTACAAACATTGGCATTCATCTCCAGTTCCGCCATAACCTGGTAGGTTTGTAACTGCACAAAGGGTATGTAAAACCATATTTGGTCCCTTTCCTTGGTCTTCCTCACTGTAGGTTGCCACAACGAAGAGTGTGTAAAACTATAAGTCCGTTCTCGTTGTTGTCACATGGTGTAAACAGGAATGTACCCTGTCATCACCCCGCCCTTATAACATATGAAGTAACATAAATTGCTTACCTCCTTGTTATTCTATCGTACGCTCTTGGGCTACGGAGTTAGTTAATCTAACAAATCTTTATAAATTGTGTCAAAACGACCATTGTTAACGTTTATTGTGTTGTATTTAAACGTAACCCTGTTACATTATAGGAGAGATCCTTAGAACATCCACCATTATAGGAGGGATCCTTAAAATACCTGCCGCGATACGAGAAGTTCGTCATAATCACTTTTGCTCATAGCTAAATGTTATTGAGTTGGTCGTGTGACATATTTGTCATGAGTACCGTTTTGTATAATCTGTTTTGGTCGTGTGTCATTCATTTGTCATGAGTACCACCCTGTTTTGGTCGTGTGTCATTCATTTGTCATGAGTACCGCTTTTATGTATAATTGTGTACAACCCTTGCACACGAGACGTGGAGACGTTAAAATACTTACCGCGATTCGTGCGAACGACATAATATCGGCTTTGCCATCTTCTTTAAGAGGCATTGTATAAACTCTTTGACTTCTGTCTATAATTGAGTTATATCTTGCATGTATTTGCATATTTTGTACACTATACGTGGAGACGTCAAAATACTTACCATGAGTCGTGCGAACGAAATAATATCAAACCCTTTGTGTGCGATCTACGAGATGTAGTCCACAACCCTTTGTTGTTATTCAACGCCAATGCCCGTGGACTTCCTGTTTTTTTTTACTTCTTTGCAAAAAGGAAAGAAGCCCAGGAATATCTACTATCCCAAAAGGACTAGTTAGTAGCTTCACTACTAACTATGGGGCATAGTGCTGTGGGAGTTAATCGATTGAGCACAAAACCACCTAACTCGTTGTCTGGGGAACGAATAAGAAAACCCCCAGGTTTGTGAAATTGGAGCGAGGGTCTGTCTTTTCTCACAATCATGTAGAAGTTTTTAAAATGACTCCTAATCTTTTGCCCAATACACGCGAAAGATTAGCCTCTTTGATATAAGGTGTATTCAAATTTCTCCTCATCCCTTTTTTAAAATGTAAAGAGTCAGGAAATCTGCTGGTTGATTATGTTTCATCCTCACATAGAGTTTGAATTGGAAATTAGTCCAGTCTCTAGCAAATTTCGTAACTCGTCTCCTTTCTCCACTCCTCCCTCCCATCCCCCATGTTCTCAGACTTATGTTATGAAGTGAAAAATCTGTCGTTGACCATATTTCGCCCTCACTTGGAGTTCGAATAGGTAATTGTCCGGTTATCTACAGGTTTTCCCCCTCAATCTCTGCATACGTCTCACCATTTTTTTGTTTTTCTCTCTTCTCAATTCTACGAAACACATTTATGAATGTTGGATATGTACGATATGCACTTGGCGTACCGTCTGTCTCCTTTTGACAACCTTTATTCATGTATTGGTTTCCCTTTGCCGTGACTAGTTCACGATTCCTTGTCTTGTTCTTTGTAATTCTACGAAAATGTTACCATCTCATGTTAACATAGGCCATAGAGGGCCGGTTGTTTTTTAACCAAGACATATTGTCACTCGGCAAACGCCAAGCCATCCTGGTAAAGGATAATGTTCATGTAATCACAATTTAGTTAGGAATCTCTCTCTTCGTTACTCTCTGGGTCGGTTGGTTAAAACCTCGTTTATTTCTTTATTTGGACACATTTTGTTTCTCTCCAAACCTTTTCTTCATTGGTCCCTAGGCAGGTAAACTTCAAGAATTTTGCTCTAATAATAATTTCTCCCGGATTTAAAAAGAAGCCCAGGCGGATGTCATCACCAACAGCCAAGCTGAGCTTCACTTCCTGACAGCACGCGCTGTGGTTACAAGGTCCCTCCTGCTGCCATTTTCTACGCATTTGTTTCTGAAAGCACAAACCATACCGCCCATATGTATGTTGTTTTGTCATGCCACAGCAAGCTGAGTTGTCCCACTATACATTATGACACTCTGAACTACCTTTTGGGCACGCTAGCTCCTAGGTTTGTTCTTACTCTTGCTATCAATGCCAACTTTGTCGTCTCTTGCCTGTCATGCAGTGACGCAAATATCGTCTTGTGTAAACCATTATTACCTTGACCCTCCAGTATTCGCTGAATGCGTACCAATACAAGTTATCTTGAGCTACATTATGCTTCAATAACTATTATATACGATCCGTGTGTACCATAATAACACTTAGGATTCGTACTGGCATGCCTGCAGATACTGGACTCTTCTCTTCAATGACCTCTGTAACCATAGTCGCGACACAGCAACCACAGTCTCCATTTCGTGAACTTCAACGTCTTCGACAAAATCAAGTGTTTTCTAAGGCCTAAGTGTACTCCTGAGTGTTATCTCAAATGGGTCTGATTGCAGTGATAATGTAATCCTTAGAATCTGTGAAATCACGTCCTTTTCTTCGAAAATCTCCGAAACCAAACAAATCCACGCTTCGCAAACTTAGCTCCCAGACCAATGAAACCTTAGAGTCACATTTTTTTTCTCTGCTCTTGTACAAATGTATTGTTGTTTTTCAATTGCATAACCATGTATTGTTGTTTTTCAATTGCATATCCTTGTATGTTGTTCTACACCATGTACTTTTCCCAAAGTTGTCTTTTCCAAACATTGTATGTACCCCTACCCTTTCCCTACAAACATTGTGACCTAAACTGCAACTTAAACTGTATGTTCTAGCTAGGCAACTCTCAAGCAACGAACCTCTCAAATCCCCGATGGAAGCATAAGAGGATTTTTTTTCCCTACAGCTCCATTGCCACGTCGCTTTTTTTTTCCAAGCGCGGGGGGAAGTGTTATGGAACGCCCTATAGCTGGTAGAATATACATAACAACAATCGCCGCGTCCGGTTAAAACTTGTCACAGCAGTCCCGTCCCCCACCGTTTCCTGCATCCCCTACCTCCACTCCCTTCTACTCCCCACGGCATTCCGGCCGCCCGCCAGTCGAAAGTTGCTCCCTACCTCGGGCGGACGTTAAATCCGATCCGCGAAAGTCTAACGGCCGTTTGAATCGCAAAATGAGCCGAATTGATTTATAAGCCGCAATGTTACTACTAGTCCGCATTGGAATGTAGAATCGGTTTTGCCAAATATCGGTGTTATAATGGTTCGCGGACCCCGGAAGAGTGCCGAACGTGCCGGAAGCTGAGACCTTCGCCCCCACACATGTAAGCTGATCACCAGATTCCCCCTTTTTTTCAATGTGTCCGTAAAAATACGATAGGGTCCCGCGTAAAACCATGACTCAGAGAGTTTCGATGCAGAGACCACGAGGTATAAACACTTTAGCTAGGTTTGTGTAACATGCATTCTTGTATAGCCCTGTACTGAAATAACCTGTATACTGTGTTCTGAATTGTCAATACATGAATCTATTTAAACATATCTTGTTGTCAATCTGCTCCGGCATGAGAATCTCGTAGAGTATTAATTCCCCAGGTGACCGAGGGGGAAGGAGTTCTGGAAGCATTCATTTGCGACCCACGCCTGAGATAGAGGGTGCCCTTTGCTCCCGTTTGAGCTGGCTTTGGGGCTTGTTTTGGGGCTAGCTGGACATGGCACAGTTGTCGGCTATTGGAGCTGACAATTGGCGACCAGAGAAACCCCGTAACACACTAAAGTGGAAAGGTGTCAGATCTTTGGTGAGAGGACCGCTCCAACCCTCCCATCCCATGGCCATCACCTTCATATCATCAGAAGAATTGGAAAAGGTGGTTAATAACAAATTGCTCACATACCTCGAGAATAACAACATCTTAAGTATATGGATCGGCTATATGGATTTTGAGGAAATCAATCATGTGGCGATCTGCACGGATATGTGACGCATATTTGGTTAGGTGCCTGTAGCGTTTTGGAGAAACTAAAATCGTCGGATATCTCTAAAGCCTTTGATAGGGCCTGTCCCCAGGCACTTCTTGGGAAGTTACCGTCACATGGGATCGATCCATCGCTGCATGGTTGGATTACGGACTTTCTCGGGGGAAGAACAATTCAAACCGTGGTTAACGGCTCTTTTTACTTTTCACAGCAACTCAATGCGGGGGTGCCACAAGGATCTGTTATGTCACCGACGTTGTTTTTGTTGCACGATTCTTTGCTACGCTGACAACAGCACCGTTCACTAGGATTGTCTTTTTAACAAGCCCCCTTCCACTTACGATGTTTGAACAGCTCGGGAAGTTTTGGACAAAAAGTTGGCATCCACCTCAAGAAGGTGCGTGTCTAAGGTAAGACCAACCTAGTCAGTTTCAACGTCTTATAATTAAAACTTGGTAACTTAAAGTTTATGGTATTTAAATTTTGAAACTATGAATATGTTATATTATGAATATGTGTTAAAAAGTTGATACATTAAGCAGGTAGGTACGTACTAGGAAGGTTCGAGGTTCGAGTACTGAGTGAGTAAGTATCCTTGTCTATTTTCGAACCAGATTCAAGTCGCGCATCACTCACAGCTAACCTTTTAAAAATAAGTTTAAAAATAATTAACAGGCTTGTCATTTTACATGATGTTTTTGTTAGGGATTCAACGGTAATTAATCATCTGCCTCACCTCGGGTCCTCTGCATATCGTTAATCAAAATCTAATTTTTGATTGAAACTGATCCCTAAGACAAAGTACATCCATCAACATTACTTGTACACAATACTTGTAAATATTATATTACCCACCTATGCTTGATCTTTTTATATTATTTGATTTAGTTTTTCTGAAGCCTTATAACGATTTTTAAAAAGATAATTATAATTTGTACTTAATTATTGATTGGTATGCGTTAATTTAACCTATACCTACATGTAAAATGTTGTAGGTTCAGAAAGTAGTAACGTGAATAATTATTTAAGATTGTTTATTTTCGCGATTTCAATTCTTATTTTAGATGTTTTACCAAGGCGATTCAAACATAATATTTTACATCTATTCCTTAAACGCTGACAAAAATATACACACACTTAAAAACAAAAAATATAGTTTTTATGGTAACTCAAGAAAGCGACATGTTTTTCTTTGAACAAGTATGCTCTTAGTAAAACAAAAACAAAAAGGCATTTGCAAATAAAACTTATTTGGGAAAACGTGTAACTCTCGACATAATTAAAAATAAAGTCTACATAAAAAAGTGCGAAAACAAATAAGACATTTAAAATTTCATCAGCGATTGGACAAACAATCTCTGAATTTTACGGTCTTAAAGATTCGGCCGGCCCGCTGCATTACATATAATACAATTATGTAATATTGTATGTATGTGTAAGAAAGAGTAGCAATCAATCGACTCATGTCGGAGTGACCGGGGTACGTTGGTTCCGTGTTTGTGGCCTTATAAAATAAATAAAGTTAATTTAAAACAGAACGAGGGCAAAAAAATCTACTGTGAGTAACCTGACAACGTCATCTCATTAGTTGGCGCGCGGTTGCAGGACTGCAGATGCGGGACGGGACATATTTTACACGGGGGTTCACTCGTGCAATCTGAACTTGTTTAAATCAGGTATTCATTAAAATAATCAATATTATTTGTATTATTGAATGAGCAAAGCCAAGTCCTGTTTAAATTCGACAAGAAAAAATATTAATTGTATAATTGAACAATCAATATTATGGTTCCAACCGGCCTGAAGAATGCTCGAAGAAACAATTATAATTGAGATGGTTATATTTCTTTAGAATCTATCAATTTATATAAAAATGAATCTCTGTTTCACTTGGTTACGCCATAACTTCAGAACCACTTTACCTATTTCATTCATCCTTTTTGTTTAAGTTTTCTAATACTTTGTAGAAGGTTCTTACGGAAAGAAAAATGAAGAGAATTGTGCAGAAAATTGGATATTTTCAGAAAACTTAACGAATATTTTAACTTCATGCGTTTGACAGTTTGCGCGTTTGATTTATTTTGAGATATTTCCAATACTATAGGTTTCTATATAGCTCTATTTCTATGTTAGTGATTTTTGGAGTTATGAAATTTGCAAAAAAAATTGCAGTAGGGCACTCGCGGGTTATTTGAAAAACTTGTGTATTTTATGGAGTTTACCGACAGGGAAAAAAGGCGGGAGGGGGAGGGGAATCCTGGAGGGGCGGAAGGCAGTAAAGGAGGGGTAGTTCATGGGAGAGGGGACGGCGGAGGGGGGAAGGCGGAAAAGGTGGAAGGGGAATTGGAGAGAGGGAGGTTTGCGAGAAGGGGGACAGCGGGAGAGGGGAGTGAGAACGCGGGGAAGGTGAAAAGGGAACTCGGGAGGGATAGGAGACGAGGGTAGGGAAGAGGGGACAGAAGGGGAACGGGGACGAATGGGAAAGGACACGCAGGGAGAAACAATTTCTTTATTTTAGTGGCATCCCATGCGGGTATATATAGTTATTGTATAATTCTTCATTTGAAATATTTTTTTAGTTAAGTACATAAAATATTTAATGCAGTTTGCAACTCAATTCGCTATCCTGTGTATTGCAATGTGATGATCTGCACACTAATAATCTTTTTAAAAAACCCGTTGTCAATGGCCACGCAAGCAGTGATTCGCTAGTTGTCGTGGCCAGCCGTTGCCAGGTTTCGCCAGTTTTGTTGACAGATGAGTAAGCGCCTCCGCCCACTCAGGCAACTGAAAACTCTCAACTGCCAACTGTCTTTGTATGACAATGTGATGGCCCGCATACTACACAATCACACAAAACCCCGTTGTCAATGGTAACGCAAGCGGTGACTTGCGACCATCTTGCGACCATCTTGCGACTGTCACGGCTGATTACCCTGGGTGGCCGTTGCTAGGTTGCGAGCTGTCAGCTGATTGTTCTTCATCTATGGTTAAACAAGCTTTTTGACCAATCAAGACAGAGAAAACAGCCGGTTTTAGTTGGTTTTCAGTTGCCTCAGTGGGCGGAGCGCCTAAGATGACAGCTGATGTGTTCCTTATCTATGGTTAAACAAGCTGAGATAATTACTGAAATCGTAAAATTGAGTAACGCCGTGGTAGAAGTTTGGTTAGAAACCATAGCAACCCGCAGTTTTAGTTTGGTTTCAGTTTCTTCGGAGGGCCTTATGGTTTACAATTTAGGTTGTGATTTATAAAATAAATCTAAATTAGAAACCAATTTTTTTTGGACGCGAGGTCTACTGTTCAGATAATTGTTTTATAACCTATTAATGATAAATATCCCCCTTGCGGTTTATTTGTACACTGGTATATTGAACATTGATATTTAACTATATCTAAAACCTGCAAGAACAAAGAGTTTGTAAAAGTATTTGCTCACCTATCTTTCCCGAATACATTTTTCTTCAGTACCCTCCTATCGAAAAAAAACAGTTTGCAACTAAACTCGCTATCCTGTGTATGTCAATGTGATGGTCCGCACACTACACAACTTCTCCAAAACCCGCTGTCAATGGCAACGCAAGCAGTGACTCAAAACTCGACATCCTAGTTGTTACGGTGACAGCTGGGTGTTCTTCGTCTATTGTTAAACAAGTTGAGATACTCAAATCATAACATTTAATAGTGCTGTCATAGAAGTTTGGTTGGAAACCACAGCAACCTGCCAGTTTGGGTTCAGTTTACCCAGTCAGTGGAGCGCCTAAAAGTAACATTTTTTTTGCACCTCAGTTGTAATATAATGTTGAGTTATAAAACAAAAGAAAAGGTGATACATTTTAATTTATCATCAATTTTGTCCAAACATAGCGGAAAATAATTTTGGTACTACAATTTTTTTATTTTTTTCATGGATTATTGATTCACAATAAACGCTATTGGCGATATTTCACTCGACAATTTACTGCAGGGCTTTCTTATATCCCTCGCCTATTATTGCCCTACAAAGCTTCCAGTTCCGGTTCCCCAAAGGCTACAATCCCTTACCTATGGATCTCTACGGGACAATCTCTAAGTAGATCTTCAATTCGTCGTTTTTAATCAAATGTAATCTTTAAATACGACAAAGTTGCATACAATTAAAAATATGTAGACATTATTGATTACGAATGAAAATTTATGTAGGCAGGTCTTACATCAAAAGTGGAATCTCAATAATTATATTAGAATCTTAATTAATGCATTTTAATGACTGAATGTTTCCACTTAATTTAAAATCTTATTTGCATAATGGATCTGCTAAGAAAACAAACTGCAAATCATTACTCTACTCCCATAAACAAATGATTTGTACTGAGATCTCTAAGTAGCATCATATAATACAACTCTAACGAGGGGATCGCTATGACTGTTGCAACAGAATCTCCCAATTATCCAGTATTTAGTCCCAGGACGCAGTAATTGCACCAGAAGAGCCTAGAAATTGTTGTTGTTTTAAGCTGGTCGAAGTTGAAGGAAGTTGGGTAAAGTTGGTGGAAGTTGTTAGTTCTCTCGCGTGAGGCGCATCTGACGGCTGCTGTCACGCCCTTGGCGCTGGGCCGCACGAGCCGTAGTAACGATATGATTGTTGTAATCAATTATATTAATAAAAATATCAACTACAAGAGACGATCTAAGGAATAATGGAAATAATGAGCGAAGCGACAGTCACGCGGTGTGCGAGGAGATGAAATAAGAATCGAGGATCTTCTACACCTGCAGTATACAATGCCTCAAATCAACACCCACTGTTCTCGAATATCATACAATCAATGTAAAATATTAAAATTTTGACTGCTTGAAATAGCTATCCTGGGATAAAGATTGCAGATACTCTTCTGTATTTTTTATTGCTCAGTAGCAGCATCAATTATTATTCACCTTTTAATTATTATTTATTTATTTCAATATTTTACGTCTTGGCCTAAACCTGAACACTAAAAAATTCAACACGAAAAAACAAAGGTACGATTTTAAATTTTCACGGCCAAAAGTATTTTTGTTATATGTTTTTGAGGTGCTATGCCGTATTGCGCTACCTCCTTCTTAAGCCAACGTTTCAGACAACGTTACAGTTTCCATCATCAGTGCAATATAATGTAATTACATCTGATGTAATAACTGTTAAATATCTATATTTTTAAATGATCGACTAACAACTAACCACAAAAAAAACGAACCACCAGGTTTTGCCAACGGCGAGTGCCACCAAAACTTGATAGAATGCCTTTTCTTCGACAACGAGTCTACAGTCTAGACGGATATCGGGAAGTGGGTCAATTTTCACATCCGATATTTGCATTTATTCAATCAAGAAAACAAAATAAAATTTAAATAGATGTAAACAAAATAGAATTTAATAAGATAAAAGCGTCTGGAGTATGGATCTACAAGGACAAATTTTTTATTAAAGTAGTTGAACAATTTATTGGCAGAAAATAAAACAATCGCAATTTATCGTGAATGAATGTAGAATCTGCAAACATTCAATATGACATTGTTTATATTTTAAAGCAGAAAAGAATAACAATGCCAATAGACTAACTACACAAGTCTCACAAGAATCTAACATAGTACGTACATATATCCTGACATTAAATTATGATAACTGTTTTTTTTTTATTTTAACGAAAAAAAGTTTAAAGAAGGATTGTACCTGGATCTACGATTGAGTCGAACTATTGAAGAAAGAACGAATCATAAAAATGACCAGTTCATTATAATTAAAATTAGATTTAAAATCAAGGGAGATAACTATTGTAGGATTTGAAGCTTTTTTTATTTTTATAGAGAATACCTCACAACAAATACAGTCCCAACTGCTCCCGTTTGGAGCCAATGAGACTATGGCATCCCCATTTGGGGTATGTACCCGGCTATTCAGATCTAGTCACTAAACACGGCTAAAGCCATTATTAAGCAACGTTTCAATTCTGAATTGTGGTCTTACACCAGGGCGATACTGAGAGTATCTTCCACTCTGGAACGTGCCGCAAATATACTATATATATTATATTTATTAATTAATTGTGAAATAACACAAATTAATCAAATAAAATTTATTTGCACACGCTGGGTTCGAACCCGCGACCTTCCAATTGGAAATCAAGTGTCTTACCACTCGACCACGGCGGGCCGAAGCTGAAAGCATTTATATAGTATTTGCCTCAGGATCATTCCTCACAAATATTGACAATTTTTTAATGACGAATAATTTGAGAGACAATCAGAACTGCTCGAATCCTTAAGTTATCCTTACGTTAGAGAGTTAGTGACGGAGAAGTTTGGACTCTTGTATAGTATTCACATAAATCTAAAAATACAAAGACAGAGTATTATTTTATCGTATAGTATGATTTTCAGCAGTTTTATAATCCACAGTGGCTGTCCCACTTAGCAAAAAGCGCAATTATTGAACTGCATTGCGCATCGCACATGCCAATGTTCAAATTTACGTGGATCGTTACCTGCTTCCCGCAAGGTTGAGACCTGAGAGTCGGGAGCTGCACCGGGAGGCTGTACGATTGCAATCGTTTGGCATCATTTTATAGATGATAATTAGAAGACACCTCTGAAGACTTGATGAAGTGGCACCGTTCATAGCTTATCATTGTTTGTTGAAAAATATTACTCTTATATTCCTTGAGACTTTAGACGCATGGACAATGCAGCGGGTATTGTGAGATGCAACCACACTTGCACTTTAAGCAAAGTTAAAGAAGGCGTTAAGAAACAGTTGATTCATTAAAATAAAGGCATGTGATATTTAAATTACAACTTTTATTAATCGGTTTTGCCAAAGATTTTTATTAGCAAAACATCACACAATAATTAGACGTAATGACTAATGTCTAATTTTTTAAATACATTATTTAGATTGTCGATTGTGTTTTCTTGGAAGAATGCAAATCTTGAACCTGGAAATTAACCCAATTTCCGAAATCTGATCGAGCTAAAACTCGGCAGAGAGACTCGTTGTCGATGACAATGCATTCAATTTGGTGGCACTCACACTTTTCCTCACAATGTACTTCCACTACTTTTAAAAAATATATATTTCCTTTTTTACCATTTCCCATTTCGTGTACCTTTATGCGTTCTAAATTTGCAAATTTCTCCACAATATATTGGAGTACAGCCGTTTTCTGGAGACCATGAAAAATTAATAACTCATTTTTATCATTTTCATATGAAGCCTGTTAAACCGTGTTATACTCATTTTGGGGTGTATACTGAAGCTAAGGGAAGGACAAGGTTGGGCATAATTATTACTTGCTTATTCAGTTCAAGTCACTAAACACAGTTCAACCCATTTCCACCAATGTTTAGTTTCTGTATCTGATTCCCCTAATCCTAAAAGCACAAAACAATAGTAAAAATGAGACATTTTCTCTAAATGACTTTTGCTTTTTAAAAAATTATTATTTATTTATTGGTTTAGTTTGTAATGCATTACAAAATAAACTAATGTACACAAATTAATATTTCATTTTATAAATTTTTTATATTTTATAGTAAGCTTAATATTGTTTTTTAAATACATTCATTCTTTAGACAAATTGCTTTAATCACAACTAAGTTTCTTATTATAGAGGTTTTCTATCCACTAAGATTTTTCTGTTTCTCCTTCATTTTCCTTATTTTTACCGCAATACAAAATCCATTGATACAACTTATGTTACCGTAGAATAGCATATCTTACCTTTTTTTAAATACGTCAACTAAATGGATACGATTGAACTCTTAAACCTAAGGAAGCCCACAAAAAGCACCCCTTTTAACGACACACGTTTCTTTATTAATTGAAAGTTTATCTTATTTTTTATTACAGGAAATTCAATTGATTGAACAGATCAATTAAGATTGACGGAGTCTGTGTTGGCTCAAACACCTATTATACCCTTGAGGTCTGGTCTACGCCAAAATCCATTTTCTAGAATCGGTCCAAAGATACGACCTATATAAAAAAGATATGTATTGGTACTAGACTTGCTTTAGATATGTAAGGTACCTACTACTTGCATTATGGTAAAATAGCCTACTATTTAACATAAATTTTTTTTTCCAAAATTTGTCAGTTTAAATCGAGACCGGTTGTACCGCCCGGTCTTTTTAAAAATTATCTCTACATAAGAGGCCCTAAGAAAAATAATTCCCCTCAAGGCTTATGTCACCTTTGAGGATGTTGTGTGGAGGAATTTTTAGAAAAGGAAGTTTTGGGAAGGAAAAAGGTATGAGAGGTGGGTAGGAATCTGATGGCAGTGTGTCCAGGAGTAACAGAATTATGAATCCAACCCTCCCACTGAGATGCAAAGTGATGTTCCGAGAGACTCCTGCTGGAGATATCAAAAGGTCTCCTTCAACCAGTATCTCCTGATCCGCCTCGCCATGCAGTTGGTAGACAGAAAAACCTCACCCAATGAACCTGGAAACCCCTGCTAAGTCACCAAACGTAGCGAATCACTTCGGGTGACCTTTGGCAGAACTGATGCTAAGGGCCTCTAAAGATGGAAGTAATTATTGATGATATACAACATTGAATCATATGCGTAAGCGAACGGAATTAATTCAATTAATCGGATTT
Organism: Limnephilus auricula; assembly: GCA_951813805.1. Taxonomy (NCBI): domain Eukaryota; kingdom Metazoa; phylum Arthropoda; class Insecta; order Trichoptera; family Limnephilidae; genus Limnephilus; species Limnephilus auricula. Next base: position 22,577,261 of record OX638401.1, read on the forward strand.
ATTTAGTTTTCTTCGTTTTAATAGCTCAATTTGTGTGACTAGCCGCCCGGTCTGTTGATTCTGTTGACTTCTGACATTGTGGTCTTAGGAACCGCACGCATATAACCACGATCCTAACCGATATTTTTTTAGTGTATTGTCCCGTCTTATGCTAGTTAAGTGACAGTCCTAGCTATAAAAGCGCCATCGTTTTTTGGCTTGGCCTATTTCAGGATATCGCTCGCAATTCATTCACATTGGGTTTGTACAGCAAGCTATATGCTGAAATAAGCCAAGCTAAAAAACGCTAGTATTAAGAAAAAATGTAATGCGATTGAATTTATTTGCTTACTAGTTACAGATTTGTTTTTTGATTTACAAAAAGGAATCAAAAGAAAAATTCTGTACGCAAAAAAGGAGAGATAAAAATGTTTTTTGGTGTTTTATATTATTAACATAATCTTTGAACAAAATATTATCAATAATCCTGGGATGACCTTTGTTTGTAAACCTACCCTTTATCTCTGGTTGATATTTGTAATTAATTAATTTTTGGTGTGAGCTTCACAAATAGTCATCGGAAGGTTGTTAATATTTGTTTTAATCTCTATGCAAATGTCATACGGAAAGGTTATATAAAATCACTACTTCCATTTAAATTTATAAGTTCAACCCTTTGAATTTCAATTTAGTTTTCCTGTTTGAATGAACGCCACAGAAATTTGAAAGTTTAAAATAACCCACTTTTTGACATCCGATCGAGCTGAAACTCTGATTTCGATTGTCTTTTGGTGGTAATAAAGCACACACACGCGGACAAGTACGGAATTTTCTGAAATTCAATGAAATTAAAGTATATAATATACGCAATAAACTTTGGTGTAATCCGTTCGGGATTTAGCAAGGTTGATAGAGTTGTCGACTCCAGTTTCTGGGTAGGAAGGTTAAATTCTTAGTCAAACAAAAAAAATTAAAACACATGATAGAATCGAAAACGAAGAGGATTGTTTTTCAATGAGTCTGATAATCCCATCGCATGTGATGCGGATGAAATTTCAATCTGGTACGTCTTGATCGATACCGAAGACGAAATTGCAACGCCGCCGCGCCTGGTGTGCTAGCATGGTCGATCAATATCATCGTTCTCATCGTTCCCTAGGACAACTGCAGATCGCTAACATACAAATGACAGTTTATATCGAATATATTAAGGACACTTAGTCATTGTGAACTGTCATCATATTAAGTAGGGAACGATGAGAAGTTACCGACAATCGGTCGGTAACTTCATATCGATCGACCATGCTAGCACCCCAGGTCCATCAGAAACAGTCCTACTACAGGAGACAGACACAACGATAAATAAACGCGCCGCTTGCTCTACCTCAAGGCGGTATGGAAATGAGTTTTTTTTTAGCCAAATCGCATATTTAAGACGATAGACTTCGCTTTTCGGCCCATACAAAAAGGACGCCCGGGAAAAAACACTTTTCTACATCGAAAATTGCACAAAATGAATATATTTTTTTTATACTGCCTTTTAGAGGGTGAAAACTATGTCGGTATGTTTTCGAATTTTCGATGCGTTTCGTATTAACGTAAACATTCACTGTCAAACATGTACGATTTATCAAAAAATATTATTTAAGGAAAAAGTGCTGCTAACTCAACTCTCATAAAGAATTATAAAATTATAAAAAGCTACCGACGTAGCTTCTTCTTTCTAAAAAATATATATTTTTTAAAATTTCAATTTTGTGAAAGTTTCGGTGTAGAAAAGTGTATTCTCCATAAACCCTTTTTCGATCGATTTCTGTAGGTAAATTTGAACGTTGTCTCATTCGCACATTTCGCATTCGCATGTATTGTAAGTGTGCGTGAGCTTATTGTGAGCGGGACAGAATGACAGACGCGGGTGTTCCGCGTGTCGTTCAAAGTCTAGCCTCTTAAGTATGCTTTGCGGCGCTCGTACCCAAAAATTGTTGATTTTAGAAAAAAATGTTAATATGTACATTGTACATAAATTGTAGGAATTTATTTCTCGTTTAAAATGAGTCGGAAAGGAGATATTGTCAAAAAAACTGCTATTTGCGCCATTTTTCCAAAATGGCGGCGCGAGTGGCAAAGATACGCACTGACAAAGATGAAATATTGCCAATTTTCTAAACTCCCGGAAAACTTTCCAGGTAACCCCTTTTTTCGTACCAAATGACTAATTTCGTACTAAATGTACTAATAACATATGTTTGTATATTATTTATATACGTACACGAATTAATTCGAATTGAAAAAATATATTTTTTGCAGCCGGTTCTACCCGGGTCACAGAAGAAATAGCGATGACGTGCCCTTTGAAGGTTTTCTAGATTCTCTTTAATATTAAATGAATGTAGGGATTAAATCTCCGGTATATTTAGCCTTACTCAGAAAAGAAATTCTCGGGAAACACTTCCGCGTCATCATCATATCTTAGGATAATTACGATTCGGTAGATTGGTTTCAAGAATTTTGGCTATTTTTATTGCTCCTTGGATAATAATAGACAAGATAAATTTATTGAAAATTATAAGAACAGTTCAAGTAAATTTATTTATTTATTTGTTTTCATCTCGCAATAATTTAAAAAGAACTTATTCAACGTGTTTTTTTTAAAACTCAACATCAATATCTTAAAGGTATCTTAAAACTACCATGGTCACGTGTCACATGGTTATATCTTTCAATAAATTACACGTCCTCATGAATGCCTTTCAAACTTATTTTCTATTATACTAGTCGGACATAATATTATAATATCAACAGATTTGTAATGAGTAAACACCATCCCTTTGCATATAAAGTTTACCGTAGACGCTCAGGTATAATTTGAAATAATAAATATCTGCAGTTCTCTTGTAAAGTGTTTTTTATAATTAATGTCGTTCAACCTTGTATACCTGCTAGTCTATTTTTTAAATTTACAGTCAGTTTTAATAGTTAAAATAATTTGAAAGTTTTAATTTTTACCGGTCTCCTTATGTTGCACCAAATCTGTGGCTGTCTGTGTGACGTCACAGTCTGTTTAAAGTGGTAAATAAAGTTTTTTTTAAATGCTTTTAATACTTTAGTAAAGTTGTGTTAATTATTTTTTTAAATGCATAATACAAGTTTATTTGAAAAAATTTAAAATAGAGATAATCTGCTTTCAAAAAAGTAGCATAAAAACATGTTTTTAAAATGTCTATCTAAGATTATTAATATTAAATATAATTATTTTCCACTTTGGTCGCAAAGTAAATGATGCATTTATTTTTCGTTTTCGGTAATTTTTTCTGTTTATGACATCAAATGTATTTTTAGTAAATAATGAAATTGTTTTTATTGATCTAAATTGTTTATTTACAACAGGAAGTAAACACAGTGCGTGGAATCGTTTTATTTTTCTTCTTCTTTTAAGATTTTACAAAATAATAAATTACTTTAAAAAAAAAATCTAATTGTGCTATTGAAAACATTCTTAATCATCGTAGAAATAATTACAATTTTTAAAAAATATATTTTTTCATTGTGTAGGAGGAATAAAAATAAATGTGAATGTCAATTAATATGCTGAAATCAAGAAAATATATTTTTCTGCGAACCCCGTAAACTTGAATGTTTCAGATAGTTTAGTTAAAGCTGTTAGTTTCCACGTTTTCTGGGAAACCTTAGAAAACTTGATTTGATGAACACAATTACAAAGAAACAATAAATACTACGATCATCTTTAATGTCACAGAAGTATGGCGCTTTACCAAATGTTCCTTTCCAGCGTCGATATAATTATGGATATAGGTATATATAGTTAGGTTATATGACACTTCATCCGGCGACACCTCATCCCCCGACAGTTCATCCGGCGACATCTCATCCCCCGGACACTTCATCCGGCGACGCCTCATCCCCTGGACACTTCATCCGGCGGACACTTCATCCGGCCGACACTTTATCCGTCGGATTCTTGATGCCTCGGACATTTCTCCCCTCTAATATTATTTTAGGGGTTATTTATTTAAAAATAAGTTAGAATCGTGCTTAGACTCAGCTCTAGTTGCGATACTTGAGCGTCATCCGGACGCAAATGAAAAAGTTTCTAAGTATACTGGTCACGAGGAAACAGCCACACATTGATTAAATTGAAAATGATTTCCAATATGAACTTTAAACAAAATGCGGGAAACTTGGTAAAAAGGTTAATGTGATATCGTAGCATATTATGGGCACCATTTCCTCTTATTCACCGTGCGTTTCCAAGCACTTAGTACACGAATATAGCGTAGTATGGAGGGTCACGGTTGTTAGGGATATTCCTATTTGGGGAAGGTTTGCAGGGAGGTTTTATGGGTAGCTGCATGAGTAGGCAGGGGGCTGGTACTGATATGGAAAAGGTCACCACAAATCACCTGTGGAGGCAGCGTGGGATGAGAATTATCAGATTTGTTGAAGACGTAGTGGGAGGTACTAAGGCATATAAAGTTTATTTAATATTTTTTGCTGTGGATCGTTTTTTGATAAGATTATGAATATTATTTGAAGGAGATTGACCGAGACTTTGCGAGAATAGGAGATCATTTTTAGAAACACTTACAGTAACACCTGAGTTTATACCCTAAAAAGAAAAATTTCGTCAATTATAAAAAAGTCTGAGTAGAGATTTGTAAAATTGTATCAATGTTTTTTTAAGTTTTCTTTGTAAGTATATATAAATATAAAAGTATATATTGATAAATATATGCGACATTATTATTATTACTTTCTTGTCGTTTTACATAATTACTCCCTGTGCACACTGTTTCCAAACATTAATTTCTGTTTCATTTGTCATTAGCCTGATACTGAGAGTATCTTCGACTCTGAAACGAAATGCAAAATTACAATGTGTATTTGTATGAATTAAAATTGCCCAACCAAGTACAAATACCGAGAACTATTAAGATCAGCCTCGTTATCACTAGTGATGTTAATGGAAGCGTAGCACGGAAATCAATTTCAATTTGAGAGGCGGGTATGGTTGCCGCCTCAACGAATACCATTTATTGGATTACCAACACGTCATCCCAGTAATTCGCTACGTTTGGTTTAACAGGGGTCCCGGGTTTACCAGATGAGGTTTGTCCGGGTCTTAATGATGGATGCATCTGCCCTCCAGCTGCGTAGCAGGCTGTATAGGGAGAGACTGGTTGAGGGAAATCTTTTGACCTCTCAAATCTTGGAACATTTCCTTGCACCACAGCGGTAGGGATGGATTCATACGTCCATCATTCCTGGAGACACTGACCCCCAGATTCTTATCCATCCCTCGTACCTTTTTTCTTCCTAGAATTTCATCTCTTCCTTTCCTCAATGGACTACACAGCATAACTAAAGACGAAATATTACCAGATGACGGCCGGCGTAGTCCAGAGACAAGGCTTCGGACTCCCATTCCGAAGGACGCGGGTTCGAACCCGGCGTGCGCAAATAAATTTTATTTGATTAATTTGTGTTATTTCACAATAAATTAATAAAAAATAATACATACTATATTTGCGGCACGTTCCAGAGTGGAAGATACTCTCAATATCGCCCTGGTGTAAGACCACTATTCAGAATTGAAACGTTGCTTAAAATAGCTTTAGCCGTGATTAGTGACTAGATCTGAATAGCCAGGTACATCCCCACCTTCCTCTTCCCCATCTCCTTCCCTTCCCCGCTTACCATTAGCCTCACAACATACAACAATTGTGGATATCGTAGTCATACTGGCTCCAGACGGGAGCAGTTGGGACTCTTGTGATGTGTTCACTATAAAAAAAGAATACTGTCTAGTATACTGTCCCTTTCTTTCACAACATTATGTATATACATGTGTACTTAGGGGAAGATTGGCACCATTCGTACACTTTTCAGACTTTGATTTTTCAAAAATTGATGGTTAAAGATAGATTGCTCAATCAGTTATTATAACATTCAGCAAACATTCCGCTACTTCTTCAAAAAGTTCGAAGTCAATAACTTTTAAAATAAAATAATGGATTGAGTTTTAGAAAAATCTGACAAATGTCCGAATCTACCCCACTACTGGGGTACATTCATACATGGGTAGGGGAACATTCAGACAGTGTGGGGTAGCTTTATACAGTTTAAGTAAAACGGCAAAATAATTATAAAAATCCTATTTATTGGCCTTAAACATACCAACGATTTAATAAACTAAACGACAAAACCTTTTGTCAACAAAAAATATACATTACTCAGAAAAAAACGATTAGGAGAAAAAACACAACACAGTGTAGACTACCTACACTAATTAATAATCAGACAAGAAGAGATCAATCTTTTAGTTACTGGGCACATTAGTAAAATAGTTGTCTGGTGCAATTGACATAAATAAAACATAAACCAAATCTTTACAATTAATTATTGAACATTCAATTGTGACATATCTATAGGAAATGTGTATAAGTTATAGGTCATGGCCGTAGAGGTTCCTGGAGATTTTGGGTTAGGAAGAATCATTGCGACGTCAGAAATGGCCACGCTATCTTCGTCTTCAATATTGGGAAACATGAGTGCCCAGCATAGTCCTGGTCCCTTTCTTAAATACGAGACCTTAAATTCTGTTTTGAAATAATAGCTTATATCTTTTGCTACGTAATAGACAACTTCTTCTTTGCAAATTTGACTAAAACAAAACAGTTGTCGTTAATTTTTTTCGGGTCTCACGGTAGCATCAAATCTTCATCTTCATTGTCATCAGAATAATCTACTATCGATGTCGAACTTTCCTGTAAACAAACCTCAGAATTTTCAGATTCCGAATTACTTTGATTTTTTTGGCTTAGTATGTCCGGCAATTTTTAAAGTGCGTTTCATCTCTCTCGTTTTCGATTTTCTTTCCTGTTCTAGTTTCTTTAATTGCTTCGCATTTTCCAAATCTTCCAGCCTATTTTTTCCGGCATATCGGTGTGAATTCTGGACTTTCCTGGTTGCCTTACCTTTACCGTTTTAATCTTTTTCTCCGCTGTAGGATAAGGCCTAATCATTGCTGGTGTAATAGGTCTGAATCTTTCAATATAGTCGTTCAATTGTGACTCTTCTTCAGTAGAAAATACTTGGTAACTTGTGTATTTAGACTGATATGTGTCATCATCAGGTTTGTCTTTTATTTTCTTTACCCGAGTCTCCAAAGTTGAAGCCTTAATATTACGTTAATCCGCTGTCTTTATGTAAGACAATTTTCTTTCCAAAACATCTTTTTATTGCCGCAGACATATTTTTTTCATTTATTATTGTGCACCTAGTCGCTTTCTTCTTATAATTCCGGACCATTATTGCAAATTTTCTGAAATAAATAGAAATTCGTTAATAGGGGTACATTCAGGCGCGTACCAATGTGCCCCTGGAGAAGGCGTACGAACGTGCCCCGAAGGTCAAAAATAACAGATTTTTCTCATGCAGAAAATCATGCAGCAAAATCCACAAAATAGATACATTATTATTATATTGATTGTAGTTACTTACCATTGAGTAATAATCCGTTAGAATATGACGCATCACTAAAGCACTAAACATCCAACGAAATCGACAAGATATTTACTTTGAGCATGCGAAAACACATTATGTCCTCCCATGTTGGTCGCAGCGGCCACACTGGCGCTAACTTCGGGGACAACTAGCGGTCGCCCGCGGCCTACCCTCACATGCATAGCCATAATAAATACGATGTTCTAATAAGCTGTAATAGTCACTGTATGAAGGTTCCCCGTGTACGAATGGTGCCAATCTTCCCCTATGTATTTTTAGACATTATTTTTGTAACAGTCCTGATGATGGTACGGAGGTACCGAAACCGGTAGACGTTAAATAAAAATAAAGTGACTTAAAACAAAGTATTTTCTTTTCATTTCTTTTCATTTATAGGAATTTTTCTCCGGGGCCTCCTGTGCTGAGCTAATGTAAGTACAACCACAACAATACTTTTGGCCGTGAAGATCTAAAATCATGTCTTTAAAATAGTTGCTAAAAATTAAAAAAATATATATATATTCCCCTGTGTCGTCTATCACTTGAATTGTGACAAAGCTTTTGACAAAAAAATTACTTTAAACTTATTTTGTAATGCGTTTGAATCAAAGGCCCATCCTCCTACGTCTTGTTACGGGAGATGGATGGAGGTACCAGGTACCAGGCACCAGGCACCAGGCGTCAGGCAGACCACTAGTGCTGCCAGTGCATGTCGGATCAATCCATTACGTGACAGACGACGCATCGCTTTTTAAAGCGGCTTAATTTACACGTTTTACTTAATTTATCGCCGGTCATTTTTCATAGTGTTGCCTAACACTTGGACCTTTCACCCGACTAAGGGGAACGAGATATATGTATGGCCATCTGATACGTTTTACCGTGGAAGATTCATAGCGCAGTATGCTTTTTACACCGCCGGACCGCACAGGCAAAGACTAGACGATATTTGTCTTTTTTCCATTGATGATTTTGCAATTTTTTTCCTACAAGTAACAGACTCATAAAATATCTCGGAATACTACAATTGAATCGTTGAGTTCCAAAATCCTCCCTAATGGATTTTCATACTTGTGAGTAAATCAAGAAAATCGTGTGGGCTGATGAGTTTTTAAGATTACAGTTTTTTTTGTTTTATTCAGACATTAATAGAAGAAGCTTGACAAAAATGAGCCAAACGACCAACTTTTGTATGGATACAAACTAATGATTCAGATTCAAAATACTCCGTAATTCGTCTCAATTACGGAGTATTTTGGAACTAAAAATTTTAGAAGGTCGGTATTTAAACACGATTTATAAAGAAAGTAGGAGAATTTTTTATGTTTATTTTTGGGATATTATGTCGTGTTACTGTAATGTTGTCCGAAATATCGGCTAAAGAGAACACAAAATATGGCATTCACAACTCACTTTCAACATAAATTCATTAGTGAGGATATTGGAACTCAACGATTAAATTGTAGGATTTGTAAAAGTTTATGTACAAATCAAAAAAGGATAAAATGCTACATAATGATTAGGAAAAAATATGTACAGCAGCAACTCTTTAATACAACATTATTCATGGTATTTTTTCTTGATCAGTTCCAATTTTTAAAATTACAAATAGAATAATTTTCTATTAAAATAACATATTATAGTTTGGTACTTTATCGCTTGTATAAATTCTTGACACAATCCAATTTCAATTTAAAAAATGACACTTAAATTCAAAACAAATCTGAGTTCATTGAACCAGAGTTCGTTTGATAATACCATATATAATATTGGTAGAATCAGACTGGGTCGACGTACGTATGCATCGCTACGCCTAACAATATCTGGGCTACTTAGCAACCATAGATTTTCAATGAAAATTTATGTTTTAGAATCACATTGGCCACACGCATCGCGACGTGCGATGTCTGTGGCCATTTTCATAGAAAATGTATGGGTTGCTAAGCATTGTTTGGCGTAGCGATGCGTACGTACGTCGTCCAGTCTGAATCTACCTTATTTGTTGTATTTAATGTCCTGCGAGACGCTGCAACGATTTTAGTCTTCTGAAAACAAATTTATCGGGAATACATAACAATATTTATTATAAAGGTTTTAAAATGTTCAATGAACTCCCTGTAAATCTTGAAAGCTAAATCTTGCAGTTTTTCGTGGGTTATGCCTCAATATTGTCCAAATTTTGAGTACGTAGGTAATACATTATTATTATAGAGGGTGTTAAGGTACGTACTTGACTTACTTTAACCAGTGATTCCTGACATTATTTGGAGTAAAAATGTAAATGAAATTTTGATCTCCAGTGAATTTTGAACGACATATTGTATTGTACAACACAAATTGCAAATCATATAATCATACAACAAAATAAATCAATATATAATCTACTAAACACATTTTCCAGAATTTTAATTTTAGTTTAATTAAAATCATTAAAAAATAAATCTGGGAACGTGTTTTGTGACGAGAAAACCTCAGTTTTTCTATTTATTTAAGGTCTTATATTTAGACATTATTGAAAAATCATAATTACTTAAGATAAAAAAGTACACGATATTTAATAATTTATCATCGTGCGTTTTGAGCATGTTTATTGCTTACTTGAATGTGGGTACATATATATTAAAACCAGTTTTGACTGAACAATCTATCGATATTAAATTTTTAATTTAAATAATTTGATACGCGGAATCATCGATCTTTCTCATTGGAACCTCCTTATACATTAGCAAGCATTTTAAAACTTTTATTCTCAGCCGCTGGTTAATGGCTCTTACTAAACATATTTAAAAACACACATTATATTTTCCCTTGTAAATGCAAGTATCATGATACGATACGTTGTACAAACCCTACAAATAAAATGAAGGATTACCTCATTTGCCTAATTGAGCATGAAATCATCTTAAAATTATTTTGGTCCCACAAATCGGGTTGGGTCTATTGGGCCCTGTGGAAAAAAACACCATATGAGTTTTTATAATCTTGTTCGGAGTTTACCAAATTCATATAATTGCTGTACTCTCGCTGTATTATAGAAATAACTCATGAACCCAAATATTAGGAAACAAATTTTTCATTCAATGATAAAAATATTTTTATTAGATTCTTTTGAAGGGATTTTTTTTTAAAATGGAAATTTTCGCCAAGGTTTGTATATTGCGTCATGTCTCACGATTTTGATTGGATTTTTCATAGTTATGTGTTATAGAATTTTGGAGAGTTATATTTTTTTAATATGCTAAATTATTACTTCACTTTTTTTATAAAAGTAGTCTGCTTAGTTATTTAGTTATTATAAATGTCTGGAAGAAAACACTGATTACTATTTTATAATAATGACTTTATCAATTAAGACTTGCCATTTAGATATCTTTTAGGAAGGGGACGCGGGAGGCGAAGAGGCAGAGGAGGTGGAAGGGGAACGGGGACGAATGGGAAATGACACGAAGGGAGAAACAATTAAAGTCTCTTTATGAGATTGAGATTAGAGTCATGCCTTTTCCTCGTAGTAAAAAAACAAGATTAGTTATTATATCCTAAAGAAGGCATGACTGTTTCGAAACTGAATGTCATTTAAATAAAGTTATCCGTAAGAAAACATATTTTAATTGCAATTTCGTTAATACTTGCAGAAATGCCACTAACAAGTAGCATTAATAAGGCTATTTTATTATTATTAAGGCTCTAATAAAAGCTGATGATTTAAGAAACCATATGAAGCGAAAGTCAATGAGCAGGTACTCTTTAAGCCAATGTAAATAACTGGTGCATAATTCTGCCTTGGGAAGGTGCCTACTTTAAAAGCATTTAACGCTGAAATGGAGCGGATAAATAAAATTACTATCTTACGATGTCGACTGAAATGTGTGCGTTACTATAATTGTACCTTATAGTACCGTAGTGTATAGTTGTAAGGACGTATTTAAAGTTGCTGTCTTCAAGTACCAAAACATATTTTTTTGATTTGTTTATTTTTAGGTCTCTTTACGAACTACGTATTTAAAAAAATCAATAGCTTTTGGTTCCTCGAAAAAGGCTCATGGGGTGAGGTTTGTCCGGGAATTAGCGGCGGATGCGCCTGTCCACCAATTGTGTGGCAGGCCAGATCGAGAGAGACTGGTTGAGGGAGACCTATCCTAGACCTCTCCTCTCAGACTCTCGACCGATTGATTCGTTCGTCCGTCACTCCTAGACACGTTGACCCTCAGATTCCTACCCGCCCCTGATACCCTTTTCCTTCCCAACACATCTTCTCCTTCTTTTCCTAAAAATAACTCTCCACACGGCATCCCCAAAGATGACATAGGCCCTGAGGGGAATTATTTTCTTCAGGGACTCCTGTGTGGAGCTATTATAAAAAAAACTTTTTAATGCAATTTGTATTACCAAGATACACTCGCATCTAAGGGGGAGGCGTCAGGTAATTCTAATACAACTTATGTTGCAACCTCATTTCTATCACGAGCTACATATGTTGGTAATATCCACTTATATTTCAAAAAATTAATGTTACAAATTTATCATTCAAAATCTTGAGTAGAACTGAGCAGCAAAGCTAGAAAAATGATTACATTAATTTTCTACAATGTTCTTTCAAATGAAGTTTAAAATACCATTGAGATGAATAAGTTAAAAAAAATTATCAAAATATGGCTACCTAATTAACGTGATTAAGGAAATAATTTACTTATTTATTCACTTTCTCCTAAAAAAGGTAATGGACCAATATATTATGAAGAAGATTACAAATTTTATTAAAAATTTGAGGTACATGTCAGTAAAAAGATCACGGCGACAGTTGTTGTACACGGAGAAAAATGTTATTTGAAAAAAAACGAACATTTTAATAGAAAAAACGAACATTTTAATTGAAAATACGATCATTTTGTTCGTAAAACGGTTAAAAACGGGATTGAAGTTCTTGCGAACAAATTAGCAGGGTTTCAATGTTTATTGGCGGGAACATTAAGAATAATTTGTTGGTATACGTAATTTCGTACCTATTTTACCGCCAATAAACATTGAATCACTGTTGGTTTGTTCGTGGGAACTTCAGTCCCGTTTTTAACAGTTCATTTTTCTCCGTGTACTATTTTAGCGATGCGTCAAAAGATAGTCGCTGAACTCTTTGTAAGTGACGTTGCAAATGTCGATGGTCAATGTATATTTTGTAGTAAAAGTAGCTACAACAACCATCGAACACACAAAGATGAGGAAATCAACAAAATAAAGATGAGATTTACATTTATGAAGATTGGATCTTCAAACATAAAGACAAGGAAATCATAAAAAATGTAGAATTAAAACAAGTAATAACATTCAGACAATTAACACAAAGACGAGGAAACAAACAGAGATGAGATATACAATCATGAAGTCAATAAATATAGTCAACAAATTTTAGGTGAAGATTAGCCCTGCAAACGATGAGATAATCGTAATAATTATGAATTTACCCCAAAACAACAACCTATAGTCAACCTAACCTAACCTATTTTCGTTGTTTGTTTTTGGGGTGTTATGCCGTGTTGTGCTACCTCCTTCTTTAGCCGACGTTTCGGACAGCGTTGCAGTGTCCATCATCGACGGATCTGCCGGATCTGCCCTGACGATGGACACTGCAACGCTGTCCGAAACGTCGGCTAAAGAAGGAGGTAACAAAAACAAACAACGAAAATGCTTTTGGCCGTGAAAATCTAAAAACGTATCTAACCTAACCTAACCTAACCTAACCTAACCTAACCCAACCTATAGTCTGCCTCGTAATATAAATCTCTAGTGAGGACTTAGACGAATAATTTCATTTGTGAGGAGGACTGTGAATATACATATTGTTGTACTAAGTATCTTTAATAAAGGTATTAATAAAATAAAATAAGCTGCTAAATTCGCTAAGATTTATTTTGTCATATTATTGTAGGTTAAAGCTTTAAAACTATTAGCAGTTTACTGTACCTGCGTAATATGTGCGATTTCCACAGAAAACATTGGTTATTGGTCCCGGCCCGACTTACACGATCTCCAATAACAGTTACTGGGACGTCCGCAGCCTCCCTTTGCGGGACATATCATTAAAATTCGCCCACCTCTCCGCGCACGCGCCGACCCCGTATTATAAAGCGGATAATTATCCCGATTAATGTCAATATAAAACCCGACGTAATGGGACGACTCCAGAACTCGGCGCCGTCAGTGATCTCAACACACAACACACTGGCTTTAATATCTGCTCATTAATCAAGCACTGGGCTACAAAATCTCCCCGCTCGCAGTGACTTACAGCGAACTGATAAAGCAGGGAAAATATTGAAATGTCCTGATTATTTTGTTTGAAGTCTTGCCTACCATAATCTTCTTACTAATATTATAAACGCGAAAGTTTGTATGGATGTATGTATGTTTGTTACTCATTCACGCAAAAACTACTGAATAGATTTTGATGAAACTTTACAATAATATAGCTCATATTATGCATCAGAATAACATATAGACTTTATAAAGCTAACTATTTTCAATATATTATAATTAATAATTATTTTTAATAGAAAATGTCGAAATTCGAGAATGAAATTTTGCAAAACAATCAAATTTTCATTTAAATCAAAATTCTATTTTAGAAAATTAGTGAATTTATTTGAAGTACTCGCTTAATACTTTGAATCGAAACAAGAATTATAGATATTTTATATAAATTGGTTAAGAATCTTGGTAGAAACATAGATGGGACCTAGGAAAAGAAAATAGGCTAATAGAAGTACTAATCCTTCGCAGACAAATATTAGTATAAAATATTTTTCCGAAGTCCGTGACACTCGACTAAACTGGATAATGGGTGCGTCACACGACGCTGTACTCGTGTAAGCGTGTTTTGCGCGTAGTCATCAAGTCAGATAATACATAATATGCATGGGTTTGCCTAGATAATTTGGCGTGATCTGCTAGAGAAGCTATAATTGAAAATGATGCCTATGTGAACAAAATGACCACGCTACACGCTACAAGCGTTTTTTTTGGGCGTGGCCTATATAGATTATTTGTTGTGGTATCACAGGGTGCTATAATCTTCCTCTCCCTGCGGCAGGAGAGGAGTCACTTCAGTTTTCAAATATCACCTGGCTAGCAGATCTCGGCATATGAGTATCATCATCGCTACGCCTACACTTACAAATTATCATCTGTCTGGTATGACAGGTCTGTACGGTCTTTCCATAGACTGTCTTATCCATAAAGTCAAAAACCTTTCACATTCACTGCCCGCTTTACACAATTAGTTATTTACAAAGTCGCGACTTTATGTACGTATTTTTTGATCATAAGTATTTATGACTTTTTAATAATATCGTAACCGTTCGTACATTAGACACGAACGACGACAGATGATACTTTTCTAAAATAATACTTGGCTGACATCTGTTGAGATATCACAAAACTACGAATAACTAACAATAATAACGACATCTATTGAAGGATTTTGAAACTACATGACTAACTTATACACTCTACGTCTTTAAACAAATTTACCATTATTACACCATCAACTTTATACTTTTTGTGACAGTTCTTACAAATTATAAGAGAACGTGCTTTCCTCCTACAAGTGCAACAAGTACGTAAACTTTTAACCCTGATCAACAAAACAAGTGTCCCCGTATTTTGGTGTGGTTAATAAAGCCGTTTTAATTGGTGTTAATTCTCCGAAGCGAACGTAACAGCTCCATCCATCATCTGCATTATCACACGGAGCCGTCCCGGGCAGGTATCTGCTGGCCAGAGTGCCATATGTCAGTGGCTGGTTCAATATGTACCTATATGTGGCCACGAGCAATGGACCATAACAACATATCCATTATATTATCATGATGTATGGTGCCGATGTGAGCTTAAAGCTGCTTTTGAAATGCATCCTTCCGATTCTATTCGCTCATGGTTCACAAGCTCACTAAAACATGTAAACAGTTTTTTTCTAGTTTGATAATGTCTTAGAAATACGAAACAGCTGTCACGCGTAATAATTATAAAAAGGGTTAATTGAAAAAAAAAGCTTCAAAATACAAAAAAAAATTATTTCCCTAAAGTGCACATGATACCGTTTTTTTAAAATTATTTTTTATTATTCCCCCGACCTAACGGCACCTGCCCTGCCCCTCTATTCGGTCTGGGGAGCCTACAGTGATTTTTTAAAACTAGGGACTCCATTCTGCCCCAACCGTATAATAATATTATTGTATTTAAAAAAAAGAAAGATAAACCCTCCCGGGTTACGAATAACCTGACAATTCTGAAGATTTCCTAAAATTACAGTAAGAGGCAAATTTTACAAGAATCGTGATGGAGGACTTTTCCAGCACAAGGAATTGAGCACACGACGCCTGGATGGGACCAAAAGGTGATGCCACTCGGCCACTGACAGGGCCTGCATATAATACGTAAAAAGATAAACTTAAAATAGACTTTTCGATTTTTGGAAAAAAGTTATTCCAAAAAAATGTAAAAAAACAGTAAGTCTCAGCGCCCATATTATCATTTTTTCAAATATATAATACTTTAAGAAGGCGAAACACTAATAAATTAAATAAGTACACAGCAGAACTTGTTTATATAATTTTTTTGTTTTCATTAAAGTATAACATTAATATTTTTGAATATATAAAACAAAATCTTAAAATCACATCAACATCTTTTGGTTTTGTCACCGTGCATTGTCAAAAAAAAAACAATAGTAAGTACCGAACCATGTAAAAATTATGTAAACACATTACTTTTAGTAACAAAATTGGCTGAAAAACCTGTCTACCCCAAGAAAACCCAAGCATAAAAAGAACTTGAAATATATATACTGGATAAATATTAACAAATAATGTAAAATGTTTATTTCCAAATATTCAACGAAGGTATATTGATTTTATAATCGAACTTAACAAAACTACACCCAGCCGACCACTAATTTTGAACACAGTACGTCACTACCTACTTGCATATCAATCGCCTAACTGATAAGTCAGACATCTCCGAAAAATCGAAATTTCTAAGTGTACCCTCTATCTAGTATAATACTCAGATTTCTCATGAACATCACTAAATCAATTATAATGCAGAGAAACTTGTAGTGAATTAAACAAAATGTGATGTTTTATGTCACTAGTGGGATATTTCCAAACGTCACACTTATGTACCGGACCGTTATGCCTCCCGATGTTATAGCATATTTAATATGCAAAACATATAATAAAACATTATTTATGGTGAGCATTGCTTTCCTCACTATCTTAAACATAGTATTTAGAGATATCTGACTAATCAACTAGACGATAAATACGTACCTAGAAAATAATGCGATTTACAAGCGTGATAAAATTCCACATTTGATAGCTTTACATATTGCTTTATGCGTTCCATAAAATAATTTTTTGTGGATGGTTTTAATATGTAATTTGATAATTGTTCCGAAACACAAAATTTATCGATTGTTGATCAGTTTATCGTCCCAATCGTGGCGCTTTTAAATAAATTACATCTTTGAAAAACTATTGTCAAGTTTTTTTTTATAACATTCAATTCTAATCCAATCGAACTCATGGGCTCCTTACCATTAATTAATTTAGTACCTCCTACTGAGTAAGATCAGGATACCTTTCCAGGACTGCTTTGCTCCCAAAAAATAAATATTTAATAATGAGGGTGTAGGTAGATGTATTGGTATCTAATTTCTTTAATGCTTCATAATATATTATACCTAGAAATTATTATGTAAAAGTGCTTCTGAATACAAATTTGCTGTTGAAGTCTTGCAAAATGGTGTTCCCTCACTAGCTTGATGTGTATAATTTGCTGATGAGCTTAAGATCTATCTTCCTTCGTGTGTTTGCTCTGATCTACCGAGAAGATTACGTTTCACATGTCCACACGTTAAGTTAGCGCTTTCGAAAGCGCTGATGAATATCCACTAAGCATTTGAAGAAGTGTTAAATTTCTTACCGAAACCCTAAGGGGGTAACAAGTATAAGTAATATCTACCCGACAAGTATCTTCTCGTGAAGTATCTGCCCGACAAGAAGTATCCCGACGAGTAACGCTGTCTTCCAACGTTCGGACACGTATGGTGAAATGGCTCTGTGATTAACGATGCTCGGGTCAAAACGATTTGCATAAACATATTAAATTATTATTATTTGTAAGTGCATTAGTTTGTGGCCGGGAGGCCTCAGGCGGTGGACAAATGGTAATAACAATCTGGAGATAATCCAAAGGCCAAATAACCATCGGTTAGATTCTGTCGCTGACAATTCCGCCTGATTGAGGTGGTGAATGTTTGCCAGCAATTTCACGGACTGTGTTATTTCTGTCTCGATAACTCTCTGCGGTGTTAATAAGTGAGGGACTTTGTTTTGTTTAAAAAGCTTTTTCGGGTAACGAATTTTCGATGCTTTGTAAGCTTGCATCTCGATGCTGGCAGAAGATAATGCCTTCGGTGGAATTCATTCGGAAATGATTTAAGATTCTCACGGCCAACAGAATTATGTGAATTGTTTCATATTGTTATTGTTATTGTATACCTGTAGTGTTGCGCTACACCTCCTTCTTGAGTTA
This sequence comes from Limnephilus auricula, assembly GCA_951813805.1. NCBI lineage: Eukaryota > Metazoa > Arthropoda > Insecta > Trichoptera > Limnephilidae > Limnephilus > Limnephilus auricula. The sequence goes on from OX638401.1 coordinate 22,595,351, forward strand.
ATCTTTCGGTCAGTCTTGCAGTTTTCACCAATACGGTAAGTCTGATAATGTGACTGTAATTTTAGATCCTCACGAAATGAATACATTTAATATTTTTACTTTTGGGTGGCGCTTTCTCATTTTTCTTATTCTAACGTTTTGGACAGTATTTTACTGTTCGTCAGGAGAGTTCAGTCGTCTCATTCTGCCCTGATCGTGAATAATATATACAAGGATGTCTGAAATATTAACTTAAGATTAAAGAGGAAGCGTGTCATGTTTTGTTATTGTACGTGTAATTATTATATTTACAAATGGCACATATCAAAGAATCTTAAATGATAATTATGTTTAATGGAGGCAAATCGATAAAAAAACTCCCAAAAATACACTTTATCGGTCTGGCAGTTTTACCCCCTTTTGTATACGTTCATTTTTGTACACAACGGAGGTATTAATAAAAAAATTAAACCTTAAAATTTATTACAACTGTGCACCAAAAATGTAGTTTTATATACGGAGATATGACATAATAGAGATATGATATAATATACAGACTATGTCATGTGTAAATTTCTCGAACACAAAAAACTTTTCAAGATTTGAACCACTGTAAATCTTATTCCATTTATATGATAATCCAATGTATCGTTTAATATAACGTTCCAGGCCTATTAAGTTCCTTGTTCAGAACATATCGCGTCATTACTCTTGTGCCATCGAACATTATAATAATTTCATACATTCGATAAATTTTAAAAAAACTTTCAGTTCAATAATAACCCGATTGATTCCAGTGTTAGGAGTGACCTCTTAAATAATACATTCCATTACAATGGTCCCTTAATACCAATTTAAAAATGCAATAAACGTAAAGAATAAGGTGATCATATCTCATAATGTAATACATATTTTGATGAATAGCTGACACAAGTTACAAGTTCTTGTAATGCATACATTCACAGATTCTTAAACATGTTTTGAATACTAAATGATTGATATCAATGAATGATGTGTTGGGATATAATGTTTTATTTCAATTGCAACGCTTCCTCATGGATCTACTAGCTTTGTTGTAGAAGTTCTTCTAAGTAGTATTCAGGCCTATACTTTTTATGATTGTTCCGCCTATGTTATGTATGTTCCTGCTATTTTTACTTTTTTAGTTCCTGCTATTAAGTTATTTGTTGCCCCCTGGAGACGAGAGATGGTGAAATATTCTCCATAAACGACTACTTCTATTCATTTTAGTGTTAAATAACTTTTCAGTTTCATTACTCGTATTTTTAATGCTTGATTGTTTTATTTATAACTTGGGAGGCGGGAATGGGTACCGCCGCCCTGGGAACCATTTTTTGGATGACCAACACCTCTGCCATAGGTCACCCCAAGTGGTTAGCTACGTTTGGTGACTTAGCAGGGGTGCCCGGGTTCATGGGATAAGGTTTGTCTAGGTCTTGGCGGCGGATGATTTAGATACACTGAACCCCAGATTCCTACCCAACCCCCATACCTTTTTCCTTCCCAGAACTTCCTCTCCTTACTTTCCTTAAAAATACCCTCCACACAGCATCCCCAAAGATGACATAGGCCCCGAGGGAAATTATTTTCCTCAGGGCCTCCTGTGTGGACCTAATGTAAAAAAAAAAAAAAATTATGCATTGTTAGTTACTTTACTTTATCTTATTATTTGTGTGATTTCTTTTGTTATTTTTAATATGGAATTTATTACAATGCACTACCCCTGCATACATTGTGGAATAAAAAATTATTATTATTAAGTATTCGGATCAAAGGGTTAAAAAAAGTTTTTTAAAGTAAGACGAAACAAATTGCGTGCCATTTTATGTAGTTTATAGAAGGCAATAATTATTGCAAAATTCTGTTTTTAAAGCCACGTTTTCAGTGTAATATGCCAACTTACGATGTTTAGTGTTATAATTTAAATAAAATGTTGTTTTTTTGGACATCACTTCAATGAGTATATAAATTAACCGATTTCGCTTCAGCCTGAATAAAAAGTGTTGAAAAATATACAAAAATAATTACCAAATTACGGTTCTTGGGAAAAATAGATATTTGTTGACGTAAATTATTTTAGAAAAAAATGATATATAGATTTATTTACACAAGTATTAAAACGGTTGGTTCAAGGGATAATGGTATATAAAGAAAAGAAAACAATATTTTTTTTTAAGGACTTCAAAGGCTTTCGATTTCGATATATCTGTGTTTCCTATTTACATGCCTAAGGCTTACATAAATATGCCAACTAGTGAAGATGAGTTGGGTAAATATGTAACCTTTCTTACGAGTCTGTATTACCTTTATTTAACAAAATACCAGTTGAAAATAAAACACATTTCGGTTAGTACATATTTACTAATCGAAATGTGTTTTAAACATACGACGGCATCCGTGGTCGAGGGGTAAGACTCTTGACTCACAATCCGAAGGTCACAGGTTCGAACCCGGCGTGCGCAAATAAATAATTCTTGAATAATTTGTGTTATTTATCTGTTTGTTAATTAACCTCTTGAATGCCAGGTGTTTTTGGAAAAAATCGCGCGAAATTATCTTCCCGGCTTTTGCTCAAATATCGTATAAAAACAAAGGAATTGTTTTTTTTTTGTGATTGTTTTCTGTTTGCCAGATAATGTACCTTATTATTCATATATATTTCATGATAATATCGTTACAAGTTTTCCCAGAATAGCTATTTTTAACAAAAAAATGTGAAAATATTTCCCATTCGACAAAAAAATGTAAATAAAATATATTCATACGAAAATGATTTTTAATTTCTCTACAAACCTGAATAGACACCCTACATGAAAAAAACCATTTCAAAGGTGTTTTCGAAGAAGTAATGACATAAATACTTGTTTGAAAATGAAATGACAGTTGAAAACCGTTTGTAAAAGTGACGCCAAGTTGACCATAGATATTTATTATAAATTATTCAGATGGGTTGGCGCCATGCGGATTTTTGCTATGTCAAGATCGAGAACGGCGCAAGCGATTCTGACCTTGTTCTTCATACAACTTCTTTATACATAAGGAACAAAATCGCTTCAAAAAAATTTTTTTTTTTAATTTCGATCCGCGGCCACCGGTGGGCGAACGGCAGTCGAGAGGTTAATTAATAAAAAATAATATTTATTATATTTGCGGCACGTTCCAGAGCGGAAGATACTCTCACTATCGCCCTGGTATAACACCACCATTCAGAATTGAAATGTTGCTTGAAAAAGCTTTAGCCATGTTTGGTAACCAGATCTGAAATTCCAGGCACTTCCCAACCTTCCTCTAATCCATCTACTTCTCCTCCCCACTACATTCAGCGTCACAAATACCCCAATTGGGGATGCCATAGCCTCACTGACTCCAGACGGGAGCAGTTTGGATTTAGGGCTCTTGTGCGGTAATTTTTAATTAATCACCTCGCGTTTAGGAATTATTACACATATTATGTATCATTAAAATGCCTCGGACGATAACAGCCATCGCCTGAATTTATCTGTTTTGAAATTAACGACTAAAACATGTTTAAAAAATTAAATGCACACCAAGTTAACAAGATTCATTTATATTTTTAGATAATTTTTTTATCAATCGCAAAACTGCCTCTGAAACTATATGTTCTATAATAATATATTGATTTTATATCTACTAAGAACATATTTTAAACTTGACTAAATCTTGATAATGTAGTTTTAAACTATTTCTAATTTTTTCTCTATTGTTTTTTATTTATTTTTAATAATTCTTTTTACGTAATACGTGTTTTTCTAACTTATTTTCTATCTTTTCCAAACATTTGCTCGTATGTTATAACCATTAGAATTCAATTTCGGAGGCGGGTATTGGTACCGCCGACCCGGAACCATTTATTGGATAACCAACACCTTTGTCATCGGACACCCGAAGTGGTTAGTGGACTTAGTAGTGGTGCCCGGGTTCATGGGGGAAGGTTTATTCAGATCTTGGCGGTGGACGCATATGCTCGCCAACTGTGTGGCAGGCCGAATCGGGAGAGATTGGTTGGGGAATAATTTTTGACCTCTACAGCACGGCTCTTCATGGAACATCGCCAAATTAAAATAGAAACCTTTCATTTTAAATGTAAATATTTCATAAAACACTATTTATAAGATTTATGTAAGAAGATGCATTTTATCAATTTTTTTAAAAATATGTATATTGTTGTATAAAGACTGTTTATAACTCTAATAAATAAAAAATAAAATACGTTCATCACTCCTGGATTCACGGACCCCCAGATTCCCACCCACTGTTTACGTGTTTCGTTCCCAGAACTTCCTCTTCTTCTTTTCTAAAAAGACCCTCCACCGAGTGTCCTCAAAGGTGAGATAGGCCAAAATGGGATTTATTTTCCTAAGAGACTCCTGTTTTGAGCTAATGTTAAAAATGGCTACTATTTTGCGGTAAATAAACTTTAAAAGTATAACCATTTCTATGTTACTAACTCGTCATTAAAAATATGATTCACAACCTGTTGAATACTAAAACTATGAATATCTCTTCTTTAGTCGTGCAGTTATTGTAAAACGAATCGTAATCGATATTCAAATGACTTTGATCAGGCAACAAAGCAAAACTAATCAAAAACGTTCAGGGGTAGCCACAAAGTGCCCCATCATCGGTAGCAAAATAGCCAGGTCATCGGTAGCATAAACGACTTATTCTTAATTGAATAATACAATTCTACTAAGATCGGTAATGAAAGGAGTAATACAATGGAGGTACTGTGCGAGGATACAAAGACACCTCGCTGGGAACCGCTGACCTTTGAGATAATATAATACAGTACAACGTGGCGGTGTTCGGTTCTAGGTACAGATTCCGATGGTTGATGGTATTGTATCAAGATAAGAGAGGATCTTTCGAGAATCTTGATATTGACCTTCAGATTTCTGATGAATCTACAATTCACTGTAAATTAATTCGCTTGATGGTGTCAAATTTTCAATTCAAGTATATTGAAATGAATATTTTGAATAACTTGCCTTCAGACCTGACATTTGAACTTTCGTGAGGCTTTTAAAAGTTTAAAGAAAAAAACATATTTCATAATTGGACCCTTTTTTTTAATCACAAAAAATCTACAATATTTATACAAAAATAATAAGGTACGTTTTTAGATTTTCACGGCCAAAAGTATTTTCGTTGTTTGTTTTTGAAGTGTTATGCCGTGTTGCGATACCTCCTTCTTTAGCCGACATCGTCGACATTGTGTTCACATCGTCGGATCTGCCGGATCTGCCCTGATGATGGACACTGCAACGCTGTCCGAAACGTCGGCTAAAGAAGGAGGTAGCGAAACACGGCATGTCACCCCAAAAACAAACAACGAAAAAAAAAACAAAAAAAAAACAAAATAAATAATAATAATAAGATTTAATTAGCGAGAGTCTTCCTTTCTTTACCTTACATACATGTATGCATATTCTAACACTTAACATATGACTGAATAATAATAATAAACAGACTGTTGTGTACTCCTGCATCTCATCGGGTTCAAGGTAGCTTATCGAGGAACTAGGCAAAATATACTATTCTGATAAACTTCCACATACATCCACCTATTTCGCTTTCACACACTTCGAAACAAATTCACCTCAAACATGCCTCAAACATCGACATGTTTAATATGAGTTACTGTTATTTAAGAGATACCTTAATGATATTCTTATGTAGCATATTATTATATTGTAGAAGCTGTTGCATATATTTTTGTATTCTTTCTATTTACGTGTATTGAAAAACTTGTTACTCTCTTTTATTTATCTATATTGTGAATTTTTCATACCTATTACCTATTACTCTCTCTCATTTTAATTTCTCACATTAACCCACAATATATTATTATTTTTATGCCATACTTATGCAATTTAAAAACTGGTTTCAGTTTAATTTATTTTTATTTTTTCTCTTTTCTTATGATATAATATTTTCACTTTCCTTTATACCAACCATTTTTATAATGTTTTTTGCTACGAGTTTATCTTTCTTATTTAAACATTGTATTTCATATATATCACTGAATATAAATAATAAATAAATAAATGACCTGACTTAGTATTCGATTTATTTTATCTTGCCATGTCTTCTTTAGAAATCTTGGACTTCTTCTGGCGTCCACTTGCTCCAAATGTATTCTTCCATTAGATATTTCATTTTACATGTCTAAACTAACTAAGCGCACTGTATTGTATTTCATAGCCTACTCTAATATATAATGTTTTTAAGATTTATAAATTTATAATTCTATTACTAATGGTTTTATCAATACACACTTCAAGGATCACATTTATTTAGTATTTTCACAACTTTCGCTCATTAGATAGTTATATGAGCTAGTACAATATATAAGGTTTGTATTATATTTTATCGAAATAATTTTCGATTACGCTCTACTACGAATCATTATCATTAGAATTCAAAAAAGTATGCCTTCAATAAATTGAAGCTTTTTCTAAAGTTTCAGTTGAGTAGAGTTACAACAAATGTTTATTGTATTACAAAAATATAAATGTAAACCACTAAAAAGTTATGAATGTATATATTTACACTTCTAGACTCAGCTTGCCTAAGGGTTGCTATGGCTTGTTAGATATCTATATTCGTTTCGTTGTGATATAAGGCTCACTAAGATTAGACCTATTTTTGGATTGTAAAGATTTACTATATAACAATGGCGAAACAGCTAAAATTCAAAGCATTCATTCAAATAAATATTTTGTAATGTTTTTTGCCAATATCTCTGCCTTTTAACAGAATGTAAGTATATAATATCTTGTCATTTTTATTGCACGGTGGGTACATTTTATTGATAGCAAAGATCGTTTAAAATAATTATCTTTATTAAAATTAAAAGAGGTCATCACACAGAATCGCATCGATCAAAAGTTCCCAAAACGTATTTCGTAAATAATTGCAAATTGAAATGATAAAAACTTTAATATGTTACATTAGGTAATCGCGAAAATCTCAAAAATGAATTCGATTTACTACTTTATCTCCTCCCCCATGCTGGCATCAGAATATTATATTGAATCAATAAGTAATGAAGAAAATATATCAGTGATGCTCCACAATGGAGTAATCGAAGGATCTTTTACTGTGTGCTCCCGTGGAACGAAGCTAATCCTTCTTGTAAATTATTATTTTATATAGAGCATGTTTTTTTCTTCTTTAGTAATTACTCATGAGTTATTGCTCTTCATTATCAAATAAGGAATAAGTAATGTGGAAATTAGTCATTTCCGATAAGAAGTAAGTAGGGAATTATATATTTATTCTTATTGTAAGTTATTGTAACCCATTTTCCACACGGATTATTTATAGATTATAAAATTATATATTCGTAAATTTCAACTAAATCTCTAGTGACATCTAGAAAATTTTAAATTTTTTGTTCATTTTTTACCTACTGAGATAATTAACTAGTGTATCTGATGTGTATTAATAAGTTCTTTAAAGTCATTAAGATTATATTAAAATTTTGGAGACGGGTATGTGTACCGCCCCCCGGGAAGCCTTAATTGAATAACCAACACCCCTGCCATAGGTCCCCTCCCAAAGATGCGCTACGTTTGGTGACTTAGCAGGGGTGCCCGGGTTCATGGGGTTAGGTTTGTCCAGAAAATATCGGATTTTACCGATTTCTTTCAGAGTGAAATAAAAAATACTAGTTCTCTAGTTTTCCTGGCAAATGACAGCCTTCAAAAAGTGTCAGTATTGATTATTGATACGGAAATAATGTTACATAAGAAGCCTCATTTCTACAGATCCATAAACAGATCAGAGGCCCTAGCACGCTTGCTCTATAACGATCGGTAGGATAACTATCGGTAACTTCTCATCGTTCCCTACGACAACTGCAGAACGCAAACAAATAGGTGACATTTTCGTTGTTTGTTTTTGGGGTGTTATGCCATGTTGTGCTACCTCCTTCTTTAGCCGACGTTTCGGATAGCGTTGCAGTGTCCATCATCAGGGCAGATCCGGCAGATCCGAGGTCGAATCTCGACGGATCTGCCGGATCTGCCCTGATGATGGACACTGCAACGCTGTCCGAAACGTCGGCTAAAGAAGGAGGTAGCACAACACGGCATAACACCCCAAAAACAAACAACGAAAATGTCACCTATTCGTTTGCGTTCTGCAGTTGTCGTAGGGAACGATGAGAAGTTACCGACAATCGGTCGGTAACTTCAAATCGAGCGACCGTGCTAGCACACCAGATATATTCTTCTAAGCAAATGATATCGTCGGTTCACCATGATGATAGATTGTATCGCTTAGTTATTATTACGGAAAGGTCGGTTGGGTTACATGTTATGAATATATCCCAGATTTACCGACCAATATAACTGCCATTCCACGCACCTGGGTGACGTAACGCCTAACGGCTTCGTGGACCATAAATCATAGGAAACGGATTGGTTGCTTTTAATAACGTCATTGTTTGCAGATTTAACAAACATTCCAATACAAATTGCTGGAATGAGGGTTACAGTATACTCCTTGGGAAATGAAATAAACAATTATAAAAAAAATTAGAAGCAACAAATAACAAAATAAGTACAAGTGCAAAATAATAAACAAAGAACCTCGATGCAAATCAATAATTAACAAATCAAAATATTTTTATAACAGATGCATGTGTTTTAAATCACTTGTACCTATAGGCTAACTTATGAAATTAGAATGTCATTTTCAAAATTAGAACTGATAGTATCGGGAATTCAGACATACGATAAAATAGGTACCTACCAACATAATTATTTAAATTGTCCATCTCAAAAGTTGGAACTGTTATGTCAAGAATTCAGCATGTACAAATTCAGGCTAAACCAAATTTGGATTATAAGTGATAAGTATACAAAATTTCACTGTGTTTAGTGTATTTTGTCGCCTTTTTCATTTTATGTTGATAATGAAATGGTCCAACATAACAAAGTAATTTTATATAAACGAAGAAGAAGATATTGATGGAAGTAATCTTCAAAAGTTATGAAAAGGGAGTAGTGTTAATAAATGTTCAAATGATATAATTTTTTTTTGAACAATGGAGAATATCAAACTGTTTATATTATGCTCGTATTAGGCTATTTCGAACATATATTTAAAAAAAATATGTCCTAAAAGATCAATCAATAATTTTTGATGTTATAATTCTATGATTTTTACACATTTTGCACAAACTTGGTAACTACTCAATCTATTCATAAAATGATACGTTTTTAGATTTTCATGGCGAAAAGCATTTTCGTTGTTTGTTTTTGGGGTGTTATGCCGTGTTGTGCTACCTTCTTCTTTAGCCGACGTTTCGGACAGCGTTGCAGTGTCCATCATCAGGGCAAATCTGGCAGACCCGACGATGTGTTGTGTTAAGTGTGTGCTTATTTACTTGGAAGCGATACCGTGTCGTCAGCTTCAATCTATTACGAGCTGGTAGGTATTTCAGTGAAAGGGAACTACTTTGAAAGGGAAATTTTGTGAAAGCGCAGAAAGAAGGAGGTAGCACAACACGGCATAACACCCCAAAAACAAACAACGAAAATATTCATAAAATGTTTTTTTTATTTATTGAATATTTGTAGATTTGTTTTACAATAGATTTTTGTTTTACACAATTTTACATGTTTATACAGTGTTACAATGGTAGATAAGAATATCTTTCCCCACCATAAAGAGACGAGGCTCTTGTGTTTGGTGAGGGAATTTTAATTGTTACATTTAAGTTGATGTATTTTAATTTTTAAATGTGTTTTTAATTTAAATTTACTGATAGGGAAGGGATAATTTAAAAAAACAAAAAAAATTATGAGAGGAGGTTTTTACAGAACCAATTTTTCAGTATATTAATATCAGTATTTGCTAAGTTATTAACGGTTTCAATGTATTAATTCCAATCAGAAACTTCAATTATTATGACCGTGTCGTCAACATATGATATTATTTTTCCATTTAATAATTGAATGAATATGTCATTTACATCGATTATAAACAGTAATGGTCCCAGGATTGTACCTTAAGGTATGCCGAAAATATGAAAATAATTAGGTTTTTTTTGATCTCGCGGGTGGTCGATTGATAGTCTCCTCTCATTACGGCGTTCGTTTGGCCCAGGTCGGTTGTACATTTGATTTCTCAATATTGTAGAAAAAAGTTCCCTGTTGGCGGCCGTTCGCACCTCTCGCATATGTAAATGCGACAGGGGCAGATCGTGTCGGGGGCGAACCCGGGACCTCTGCCTTGTCAACCCGGCGCTTAATTAAAACCTCAACCACGCTGAGGGCAGTGCCGGATTTATCAGAAATGAGGCTGTAAATGGCTAAAATATTACATTTTTCTTAATGAAGGGCTAATAATATACGCTTTTTATAATTTTCAAATAAATTCATACAATCTAATCGTTTGACTTGTCGATTTTAGACATATTTATAGAGCCGAGAGAGTACCTATTCGTACAGCCTAGTCAGGTCAGAAAACTTATTCGAAATAAATAATTGTTAAAATATTGCACCTCAGAGAGCAACATTCTAAATCGGGTGAAATCACGCACTCTTATGGCAGATTGCAATAAGGTTTAAATTCCCGCTTAAACAACCCACTTTTTTGATTTATGCTAAAAATCGCAAAAAATCATTATTTTGTGTAGTTCAGGCACAAAAATTACAATGTTTTCAGATCAAATTTTAAAACACTTAATTTTCCACATTTAAAAATAGAATTGATATCAGAAAAGGGGTTCTTAAGAACAAGTTTTGCGCTTCCAAACATTTTATATTATTTTTTCAGGCCAATACTTTATTTTTTTCTTGGTTTATAAAAATATTCTAGCTAGGTATATCAAAGGCAAATATGTGTTCTGCTTGCAGTATTTAAATAAAAAATCATTAATATTTCTACGCGATCTTCAAATTTTCGAACCAAAAACACATGATTTAGCATTACAGCGTCGCCTAAATTTCTTAATGAAACATTTTCAGAAAATATCAAAAGACGGATTTGCACGACATTTCAAGCTTAAAACTAAAAGGATCTCCATACCCGAGATAAATTGTTTGTTAAAAGTGTTTCGATTTTATTGTTGAATCATTGTCGTAAACTTAAAAAATATACAGGGTGTTAAGGGACGTAGGTACTTGACTTACTTTAACCAGTGATTCCTGACATTATTTGGAGTAAAAATCTAAATGAAATTTTGGTGTCCGGTGACTTTTTCGATGACGTTTTTTTTATTTAAATATTTTTTTTTCTCAAAATCCAACAATTTTTTTCTTCCATTGATGTCACTGTTCACTTAGCAGAGTATCCGCCCAACCTCGTATCCCGCCCTCAACTGTACAACCCCTATTTTTTTAAATATTCTTGGGGGAAAAAAATACATCAAAAATGTTAAAATAAAAATAATCAGACCTGTCAAAAATCGCCACATGTAAGTTACCATCGCAGTTTTCAAAACCTCATCACTGGTGTAAATTGACAGAATTAGGTAGGTAGTAGGTATGGCATTTTTTCATATTTCGGAGAGGTGCCAACATTAAAGCTGCTATAGAAACCATTTATTTTTCAATGGTCTGAGGCCCTAACTCATAGCTCTTTAATTTTATTGTTAATTCCGGCCCTGGCTGCGGTAAGGAAGGAAGGTACTACAAATCGTACGAGCAGGATAAAATCATCCCCTAATTGGTAATTACCGACGTGTTCGTTCATACGAGGGGACACTGAATTAAAGGAGAGGTCATGCTGAATTGACCATAATAAATTTTCCCTCTATAAGTAGGTACCTACCCACCATGCCAATGTATATTATTGGGCAATAAATTAAATCAAGGAGACGCAGTTACTAACTCGTACGCGGTATGAGTTAATTTCGTCATCACAAATCTGCACTCTTTTTCTCAAATTACCTGAAAAGAGAGATTATACCACTCGAGCGCCTTTTGCCACATTATGGCACTATTTCCAAAACCTTGGATTGCTTTGTTGTCAAAATATGGCACATTTAAATTTTTTTTTAAAAAAACGACGGAATAATATATTGTACATTCAAAATATAACAAAATAAGTATTCTCTAGATTCTTTAAAATGTTTTAAGGTTAAAGATTTAATTATATTTTTTTTATAAATCCTACAAATATGTGATAATAGACAAATGATAGGGGAATTCATTGGCTACATAGAACTATATTCAGTTTATATGTCTCCATATTCAAATTCGGAGGTATGAAATTTTTAATGTGGGCGAAAAAATTTGCTTTAGCTCCAGTGGAATAAAAATTAAACTTTTAGTTTGAAAAAATGCAGAAAAAAACGTTAACTCCTACCAGATAGAGTAATCTACGATCATCTGATTTCATGTAAAAAGACTAAAATTGAAAAAAATCTTTAATGCTTAAAAATAACGATCGAAAACTTTTAATTTTCTTATAGAAACACTACACCGTGAGACCCAAACACTACGCTCATATTTATTGACAAGAACAAACCCCTTAAAAATCACGGGAAATTATAATTTAATCTTTGAAACAGGTTAAATAATGTTCTTTTAAAAAATGTTTCCAATTTTGAAAAAGACACTTAAATTAAAAACAAATTTGATAAATTGAAAGTGAATAATTTAACCCTGGAATAACGCACATTAACAAAACAACTTAATTAGTATGTTCTGTGAATGATGATTTATCATTTTTTTAATTTTTCACTATGGTATTAAATTCGAATAAATAATATAATATTTTTTATTTTTTCATTTTACTGTCTTCTTTTTTATATTCTCCATTTCCACTATAATTTTTCTTCTATATTTTTTCCTATTTTCAACATGTTTATATATTTAATCCATATTTATGTTTAATAGCATGTCTTATTCTTTTTTCTTTTCATTTTACAGTTTTCTATTTAATATTTGCTTTTTACATTATAATTACTCTACTATAATTTTTCCTTTTTTCAACATCTTTATATATTTAATCCATATTTATGTTTAAGAGCATGTCTTATTCTTTTTTCTTTTCATTTTACAGTTTTCAATTTAATATTTTCTTTTTACATTAAAATTTCACTAATATAATTTTTCCTATTTTCAACATGTTTATATATTTAATCCATATGTTTACAATAGACCTCACAAAATGTATGTTTACGTTTAAACTATGTTTATGTTTAATAGCATGTCTTATTCTTTTTTCTTTTCATTTTACAGTTATCTATTTAATATTTTATTTTTACATTATAATTTCTCTACTATAATTTTTCCTATTTTCATCATGTTTATATGTTTACACTAGACCTCACAAAGTATTTATGTATATTCCATTGGTCACCGAGAAACAGGCAGTCGCCTAGTTTGGTAATCTAATCTATCATATATGTAAATGTTATAATGTTTTATCATGTACTTTATAAAAAGTACATCTACCCTACTACGCCCACATTTTGTTAATAATAGTTAAGTACCTATATCTATTTAGAATTTTGTTTAGGTGGTGTGTTAAATTTTAAAGTACTGACTCGGATATTATTTATTATTAAAATGCTTCAGTTGCGTGTAGCATTTGTTAACAAAATACTAGCAATTTAGCGTAATAACGTTCCAATAAACATCGCAAAGTACCCGCTTGAAAAAGGCAAGTCCATTTGCAGAAATCAAGAATAGGGCAAGACAATGCTATGAACCATTACTCCGAACAGTCCGGATCCGTGTGGGCTCAAGTCAAGTCAACTCACGTTAACTCGAGTATGATAATCTGACTTGGTTGAGTCTCGCTATTGTTTGCAGTTTACGCAAGTGCCTCGGATTCAATAAATCTAAATAACGCGTTGACAAATACAACCATTGGACATTATACAAATCAGGGAAAGAATAAAACTGTTGGCCGGATAAATTACACGAGACACATTTTGACACGAATGGATCTACGAGCAAATGGGATTTCTTGACGTTCTAGATTTCTTGATACAGTGATATCTCGTTTGATAGAGATTATGAGAAATCACTTGACTTATTATATTCAAACGACTTTCCTACCGTGTTTTAAATTGTTTTTTTTGCAAACTTTTTCTTTTTGAACAGATGAAATACATGAAAAACATAGCATCTGTTGTATTGGATAGAACATATTGACCAAGTATTTATTATTAAAATGCTTCAGTTGCGTGTAGCATTTGTTAACAAAATACTAGCAATTTAGCGTAATAACGTTCCAATAAACATGGCAAAGTACCCGCTTGAAAAAGGCAAGTCCATTTGCAGAAATTTTATTATCTTAAATATCAGTGATGGAGTATCATGACAAACCCTCGAGGTGATGATTTTTTACAAAACGGGCTATTTAAAAAAAAAAGTATTTTTCTAATACCGTGCAAGAGTCCCAACTACTCATCTCTGGACCCGTGAGACTATGGCATCCCCAATTGGGTATGTTGTGAGGTTGAAGGTAGTGTAGATGGGAAGGAGGTGGGAAGAGGAAGATGGGAAAGTTTCTGGATACAGATCTGGTCACCAAATACAGCACGTTTCAAGCAAAGATTCAATTCTGAATACTGAGAGCATTTTCTACCCTGGAAATATATACTATACCTACATTATTTCAAATTAATTAACTATGAAATATCACAAATTAATTAATTAACATTTTTTTGCACCCGTGACCTCCGGATCGCTAGTAGAAAACTCTACCCCTCGGCCACATCAAATTCAAATTATAATACAATAATCATTATTATAATTATTGAAGTATAAGAAAAATTGTATCAATACTTATAAAGGGATTAAAAACAAAGTAACTTTAGATTTAAGTAATGCTAAGACACAAAATTTTTGCTTTCATCGATAATTAAAAAAATGACTTAACAAACAATTGTTTTTTTTTATACAGTTCTTTATCATTTTGGTTAGATAAAAGGTTAATTTAAAAAAAAAAATCAACTTTTAAAATTCGGTTTCGCGTGTTTCCTCCAGCACTCATAAAGATGAAATTTATTTTCATTTCATAAAACTTACCATGACTGAATCTTCAAACTCTCGAGCCTGTCATAGGTCACCTCAAGTTATTCGCTACGTTTGGTGACTTAGCAGGGGTGCCCGGGTTCATGGGGTAAGGTTTATCTAGGTCTTGGCGGCGGATGATCTAGACATACTGAGCCCCAGATGCCTACCCAACCCTCTTACATTTTTCCTTCCCAGAACTTCCTCTCCTTCCTTTCCTTAATACCCTCCACACAGCATCCCCAAAGATGACATAGACCCTGAGGGAAATTATTTTCCTCTGTGGACCTAATGTAAAAAAAACTACTACTATAATTCGATAGGCATTTTTTCAAACGATTTTAAAACACGGTTTTAAAATAATATCTTACTTTGTAAATTTTGACATGTTTGAAATCAGGTAGGATACATAAGTGGTCCCTTTCCGTTTTTAATGTCATTTGAACAATATATTTTGTGGGTCTACAGATAATCACTCCACGTTACTCGAGGTAACACAGTACAGAGTACCTACTTGACACTATCAAGCTGATAGGTTGGGACTTGTCCGCGAACAAAGGGGCTTGGTATCAGATTCGAATAGCTGTTCTACCAAACATTAAATTTAAGATGCATTATAATAGAACTTTGTTTCTGAAGCATACGAGTATCAAGAACTGTAGAATGTAGAACTGCAGACTAGCACTCAAATGAAATCAATCGGATTTAACGATCAGCTGCAATGGGCTGTTTCCGCGATTTGATCCTTGGATAGGAAATTGAATTTGTTATAATAAAATGTTGATTTTATGTAGGGAACTAATCTTCAGTAAATTTCATTGGTATGTAGGCAAATAGTTTACTTGACAAAAGTTCTTAAATTTTTTTTAAAGTGGCTACCAAATTGTTTTAAAACCTTCTTGTTTCTCTTTTGGTCTACTTTCCTTTTTGTGGTTTGGCTTTCATTAGAGAGATATTCACTTTACAGGCCTACTACTCACCAAATTTCATTTCTTTTGAAGATATGCAGTTTTGCGGTTTTCATTAGTTTTTCACTACAACATCTTCTTAATAGCTTCCTCTGAATTATCAATTTCTTTGTAATTTAACAATCTCTTCATAACCCACGTTCATTTCTACCCCCCACAAAGGTCCCTCAAAGATGACAAAGGTATTTAGTGAAAAGCTTACCAAAAAAATGGATAATGAATCACGAATCCTACGAAATTTTGTCGTATCAAGAATATTTTCTCGTTTTTGGTTTTTCCTAAGCCCTATCTGTCTAGGTTGTATTATGGAGGGAGCTTGAATAATCCACATTTCAGAAGCTTCTTGCAGGGCGTATCAGTATGTACCTGAAGGATTTCAACCAATGATTCTTGAGCATGGAGAAAAAATATAGATATAATTTTGCAGTCCGATGATATATTTTTTCAATTTAAAACTAAAACATGTTTTTCTACCACACGTCGCCTTCGATCGTCATCGCTACACGTCACAACGGATCAAGTGATACGCGCTGTCACTTTTTTACGGTGTTGTTGGAACGAGACGCAGTGCGTATGAGGCCAAAATACCCAACCAAACTGAAAAATTATTTTTGTAATAAAAAAGGTATGTCAAATATCTTTTCTAGTAGGTACTTGTAAATTTTATTGACAGTTCTCAACTAATTAGTCTCTTCAAGCCGTCTGACTTTCGATGTTGAGAAGAATAGTCACAAAGTACATTCAGGCGGCCGGCGTAGTCCAGCGGTAGGGCGTTGGACTTCCATTCCGAAGGTCGCGAGTTCGAATCCGGCGTGCGCAAATAAATTTTATTTAATTGATTTATGTTATTTCACAATTAGTTATTTAAATAATATATAGTATATTTGCGGCACGTTCCAACGTGGAAGATACTCTTAGTATCGCCCTGGTGTAAGACCACCATTTAGAATTGAAACATTATTTGAAATGGTTTTAGCTGTGTTTAGTGACTAGATCTGAATAGCCAGGTACTTCCCAACCTTCCTCTTCCTCGTCTCCTTCCCTTTCCCACTTACCTTCAGCCTCATAACATACCCCAGTTAGGGATGCCATAGTTTCACTGGCTCCAGACGGGAGCAGTTGGGACTCTTGTGAGGTATTCACAGTAAAAAAAAAAATTCAGACCACCACAAACATAAAACATTATATTAACTGCCTAATTAAATCAACTCAAGTTCGACATAAAATCAAGTCCGTTAGATTTTCGTTAATTTTCTGTTTGTCAACATTTAAAAATTTAAATAAACAGAAATACTTTTTGTGCATCGTAATAAAGATAAGCACAATAAATTTATAAACCTACTTAATTTTGATTCGTTAACTTAATATTCGTCGTATCAATAAAGGTATTGACATTAATTTTTATTGGATCTTTAAATTAACCAATGGGAATACAGGAAACTATGTAAATGAGACTGTCCACATGTTGGCAATAAATCAATCTTGGTGAACGTCTGCATAATTGCATACAGCGTGTTTGGCAATGGACAATCTTCAATGGTATGTTTATCGACGTAATTTAATGTGGCAATCCGTGAAATCTGTTTGTTATTCGTATTCTCTACAATTAGGTGCTGGTGATTGATTGCAGTGATCATTTTATATTGTTGGTGTTGCCCTGCCCATTCATTCGATTCATAGCATTGATATAAAATTAACTAGAATGGAGTCAGTGGTGCAGGAGACACATGCAAAAGTATCTGAGGAGCAAGGTAAATTTTTTTTGATTTTTTTATAAAGAAATAAAACATTCCCGGGTTACGAATAACCCAACAACATTTGAAAATCTCCTACTACCACCACACTAAGCGGAAGATGTTGCTTGTGTTGTGTTGGAGGACTTATCCAGCCGAAGAACCGAACACGGAACGCCTGGGTGGGACCCAAACGCAATGCCCACTCAACCACTGACCGGTTATAAGTTATATTTCTTTGGAAATATTAAAAAAAAAAAATTAATTGCGTTATCTTAAATAGACTAGAAGTTCTAATAAGAGTTTTTATTTATTTTTCTTTATTCTTTATATAATTTGTGGATTTTACGGGCACATGCCCGTGTTGTGTTGTAGTTTGTATATTTGTATGTGGTAGTCGACAGTAGACTGTACGTCTAAACAAACACGTTTCTAATTTTCACGTATTAAATAAATCACAATCAAAAGCATAAGATATGTAAGTATGTACTTAAACACCATAATGTATTTTTAAGCAATTCTACAATTTGTCCAAAGAATATATTTCATAGATATCATAATACTGAAAAAATGTGAATAGGAAAGTCCTTTAGCGAAGCATTAAAATAGCCACTATCTTGTAACTGAAAAGGAACGTACAAATTAATTTATACAGCTGGGAGAGTGGTGAGGTATAATAATGTGTTGAGACAATTAGATATTGTGATTTATTTTTGGGTTATTAGCCGTTGCGCTACCTAATGATCAGGGCAGATGTGTAATATTTGTTACACATCTGCTCTGATGATGGAAATTGTAATGCTGTCCGAAACGTTGGAGAAAAGAAACAGCTAGCGCAACACGGTATAATACCCAAAAACAAATCGCTGTTTGTAATTCTTACATTATAGTTATATATAGGTAGATACATCAACGTACGTTCCTGATGATAGATTAATATGATTAACGGGCAATTTACTTAGCTGCTCAAATTGAGGTCTGTTTAAGTATATGGTAGACCGACTAGATCAGGGAATAACGGCCATTGTTCCCAATCCTACTGAGCAACTGTTAAGCTGAAAATTTGGCTCAACACTCCTCCAATGTACAAATACGCTCTTCCCGAGAAATCTTTGACCAACAGGCGAATCGAGCGTTACTAAACAAATCACTTAGCTTATCGCAGACTCAGATTGATCGATTGAAAAGTTGGGAAGTGGTATTATATTTCAAAATAATAATATTATATTCATGTGGTTCGCTCTAGGTCTCTTTACAACAATGGTTTCAGCACCGTACGCATACTGCATAGTCCATAGTATTGTTGGTTTTTATACTTACCTGCCACCCATACTAAGCCATATATTTGATAGGTTTGTGGTCTATGGATATATCAGATAGAATCTATCTTGAAGTTACGAGGGCCAGTCGGGTATATTTTTTACAAAGACAAGTTTTTTTTACTTCTACTTTTATTTTTATAGGAGTTTAACGTTAGATTGGCATTTTAATTATTCTAAGATCCATCGAGTCAGATTACAAGTATTTATGCGCATTTGATATTTCAGGTAGCTTTTCATGTTCGTATTAAATTATAAAAAAACATGTGTAAGTAAAAATAATTATTTAAAAGTAGTATGACACGTGTTTATATTATCATTTCAAATCAGTGGTGAATTAAGTGGTAAGTTGGTAAAATCATTAAGAGTCAATCGGTTAAAACTAATTCAATCAGCTTACCAGCAACTTTGTCAGCGGATGGCAGTAACTTTTATTGAAATTATATCAATATCTATACTATTTAAATGTGTACACAACGTATTAATAGACCGAGGATTTTTTTTTACTTAGCTCCACACAGGACTCCCTAAATGAAAGGAAGGAAAGGAAGTCCAAGAAAAAACATATCGAGGTGTGGGCAGGAATCTGGGGTCAATGTGTCCAGGAGTGACGGACGTATGAATCCATCCCTTCCGCTGCGGTGATAGGCCATGGGTCAAAGAGAGTTCAAAGGTCTCAGTTAAACATCATCACCTGATACAGTCCGCCTCGCAGTGGGTGGGCAAAAGAATCCACCACCAAAACCTAGACCAACGTCACCGCATGAACCCGGGCACTCCTGCTAAGGCATTAAACGTAGCGACCACTTGGTGACCTATTGTAATGGCAGGGGTGTTGATTATCCAATAAATGATTTTCCTAATACAAATAAATACAAATTGTTTCATTTGACTATACTATAGACCTGATACAGTCCGCCTCGCAGTGGGTGGGCAAAAGAATCCACCACCAAAACCTAGACCAACGTCACCGCATGAACCCGGGCACTCCTGCTAAGGCATTAAACGTAGCGACCACTTGGTGACCTATTGTAATGGCAGGGGTGTTGATTATCCAATAAATGATTTTCCTAATACAAATAAATACAAATTGTTTCATTTGACTAACGCCATTCTTAGGTCCTGTAAAAAATCTTGCGGTAATCCAAAGGTTATTATTACATATTTCTTTCGTAATTATAAAAAATGACGTAATACAAATCATCCAAATATTAGTTATGTGACTGACGTATGGCTCGTATCAGCAATAAATATTTTTTTCTACTAGCAGTATTTGTTGTATTGCTTTAAAGAACATAATTTGCATTCTAGATGTCCAAATTACAATCATAATCAAACCTTATGTACTTAAATGGGGAACGTAGAAACATTTTAGCACTAAGATCTTGGTGGCATCTGTCCGGAAGTCTTTAGAACCCTTTTTTATAAATAACTAAAATTATTTTATTTTATTCAGTGACCATACATGGACAGTGGATAGGATACATTTGAATAGGCAAGTAAACATTTATAATTCAGGTATATCTTACAATTAAGATCTCAATGGCGTGATTTCAATCTTGAATACCTCAACCACTAATAATTAACCATACTCTTAAGCATCGTTTCTTAATTGTATGACTCATTAAGGTGATGTGTTACTAATTTGCACGTGGGCAGCTCATTGCGGCAGAAAAGGAAAGAAGATGCTGAAATGTTTTTATCTCTTTCTCTTGGATTTATTAACCCATCTTTAATAACGAACTTTACACACATGCAAATTATGATACAAGAATAATTGAGGACATGGATAGGACTTGGCCTAATTTCAACTTCTTTTTGTAAGCTTTCTGACATCCAGCTTCGAGCCTTCAAATACCTCCAGTTTTTTCGATTCCAGACAGTTTTCACCTATCTGAAGTGGAAAATTCTCTTTACGTAGGCTATCAGCTAATTTCTTCTGTGGGTAAACAGTGGTTATTTTTCTGAATCTTGAATGTTTTTCAAAGATTTTCAAACTATATGCGTTATCTGTTAGCCAAATTAGACTAAGAGGATTTCTCATCATCCGCCCAATAGCTTATCTACCCTAATAACGAATATTATTAAAAATAAAAATAAAATACTCGCAGTTAGAAAACTCAGCCAGCTTTTCCAATATAAATATAGTTACTATTTATAGGTTCGAGTGCCGAATTATAAACTCCGACTTAATAAATAAATAAACCGTTAATCGTACACCAAAAATATTAGTTATTAGTGTAGATAAGCAAGTGCGAGGATAGTGAGAAACCCCCTAAGTGTCCTACATAGAACCTTCTCTGTGGAGATTATTTAGCCTTACTATGATCGAGTCCTTTCTCCTATTTCTCCTGTGCCATTTCAGTTGTTTGATAGAGATTTACAACCGTTAAGACTAATTGTTAGAAATATTTCAATCGAGCTAAAACGCAACGCATTTTATCCATCGCTTTGGCTACTCTACGAATTAGGCAAACGGGTTGACGGTAAATAATTGGCTGTGAGAGATTTTGGACTGACTAGGTTCTTAAAAATTAGATATTGTAAAGTTGTCATTGGTGTAGTTAGATCCTATCTTATTATATCGATGCTCGTTTTATAAATATAATCATGGTTATATTCTGCAAATGCTCCCTAAAAATAATTTTATATGATGTTTTGAAATAATTGTGTTTTTGGGGAGGTAATTTTTCATTCATCGTAGTGTAGCGTTCTATACGATTTGGCAATCTAAATCTGCCAGTTAGCTTATGGTCCATTCGCAAGAAATGGCTTGCTATTAAGGGTTAAATGGCGATACACAGTCTTATTTCTTAATGCACATAATGGCTTGGCTTTTGAGAAGATAGTACCTGGAAGATTAATCCTACGGTCAATATTATAAAATATATGAAACAATCGTCTTGCATTGTTTTATTTTGACCGTACTCGAACCATTATTTGCAAAGTAGACTCACCATGCGATTATCTTCTTATGGCGCCCATTGATTGTTCTAATTGCAAGCACTGCATTGTTTTTATGATTATATAGATTTAAATTCATCATTCTAGCGCAACAATTAAATCGGTTTAAATAGGGTACGAGATATTTTTTCTTTTTGTTTTATTCGATAAAACATGACAGACAAACTTATCTACTTAAGTAGTCTTATTTAAGAATCCTCTCAATTCATTGCGACTTCGTCGGAGATTTGCATCAAAGCGGGGACCCATAATACGATGTATTTTTATATTTTTTAATAAATACATAGATTTTTCAAAGTTACAAAATTCACGATTGAAATCATAAAAAAATATAGGGTCACATCTAGGACAAGATATTGTCTTCATTAATTAACATTTACAATTTGAGGTTTAACGTTGACTTAGAAAATGTCAGAGCTCACTGTCAATCTTAAATTTGATCATCTGAAATCGGAGGCTATAACACATGAGTACTTTTTAATAGCATTTTTATATGTCATTTTTATAGTACTTCCAAAGAGGTTCATTGCAGCAAGACGCGAAAAAAAAGAACAAATTAATAATAGAAAATTAACGATTTTGCAATGTGTACATTAATCAGCTCGGAGTGCTTTGAGGCGAAGAATGGACGATTACCTTGAGAGGTTTTTCGCTTCGGATAAGAATAATCTAGTCGAATTTAATGTTTCAAAAAACCAATCTTGTCCGATTACGTCTAAAAGGGATGTAAATGACAAACTAGTCTCCTTCAACGGAAGCAATCTTCCCAACAGACCGTCCAGTGATTTGCTTGGTGTAACTCTAAGTGACTCGCTCAGGCACGGGGATCCATCGAAGACAGAATTAAGTTAGCCTCTCAGAAGCTGTACAGGGACCGCAGATACTTTAATAGTACAAATGCTGACCCTATACAAGGTGCACCTTGAATGCACATTGATTTTTTAATTTATTATTTATTAATGAATGAAGATAATATTAGCGAAAGTCAATCGAAAATCCGAAACAGAAAAATCAGAAAAAGATACGGATACATCTGGGACTCCAACCCAGGACCTCTGGCAATCGTATCTTTATCCGTATATTTTTCTGAGTTTTCTGTTTCGGATTTTCGGAAAATAAAATAAATTATTATTTATGTTTTGCAATTACAAAAGTACTTTGTAAAATGAATTAATAACAGCAACTTAATATCACAGCGGAATCCAAATAATCTGCTTTTCCGAGTCCAGTCACTCTGCTTAGACATACGCCTATCTAATACTTGAAGATCTCAACCATCGTCTGCAAGTAAGAAGAACTCTTTTCTATTGGGAGAATTTTTCTTTTATTTTCTGCCGAGCAGATGACCCATCCTCTGAGGTAGTCGTAGTGGATGAAATTTATTCACTCGAGCGCTTTTTGCCACAATATGGCACTATTTCCAAAACTTCGGATTGCTTTGTTGCCAAAATGTGGCAAATTTTCAAAAAAATTGTTTTTATTAAAACGACTATATAATACATTTTCGTTGTTTGTTTTTGGGGTGTTATGCCATGTTGCGCTACCTCCTTCTTTAGCCTCTAGCCTTTATGATGTTAATTTTTAGCCTCTAGGCTAAAGGAATTAGCGCAACACGGCATAACACCCCAAAAACAAACAACGAAAATGCTTTTGGCCGTGAAAATCTAAAAACGTATATAATATATTGTACATTCAAAATATAACAAAATAAATATTCTCTAGATTCTTGAAAATGTTTTAAGGTTAGAGATTTAATCATATTTTTTTTATAAATCCTACAAATATGTGATAATAGACAAAAAATAGGGGAATTCATTGGCTACATAGAACTATAATCAGTTTGTATATTCAAATTCGGAGGTATGATTTTTTTAATGTGGGCGGAAAAATTTCCTTTAGCAATCCGAGAAAATATATTTTAAGTGCTCCAGTGTTTATGTAAATTTAGCAATTCTTTAAAAAAATATAAAGCAAAGTAAAAATAGAAAAGCTATGTACTTCAATAATAATATGTTTTGAGTTGTGTGGATGTTTGTTCGGCTGCATTGTTCCTCCTTCACAACATAATATTACAATACATACAAACACATTTTTTGGTATATACCACCTCACTAGGCTGAACCTGTTCCGAGGTGGCAGAAATTTAAGCTAAATTTAATATTTAAATCTTGGAGGATAAAATAACTTAAATTTTGAACATACATTTAAAAAGAAAATAGAATGAGAGCAATAAATAGAAAATAAAAAATAGAAATGAGAAATAAGAGAAAATAGAAAAAAAAATGACAGAAAGAAATAATTGTGAGAACACGAAGAAAATATAGGCGTTTAGTGTGTTGTTACATCGTAGAAATTATTTGTCCGCAGTACACAATGCCCTTGTTGAATATCCATGTGTGTATGTTGTATTTTAGATTGGTCACGTGTTTTTTTCAATAATATTATAAAAATTTGGGGCCAGATTACGGTAATGTCTTTGTCCGTAGATGATATTTGTCTTTATTTAATTGAATTTACAGCGCACCTCTAGTCTGGAGCCCCAAGGTACTGAAAAAAAACCATTGACTTCAGAAACGGGCGGTCTACTTGATAGATTCCCCTATCTTAACAAACGGATCTTTACGCCGTTGAATGCCGTCATTGGTCTACCAGTATTTCAATGGAAGGTGCTCGGAGGAACTAGCGTCATAGAACCCTTCGGCAGCGGTGCATATAGTCGGGAAACAAGAGAATGGGTCGTTTCTAAGATTCGTGTTGAAGGCTTCACTTTCCTCCCTCCTACTACGTTACTCCTTCATTTTCTCAAAAATACTCTTCATACAGCATCCTAAAAGAAGTCCCCGAGAGAAATTATTTTCCTCAAGGCCTAATGTGATGAATGTAAAAAAATGTTAAATGTAAAAAAAAATACTCCGAACTTTACTTATTTTTGAAAAACATTACGCATGCAACACAACATTAAGGCACTTTATTGCAATTGTTTGTTCTTCGGACGATCGAATGTCCTTTTAGAAGTGGCGTTACCATATTCGGCAATGGAAACGAAGTAGATAATAATGCTCGTCACAGTTCCCCGTTGTCTTTGTGTTAATTCTTTAATTCTCAACTCGTTTGAATAGCAAAGTTGTAGAATTACACAAAAAACAATACCGGCTCTACAAATAAGCGATAATTTTGTTATTATTTTACGGAAAACCGACTTCTTCATCAGAGTAATTTAGTGGATATTCGTCTACTAAATTAATATTAAGAATATAAATATAAATTTAGTCTTAAGAGGCTAGACTTTGAACGACACGCGGAACACCCGCGACTGTCATTCTGTCCCGCTCACAATAAGCTCACGCACACTTACAATACATGCGAATGCGAAATGTGGGAATGAGACAACGCTCAAATTTACCTACAGAAATCGCCCGAAAAGGGGTTTATGGAGAATACACTTTTCTACACCGAAACTTTCACGAAATTGAAATTTTAAAAAATATATATTTTTTAGAAAGAAGAAGCTACGTCGGTAGCTTTTTATAATTTTATAATTCTTTATGAGAGTTGAGTTAGCAGCACTTTTTCCTTAAATAATATGTTTTAATAAATCGTACATGTTTGACAGTGAATTTTTACGTTAATACGAAACGCATCGAAAATTCGAAAACATACCGACATAGTTTTCACCCTCTAGAAGGCAGTATAAAAAAAATATATTCATTTTGTGCAATTTTCGATGTAGAAAAGTGTTTTTTCCCGGGCGTCCTTTTTGTATGGGCCGAAAAGCGAAGTCTATCGTCTTAAGGGTGTTTTACCATAGAAATTTAAATTTTTACGGGAAATTAGTCATTTTTAAATCAAATTATAAACGTATTGACCCTTTTTTACAAAAAAACATAAATTGATTTTGAAAGATTGTTATTTTATCTAGTACACGCAGTTTTAAAGTTTTGAAAAACTAAGCGTATTTATAATTTACTAAGGTTATACCGTTGGTCATTGGCAGATTTGTTCAATTTTCAAAGATACGAGTAGATTCCATTAAACAACACAAATTTCCAATCATATAATTATAAAACAAAATAAATCATTATATAATCTAGTCAACACAGTTTACAAGATTTAAATTTTAGACAAATTAAAATCATTAAAAAAAAAACCAAAATTTAAATTCTGAAAAATTGATTTATTTTGCTGTATGATGTGAAAATTTTGTTGTATAATTCAATATTTCGTTTGAGAATTGAACAAATCTGCCAACTAACAATGGTAACCTTAGTATATTAAAAATAAACAAGGTTTTATTTGGTGACCTGAATGGCAGAGATGTTGGTGGTCTAGGCGCAAGGCCTTTTTAGACTCCCAATCCGAAGGCCGCGGGTTCGAACCCGGCGTGCGCAAATAAATTTTATTTGATTGATTTGTGTTTTCACAAATTAATAATTAAAAATAATATAAGGAATATTTGTATATTCCAGGGTGTAAGATACTCTCACTATCGCCCTGGTGTAAGACCACCATTCAGAATTGAAACGTTGCTTAATAATGGCTTTAGCCGTGTTTAGTGACTTGATCTGAATAGCCAGGTACTTCCCCATATTCTTTTTCCAAATCTCCTTCCCCTTCCCACTTACCTTCAGCCTCACAACATACCCCACTTGGGGATGTTACAGTCTCACTGGCTCCAGACGTGAGCAGTTAAGACTCTTGTGAAATATTAACATTTAAAAAAAAAAATGGTTATCAGAAAGGCGGTACCCATACTGGCATTTCAAATTTCTTTGTATTTGTCACCAACTCGGTAATCTATATACATATTTTAAATCTTGTACTTGTGAACATTAACCGTTCATTCCGAAATCACAGACTAATTGATGACCCCTAGTTGAGTCTGGCAAATAGGTTTCTTTTGCAATGCGATGAGGAGTAAGTAGATGGTAAGTAATATTTTACCTACAAAGCAGGCATGATTATTTGATCCATCGGCGAGCTTTGTAGCACATTGTAAAGAGCTTTTGTTCAAGACTAAGAGGTCACCATATAACAATCTGGAGGAGTGCAATAAAAACTGGTTGGAAGGAGATTAATTGTCAAGAAATACTTGTAGGTAGAACTGCAATTAATAAATAATAGTATCACTTAGTGTGTGAGTGTATCCTAAGCGAGAGGAATACGAATAATGTTTCGAATGGCTTTAGAAATCTTTATATACCCACTGAATGTTTCGGGTGCGGTGCATATCTAGGTATACCAAAAGTTTTATAAAAATCTGGGTTTGTTCCAAATCTAAAATAAATACTTACTTGATGACTAAACGATGTAGTTGAAGAGCGAAATATTTATATACCCATTCACTTATGTGCCGTGACTTTTTCCGGTTTCCGCTAATTTAACGGAACGAAATATTGAAATTGAAGCTTTTGAACCTACCGTTCAGCAGCTTATTTGGAGTAAAAATATATACATATATCTTTTTGCTATCCGATGATATTTTATCAAGAAAAACAAAAAAAATATATTTTTTCATCTAATTTCGCTACATCAGGACCAACCCACAAACGGCACAAACCGCCGTTTGCGGTTTTTTCGCTATTTTCCCATGATTCGTGATTAGGCTCGCGGTTTGGCTGGGAAATGTAAACGCAGCATTACAGAAGAGACAGAATGCGTATCACGTTATCTGTTGCGAGGTGTGGGCGTGTGATCAGTGGCGACGTGTGATAGATTTTTGGTTTGTTTATAATTTAAAGAAAAACCTTGGACAGCAAAAAACAATACTTTTTTTTTTGTCTTTGTTTTTATTTTTAAATAAATTTTATATGTTACAGTTATTTGTCATTTTTTCACGTACCACACGGAGGAAAATGTTATTCGAAAAAACGATAATTTTAATAGTAAAAACGGTTAAAAACGGGACTGAAGTTCTTACTAACAAATTAACAGAGTTTCAATATTTATTCTTACGTGTTCCCGCCAATAAACATTGAAACACTGTTAATTTGTTAGTAAGAAGTTCAGTCCCGTTTTTAACCGTTTTTACTATTAAAATGATCGTTTTTTCGAATAAAATTTTCCTCCGTGCATACTAGGCTAATGCTCAACTCCTAATATGTTCAGGAATCGCTCTATACTTAAGGATATATGTTTTTAAAAATCTTTTAGAACAATTAAAGCTACGGGAATATCATATATATAAATTATTTATTGCTACGATAATGAGCTTTTACGCGATCCCTGTACAATTTAAATTCGTAATATTTTAAAATTTTATTTATTTTATATGATATCAGTACATAAACACAGTTATATTCATATGTAGGTAATTTATTATTTAATTCCATAGCTCGGTTACTTTTATCAGGCTAGCCGTATGTGTCGGTTCAATTAATATTTCCTCCGTGCATAGCAGGGAGGCGTCACGAACGCGTGCCCGGCACCCGCCACCCGTACACAATCATCGCTAATTGCATTAGCACGAATCATCCTTGCCTTCACCGCCCAGATCATTTAAAAATGATTTGCCGCTTTTTATGTTTCCGGTCCTTACAACACAACCAGCTATAATAATAAACAAAAGTTTATTCATTTGACTTGTATTGATACTGGTTTGTTTTTTTTATAAAATCAAGGAGTGGCTTGACTTTTAAAGTTCTAAGAATTGTACAAGATATTACAAGAAAAAATAGGTATGTATCTGGCGCCTATGATAAAGGTATACCTAAAATACCTATTTAATCTATTCGCGGAAATAATGCTTCAATACTGAACACTCACATAATGACTAACTTAGTCAAAGTATAAATAATAATATATTAGATGAAATATTGCGTTAGAAATATATTATTATATTATAGTATGACTCTCATCACTAAAGAAGCAAGTTCTTTAGGATGAAGACTAACAAATTAAAGTTTCTGCGATAACCGTGAGCTAAAATTAACATTGCTTTCTCGATTCTTCTGTATGAGAAATAAATATTTTAAAGTGTGGATTTTTTGCAGTATTATAGATCTGGCCTGCCACGCACTTCGGGTAAGCCGCCGAGACCAGAACACACCTCACGTGATGAATATATGCTGTTATATTACATGACAGTATCGACACATTTGCACAAGAGGTTGAGAGAAGATCAAGTTGGTTCTTTGAAAAGGAATATGAAAAGTATCGAAGTTTCTTTTTAATCATACACGGAGAAAATTTTTATTCTAAAATACGATCATTTTATTCGTAAAAACGGTTAAAAACGGGACTGAAGTTCTTAAGAACAAATTAACAGGGTTTCAATGTAGTGGGAACATGTAAAAATAATTTGTACGTATACAAACCAATTATTCTTACATTTTCCCGCCAATAAACATTGAAACTATGTTAATCTGTTCGTAAGAACTTCAGTCCCGTTTTTAACCGTTTTTACGAATAAAATGATCGTATTTTAGAATAACATTTTTTTCATGTAATAATTATTTTAACTGCACAGAATTTGAACAATTCATTAAATTTCGAAGTTAATTGTTCAAGTTCTGTGAAAGTTCTAATCAATTTAATGTTAATAAACGCCCGGGTTAGCGGCATTGAATTTGAAAATTTCTGTTATCTGTATCATTATGGGCAAGCAGCTACGCAGAACTGGAATAATAACAGAACTTGAATAGACCTTTAATAGAACTTTAAAATTGACGTCGCAATTTGATGAATTGGTCAAATTCTGTGAAAAAACTGACCCGGCCTGTTTCCACGGTACTGTAGAATCCTTAATATTTATCCTCGCCCTTCAAACATTCGAAAGTTAAAGTAATCCAAATACGGAACGAAACAGATTAAACTTCGAATAATAATCATGTCTCGTGTAAAGTATACGTAGTGAAAAAAATGAGCTCAATTTCGATTACATTTGCATAATTTTCATAGGCGCCTAATCGTTATGAAAATAGGTACCAACCCACACCTACGACATCCTGTCAATTAACTACACATCAGTACCTACTTACTTTAAATTAAGTGCCAGAAACGTATTTAATTACCTGATTTGATTTGATTCCTCACATCAAGAGACGCAGATTAAATCAATAAAAAATAATAGAGCTTTTTACTTTTTCAGTGTCAGGTGGTATTATAAAGTGTCACCGGCAAGTGGCCGTCAGGTTGGCGATTATTCGAGTATCTTGAAGTCCACCTGACGTCACTTTTGTTCCTCACCATATATGGCGGTATGGCGACCAATTGGCATGGCAGCAGCGGTCAATTATTATAATGGAAGTTGTTGGTCTTCTCACAGAATCAGTCAATGGACCCGTTTCGCTCTTGAGAGATTTTGAGGTGTTTATTTGTCAGGTGTCTGTCAGGACCGGCGCCAGTGACATCTATATTATCGTAAAAACCTAATGTATTCAAGTTTACATAAGACGTAGTTTCTCATTGTTTCTTTGATAACATAGAACTGCTTTGAAGTATTTGGGTGCAATATTATTATTTGTATTTTCATTTTGACTTTACGAATAAAACCTCAATTTGCAATATGGTATCACTGCATTTAAAATTAGCGACTTTCAATCAAAAATTTGAAACACAAATCATCTTTAAAAACTATTTGTCAAATAGAAAAATGAAGGTAGAAATATTGAATGAGATGAGTAAATCTAAATTTATAGGGTCTGGGGTCCCACAGGGGTCAATTTTGGGTCCAAAATTATATATAACTTGTGTTATAGCCAGTGAACAGATTAATTTATTTTCCCAGATGACACCGCACTTGTGGTTTCAAATGAAAATCCTCAAATAGCGATTCAAGAATTGCAAACCAACTTCGATGAACTGCTAAAATAGGCACATGATGTAGGATTGGTTATAAATATAAAGAAAACAAAATTCATGTACATCAGATCACCAAGTTTGAAAATGTGGACTATTCCAAAACTAACCGCACACAACTTTGAATGCATTCATAGAAAAATAATAATAAATTGCCAATGTGAAAAAATTGACTTTGTCAACTTGTATACTTATCTGGGATTAAAAGTAGACGTAGATTAGCTTACCTATTAGATTACCAAATCTAGGAATTAAACCCTGGACTTTACACTCTAGTCTAAAATAATTATTGTTTAGATCGTAGACACAACGTAATGTTAACTTCACTTTTCTACAGTTATTAACTTGCAATCTGACATTTCGTAACTAAATCAGTCATCATAGAACTACTGCACCTGTAGAGAGAATAATTCAGAATATTTCAGTAACTTTTACCTACAAATATCCTGTTCTAGGGTTTCATTTAATTTCATAGGGTTCAGTCTTTAGGGTTATTTTTAACACCAATCAAATAAGTCGCACCCGAGTCCGGGCCCGTGGTGAGAATGCCCCGTGGGAATCAGCCGTTGTTGACGCTTCCCATTCATGTGCTCCTGGTCCGTAATGAGAAATTTTGGTTAACGCTATTCTTATAAGTGACTTTTCGACAACGTACATACAACTACTGTGCAATGTTAATTATCGAATTTTATATGGGCATATTGCTGACATTGCTGTGCTAACAGAAATTAAATTTTTATGCGCTACTGGGTTTTTAATCAAGTACCTATCCAGTTTTTTCATTTTTTTCACACTAACAGTGTTGATTGCAATATTATAAATATTATGATTGTCTGGGCTAAATTTATTGAGGTTATCAGTTCCGTGGGTCTCTTTTTACGAAAACCTATGTCACAGGGAAAAATGATTTGAATACGTTATCTTCACATAGAAGACCCTCAGGAAAAAAAATCACTCAAGGCCTATATTATCTTTGAGAATGCTACATCAAGAAACATTTTTATGAAAGGAAGGAGAGGATGTTCTGGGAAGGAAAAATGTATGGGGTTGGGTAAGAACCTAAGGGATCAATGTGTCCAGGATTTTTAATAAGGTTGGGTAGGAATCTGGAGGCCAATGTGTCCAGGAGTGACGGACGTATGAATCCACCCTCCCACTGCGATGCAAAGCGATAGGCCGAGAGTCCAGGTGAAGAGGTCCATGTTAGATCTCCCTCAAATAATCTCTCCCGATCCGGGCCACTACGCAAAAGGTTGTGAAGACCTAAATCTAGACAAACCTAACCCCATGAACCTGGGCACCCGTGCTAAGTCAGCAAACGTGGCGCACCACTTAAGGTGTCCCATGGCATGGGTGTTGGTTAATCAATAAATGGTTGCCGAGACGGCGGTACCCATAACTACCTCCCAAATAAATTACTTTTCATTATTTTTCAATGCTCAGATCGAAAAAATATTTTTGGTTCTCTTTGTGATGCAGACTCTCCAGTTTACTTTCTAATTATTAATTAGTTTATTTGAAGAAAATAATTCCCATCAGGGCCTATGTCATCTTTAGGGATGCTGTGTGGTGGGTTCTTTTAAGAAAAGGAAGGAGAGGATGTACTGGGAAGAAAAAGGTGTGAGGGGTGGGTAGGAATCTGGGGGTCAGTGTGTCCAAGAGTGACGGACGAATGATTCCATCCCTCCCACTACGGTGCAAGGTGATGTTCCGAGAGAGCCCTGCTGGAGAAGTCAAAAAGCCTCCCTAAACCAGTCTCTCCCGGTCTAGTCTGCCACGATTGGTGGGCAGACGCATTCGCCGCCAAGGCCCGGACAAACCTCATCCCATGAACCCGGGCACCCCTGCTAAGTCACCAAACATAGCGAACCACTTGGGATGACCTATGGCAGAGGTGTTGGTTATCCGATAAATGGTTATTTTACTTCAAGCATTTTGTTTATTTATGTGTATCGTGGTTATTCTTTTGACCAAACTGATTTCAAAAATTCGTACTGTCGAATGAACCACACAAAAAGCCAGTACTGGTTTATTGTTTATTATTGTTTATTGAGGCATTTTAAGTACGTACATAGTTATCTATGTCCTAATACAATCCTTATATATAAACACATAATTAAAGTAACACATTTACAAAAAAACAATCACATATTTACGTAATTTTAATTTTAAATATTTTTATGTTTTCTTTTGGTAATTCTTCAAATATCTTCAACGCTCCGTACATCAACGAGTTTTGACTCTTTTGTTTTTTTCCTGAAGGGGAGTCTCAATTCATATATTTTCCTCGTCTCATGTGTATGTTTGTTCTGCAGTTTTCAATTTTTCTTAGGAATTCAATAGACGTATGGCCATTGATTATCTTATAGATTAACAATATAGTATTAAAGTAAACAATTTGTTTAAATGACAAGATATTTAACTCCTTCAACATTTTGTTAATGTTTGTGTTCCTATAATTCTTCAATATAGTTCTCATAGCTCTATTTTGTAAAATTGTCATCTGTTTCATTAAACCGTCGTTGGATAATAATAGAATGCTGCTACAGTAATTTATGTGTGGTACAATGATTGCATTGTACACATTTTTACTGGACACTGTGTCAAGGAATCTTCTTATTCTTCCCAACAGCGAGATTTTTTCGGCAATCTTTTTAATAATTAGTTTTGTATTTTGAACAAAAGTCAATTTGGAGTCAATTATTACTACTAAATATTTAATTTCGGACACTTCTTTCTCCAATATGTGACAATATTTGGACGCAACATTTATCACACTCGTTCTATCTAACTCGCACGTCCCATTTATAATTTCCAATAAGCCAACAGTTGCAAAGACAATAGAATTACTCTAATCAAAGCGATGCGTTAAGAATCTTAAGTGGCACGAGTTATTGAATGATCGTAGTGGTAACTTATATTGCAAGCGTAAGTTTTGTGCGTAGGTCTGTAGGCAGGTATTGTATTACCTGTGTGTGTAGTGCGGTATGGGTTTAATCAATGGGAATGTTTTAAAGGCGCTTACAAGATAATGAACGCGGCCTTGCAGCAATATCCGTTCTTGCGACATGTCGAATTTTACTACGTTAGCTGATCCAGTTGTTGTAAACTTTTATTTACGTTTTCACTGTTGTTTTTTTGTAGAAAAAATACATAACACAATTTATAAAAATACTATTGATTTCTGATTTGATTTAAATAATGATTTCTCGCCAATTCAGTTAAAATTTTGAAAATTTATTTGATATTATTTTCTGTTAAAAATATTATAGTAATGGTATGTATTTAACTGTTTTTGACTTTTTTTTATATGTCCGCCCAAGAGTCCCAACCTCTCCCGTCTGGAGCCAGTGAGACTATTGCATCCCCAAAATGGGGTATGTTGTGAGGCTAGTAAAGCGAGGAAATATCTAGCTGTTCAGATCTGGTCACCAAACACGGTAAAGCCATTTCAAGCAACATTTCAATTCTGAATGGTGGTCTTAAACCAGGGCGATATTGAGAGTATCTTCAACTCTGGAACGTGCCTCAAATATACTATAATATATAATATTTTATTATAAAAGAAAGACAAACTATCGTTTCTATTGAACTAATTTTTTTATTAAAATATAAGCTTTCACTTGATGTGAAGTCTAAATTTTAAGTCTCAATTTTTAAAATGCCTATTGAATAGGTACTTAGGTAGGTAGTTTATCGCTTTTCTAAATTCTTGACACAAACAATTTCAGTTTTGAAAATTACACTTAAAGTGCCTTAGCTGACGAGCCAACTGAAAAAAACCAGTTTGCAACTAAACTCGCTATCCTGTGTTTCTCTAGAAAGTTTCTCAAAAATCCGTTGTCAATGGTAACGCAACCAGTGGCTTGCGACTCGCACCGCTAGTTGCTACGATGACAGCTGATTGTTCTTCGTCTAAGGTTAAAGAAGCTGAGACAATTATTGAAATAGTAAAATTGAGTACGAAGTTTGGTTGGAAACCATATCAACCAGCAAGCTTTAGTTTGGTTTCAGTTTCTTCAGTGATTGGATCGCCTTATTCTTAGAAGATCCGAGTTATATAGTTTATTAAATCATTGTTACGCAGGACAGACACAACTAAAATTATTAGTATTTGTTCAAAGTGAAAGGTGGTGTATTTGATATTCGTCCCTGTGGTCTGTAATAAATAGCATTCAGAAAACCGAATATAGATAAGTATCCTTATTTGGAATAAGGCCTAACTTTCAAATTTAGCTGATTACTGTACTTTTTATGTGACAGCTCACAAAAGCGCCCCCATATGAACAGTGTAAGACAGGGGAACTATGTTGCCACCTGGTTGATCAGAATTGTAAAGCGAGTTATAATAGGGGCTGTAGGATGGGGTTTATGAATTCGGGTCTTGGCCTGGAGGCCTGGATAGCACAAAGGAGAAAAACTTTATCTTTGCTATGTCATAGATAGTAGCTAGCGGTAATAACGAAAACAAGATTTTAGATATCTCTTTTGTTTTTGTCATGTATATAATCATCTCACATAATGTTGTTATTTTTGCCTCATCTATTTTTAATAACTCAGGTACGGGACATATGTCATTCCTATGTCTACCTACGTTAAATTATCGTGAAAACAAGCTTATGTGTCCAAGCGGTTAAATTATTTTAATTTCTTCCGGATTAAATCTTCCCACAGGAAGCCTTCTACTTCTACACACATTTCCACAAATGATCACTGTAATTGTACTATTTAAGTATAATAAATACAAAACAAAACAAGAACAATACGTCAACCCACCAGAGAACAAATGGGAAAATAATTCACCGACTCCAGATATTTTCATATCAGACGGTTCGGCTCGGTAGAACTCCTAACTGGACCAATAAATCCTACTGATCCCTCAATACAAATATTTAAAAAATCTTTCGTAATCCTACATGTATTTAAACGACATTTTTATGTATAATTTTCTTTGACAAATCTAATAATCCTAAATTTATAATGAGAGAGCTAGGTATAATGCCAGTAGCCGAAATAATAAATGCAAAATATTTTTTAAATTTTTACGCACCAGACTTTATTTTTTATTAATATATTATCATTGTAACGTCTAATATTCTTTAAAAGGTACCTACTTAGTCCTTTATTTAAGTATTTATTCATTTTCAAATATTTTTTAGTTTAAATGATCTAACAAATTTCACGATTCTTAAAATAGATTAAATCTCTAACAACCGTCTATAAATTTCTTGTGGGCACACTGTTTTGGAAGGACGTAAGTCTAGATTTAAGAAGGTATGTTTCTTTTTACCAGTCGTATATCGTAAGGGGCAAAATGATATTACATTAAAATTAAGCCCTCTCCTATCGGAGGTTGGAATGCAATTAACGGACAACATCTTCTAAAAAGTAGTAAAACTTACTCTATGATGCCAATTAAAACGGTCTTATTCATCACCTCACCTGCGCCAAGTTGGCAACACCTGGTGGTATTAGTTGATGATGACATCAGCATAGTGGGCCGTGTATCGAGAGGTGTGTCTTGTACCACTGAATCTGTCTCAGTTCCCCAGCGCAACAACACCAACCAGAGACTAGAGGATTGATCTCAGCAGGAAATGATCAATAAATATTATCGCGAACTCCGTATGACTAGCGACTAGACCGGGCTAGAGGTCTACCAGGAACACAACGCCATTAGGTGAACATGTGAGGCGATTATGAGAATCATGTTTTGGATTTGGTACAGATTAATAATAAAGTATATTCTAGAATAGATGACTGGGTTTTGAAAAGTCAGAGTTTTGTTCTAGGGTTGAACTTTAGTCTTTTCTAGACTGATGAATAGAAAATACAACAGATTAGATATTAGCTGCTTCTACATGAATCTCCTTTTTAATGCACAAGAACGATTGAATGACTTTTTAGGGACAAATAGCAGTAACACGATGTACCTACCATTCTGCTGGTCAACAAGCAGAACTTTATATCTTAATATATAAAACAAAGTCGGGTTAGTTACACCATTTATAACTCAAGAACGGCTGAACCGATGTTTATGATCTTTGATTTGTTGGATTTGTCTCCGTCCCGAATAGCAGAATAACTATTAAAACATCGGAAAAAATCACGGGAAAAAAATTATGAAGAAAATTAATTTTTTCATATATTTTGTATGGAACGGCTTTTCAAATAATGTGCGTGGGCCGATATCATTTGAATTACTTCGAACTGTCAATGGTGTAGTGTGCCCAACATTTCGTGTTGCATTTTGCATGAAAACTACATATAA
The DNA here is from genome assembly GCA_951813805.1 of Limnephilus auricula. NCBI lineage: Eukaryota > Metazoa > Arthropoda > Insecta > Trichoptera > Limnephilidae > Limnephilus > Limnephilus auricula. Next base: position 22,632,410 of record OX638401.1, read on the forward strand.
GCAAATGCCATTATGCTACGTGAATTACATTCATTTCAATGTAATTAAAATACTTTTTATTTTGATTTTTGAATTTGATTCATTTAGAGTATTCCTTATTTAACTTAATAAAAATAAAAAAAATAATTCAGCCAATAATTATACACATTTAAAACATTTATTGATTCTGAGGCGGTACGCAGTTTGCCAGGTCAGATAGTAATTTATAATTTAAACTAGTTTTATAACACCATGCTAAAAGTGTGCCTTCCCAGGAAAGCAATATTTATATAGATAACTTGGTTCACGGCGAGTTCATTGAAAACGAGTTAATCGAATACGATATTTGTATGATTTTTTTTTTAAAACCTAACCTAACCTAACCTAATCTAGCCTAACCTAACCTAACCTAACCTAACCTAACCTAACCTAGCCTAAACTCACCTCACCTAACCTACCTAACCTAAAGTAACCTAACCTAAACTAACCTCTTGTTATTAATAAAAGCTTTTATCAGCACTGATTTATTAAGGTACCTCAAAAGATTCTGGTTATTAAATTTTATTATTAATTTTATTTTTACATTTGCTCGTCTCAGAAGGCACTGAGAAAAATAAGTTCTCTCAGGGCCTATCTCATCTTTGGGGATGCTGTGTGGAAAGTATTTTGAGGAAGGGAAGAGATGGTTCGGTTAAGGAAAATGGTATGAGGGGTGGGTTGGAATCTCTGGGTCAGTGTCTTCAGGAGTGACGGACGTATGAATCCATCCCATACACGGCGGTGCAAGGCGATGTTCCGAGAGAGTGCTGCTGGAAAGGTCCTCAATCATTCTCTCCCGATCCGGCCTGCAACGCAACTGATGGGCGAATGTATCCATCACCAAGACCCGGGAAAACCTCACCCTATGAACTCGGGCACCCCTGCTAAGTCACCAAACGTATTTATAACGTTTAACGTAACCCACTTGAGTTGATCTATAACAAGGGTGTTAGTTATCCAATAAATGGTTCCAGGGGCGGCGGTATCCATACCCGCATCCCAAATTGAGTTATGCTAGTAAGGCAAAAAAATATTTTTGTAAGGAATTCATTTATAGAATTTTATGTCCATTCTTTAAGACCCATTAACCAGCGGCCGAGAATTAAAATTTCAACTTGCGATCGTGCCCTTGCAACTGTACAAGGCGGTTCCGATGAGAAAGATTGATTATTCTCCGTACCCAAAAGTTTAACTAATAACTAAATATCGACTTTATTTCATTCAAAATTCGATTTAACATATACCTACCTATTTCAAGTAAGCAATAAAAATGCTTAAACCCGTGATATACATTTTTTTAATACCGTGTATGGTCTTGGTCATGTATACATTCGCCAATCATCTTGCAAGTATTTTTTGATCATAAGTATTTATGATTTTTCAATAATGTCTAAGCAAAATAAGCGTGTAAATTTTTTTAAATATTTTAGTCTGTAAGCCCTTAAATAAATAGACAAACTGAGGTATTTTCGTCATCAAAGCACGTTCTCGGATTTATTTTTTACTGATTTTAATCGAACTAAAATTAAAATTCTGAAAAGTGCCTTTACTAAATTATGCATTGATTAATTTTACTATATATGATTTGAAATTTGTGTTGTGTAATACAATATTTCGTTTGAAAAATTAACAAATCTGCCGACGACTAACGGTATAACCTTTCTATATCAAAAATAAACATGGTTTTTCGAAATTTGAAAAATGACTTTACCGGTAAAATAACAATCTTTCGAAATCAATTTTTGTTTTTTTTTTTGTAAAATATAGTCAATCCGTCAAGAATTATATTTAAAAAGGGCGAATTTACGGTGTTCTCTATATATTCTCTATATATATTTTATAGTATCTTTTTCTGATTTTTATGTTTTCAGATTTTTTATTGACTTTCGCTAATATTGTCTTCTGATAATTCTGATAATCTCATTAAAACAAATAATTCTGTGAGTGGAAGCCACAAATCAATATAATATTTATGATAAAACCATTATATTAAAAATTTGTATTTTGAATTAACAATAAAAAAAACTGGCTTTCCATATTTTCGTACCATAAGTCAGAAAGATTTTCTCTTAGAGCCTATGTTTGCGTGTCATAGATTAATATTTTAACACAGCAAGTAGGTAGGTACCTATACAGAAATTCAGACCCTCTTGTGAAGCCCTAAGTTGAAAAGCACAAAAAAAAAATTTGCAAGTAGGTACCTACCTAACTACCTACCAACTTATAGCAAGAAATAGTATTCACTCACAGATCTCATATTTGCATGTCATAGATGTTTATTTTTACGTGCATATACCGGTTTAGGCAGATATATTCATAGATGGAGCTGGCATCGGCCCATAGAGCATGGAGTGATTGAAATAATCATAAAGCAGGGATCTTTGACAGCTGTATCTATCGTGACGTCAGCGCAAGTGGGCGGTCTAACCCCCTATAAGGAGATGGGCGTTTCTTCGTTGGCCTGCCTACACGAGCTGTATTCATATCGCTTAATGTAGTGTTTATAAATTTATGATATATACCTACCTATTCGTACGTATTGGGACCGGATTCATCACTAACAGCAGATATTAATTTTTTTACACTAACTTTGTTACGATCCTTTTCTTTAATTTCCTCGTGACATGATTTTGAACCTCAACAAAACCGTGCAAGCTTTATGTTTACAGAAGAATTGATCATTCTGTATAATTAACCAACCATAAATATATTCTAAGATTTCACGGTTCACTTAAAAAAAATTACGGCAAAATTGCACTACTTCAAGATCTCTTTATTGTAAATAATACCTAATGCCAACATTAGTTTTGTTGGTTGATTATCTGTACGAACTACAACAGCACAGTATCACTATGTACGTAATATGATACGATATGACACAATTATACCACCCCAGCCAGGAGCACTCCTGTCCCGGTTAGACCGGTACATCAGGGGGCATTCATTTTTTTAGGACTTGGAAGACCTGCTCTAAGGATAGTAATGAGGTTGGAGTTTAATCGACCGGTATACATGGCAACCTAATAAGCCTATATTGGAACTTAGGATTGGCGGAACAAAGGAATGGATTGAGACACGAGATTGGACTTCTATTCTCGGCTCTTTTTGACACTGCTTGTCTCTTTTTGCCTCTTCTGGGATCTTCTCGTCTCTTCTCAGCTCTGTTTATCACTTCTTGTTTCTTCTTGTCTCTTTTTGTCTCTTCTGGGATCGTCTCGTCTCCTCTCAGCTCTTCTTGGTCCTTATTGTCTCTTCTTGTATAGAGTATTGCCAAAAGTAGTACTGCTACTTCTTGTCTCTTCTTGCCTTATCTCTTATCGCTCCTTATAGGTTATTCTTGTTGCTTCTTGGTGCTTTATGTCTCTTCTCGCTCCTTCTTAGCTCTTCTTGGTGTTTATACTTCTTGCGGAGTACAATGGATCTGCATGGGAATAAAATTATTTAATAAATACCCCTTAATTTACGACCAGAAAAAATTCATATTAAAAAAAATTACGATTTTTTTATTACCACCATATAATTTTTACTTCTTTTCGATGTACAGATTATGTTTTGCTTATCATTTGTAATGTATTATGTACATCTAATCTATGCTGTTTAAAACTTTTATATATTATCTTATATAATTATCCTAGCTCTTCTTACGTATGTTATCTTCTTGGTATTTCTAAACTTAAACAAAAGAATTTTGAAGCTTATAGTAGTTTTAATCACTTAATTAGTAAATATTTTTAAACATTTAATGGAATAGATTTGCATACAATAATATAATCTTAAAAGTTAAAAAAAAATTGAAATAAAAATATTTGACACCTCACAAGATCGCTCCTATCTGTTCCTTCATTGTAAATACAGGGGAACTATATCCTCACCTGGTTGGGCATCGTTGTGACCGGGTTAAGGAAATTGAATTGAAATTTGAAAAAGGTAGAGGCTTTAGGAAGGAACATATTAATGGGGATCTTGAAGACGCACCGGATTATAAGACGAAGGAAAAACAGATGCTGGTAGTTCGTTGCAGACTTACACAAAAATGTTATTATTTGGAACGGGTATATTGTCGAAGTTCATAAATCAAATTATTTTTATCTTCTGAAATATTATAATAGAACCATCGAATTTGTGCAGAATTGATACCCAGCAGTCAAGCCATTCAAGCCATTTAAAATTTATTGATAAACGATCTTGTTTATTGGGCATATTAGTTGATGCTTGTCTTGATACGAGACTATTTGCATTCGATGTGTTAGGAGGGGTCATTAGAATATCTTCTACATTACCTTTTGATCTATAATCTCGCTTATGGGTTTCAAAAATGATCGAAGCAAATCGCTGCTTTTAGGAATATTATGAAAAATTGATATAATAAAAACGTTTATTAGTCAATAGATTTTTTTTACAATGTTACACATTTTGTTATTTTATCAGTAATATATAGATAACATATTATTTTTTTGATTGACTCACGTTGTTCGTTACTCAACAGCAGTCTGCATCGCATAAGTATGTTTATGGTGTAGAAACGGGACCAAAATTCGACACCAAAATTTCATTTACATTTTTTACTCCAAATAATATCAGATACCACTGGTCAAGCCTTAAAACCCTTTTTTTTTTTTTTTTTTATAGAGAATACCTCACAAGAGTCCCAACTGCTCCCGTCTGGAGCCAGTGAGACTATGGCATCCCCAATTGGGGTATGTTGTGAGGCTGAAGGAAAGTGGGGAAGGGAAGGAGATGGGGAAGAGGAGGGTAGGAAAGTACCTGGCTATTCAGATCTAGTCACTAAACACGGCTAAAGCCATTATTAAGCAACGTCTCAATTCTGAATGGTGGTCTTACACCAGGGCGATACTGACAGATGAAGTATCTACCACCTAGGTGCACCAACCCTGCATAAATAAAGAGATGTAACCCAAGTTATTTGTCTTTTCAATAAAATAAATAATCCCATCACAAAGCGATAACCTTTCAAAAGAAGTTTTCTTAAAAAAATTATAATATCAGTCAAAATTTGCCGGTTTTTGAAGCACCAACATTTCAAAGTTTTACCGCCCGAGGGCGTAAACTCAAAATTCTCTATAAATCGAAAAATGAATCAATTATTATTGCACGATTTTAAAACACCATAGACCATGATAGAAATGACCATATGACCTTAAAACAGTTTCTTTTATATACCTCTCACCTTACACCTTTACTTTCACCACTTTCCATTTTCTAACATTGTTCTATTTTATAAATGTATCATTGTAGTTATGCGTGGAAATTACCAGCGATCTACTTTGTTAAATTTATTACGGAATCTGGTTAGGTACTTACCAACCTATATAATGTTTTGAAGCTTCAAATGATAAAGTGAATTTATGATCCTTTAGCATTGATAAAGGTATAAAATCCAGGCGCAAGTCTTGTTTATAATAATTTGTATGGTTTATTCGTTTCTTTGGTGCCATGAAATGGGTGACCACCACGAGATCCGACATTTTATTGTCTTTTAACAAAATACCATAAATAACCGTCGTATTTTTATTATGACACGGAATGCACTTATTTTCAATCCTTTGTTGGTACGCCTTGAGAAAAGAGATGTTTAGTGTCTTATAATTTTTACGACTAATGATAAATGTATTATAACTGCAGTAAGGATTAATAAAATGTAGTAAAATGCTTTAAAAATAATATTAAAGCTTTCATTCAAGTGTTATGGCTGTGTGCAATGCATAACCTGCCGTATTAAATAAATGTTACGATTTACAACTCTAAAATATATAAAGAAATATATATTCAAGTGGTAGATAGCAAAAATATGTATTTGAAAATAAAAAATTTTAAATTAGTGATTTTATTAAATAAAATTAAGAATTATTAAGGCGTAGGTACAATATTAAAGATTTTTTTCTGAAGGTTTCTTCACTTTCAAAATCAAATTAAATTGAAACGTCTAACTGACAGTCAAACGTCATTCAACATTAATGATTATTTTTAAAGTTTTTAAGAGGAAACCGGGTGGCGTTTTGTCCATACAAACGTATTCATTAACTATAGGTGCGACAGAGCAATTAAAAACTTTTTTCTCGGATTGCTAAAGGAAAATTTGAATTGAAGGAATACAAACTGATTATAGTTCTATATATAGTAGTTTGTATTTTAATGAAATCTTTTCCTCAAAGATATTATTGATATCCTTTAAAATTTAAGTGTAAACCTTAGAAATGTGTATATATTTTATGTATCACTTTGTAAATTGAAGATGCGCTTAATCAGAATTGTTTGTATTAGGTATATTGTTGCATATTTTTTTTTAATTATGGTCCTATATTTAAATGTCGTTATTTTATTGGTCAATGACATAAACATATTATTCACTGTCATATATAAATGTATAGACTGTTTATAACGCAAATAAATAAAATAAAATAAAATAAAATAGCCAACAATTTCACCTATCTTTTGTTTATTATCACATATTCATAGGATTTGTAAAAAAAAATTATAAAATCTTTAAATTTAAAACTTTTTGAAGGATCTAGAGAATATTTACCACAATTTGGCAGCAAAGCAATCCGTGGTTTTGGAAATAGTGCCATATTGTGTTCGAGTGGTTAATTTCTTCTCTGGACTTTGAAACTACTGCAAATATTTTTAAATATAATATAGATATCGACCTCCAGCGTGTCGATATGTTTTGCTTTTTTAGATAACTTACTTCTTATAGGAGTTCAGAAAAACGGTAAAATTGCCTGGTTTGAATGTGTATTTGGGTTTAAATTCTAATACAGTTAGTGAAAAAATTCGCTCCAGTTTTGGAGGAGAAAAATGGGAATACAAAACCTCAATTTGATAATTTAATTAAGGTATTATCAGCCTGAAGTTGCTCAATATTCGGGGGCGTAAGAGCGACAGTGACCGAAACAGTTTTGTAGAGTATCAATTGTTCAAATTTCTTGGTGACCGGGTTTCCTATTAATGATTTATTATTTGTTGTGACTGTCTCAGACATGTTTCGTCGGTATTTTTAAAAGAAAAAGGATACCTGTTTTAAGTCATAGAATAAATACGGACACAAAAATGTGACGTGGACATGTTTTGTGATCCAAAAGTCTGATCACTCTTTGCTTAAATTTAAAATATTAAAATTCGGTCTCAGTGCAAAATCAAATTCAAATGGATTGACGATTTTTTTAATCAAATGGTCAAAAGTTTCCATATCAATTTGACATTGGTTTCCATTGAAATCTGCATGAATTCTCTTTGAAAGTGCGTGTATTAATTGTTGTAATATGCTATAAGTGTAGTGATATCCAACTTGTTTTTTAATATAGTTTTGAGGAAAAAAGATTTGAAGAAGTATTTTAGTGAAAATAATAATTTCTCAAAGTTGGCGATACGGCCCCCTTTCAGGGGGGGGGGGCAGTAAAAGGCTTAAAAAAAATTAGGGGGCGTTAAGGAAATCTAGAGATTCTATCTGTGAAAATTCCGATGGAATCGGGACACGACACCACTAATTGAGGTGCGTTTTACTATTTGAAGGCTTGGAGTCCCATATAGACGGTTAACTTATCTTAATTAATTCATAGGTAAAAAAGATGCCCCTGTCAACAATTGTCAACACTTTCGTAAGGTGTACACTTTACAATAGTGTACATTTTTCTTTGCTAGTACCTTTCTGAAAAAAATACGAGTGTTATTTAGACCACACGACTGAAGTAAAACTTCTAGAGAGAAAGAAAATGTGCGCGCGCACTGCTCTCTCTTGCTCCTACAGTATTTAAAAAAATTGTTCAAGAACGAAATAAAATTACGAATAATCTTCAAGTCAAACGTGCCTAAAAAAGTTTTATTTCAATAAATTTAAACTAAGTAAACCTTTCATCAACTCCTTACTATCAAAACAAATAACGCTTTGGATTCTTACATCTTCAATACTTTCAAACACAATACTCATACATTTACAATCTAATCTCCCTTTACATATTTCGCCTATTCCATCTCCAATTGTAATTTATGGTACCGGCACACATGCTCACTAGTAGCATGCTCATTTCCCCTTCCACCCGCGAATCAATGAGCATGCTCACAAATCAACAGCCATTTGATTTGGGAGCATGCTCAGTTGAACGTGACATACATGCTGCTAGAATAAGGGGAAAAAAGCATCCCTATCATGGCGGATTAAGTAATGCTAAAAAATGTAACAAATGTACACAGTTTTTGGGTAAACTGGCGAATGCGTTACGGTAATTACAACGTTACGAGAGGCGTAATATCGGGCGTTACGAACGTTACGGAGGCGAACGATAATAAATTTAAATTGATTTTGAGGTTCATTCCTCACAATTTAATCGTAATAAAAATGCTCAAATCCATAGTAATGACGTTTGGAATGGGTGCTGGCATTTATGCTCACAATAGTTGTGTTGTTGTTTCTCACATTCTAAACGTTAAAATCTAACTAATAACTAGAAATTTTTCGTTTGGTTTTTTGAAGTTCCTGCTGCAAATGTGAATAAACGTCGCTCTCTAACTAGAATCCGCATCAAAAAAGTTTTATTTTAAACTTTGTAAGATTAAAATCAACAATCAAAATTAATCAAAATTAGAGTGTGCGAACTCAGTGCATTGAAACGACCGATTTGTCATGATGATTGGTAACAATCCAAACAAATCTTCAATATAGATTCTTATACACTGATGATTGGAATGGTTTTTTTCGATGCCTGAAAGAAAATTAGATTAGATCACTAAAGAAAGATTTACTTCAGTCGTGTGGTCTAAAAGACACGCGTATTTTTTTACACGATTAAAGTATTTAAAAAAATCATAGAAACCTACGGTAATAAAAATCAACAGACCGTAGATAATCGTGTACAATGTGTCTACGTACGTTAAAATACATATCCTGAAAAATACTGTTAGCACCGTCACAATGCAGTATGTAAATACAGAATAAGCAGAAACATAAAATAATTAGCTTCTTACGACCAGAGAAATTGATTGTTTATAGCTTGACCTCTGAGTTCGCCACGTTCCCAACTTTACGAGCCGCTCATGAATATTGAAATCGCAAATTTTCAATCATATCCATGAAATGTACATGAGCCTGAATTCGCAAATAATAATAACACTTGGCCAATAATAACGAATCACCAATAATAAGGCTTCATCTCTAATAATGATAACCCAGCAAATCTATTACCTGTAACGCGTTAAACGTACGGCAAATCATCAATTACACACGATTACAGATTACACATATTGTGTAATTTTTCAGTAATGCTCCATGTCTGAGATGCATTAAGTTTAATATTGGTATCTTACTTAATTCCACTTATAAGGAAATGGTCTCCCACTCGTCTCTTTCGATGTATGTACTGTTAGTACATTAGTCATGAATTGTGACTACACGGAGAATAGAAAACGATAGAATACAAACAAATATTATTTAAAATACCTTATTTTATTTACAATCTGATTGTCAGTAAATTACCGGAAATTCTACACTCTACGTAGAAAAAATATTGTATTTTAGCAAAACAATTTTATTTAAAATCGTTTATTGGTACGCTTGAAGCTCTCTGGGCACCTCGTCTGTTTAGTACTATTCATCTAATTAGATGGTATCCATGAAATATAGATCCTTTAACACATTTAATTTGTGAATAGTTAAAATTTTCAAATATTTAAGCCTTTAAAATAGTTGAGAGTAGGAATGTAGTGTGTAAGGTATAATTTTGTTAGATCCGCGTAAACATAGTTTTAGTTTAGTTAATTTCACTATAAAGCGTCCTCTATTTATATATTTTTACAAAACGGTTAAAACGTTAAATTTTGTTGTTATTGTTACCACTAGAATGCACTTTAAAATATAAAAAAAATCTTTACTCCGAAAAATTTGCAAATATCGAAGAAAATCTCACGACCCGCCCCTGTTTTTTTTTTATTTATTTATTTTTGTAAATTTCATACTTTTAATCTTTGATTGCTCAACTATTTGTCATTATAAGATTTAATGACTAAATATATTATTTCAACTCTTATTATTGTAATAAATATTTGATTTCATATTGTAGATTAGCAGACCTAATTTATTTATTAAAAAAATGCACATCTATTTTAACCCAATCATCAAAATTAACAATTTTTCATAATCATTTTCATTTCCGTCACTTATTTAGAGTTTTCAACGCACGTTTTATATTTTCCTTTGTTAAATAATATATTATCAGTAAACGTACTTCATTACCTTAAATTATAAAATCTGCATACTTCACCCGCCATAACACAGGGACATCCCTAGCATGGCGGGCGAAATAACACAATATCTACACTATGTATAAAATTCTTTTAATAAATAAATAAATAAATTAATACGGGACTTTTTTGAACTGCAACAATTAAACCTGTGCCTGCAAAATCGTAAAATAAAATCCTACAGTAATAATATAATATAATAATAACGAAACATTTGTATAGCGCAGTTTTGTGATGTTTCACTTCAAATGCGCTTAACTATAACAAAATTAAAAATAATCCTACAGTGCTCCTTACGAGTCTTTACAAGGTATTGAAAAAGTAATTTTAAATAAAGAATATATACAGTATACGAGTATACAGGACAATAACAAGAGAGCAAAATTGAGAATAATCAATGTCTATTAAAGAACATGACAATATTAGTAGAAAGTATTGGTGCTATTATAGCACAGGACAAAACAAGAACATTAAAACTAAAATACAGTATAAAACAAGTGCAGAAATAAAAATAGTGGAGATTAAAAACATAAAAAATACAATAAGGAGGAAACCGAAACCAATATCCAGCAACAATTTCCATTGTCATTACAATATGTCATTACAATATATTGAGAAGAGATTGAGATTAAGATAAATGGTAAGGTTTTTGAAGTAAAACTTCTTTACGCACGCTTGACTTGGGGGGTAAGCTTGCGAATGCGTTACGAAAAGTGTAATGCGTTACGGACGAGGCGAACGGACTGTATCACACTGTAGCAGTGCGCGCGCACATTTTTTTTCTCTCTTCCTTTCATAGCCAGTGCATGAAATATCCCAGTCAGTATTTTAAAATACCAGTGACGCGCCAAACGCTAGGGAGAGTGGACGTCGATGCGCACGGCTTGATCGGGCGAGGCGAACGATAATAAATTTAAATAAATCTTTTTAGAAAATTAATACATGTATATATTTTAAAACATACATATAGATGGAGCGAAATAAGTTTTACTTCATTCGAGTAGTCTAAAGCACACTCGTATTTTTTTAAATAATTTTGTTTTTAAATTCAGTCAAATTCTGGTTATTGATAACAATTGAGGGAAGTTTATTCCAAATGAGCGGGTCAGATACCCGAAAAGAGCGATCTTAGTAAATGGCTCGATTTGACCTAGAAAGTTCTATTAAGAGGCTAGACTTTAAACGACACGCGGAACACCCACGTCTGTCATTCTATCCCGCTCACAATAAGCTCACGCACACTTACAATACATGCGAATGCAAAATGTGCGAATGAGACAACGCTCAAATTTACCTACAGAAAAGGGGTTTATGGAGAATACACTTTTCTACACCGAAACTTTCACGAAATTGAAATTTTAAAATATACATATTTTTTAGAAAGAAGAAGCTACGTCGGTAGCTTTTTATAATTTTATAATTCTTTATGAGAGTTGAGTTAGCAGCACTTTTTCCTTAAATAATATTTTTTTATAAATCGTACATGTTTGACAGTGAATGTTTACGTTAATACGAAACGCATCAAAAATTCGAAAACATACCGACATAGTTTTAGTATAAAAAAAATATATTCATTTTGTGCAATTTTCGATGTAGAAAAGTGTTTTTTCCCGGGCATCCTTTTTGTATGGGCCGAAAAGCGAAGTCTATCGTCTTAAACGATTAATAACATCTAGATCTGCTGACCTTAGAGTAAGCTGTCTAAACTATTGTTCTCATTCACCCGGTACTCTTTGGATACTGTCATAGGCATCATATTGTGTAAGCGTAAATTACCAGTAATATATTTCGATGGTTGCATTATTATAAGCTGAGCTCCTTTTCTCTCGATACCTTTTTATGGTGTTTTACTATTAATAGTCTTGCACCAAGGAATTACAACGAGCTTACTAATAATAATTATTTATCGTCACATAAGGCAAGAAGTCATAGAAATTATTGATTAAGAGATCATATAATAACACTAATGGTAATATCATTCAATGCTGTCACGATATTACTCACATAAACCTAGACGATTGGTTACCAGTGTAGAATCTTGCCAGAAGGATTGTAATCATTTAATCATAGTTGTATAACTTGTCATCAACGTATTTCATAAATTCAATTCTACAAACAATTTAACAAATTAAATGTAGGTGTATTTTGTAGGGAAAAAAGATAAGGTATTTCATTAACTTCAAATCGGCTCGATCAACTAGAAAGTTTTAAAATTATTATCATTAATAATTATATTGATACTTTGATGATTTGTATAACGCCAATTTTGTGAAAAATGATCTCAAGTGCGCTGTACAAAAGTAGTATGTACTATAAAAAATTTAACATTTTTGACTGTTAGTAAAATAAAAAAAAAATTGTTTGCACTACATTTGACGGCTTCTGTGGTCGAGGGGTAAGGCTCTCGACTAGCAATCCGAAGGTCGCAGGTTGAAATCCAGAAAATTGAAAAAAAAAATTGTTTGCACTACATTTGACGGCTTCTGTGGTCGAGGGGTAAGAAGCTAGCAATCCGAAGGTCGCAGGTTGAAATCCAGAAGTACGCTAGTTAATTTGATTTGATTGATTAGTATTAACTTACGATATAATTGTTTAAAATAATATGAGGTATATTTGCGATACGTTCCACAGTAAAATATACTCTTAGAATTCAGAATTGAAATGTTACTTGGAATGGCATTAGCCGTATTGAGTGACCAGATCTGAACAGCTAGGAATTTCCCCACTTTCTTCTTCCCCATCTTCTACTCCACCCCATTATCTTCAGCCTCACAATTTTCACTCCAATTGGGGATTCCTTATTATCACTGGGTTATTCTTGTACGTTATTCACATAAAACAAAAAATAACACGAACAGTGGTGTCAACAAAGTTAGTTATTTTATTTTATTAAATTGACGCCACACAATGATTTTGAAATTACAATTATTATTGAAGAGATATTAATTATACGTAATGCTTTTAGTGTTTTTTTTTAAATACGTTTTACACCGTGTTAAAATTACCACTCTGTAGCGGAAAACACAGATATAATTGTTTTGAAATAAATATTGTAATTTTGGAATTCACATAATACAATATATAAAGCTTAAATGCAAAAATAAAACATATAAGCAGTGTCGTAACATTGATGACAGTGTTCCTTATTTTATAGCAGAATGCCACCAGATTTACACATTTTTAATCCCACCAAATTTGGCAACACATACCTAAATTACACGATTATTTTTAAGCATTTTTATTTATACAAGTGAAGCAAGATATTATTTTATTGTAAAATCTTTATAAAGGAGTTTCTTAACCCAACGATAATAAATGTAATGGGATGTAGAAAGAAATTAAATAAATTATCGATTTGGCAATTTTAAATTCACTTCTTTGTTTTAAAGATTCATTCAATTGTGTTATTTATGAAGGGTTAGTCTGAAATCCGTTTAATATTTTTATTTATTATATTATGATCAACATGCTTCGACTAAATAGCGTCCAGCAGCGATCCCTTCCTTAACAAAAAATATTACTTTCAAAATATAATACGTAGGTACGTAAAATGTTTAAAGACACAATCAATTGGAACAATTATGTATTTGTGCAGACCTCCGGAGTTAGGGCAACTTTTCAGTAAACTCAGTTTTTAAATATGTTTTGGAAAAGAGATAGATATAATAAAAATAATAATATCAATTTTTCCGAAGAAAGATATCACTTTGCGACTAGACATTATAGGTAAGTGAAAAGATATTTTGTTTTAAACCACTTTCACATAATTATACAATTTGTCAAGTAGTTTATAATAATACTGTTCTAAAGGATGTAAGGATAATTTCTACTGGTTTTTAGATTCAAAAATGTTGAATATGAGAAACAGTAGAAATAAAACGTTTACCCAGTGTTGTAGTTGACATGTTGGTATGTTATAATTTTATTCAAAATATATTATTTAAAAAAACGGTTCAATCAGCAAAATTTATTAATTAATTAGAGCCTCAGAACAAATTATTTGTTACGGGGAACAGATATTAAAATAAACGACAATTTTCTTTTTACTCTAATTCTGTAGTTTGTGTTTTTGAAAAGTAAATATGAATAATATTATATTGCATAGGAGAAAAATGATATGCACCACAAGGAGGCTTGAAAAATATGGCTCATTAAGATACGTGAAGAATAATTTTACATCCAATTTAATTTTTTTAAATACTTTGGTTTGCCTGTAATTCAATCACAATCAAATAAATGCATTAAGACTTGGAAATACTGAACTTTTAACAATTTTTACGAACTTGAATAAGAACTTAACTTATTTTATGTTAAACAAATAATAATGTGTACAAGTTTGAGTAGCCCCGTCGAACCCTCGGGGCCCTGATTTGCATAAAGACTTGAATTGTCGATATTGAAAATTGATTTTAGCGTTGCCATTTTATTGCGGCTGTCTCACAGCTCTGACTCATATCCTGCCTTTATTTTTTTTATTGAACTTTATTTATTTTATCTTAACAAAAGGCAGCCACTGGCAATAAGCCTGAGATATCCCAGTAAAGTAGAGAACCTGCGACAGAATTTACGTGTTTATGGACCAATAACAATGTTTCAGAGGAATTTCTCGCAATATTGACTCGAACACGCCGTAAGAGCACTTATTAGATATGTTTTGACAAGGAATATAAAGCAGGTGGATTTTGCCTTGGTCCCCCCTTGTGGAAATATTCTATTTTACAACATAAATTTAAATAATAATTTTATACTTTGCACTGAGATTATATCGTTGGAAACTTAATAGTTGTAATAAAATGTAAGCAAATTCAAGTAATTTCTTCGCAGTAGATACGCCACAAACTTGAGGATCGTGACCCCCATGAAGTAGTACCTAGATAACCATTTTATAAGTTATTTTATAGTTTAAATTTCATTACTTAATATGTAACCGTGTAGCAATACGTAATAGCTTAATATTTAGATATTGTTATATTACAACCAGTATAGCTTAATTAATACAGTTTGTCTGTCTGCATTTTTTTTGTCAAAACTCTTTAGCTCACAATGACATTTACATCGAAAGCTAACAGGTTATATATATATAGCTTAAAGGTTAACAGTTCTTGATTACTTTCATGTAAAAAAATCATGTTTTTTTTTAGTAGCGGGGTGGCCACTTCTATTAATATATATTTAGTTCCGACATGATATGTATTTTATCCGCAGTAATAATGTATTTTTTACCCTTTAACTCAGACGTAATATAATACAGTTTTGTGTAACGACAAAGTCATTCCAAAGTTTTATTTTTATTATGAAACTTGACGTCCAAAAAATGTAAGACAGTAGCCGATGAATGCCAAAAACGCTCACAAACTTACGGGTCATGAATAAACATCGAAATTTATGTTTGAAGCCTCGAAACCCCTTGTAAAGTCGAGAGACTCTCCTTAGCTCAGGCAAAATATAGAGGGGATATCAAGTTGCAATCTCATTCATCTTTCCAGTCTTAGTAAATTGTGCACTATGCTTGGTGGCTTTATATGAAGCTTAAAAAACGTAAAAAGCTATGTGTTCATGTATAAATGCAGAGGTGGATTAAACTAATGTGAAATGCGTGCAAAGGACACGGGCTGCAAAATTTATGGGCGACATTTTGGTTTTTCTCTCTCTTCAGCAACTACTTTAATGATTCCCTCTTCATGACTGATTGTTCGGTATATTAATTGATTTTACAAAAAATCTTTAAAAAAAACGTTGCTATTGATATATATGTAGGTAATGTTTTTTAAAACAACATGCGGGAATGGGTACCGCCGCCCCGGGAAACATTTATTGGATAACCAACACCTCTGCCATAGGTCACCCCAAGTGGTTCGCTACGTTTGGTGACTTAGCAGGGGTGCCCGGGTTCATGGGGTAAGGTTTATCTAGACACACTGAACCCCCTGATTCCTACCCAACCCTCATACATTTTTCCTTCCCAGAACTTCCTCTCCTCCCTTTCTTTAAATATACCCTCCACACAGCATCCCCAAAGATGACATAGGCCCTAAGGGAAATTATTTTCCTCCTATTTTTTTTTTTTTTTTTTGTTTAATTCTTCATTTGTACACCCGCTAAACTGCCAAAGCAGTTTGTCAGCAGGTCAATTTAACAATAATTATAATATAATGATTAAGTACACATATTAAAAGAAACCACAATATGCAAAATAAGTACAGAAGAATAACTTATGATATAATAACAATACAAAGGCACATGGAAAAAAAAACATACAGAGGAATAACTTTTAAGTAACTACAAAATAACGGCGCAAAATATTCATACAGACAGTTTTAACACAGGCAGATTACATTTCATTTAATTTAAATTTCATTAGTTTAAATTTCATTACTTAATATGTAACCGTGTAGCAATACGTAATAGCTTAATATTTAGATATTGTTATATTACAACCAGTATAGCTTAATTAATACAGTTTGTCTGTCTGCATTTTTTTTGTCAAAACTCTTTAGCTCACAATGACATTTACATCGAAAGCTAACAGGTTATATATATATAGCTTAAAGGTTAACAGTTCTTGATTACTTTCATGTAAAAAAATCATGTTTTTTTTTAGTAGCGGGGTGGCCACTTCTATTAATATATATTTAGTTCCGACATGATATGTATTTTATCCGCAGTAATAATGTATTTTTTACCCTTTAACTCAGACGTAATATAATACAGTTTTGTGTAACGACAAAGTCATTCCAAAGTTTTATTTTTATTATGAAACTTGACGTCCAAAAAATGTAAGACAGTAGCCGATGAATGCCAAAAACGCTCACAAACTTACGGGTCATGAATAAACATCGAAATTTATGTTTGAAGCCTCGAAACCCCTTGTAAAGTCGAGAGACTCTCCTTAGCTCAGGCAAAATATAGAGGGGATATCAAGTTGCAATCTCATTCATCTTTCCAGTCTTAGTAAATTGTGCACTATGCTTGGTGGCTTTATATGAAGCTTAAAAAACGTAAAAAGCTATGTGTTCATGTATAAATGCAGAGGTGGATTAAACTAATGTGAAATGCGTGCAAAGGACACGGGCTGCAAAATTTATGGGCGACATTTTGGTTTTTCTCTCTCTTCAGCAACTACTTTAATGATTCCCTCTTCATGACTGATTGTTCGGTATATTAATTGATTTTACAAAAAATCTTTAAAAAAAACGTTGCTATTGATATATATGTAGGTAATGTTTTTTAAAACAACATGCGGGAATGGGTACCGCCGCCCCGGGAAACATTTATTGGATAACCAACACCTCTGCCATAGGTCACCCCAAGTGGTTCGCTACGTTTGGTGACTTAGCAGGGGTGCCCGGGTTCATGGGGTAAGGTTTATCTAGACACACTGAACCCCCTGATTCCTACCCAACCCTCATACATTTTTCCTTCCCAGAACTTCCTCTCCTCCCTTTCTTTAAATATACCCTCCACACAGCATCCCCAAAGATGACATAGGCCCTAAGGGAAATTATTTTCCTCCTATTTTTTTTTTTTTTTTTTGTTTAATTCTTCATTTGTACACCCGCTAAACTGCCAAAGCAGTTTGTCAGCAGGTCAATTTAACAATAATTATAATATAATGATTAAGTACACATATTAAAAGAAACCACAATATGCAAAATAAGTACAGAAGAATAACTTATGATATAATAACAATACAAAGGCACATGGAAAAAAAAACATACAGAGGAATAACTTTTAAGTAACTACAAAATAACGGCGCAAAATATTCATACAGACAGTTTTAACACAGGCAGATTACTCATATTTATATTTATACATAAGATAAGATTACATAAAACTATCAATATAAAAAATCTTGAACTATTAACCATTTTTTAATTTTGGTTTTTAGTTCCAAAATTGAAAATTTTAAAAGATTTTAGCCGTGTTTGGTGACCAGATCTGAGCTACCGGATACTTCTCCACCACCATCTCCTTTCCCTCGCTATTTCCTTCAGCCTCACAACACACTTTAATAGGGGAATCCAGTATTATTGAAAACATACCGTTGGGAGCAGTTGGGATTCTGTAAAGGTATTAATTACTAAGGTATTAATTACTAAGGTAGAAATTACTAAGGTAGAAATTACTAAGGTAGAAATTACTAAGGTAGAAATTACTAAGGTAGAAATTACTAAGGTAGAAATTTTATTTCGAATTTTTACGAATATCACAAAAAATTATTCTGTTACATGAAGGCACTGACTTTGCATGAAGTCTTTACGCTGTTTTCACTCATATGTTTAATAATATGACACCATGACCGCGAACATTAAAAAAAAATTGTATTCCCTGAGTGTGAAATACCCTATATATTGCCATAAGGCACACCGTCAGTATGGAAATGTTGTTTGAAATGATTTTAGCCGCCATAGAGGGGTTCTTATCAACTCCTCTCTCCCTCATCTCATTTCCTTACTCACTTCTTTCAGCCTAACATTATTAAGAGGATTACATTATTTTCGCGTATTTGTGGTTTTGTCCTCAGCGGCGGCCCTGTTCATATAGGCGAGCTGAACATAAAGCCCGGGGAGGAAGCGAAGGTGATAAGGCTATTCTCGGTGCCTGGCTCATGTCAACAGGACTCTGGTCGTGACGAGGATATGAGTATTGTTGGAGGCTTCTCTCGGCAATAAAATTAAAAGGACAAGGGCTAATGTATCTAACGCTCGAAGCTCGACGCGCATTTTCTTGGAACAACGGAAAATCTCTGACGTCAAAATGGCATGATGGAGAAGAAAATAGCTTCCTTAAACTTCTTCGTGTCGTTGAGGTTGAAAATATTTACAAGTTTACCCTTGGATTAGGAATAATGATGATAAACATTTATTTCACATAAAATTATACAATAAAAAATATGCGGAAACATTGACCAGCCAACTAGGAATGGATCCTGTTTTAGGCCAGTCAAATTGACAAATTTAGTTCATAACATAATATCATATTACAATGTTTAATTATACGACATATTATTTATGGAAGGAAAAAAGTGTTAAGATTAAATCCCTCGTAGAAGCTTTAGTTCAATATACAATTTTGTACTTATAAAATAATATCTTAAAATACAACATTTTGTATCGAATGCTTATGTTTAACAATAGATATTTAAATCGCTTGCAAATATCTAGAATCAATACATTCTTCAAGCGTGATTAATGAACGTTGGATATTTTTGAAAAATATTTATTATTTATTTAAATTTGATTTGTCTCATCTTCATAATAATTATTTCAAAATGCGTTCAACATTTCGAGAAAATCATATCTTGGTATTTTTAACTCTTCGAAATTTTAAGTATTTTTCAATATGGGTTGGAGATTGGTGATACATTTCTTGAATAGAAGCCAACATTTTTATATGTGTTTAGTTATACTTACGCATTGTTGCAAATTAATAGTTATATCTTTTGACCTTTTGGTTTCATCTTATCTTAATTTGTACACTATTAAATACCTAGGTTGAATTTGAATCAACCACGGAAAAGCTAAACTTTTCAGATTACAACTCACGTGCAATCAAGAAAAAAATTACATTTTCACACTAGATTTATTTGGTGTTGTAAGTTTGAGAATGTGTGTTATTTATTTCTTTATTTAGATATTATGACACAAGTGATAAAGTATATTATTAATTTATACATGGTTGGATTACCTGTTAAATATCTTAGTAATTTTGCCTGACAGGATGAGAATGTTTCTTAATTTTAACTAATTAATATATATTTTTAGTAATAATAATAAAAATGAAGAATGTGTGTGGATAGATAAAGTGAATTTTTAAATCAAGAATTATATACGAATTGTAATTGTAAGTGTTGTATGCTAGAAAGGAATCATGAAAAATGTTTACTAGTTGTAATTTTTCTTAGGGGTGTGTCATGTGATTGCGCGAAGAAAAACTAACAATTATTTATGAATTATTCGTTAACATTCGTAATTATTACCTGAACCAGGTGTTGCAGGAAATTTAGATATTCAAGGGCCTAAGCATAACGTCTTGTGTAAGTTGAGTCAGTGTTATCATATCTCTTGAGTTACATTTGATTTAAAACTAATAATAATCAAGTTACTTTCATTATATTACATACTCATGTGCAGTATACCTACAGTGAAACAAACCACGAAATTCATTTCTGTCAAAGATAAGTACCAAAGTACAATTCGTTGAAGATGGTTAAAGAAGTGGTCATTGAATCAGAAGGCGACGATACTAAACAAAGTAGGTACATATTGTACCCGACGTATCTTTTTTAAACGTCAATAGTTTATATTGTGGCATTGTATTCTTGGTGAGATTGTCCATCTAGTGAGTAACCGCATGGAATGGAGAATGGTGAATGGTCACCCTATCAACCTCCCAGGTAGAGGCTCATATAAAATAGTAATTTGCTTTCCTCCGGTTTTTTATTCGCCTTTTGAAAGTTCAAAGATCATGGTATCCGATTGACGTAATAAATTTAATGAAATAAGATGTAAATCAGTTTGATTCTTGCATATTAAAGCGGATTTACTGTGTATCTTCGCATAGCGGTTTCATCGAGAATACCTAGCAACATAAGGAAGGGATAAATAATTGAAATTCTTTAGTAATTTCTGTGAATTGCTCATATTTTGAAAAACGCGCTTTACGAAGTTATAGCCTGATTTCATACTAGGTATAGATAATAATAGATAAAAACCTAGCTCTTATTTTGTTAATTAATGTGCACTGATATTTACAATTTACATAAGGCCGATCCTTACAAATATTTTGTGAGATAGTTCAGGTTTGTGTGTGAAAAAAACACCCAATTTGCGTAAATTTGCAATATTGAAAATGTTGTCGAAAATGGAAAGGTACCGTGGATAGCTCTAAGATAATGTTACAAACTATATTATTTATTTTTGGAAAACGTCAGATGAAATGAATTAAGTAAGATGAAAAAAGTTTTGACAGGTTATATCACTTTAACTGTTATTGTCGAGGTTCTAAAATTTGAATGTGAAAAAGCAATAATAACAGTTTTTTGTTGGGTTATACTTTGGAGTCTTTTATAGCAATTATAAGCGGAACTATACTCTATTTTGTTCTCTTTCGAAAATAGTAATATTTGGTCACATTATTTTACAACGGCCATAAACGTCATTTTATAATGTGAATTGGTAAACAAGGTAAAAAGTTTATTCTTTTCCTAGTTTCCTGAGTGATATATCTCGGATTCACATCACATAAAAATACCGATAAAATAATAGTCCAAGGTGGTCCCTCTATCAATAGAAGTGGCCAAAATAGCATCTTTATAGGCTCAGACATCTCTCTGGGGAGAAACGAGTTCCTATAACCAAGAACGATTCATTACCCTGTTAACAATACAGCGTTTTGTTGAGAAACTCTTTAAGTATTTTAATATTCCGTCTATTTACATTAGGATTTGAATGATAATGGATGGAGAAAGCATTGGTTGTGAATGTTGCATTTATTCTTTTGGATTCTCCGATGGTGGTATTGTTAGGCTAACCGTGAGGTGTTTGTGTTTATTTTTCAAATTGTAACACAGTGTTAATTTTTTATTTATTTATTTATTTACATCTGATACATTTAAAGCCAAAATAACAAATAATATTACATAATAAGAGAATATATATAAAATGAATACAAGTGTTATTACGTTGTTTTAAGTCGATATTAGTTCCTAGCTAGGCAGATTGCCTGTTCTAAGGAACCAAAGTGTGTAAAGTGCCAATTGCAATTTAAATTATTATTATTATTTTTTAATTAATACCTATGTACTAAGTTTTTACTAAATGAAATAAATTTAATATTAATTTAAAGGTTGTGTTATATTCTAGTAAACATGCGGTTGATAAATTATCACAAAATGTTTACACAAACAGAATAATATTTTAATAAATCTGGAAAAAAGGAACGAAAAACATTATTCGTCTTGGACACCGGTTTAATGAGCGTTTCGAAAAATTGATTCTCACCTTTACAATAAATACGTATAAGTTATTTTGTGGTGAAGCTAATTTTTTACTAAAGAATGTTGGTAAATTGAGCATTCTTTGGCAACGTCAAACTGTTGAGAAAGCTTGACGTGCCATTTTTAAAAAAATGTTTTTCTGTGGTAAGTTGATGTACCAATTGAAAAATAATCAAGGTGTTCTTTTATTTTGTATTTTGAATTGAAAAGTGTTGAAGAATGTTTTAGGTGATATCTCTCCTGTCTGTACAGTGTAAAGACTGGGGAACTAGGTCGCCACCTGGTTTGGCAGTGTTGCGAGGCGTGTTAAGTCAGCGGCTTAGGCTGTAGGAAGGGACTTATTAAGGCTTGTCTTGAAGAGGCCTGGATTTTATGAAAAAGCAAAAACATACAAAAGTTAAATTCAATTTAGATATTCCCATGGCAATGATTTAAAGATTATAATTAACAGATTGCCTGTAAGTGAATTATCTAGGAATGTAAGTGTCAGATAATCTTAGTAGCTATCGCCCTGAAGAAAGAGCACTATCCAGAATCGAAAGGTTGCTTGAAATGGCGTTCGTCGTATTTGATGATCAAATCTGAATAACCAATTTCTCCCAATCTTCCTCTTCTTAATCTCTTTATCTTGCCTACTCGCTTCAGACTCACAACGTATCCCAATTTATTGAAGACACCGTAGTCCCAACATTGGTTCCTGACAGTTGCGAATCTTGTGCGATATTCATATAAATTATAAAAAAAATATTAACATATTAGTTCATCATTAAACTACTGATGGTTGTTTTGTTGCAAAATTATCAGAAATATAATAATAATTTCTAAATATTTGCTTTTTTTATAGCATTAACACTACAAATAAAAGTAGAAAATAAGGTACCCGTCACACTGTCGGAATCGCGCCTCGTGATCAGACAGCGAACGACAGTTTGTTCGCAGCGCGCATCGGACCCTCTACCTCGCTGTTAACTGTTGGCTGTTGGTCGCGTCCCTGCTTCTCCCAGCAGCGAGGGGGGCAAAGCCAGTGGCCAGGGGCGCAGAGGTGTGTCCCCGGCGATGCTATCAAACCATTAAACGGTGGGTAAACATTCTGATGGGCGATATGCGCCATCCCGGACAGTGTGTACAGGGTGTAACTTATGTTTTTTTTGTTGAATTTATTTTTGATAAATCTTTTTTGTGTTTTGTAGGGCAGAGGTGGACTTTCCAAGTGGAATAATAGAAACTTCTTGGGGGCCATTGTACTAAAATACAAACCATTATCGTAATTTTTTTGGGTTATTAGTCCGTCTTGTTCCCCTTTCTTTAGCCAACAATTCGGACAGCGTTACAGAATCTTTGATCAGGGTAGATGTGTAGATTGTGGTGAATTGTGTGTTTATATATGTAGAATGTTGAGATGCACGCTTTAATCTTCTTAGGGCCCGTATTTCAGTAGATATAGTAATTAACGTGATTTTCGGCAAATAGTTTTGGGGTATCATATTAAAAAGAAGGCTTGACTTGAGAAATTTAAGACTGCGTGTGAAAGGAATCAGAGCCCGCTGTTTTTGCGTAGAAAAAAATAGACTGTACCACAGAAATCATCCATTTACAGAACAATATTTCTTATTTTAACATACTTAACTTAGGTAGGTACAATTCAATAGTACCATTCTTATTATTTTTATGCTGCGTCAGAAAATTTGTTCTGCCGTGTGGTCAGCTTGAACAACGATGTTCTACCACAGCCAAAGTTTTCAGGCACAGATATATCCATACTGGGACATCGTACTACGAACAAGAGTTTTTGCAGGTACAAACGAACACTTTCTAAATTTGAAAGTAAATATGAAAAGTGTCTCTATTGAGTTGTTTCTTCTTTGTGAATAAAAGATCACCCTGTATAGGAGAATCATACATCCGCCAGTGCCATTCTTCTCGCAGAGACGAGACGAGACAAACCACCACAGAGTCTTGCTCCATTGCATTGGAGGAAAAAAAAGTAAATAATAATAATGCACGCTGTATGAAATGCCTTGACTTCCCGCCGAGACTTTGTCACTTTTCATTCTATTTTTGGACTGAGTTATTTGTATTTTGGCCCGTCCGTTGTAATTCACGAGAATATTCTTTATCGATGCCTATAAACTATGCACTACTGTTTGTTTTCTTGACTGTAATTTGCATATGGAGATAATGAATGAGACGGTGAAAGAAGCGCTAAGATGTTGCTAGATATTTAACAAAATGCAATTTTAAGACGAAGCTTATTGCTAAATCTCTATTTTAGATTAACGTTTACCACAAATCGCTTTACATTATAAACACAACATAGGCTTTAGATAAATTTAAGTTTTTCCTACCGCTTCTATTATGAAAACAAAAAATGTATTACTTCATAAAAATATATAAGTGTAAACTACCAAAAAATGATTTTTTTTCTTTATAAAGTATGACGACCTACTTTTATGTTTATGCTGTACTGAATGTAAAGCTTATATTTTGATATCAAAATACCTTTGTAAAATTGTAACTACTACCTCCTGCCTATGAATCGTAAGTTCCTCCTGTCCTAAAATGAGTTTTGTAACTCGTCCTTATTGCTCTAGCATAAAAAAAAACATTTCTTCAAACTTCGCAAAATCACTTTGTGGCGTCATTAAAAATTAAATTAAAACAAATAACTTTTTATGTCATTACTACCCTGACGAAGAAACCATCGGTTTTGAAACATGTAGGTAATTGTGATTATATAATAGTGGTTTAATACAAAGTTATTTGTTTTAATTTAATTTAAAATAACATTTGATGGCTAAAATTATCTATAACAGTTTCCATTAAAAACTTTATTTTTATTTTTTATAAAATTATTCACAATATAAATAAAAAATACTTTTGAACATAACTAGCTTGAAATCGTGACCTGTAAAATCCGTTTGAAAAGCGATTTTTATACCTATTACCGATAATCGTGGGCACACTGATAATACGTACATTTTTGGCTTGTGGCTTCCTCTTACCAAATCTTTGAGCTATAATAATATTTGTCATGAAGAAATAATACAAAAGTATTTTGTTTTTGCCAAATTGTTTACAAATTTTATCAACTACTATGCATTAGGCCAGTAAGTTTATTTTCCTCGACAATCTAAGTCCTTCATGTAGCGACAACTTCCGTATTAAGGGCGCGCTACGCCGCTCAAAAAGAAGAAGATGGAGAGATACGACAATTAAAAACCTAACATTAAAAACCATAAAATTCATGCGAAAATTGTGAAAATGTTTAATAAAAGACGACTTGTTTTAAAAAGAGCAAAATTCTCGTGGGTGGTAGTAGCATTTAAAGAAACATTATGAATTTTTTCATACATATAACTTGTAAAATAACAGAAGCAAACGTGGCAATAATAATTTTTGGATTTATTTCTATCGAGGGAATTTCAAATAATTACCGTTTCGGCGTAGGGAACGTATAGATACTATCTTAAAGAATAACATATATTTTTCTTCAAACTTCAAAAACTTCAAACGTTTAAGGAAAACGTGTCAGAAATCGGTGGAAATTGGCAGAGCGGCCCGTTAAATGATGGTAGTAAGAGTTTTTCAAATATTATCAGTTTTTTTCTAAGCCAGGGATGAATGTTTTTCTTTTTTAATCCTCGAAAACTAATCTCAGTCGTTTAAGGCTAACTCGGCATCACTGCGTTCATTTTATGATGTATCTTAAATAAAATTAAAATAATATATTTTTTATGTTTTATAAGTGAAAAAAATTTACCTAAAGGAAGAGAAAAAAAACTTTATTTTCGGTCAATTTCTTGATATTTATGCCGCTGGTAATTTTTATTTCGGAAAGTTAAAGACTTCGGGTTAATTTAACGAAATAGGTAACTGCTTTAACATTTATTTTTTATCATTTATACGAAGTTGTTTTAAAAATAACATACACGTAAAACATGCGAAAACATAGAAAAAGTGAGATTGAAAAAAGTGGGATTGATAGTAGATAGTATTAGTCAATTTGACAAATTGAGTATTTATCTCACTTTTTCTATGTTTTCGCATGTTTTACGTGTATGTTATTTTTTAAAACAACTTCGTATAAATGATAAAAAATAAATGTTAAAGCAGTTACCTATTTCGTTAAATTAACCCGAAGTCTTTAACTTTCCGAAATAAAAATTACCAGCGGCATAAATATCAAGAAATTGACCGAAAATAAAGTTTTTTTTCTCTTCCTTTAGGTAAATTTTTTTCACTTATAAAACATAAAAAATATATTATTTTAATTTTATTTAAGATACATCATAAAATGAACGCAGTGATGCCGAGTTAGCCTTAAACGACTGAGATTAGTTTTCGAGGATTAAAAAAGAAAAACATTCATCCCTGGCTTAGAAAAAAACTGATAATATTTGAAAAACTCTTACTACCATCATTTAACGGGCCGCTCTGCCAATTTCCACCGATTTCTGACACGTTTTCCTTAAACGTTTGAAGTTTTTGAAGTTTGAAGAAAAATATATGTTATTCTTTAAGATAGTATCTATACATTCCCTACGCCGAAACGGTAATTATTTGAAATTCCCTCGATAGAAATAAATCCAAAAATTATTATTGCCACGTTTGCTTCTGTTATTTTACAAGTTATATGTATGAAAAAATTCATAATGTTTCTTTAAATGCTAATACCACCCACGAGAATTTTGCTCTTTTTAAAACAAGTCGTCTTTTATTAAACATTTTCACAATTTTCGCATGAATTTTATGGTTTTTAATGTTAGGTTTTTAATTGTCGTATCTCTCCATCTTCTTCTTTTTGAGCGGCGTAGCGCGCCCTTAATACGGAAGTTGTCGCTACATGAAGGACTTAGATTGTCGAGGAATAAATCCACGATGTACTGGGACACATTTGTCAACTCAGACACTAACCGGTCGATTTCATATAAATTCTTAGTTGTAAAACTGTAAGGATAATAATGCGATTTTATGGCTCTGAAATTAAACTGAAAAATCGATTAAAAAATCGTAAAAAACTAAAAAATTCTAAAGTTCTTACAAATTTTACGATCTTTATACAAAATTCACTACCATTATTTGACTGCAGTGTAAAGTGATAAATCACAGGATTGAATTTCATAATACTGGTAACTGCCACGTGCCCGTTTATTAAAATGTAAATAAGCAGGATATATCTTTAGTATGGCCCATAGAACATGATTAATGTTTTCTATTCGTTACATATTCCACAAAGGATTAACACAACCGCCTTATAAAATACTTTTTGTTCTCAGGCTATAAATCAGGCGAAAGGAAAACAAACATGCTTCGGTATAATTACAACCTCTCCGTTTTAAACAAAGAATTCAATAAACCATTGATTCGATAATATCGAAGAAATTATGTATGAAAGAGCCACGTAATGAAGAATCGGTACCTAAAACCTACGTTTTGAATAAACTAGGTTTCTTGAATACAGGAGGTGAACCTTTTTGTAAGGTGCTTAATATTCAATAACTCGCAGCTTGGTTGTTATGAAAACTAGACTACATCGCAAAGGATTGTCGTTGCTTTCGTTTTACCTACTTCATTTTCTAGGAAAATTTAATTTTTGAATCACCTATATTTTTATTCACTGGTTGAAAGATATAACAAATGAAAATGTTGGATATTTTTTGCTCCTCTGAGTATTGGACACGAGCAGAGCATTAATTTAAACGTCAACTTCATGCGAAGGGGTCGTTTCTCTGATTCGTTTTTTGAAATGATCTATAGACAATTTTCTATTTATTTCATTTTTACACAGGAGGCTAAGATGATAATAATTTCCTTCAGGGCTTGTGTCATCTTTGGGAATGCGATGTGAAGGATCCGTTTAGGGAAAGGAGAGAGAGAATCTGTGATCAGTGTGTCTAGGAGAAGGATGTATGAATCCATTCCGTCCGACTGCAGTGCAAGGTATGGGTCGAGAGAGTCTGGTTGGAGTCGTCAAAAGGTCTTCCTCAACCAGTCTCACCCGATCTTGGACGTTAGGTGGATAAACGCATCCGCTGAGAAGACCTTGACAAACCTCACCTAATGAACCTGGGCACCTTTGCTAAGTTACCTTGCGAACCATTTGGGGTTCACTATGGCTCCCAGAATGGTGGTACTTATACCCGCCTTCCAAATTGATATATTGATTCAGTATTGACCCCTTCATTTAATCCTGGTTTCTTCCTTAACCACGCCCGAAGCCGGGTGGCGATATAGTCCCCGTGTCTGCACAAACAAGAGGGAAATTGTGAGGTGTCTTAAAAAATTTGGCATTCACTCCGTGAAACTATGAAAAGTTAAGAAAATATAACAACTTGATTTATTGCATAAGACATGGTGCCCCATCACTCATTAGTTCGACAGAAATTACGTGATACCCTCTTTATATCTTATTTTACAAGTATTAGATAATGGTAAAGGGCTAACGTAGTGTATTTTATGTCGTCGGAACTAGGTATAAGTTATTTATGATATAGCAAGGAATATTGTACGGATCAATACTTAAATCGTCGGTATTATAAATTTTGACGTAGTTAATTAATCTATTCAATGGTTTATCACTTAAAATCTTATTTTTATGAATAGTTTTCGTTACTGACATTTTCATTCAATATAAAACCAGAAAGTTATTAATTAAATTAATGATGCAAAGAGACGCCTATTTCAGTGGAAGTTCACGCTTGAATGAACTGTGAATTTATAAATTAATATGTTAAATAGAGCAAAATACACATTAAGGATAAATTTGAAATGGCACCAGAGGCCCTAGCATACTCGCTCGATAACGATCGATAGGATAACTATCGGTAACTTCTCATCATTCCCTAGGACAACTACACATCGCTAACGTACAAACAACAGTTAATGTCGAATATGTTAAGGACACTTAGTCATCGTGAACTGTCACTTATTCGTTGGCGATCTGTAGTAATGCTAGGGAACGACGAGAAGTTACCGATAGTTATCACATCGATCGTTATCGAGCAAGTGTGCTAGGGCCTCAGCTATTGCATTGCTGATAATGATACCTGTTGAACGATCATATGCAACAGCAATTCAAAAAAAGATATTTTAAACTTCTTAAGAGCGATTGACCAGCTGCAGATAATAAAAGTTTTAAAATGCTTGCAACTGTACGTGGAGGTTCCAATGAGAAAAATCGATTATTCCCCGTATCAAATTTTACAAATTAAAAATTTAATACTGATTTCATTCGAAACTTGCTTTAATGTATACCTACATTCAAGTAAGCAATAAAAATGCTCAAAACGCACGATGACAAATTATTAAATATCGTGTACTTCTTGTAAGTGTTTTTTGATCATATAAGTATTTATGATTTTTCAATAATGTCTAAACAAAATAAGTGTGTAAAAAAAATTTTAATATATTAGTTTGTAAGAGCTTAAATAAATAGAAAATTTATTTACAGTCTTACGGATTTATTTTTTAATAATTTTAATTTAACTTAAATTAAAATTTTGGAAACTGTGTTGACTAGATTATGTATTGATTTATTTTGTTGTATTATTATATGATTTCAAATTTGTGGTGTTTAATAGAACCTGTCGTTTGAAAATTGAACAAATCTGCCAACGACCAACGGTATAACCTTAGTATATTAAAAATATCTACACTTAGTTTTACAAAATTTTAAAACTGCGTGTACCAGATAAAATAACAATCTTTCAAAATCTATTTGTGTTTTTTTGTAAAAAAAAGTCAATACCCTCTAGTAATACTCTCTTAAATACTTCTGATATGGCCACCAGTCACAGGTTTTTCTATGTAATTCTATGATGCAGAACTTATCACATATATATGTGGGTATTGTATACCATACCTACCATTAGTACCTGATGCCTCTCAGAATGATCTTACAATTAAACCGCCCCAACCCATCACAAGCACATCGATAGTAATAAAGGTTTTATCGATAATGTTGGTAAATTGTCATTATTCCCGAGCATGTCTATAAATCGTTAGCGAACAAATAACAGTTAAATAATAACACTAAAATAAGCAAACTAGGAACGATCTGGTTAATGACGAGAAGCTACCGACATTTTTGACAAAAACCTTGTGTTAGTAGGCCTGATTTCAAAAACTTAATACGTATTGCGAAACATAATTAAACAAAAAGACCTAAGAAAAATATATTTCGGACTGTGCAACCCCATCTTAACGTATGGTTGTATTGGCTGGGGAGCGTCAGGAAGAACGATTTTAGATCCGCTTGTAAAGGCCCAGAAATCCATAATTAGAGTCATTATGTGTAAACCCTACAGGTTCTCAAGCGACAAACTCTACAAAAAATGTAACGTTCTTGATGTTCGTCAAAACTTCATAAAAAAGATTATTATCCATGTACATAAAAATATAGAAAATTTTAATAAAATTGATCACAAATACAATACAAGAAGTCACAACAGAAAGGATCTCTTCGTCCCAGGGAGCAATACGGCAAAGTATCAAAAGACGTATGCGTATCTGGGACCGAAATTATACAATAAAATCCCCCCAGACTTAAATATTAAAAATTCCAAAATGTCCTGCATTGGTTCAATAATAACTAAATGGTTGATTGGCTGGGGAGGAGTCTGAAAAACTATTATATAATGTGACTTAAAACGATACATGGTTACCTATGAATGGCACATATAGTAAAAACTTAGTACATAGGTATTAAATAAAATAAATAATAATAATTTAAATTGCATTTGGCACTTTACACACTTTGGTTCCTTAGAACAGGCAATCTGCCTAGCTAGGAACTAATATCGACCTAAAACAACGTAATAACACTTGTATTCATTTTAAATATATTCTCTTATTATGTAATATTATTTGTTATTTTAGCTTTAAATGTATCAAATGAAAATAAATAAAAAAATAAATACAAAACAGTTTTTGTCACGACGTCCTATTTTAAACTCATTTTTTTTTTACCAGAAGGACTGTTTGCACAGGGCTGGACTTATTTCAGTAGTCGTCTAGTTGAGAGCGAAACTTTTCTTTCAAATCCTGTCATGTGACAAATCATCATTTTTGAAAGTCAATGAGTCAGCCTTCATGCAATATGAGTATTACAAGCTAGGCAATAATAATACGGTACTTAGTGTTTAGAGTTAAATCTAAAGTTTAAGCCCCGAAGACAAAGTGTGGCACGCCTATGGAAAATGAATGAGGAATCACTTACAGACGGATGGTTGTAATGTATTACTTTAGCGTGTTGAAAATCAAACAAACAATATAAAGAAGTTTATAAAAAGGTGCAAAGCATTCGAAAGTTATAAATGCTCCGTAGTCTTGGTCTCATTGCCTTGTTACTCAGAGCTAAGTTACTCGTAAGAAAGAAGGATTATTTGGGAACAATGCCTTTATAGCATTTTGACCTTATCAACTGACCACACCGAACAAAACAGCACGTGGCTATTCAGTGGCGTGGAGTGAAATTTTTATTTTGCTGAAATATTTTTTTTGGCACTCGTCAAAAACCATGCAATTTAGAAAATTTTATTATTTTGATTGTGATGTCCCAAATATTATATACCTTCGACGATTTTATCAGTAATCTTAAAAGAATTCTCCAACTTCCCGGAGTAAGTTGATCCACATTATGAATATGGTACGATATAATAATACAATTCCACTATTTGGTCCCCATACTATAAAGCACATCAAATAAAAATTGAGGGGGTTCAACATACATTATTAAGGTTCATAAATTTTTAACACTACATACTCATTGAACAAATCAATTATGATAAATTGATGAAAGGACTTATTTAACTGACTTATCTTGTAGAAGAACCAATCTTGTGCTTTTATTCAAATTAGATACTGGCACAGTTGACCCACCGGACTTAACAAAACTAATAATGTTCCGAGAACCAAATCGTAACACGAGTCTTCCAGAGCTGTTCTTTGTTGATCCGTCGAATCCAAAGACTACATGGGCTTGGAAATAAATTCAGTTCCATTGATATTTTCGTTTATTCATTACCAAAATTTATTTGTGAAATTTCAAAAATTCTGTTTTCCTTCTATTAATGTAAAGGAAGATAAAAAATGATATTAAATAATTTTTATATTATTATTTTTTTTTCTATTATTATCTATTGTATTATGATTGTTGTAAATCCCTAATGGCGTAAAAAAATATAAGATTAAAGAAATTGATGAATATAAAAAGAAGAATGTATTTATTAAGAATATTTCATTGTTAGAACCTACAGACAATCTGCCATATGACAGCTTTGTGGGACTACCCTTATTTTGTACAAATGTTTTATATAGGTAATAAATACAAAATAAAAAAGGAAAGTTTGACGTTACCATTGGTTCAAAAACCTCTTCAACAAAATCTAATTTCGAACTATAAATCTCTACCTGAGAAAGCAACCTCCAGATACCCTTACTATGAAAAAGTGGATTTAGAAGGATAAAACTTGGCTGTTATACCTGGTGATTGAACTAAACTGAACATTGTTCTTTCTAGAACATTGAAATTAAGTACTTGTTTAAAACCGTAGTATGGGTTTAATTGGATCAACATAGTTGAAATCGATGAAAACCAAGTTAACATTCACCGTTACTTCTTATGTGCCTAGTAAATTTAGTATAGTGTCTTCCTAACAAAGGATTACAGACAATGGTTCATGCCAGGATGCTGTAGGAGAGCAACAGGTAATAATATGGCCGTCTCACCTTTTACTTTTGTCCATCACTTCTCATGACTGATTGACCCTTTCAATTCCAATCATATAAAAATCAATATAATACAATAGATTTATCTAGGATAAACATTTTTTTGGTAAAAATTGTGCCTCATGGCCGTTTGGAAATGAATTTTACAAATTAAGTTATAGATTTAAAAAAAAAATTAATTAAAAAAAAAAATTAACTATTGCGATTATTCCGTAAGACAAACCAACCAACGATTACTTTTACAGTGTCCACAATATCTATATGCGACTCTTTTTTTAATAAATTTAATTTAAATTGAATTAAAAATATTTATTTGTTAAGTTCTGCGAGTGTTTAAGTTTTTATTATTGTGACAGCTGTTTCGGCTTACAAGGCCATTTTGAAACTGTGGTGTTCCACAATTGGACGACGATATTTGTACGATTTAAAATTTCAATTTGAAAGTGAGTAAAAGTTTTTATTATTGTGACAGCTGTTTCAGAGTACAAGGCCATTTTGAAACTGTGGTGTTCCACAAGTGGACGACGATATTTATACGATTTAAAATGTCACGTTGAAAGTGAGTAAAATTTTTTATTATTGTGACAGCTGTTTCGGCTTACAAGGCCATTTTTTTGGCATTATACTATAATAAAAACATAAACACTTGCAGAACTTTGCAATAAACATTATTAAATTAAATTTATAAAAAAATAAATGGATTTCTACGAATTAAACACAAAAACAAAAAATATAAATATGCGACTCCTACCAACCATAAATAATATTATGAGCTCTTACAACTGAAAAATAATAAATTTCAATGCTTGTTCTACGGCTTTTATGGCTGATTCGGTGAAGAGTCACGCAAAACCAATATATTTACTTGTTTTTTTAACACTTAAGTTAGGTACCTTGTTTCCTCTAGTTTTATTTGGATTTTCTTTCCTATACTTGACTCGCCTTGGTTCTTCTTGCATTTTGTCTTTTCTTGCACATTCTTACCGCCGCTACTTGTCTAGTTTAGTCTCTTCTAATCTCTTTTAAGCTCTTTTAGTCTCTTCTTGAATCTTCTTACCTATTCTTGCTTCTTCTTGCACCATCTTACATTTTTGAAATCTTTTTGCTGTCTTGTATTCTCTTGAATCTTCTTGTCTCTTCTTGAATCTTCATACTTCTTACCGAATATTTTTGTCTATTCTATAACAAATTACAAAAACATTAAAAAAATATTAACGGAAAGCCTTATATTTAATTTTTTATACTAATTTTGATCGTGACCTGTCTGTAAATCGAATGTTGCTTTGAATTCAAGTGGCATCAATTTAAAAATTGAAAGTTTTTGTTTGGAGAATGCAGACAAACTATAAAGTACCTAAAGTACCTACCTACAATATTCTATTTTTAACTAGAAGATTATTTTACTTACCATTTTCAAAATTGGAACTGATCTGTCGAATATCCGTGATTTTTATAACATTTTTATTACACCACTTATAATAAAAAAAGAGCTTTATTGATTTTGAATATTTTGTTACCAAACCTAACAGTAAATATAATATATTGAAACCGTACGTCAAAAAAAAATAAACACATATTTACATTTTGCATGCAAATATTTTTTGATATAAAACATATTTTTTGATATAAAACATATTTTTTGATATAAAACATATTTTTTGATATAAAACATATTTTTTGATATAAAACATATTTTTTGATATAAAACATATTTTTTGATATAAAACATATTTTTTGATATAAAACATATGTTTTGATATAAAACATATTTTTTGATATAAAACATATTTTTTGATATAAAACATATTTTTTATAAAGTATTCCAAGCTTACCTGTAATTTGCAGTATAATATAAAGCAAGCATATGAAAATGCATTAAAAGCGACACTATAAATAAATAAAAGAGATCTAGTTTCCATGAAAATACTGGGTTCCATAAACCTAATTGAATGTGGATTTGTTGGGTTAACACTAAACTGTTATTATGCCCCCATCTGAAAGTAGGTAGGTACCGGGGCCAAGTGCGAGGCGTGTCTTGCCATAATATGCACTTGCAGCGCTGATGATGCACTCTGAAGGACCTAGAGCACCGGCATGACGATGATCACTGTTATTTCAGCGGGATTTTGATGGCGAATTAATGACTTCATTTACTTTTAAATCTCATGCATTTATTTACAAACACCCGGGGGCTGTTGGAACAGGTCTTAGCGTGATTTTTCATACACTGACGAGACGATTTTTGCTTTTTTATGCGATTACCGTACCGTTAACTTAACCGAGCCAGTTGAACTATGATATATCCTACAGGGAAGATTTCCATGGAGAAGTCTGAATCTGGCTATTCATATCCAATCACTAATCACCACGGCGGGGAGGGGGGGGGGGGGTGTTGCCGTTGTCAATTTCTAATTCTTTTTAACCGAGCCAGTTGAACTATGATATATACATTACACTACAGGGAAGATTTCCATGGAGAAATCTGAATCTGGCTATTCATATCCAATCACTAATCACCACAGCGGGGGGTGGGGGGAGGGGGGGGGGGGGGTGCTGCCATTGTCAATTTCTAATTCTTTTTAACCGAGCCAGTTGAACTATGATATATCCTACAGGGAAGATTTCCATGGAGAAATCTGAATCTGGCTATTCATATCCAATCACTAATCACCACGGGGGGGAGGGGGAGGGGGGTGCTGCCATTGTCAATTTCTAATTCTTTTTAACCGAGCCAGTTGAACTATGATATATCCTACAGGAAGATTTCCATGGAGAAATCTGAATCTAACTATTCATATCCAATCACTAATAACCACGGCGTGGGTTGGGGGGAGGGGGGGGGGGGTGCTGCAATTGCCAATTTCAAATTCTTTTTAACCGAGCCAGTTGAACTATGATATATCCTACATGGAAGATTTCCATGGAGAAGACTGAATCTGGCTATTCATATCCAATCACTAATCACCACGGCGGGGGGTGGGGGGGAGGTGGGGGTGCTGCCATTGTAATTTCAATTTCTTTTTAAGCAGCCGACACGAAAAAATACAAAAAATATAAAGGTTTGATGTTATAACTTAAAAATTGTCCCAGATCAACTAAAACAGTATATATATATACAATATCGCAAACATACGAAAATATTTAATAAACCAAGGCAATCAAAAAAATTAAAACTCTGACAAATAAATTTTAAAAAATCACATTTTTAATTAAGGTTTATGAAAAAATTCTGTCTGTCGAATAATAGTGGCGGGCACATACGAATCGTTCCGCGGGCGCCATGAAGCCCGCGGGCACGAGGTTGGGAACCTTTGATTTAGGGGCTGAATGCTAGAAGGGCAAATGTCAAATTTCTCAATAGCCCAGGGATGAAAACAGTTTATTGATTTCTTGGCGTATAAATCGCTCAAAATTTCGACTACCACTTCAGATAGGCCCTAATTTCATAAATCTAGAGCACCCGACGTAAGTATTGATAACTTAAAAAAAGAGAGGTTCAAGGGTACTTTTTGGTACCTAAAAAATCAAATTATCAAAACTGACAAAGGCACTTCAAGCATTAACCCCAAAAATTAAAGTAATATGAAGAAACCTTGCGATGGGGAGAATTACTCTTGATCACTTACTTATTTTTGTGGTAACTTTCAAAGACCACTCTTGAATATATACCTAAGTAAGTATAGACATTTAAAAAAAATATATTTTTGCAAGTAATAAACCCCAAAATTTTGAATGCGTACCAGAACTAAAAAATGTTAAAAATGTACAAAATTTTCTTTTTGCATGTAATAAAAATTATAAATATTTGTTTTATAAAAACTCCTATATAACCCTTGTGGTGGAATTTCACGATTCACACAATTCCCCGACTGTTATAAAATAAGGCTAGACACTTAAGAGGGTGATACGTTTTTAGATTTTCACGGCCAAAAGCATTTTCTTTTGTTTGTTTTTGGGGTGTTATGTTATCGTCGGATCTGCCGGATCTGCCCTGATGATGGACACTGCAACGCTGTCCGAAACGTCAGCTAAAGAAGGAAGTAGCGCAATACGGCATAACACCCCAAAAACAAACAACAAAAACTTAAGAGGGTATTTATTACCAGAGAATACCGAAAGTTATACTTTTTTAAATCAAATTCTAGACGTATTGACTCTTTTTAACAAAAAAACATAAATTGATTTTGGAAGATTGTTATTTTATCTGGTACACACAGTTTTAAAATTTTGAAAAACTAAGTAAATTTTTAATATACTAAGCTTATACTGTTGGTCGTTGGCAGATTTGTTCAATTTTCAAACCTCAAAGATTCTATTAAGAAACTCAAATTTCAAATCATATAATTATGCAACAAAATAAATCAATACATAATCTAGTAAACACAGTTTTCAGAATTATAATTTTAGTTAAATTAAAATCAATAAAAAATAAATCCGTGAACGTGTTTTGTGACAAAAGTACCTCGGTTTTTCTATTTATTTAAGGTCTTACAAACAAAATATAAAAAAAAATTTACACATTAATTTTGTTTAGAAAATATTCAAAAATTATAAACATTATGATAAAAAAATACTTACAAAAGTACACAGTATTTATTTATTTATAATCATGCGTTTTGTGCATTTTTATTGCTTACTTGAATGTAGGTATAAATAAGTAGATACGGGGAATAATCGATTTTTCCCATTAGAATCTCCCTGTATAGTTGCAAGCATTTTTTAACATTTTTAAAATTTTTATTCTCAGCCTGATTGGCCGATTTGAAATTTGTGTTGTATAATACAATATTTCTTTTGAAAATTGAACATTCTGCCAACGACCAATGGTATAACCTTAATAACCTCAACTCACCCGCCATAACACAGGGTCATCCCTAGCATGGAGGGTAAATTATAACAATAAACTATATGTACTTTTGATAAATCATGTATTTAAATAAATAAATAAAAATAAATAAATAAATATTTAAAAGAAATTGTTTTTCAAAATTTAAAAAGTGCGTTTTTCAGATAAAATGACAATCTTTCAAAATCAATTTATGTTTTCTTATAAAAAAGAGTCAATACGTCTAGAATTTGATTTAAAAATAACTAATTTCCGGTATTCTCTGGTAACCCTCTTAAGAATGGGTATTATATATATTGTATTTATATAAAAACTGTATTATGATGATTACGTTGTATTATTTGAAAAATTCATAAAATTTCAAAGAAAACCCCATCGATACTTGTATCGTAATACCCATACATATATGCAATTAAATTGTGTTTCTGAGGTGAAATATCAACTCAGAACATAAAACGACGTACCTATTTTTAAATCGAAGATTTTCACAATAATATATGAACACAAAACTTTTTAATACTGAATCTTCAAAGATGCATTTTGAACATCTTAACGATCGTTATATAGGCACATTTTCCTTTGGGTAGTAAAATACATTCATCGTAAATCATACATCAACCAGCACTATTCTGAAAAAGCTCTTTTTACTATTCGTTGAAAACATTGCCGACCTATCTTTTTTGAAAAAAATGTATGGCGGCTTTCTGCTGTGAGTTTGAACCCTGGCGTCTTGCAGGCAGAGGGCAAATTTGCATGGCTTTTAGCTGATGTCGGTACTAAAAAAACTGCATATTAACCTTTGCATGGGCAGTAAAACGTAATACTACATCCTGCGATTGTGTTTCACTACGGAAAAAGCGTACGACCACAGTTCAAAACAAGTCAAAGAGTGGAAATTTTGTGTTTTCGAAATCTAAGAAAAATTTTGATCCAAGTAAAAAAATTGCTACAGCAATAAAGTTAATGATGTTACGCATTGAAACAAAAGGAATAGAAATAGAATTTTTTAAATGAATTTAGTGTACGAAATCAAAAGAGAATAAACTTTTTTTTCTTTTTAAACGCGTCGGTTAAATAATTTTCAAAAATAATTAAGTTGGAAAGAATAGAAGAAATAATTAAGGTTTTATTTTAGCAATAAGTTTTCCAGTAGTGGGCTATCAATCAGGCATTATGGATTGAATATATATCGATAGTTACAACGACATTCATAAAATATTTGTTTTTAAAGAAGATAGCACTAATAAATCTAAATTAAATATGAAAAGAGAAGACATAGAAAAACCGAAAGGTAACGGCGCGACCCAGAATCGAACCCAGAATCTCTTGTCTTTCCGGTAAAATATTTTTTTACGATACCTTTTTATGTTTCTGTATCTTGCCTTCTTTCACAATGATATATTACATTGGAGGGCACAACCTTAAAAAACTTTCATAACGGTTTTTCCTATAAAAAATTTCGGTCAAATCTGATTTCTTTTCTTGGAGTTTATTATTCTGTGCACAGATGCTGTATAGAGCTCGCCTTCGGCGTATCGTCCATGATAGGATAATTGTTTACGGTTTTTTCCACAGGAGATAAAGGGCCAAGCTGGGGATAGGAGAATAGTACGATGGTAGACGAGGGAAGATGAGTTCGGTGATTATTCCGCACATTACTATAATATTGCCCTCTGAGTATTCCTTATTACGAATACTGCGCCCAGATTAAATTATTCCGCACTTCGATTATTTCTGAATTGAAAATTGTGTACACAAATAATTGTCCCGGACACAGTTTATTATGCCCACTGAAAATTCCAAATACGGAATATGGTTCCCAATTAAGAACAAAACTACGTATTGTTTATATCTGTGTCAAGGATGCCTATTAGAATAAAGGCTTATTATTAAAGTTAAGAGGTGTATTTTATTTTTATATTTTCCATTCTAAAAAATTTAGGCCAAGTTTTGAGTCATACAAATACATTTTAAGCACTCAGACATAGTAATTTCAACATACGAATCATTACATAGCAATAAATAAAATATTTTTGGTGATTTTCAGGTTTTTTTTTATCTTTTTGATGTGCCCAATAATCTATATCGGGTACAGGTAAATAGTCTGCATATAGAATTGTTATTTACATAATAATCTGTGGCATACATACTATGTGTGAGGAAAAATCTTTGAGGACGGTTTTCAATGTGCGCAATAATCTGTATCCGGAATAATAATATGTTTGCGGAATAAATTGTAATCTGATTGATCTTGGTTTAAAGTGTTCAATGTGCGCAATTTTATGTGGGCAATATTCGTGGTCGCAATAGTTGTGATCGGAATAATCCTTTCATCAGGAAGATGATACCACCGCGGGGCAGGGGATGGCCCGTGCGTCAGCAATTATGCCGACAATAGGAAAGCCAAGCCAGACAAGCATCGTTTAATCCATGTAATAAAAATGATATCCATGATAATAGCATTTGCATTTAAATGAAT
The DNA here is from genome assembly GCA_951813805.1 of Limnephilus auricula. Lineage (NCBI taxonomy): Eukaryota > Metazoa > Arthropoda > Insecta > Trichoptera > Limnephilidae > Limnephilus > Limnephilus auricula. The sequence continues at coordinate 22,672,733 of OX638401.1, forward strand.
AGGAGTTGAGGTGGATGAGGCGGGTCGAGTTGGAGTGATTTGCTTGCTGGCTTTGGCAGTGAGCGGGGAGCCTTACTCATAATAATAGTAAAGCAGTGCCAGGGTTTCAGGATCGGGAAGGTTAAATGTCAAATGCACTTGTGACGGTTGATCATAACAATTAACCAGATATTATTCAATCATACATCTGAGAGAAGGGTATTTGAACGCATTATAAGAACGAAAGTCGACAATTTCAAAAATAAAATTCGTCGTTTGGTATGTAAATGGTTTTTTTGATAATATACTAATTAAGGTAGATTCAGACTGGACGACGTACGTACGCATCGCTACGCCAAACAATGCTTAGCAACCCAGCCATTTTCTATGAAAATGGCCACAGACATCGCACGTCGCGATGCGCGTGGTCAATGTGATTCTAAAACATAAATTTTCATTGAAAATCTATAATATATGGTTGCTAAGTAGCCCAGATATTGTTAGGCGTAGCGATGCATACGTACGTCGACCCAGTCTGAATCTACCATTAGCGTTTGATTTGTGTTCAATAATTATGATAATGTGTGCAATTGTTTGTTTGTTTGTACCTTATGCGCAGCCAAACCTTTCATCCGATTACAATGAAACTTTGGGAATATGATGTGCGCATACCCGGGATGGTTTTAGGATAGTGAGCTCTGGCGTTATGAAATTATTTCCTATACTATTCATACGATTGCGATTAAAATTTCATCCGATTACTAGTAAGTTTTTTTGAATTGTTGGAAACATGCCCGTGAATACTTCTATATATATATACTGGAAAGCACTGGCATTATGAAATTTGCATAAAAAATTAAATAAGTCACGCGAGTTGTTTGAAAAATTGGTGTATTTTATGGAGTTAGGTGGCAAGGAAAAAAGGCTGGGAGGAGGGTTATGCGGGAGGGTCGGTTGGGGAATTAAGGAGGGGGCTTCATGGGAGGGGTGACGAGGGAGAGAGGAAGAGAAGAAAGCGGAAGCGGAATGTGTGACGGGGTGAGGGGCGGGGGGGAGTTCGCGAGAAAGGGGAGAGCGTGAGAGGAAAGGGGAACGCGGAAAGATGAAAAGGGAACGCGGGAGGGGAAGGGATCGTGGGAAGGAAAGAGGAAGAGGACGCGGAAGGGTAACGGGGGCGAATGGGAAATGACACGAAGGGAGAAAAAATTTATTTATTTAATTGGCATTTCAACGCATGCCGGGTATCAGCTAGTTATTTAAAATAACAAAACATAATACCTACCGAGAAATCTTCACCACCAGCAAAAACGTAAGTCTCCGCGGATACTCAAATAATTACCAAAACATCTTTTGCAATCACTTCTACGAAACACTTCTTTGTAAACAGAGCAGTGTAAAATAGTTTGGACGTATGGACAAACTTCCAGAACATTTTAAATGGTTTACTAATGTAATCCAATTTAAAACTAGGAGAATAAAGGATTAACATGTGCATAAATTTAAAGCAACCAATTTACTGTTATTTGTTATTTATTTGTTACTGCGAAATTAAATAGAAGTCCTTGAACAATAAAACCTTTCAGAAAATATCTTATACTATAAAGGCATACTAATAAAGTAATCGACATTAAAAAATGATTACAAATCGTAAAGGTTTTTCCTGCAAATAACAAAAAAATAAGGTAAAATATATTTGAGATCACTATAACATCACAAAATTTTTTTGCTATGTATATATTAAATTCTTATCCACTGGAGCGACAGAGCAATTAAAATATTTTTTCTCGGATTGCAAAAGGAGATTTTTCCGCCCACATAAAAATTATACAATATGGAGACATACACACTGAGTATAGTTCTATATAGCCAATGAAATCTCCTCTCTTTTTTCTATTATCACATGTTTGTAGGATTTATAAAAAAAATACAATTAACATTAAAATTTTTTAAAGAATCTAGAGTATATTTATTTTGTTATATTTTGAACGTGTAATATATTATATAGTCGTTTTAATAAAAAAATTTTTTTTGAAAATTTGCCACATTTTGGCAACAAAGCAATCCGAGGTTTTAGAAATAGTGCCATAATGTGGCAAAAAGCGCTGTGGTTAAGTAGTATATAGGCAAGTAAATAGGTACTTTGTTTATGGATAAAAAAAAAAATTTGTGAGTTTGTTATTAATAATAGAGAATACCTCACAAGAGTCCCAACTGCTCCCGTCTGGAGCCAGTGAGACTATGGCATCCCCAATTGGGGTAAGTTGTGAGGCTGAAGGTAAATGGGGAAGGGAAGGAGATGGGGAAGAGGAAGGTGGGGAAGTACCTGACTATTCAGATCTAGTCACTAAACACGGCTAAAGCCATTATTAAGCAACGTTTCAATTCTGAATTGTGGTCTTACACCAGGGCGATACTGAGAGTATCTTCCACTCTGGAACGTGCCTCAAATATAGTATATATTATTTTTTATTAATTAATTGCGAAATAACACAAATTAATCAAATAAAATTTATTTGCGCACGCCGGGTTCGAACCCGCGACCTTCCGATTGGAAATCAAGTGTCTTACCACTCGACCACGGACAGTCGTCAATAAAAGTACATTACAATGTTCATTTCGAAACAAAGCCATTGCAACAACAGTAAAGATAAAATTTATTGATTCCGACATACATTATTTTCCAAACTAGAAATAACACTTGTAGCTACGATATAGTTCTGTGTTTTCTTCAGGAAATAAAAATTCCAATTGAGATAATATAGGGAACAAATAATGCGGTATTGCTGTCACAGAGTAACCAATGCTTGTCATTGTAGATATCTTCATGTATCGGGGACTAACAAGGTGAATGCAGTCATGAAATAAAATTTGGTCAATGGACGGATGCAGCACAGGGATGATAAAACCATTTCAAATCAATATTTTTTAGAACGGTTAGCAAGCATGTATTTTTTTTGGATCAATCTGAAAAAAAGTGCTTTAATTTTAAAAATAAACATGCAGTCCAAACCTAGTATTTATTACATGACAGTTTTTATTCTTCTGGACAATTTTTTATAAAGTTTTACCTATTTTTTTTTTTTTTTTTTTTAAAAGAAAAACATTCCCGAATAACCCAACAACATTTGAAAATCTCCTACTACCACCACACTAAGCTTAAGATGTTGCTTGTGTTGTGATGGAGGACTTAGCCAGCCGAGGAATCGAACACGGAACGCCTGGGTGGGACCCAAACGCAATGCCCACTCAACCACTGACCGGTCGATTTATTAGTCCAATTGATTTTTTCGTAAAGTGTGCTTGCCATACGGACATTTGTTTTAATTTGTCGACCATTCTGTTGCTTGCAGAAAAAAAGGGCCGATATGAGTTTATGAAATTTAACGAGGGCAATGAATATTTATGTTTTAATTTTGAGAAAAACTATATTCTGATATAATATTGGTCCCCAAAATCAGTGTTCCTTTCTCAAACCCGGAAGATTTTTTAGAATTCGACTACATAATATACAATTTTGAGGCAAAATCGTAAAAATTATGTGAGTAAATCGAAAAATGAAATTGACCTTTTTAGGAGCAAGCTACAGAATTCAAAAGGGAATAAAATGATATAATTCATATGGAGCGACAGAGCAATTTAAAACTTTTTTCTCGGATTGCTAAAGGAAATTTTTCCGCCCACATTAAAAAAATTATGCCTCCGAATTTGAATATGGAGATATACAAACTGATTATATTTCTATATGGCCAATGAATTCAACTATCTTTTGTCTATTATCACATTTTCGTAGGATTTATGAATTTTTTTTTATAAAATCGTTTACTTTAAATTTTTTTAAAGAATCGAGAGAATATTTACCACATTGTGCAGCAAAGCAATCAGAGGCTTTGGAAATAGTGTAATAATGTGGCAAAAAGCGTTCGAGGGGATAAGAAATAAAGAAAAAAGAGGTACCAGGAACCTATTGAAAATTAGAAAATGCAGAAGACCTAGTTATAAATTATTATGAGTAAGTACCTAATTATGAATATATCCACTTACAGCTAAATGTCATTAAAATATGACATTTCTATCGAATCTGTTTTTAGTTGTCCTTTTGTCCTAACTAGAGAGACCTTGCAACGTATCCTTTTCGTGATGCATCTTTTAATAAATACTACCTTCCACTTAACATGGTTCAAATACAATTGTTTATATATATAAATATATATCAGTATTTCTATTATTATTTTCATTCAAAAGTCTCCTAATCCAGCATTATTGGAAGAGAATGATGTTTATTTTTATCTCTATGAACGAACGTGAATGAACTGAATGCAATTCAACAAAACATGATAATTCAATCGGTAAACTAGGTCTCTGTATTCAGGGGCGTGCCGTGGCTTACTTATATCAAATTGTAAGGAATTTTTACTCACAATGATGCGCCAATACAATTACTTTGTACTTTGATATTAAAATAAGCAGGTAGAACAAAATAATACCAAAAAAGAAAACACATAAAATATTAAATAAGTATTGGATTTTATTGGATTTTTTGTATTGGATTCTACAAAATATTTCGGTATTTTCAATAGAATTTTCAATAGGTTAAATAAATTTATTGTTCAGGTTGCGTTAAAATTGAACCAATCGTTGAAGTCTCCAATAAATTTGATCCGAAAGCACAAAACGTAATTTAGTCATAGTCATAAAGTTATAACGACGGACGATATTGGTAAAATATGAGACATATATTTTAAGACGTGAACGGAAATTATGGTAAAAGAATTGTGAAATATGAGTGAATAAAGATTTAACAAATATTATAAGCAATAATTTTTAGCCCGAAACACTCATCCATATTGAGAAAAATCTCCCTAGAAAAGATAGATGTCGCCGACGGGACTCGAACCCGTACCCCTCTGATTGCCGGTCAGGAGCTCGACCATTAAGCTACGGCGGGTTACCTCCTACCCGCCAAATGATTCAATATATACCTAGTGTTTCATTCAACAATTACCGCTTATTACATTTTTTGTTTATACATTAGTTTATCAATTAAAAAATAATGAATAAAGATTTGTTGGGAATAAAAATGACCTTTTGTTTATTTAACTTATTACTGTTTTTAAATCTGAAATAAACTATTATTTTTATTATCATTTACGTACATTTTTTCCGAGTTGCTAGGTGTAGGTTAGGTTCGAACATGAGTAAAAATCATGGAAATATTTTTGGAACTGCGGCTTGATCTGAGTTTTCTTTGATGCTTGATGATGATGATGGCTGAGGATAGATGATCAAAAGGGTTAATTAAGGGCAAATATCTACGGGCATCACCAGTTCATTGTTTAAGATTCAAGGTTACATTTCATCGTTTCGCCACAGCATGCAATTACATTGTCCAGGGCGGGCAACATCAATATAGTATAAAGGACCCGAAACAGTCTCCGGCTGACATCGGTCCGGTCGGACTTAATGTATTAGGGCAGGAACGAAGTACACGAGGGTACAAGAAGACAATTTAATATTATTGCTCAAAACACACGGAGTTCTTGTCAGTAGCGCAGCGACAATATCTCATATTGAGTTTTTTTATGCACTCTATGTCATATTATGATTTGAGATTTCACGGCCAAACGTAGATGTTATGATGATAAATTTTGGTTTTTATATCGTGTTGCTCTTCCTCCTTTTTAGCCATTGTTTTAGACACCGTCACACTGTCGTAAGATTTGTTAAAGAAAGAGGAATAGACGGCACATTTACATAAAAACTAATCACGATAATACCTGTAATCGTGGATACTTTTTATAACTTTTGGGCAGAGAAACTTTAGATGCTTTGCAACAAAGCTATACAATGCACTTCCACTGGACATTAGGCAGAACACAAATGATTTTAAATATAAATCAGACACTAACGGCCATTGTTCCAAACTTTTTCCGAGTCTCCGAACATCAAAGTGATTAGTTTAGTAATGCTCGATTCGCCTGTTGGTCGGACAGTTGCGTTGGGAAGAGCATATTGGTGAAGAGACAAAATTTCGGCTTATCAGTTTATCAGTAGGATTGGGAACTATAACTATGTAACTCATTTTTGGATTTATTATCCTTAAAAGCATTTCAAATTTCCGCTATCGTTATGTTTTTAACATTTGAATGTCTTAGGAATGTCCGTGAAAGATCCAATCCCCCAAGCGAATTTCCCCGCTGTTCGAATAGTCGTTGCGCCACATTTCAAACATTACATTGTATTGAGTACCTATATTTGTCTTCAATACCTACTGAACATACCTTTATGAAGACTCTATTACAGAGAAATATTGTAGATTTGGATCGACTTGCGATTATTTGTGTTCAACTGGTCGGGGAGAACTTTATGTAATGTCGAAGTATTGTGCTTAACGGTATCTTTAATAATATATAGGTACATTTTTATTATTTTAACTACGAAAAACATAAATTAAAACTAAAATAGACTCCACGTTCGACTTTTATTTCTGTTCCGTAGACAATATTTTTATATAGCGTGGAAATAATAAAAAAATATATATAAATACGACAAAATCAAAATAAAGAATTAGTGTGATAGTGACATACCCTCCTAAAAATATATATATTTTACATAATGATATTTAAAGTAGTTAGGTAGGTACTTCCCAGCTAGTTTCTGTATTGATAGTTTTTTATAAATTTAATTTAACTTTATATGTAAATAAACAGTTCTACATACATATTTTGTATACAATTACGTGTTTACTGAGTTACATTCAAGTGAAGTTTGCATACAAAACTTAAGTAGTTTCTGTTTGAGACTTACATCAATCATGTAAAATTGATTAAAGAAATACAAATTTTGTGGGGGCCTGTCAAAGGATTTCCACGTACATGTAAACGAATAAAATTCACCGCGAAATAATTTAAACAGGAATTTTATATGGTACTCATTTTATGTGTTAAGACGAGGTAAGAGGGGATGAAGCACAGCTTCTACAGGTAACAAACTCGAAGTCAGCCGCTGAGGACAGGAGGAGTTGGAGGCGAATATTGCGGGAGGCCAAAGCTCGATATGGGCTGTAGCGCCATCCAAGAAGAAGAATATTCTTTTTATGTGGTTCAAAATCATCCAATGAATATATTTTATTTCCGAAAACTTAACAGAGCTGTTTTTGACAATATTCAAAGTTCTCGTGATATTAGAATTAAGGGACAAACTCTCTTACTTATGCCTTTCGCTAAAATAAATTTTTAGTACTATGCAATAAAGCTACACGATGAATTTCCACTGGCCACTAGACGGAACGACCGTTGTTCCCATTTTTCGATCGATCAATCTCCGATCAGCTAAGTAATTTGTCTAGTAACGCTCGATTCGCCTGTTGGTAGGAGAGTAACGTTGCATTTGTAAACTGTTAAGCGAAAACTTCGGCCCAACAGTCGATAATTAGGATTTAGAACAACGGCTGTTGGTCTTGGATAATCAGCCAAGAAAAATCAAACATCAACGATGTTCATATTTATTAGTATGTATTTCTAATAGTACGCTGATCGTCTTATTTTAAATGAATAAATCTAAATTAAAATATCTGTTCGTGTCCCAGTTGCGATCGTTATATCTTATAATTTTTTGTGTGTCTTGTTCATTTTCATATTTTAATTTAGATTATTAGTGTTATCTTCTTCTTCAATGGTATATTATATTTATGAGAAGAACCTTCAAAAGTTATAAAAATAGAGTTTTTCTTATAAAAAATGAAATATGTACTGTTATCGTTAATTTTATTTTTGTCGTAAACTGCTCCCAAAACAGGACCAATCACATCACCAATGTAATCGTTTCAAAAAGATGAATGAAAAATATAAAATAATTATTTTTTTAAATGTTAAAAAGAATAAAAAAATGAGTGTGTTTAACCTTTACGCACGGTTGAAGTATGACTTCTTTGACTAAAAACTAAAAACTAAATAAAAATTAATTTTTTTAGGCGGCGGAACTTGATTAGGTTGTTGATTTTTTCGTTTATAATTAATTATAGACGAAGGGGTAAAATTTTGCTGCGATTCAGCCATTTGAATTCTAAACAACACTATTTTTATTGTCACACTATAGCCACCTTCAATAGCTAGAATTCACAGAAATCAGAGAGAAAAAATGGTTAATATTCATCGCAAAAAAAATCATACAAATCAAAAGGTGCAACTAAAATCTTTAGTTAATTCATAATAATCAACAAAACATCACAAAAACCTGTTGAACTACTAATACATTAGTAAACAAAAATAAACAGGTGACGTCTGACGTTTGAGTTTCCTTTGACGTTTTGTTATTCGTTTGCTAGGCTTCACATTCATTGTTGCCATATCTGAGACGTTAATATTATGATGAAATATAAATCGAACGTCATTTTCTTTTTAAAATGTTACTTCGTTTTAAAAGAAGCCTTACTTCAAAAAAAAAAACATTTTGAAAAGGAGATTTTGAGTAACATCTTGGCGCTGTCTCGACCATCTCAGTTCCAACGGCCAAGATAAGCAACACATGTTTCTCGTATCGACATGTGTTTATCTGACCGCAATATTATTATACTGGCCGGCGCGCGGGACATGATAGCGACACGGCACTAATGCAACGACCAACGGGCTACAGCCAACAGCCAACAGAGGAATGTTCCTAAAACTATTTATGGATAAAGGGTTGTATCAGAAGATACGGCGATGCAAAGCTGAGGAAGATGTTACTTGGATTTAAAATTGTTGAGGGGTTGGAATGAAGAAAGCAGAATTCTCAAAAATAAAAATAAATATTTTAAATTTTGGCTAAATCAAGAGTGACTATAGTTTTGCTGATGCACATGGGCTGATAAATTTCCCAAATATAAACCCAACCCAACACGATCCAACACGACCCAATCTCAAAAGCAAACATAAACAACTAATTTCCTCTCAAAATACGACTACCCAAATGCGGTTCACGCCGCCGTTATGGAACCCAGTGCGTTGAAAGATTTGGGGAACACGAGTCAAAATCAAACAAATCTAATGAAAACAGATTTTGAAATCATTATAGAGTATTATTAATATTATAAACGTGAAAGTTTGTATGGATGTATGTGTGTTTGTTACTCTTTTACTAAAAACTACTTAATGTATTTTAATTAAACTTTACAATAATATAGTTCATAAATCATTATAAAATATACGATATAATTTATAAAGCTAGCTATTTTCCTTATACCTATTACAAATAAAAATTATTGTTTAATAGAAAATGTCAAAATTTGAGAATGGCATTTTGCTAAATAATGATTGTTAAATAAAAATTCCATTTTAAAAAATATTTAAATTATTGAATTTATTTGAAGTACTTTTATAGACATTTTAAATAATTAGGTTGAGAATTTTGGTATTAACATATATGGGACTTAGGAAAAGAAAATAGGCAACTCGAAGTATTAATCCTGCGCAGACGAAGTGGCTGGCAGAAGCTAGTATTAAAATATACTGGAAGTTTTCTGGTAAAAGCTGTTGTTACACTCTAATCTGAAAGGATGATTGTAACATAAGGTTTTACCGAGATTTGTTTTTTGGGTATATATTTAGCCGTGTTAACACAATGTTATTGGGTATCATCTGATGGTTTGCTTAGATATGTATTGATATAATTGAGTCACTTAAAAAACAGAATATATCAATAAATGAAATAAAAATATTTTAATTATTTTATGCAGCAACCTTCAAGACCGCTATCATATATACTTTAAAACTTAAAGAAAAATCTTTGGCTCTCTTTTTGGTAGATAGATTTTCAACTATGTATAAATTCTAACACATACCAACGTAAATCACTTGATTAGTTAATTGTATTGAATTACCTATGTTCGAAAAGCCATCCAATATATTTATTATCTATTGATATATTTATTATCTTTCAGTCATAAATATCAATTTCGAAACACCAAATTTCTTGGCATTATTGTACTCTGTAGATTTGTTGGCAAAAATGGCAAATTTGATTAAAATTTTGGTGAGTTGTTGGTTTTGGATTTTTATGTTTAATTATCAGCCGGCCCAAAGTTTGAACAGCGGGGAGATCGTTGCAAAACCTTCCAGTTCGCATAAAACCTTTCAACGCACGCTGACATTACCGACATAATAAAGTTGTATTCATTATTTGGGCCTAACTTTATCGGCGCAGTTCGGGAATACAACTTATCGTACCAGGGTGATAACAAATAAAGGGACACATGCAGGACGACTGTGAAAAATACAAAAAGTCGAATTAAATGACATCTGTGGCCTTCTTTACAAAGCACAGACTTGAAATAATGACTTGGTTGTTTTATGACAATGTTTCCGTTATTCTACTAGCGTCCATCATGAGGACGACCCCGTGAAGGAAAAACGCAGAGGGTGTTAAATTGGCAAAAGCTGGAAGAAGAATGTGCAACAACTCGTTGCCTTAGTTCTTAATTGTCCAATAGACCATTAGCAAATTTTACAAGAGGAGGAGTATTTCTTTATTTTAATGAAACATTATGAAAGATGTTTAAGACGAAGCTATTTCCGTAAAGGTAAAGGTCTGATTAGTTTAAATAATTCCTATTAAATTAAAACAAATAACTTTGTTTAAACCACTAATATAATCACAATTACCTACATGTTTTGTCATTACTACCCTGACGAAGAAACCATCGGTTTTGAAACATGTAGGTAATTGTGATTATATTAGTGGTTTAAACAAAGTTATTTGTTTTAATTTAATTCAAAATGATGCCACAAAGTGATTTTGCGAAGTTTGAAGAAATAAATCCTATTAAAGTTATTAATAATGGTTTTTTAATTTTATTTTTAGTTTTAAAATGGAGATATAATTAAAACTAAAATGGTCGTTTGGAAAATTAAGAACTAAGGCGACGAACTCATAAAACAATTTTAGACAGAACAAATAATAAATCATGTCAACAACAACAACAACGTTTGAAAAACAATTTTTTGCGTTTGAACTTTTTTTTTACATTCATGACAATTACAACGGAAATGATCACGTGAGCTGAAAAAATATCTTATTTCATGACATCAGATCTGATCTTTTGGTCGTTTTGCTTATCGGACAACTTAAGTTTTCATCAAGAAGGACGATTTTGCAGAAAGTTTGTCAATTTCTTCCAGAGCTTTATTAGTACTTTTTTTCCTCATTAAAGCAAGCATCTATTTTTTTATCAATAACTCGTAAACTCATTTTTGCCCTCAGCTCAGAAGCATAATATAAATTGACAAAACACATGGATTTTTGTAATTCTAGAGAGTTACATTAAGAGTTATCGTTTTCAATAACCCGGACATATCGCGAACCTACTAAGTATCGACTTGTAATTTCTATAGTTAATGATTCCAAATTGATCTCACTCAAGTGTCTTGTACAATAAAACACTATTACGAGATGCTCGTTCACATATGTTACGATAAGGCCTTTTAATATATTCTTTAAGACCACACGTGAGGCGTTTCGATAGCTTTTTATCTTATTCAATGATTTGACGATTTACAGCCAATGGCGTTTTACAATCCTCTTTCAAATCGAAATGACTAATGGAAGACCAATACTGAGTAGAACCTTCCTATCGCCTTTTCCATTCAAGACAAGGACGTCTCAGTGTTTATGGGTTTAACAATGCATACTTAATACCATACTTAGCGATCTTATATAACTTTATTATCGAGCGGGTTATTTATAGGATTAATGTTTTTATTATCTTTAGTCAAGACTTTTGGTTATTCGTTCATGAGATGATTTCATCTTCAAAAGTATTTCTGCTGTAAGAAACGATTCATAAATACATCTTGGTTCATACCATCTTCCTTTTTAAATTTCCTTTTCATGTCACTGTTTCAAAATTGTCGTTTCTTGTGTAGCTAACGCAATTACACGTGTGATTTATATCGGTTCATTGTGGATTGATCCGGCCATATTTATGTAACTTTTAGAAGCTTTCAAAAATCCTGTAATATAATCCTCGCTTTGTTCCCCTTTCACTACTGTTTGAACATTAGTGAAATTTTTCGCGGCTTTTGCAAATCTAATATAACTAAACGACGTAAACCACTGGTAGTTTTATTGTTCAGGTTTTAGTTAATTTCCCGTAAAGGTATTAATAAAAGGGGTCACATTAAATAGCCTTGTGTGATACCACGTCAAATTTGAATATCTTCGAAGAATTAAATTTTTTTTTTACAATAATGCCTTTTTTGGTTCTGGTAAAAGTTGGTTTATAGTTTATACATTTTAAAAGCCTATTCATAATTTAAAAAAAAAACATTTCGTCGTGTACATATTATTATTCAAAGACAGCGAGGGTTCTTTACAACTTGCTTACTTTATTGGTTCTGGTTTGTACATTATATCTACTAAATAACTTCCACAATAGATAGTGATCTATTTATGTGTGTCTCGTTATTTTCACGGAGGTGACTCAGAACTTGAAATAATAAAAATATAATATAAACGTGAATGCCACACAGATTCAAGTAAAGCGGTAGATAATCTAGTATTTCAATCTCGTCTCCAAAAGATACCATTAAAATATACGGCGTCATCAATTGCTAAAAACATGGAAGTGTGCTTTCTTACAGACACATTAAATTATATTATTTTCACAAATTTGCGCTCGTCCAGAACTTTTCATTGATTATGCATGTAAATAAGGACAATGATATCATTGTATGGGTATCGGGTAATAAAGATAATAAAAGAAATATTCAAATCTGAAATTACGCCAAAAGGTGTTTTGACTCAAATAATATAAGAATACTCGTGTAGTTGTTTTCATTCTGAAAACATTTTTTGCATCCAACGATTATATTTATTGTTGTTATACGCCCATAGGGGCTTTTACATAGATTATAAAATAATATTTAATTTATCAAGGATTACACATACGTAGAATTTATACCAAAAGTTATATAACTGAAATTTGTTAAGAATATACAAGTAGTTTTTGAAGAATATAGCGTGAAAACCGTGAAATATCTTAAACAATAAAACAAAATATAATATAAAACATTACAATAACACATCAAATCGTTATATATACCTACGTTACAATAATTTGTAGGATTCCACAAAATGTTGGTTTAAATGGCAATTTAGATTATAAAGGGAATCAGCGAATATATCTACAATACCACCAAACTTGTTGTCTAGATCATGCATCCTATTAGTAAGTAAGTGTGATTGATAGTTAGTGTGTGTGTTGCAAAAGAATGTTATTCCTTGTAGATACATAGAGTTTAATAGTAGCAACGATGGCAGGGCTGTCAATTATGTTGTTCATGACTCTGTATAAAAAAATTTGGTCTGGAATGATTCTTATGTAAAATAGTTCTGCGAAAATACCTACAACATTGAAAGATCGTATTTTACGTAACTTTTTTATTTCATATAAGGAAAACGAAAAGAAACGTCTTTATGTATTCAGGCAGGTAGGTACCATAATATTAATAAACAATATATAAATAAGAAAGTCCACATAAGTACGACGTTTTCAGATTTGAAAAAATTATATTTTCTTGACACATAGTCAAAGTAAGGCTTGCTTGAAAGTTAACCGTATAATCAATGTGGACGTAGAAGATTTTTCGAAAAGTGAAATGGAAAACAAATATACAGATGATCCAAATGCAAAATGGTCGATTTAAAATATGACTTCTACGTCTAAATTTGTGAAAAATTATATGGAAGGAAAATACTTATAAAATGTTGTTATCTGGTAAACTCATTAGCTCTGGGCCCAGAGCCTCAATGAGCGAATACGTGGGCATTCAATGTGATTTGATTATTACCCTTTGATGATGATCATTCTCGTTAATTATCATAAATATTTTACCCGTTAAAAATGATATTATGGTTCCAATTTCGAATGAGGCAATTAAAATAAACTTATTTTAAAATTCAATTTTATAGGTTGGTATTTACTTTATTGCATATCTGAATCATTCTTCGCACAATCAGTTTAAATTTTTAAAATATCGCTTAAAATCAATGCAAAATTGAGTTTATTGAATAGATTTCTCTTTCACGCAAGACTAACCAAATAACGCTAGGACAACCGGAATGTGTACGTTTGATGATGACTAGCGCAAACCCGTAAAAATCGCGGAATAGTGTAAATCTTTTACTAATCATTGCATTTTGAAAACCCTAATTAATGTAATTTTTCTTAAAAAATATATTATTATTGTATAATACCTACCGGCTATGAAAAGTATGTGAATTAAAGTGAATGAATTTATGTTATTTCACAATAAATTCTTCAACAATAATAAGTCCTTTAATGGAATGGCTCCTGCTTACTTATCGGAAATGTGTATTCCAGAAAACTCCAATTCTTGACAGTCAACTCTTAGGTCAGCGGCGCCATCAGCAATCGGGAGGTTGAAGGAGTCAAAGCGCCACCGAATACTAAGTTCGGTGAGCGTGTTTTCGGATTGTCGGGACCTAAAGCCAGGAATGGACTGCCGCATGACTTAAGAATGATCACATACTCGGCGAAATTCAGAGCTAAACTTAAAACTCACCTTTTTAGACATTCGTACCCATAAAGCCAAAAACAAAAACTTTTACTTTCACCTTCTCAGCCCGTGTTATAGTATATAACTAATTGCATAAAAATGTAAACAAATTCTTAATGGTGAGTTATTTGTAGATCTAATTTCATTCAAATTCTACAGTCCTAATGAGTCCTAAATTCTCAAGTCTTTCGAAATAACTTCAATTTATTAACTCCATTTTTGGCAGTAATTTTCTTATAAATGTAATATGAAAAATGGTGGTGTAGTAAATGTAAAGTTATGCAATGTCCAGTGTTTTAATATAGTGTCCTCCGCGTGCAAAGTCGTATCTCCTCCAAGCATAAACTTTCTAATCAAAGTGTATTTATCGGAAGCGACCTGCCAGGTAAGTATGTTATCTGTATCTATTTGTAAATAATAGTTCTAGGTAGAGCCTAATAAGTCAAAATAAAATGTACAGCGCCCTTGAGGTGATTTCTCACAAAAACGGTGCTCTACAAATTATCCAATCATTATTATTATTAGTTAACATCGCATATTTGCGGCCTGTTCCAAGGTGAAAAATACTCTCACTATCTTATATTATACAGATTCATATAAAATAAAAACCAAATTTAATGTACTGAAATGTTGTTTAACAACCTAAACTCGGTATTTTGTAAACTGCAAAATGTTTCTTGGCT
This sequence comes from Limnephilus auricula, assembly GCA_951813805.1. Taxonomy (NCBI): domain Eukaryota; kingdom Metazoa; phylum Arthropoda; class Insecta; order Trichoptera; family Limnephilidae; genus Limnephilus; species Limnephilus auricula. The sequence continues at coordinate 22,687,947 of OX638401.1, forward strand.
TTCGCCATAAGGAAAACCTGATTTAGGAACATGGTTCCAGGTCTAACACGAAACATTTCCTAAGGATGGTAAATGGTAATATAGTTTAACGACAATAGTTATTCTTGTTCATCTCAGAAAATTATGTAAGTTCTGTCCATTAAAGAGAAATAATATATCCAAGTATTTCCGTGGTATATTATCGGTGAGCTTTCATGTCGTAAATTATTTAAGCCGTGTTCTGAACCAATTTTATGGGAAGGAAATAACGGATTGGGATTTTTATGGCACTTTATCAAATGAATCTAAATGAATTATTGACGAATACCAGATGGTTTTTGATTTATGTGTGGAGATGTCACTGGAGACCGTATACTTGTTATTTACAATGCCTTTTCACACATTGTTTCTTTGAAGGCAGGTGTTTGAACTAAACATAGCAAGCATAGGCTTGTCCTAGTGAGGTAGAAAATTGTATTATAAACTGTAATACCTAACATGTGAAGACACAATCTTACTTATCTTACTAATGTATGTATGTTTGTTACTCTTTCACGCAAAAACCACTGAATGGGCTTTAATGAAACTTTACAATAATATAGCTCATACATCAGAATAACATATAGGCTATAATTTATACCCAAAACTTGCTATTTTTCATGTAATACAAATAATAATTATTATTTAATTGAAAATGTCAAAATTTGAGAATGACATTTTGAAAAACAATGATTGTAAAACCAAAATTCTATTTTAGAAAATATTTAAATTAGTGAATTTATTTGAAGTACTCACCCTTGAATCGGATCAAGAATTATGGGTATTTTAAATAAATAGGTTAAGATTTTGGTAAATACATAGATGGGACCTACGAAAAGAAAATAGGTTAATCGAAGTACTAATCCTGCGCAGAAGAAGTCGCGGGCAGAAGCTAGTAATATTATAAACGCGAAAGTTTGTATGGATGTATGTGTGTTTGTTACTCTTTCACGCAAAAACTACTGAATGGATTTTAATGAAACTTTACAATAATATTTCTCATATAACAGAATAACATATAGGCTATAAGTTAAAAAGCTAGTGTAGATTGCACTGAACAACTAAAAACATTTATAATTTAAAACACTGGATCAGTAACCTAGCGACAGCTGATATAACAAAAGACAACGATCGGAACGCCGTTCTGTTGTGCGCGTCTCCTTGGTTGGTTGTGTTTTATTATCTACACATTTATCCTTCTGAATAGTTCCTGATAATTAACTTGATTATCAAATGTAAAAATATCATTTAAATAAAAGAGTGAATCCAATGATGTTGTATCATTAAACTAGCTATTTTCCATATATTACAATTAATAATATATGTTTAAAATTTCAAAAAGACATTTTGAAAAACAATGATTGTTAAATCAAAATTCTAATTTAGAAAATATTTAAATTAGTGGATTTATTCGAAGTACTCGTTTAATACTTTGAATCGAATCAAGAATTATAGATATTTTAAATAAATAGGTTAAGAATTTTGGTATAAATATAGAAAGGTCATAGGAAAACAAAATAGGCTACTCAAAGTACCTGCGCGGACGAAGTCGCAGGCATAATCTAGTAAAAAAACCGAAGAGACGCACATTTTTTATAATAGTGTTCCGATGTATGCTGTAAGTTTTAAGTTTTTCAAGGATTAACGCTTTAAGAGGATACCAGAGAATACCGGAAACGTATTGACTCCTTTTTACAAAAGAACATAAATTGATTTCGGAAGGTCGTTATTTTATCTGGTAAAGTTATGTTTTAATTTTTTTTAATTCAGTTTATTTTTAATATAGTAAGGGGCAAACATTAATTGCGTGAGCAGTTTTTTTTTAAATTTTAGACCCCTCACCCACCCTTGCTGAGATTAAGTGAGATTTGGTAGAACAACCCCCCCCGTGAGATTTTTTTCATACTCTCGAAATAAATGTTTTTCATAACAGCCATTTTTTCAGAGGGCAAAATGGGACACTTCAAAAGAAGTGAACAATTATTTATTTTTTATTATCTCTCAGTTCCAGTTTTCATTGCCGGCAACCCGGGTGTTTATTTAATATAAATTGGATGGTTTACAATTTTTAGTTCCTTTACCTGCCTCACTAGACAAAGTCTGTTCCGATAAATAATATACATTCTTTTAAAGTTGAGGTGAGATTTTTATTCACCCCCCTCGGTATAATGAGGTTTGGTGAGATTTTACTGGACCCCTCCCCCCTATTTTGAAGTATATTTTAATATAAAAGAATAATTTTTGTACCTTAAACCAATTCACACTTATTTTCAAAGGACCGAACGCCCGGCGCGGTTAGTTCATCCCATGGCCTTCTTGGCCATTTTAAATAAATGGAAATCTGAAATATATCATCACGGAAATAGTTTATTAATTTATTTATTAACTTCTTTTACAGGTAGGTAGTTATGATAGCGCTGGGACCTGCTCTAAGTATTCCAAATAAGAATATAAATTTTTATTACGGTTATTTTATTTTTACAATTAGGCATTTATGTTAATGCACGTACCTTTGAAGACAAATGGTTTTACACTTATTATTTTATTTTACAGGTAGGAATTATTTTTTAATGTAGTTACTGCTGTTTTAATTTTTCGAAAATAAAAATTAAAAATCAATCTGTCGGATCTAGGCCTTCATCAATTTGCAGATTGTACAATTATCTTAAATTTTTGTGTATAATGTAAAATTATACTTGACTATAAAGGCAATCAAAAATGTTCGTGTGGAAGTCTGTTCCAAGCTTTCCGGCCTGATATTACGAACTAGAGTGCGCTTTGGTTCCTTCCAGCGACCAACCTCATAGGTATGTAGTCTATAACTGCTACTTAGGCTTGTACAAAGTTGTTAAGCATTCGTAGGAATAAAAAGGATTAAGTCCTGTCGTGCAATTTATCACAAAGTCAGAAATACAACATTCTTCTGGTTTAACGTGTTCGAGTTGTACCGCGGATGTAGAACTCAAGAACACTACAGACTATCAAGAAAGTGAATAAATTTAATAAAATCTAACTTAAATTTTTATTACTATGGCAATACCGACTAACACTAATTTAAGCGGGCGACAAACGCGAAGTTCACATCAAAAAAATACTTATAACACAGTAGCGCTCGCCATACAATCGCACACAGTCCCGCCAGACGTAAAAATATGATGTGCTGTGATCGCAGTTTGAATCTTCGCTAATTCGCGTTATTTTTCGTGACCGCTACGATCGCGATATCAGAAAAGTTATGCGACCCCCCCTTCGCCGTAAACAGGAGAGGGGGTCATTTTTAATACACGGAGCATTTAAGACATATCCAGTACAAAGAAATGATATTCTCTCGACCGCTTCCGATTTCAACTGACCCCTTCTCCTGCCGTAGGGTCAAAACACGTAGAACGCGGGTAAAGTAGTCGGCGCATGGGCGGCCGACGGCCGACAAGAATGTTTGTATGTAAACGTACTAAAGCGCACACAGTGAAGCCAGATTCCGATATCCGCAACTCGGTACAAAATACCGCCGGCGCGCTCGGGCGCTGTGCGCGGGTAGTCCGAAAGCCGAAACCCGCTTTCTTTATGGTCGTACCCGTAGGAAGGAATATTTTATAACGTAGTGTGTCGGTAGAAAAGATACTTATAACGCAGTATCTTTTTGATGTGAACTTTGCGTTTGTCGCCCGCTTTGCACAAATTACAGTTGTTTTGAAATGTGAGGTTATGGCTGACTCCTGATTCCGACAGTTTGATATTGGACAGGAAAATTAGCACAACAAAATAAATTATTTTTCTTAACCTTTATTTTTACGTGCTAAAAGTGCAAGTTTCTTTCACCTAGATTTTACATAGATTTAAAATATAATAAATTGAATTTTGAACCTGTTTAATGCCGTGGTAGGTAAAAACACAGTTTGTTCGTTGAGACTCTCAAGGAAGACATTTTTTTAATAATTACTGGTAAACAATAATTTTAATAAAATTATTGTTATTGCGTAAAAGCCCAATGGGCGTTTAAATAAATGTATAATTTTCATACAATATTAACACGAACCTTTATGCCTTTAAAAACTTATAACAAAACCAACTTGGTGTTGCCATAAAACCATTTAAACGATCGCAGTGCTGTCCATTTTCTCTCCGCTTTCTTGACGGGCTGTAGGTAGGTACTAGGTACTTGGATCACTTGGATGACAAGAAGGCCTGATTAATGTTACATCACTAGTCACTGGTGTGGCCGTTGCAGTTGGGTTTTATAATATCACGGCTTAGTTTAATTGATTATAATAGACATGCTCATAACAAGAGGTATCCTAAGTAGTCGCTAAGTCGTGGAGCGCAGTTAGAAATGTCACATTCTGCCAAGTAATTAATGTCAAAGTATTGAGATCAAAAGCTCTCCACAGGAGGCGCTGAGGAAAACAATTCTTCTCAGGCCTATGTCATATTTGGAGATGTCGTGTGTAGGGCTTTTAGAGGAAAAAACGGAGGCAAAGTTTTGAGAAGGAAAAGGGTAAGCGTCTCTAGGAGTGGCGGACGTTTGGATCCACCCATCCCACTGCGGTGCAAGGCGATGTCCACAGAGAGTTCTGCTGGTAAGGTCTACCTCAACCAGTCTCTCACGCACCAGCCTGCCACGCAGCTTGTGGGCAGATGCATTCATCGCCAAGACCCGGACAAACCTTACCCCATGAATCCGGGCACCTCTACTAAGTCATCAAACGTATCGAACCACTTGGGGTGACCAAAGGCAGAGGTGTAGGTTATCCAATAAAATTTTCCCCGGGCGGCTGTACCTACCCATACACGCCTCTCAAATTGATGACATGAATGATTACTATGCTCGAAAATGTGAAAGACAATCTTTGTCACTATCTAAGACGTATTCCTCGAGTACTACATAATGTCATTTCCGTCCTGATGAAACCAAACCTCAATGTCCTCTTCTTCCCCTCCCCATTTTTTGAGCCTCGTAACATACTCCAAACTTGTATAAATATAACGTATTAACTACCTATAACTTCAATTAGTTAGCCAATTTTAATTTAATTATAGCGTGGACATGAAGGTATTATCCGATCGCTTGTGGTTAGAAGAATAGTCGCCAGGCAAGAGGATAATATTTATTCAAAACCCTATCGCGGCAATAATCCTTTTCCTATAATGTTTTCCTAGTGTTCATCAGTTTTTAGTACCTTAAATCTAACCTAAATTAAAACTGAAGATTCATGAATAAAGCATTCACACATTAATTGTTGAAAAATCATCTTGATTTCGCTGTCTCATAACTCTGTCTCAGGACTGTGACCATCACGCACTTCTCTCGACAGTCCCTTCTTTATCCCGATTTCTTTCCATGCCCTCAGGCAAGTCTAAGCCTGGTCCGTTCAGCAGGTTGGAGTACTACCTTTTTCCTCTTTTTTTTCATTTTCTCCTCTCCTATCGTTAGTTAGTTGGTTTATCTCCTCTCAATGTTTCATCTACGGTAGATATAATTTATAATATTGGTCTCAATTTTGTAAAGTGGTTGTGGGTTCTAATAACGCCACATCATCGCCGAATTTCGGAAACACCCATCAATAGAGAGAGCATTTAAATATAGGAAAAATATTATTGTTATTTTCAATTTTGTTTGGAGGTTCTTTTTGGTAAAGATAGTAGTAAATCTTGGTCTAGAACAGACACATGATGGAAGAGAAAGGAAATGCAGATGTCGAGGAGTAAATTATAAAAAAAATTAAATTATATATTAGGATTGGTTACAGGTGATTTTTCATACACCTGTGCCGAGAAATAATAATTTTTAAGAAATTGTATTAACCAAAATGTTACATACATAATATACAAAATAAATATATTTTACTAAGCACTAAGTCGTGGAGCGCAGTTAGAAATGTCACATTCTGCCAAGTAATTAATGTCAAAGTATTGAGATCAAAAGCTCTCCACAGGAGGCGCTGAGGAAAACAATTCTTCTCAGGCCTATGTCATATTTGGAGATGTCGTGTGTAGGGCTTTTAGAGGAAAAAACGGAGGCAAAGTTTTGAGAAGGAAAAGGGTAAGCGTCTCTAGGAGTGACGGACGTTTGGATCCACCCATCCCACTGCGGTGCAAGGCGATGTCCACAGAGAGTTCTGCTGGTAAGGTCTACCTCAACCAGTCTCTCACGCACCAGCCTGCCACGCAGCTTGTGGGCAGATGCATTCATCGCCAAGACCCGGACAAACCTTACCCCATGAATCCGGGCACCTCTACTAAGTCATCAAACGTATCGAACCACTTGGGGTGACCAAAGGCAGAGGTGTAGGTTATCCAATAAAATTTTCCCCGGGCGGCTGTACCTACCCATACACGCCTCTCAAATTGATGACATGAATGATTACTATGCTCGAAAATGTGAAAGACAATCTTTGTCACTATCTAAGACGTATTCCTCGAGTACTACAATAAGTACAATATATTTTTTACCTTCCTATTGTTTCGGAACATTTACAGAGTATTAAAAGGATAAAGTTATGTGATTAATACTGTGAAAAGCGTGTAAATATTAATAATTATAAATAAAAATTATAAGATATATACAAAAAAAATAATGAAAGGTAAGAAAAATAAAACATTAAAGAGTAATCTAAATTTAATTATGTAAAAAGAGAATAAGAATTAGAGTAAATAATTATTTATCATCAAAAGCCAATTTTCTGCAACTACTGATATTGGTTTAAATTATTATTAAGTGATATTAGTTTTCATAAAGTGAAAAATACCAATAATATGAAGTACGTAAGTTTGTAATAATCTCATTATTAACTTAAACCAATTGTTGTACGTTTGGATATCAATGGAAATAAACAAACAACCATCGCTAATTTCAATGTCTTAAGAAGTTTGTACAGTAATTTTCAAATTAATGAAACCATTTTGTTATACGAATTAACCGACAAGGAAAGTGTAAAAGATCAAACCGGGCTTTCCATAATTATACAGTGTGTATTAGTACACACTAGAAGGGTTTTAACATGCGATTCCTGAGCAAATTTCCAGTACATAAAATAGATGACATTTTTTAACTATTAAAAACTTTTTTTTTCATTTACACGTCGCGATAGGATCACGTGATACGGACTGCTTATCACGAGAGCAAATAGGTTATGTCCGACTATAATAAATGAAATGAAATATATTTTTTTAAAACTATATCATCGCTTATCAATATGACTTCTACAATTTTTTCATCAAATATGCTTAGGAATCGCTGGTTAAAATCCTTCAGGTACGTGCTGGTACTGTACATTTTTTTTTCTGAAGTGAAATATTTATTTTTATTTTTAACTTTATGAGTTAAACCTCTATTCTTACGATTTTATGTCCGGGTAAAATCTGCCCCACAGGAAAAACTAAACCCTTCCACACACTTTTCCACAAATGATCATCTAATCAATCCATGCTACGAAATTGTACTATTTAAGTGTAATAAAAACAAAACAACACAAGAACAACACGTCAACCCACCAGAGACCAAATGGGAAAATAATTCACAGATTCCAGATATTTTCATATCAGAAAGTGCTGCTCGGTAGAACACTAACTGGACCAATAAATCCTACTGATCCCTCAATATAAATATTTAAAAAATCTTTCGTAATCCTACACGTGTTTAGAATGACTGATTTTTGCATTTACGTATATAAATTCTTTGACAAATCTAATAAGCCTAAATTTTGATTGGAGCCGAACTGAAGGTCCTGGGTTCGAGTCCCAGATGCATCCGTATCTTTTTCTGATTTTTCTGTTTCAGATTTTCGATTGAGTTTCGGTAATATTAACTCCATTAATTGAAATATTTATATTTACAAGAAAACCTATTACGAAAAGAAAATCTCAATGAATGTGAAACGTACAAAATTCTCAGAAAGATACAAACGTGAGTTATAAACACAGAATATGTATCAGAAATAAATACAAAAATATGCAAAAACTACAGTGACGATTATGATCTGAAATGTGTTATTGGGTATAAATTTAGTGGGCAGGTTGTTGTCACAATCAGTTACCGAGCCGAGTCCGACTACAGGGTGACTGTAAATATTATGCGGCTCCTCCTGACACTGCCAATTATCGCATTATGCTGTACGTTGGCCAGTTCACACATTCAATAAACCATGCGCTGTTGACAGCTAAATAAATGTAAAACTAAATGAAAACTTTAGCGGGTTCACAAGGTACAACCAATAAATACAAGGAGTTATTACTTACCTGGATAGTTGCAAGTGTCTAGTGGCCTAGGATATCTTGGCGCTTTATCATGTAAAGGTTTTTTTGTTTTTATTTTTTAACTATGGAGGTCTTAAGTAGTTATGAGCTTTAGCCCACATAAGGATAATGGTAATAATAAAATAATAAAAAAAATAAAATACATATTCGTTGAATGCTGTTAAAGAAAGTACCTACAGTGTTGCTTATCGTAAATGGATTTAGATTTTTTGGTAGCCTCTGTAATAGAGGGTTAAGGTTGTGATCAACTAACAATCTGAAGGTCACAGATTTAAATCCCGATATGTCAAAGTAAATTTTAAGTTGTTTCACAATTATTAATTTCAAATTATTTCATATAGTATATTTGCCGCACATTATAGAGTAGAAGATACTCTCAGTATCGTCCTGGTGAAAGACCACCATTGAGAATAGAAACGTTGCTTGGAATGGTTTTAGTCGTGTTTGATAACCAGACCTGAATAGCCATGTACTTCGCTAATTTCCTCTTACCCACCTCATACGCCATGGTCTCGTTTGCTACAGATGTTTTTTTTTTTACATTAGGTCCACACAGGAGGCTCTGAGGAAAATAATTTCCCTCAGGGCCTATGTCAGGGGAATGCTGTGTGGAGGGTATTTTAAGGAAAGAAAGGAGAGGAAGTTCTGGGAAGGAAAAGGGTATGAGGGTTGGGTAGGAATCTGGGGTTCAGTGTGTGTAGATCATCCGCCGCCAATACCTAGACAAACCTTACCCCATGAACCCGGGCACCCCTGCTAAGTCACCAAACGTAGCAAACCACTTGGGGTGACCTATGGCAGAGGTGTTGGTTATCCCATAAATGGTTTCTGGGGCGGCGGTACCCATTCCCGCCTTCCAAATTGCAGGTTTGCATTTCCGCATCCCAAATTGGTTGGGATACTTGTGCAGTATTCACAGATATATAATTAACAAAAGTATGGTTCTGTTTTGTAAAGTTTATTTCAAATGTTCAGTTTTATATACACAAGATTAATGTCTTCTATTTTTTGTGTAATTTAGAGCTCTGTTGCAAAACCAACTTCCAAAACCAATAAGTATCTTTGTTAATTTATGGGTTTACCTTATCCATAAAATAACTAATATTATAAATGCGGAAGTTTGCATGTTTGTCCTTGAAATAAGGATAGTTGGAGGACTAGGAAGTGACAAAGGCTACTTTTCATCCAGGAAAAACATTTCATTCCCTTGTAAAATTTCATTACACAGTAATTTCTCCCTAATACCACGCTAGAGAAGCTGCGGGAAAAAGCGTTGTTAATAATTAAATCATATTTCCTCAATCTCTTCGTTAAATCCATCCGATTGGCAGCAGATGACTCCAATCAATTAGACTGCATAAAAATAAAACCAATTAATTTTTGTTATTTTTTTATTTATTATATTAGAATTAGGATGAGACGATAAACTTCTAGAATTGGATCAACGTTTCTAGAGATGTCAAATGTCACGAAAGTGACAAATGAAATTGATGGAATAAACATTCCTACCGCAGTAAACACATCACGAATGCCACTTTACGGAGATGATATGATATTACAAAGGGTTGGCACACATTTATTTTAGTTTTTGATAAGATAAACTTTTTGTCAAGCAATGTAATCAAAAGTTTTTAGTACTAAAATGCTTACCGATTCGACTCATTTTCAAGTATTGTCTAATTATTTCAAGTATTATTAATAGATTTCATTTAACGAATTGTTTTGTTTGATTACAGTAATTAAATACTAGTAGGTTATCGCGGATTAACCCTTTATTAGGCGAATGGGGTCAATACCATTTGAAGTTGAAAACAAAATATGTTTGATTGTTTAAATGCGTCAGCGCTCTTTCTAGCTTCCTGCTACAAGCGGGATACGCAAATCGTATGCACGTGTCACTGCTCCCTTGGGTGCTGACAACACGCGACCAAATACGTTACAATTAACAAAGTATCAAATAACCAAACAAAGTTCCAAAAGTGTGGTAAATTTATTTGTCAGCGGCTTACTGCATTGAATGCATGATTAATGAATCTGATGTAATAAAAAAAATTTAAAGTTGATCTCGGCTATACGAGAAATTTGTAGTTTTAAGAGAGATTAGGAGCTGCTTTATTTTTTATTTATTGTTTAATGGCAAAGTTATGCCTTAGTTTCTTGATGTTAATTATAATAAAGTATTTTTGAGAATACGTACTTCGTTTAATTTATTTCTTCCACTCCGTTTTTATGTATTTCTTTGGGGTCAGAAATGACCCCATGCGACTAATTATGTGTTTTTGTTAATGCGCCTAATTAAGGGTTAAGCCTCGTCCCATTATGTTTAATATCGATATAAGCTCGCGCAGAAAAGTTCCACAAAGGCTGCGATGCAAACTTTTTCTTACCCTTAATTCTTAAGTTTTGATTTGTTGGGTTTCTTACTTGACTAAACCTGTGTACAAAATATTATGTTGGTTAGTATTTGCTATTCCTACTAAAATATTTATTTTTCCATTATGAACCGAAGAGGCAACGGGCATGTTAGTGTTAACATTAAAATAATCATGTAATTGTTGCACGTAAATAATTTTTTTTGTTTTTTTTTATTTTTTATTCATGAGTGTTTTTATTGAAGAGACATTTAAATCAAAACAACAACAAATTACATAAAAAACAAAGAATACATACCAACCGTTCAATATTACTGTAAAGCAACATGTAAACATAACAAAAGGAATGTTAAAATATAAGCCATAAGGTTTGAGTCAAGTGAAGTCCAGTAAAAACGAGAGATTCTGAAAAGAGAAACTTTGAAAAGCTCCAAGGACTATCGCTGAATACGTCCGGAATCTTGAAATTACAGGGATGTTATATAGTCGAAATTCTTACAAGAGGTTGGGTGAAAGTTAAGTCGTTTCTTTGGAAGGAAATATGAAAAGTTTTTGGGTTTCTTAGTAGACGGTGTTTGATTTTGATTGTGGCCGAAAGGGGAAATTATACAAGGTTATTTATAATTATGAATATAAATTCAATATCATTTTCAACACTACGTTCATTTGTTTCTAATTTACTCGTAAAATGTTCTAGACGTTTCTTATATTCGCTATCAGTGTGGACAATCCATATGGAATAACGCCCTAAATAATGAAAAATAACGAGAGTTATAACTCGGGTTATAACAATAGTCTTTTAAATAATCTAGAATTTGGATCCCTTTTTGAAGTCATCAAGAAAAAATAATTGTTTCTGGCATATTTAATTGATTATGTGAGACTTATCAATCCTCTTCGATTGATTATAGTTAAGGAAAGTTACCTTTGGATAATATTTTCTTTAAAAGTATCCAATTTTGTTTGGTATGTGGCAACCCTACTGGTGCTCCAAAAATGCCACGGGTAATGATCTATTAAGGGTCCGAACACACATTTTATTACCACGCTAGTCCGCGTCACTTTACGACGTGATGCAACTAATTCTACACCTAACGATGCAACATTTTACTGACAAAAACCCAGCGTAGCGCCGTCAACATTCTCAACGGACTTTTATGGACATTGTTGAATTGGGGTTTTAATTGCATTATGAAGTCGCGTTAATTGTAAATAAATAGATCTTATTTGAGTTGATTTATAACGCGAGCAGGGTAAATAAATCGTCATTAAACATGAACGTCGTTCTCGAATAGATAAGAAAGCATCTTTTATGAATCCAGTATGGAATTCATTTTATAATGTTGTTATAGAGACATTTTGATGTAAGGTCAATTAACGTAATAATAATCGGCAAAACGACGATTGATGCAGAAAAAGGCGACCATTCAGCATTGAAAAATTTCTTAGAATGGCTTTAGTCGTGTTTGGAACCAGATCTGAAATCTAAAATGCTTTGTATTTTCCAACCTTCCTCTTCCAGCTTCACAAAATATCCTAATATGAGATGTCGTGTCACCCCAAACAGTTGGACTCTTATTTGATTAATTTTTACAAAAAATGTCTATCCCATGATTGTCTCATTTTTTTCTGGAGTTGTTTCACTTGAATTATTTTCCTAATACCAGTCAGTGGCTCGGTGCCTCAGGATGGAGACAAATCAGTTAATAAGACATTTGAAACGCTGCATTAGTGCGGGAGCCACAACTACAGCATATTTATCTACTTACATTTTAATTGAGATTGATCGTAATTATTCCATTTTCACTTTCACTTCCCATCTCAGCAATAGCTGGATTAAATAATTTAATATATGTTCGATACCATACATACCTTCCCAAGGGATGAATTCATAGCTGCAATATAATTATTGCAATTTTTGTTAAATTGACAGCACCTTTAGTGGTGCTTTAATTAGAAAATATGATCTTAAAAATAATTATTAATACGATAAATAATTAATTATCTTTTTAAGTAGGTACCTAAACCTGTCATGTTGGCACTATATCATTTCGAGAAAAAACCTCAAAACTCGCGATGGCGTGTTAACGACAGCCGTTAAAGTTTACTTGAAACTTTTGAATCTCAGCCAATTTAAAATAAACCTTGCCATAATAAATTTAACACAAGAAGTCAACAAACTTACCTATAATAAATTTGACATAAGACGGGACCTTGGACTATCAATCGGTTATATCGAAATGAATATTTATTGAGTAGAAAAAGCAGTCCTGAGTTAAGAACACGTCAGTAAAATCTGCACTAAGCATCTTTGTATGTAGGCACGGATGTAGTTGGTATATATGTAACTGTGTACAGATGTACTTACTACTTTTGTACTCGTGGCCGGCACGAGAGACGCCTCTGAACGAATTACTTATGAAAATAATTCAACGTGTCATTAGCAAATAAACGAGCGAAACTCGCGTGGATAGAACCCGACTCTTCTTTGTAACGGCGAACCCGCACTGAGAAGAGAAATGGACCGTGCAAAATGTTATTTTTTTCAATAGCTGTATTCCAAGATAATACATTCAATGAAAATAATTTTTAATATATTATTATGAAAATGTATATTTAATCCTTCATTGTCGACGAGATTTACGTTTTAGGTTGAACATAGAGAAGACCAAAGCCATTGTTTAAAAAAGTGAACTGTTGACCCCTCAGGCCTCTGACCTATTTTGTCCGATGGTCAACATATTTTCACTTTGCAGTAAAATCCAAATGAATGGAATAATTCTGAACGCATACGAAAATAAAAAAAAAACTTTTTTTGCAGGGTGATGAAATACGCTTTCAAATTTAATAATTTTAATTAAACATATAACTTTTTAAATATAAAAATTTGGAATTCAAACAAAAAAAGTTTTAAAAATAGCTTACCTTACGTTTTTATAACTAAAATTACTAATAACGAAAAAAAAACACACATATTTTATTAGGCAAATTCGATATAAACGTTATCATCAACTCGCTGTTTCATATAAAAATAATTAATAAAGAATTCTCAAAGTTTCATAATTTTATTTCAAATATCTTTAAATTATTTTGTATATAACTTTTAGATTTGAACATAAAGCGTGGCATTTTCGTTGTTTATTTTTGGGGTGTTATGCCGTGTTGTGCTACCTCCTTCTTTAGCCGACGTTTCGGACAGCGTTGCAGTGTCCATCATCAGGGCAGATCCGGATCTTACACATCGTCGGATCTGCCGGATCTGCCGGATCCGCCCTGATGATGGACACTGCAACGCTGTCCGAAACGTCGGCTAAAGAAGGAGGTAGCACAACACGGCATAACACCCCAAAAACAAACAACGAAAATGCTTTTGGCCGTGAAAATCCAAAAACGTATATAAAGCGTGGCAATTTTATTTATTTCTAACACTGTTAAGATCATATTTATATTTGTGATAGTAAGGGAGACATAAAGATTTCTATGTTATTTCATAATCAATTATATACGAAGTAAATTATTCTCTGAAAGCTGAATTCTTGAGACATCAGTTGCAATTCTGAAAATAACTAATACATTTTCCGTTAAAAAATATATAATGCGTAGCAGGAAGGTATTTTATCGCTTGTCCAAATTGTTGACACAACCACTTCTTATTTGGAAAATGACACTTATTAAAAAAAAAAACAAATTCATGTTATACTCGCTCACATTTCAGTTCGTGAGAAATCCTTTTTAACTTAAGTGCTATAAAATACATATAACTTGTTATCTGTTGGATTTTTTCATATTTGATAACATATACCTGACATACAATTATATGTTTTCATCAATCACTCACTGGTTATTAGCAATAAACTCGGTTGTAATCGATGCCCCATAGCTTATTCTGATATTCCAGTGGCGTCTCTGCCCCTTGTCTCCGGTTGCGGGTAGCAGTCCGGTTGCGGGTCGGCCGGTCGCGGTCGGTCGCGGTCGGTGCCGATGACGTGATGACGAACGCGCTGCTGACATGCGATCTGCGACATTTTCCGCCGCGTTTTGCCCGTCCGAATCCGATCAACTCGCCTTCGCCTTAAGCTTTGCACTTTTGTTTGCTTTCAATAAATAAGTATTAATCCACAGCAACCTGTTTCAGTGACGGCCAGCAGTAAACGTCCGTTTGCATTCAATTTGCGACGTAATTTATCGCCGTTGCAGTATTTAATTTAAATTGTAAGACATTAAAATATCTGTAGCAAAACTGGAGTGACATTAAAAGCTTTTGGCTTTCTACCCTGGTGTGAGGGTTTTGCGAAAAATGTAATGATTTTATGCTTCCCTTAAGATTAATGCCTTTTATGCAATTACGAGTTTATAATCTGAAATATCAACACATATGGTGAATGAAGTGAAAGTTGTTACGCAGAAAGCATAACAATTTATTTATTGTTGTTATACGCCCACAGGGGCTTTTACATAGATTTATAGATTATAAAATAATATGTTATCGAGGATTACACATAATACATAGAAATTATACCAAAAGTTATAAAAGTGAAACATTTTTACAATATACAAGTATTTTTTGAAGAATATAGCATAAAACCGTGAAATATTTTAAACAATATAACATTTGACACTAACATAGAACAAAATATAATAAATAAAAAAACATTACAATAACACGTCAAATTATTAAATATATTATACCCATGTTACAATAATTATTACCCGTGTTACAATGTTAATAAGCCATAAAAACTCAAACCGAGATACAAGCAGTTTTGTATAAATATTGACACTCAGAATGTTTTTTTACTTCAAAAATTTAAAAATAATATATAGAAACCAAATTCTTATAACTTTAAAGCAGATTAAAGTGTATATTTTAAGAGATATTGGTGTTTTAGTTTTCTGGTCTGGCTATTTTCTGTATAATGCATTATTCTGAATGTAAGCTCAGCGATCAACTGTCTAACCTTACTTTGTAAAATACGCATTCTGTAGAAAACATGTATATGTTTATATATATATGTGTATGCAATTATGCTTTGTTATTTAACATAAAATTGGTAATTTTAATCATATTATTGTTATGTCTAGTTAGTAATATTCTTTTCCTTAATATTTTTTTAAATTTTCATTAAAATGTATATTTTTTAAACTTCACTTTTTGTAACATAATAAACATTCGAGTACATATTATAATACATAATAAATTCATTAGAAGGTTTTTGTAACCATCTACTAGATACAATGAATGCATGTAGTTATGCTTAAGAGGCTAGACCCGCGTCTGTCATTCTGTCCCGCTCACAATAAGCTCACACACACTTACAATACATGCGAATGCGAAATGTGCGAATGAGACAACGCTCAAATTTACCTACAGAAATTGCTCGAAAAAGGGTTGATGGAGAATACACTTTTCTACACCAAAACTTACACGAAATTGAAATTTAAAAAAAAATATATTTTTTAGAAAGAAGAAGCTACGTCGGTAGCTTTTTATAATTTTATAATTCTTTATGAGAGTTGAGTTAGCAGCACTTTTTCCTTAAATAATATTTTTTGATAAATCGTACATGTTTAACAGTTAATGTTTACGTTAATACGAAACGCATCGAAAATTCGAAAATATACCGACATAGTTTTTACCCTCTAGAAGGCAGTATAAAAAAATATATTCATTTTGTGCAATTTTCGATGTAGAAAAGTGTTTTTTCCAGGGGGTCCTTTTTGTATTGGCCGAAAAGCGAAGTATATCATCTTAAGATAGAACATATGTGAATTTAATTTATAGATTTAATATTTGGGTATACAAAAATTAATTTTATATTTAGTGTTTTTTGTATTACCAGATTTGAACCAAAAAGAAAACTTCTTGAGTTATAAAATTTCGTTTTTAACATAATTATTATTTATTTATTTATTATTAATTTTCAATGCCTTGGCGGTCTTTTACATAATACGTGTATAATACAGTGTTATATAATACAATGTTTACAAGAAAGAACATTATAAAAATGGAATGTAAGTGAAAATAATACATTATAAGAAAAGAGAAAAAATAAAAGTAAAATTAAACTGAAACCAGTTTTTAAATTGCAGATGGCATACAAATAATAACATAGTGTAGGTTAAATATGAGAAATTTACAGGTAAGTAATACATGACAAAGTTCACAATACAGAAAAACAAGAGAGAGTAACAAGTTTTTACATTATAGATAAATAGAATGAATGTAAAAATATATTCAACAGCTCCTTCTTTATAAAAAATATGCTACATATCTGAGTCGATTTTAATATTTGTTGCTATTAAGCGGCGTCTCCTCCGACGAAAATGTGTACACATTTTGTGGATGGTTAGGACCGAGCCACAATGTTTTTGTTTTCCGTGACCGATAGAAACAAAAAAACGTTGTGGCCCTGCCTAGTGATTTAGCTTTTGTCGGATGTTTTGTTAAACATTTTGTCGCAGGAGACGCCGATTTACATTTCCAGTAACTTAATAATGTTTTCTGATCATTCTAAATAATACCATTTAATAAAAGTGCTAAGATCCACAATTAACAAAGTTTATGAAATAATGTGTGATATTTTAGCAACAAACGATTTAAGATGCCATTTTTTCATTTAATACAATATTTAGTTTTGTTGCGTCTTTTGTAGATTTAAATGATATTTTTAATAAATAAAACGGCTGCCAGGAGTAAAAATTATCATTTAAATATATACGAACCAAGAAGAACTACATTTTCTTTGAAATTAGGGATTATATATATTATATAACCTATAATGATGGATATTTAAAGAAACGGATTAAGGAATCCTTAAAATGCATCCACGGCTAAGACTCGGACAAGATTCACCCCACGAACCCGGGCACCCTTTATAATTCACCATACGCAGCAAACCGCTGAGGACCATGGCGAAACATTCCTAAATATAATATTAGGTCATTACCTACGTATGAAATTGGTGTTTTGCCGTACTGGCAACTTTGATCTCAAATATCTTCTCTTTGGTTAGGAATTCGAAATTCAAATTTATACAGCTATTTACTCATGTACTTGTGTCTCGAAAATAATAATTCATTTGTTTTTTCCTTAATTGTTTTTTTCTTTGCGTTACCAAACGCTCACAAGTAACTTTTTTGGAGTCAATTTTCGCTTGGGGCATGGTTTTGCTGGTTCGGCAGGGTTCAGCCATTGCGATGAGCGCTTCCGATTATCGTACAGGATCCACTTTTCATGACAGGTAATGATTCGATTTAAAACCCCTTCATTATTGTGCCGGTTGAGTAAGGCGCTCCGCCCACTGAGGCAACTGAAAACCAACTAAAACCGGCTGTTTTCTCTGTCTTGACTGGTCAAAAAGCTTGGTTAACCATAGATGAAGAACAATCAGCTGACAGCTGGCAACTATCAATGGCCGGCCAGGGCAACCAGCAAAGCAAGTCGCAAGTCACCGCTTGCGTTACCATTGACAACGGGGTTTTGTGTGATTGTGAAGTGTGCGGGCCATCACATTGTCATACAAAGACAGTTGGCAGTTGAGAGTTTTCAGTTGCCTGAGTGGGCGGAGGCGCTAATGCAACGCAGCAGTCAACGCGCATTTGTTGATTTGCTTCACTCAATTCGTGAGGTACCCACCTTTCAAGCTTTTTCACTTTCCCAATTTGCTTCAAGTGGATTAAAACAGTTTTATCACTAACACCGCAGCCTGCAGCTAACTCGGACGTGGTTTGCGATGGATCCGCTTCCACAATAGCCTTCAATTCTTCATTATCAACTTTGGTCTCCGGCCGTCCAAGGGGCTTGTTCTGCAGGTCGAAATTTCCAGAACGAAAACGTTGGAACCAAAAACGCACTGTGTTTTCTTTTGCGGCACCGTCGCCATACACATCATTAATCCTTCGAGCCGTCTCTGCAGCACTGGTGTCACGGTGGAACTCGTACTCGTAAATAACGCGATATTTCAAGTTTTCCATTTTGTAAACTAAGTGACGCAAAGAAAAAAAACAATTTAGGAAAAAACAAATGAATTATAATTTTCGAAACACAAAAACATGAGTAAATAGCTGTATAAATTCGAATTCGGAATTCCTAACCAAAGAGAAGATATTTGAGATGAAAGTTGCCAGTATGGCAAAACGCCAATTTCATATGTAAGGACCTAATATTATGTGGGTCGCTTGTATAGCCTCTAGGTAACTGAATGAAGATTTGTAGTGCCACGCGAACGCAATTCGCTATGCGTTGCGTCGTCGATCTACCAATGGTGCGCGTGGCACATTTCCAACCTAAGCTCATTCCTGTGCGAAATTACACAACTAATCTGTGATTATCCTTTCATTAACATTCTTATTTACGTATCTTCCCTTCTTCTTTTTGAGCGCCTACCACCGGGCCTTAAACAAAAAACAGTATTTGTTACTAAAATTTGATCTTTCTTATGTTTCGTCAGTACTACGTGACTTTAGTGGACATCTTGGTTGCCTATTCACTTGGCCCATTGTAACTAGACCAGATATTATTTATTTGATTAGCCGGTATTCTTGACGGCCGCCTCAAGTATTTGCTCTTAACCATGCACGTCCTGGATGTGACTTCATCCACCATTTGATAATTCGCCATAAAGACGGCGCACTTTACGATGGCAGTAAAAAGAACAAATCAAGTGACATTTATGGCAACAATTTCAGAACGTTACATGAAAATTAACACCCGGACTGACATAATGGATTAGATTATTTTTATTCCAGCGATATATAACTAAGAGTTTGTCCTTCAAGTATGTAATATTATAATATGTATCATATACGAAACAATTTGACGGTCTCTGTGGTCGAGGGTAAGGCTCTCGACTTGTAATTCGAATCCCGGCGTGCGCCAGTAAATTTGATTTGTTTGATTTTTGTCATTTCACAATTTATTAATTAAAAATAATATACAGCATATTTGCGCCCTGGTATAAGACCACCATTCAGAAGTGAAATGTTGCTTGAAATAGCTTTTGCCTTGTTTGGTGATCTGATTAGATATATTCCCCATCCCTTTCCTCTCTACATTAGCTTAAGCCTCACAAAATACCCCAATTGGGAGTGCGGTAATCTCATTGGCTCCAGACGTTTGACGACCGTCCGTGGTCGAGTGGTAACAACACTTGACTCCCAATCGGAAGGTTGCGGGTTCGAACCCGGCGTGCGCAAATAAATTTTATTTGATTAATTTGTGTTATTTCACAATTAATTAATAAAAATAATATATACTACATTTGCGGCACGTTCCAGAGTGGAAGATGCTGTCAGTATCGCCCTGGTGTAAGATCACCATTCAGAATTGAGACGTTGCTTAATAATGGCTTTAGCCGTGTTTAGTGACTAGATCTGAATAGCCAGGTACTTTCCTACCTTCCTCTTCCCCATCTCCTTCCCTTCCCCACTTTCCTTCAGCCTCACAACATACCCCAATTGGGGATGCCATAGTCTCACTGGCTCCAGACGGGAGCAGTTGGGACTCTTGTGAGGTAATCTCTATAATAAAAAAAAAAAGACGGGAGCAGTTGGGATTCACATTTAAAAAAATTCTCCTGACAAGAACATGTTAAGAGGGTATTTATTACCCGAGAATACCGAAAATTAGTCATTTTTAAATCAAATTCTAGAGGTATTGACTCTTTTTTACAAAAAAAAAATATTGATTTTGAAAGATTGTTATTTTATCTGGTAAACGCAATTTTAAAATTTTGAAAAACTTTATTGATTTTATATATACTACAGTTATAAGTTGGTCCCTGGCAGATTTGTTAAATTTTCAAACGAAATATTGTATTATACAACACAAATTTCAAATCATATAATAATACAGCAAAATAAATCAATACATAATCTAGTAAAGACACTTTTCAGAATTTTAATTTTAGTTCCATTGGGGGATAATGACAAATTCAATTGGCAAAAAATAAATCGGAGAACGTGTTTTGTGACGAAACTACCTCAGTTTTTCTATTTATTTAAGGTCTTACAAATTAAAACATTTCAGTTTTTTTTTTACACACTTATTTTGTTTAGACATATACTCATGATCAACAAATACTTACAAGAAGTATACGATATTTAATAATTTATCATCGTGCGTTTTGAGCATTTTTATTGCTTATTTTAATGTAGTTATATATTAGTTTGAATCATATTTAATATATTTATTTAAACATTTTTTAAAAGTTTTACTGTATTCCACCATATTTACCTTGTTTTACCTTGTTGTATATATTTTTACAATATGTTTTACCGCGTTTTGACATGACTTAGCATATTAATTTTTTACCATTTTAAGACAAGTTTTGCAGCAACACACATTTTCCATGTAATGATTGTGCCATTGATTAGTGTTTTCGTAACTCACAAAATAACATAATTTCGGTTTGAAGGCGGATATAAACCAAGTTTTGATATGACCCACCTCATTTCAAGATTAGCATTTCACATTAAATATAACTATTTATAATATATTTAATATCTAATTCGAAGCATCTTTG
The DNA here is from genome assembly GCA_951813805.1 of Limnephilus auricula. Classification (NCBI taxonomy): domain Eukaryota; kingdom Metazoa; phylum Arthropoda; class Insecta; order Trichoptera; family Limnephilidae; genus Limnephilus; species Limnephilus auricula. Next base: position 22,709,113 of record OX638401.1, read on the forward strand.
ATTCCGCAACACTGTCGCAACCGATCAAAAACTAAAGTTGTGGACGTCCATAAATATCGTTAATGTTGTCTATGAAATCCGTTTCCCACAAATAATTTAAATCACAGAAGTCTCTAAATGAGCCACTGGGATCGCATTCCGGTGGAGAGTTGCCAAGCGGGACACGGCGAAGTATAAAAAACAAACAAAAAGTTTCAAACATAGTTTCTGTGAAGAAAACATCAAATCCGTTCTTCCTTATTGCTAAGCACTCGTCAATGTTCGAACAATTGGAAGGAAATATGTATGACAAATTGTACCGTGAAAAGCAACGTCAACAATAACTGTTTAAAATCCAATTAAGATTCGTAATATTATCATGAATCTCATCAATGGATTGGTTGTTTGGAACTGGTTAGTTTAGATGTTCAACTATTTATATTATGGCACTAAATTGTATACTTCGTTAGATCTAAAGAGGGTATTTATTACCAAAGAATGCTGGAAAATAGTCATTTTTAAATCAAATTCTAGACGTATTGACTCTTTTTTACAAAAAAACATAAATTTATTTTGAAAGATTGTTTTTATCTGGTAAACGCACTTTTTAAATTTTGTTTTTTTTTTAATATACTGAGGTTATACCGTTGGTCGTTGGCAGATTTGTTAAATTTTCAAACGAAATTTTGTATTATACAACATAAAATTCAAATCATATAATCATACAGAAAAATACAAAAAACACACTTTACAGAATTTTAATTTTAGTTCAAATAAAATCATTAAAAAATAAATCTGAGAACGTGTTTTGTGAAGAAAATACCTTAGTTTTTCTATTTATTTAAGGTCTTACAAACTACAATATTTGAGATTTTTTATACATACTTATAGTGTTTATATATTTTGAAAAATCATAAATAAAAAATCAAAAATCATTATGATCAAAAAATACTTACAAGACGTAAACGATATTTAACTTCTTGGGGGCACTCATGTAAGACAAACATCCAACATGTACAGTCAATTCAAAACGCCATGGTCAAATTACTTGTCAGCAAAGCAGTGTATGACCAGCGGCAAAATATCACAATAATGTATAAATCCATAAATGTTTTACCTATTAGAGCTCTTTTTTGGCATAAAATTTGTATGCAACATATCTTAGATAGCCCATACAAAACAATGGTGGATCACGTGTACAATACTAGGCTTACACAAAATGAAGGGTTGATAGTACCTAGACTTTCTAATAAACATGGCCAGAGAACTTTTGAATACATTGTACCACTTATATTTAATATGCTGCCATATGATTTGAAAAAATGTTACTCGACACCTAAATTTGCGCTATTGTTAAAAACATGGCTATTGGAATCAGATTTTCTGTATTGAATGACTGTACCTCTTGCACTTTAAAATTTTTTAGACTTAGTATTCTATTATTTTTTATACTTATTTATGTTTTTATTATGTATTTTATTAAATTGCAATTTTTTTCTTCTTATTGTATTATACTTGAGACATTTAAATTGTACAATGTTTTGTTCACACTGTTTTCCTGCAGACAAGCTACTTGCAGTAGCTTTGCAGGTATATTGTTAACATGAAAAAAAAATCTGTTTTTCTGTAATAAAAAAAAAAAAAAATAATAATAATAATTTATCACCGTGCGTTTTGAGCATTTGTATTGCTTACTTAAATGCAGGTATATATTAAAGCAAGTTTTGAATGAAATAAATCGATATTAAATTTTAAATTTGAAAATTGATAGGGGAATAATCGTTCTTTCTCATCGGAACTTCCCAGTACAGTTGCAAGCATTTTTAAATTTTTATTCTCAGCCGCTGGTCAATGGCTCTTAAGTAGCCTCACTCTTTTGCCGAAAATGTATCTCTGTTGATAGTTATAGTAGATAGCCCGTAGTTTTGTTAAAATTTCTGAAAAAAAAAACTCAATTTTTTACTTATAATCAAAATGTGTTTGTGAGCAAAAATTAAATAAAATATCAAACCGAAAAAGGTGTGCAAATTTCATGAAACCAGAGCTTACTGTTTTACTAGAGTTACGAGAGTTTTTCAAACCCACATCCTACTTTATCATTTTGTATCAAATATGCATAAAAAAATAAATTCGAAACATTTAAACTAATGCGATGATAATTGTAAGTAATTCAAATTCATGTTATTTTAACTTGATAATTTGAGCGCTTAGAAACATTACAGAAGCTTTAATATAATTAAATACTGCAAGTAGAACAGACCTTTGCTACTACCGATAATTTTTTTGATAGTGTTTTTATAAATCTAGAAAAAAATTAAGTACTGGGCCCTTAAAAAATATTTTGAGCAAAATCTCCTATTTACGAACACGTTTATTATATTGTTTATTATAAAATGAAGTTCTTTATTGGGTATCGGAAAACATTTTAATGTTTGTTAAAAATATGCCTGAACTTCACAAAAAAAAAATAAAACACATTTACCAAAATCAAGCAAGCAACAATCACCATCTGGGTGCTTGATTCCGCCCGTTTCCGAATGTGGCACGTCGAGATGGATCGCCATAAAATACTTCATGGTTGATTCAAAGTCGATTAACCAGGACAACTTTACCATGACAGATGGCAGAATTCATCCTAACGGCCAATAGTATAATCCTCAGGTCAACTACCGACTCCCATGCATCACGGCTGCCTTAGATTAGTTATTAGGTGAACACTTGCCGTACTTTACATATACGCAACACATTTGCAATTTAAAACGTTACTTAGTCGCAAATATTACATTTATCACAATACCTACAAATTGCAAGCATGGAAGAAGAACGGGAAATCTTGAAACAAGTGGAAATGTATTAAATTTATATTTCTACAAGTAACATAGAATTATTCTTAAATAATTTGCTTGGGGTATTTACGAACGAATTGAACTAGGATATGGGTACGTAAATACATATAAAGTTTATGTGTACGAATGTAACAATGGATTGAATCAATTTTTTTATGTATTCAGAATTGTTCCGAAGATTCTGCACCCAAAAATCAAATCTGCGTACACTCAAAAGTGACTTTTCTTTTAAATTGTGATAAATTGGATTTGTTTTTCTTGACTCCCATTCGGAAGGTCGCAGGTTCGAACCCGGTGTGCGCAAATAAATTTTATTTGATTAATTTGTGTTATTTCACAATTAATTAATAAAAATAATATATGTTATATTTGCGGCACGTTCCAGAGTAGAAGATACTCTCAGTATCGCCCTGGTGTAAGACCACCATTCAGAATTGAAACGTTGCTTAATAATGGCTTTAATCGTGTTTAGTTACTAGATCTGAATAGCTAGGTAATTTCCCACCTTTCTCTTCCCCATCTCCTTCCCTTTCCCACTTACCTTCAGCCTCACAACATAATCCACAATTAGGGATGCCATAGTCTCACTGGCTCCAGAAGGGAGCAGTTGGGACTCTTGTGAGGTTTCTCTATAAAAAAAGATATTTTTTTAGCTCACAATTTCTTTTCCATCCCGAGCCTTCAAGCGGTGCAACATTCCTTAAGCTATCATTAAATTACATATATAAATTCTCTTTCGGTTCCCTGACGTAACACCTACCCACCTGTCTCAAAATTCTCATTACGTTAACATTGGCCCAAATAAATTAATAATATAGTCAATTGATTACTCGTGTTCATTAATTACTCTGCTCTGTTTATAATGTTTTTTTCTTGTGACAGCTGTTTCGCTCTTCGAAGTCATTGCTGTCGATGCTTTTGCCGGATCGGGAAATACTGGTTGAGGGAGACATTTCGACCTCTCAAGATGGACTATCTCGTCCCCCTTGCACTGCAGTGGGAGGGATAGATTCATACGTCCATCACTCCTAGACACATTGACACCTGCTTCTATACACCTCATACCTTTTTCCTTATCAGATTTTCCTCTCATTCTTTTCCACAAAAAAACCTCCACACAGCATCCCCAAATATGACATGGGCCCTCAGGATTTTTTTTCCTTAGATCGTCCTGTGTGTAGCTAATGTAAAATATATAAATTTATTAATATTTTGCAAATTAGTTAGGCATGTATGTGAATAAATTTCGATTTTTAAGATAATCCAGTTTCACCAATTTAACATATTTACAGAGGAGGTATTCTTACGTATGACATTTATGGTACCTATTCTCAAATGAGACTCAGCACGTGCATCTATCATTTGAATCAACCACAGCGGTATGATTTAACTATTAAAACTTACGGCAAGAAACTGGCTAACTAGAGAAGACTTATTTGCATAAACTGTCGCAAAGAAAATGAACATTCGTAAAACAGAAGATAATAATGAAAGGTTGCTTCTAACCGCCAAGGTTTTCTGAATCAGATTGTACCTAGATGCATTGACTGCCTTCAGAAATTTACAAGCGATACTTAAAGACCGTTAAACTTGCAGAGATTGTTACTGTTTGTTCTTTGAAATAAACAAAGAAAAATATAAAAATAAAATGAAACCTTTTTTTCAGTAACATTATACATTATAATCACGTCACTACCATTTACCATTTAGTTTAATATTTTTGTACTCTATGGTCAGCAATTTGAGAGCTGCAATCAGTTGTCAATACAATTCAAATGTTAACACGCCGATTCCCATCTCTATAGACGCAGTATAGACTTCGCTGAGTTTGTTCTACAGACATTTAAATGGAGCCTGCCCAAAGGGGAAGAAGAAAGCACCAAAGCAACATTAGATTTAATACATACAATTAATACCATGACTACCACAATATAGGCATTAGCCTAGTATGGTAGTTAAGGAAATGTCAAAAATTGTAACTTTAAAAAAATTATTAAATAAAAAAAAAAAAAAAAAATGATAATTAAAACTTAAAAACTGTAGTTTTTATATATCAAATAATAACCCAACCAACCCTGGGCTTTCCCCAGTTTCGATCGTCGATGTCCAGGGGCTTAGTTTAAGCCATATCTTTAAAAAAGGGCCCAGGAACTTTATCGTTCGTCTTGAACACATCTACCACTTCGGTCGGCCAAATCGAGGCGCACAGTTTAAGTCACATCCCATAAAAAAGTTCTCCAGGACTTGAGTTTAGCACACTTACCACTAAGCGACTGATGGTCTCGGAGTCAGTGGTTGTTGAATGTATTGTAAGAATGTGTCTGTGATATCGATTTTAAAATGGTTTACAATGAATGATATCCATTACAGTTCTTTAAACACGTATAAGCACTTGTGGGTACAAATATTTTGTAATAAATAAATTAATAATATTTTTATAAAATAAGTTAAACACATTATTCTTTTTTAAAACTGCGACCAAAATAAAATCATCTAGTTATTGTTGAATTCTGCTTATAGAAATATTTCAATGATGTAATGATTTATACCGCCCGCATCTCTCTCTGAAAATACCTCGCGTTGTTTATTGTTGGTTTTTCATAACCACACACCGCTCTTGCCACTTCAGCATTGCCACTTGCCACTTGCCACTTGTACCTTTAGTATGCAGTAGGTGACGATTTGAACTACCTAAACCAGAATAAATCCTTCATATTTATGGCATCAGAATGAAAAGGTTTCCAGAGGTTAAGAAAGAAATAGGAGAACTGATATAATTCATCTAAAGGTGAAATTATTAATCAGGTGGGTAATTTTTTTATTTTTTTTATGCATCATCAAATAATTTTAATTGCTCCCAACCCTGTGGAGCCAGTGAGGTCAGTAGCATCCCCAATTGTGAGGTTGAAGGTAGAGGGAAGGCGAGGGAGATGAAAAGTAGGAGGTTAGGGAAGTATCTGGCTCTGGATCTGGTCACCAAAAATGTTTAAAGCCATTTTGTAACGTTTTCGTCTGTTCTTTAACAAGGGAATGTGTGTATCACTCCGGAACGTGCCGTAAAAAAATATACTAAGTATTTGTGTTAATTGTGAAAAAAACACAGATTAATCAAATTAAGTTTACTCGCTCAACCTGAGACTTAAACCCGCAACCTCCGGATTCGTAGCCGCGTAACATAACCAACCATAAAAACAATTTGGGAGGCGGGAATGGGTACCCGGGAACCATTTATTGAATAACTAACACCTCTGCCATATGTCATCCCAAGTGGTTCGATACGTTTGGTGACTTAGCAGGGGTGCCCGGGTTCATGGGGTAAGGTTTATCTAGGTCTTGGCGGCGGATGATCTAGAAACACTGAACCCTAGATTTCTACCCAACCCCATACATTTTTCCTTCCCAGAACTTCCTCTTTTTCCTTTCCTTAAAAATACTCTCTACACAGCATCCCCAAAGATGACATAGGCCCTGAGGGCAATTATTTTCCTCAGGGCCTCCTGTGTGGACCTAATGTAAAAATAAAAATAACCATTCAATAACGGAGACCGTTAATGTTTTTACAAATTCTCTCTTGATAGCCAGCCTTTGATGTGAGAAGATCGATCCAAAATATCGGTGTTTCAAAATGTGAGATTTCGCTACGAAAATATTGTTTTCTTATATAATAATTGGTAAACAGTGGTTCATCAAAAGTTCTACGATAAAATAAACGTCTAATTAGAGAACAGATGCAATCGTTCTCCAATACTTCCACCATTGAATAAACTTCCCATTTGATAGGTTTACGAGCAACAGTTAAGGCGAGAAGTGAGAATGGAGTTCAGATTGTAGACGTTGATTGACAAGGTATTAATTATGGTTTTCGTCACTTTTTGTCGCTATAAAAGTTTGTTAAATATACCTGAATAGACACACGCATTAAACTTTATTTAATTGTCTGTTGACACGAGCCGTAAATTAAGGTAATTAATTTCCTATTTTTATATCCACACTAATGGAAATGGTGTTTTGGGACATGTATTTTTTTATGTTTGTGGTTTTATTTCTTGTTGACTTTCTTAATAAAATTTAATGAGAATTATTTTCAATTTTAATTAATTCATTTCCACGTTTGACTACGTGGACGCCATCTGGGTTGCAATATTGAACTTGTCACCTAAGTGATTCTCTACATTTGGTGACTTAGCAGGGGTGCCCGGTTTCATGGACCTAGGTGTATCCAGATCTTGGTGGCGGATGCACCTGCAAACCAGCTGCGTGGCGGGCCAGATCGGGAAGAGGACGGTTTAGGGAGACCCTTTGCCCTCTACAGCTGATCTATCTTGACCTATCATCTTTCACAGCAGAGGGAGAGTGGATTCATACGTCTGTCACTCCTGGGGACATTGATACCTAGATTTCTGCCTACCCATCAAATCCTACAAAACACCCTATTTCCTTGACAGAACTTTCTCTCCTTCCTTAAAAAGACCACAAGCAATCTCCAAAGATGACATAGACCCTGAGGGAAAATATTTTCTACAGGACCTCCTGTGTGGGGTTAAATAAAAAATAAAAAATACCTATCTACAGCGTAGATTTGTACGAACACCGTAAATAGCTTCACCGTCCGTAGCCAGAAGGAATATGGCACCCTAATCGAAAAAAAATAATGCGGCAGAAAATTTACGTGGGATACGTTGAGATATTGGCCAACATTTTCATGTCAAAGATTTTCATGCGAATAAAACTGAGACATCTGTCAAAATAGTAGTCGGTGGCTGACCGTCAGTTTACCCGATGGTGCCGCTGTGCCTCTGATTTTTCTTCAATGTGCTATGAACCTTTTGAAAACTTTTAAGGGTAAGAGTGAAAGTTACGTACCTGCTAACAATATACCAATCAGAGTCAAAAGCATGATTTAAATAACTTTGGCTACATTTTGTGACAAAATCTGAATAACCAGACGTCAATTCAGGTTGAAATTCAATATCAAATGCGTTCGTTACATGTTTACCCTTCTACGTATAAATCCTTATTTACAGGAGAACATCACATCTGGTCGTATTATATATAGCCTCTATCAGAGCAGGAACTAGAACTCCTTACTCCCCTGTCATTTATTAGTGACACTAACGCGCTGAATGTTGCAATAACAGTGGTACACGGCTGCTCTGCCCAGACTGGCTTGCAAATCTGCGCAGAAATCAGAATAAAACCACAATTGCATCCATGAATAATGTGCTAGAATTTATCACAGAGAAATCTACATGCATTAGGAATTTGCCCATCGGTACCATAATAATTTCTACCCATTGACCACTTTAAAAAGTCATACTGAATTTTATTACTGTATACGAAAATGAAAACTAACAAATAAAGAGGAAGCCACAAGCCAAAAATTTAATTATTATTAGTGTGCTTTATATCGCCACGAATGTAGGTAACGGAGATATTTTTAGTTAAACAGGTTTATTTTTATTATATTTCTACACCAGACTTTATGTCCGGGTTAAATTTCCCCACAGGAAAAACTTAACCCTTTCACACACTTTTCCACAAATGATCATCTAGTAAATCCACGCTATGCAAGTGTATTATATAAGTATAATTATTACAAAACAATACAAGAACAACATGTTAACCTACCAGAGAACCAACTGGGAACATAATTCACCGACTCCAGATATTTTCATATCAGAGGGTTCGGCTCGGTGGAATTCCTAATTGGACCGATAAATCCTACTGATTCCTCAATATAAATATTTAAAAAATCATTCGTAATACTACGTGTATTTAAAATGACTGATTTTTGTATTGCGTTCCTGTAAATCTGGTGAAATAAAAAAAAATATTTTATAGTCTTAGCCAATTTCTTTTAATCTCATTTCCTAAATCTGTATATTTTTTTATTTTTTCAGAAACAGATTTTTCAATATTATAGGTATTTGGAATAGCTACATCAATGATATAAGTTATTTTTAATTTTTTTTTTGTATTCATAATGTAAAACGATTCTTAGTAAAGATAAATCTAAAATAGTTATTTAGCTTTAAACTTCATCGTAAACAACAAACTATGGTGGCCCAAGTGTCTACTACAACTGAATAGATAATCCCAATAAGTGTGGTGTATCTCACTTTGATAGAATACTGATGTCGCCAATCTTCATGGATCCTTTCGACTTTTAGGCTCCAGCAATCCAATGAAATTGCTTATCCGCTCAAAAAATAATTTTTGTTATTGCAAATAATATCTGATCAATTTCAGTAAAACTATTTTATGTAAAAAATTTAATCGCACGGATCTACCCATAATACACTTCTTTTGAGTTCACCTCTTCATTTTCTCCTAACTTTTTGTTTTTCATCAGCTCCACATATAAGACCATGGGAAACAAATCCCTTAAGGCCTACGTCATATTTGGAGATGCTTTGTGGAGGGCCATTTTGAGGATAGGAAGGGGAGAATGTGCTGGGAAGGAAAAAAGTATGAGGGCTGGATTGGAATCTAGGGGTCAATGTGTCCAGGAGTGACGGATGTAGCAATTCGTCGCTCTCACTGCGGTCGCAAGGTGATGGATCGAGAGAGTCCGGCTGGAGAGTTCAAAAGGTCTCCTTCAACCAATCTCTACCAATCTGGCCCGCCACGCAGTAGGTGGGCAACCTCACTGCTAAGTCACTAAACGTAGAGAAACACTTGGGGTGACCTACGGCTGAAGCTTTTATTATCCAGTTTTGATTCCCAGTGCGGCAAATACTAGTAGGGTTTGTACATTCTCTTTATGTGTTCAACTCATCTAAAAAACCCCTTTCAGTTATTCATTTGTGAACACCTCATAATACATATTTCTCAGTAATCTCGGGGATTTAATATAAACAAAAAAAACGTCATAACTTCGTTAATCCGCAATTTTCTTTTACAATAATAAAACAGAAATATTTACAATTACGAATTATAATGGACATTTTTCGTAATGCTTTTTAAATTCCTTACGTAAATACAAACTTGTTATTTCCATTTAAAAATATGTTCTATTTTAAAAAAGATTTTTTTTTCATTATTCAACTCTTGCTTTATAAAAATGTTTTTTAATAATAGAACAAAAGATCCACGTTCGTAACGTTATTATGAAATGTAAAAACAAGTCAACCCACCTGAAATGATCTGACTTCAGCGTAATAACGTGACAATACTTTTTCATAAACGTTGAAGATTTAAATCACGTAATTCAAATTTTTCGATTAATTTACACATGTAGCGTGAAACGGCGTTATGCAAATCATCCAAGTATTATTATTATGTACATTGTTGTTTTTCTGAAGTAATTTCGAAAAAGTATTTTTTCTGACATAACAAAAGGCGTCTTACAAAGTACTAAAATAACTTTAATCTTTTGCAAAATGTACATACTTAGATCATACTTAGATCGTTAAGATCACGATAGGTTATATATTTAAAAAAAACATTAATAGTTTCGTACTCCGCCTACTGGTTAATATGGAATATTTTTTATTCAAACAGTTAGATTTAGCTTTATTATTACGAAAAGTGAGTATTTATGTCGGGGGAGACGAAAAAATATGCATTTTATATTTTAATTTTATAAGATTACTTCACTTACGCGATTGTTTTTATTGTTTGACAGCCACGTTTGGCCAAGTGAAACGGACTTACAAAACTTCAATTACTACAATATACAACTATTTACGTGCACAAAAAAGGTTATTAGGTTCTTAGGCTGGGTAAACTAAGTAATTCATGCGTACTTAGATTGAAAAAATTTCGCAAATATCAAATCCAAAGAAGTGGCGGCAAAGGCAATGTTCCGCTCCGTATTATCCATGCGTATCCGTGTATCTAACTTCGAATTCCGTATTATCCGATAAGCCGAGTAGTAAATATTTACCAAAAAAACGTAAATAATATAAACAATAAGTGTTAATATTTTTAATAGAAAAATCTCTGGAATGGTAGGCTCGACGGTCTTGAAATTTTGAGAGCTTTTTGTGGGTTTCAAGGACAACGCGACCATTGTCGGTTGTACAGCAGTGCTTTCAATAATTTAATTAAAAAATGTTATTTGATCCCTTGTTCTTTAAGAAAAAAAGATCCCATTGAAAGTGTTGAAATACGGACGAATCCGATGGTGGAGCGTATAAATAGATCCAACAAAGGCGGGCTTTATACCGTAAGAAATATAATAAACAATCAATTATATACGCGGTGTTCTCACTTCAAAGGTTACGGTCAAGAATTGCCGAAACGTATAATGAAAACATGCAATATTCCGAAGGAGATGCTTTCCTGCAGTAGTGTAGGCCTCGTCTATCCACGTAATATAGACAGGTAGATTATTTCGACGGTCCCGAAGAACAATGTCGGATCTGACAAAAAATGAAAATCGTTTTGTTTGTTTATTTATTGGCTTATCTTGTTAATTTAAAAGTCTGTATTTTCGAATTTTTAATGCAATGAGATGAAATGCCAAAGATCAAAACAACACTACGTTTCTTGATACCAAAAACAGTAAAAATGCAGAAACGATATTTTAAAAAGCTCTACTACAAATCTACGAAATCGCACATCCGACATTGTTCTTCGTGACCGTCGATTTATTCATCAGGTGGCGTATTTCATCAAGTAATTATTTTGTGAAAGAAGAATTTTGTAACTTGAATTCTTCTTCTCAGAATAATAATTTTTCAATGACAGAATAAATAACAATTGAACACCGATAAATTGGCAGATAACAATTCTTATTTTAAATTATTTTTGGTAAGCACCTACAATATGAAAGCACATTATAAAAAAAATGGAGGCATGCAACTCGATCTTTGAGTTACTTATTTAAAACACTTAATTCTATATTAACCATTACAAAAATAAATGGTATGTTATGGTGCTAAATCATCAGAATAGTAAAGCTAGTATCATAAAAATTGGTATATAATAGTCCCAGAGAGAGATTGAACCTACGTTATCAACAAAAAATCTTCCTTCTCACACGTCTTATATGAAAAAGTACTAAAACGACGACGTCACATACGACATCTCTCTCTGAAACTAGTATAAGAAAAACTTGATTTGTTTTGTAGATTTATGAAACAATCAAGGTACCTACCTAGTTTTTTTGAATGATTAGCCTTAAGAGGGTATTACCAGAGAATACCGGAAATTAGTCACTTTTAAATCAAATTCCAGACGTATTGACTCTTTTTTACAAATAACATAAATAGAACGTTATTTTATTTGATGCACGCAGTTTTAAAATTTTGAAAAACTAAGCATACTATTAATATACTAAGGTTGTAACGTTAGTCGTTGGCAGAATTGTTCAATTTTCAAACGATAGATTCTATTAAACAACACAAATTTCAAATCATATAATCAAACCACAAAATATATCAATACATAATCTAGTATTATAAAGTAAAACTTAAAATTGGAAAAAAATGACAGATTAGGCCCTAAAATGATAAAAATGTGGTTAATTAACGAAAACTCCACGTATCTTTAAATATGTTGAATTGATTATCTTAATGTAGCTGCCTACATATCTTATTATTAGGCATGTACATTGAAATATCTTATAGATGTAATTCAAATAATCTAATATTATTATGTGATCTATCCTAATGTTTCCTTAAAACTATATATATGTAATATGTATTAACAAATATTTCCTTGTGTATAATATTAAGAGTGATAAATTGTAGAACCTACAGACTAGCTGCCATATGACACCTTTGTGGGACTACCCTTATTTTGTACAAATGCATTTATAATAAATAAAAAAAGGTCCTCACAGTTTTAATTTTAGTTAAATTCAAATTATTAAAAAATAAATCAGAGAACGAGTTTTGTGACAAAAATATCGCAGTTTTCTATTTATTTAAGGTCTTACAATCTAAAATATTTAAAAAAAAATTTACCCGCTTATTTTGTTTGGACATTATTGAAAAATCATAAATACTTATGATCAAAAAATACTTCAAGAAGTACAGTATATTTAATAATTTATCATCGTGCATTTTGAGCATTTTTATTGCTTACTTGAATGTAGGTATATATTAAAGCAAGTTTTGAATGAAATAAATCGATATTAAATTTTAAATTTTAAAAAATTGGTACGGGGAATAATCGATCTTTCTCATTGGAACCTCCCTGTACTGTTGCAAACATTTTTAAACTTTTATTCTCAGCTGCTGGTCAATTGCTCTTAAAGGTTTACGAGTAGTTTAAGTATATATTTGTTCTTAAAAAAACCGTCGTGCATTCTCTGTATTCTTTGCCAAACTTAATTCTAACTCAGAATATATCCAAGTCTGTTAATACAGACAGGTTTATATTTGAAAGATTTTATGGTTTTATGAAGTGTATGAAAATCAATTTAATGGTATTCAGATAGCTATTATAACATTAGTTTTTTATAACCGTCATATACTTACCAAATTTTATGGATATCATTAAATGTTTAAGTCTGTTACGAATGAAAGGTATTTATAACTACTTATGGAGGTATTAAAACTAATATCTCTAAGTATAACACCTTATAGATAATATTAATAGTATTAGAAATATCTTTTAACAATTTGACACATTTAAACCGTTTAATTGCAAGGGATATCAATTTAAGCTGATATCACGTTTACTACCGAATTACAGCGTAGATCACTTTATATGAACCTTAAATAGAAAATGTTGTGTTACTTGTTTATTTAACGCAGGTATATTACCAGTCTAAGTTTGATTTTTAATTGGTGTTGAAATTGAAAACTGTAAACCAATAAATAAAGAACTTTAATTTTCTGGAGTTAGAAAAAAAATTGAAGCTTTACATAATAATGAAATGAAAACAAATAACTTCGCATACACCACATATATATGTATAACATCGACGGATCTGCCGGATCTGCCCTGATGATGGACACTGCATCGCTGTCCGAAACGTCGGCTAAAGAAGGAGGTAGCACAACACGGCATAACACCCCAAAAACAAACAACGAAAAGTATAACGTATTGTTTTAATTTAATTAAAAATGACGCCCTAAAGTGAATTTGCGAAGATTGAAGAAGTATTAATATAATTATTTACTTGTCAAGAAATACTCATTGTTTGGAACAAATACGTTAAATTTTACTAGCGGGAAATAGTAAATAACTAACAATCAAGCCATTTTCCTTATGGGTACACGGAGAAAAACGTTATTTGAAAAAACGATCATTTTAATAGTAAAAACGGGACTGAAGTTCTTACGAACAACTTAACAGGGTTTTAATGTTTATTGGCGGGAACATGTAAGAATAATTTGTTGGTATACGAAATTTCGTACGTATACCAACAAATTATTCTTACATTTTCCCGCTAATAAACATTGAAACACTGTTAATTTGTTCGTAAGAACTTCAGTCCCGTTTTTACTATTAAAATGATATTTTTTCGAATAACATTTTTCTCCGTGTAGATGGAGAGGACATACCGCTAGACAAATCAGTATTGGCACACACTCCTTACCTCATTCAATACATGGTCTCATTTATCTGGTTCACTTGATCGTACCATGATGTCTTTCTCGGGCGTGCCAGACTTTTTCTACCATTTTCATTTATGTCAGATATTCTCCGAACACTACGTTCTTCGTTAATTCGCTCTACATGCACAAACCATATGAGCGACCATTTCTTAATCTTACTCAATATGCTCACATCAGCCTTGCATTCTTTGCAGATAAGAATTATTTTAATTAACAAACTACTCGATAGAATGACATATAATAATATTACGATAATATTTAATACCTTGAATCGGTTCCAGAATTAGCATTAAAAAAACTACTTAATTAACAATTATTATTAATTTAATGGGAGTAATAAACAATTTGATTTTAGTTCCACCTACGAAACACTAGTAAGATTTATGACTTAATCAATTTGCAATTAAAAAATCAATTTAAATGCGTCCGGTAATAGATTAATACTTCCATCGGAAAATGCACGTGATTTTTTTACCGAATAATTTATAAATTTGATTTGTTTATATGAATATTATCTACCTTCCACTTCATTACAAATCAATAAATCAATTCTTGTTCTTACTATTAAAAAGGTGTTTTCAAAACACTTTTTTATGCGTTTTCAAGGAGTTAATACGTTAAATTGATCCAATCAAGCTCGATTAAATGATTTTTTTTCAATAAATAAGTTCCAACTCTACATAATACAACTATAAAAATGTCACTGTTGCAATTAAAAACACACTCACGTTTATTCTTCGGGCAATTGAAATGAACGTGTATGTTTTTTCAGAGTTACAATATCAATAATTAATTTTTCTTGAACCTGTGATAAGTCTTAAGTGAAATATAGTTATTGTTCATTAGCGGCACAATCAATAAACTCTTAGATATAGATTATAAAATTTATTTATCAAAGATTAATTTTATTAAACTTTCAGAAGCTGAGATTATTTGTTGTAAGTTAAATACATCCGTAACACGCTATTTTGAGATTCGGAAATTTAAAAAAATGTTTGTTCTAATTTTATTTTTAATACGATTTAAGGTCACAAAATATCTACAAAGACTCATCACGGAAACAAGCAATGCATGCGCAAATTTCATGATGCCCGAGCTCACCGTTCGTGAGTTTTTATGCTTTAGATAGATATCTAATTACCTATCATACAAACAGGTTTGTTAAGAGCGATTGACCAGCGGCTGAGAATAAAAGTTTAAAAATGCTTGAATTTGTACAGGGAGGTTTTTTAATGAGAAAGATCGATTATTCAACCTATCAAATTTTAAAAATTATAATTTAATATCGATTTATTTGATTCAAAACTTGCTTTAATATATACCTACATTCCAGTGAGCAATAAAAATGCTCAAAACGCACGATGATAAATTATTAAATATCGTGTGCTTCTTGTAAGTATTTTTTTATCGTAAGTATTTATGATTTTACAATAATGTTTAAGCAAAATAAGGGTTTAAATTTTTTTTTAAATATTTAGTATGACCTTAAATAAATAGAAAAACTGAGGTATTTTTGTCACAAAACACGTTCTCGGATTTTATTTTAATACACTAAAAGTTAAAATTCTTAAAACTTTGTTTACTAGATTATGTATTGATTTATTTTGTTGTGTGATTATATGATTTGAAATTTGTGTTGTTTAATAGAATCTATCGTTTGAAAATTGAACAAATCTGCCAACGACTAACGGTATAACCTTAATATATTAAAAATAAACTTAATTTTTCAAATTTTTAAAACTGCGTTTATTTGATAAAATAACAATCTCTCAAAATCAACTTATGTTTTTTTGTAAAAAAAGACCAATACGTCTAGAATTTGATTTAAAGGGGACTAATTTTTGGTATTCTCTGGTAATACCCTCAAGGTGCTATAAAATATACACAAATAGAAATTATATTTTCTGTTCTTTTGAAAGTAATGGGTAGGTATACACATTACATGAAATGTCTACTACATGAAATGAAATACTCTATAGATAACTCGGAAATACGTTATTTTGAATTTTTAATGATAGTGAATTATTTTTATCGTCGATTTTTTAAAGCTACGATAATGCCCGGTGTAAATTTTTAGAAGAATATCTATGTATTTTAACTATTCTTCTGAATGTTTAAATTCATTGAAATTATACCATTCTATTACTCCTTCATAATTTATTATACTTAAACATTTCTTTTTTCCCACTCTAAATTTCTATGGTCATGGACTTAAGGACAAGGCTCGTCCCCTGCTGGCGGTTCTGGGCTCCATGAAGAGCTGCGGACACCGATATACCGGATGTCAGTGATACTTTGTCACTCCAGCACATTGGTGACCTCCCTCTTATTCTTCTGCATTCCACTATGCCAGTGATTATGAGTTTCTGTGTGTTGAAGTCCTCAGTTTAGCGAGCCACTTGTCCAAAATATCTTAAAATACCTTGGAAGCAGACAGTCTATAATAATAATTACAATATTTAAACACACGAATGCGCAATTTAAAATTAATAAATCAATCATTGTGATGAGTGACTTTACATTAAAAATCATTGAATTCCAGCATCACGATAGGTGTCGCGACGGATCAATCAGCCGGCCTTAGAATTGAGACGTCCCATCTGCAGTCAGAGCCGGCTAGCAGTCGGTAGGTGACGGTGTGACACCTCGAGCCTCCGCCGCCACATTCTTCAGCTGTCAGTGGTCAGTCATCAGTGGTAGTCAACTGAGCGCTATGTCACATGCCACTGAAAAAAAAACGACGGACGGTGACAAGGTGACGGGAGATTTTGCAGACCTAGCACCATTCAGAGTGTCTTTAAAATACTCTACAAAATATGTATCTTGATATGTTGTTTGTACCTTATGTGTCTGCAGTTTGATTGTAGGATAATGGACGATTCACTTATAAGATTTTTTTTCAGACTTGTTGCAGGTTCAAGGTTATTTTTTTATTTATTTAAATACATGATTTATTGAAAAAACATACAGTTTATTGTGATATTTCACCCTCCATGCTAGGGATGACCCTGTGTTGTGGCGGGAGAATTTTACAGTTTGGGAATATACATTCATTAGTATTGGTTGATAATTTTCATTAATTAATACTGTGCACACAATTTTTATACAATAAATGCATCAAATAAAGAAATAGATATCCCAAACTTGGAAGCATGTGACAGTTGGCGTTGTCACAACTATCAACATGACGGATACGTCAGTACCTACAATTCAAAATTTTTCAAAAACTATTTGTGTACATTTTCGTGAGGTGCATAAAACGATTCACAGAACATCGGTTAAATACCACAATGCGTTGAAAAATAAATTAATAATTAATTAGGCAGACAGCAGGCAAGAATAATTTGTCCATTTTAACAAAATTTTGCGATTATGGACAACATTTTGTCCATTCGTATATCCAATTTTGGTAATTTATTGTACAACATACTGTATTTACTGAAAACATCATTATCATCAATTACTATATTATATGTAAATTTCATTATCATAAATTCATTGCTGCATTAACTGTAAACCTCAATGTCATAATTATTATATTATCAGTAAACGTACTTCATTACCTTAAATTATATAATCTGCATACTTCACCCGCCATAACATAGGGACATCCCTAGCATGGCGGGCGAAGTAACACAATATCTACACTAAGTATAAAATTCTTTTAATAAATAAATAAATAAATAATATAAAGATAAAAATACGCATTATTTTATACATACAAAAGATGGAGAAATAAGGAGATTGTTCTTATTTGCTTCTCATAAAACTACCTATGAGAAATAGTTCGAACACGAGCGAATTATGTATTATATTACAACAATTTGTCTGTAGGTATCTGTGTTTCTCCATAAAAAATAAATGAAAACTTTAAGAAGAAAATCACACGATTGAAAGAAAACACAAAAAAATTACGGATGCCATTACACGAAATCAAATTGAAGAATGCAAAACCAGAGCCCTTAGGATAAAGCTACCGAGCATAAAAATTTACATCTTGCCCTTTGAAATTCAGCATTATCAATGTCCCTGCCTCTGAAATGTATTCTCAGTAATAATGTTCGGCGCATTTTAATATGCCCCGACATCACGCGATGGCGACACGTTGATGAAAATAAATCCAAAAAATGTTAACCACGTTATTGATATTGTGTTTCGGGAGTCGATGTTATAAACGGAGACCCTGCACGCGGCTAGGGCAGCCCGTCAAAGCACTCCGCACGCCATCTCTGCTTAACCCTGGAGAAACTAAGCCTCATGATTAATATACTATAAAATTTGTTAATAGAATTTATTTTTATTTATTTTTTTTACATTAAGGCCCTGAGGAAAATAATTTCCCTCAGGGCCAGGGAGATGCTGTGTGGAGGGTCTTTTTGAGGATATGAAGGATTGAACGCGGGTCTTGAAGAGGCCCATGTTGTAGGAAGTAGGAAACACAGAGGCCGGCAAATCGTCCCACAGCCGAGCCGTTGAAAACAAGAGCGAGTCGTAGAAGCGACCCGTTCTCATGTGACAAATGTCAGCCGTGTACATATGTTGTGCGTGCGTTTGGTGTGTTTCCCGACTATGCATCGGTGCCGAGGGGATCAATAATGCTAGTTCCTCGGAGCATCTTCCATTGAAATACCGGTAGAACAAGGATATCATTCCTAACCGACGCCTGTGCTCTAAAGATTGCAATACGTGCGTTAAGTGCGTTAAGGAGTCGAGGGTGTTTTTCAGGTACTTTGGGGCTCCTAACCAGAGGTGGCTGCCAAATTCAACCATGGGGCGCACTTGTGATTTGTACAGGGTTAGCAGTTGTGTACTATTAAAGTATCTGCGGGCCCTGTACAGTACGCCCAGTTTCTGAGAGGCCAACTTTACTCTGGCTTCGATGGAGCCCCCGTACCTGAGCTGGTCACATAGAGCTACACCGAGCATATCAAAGTAGTTTGGTAGAATGCTACCGTTGAAGGATAAAGAACACCATCGTTTTCTACCTCCAGTTATTTGAAACCCATTTATAGGGATGGCGCCTTGACGTTTGAAACGAGAAAAGTCACAATAAAAATCGTTTCATATAAGTCATATTTTGATAGCTTCTATTTATATTTACTCCTTTATGTTCCTACTTGTATAATATAATAATTACTGCTATTTTACACACAACATTAATTACGGCAAGTAGGTCCAACCTATTTCATTAAACCTATTTAAAAAGAAGAAAGTACTTATTATTATAAGCAATAATTATTAGCCTGAAACACTCATCCACATTAAAAAACCTCCCGAGAAAAGATACATGCCGCTCTGATTGCCGATCAGGAACTGTATCCACTAAGCTACGGCGGCTTATCTCTTACCCGCCAAATGATTCAATATATACTAGTGTTTCATTCAACAATTACCGCTTATTTTAAATTTTTTCACCTGCAAACAACCAACTTTATTTTCATATGATAAAAGCATTGTAAGTGCTAACTTTGTCACTAGGTGGCGTCGAGACACATGATCTCTACATTTTTTGATATGAAACACTATTATATATTTAATCATTTGGCGGGTAAGAGATAAGCCGCCCTAGATTAGTGGATAGAGATCCTGACCGGCAATCAGAAGGGCGCGGGTTCCAGACCCGACGGCGGCATGTATCTTTTCTTGGGAGGTTTTTTCAATATGGATGAGTGTTTCAGGCTAATAGTTATTGCTTATAATAATTTTTACCCTTTGTGCTATGCATAAAAAGTCTTGTCTTAAACATAAGTTTATCAATTTAAAAAAATATATAACAAAGTACTTCGGTACCTACTTGCTTATTTATCAAGTATTTAAAAATATCTGGACTTTGTTTTGTAAAAAACAACCTGTTCCAAATTCCGCCGTCCAAACTCCACACGTGAATTATTTTTAATTTTATGTGATAATTTTTAGATTAACGTATTTTTTTCTTTTAAATATGTTATTTCTGTCTCAGGCAAAATTGCATAGGTAATATGCGAGACAAACGAATCGTACTTTAGGTAACAGAAACTGATTCTCTTATTCACAATTCAAAGCAATGCAAGAAAATGAAGCAACGACACATTTCATTCCAATGTAAAAATAGGAGTTAATGTAACTTTATTTTTAATTTATTTCTTTACAAAAGGTTCTGTAAAATATTACCTACCTGACCTATCTCACTATGGAGGTACTTGTTAACAAGCTAAAATACACATAATATTTTTCATGTGTATTTGTACCGTTAAGTAGATCGAATTCTACACTGAGCTTATTAACAACTCATAATAATTTTCCAGCGTGTTTATAAGGTTAATAAAATACGTCCATAAATAAATTTTGATCTCTTCAAGACACTTACGATGTTGCGAAATTGCACAGGAATATTCCAGAGCTTATGTGTAGGTATTAGTGACTTATCTGTTCACTTAGACTGCTTGTCGTAGATATTCATTATAAGTTAGTAACATTATGTTCACATGCACTAAACCTTGCGAAGCAAGTGACAGTTTTGCCGACTAGAAATAAAACCCTGGAACCTTACCAGGAAGTGAAAACGATAAGATTATTATAGAAATATGCTGACGTATATTGGGTGCCCTTAGTAATGACAGGGTTAATATTCTCGTGAACATGGCTGAGTTGAGATGCCAGGAAGATGCTGTGAGATGATATGAAGTTGTTCAGAGAACGCGTCAAACGAAGTGTGACAGGAGTTAAAGAGGCAGACCCTAAAAAAAGGTTCAGAGCGGCTAAATCCATTCTATATAAATCTAGCTATTTTAATGGGAGCTCAACGGCTTATTATACTAATTAAACATATTATTACATAACAGTACCTAAATAACGAAATGTCGATTGTTTCTGAAATATCTAAAGGTAAGTACGCTAAGTAAGCGACACATTAAGGTAGATTCATACCGGATAGACGTACGAACGCTACGCTACGCCTAAAAATATCTGAACTACTTAGAAACCATACATTTTCTTTGAAAATAGATGCTTCAGA
The DNA here is from genome assembly GCA_951813805.1 of Limnephilus auricula. Taxonomy (NCBI): domain Eukaryota; kingdom Metazoa; phylum Arthropoda; class Insecta; order Trichoptera; family Limnephilidae; genus Limnephilus; species Limnephilus auricula. The sequence goes on from OX638401.1 coordinate 22,730,448, forward strand.
CTCACATCGGAAACACGCATAGCGACGTGTGGCGAGTGTGATTCTGAAGCATCAATTTTCATAGAAATATGTATGGTTGCTTAGTAGTCCAGATATTGTTAGGTGTAGCGTAGCGTCCGTAAGTCGACCCTGTATGTACCTACCTTTACGATATCTGGACAACTTACAATCCATAATTTTTCTATGGAAATATATGCTTTAAGGTAGATACATACCTAATCGACTACATGTGAAATATTAGATATTAGAAATTAAAAACAGATGCTTCAGACTCACATCGGAAACACGCATAGCGACGTGTGGCGAGTGTGATTCTGAAGCATCAATTTTCATAGAAAATGTATGGTTGCTAAGTAGTCCAGATATTGTTAGGTGTAGCGTAGCGTCCGTAAGTCGACCCTGTATGTACCTACCTTTACGATATTTGGACAACTTACAATGCATAATTTTTCTATGGAAATATATGCTTTAAGGTAGATACATACCTAATCGACTACATGTGCATTGATACGCCTAACAATATCTGGGCTACTTACCAACATTTAGAGGCCTGCATTAATAGAAAAACTCTAACGGTGAGACATGCCGTCTTGAAATGTGCGTACTGTTTGTACAAAGAAATTACGTCAAGCGTTGCTCTATGTACGTTCAAGTAATATAAACAAATTAGATAACATACGATTGTTTAGTGTTGAAATAACTTTAGGACATTAATCCATCATACCCATGTTCCTTACCAAATATTCCTTCCTTGTGATTCCCTTCCTTTCACATCAAGGCCCTTACCCAAGAAGCAAAGAAGATGATTTAAAACACTTGAAAAAAGAACACTTTTGCACTTTTTTTTTTTTGAATAAAAACATTCAGTTGTTCTTGAAAATTCGACCAAGCTTGTACAAGCATTTCGCAAATCTCGCAAATAACAATAATATAAATATATTATAATTGTCGTGAAGACCATCGGGTCATCATCATTGGAAAGTGATTGTAAAGAAGAGCTGGGAACTGTCACCTCATCATCAAGGTAAGGGCCATTCCTATCGTTTCCTTCCTCCCTTGTCGATTTAAAAACACAATCTTATACACTCGTAATTTCGCCACATAATTTAGTTTTACAGTCCACACGGTGTCATCGGACACTTAACATTTTGATCCTTGTAGCCGGATATAAATCACATTCCCGCTAAATTACATATTGTTGTTTTTTAGCAAAAAATTCGCCAAATTGAATATTGTTTCAATTCAAATGATTGTGTTTTTAAACTCGCATCCTTTTAATTCCATTCCTGTCGTAAAGCTATTTCAACAATAATTCATTATTACGCATAAAGATTAATAATTAATTAGGTAATCATATTGAGATGATTTTGTTTGTATTTTAGGTAGCATTCGATAAGTAGGCATCAGTTTGAAGTCGCGTCGGTAACGTAGAGCCCTGTTAATCATAAATAAACCAATCGTCGGTAACGTAGAGCACTGTTAATGGTAACTGATGGCAACGTAGAGCCCTGCTTCCATAGATACGCAGTGAAGTTTGTTTATGATTTCGTTGTCAAGGTAAACTGTAAAGAGTGACAGTTTTTTACGCAGTTTTGTTATTGTTTTTTTTTGTTTGGTTTGAATATTTTTGGTTTTAAATATTCAAAAATGGCATCCAATTCAATTAAATATAGATTGTCAGTGCTGGATATGGAGAGTATTCGTGCGTCGGCTTTGAAAGCAATTCAAACAATGAATTTATCTGACAAAGATGCTTTCAAAATACGTTACACAGATCTCGTAATTGTACGAGAAAACTTTATTCAGGCTCATATATCTCTGGAAGCTACAAAAAAGGATGAGGCTGATGTAACGGTATTACAATCGAAATATTCGGAGATACAAAATATGTATTACGAAATACAATCATATTTTAACCAACTGTTTCCTGAAATATCAACAGTTGCAATCGACAATAAAACAATGAACTATAATTTGACTAATGTTTCGTTACCTAAGTTGAATTTGATAGTCTTTTCTGGAATTTCAACAGAATGGATGAATTTTATTAACACTTTTGACTCGTTAATTCATTCAAATAATTCATTAAATTCCGTTCAAAAAATGCAATATTTATTAAGTAGTCTCACTGGTGAGGCACTAATTTGCGTGAAGCATTTGCCGATTTCGGAAGGAAATTACTTTATTGCTTATCATATTCTAAAGACGAGGTATGATAATGTACGCCTAATGGCTGATATACACGTGGAGGTAATTTTGTCATCCCAGCCCGTAAAGGCTCATGACAATTTGAGGCAATTTATTTCAATGCTGAAAGAAAACATTGCCGCTTTGGAAGTTTTAAATTTTCCGGTACGTGAATGGAGTTTCATATTATTACATATTGTTCTACGCAAATTACCAAAAGAATTGCGTATTGATTTTGAGTTACAACATAAGTCGGAAAAAATTCCTTCATTCGATCTACTATTGCGGTTTTTGGAGGGACAATGCTTAGCTAAGGAAATGGCGTCAGGTATTATTCCGGAACATATGACACAAAAGGAAAATGTTAATAAAGTTCCATCAAAGGCCTATAATTTTAAAAGTCGTTCGAGCAATAATAGTAATGTTAATTCGTTTGTATCGAATATTGAAATCAAGTGTCTTGCTTGCAAATCGCCACATGCTCTTCATAAATGTGACAAATTTTTAAACCTTTCTGCAAAGGATAGATACTCATTCGTAAAAGAACATAATCTATGCCTTAATTGTTTGGTCCAAGGGAGACATAATGCGAAAAATTGTCAATCTCGCTTTTCTTGCAAGCATTGTCAAGCAAGACATCATACCCTGTTGCATTTTCCAAATAAAATGTTGGAAAATCCAGAACCTCAAGAAAATTCGTCGGAACCAATTGCTTTGACAACGGTTTACAATAAAACTAACACATCGGTGTTGTTATCTACAGCCTATGTTGAAATATTGGACAAAAATGGCGTTTTCAAAAAGGCTAGAGTTTTGCTCGATAGCGCCAGCCAGGCTAATTTCATTTCGGAGAATTGCGTCAAACGCTTAGGTTTGCCTCGTCAAAAGAAGCAGTCACTTGCAGTGCTAGGTATTGGCAACATTCCTACAATTAATTCCAACGGATTAATAAAAACACCATTTCGTCCCGTCGCCTCGAAGGAATCTGGTATTACGACAGATTTCCTTATTTTGAATAACATTTGTTCAAATATGCCGTCATCTCGTATCGTCGAGTATGAGTGGTCACACATCGCAGGACTCCAATTGGGAGACCCTACATTTTACATTCCTTCAGAAATTGATATCCTATTCGGAAGTGATATCTTTGCGTCGCTATTGTGCTCAGGTAAATTAATTGGCAATCAAAATGAACCTGTAGCCATTGAAACCAAATTAGGTTGGGTTTTGATGGGAAGTGTCAAACCATCAAATCATTCTATTAACTCATTTTTCACTTCAATAGAGGAATCAATAGATGAAAAACTTAAATGTTTCTGGGAAATCGAAAACGTTCCTCTTTTGAAGAAAATTCAATCGCCTGATGAACTTCGTTGTGAACAATTATATGTTGAAAACCATATTATTATTTTACCATTTAAGGGAACCCCGGAGAAATTGGGAAAATCATGACACAGCATTGACACGTCTCACGCATTTAGAAAGGAGACTGGATCGAAATCCTGATTTCAAATCCCAATATATTTCGTTCATGAGAGAATACTTATCGTTGGGACACATGATGGAAATACCATCTCAATCGCCAATTGTTGGTAATTACTTCATACCTCATCATGGAATAATAAAGGAGACGAGTTCTACCACTCGCTTAAGGGTTGTTTTTGATGCAAGTGCTAAAACGTCATCGGGTATGTCATTGAACGACATACTTTTGGTCGGTCCCAAATTACAAAAGGACATCGTCGAATTGATGTGTAATTTTCGAATACACAAAATCGTTTTTACCGCTGACATACGTCAAATGTATCGACAAATACTCATGGATAAGAACTCTCGCCGTTTCCAACGTATTTTGTGGCGAGAATCGCCTAGTCATCCTTTAACATTTTACATAACAGAACTTCCATCCCTCGCCAATCTAAGAATTGATCGCTATGTTACAACATGTCTACAAAGTCGTTGTATACTTGTTGGATTTTCAGATGCCTCTGAAAGAGGATATTGTAGAATTGTATATTTAGTTGTAATTAACAACAAAGAAATATCGAGCCATATTTTGTTGGCTAAGTCAAGGGTTGCACCCATCAAAGTGACATCTATCCCACGATTGGAGTTGCTTGGAGCAGTTTTATTGGCAAATTTGTTGACTTATTGTAAAGAAGTATACAAAGATAGACTTCAAATAGAAAGAATCATCGTTTTCACGGATTCGACTATTGTATTGGCATGGTTGAAGACACCTTCGTTTCTTTTGCAAACTTTTATAGCAAATCGTGTTGAAGCTATAATTGAAAATATACCGTATGAACATTGGTATCATATTTCCTCGCAAGATAATCCCGTGGATTTGGGAACACGAGGAGTTTTTCCAAATGAAATCGCTGAAGCACCATTATGGTGGTACGGACCTAACTTTCTATCATCACCTTTGGAAGAATGGTTACTAGTTAAACCTCAAACTATTCCCGCAGAACAACTACCAGAATACAAATCGAAAAACTTGATCTCATTCGTAACGAATGTGTCAACTTGTGACCAAGAGTTTCTACTGAAATTTTCTTCATTATCGAAATTATTACGTGTTATATTTTGGTGTCGTCGATGTATTAATAAATTACGTTCGAAATCAATTGGCACTTTCAACTTATTTTCCCCACTCTCTTTAAAAGAAAATAATTTATCTTTGGCTTGTTGCATTAAGCTCGCTCAAACTATTTATTTTCAACAAGATATAGACAATATACATTCGCATCATGTTTGTTCGACACAACTTCAAAAACTCGCTCCATTTATCGATGAAAATGGAATTTTAAGAGTCGGTGGTCGTATTCGTTATGCACAGGTCTCGGAAAATGCTCGACATCCTATTATTTTACCGAAGCAATGTAATTTGACAACTTTAATAATAGACCATTACCATCGTATGTACTTACATCCAGGTCCTCGTGCATTGCAATCCATAATATCATTAAAATATTGGATAATTTCGGCTCGTAACGAAATTTGACATCGTCTTGTGTATGCAACTGTCACTCGTTCAATTACCTGGCACTTTAATCCTCCCTCCGCACATCATTTCAACGGATTGTCGGAGGCTGGAATTAAGTCAACCAAACCCCATTTGAAACGGGTTGTGGGAGATCAAATCCTCACCTTTGAAGAACTAACCACAGTTCTGACTCGCGTCGAAGCAATTTTAAATTCGCGACCCATTGGAGCGCTATCGCCGGATCCATCTGAAATGGACCCGTTAACTCCTGCCCATTTTTTGATTGGGGCTCCCCTCGTTTCTGTTCTTGAAGAAGATTTTGTGGATGTACCAATGAATCGTTTATCGCGTTGGCAACTATTGAAACAAATGTCTCAACATTTTTGGAATCGTTGGCGGAAGGAATATCTACACGCTCTTCAACAACGAAACAAGTGGGCTACGACAAACCCTAATTTGAAAGTTGACGACCTAGTTATGATTGATGATTCGCAATCAGCGATGGCCTGTCGGACGAGTCGTTGAACTATTTCCCGGCGCTGATGGAATTATCCGTGTCGTTTCGGTATGTACTCCCCAGGGTGTTTTTAAACGTCCCGTGGTAAAACTGTATCGACTACCTATCGATTAAATATCTGTTTTGCTTAGTTTATAATTTTAATTTCGTTATTAATTCTACCATTTAATTTTGTTTGTTGTCGTTTTCTTTTTTGCTTTCTTTTTCTTTCGTGTCGTTGATGCACAATTATTGAGAAAATTATCACATTTTCTCAAGGCCGGCGGAATGTTTAGTGTTGAAATAACTTTAGGACATTAATCCATTATACCCATGTTCCTTACCAAATATTCCTTCCTTGTGATTCCCTTCCTTTCACATCAAGGCCCTTACCCAAGAAGCAAAGAAGATGATTTAAAACACTTGAAAAAAGAACACTTTTGCACTTTTTTTTTTTTGAATAAAAACATTCAGTTGTTCTTGAAAATTCGACCAAGCTTGTACAAGCATTTCGCAAATCTCGCAAATAACAATAATATAAATATATTATAATTGTCGTGAAGACCATGGGGTCATCATCATTGGAAAGTGATTGTAAAGAAGAGCTGGGAACTGTCACCTCATCATCAAGGTAAGGGCCATTCCTATCGTTTCCTTCCTCCCTTGTCGATTTAAAAACACAATCTTATACACTCGTAATTTCGCCACATAATTTAGTTTTACAGTCCACACGGTGTCATCGGACACTTAACATACGATAGGTAAATTACATATAGAGAAAGATATTATTTATTATTTAATTAATAATAAAATTTCGGTTGTGCGTGTACATTCAGAAATGAAGACCGAAGGGTAAAAACAAGGAATGTCAGTTTACATCATAAATTAAAGTAGGTATCTTTTACATTGTAAAATAATTTTGGCAACGACCATCGATGTCAAAAACTATGGCGGTCTATTTGATTATTTGTAGGCAGGCAAGAATCATGAAATAAATTAATTTTTTACGATAAAGCATTAAGCACTCGACTTCCAATCCGAAGATCGCGGGTTCGAACCCGGCGTGCGCAAATAAATTTTATTTGATTAATTTGTATTATTTCATAATTAATCAATTAAAAATAATATATGGTATATTTAATGCACATTATAGAATGGAAGATACTCTCGGTATCGCCCTGGTGTAAGACCACCATTCAGTATTAAAACGTTGCTTGAAATGGTGACCAGATCTGAATAGTCAGGTACTTTTCCACCTTCCTCTTCCCCATCGCCTTTCCCTCCCCACTACCTTCAACCTTACAACATACCCAAATAGGGTACATCGTAGTCTCACCGGCTCCAGACGGGGGCAATTGAGACTCTTGTGCGGTATTCATATACATATTGTATACAAAAAAAATATATTATAATATAAAAAAAATTAACAACACCGAACGACAAAATACCGAATTTTAAACATTCGATTCTGATCTTTACAAATTTGACTGAAATTGACATTCCTTGTTGCTTCCTTGTTATCATCAAACCTAAAGGTAATTCTTAAATATATAATTATTTTATATTCATTAACCACATCGTTGCTATATAATAATATAGCAACGAATTTATGCCGCCGGTTTTACAATAGTTGGTGGTGCAATTTTTGTACCTAACGTAGACCGATTCCTGGGTATATTTTTTTAAATCAATTTAAAAATATATATTTTTATCTATATATACAAACACATTTTTAAAAAGTTAAGTCCGTGATTCTTCAAGCGCTTCTGTAGTAGGTATTTGTATGTAATATAAAAGTACAAAATCGAAATTAATTATTCAATAAAAAGGGGCAAATCTGAAATCAAAACATATACAATATTCTATTAAAACATTTGAAAGAACTATATTACATTTAGTAGATATTTCAAACTTATTTACCTGTGTCATTTACTCGAGTTTTTTGCACGAAGACTTTGCGTGTCTTTTTTATAATCAAATCCAATGTTCCAAAGCATTTCATTAAAAAAGCATCTCTTATATTTCATTGTGTCACGAGGTTTCAGTGGTCGCCGGACATATTTATTGAGCTTTAAGTACAATAATAAATACTGTTAATTCGCCAAGAACTTTGGGCTCGCATTCCAAAGGGTGTTGTGTTCCGGAATGTCCGAAGGAAACGACCCGGAGGAATTTATCGTCCAATGAGAGAATAAGGGCTTCGATTTTATATTTCTGATCCAGAATTTGACAGCTTTGCATTTATGTTCAAGTTGCTTTCCTCGGAGGCAGCTCCATTTTTATTTTAACGACCAAATACACTTGTTTTCGTGTCATAAAATATTCAGTTAATTGGTTAATTCAAACATTGGAACTAACGATGAACCATCTTATGTTACTAAACATTCGGGATTACGAAATATACGTCCGATGTTTAAAAGCATTAATTATTTGTATGTTTTCATTTAGCTTGACATGTACCTAATCTCGATACATTAAGAAAATTAATTACCAATAAATAACTTTAATTATTAAACAAATCATTTTATAATGTGAGAAGTAGTAGTTATCTGGTTACGCCCACATTTCAACACTTATATTTCTACTCATCGAATCATTTACAAGATTGGTTAATTTAATATATAAAAAAAACCTATAATTCATAATGGAATTGATATTTCCACCAGAAAAAAAAAATATTGAGAGCTCATCGTTGTAGATTTTTCATAAAATCAAGTTTTCTATTTTTAATGGATGTTGGGTAATTATCACAGCACCACAGTACGCCGTTAGAGATTTTTTTGCCATCTCACATTTTATATAATACGATTTTCTACTTTTCATGGATGATGGCAAATTTTAAAGGCGTCATTTTTCATTTTTATTTCGAAGAGTGGTTGATGTACCAGAAAAAAAATTATTTTACGTAATGTTAGGTAGTAAAGAATGATGACGTAGCACAACATAACCTTTCTATTAATTTAAGTATTTCAATTATTGATTTTTTACCTGTCTTTGCAACAGAGCAATCTTATCTTACTATCTTACTAATATTATAAAGGCGAAAGAATGTATGGATGTATGTATGTTTGTTACTCTTTCACGCAAAATTTACTGAATGGATTTTAATGAAACTTTACAATAATATAGTTCATACAACAGAATAACATATAGACTATAATTTATAAATCCAGCTATTTATTTTCAATATATTGAAAATAATAATAATTGTTTAATAGAAAATGTCAAAATTTGAGAATGACACTTTGAAAAACAATGATTGTTAAATCAATATTCTATTTCAGAAAATATTTAAATTAGTGAATCTATTTGAAGTACTCGCCTAATATTTTGAATCGAATCAAGAATTATACATATTTTAAATACATAGGTTAAGAATTTTGGTTTAAACGTAGATGGGACCTAAGAAAAGAAAATAGATTACTCGAAGTACTAATCCTACGCAGACAAAGTCACGGGTAGAAGCTAGTACTAAATAACACTTAAAAGCTTAGACTATTTGTTTGAAGCTTTACAACCATTTTTTAACTCTTAAATTGGAGAGATTTTAATTGATCACACAAATAGATTTTATGCGTTTTGATAAATAAATAATCAACATCAATTCTTTAAATGATTACCTATATTCCATCCAACATACCTATGACATGTACCTAGTTTCATAAATAAAGGTGTGTATTAATATGTACACGAAACACGCTAGTGTAGTTGATATTTAATATATTCGTATTATTTGTAAGCCATTAATTATATTATTAATTTAGTCTAACATGTTTTGATCTCAAACATCCTAACTATAAATCTGAAAAATTACAGCAAATGAGTTCGCTTTGATAACCAGGAATCTAATGCTACATGTAAGTAAATATGTTATTAAATGGAATGCGATAAATATTAGGTTCGTGTTAGAAATATCATTTTAAACACGTTAAGTAACTTGTACCCAACACGAATATAATCTTGTAATGCAATACTACTCGAAACCGGAAAGAAAATTAAATAAAATTAAATTGATTCACGTAAAAATAATAGTATAAACAACCTGCTATCTGGGTTTGTTATTAATATAATTGTATGAAAATGTATAAATATTTGCATTCAGCTTTCCAATATGAAAACTGAATGCAAAAAGATGTATAAATTTACCCAAACAATTTTATCACAACGTATAATGATTATATGCATTGGTGTTAGAAAAACAAAATAAACGTATTTAAAAGCTATAAGTAAAATAGCTTGCCAGTTTTGTGGATAAAGAAAATTAAGAAAAAAAATAATGAAACACAAAATCGACTAATTTTAAATACAAACAATAAATAGGAATAATGTAATTTTTAAAAAATAATTAATTTAAAGTTTTTACAAATTTGGATTTTGCATTTGAGGCCAAAATAACCAACCAATCTGAAAAATTATTTATGTAATCAAATATCTATTATCGATTTGGGCTACTTCATTTAGTATTGTTTTAAATTACAAAATACTGGCCATTAAAGATTTTTGAAGCAAAATGTGCAACCATTTGTTGTAATGATAAATTTTAAAAAAAATCCAAAGTGATTATAAAAATAAAATAAATTATAAAATGAATACAAAAAAATAGGAAGCATTTTGTTAGATGCTAATTTCAATTACAAATAACCTATTTACGTCGGAACACAAATTTGTCGTTCATAAATCAAAATTACCAGAGCCGCCCAAGTTATAATAACCCCCATGATTATTACTACATATGATGTGAAAGTGAATGGTTGGAAAAACCGGGGTCGTCTGAGGACGATATGATTAGATCAGGTGAAGCAAGAGTAAGTATATACGATATAGGTTATTAATGTAGCAAGGAGTTGGACAAAACAGAATAATCTATACTTTCTGCTTACCCCTGTAGAGAAAGAACTTGATGGTTAGTTAGTTAGTTAGTTATTTAGCTATTAGTTATTTATATTTATTTATTCAACCCTTATGTAATTATTATAATTATTAATTGTAATTATTAATTTATAATTTATTATACCCTGATGTATGGCAGTGAAGCGTGGAAATGGCAGAGAAAGGATGAAAGTAGACTGAATGCTGTAGAAATGAGATCCCTGAGGCGTATGTGTGGTAAAACCATGTATGATCGTGTGAGGAATGTGGAGATCCGAAAAGAATGCAAGGCTGATGTGAGCGTAGTAAGTAAGATTAAGAAAGGGACGCTTAGATGGTTTGGGCATGTTGAGCGAATGAATGAAGAAAGGAGTGTAAAGAGAATTTATGACGCGAATGTGAACGGTATAAGAAGCCGAGGACGCCCAAGGAAGACGTGGCACGATCAAGTAAATCAGATACTTGAGTCGGGCCATGTCAAGAGTCAGAATAATAGAAGAGTATGTATGAGAAGATGTATGAATGTGAATGAGGTAAGGAGCGTGTGCCAAGACCGAGTTGTTTGGCGGTCCGTCCTCTCTGCCTACCCCTGCGGGGAAACGGCGTGATGGTTAGTTAGTTAGTTAGTTAGTTAGTTTATTCAAAGTGATACATAGGTCACCAACACTCACCAGAGAAGTAGCATACAAATTAATAGCTTTGTTGATAATACAGAATTTTTATACCCTTTCAAACATTTTCCGTTCTGTGGTCGATTTAACTTAACGATCTAATTTATATTCCAATAAAACAAAAAAATATAAACAATTAAAAAAAATGTAGCCGCTTTAATTAGATTTAGTTTTCCTCCAAAGAGAGACATACAAAATAGCATCATAAAATGCAGAAGTGTACCCGATTCAACGTCTTTAAAGCAGGAATGAAAGTATCCCCCTAAATTGTTAACATTTTAGTTAACATGGTGTTTTTATATATTTCAGCGATTTGGCACGGGGTCGTTTATGTACGAATAAATTGAAACATAAACTTCAAATGGAACCGTTCAGAACGGAAGCGAAATGGTTATACAAAGCTACCTGCCTAACCTGAAAAATATATTATAATATGAAAGAACTGGAGAGGACAGTATTTTTCAAATGGGTTATGAGATAGCTTTGTGTGTAGGTAAAGCCATCTTTGTAATGTCGGTAAAACTGTACAGACATAGTTCTATGATGCATCAAATTTCATAATATTGTCAAAATGACCATCATCCTTCTTGAATGATAGTCATCGTCATCTTTATGTGTGTTGGGTCACGAAGATGGTGGAGGTTTTCTGGGCTACTCGCATTCATATGTGACAAATCGCAACACTTTGTAATATCAGGAACTCTAGCGCGGTGCAATCGATAGGATCGAAGCAACTTCCGATGCTTTTATATATCAATGTCCCGAGCACGCTTTCACCGTTGACAGCCAAATCAATATTGACAGGGAATAAGTAATAAATTGGTAAACGCTGGCAACACTGAAGGTATATTCTATGAATTGACACTACGAAATGTCAGTATGTAAAAGTATTCATAAATTGGCAATGCTGATTTGAAATACTTACCTAAATATGCATTGGCAGTCCCCATTTACTTTTTTACAAAAAACAGGAACTTAATTTGTTAATCAGGTCTTTAGTCATATTTCAAACATTTAGTTTCTCAAAGATCAAACGGCATAAACGGGTAGCGTCTTAGTCAAATTATTTAAGTCTTGGATCACGTATAACACTTCTTTCAATTCTGAAAGCTCCCTTAGTTGAACTCCGTTCATTAATAAACCAGTAATTTTGAATAACGAACGACATTATACAAATAAATGCGTACATTGACAGTCAATCGAAACTTATCTGGTACTATGGAGTCTAGACTAAAATTTATTGGTCGGAATATTTATTGATCGCAAAACTGACCATAGATGACGAAATTGATCACTATCGAATTATATGGGGTTTTATCGAACGACCATGCTAGACCCCCTGATTATATTGTTTTATTCACTTTGTATTTTGACACTTTACAATTTTTTTTTTTATTATGCTGACACGAACTGAGCGTTGTTAGGAGAGAAACTTTTTTATGAGATCTAGCTTCTTTGGTGTATTGAAATGGAAAAGGGTGAAATCAGTCAAAAGTAATAATATATGTATCTCGTATTCGTGTCGGTAATTACAATTTAATTGACACCTATAATAAGGAATCTGTAATTTGGTGAAAATGAATAAATTGTGAAATAACACAAATCAATATAATAAATTTTACTTACTAGATTTGAACCCGTGACATTCGGATTGCTAGAGAGAGACTCTCCCCTCGACCACGACTGACCGTAAACTAATTTGCAATCACAGATCGACCCATAACCGAAATGGTTTAATTTTTGTACATAAAGGGCCCGGGATAATATGAAAAAACGTAATTCGAGTAAGATTATACAACTTTTGAGCACACATGCTTTTTGAATTGTGAATTATATTTCCGAAGTGTAAAGGTTGACTTCGGAACATTTGGGGATCAGTAATATCAAGAATTGTGCTGATATTCTGTACCTCAATTTTGGAATAAAAAGGGAGGCCTCCTATACTTGCAGAGAACTACAATCAAAGGTTAGTGTATCTGTTTTTCAATAGAAATTGTACAGACAGCCATTTTTCTGTGATAAACATATTATTGTTCGCGCAAATAAATTCACAATTATATATTTTTGGTCCCAGACTCATATTATAATTCATAATTATGATTGTTTGGGTGCATGGGGTGTAATATAATAGGTTTAACGTGGTTTGATTTTAGGTTTCTGGATGCTGAGAAATTCCAACCAAAACAACACATCCTCAAAACTTACTCCACCATTAGGTTTAACACGCAAATAATTGACCGAATTTATTATGCCACTTAGTCCAGTATTTACTGTTACAATTTATATTCATGAGGATATTTTTATAGCCACTCCCTGCTGGCTGTCCTTCGAGGCATCTGTACGCTGGAGAAGCATGTAGGTATTCATATTATTATGCACAAATTTGCATATTTCTACAATCAGTGAAAACGGCTTAAAATTACCTCAATTATTAGTATTCATGGATTTCTATAAATGTTTTGCCACACATGAGTAACATGGCTATGTAAATAGGTAAATGTACCCGCAAGGTTTGTTATTATGTTGATAAATAACCTGTGTATTACCTGTATCTACATAAAATATATCAGTACATTCTGTCTTGATGTCATGCAATTCTCACACTAATTAATGGTAGACTTACATAATTAAGGCTAACATTAATTTGGGAGGCCAACCACCTCCTGCCATAGGATATATCTTTTGGTAGCTTGGTGCCCGAGTTCATGGGTTGAGATTTGTTCAGGTCTTGGCGGCGGATTCATTTGGCCATCTAATGTGTGGCGGGCTGGATCGGGAGAGGCCGGTTGAAGGAGATCCTTTGACCTCCAGAACCTTGCCTTTCGACCACCATCGTGTTGGAGGGATGAATGCATACATTCATCACCTCCGGACATTGAGCTGCAAATTGCTATCCACCCCTCAAACCTTTTCCATTCCCATAACTTTCGCTTCTTTCTTTCCTCAAAAAACCCTTCACATAGCATCCCCAAAGATGAAATATGCCCTGAGGAAAATCATTTTTCTTGGGCCACCAGAGTGGAAATAACTTAAAAGAATAATAAAATAAAATTCACTGTTATTATAAAGTTACTGGTATTTTCTTGAGTTAAACTAAATAATTAAAATAAATACAAGAAATGTTTCATTATCGATCGGTTATAAGATATAATTTAAAACTTTGATAGGTAAAAACTGACGATTACATAAAGTGTACATCATAGATTTCCAACTATTATTATTGGGACCATATTGGAACATGTAACAGGTTTTATTTTGATGCGGAAGAATAACCAAAGAAACATTGTTGAGTTGAATTTCGACTATAAATTGTCTCTTGAAAGTTTCAATCCTATGCACAAATATATTCAAACAAAAAAATTTTGCCTGTACTTATGCCATAACAAAGTTCTAGATATATGAATAATGGTAGATACATACTGGGCCGACGTACGAAGGCTAAGCTACGCCTAACAATATCTGGACTATTAACATTTAAGGAACGCTTAAGGTTTATTTATTTAATTTTTGTAAGAAAAGCTCTATTTTTATAACTTTTGAAGGTTATTCCGATCAATGTAATATATGATCGAAGAAGAAGATAACACTAATAATATAAATTAAAATATGAAAATGAACAAGACACATAAAAAATAAAAGATAGAAAATATTTTTTCAATTGACTCTTGAAGTTGATCATTCGGACCATCAATGCAATTTGAGGTGGTCCACAATGCGTGATTGGTCCGCAAGTTCCAAGTTGCCCACAGCAAGCCATTTTCAGTCGAAAAGCTTAAAAAATACACTGAAACTAAAATTTATACAAAATCTTGAGCTTTCGTTAAATGTTCCATAAGCCGCCTCACTTTTAGTCACAGAATTTGGAGATTACACTTTATTTCAACAATTACTATAAGAAACAACTATTTAAGTGCACAAAATAGGTTATTAGGTTCTTAGTTTGGGTAAACTAAGTATTTATACGTATTCTCAAAGCCTTTTTTTAAAATGATAGATTTTTCAGTTTTACGAAAGCTTTTGAGAAAAGATTTTGAGAATTAAAATAACGATTTTTTCAACTTGTATCTTATAATTTCGTGAATATTATTTTCGCGAAGCATTCCATTTTTTTATACATTGGATATCAAATATAGGTTCTAAAAATATACAGGGACAAACTTGACCTTATTTAACTAGTGATTGCTGACATTATTTAGAGAGAAAAATATAAATGAAATTTTGTTTTCCGGTATTTTTTTTTAATAGTGTACCGCTAAACCCCTCACTCACAACCAACTGGTGTAATACCGATAGATTTAAAAAATATTTTAAGTAGTCGAAAAATAAACATCAAAAATGTCCTTTAAAACCCAGTGTATAATAAAATAAATAAATAATAATTTTTATATTTTACCATCAACAAATTAATGACTTAAGATGATACCCGGTGGTGCAGAAATAGATTTTACTAAAATATTGCTGTCACTGTTGCTCTTACTCCACCGGATATTGAGCGAAAGGGACAATGCACTGACACCTAACTAAAATAAAGGTTTTGTATTCCCCACTTTTCTCCTCCAAAAGTGGACTGATTTTCAATTTTTTTTTTTACCATCTACATAAGAAAAAACTATTATATGTCTGTACGTTTTGCTTTTTTTAAAAAAAACATTGTCTGGTTTGTATACTGAACATCTTTTGACGGCGTTTAAACCAGTCAATTTTATTTATTTTTGGAAAGTCATAACTTCTATAAAAAGTAACTTATCAAAAAAAAACAAAAAGTACCGACACGCTAGTAGTTGATATCTATTTTATGCAAAAACAATATTTTTTCTAGGGTTAAAATCCAGAGAGATAAATAGGGAATACGTTTGTATGGAAAAATCACCGCCGGGTATCCCCTTAATTTTTACAATATGAAAAATTATAGTAAATGTTGAGGTAAGTAAAAGAATTACCTTTTTTTGAAGGCTGGAGAAAATTATTGTTCGTTTATTATGTCATTATATTCAAACAGAGACATAATACACTGTTGCTGTTTCAGAGTGCCAAAATCTTACCTGTTAATTCAGCATATATTTACCCCGCAGCATAAAGATAAATTAGAACATAAATATAGTACTAGATTCACGCGCAACGACGGGTTAATAGTTCCGAAATTTAATAATAAGTACGGACAGAGAACGTTTGAATCAACACACCGAAAATATTAAATTTATTACCTGATACTATAAAGCAATGTAATTCTATGAATAAGGTTAAATATATGGTGAAAAATTGGCTATCGGAAAAAAATATTTATATGTGAAAAAATGTATAAAAAAATTTATGAAATAATTATTCTTTCAATAAAAAAAATAAAAAAATTAATGATATTTATATAGGAGAGGAAAAAATACATTGATTTAGTCTTTCAAACAAAATAATCACGTACTGCAAGCACGCAACAAGATAAACTCCATTTCAAGAAAATAAATGCGTTTATTGCAATCTATTAAATTAGTGAGAATTATTGCTGAAATAATTGCAATGACGGAGGACCTGTTCCAACAGTCCTATTCAATCATAAGAAATCCCTTTGAACATGAAATTAAAATAACCAATAACTTTAAAATGCTACTTTAAACACACGTAAGAAAAACAGGATGAATGCGAAGACCATCGTAAGCGAACAATTTAAAACTATGAAAAACTTTTACGAGTTATATGAAGTCTCTTTTGAAGCCATGTGTTGCCAAACATCTCGTACATTTAATTCCATATTCGAAATTAATTTATCAAAATAATGCGTAATAAAGTAATTTATTAGAACAAAATACATTGCGTAAGCCTCCGTGGTCGAGGGGTAACGCTCTAGACTCGCAATCCGAAGTTCGCGTGCTTGAATCCCGGCGTACGCAAAAAAATTTCATTTAATTCATTTGTGTTATTTCACAATTAATTAATTAAAAAATAATGTATAATATATTTGCGGCACGTTCCAGAGTGGAAGATACTCTCTCGGTGTAAGACCAAAATTCAGAATTGAAACGTTGCTTCCTTCCCACCTCCTTCTTACCCATCTCCTTCTCCTCCCCACTACCTTCAACCTCACAACATACGAAAATTGGGGATGTCATAGTCTCACTGGCTCCAGACGGGAGGAATTGGGACTAGTGTGCGGTATACAAAAATAAATATTTTAAAAATACTGGAAAAAAAAATTTACCGTTCGTCTGAGTTTTGTCACGTAATATTACACAAAGAATGTCAATGTCTTTTTGAGGTGATTATTTTCGTTGAACGAGACTTAATAATAGTTTCGATCCTCTCTAGTAATCTTTAGACACAACTGAATCTCTGTATCATTAAATTGTAAATCTCGATGTATGAACTAAAGAAAACTACGATTTTTTTTTTAAATTCTAGTACCTCCATATAACTTTAGTGGTTCTTCGGTATATTATGTTTTGCATAAAATTTCTATTTGAATTATGTAAACTATTTTGTTGTTTACTTTTATATTGTTATCCTGCAAAAATACCATGTCTATACTAATGAATGTAATATTGTCTTATTGATATGTAAAATGCAATTTAGGTTAGAAATCTACATTAGAAATTAATAATTAATAAATAATAATAATTTCCTAAAAGTTGTTAATAAAACATAAGTTGTCCTCTCCTAAGCACGAGCTTCTGCTTTTTAGGAGAGTGTTTAAAATATTATATTATGTAAAAAAAATTAAAAAAACATGTATATGTATTTTTTATATCAAATAAAAAAATAAAAATTGCACATTTTTGTTCTTAGTACTAAAGAATAGTAGAGTCCTACTCTCCGGATGTAACAAATTAATGTGCCACTTCAAAACTGGAAATTTTTCTCTATCTTTGTAAAAAAACGCCAGCATTTACGTAACAATAAAACTATTTGTGCAAAAGACATTAATTAATTATCAAGCTTTTAAAACAAAGATGGCGCAGAACCGATCCTTGTGGGACACCATCATTTATTGCATGTAAGGTAGGGGAGAATTCTGAATATGTGTATTTTTTATCAGTGGCGGTCCCTTCCTCAGTGCATTTGTGCACTGCGCTGCCGCAAATTCAATGTAACATTAGATATATAACCGTAATAGAAAAAAATATATAATAGCACAGTATTAACGAGAAAATATGTGCGCCAAACATCGATCAACCCGTGAAAGATTCCCGCCATATTGGCAATCCGTACTAGAATTTCACGCATCCTACTGCCGCCGTGCATATTCCGATATGCCGAAGATGACGTCACAAATCACGTTCCCACTGTGGGCATTGTCCTAAGCATCTCCTAACCGTGAAATAACTGAGACAGTACACCGTCCTATGGGACGACCGTGCATTCGCGGGACATGCGCAGAAGCATCCTTGACGTTGATACTAACGTTACACATGCGTTTTACCAAACGCTTGGAACAAATTAGTTAGGATTATCGGATTTGTAACTAATTAACAATGTTAGATGTTTTAGCGCTACTTGACAATGGGATCGGTTTATTTATGACAGTATGTATTTAGTATTGGCGGGAATGGTATATTTATGATATTGGCAGTGCCCGGTTTTAATGAGTTATGTTCTTTAAAAAACAGTTAATCAAAATGCGATTGTTTTTGAAAACTAATGACCCGCCAAAACCATTGTTAAATATACCTATAACAAGTTTGTAAGGTTAAGGCAAAAACTGTGAAAAGGGTATCTAAAAAATAACTTTATTCGAAAGTATCAGGCTTTGTTGATGAGATGATGAATAATTTCATCCCTTCCACTACGGTGCAAGGTGATGTTTCGAGAGAGTCTCCCTCAACCAGTCTCTCCTGATCTGGCCTGCCACGCAATTGGTGGGCAGAAGACCCGGACAAACCTCTCCTCATGAACCCGGGCACCCCTGCTAAGTCACCAAACGTAGCGAACGACTTAGGGTGACCTACGGCAGAGGTGTTGGTTATCCAATAAATAATTCCCATACCCGCTTACCAAATTAAAATTTACCTGTACATAGATACATGTTATCATTTTTTAAGTGAAATGCACTGCTTTCAAGTTCAGTCACGGGCCGCCTCTGTTTTTTATATGTATTTAAAAAAATAAAACTGTGTTCTTGTGAACCACCATCAAGTGCA
This sequence comes from Limnephilus auricula, assembly GCA_951813805.1. Taxonomy (NCBI): domain Eukaryota; kingdom Metazoa; phylum Arthropoda; class Insecta; order Trichoptera; family Limnephilidae; genus Limnephilus; species Limnephilus auricula. The sequence goes on from OX638401.1 coordinate 22,749,786, forward strand.
TAAGTTGTGCATTTGCGCACATCATGCTCAAGCTTGTTAGGCTGCTTCACACTACCCCGCGCGGTAGTAATTGGGATGACCGCAAATATAATAATCATAAATTACTCCCAAACACCGAACTACTTCTTTCCTTCATCTTCTCCTTGCCCTTCTTTCCTCGCATGTCCGCAGTTCTGGCGCACAAATTATTTGTTCTCGTTTATACGCAATGACAGCGCGCATTTTATTGCACACTTAAAATATGTAACATATTTGAATTATTATCGCCCCTTCTGTGCTGAGGGAATTTTCGGCATCAGATTAAGATGAAAATTTTAATGGACTGGTTGACACCTACATTCCTGCCTTCGAACTTATATAATATTTATTTTGTGGAAGAGGCCTGCCGTAGTTATTCAAGCAAAAAGTGAAAAAAAATCATAACACAAAATTAGACATGGGTTTCAACACTTCAATATCAATTTCTTTCTTTTGCCTTCTCTTGAATCATTTTCATAAAATTTTTCTAATATTGTGATAGTATTTTAAAAAGGCCATCGCAAGAACGTTACGATTATGTACGGTGGTATTTCACCAGAGAAACGTGCAGCAAATATACTAAATATTATTTAAATAATTTTTTTTTTTTAAATAACACAAATTAATTGAACTCTCAACTTCCGGATTGGTAGCCAAGGATCGTAATTAACAATGGCGTCAATGTACGGTAAGTTCTAAAAAATAGTTTTAAAAAAATTATAATATTTTAATTAATGAAGATAATATTAGCGAAAGCCAATCGATAATCCGAAACAGAAAAATCAGAAAAAGATAAGGATACATCTGGGACTCGAACCCAGGAATACGTTGGCGCAGTGGATAGAGCGTTGGCCCGGATTGCCAGAGGTCCTGGGTTCGAGTCCTAGATGTATCTGTATCTTTTTATGATTTTTCTGTTTCGGATTTTCGATTGACTTTCGCTAATATTATCTTCATTCATTAAAATATTATAATTTGAGGTTTAACTCATTAAGTTAAAAAAAAAAGAATAAATGTTGTGTTACATTTTACCAGTTATTTTGTTGTTTGGATTCATAAGTAAAAACCAATGTGCATTCCCTTTGACTGATTATTGAAAGATAAAAAATTTATTCGCTTGAGTTGAATCGAATATGGTTGAGCTTAAAGACAGAACCGCAGTGCCTTAAGGTAAAATGATGTTACAACCGCTATTACAATGTAAACTAAAGAGAATAGCAAAAGTCTAGAGGATGATAGAGTTTCCAGGGAGTAATAGAAAATGTCTGGATGATTATTGTTTATGACAAATTTACGGGGAAAATATAATCACATCGATAATCTCAACTCTCAAGCAACATATTGATTTATGGATTTCACAAGTTAATGAATTCTGCTCAGGCAAGTTGATAATGTAATGATTGGTTGTTTAGTGTTTATGTTCGGTAGTGCCACAGTGCTTCTAAAATATGAGCTTTCGCGTAAAGGTAGACTGAAAATGTCGATTGTATCCAATTAATCGGTACTTTAACGCATCAAACGAATACAATTTATTAAGGGTAAGTTTAATATAACTCGTGGAAGATCAGTGCATATTATATTATTCATACCACTGATATAATTATGTTTTGAAGTCCTATAAAATTCAAGATGACTTATTTGGAGGGTCTCAAACTTACGTACGTTCACAATAAAATATATAAATTTGTTTTAGAGCACTTTAATTTTAATTACACTCTACCGGTTTCGGAAGAACCCTTCCTTCGTCAGGAGAATATTAAAACTAACCTATGATACAAAATATTGATAGATATTTATTTATTTATTTATTTATTAAAGAATTTTATACATAGTGTACATATTGTGTTATTTCGCCCGCCATGCTAGGGATGTCCCTATGTTATGGCGGGTGAAGTATGCAGATTATATGGGTAATGAAGTACATTTACTGATAATATAATAATTATGATAATATATACCAAACATTTAGGTGCTGGAGTGGGAGGTCAAAGGGGGAGGGGGGTAGTTGCGGGAAATCCAGCAATAACAGAGCGGATTATTGGAAAAATATCTAGAATGGGACTAAACGATAAATTAATTTGGTTATTCAATATATTAGCGTTATTATTTAGGGATTTTTTAATTTCAAGTGCTTCCAAGTTATCTAACTTTTTGCTTTTATTATTACGGTGAAGAATTTTAACCCCTGTGTCCTTATTAAAAGTATGATTGGTGGAAATAAGATATTTACCACTGCCTTCTGAAATTTTTTAACATGTTTTTAAAATGATAATGCATAACCATCCCAACTGATCAGAAGCTTTGGAGATATGGCGTCCCCAATATTTATTAGGGACTGAAAAGGACAAGGAAAAGGGAAAAGGAAGGGTTGGGAAATTGGGAAGTACTTTTTAATTCATTTGTAGTAACCATACTACAGCTAACATAAGTCAATTTAACAGGTGTTTATGGGTACCGCCGACCCGGGACCTATTTATTGGATATCCAACACCCCTACTATATATCACTTAAGTTGTTCGTTACGTTTGGTGACTTGAGCATGTGTGGGGTTTATAGGTTCATGGGGTGAGGTATGTCTAGCTCTTGGCGGAGGACGTCTTTTGTCAACCTACTGCGTGGCGGACTGTATCGGGGTAGAGTGATAGAAGGAGAACTTTTGACCTCTCCAGCCAGACTCTCTCCACGTGGGAGGAATGGATTCATAAGCACGACTTATATTAAGTATGTACAAAATTTGCAATCCTCTATCATAAAACAAATTGTAACATCCAATATTTATAGACAAAGACACAATGTGCAACTCTTATACTGTGCTGAGGGCCTGCTACCAATAAAATGTATATTCTGGTTTCTTACCATTGAGGATAAATGGGACGATAGCACTTATAAGAAACCACTGGTACATAGTCACAGCACACGTCTTACAGAAAAAAAATGCCTGAAAATACCTAAAATAACAAATAAGCATGGAAGCCGAACGCTGGAGTACTGTGTACCAGTGATCTTTAATAAGCTCAAGAATAAATTTACTTTTGAGGAAAACGAAAGTTTAAGCATGAGAATTGTAAAGATGTGGCTTATGAATGAGAGATCCATGTATCTGTAAAAAGACAGAGTAAACAGGGAAGAAAGGGAAAGATACCGTAAAGAAGCTTTACTTCTAATATAAATGTATGTATTTTTTTTTCTTACCTCGTAATTTTTATTATCATCTGGAAAGCAATGGTTTGCTTACCGTAGAGTATAAATGGTGTTTAAATGTATATTATTGTGTTGTGTAAAATGTCTGTGTAGTTGGTAATTTTGGTGGACTTTTAAATGAATTCTGTGTGTGTGTGTATAAGTATTTTTTCTATTTTGTAGAATTTCACAAAGTCACACTTGTATAATTCTTATTGTGTTTTATTCTTATTGTATATATGTTTTATTCTTATTGGTAGAATTTGCAGACAAGCAACCGTGTGTTGGCTTCGCGGAACTACCTATTTGTTGCCTAAACCTTGTACTTTGTTTAAATGTATTATTTTTGTTAGAAAAAAAAAATACCTTCGTCACTCCTGAACACGTTGACCCCCAGATTCCTACCTACCCTTCATATCCTTTTCCTTTTCAGAACTTCCTATCCATCTTTCTCCACACAGCATCCACAAAGATGACATAGGCCCTGAGGATTTTTTTTCTTTAGGACCTCTGTACATAGATAATATAAAAAATATATCTTTTAAAAGCCATTGCTTGAATTATTATCATATACCGTTTTCTTATAAATGCTTCATTAACTGAAACCGTCGATAAGTTTTAAATTATCAATAGCTAAAAATAATAATGAAGAAGATTCTAATAATGAATGCCAATGTGCATTATGAAGCTGTTTATATCCGTTTCACTTGCCTTAGTTCTCTGTTGTAATGTGTTAACACTAACACGGCATAGAGGATGTAAAATACTTATCTCTTGAAAAGCCTTTCACAAATAATTATGAACAGTCACGTTTACGAGTCTGCGGATCACCTGTCATATAAATTTATATGTATGTATAGGTAAATTCGTGGTGCCCTTAAAAACCACTTCGTTTTTGAAATACAATAAATGAGAGTGAAATTAATAAAATATCAACATGAGAAAATATGTACTTAATATTTACTACATCGATTTTCATAAAACAATGCTTTATTTCCTACTCACACACCGCAATTTTTATTGTCAAGTGAAACGTGAAAACCGTCAAATAATATTGTTTCATAAGGCAATCAAGTTTTTAACCCGACGAAGGTATGTCGAAAAAAAACTTCTTACTGAACAGTATTTATCATTATCATATTATTTTGCGCCACGACAATTAAATTATTATCGTCAAACGCATAAAAGAAAACTTTTCCCTGATGCAGCAAAACTCTTATTGGTGAGTACTGGCTTCATGAAATATTTTTGTGTGAAATTTATGGGTAAACACTCTAGTTTTTACTTTTATTTATTTATAGCAATACAATACAGAATGATCCTTTGTCTGTACAACTGGGAAGGATTCCCGTTTCAGGACAGCCACATTGTGTATTTAATACATAATATTCTTACACCATATCTGGCGATTCTGTCAAGACAGCTTTTGAGAACATTAGTAATTGCATTCGTAGTGACGGGATGGTTTCTTTATCCTTGAAAGAATCGCCATGATGTAATTTTTGCCAGGGTCATTATGGATAGCATAAGTAATTGCATTTTGAACACAATCATGAATGGTTTCTTTCGGGAGATCACAAGTCTGAGATTCTTTCCAGGGCATTTTGGAGAACATTTACAATTGCGTAGTTAGAATTTCCACATTTTTAAACCAGTATAAGACTTATGAATCCTAAGGTACTATATTTTTTAGAATTTCCTAAGTGATGGAAATTACACATTACAAAATCAGAATATACGCCGTATGACATATGAATTTCCAATTTATTAGATAGAGATTTTCGAATCTGATTTTTGAAATGGCTAGTCTTTATTTTACAGTAATCGAAAAAAACCACGCAAAAGATTTGTAAATTAAAATTTAAATAATAACAACAGTAGAGGTTAAGTTATGAATATTATATCTAGAAATTAAATTAGGCTTTATATAAGAATCATATATTATAAGATATGCTAATGTTCTTGGTGTATTTTTGAACAATCCCAACGTTACACTGTAAAATAAAATTTTGACAGATTAAAACAAAAATTGACGTATGTTTTCAGTCACCATAATTAAGCAATACAATTAAATTTAACAACTCAATCATTTATCGAATTTTTAGCGAGTAATAACTCAGCATCAACACACCACCACATTGAAAAAATAATGCCATATACTGGTTTTACAGAACATAATAAGTAGTATGGGGTACCCGGCATAGCCCGTGGTCATTACAGCCTTTTCGAATGCCCCTCGGATTGTAATTTATGCTCGGAGCGTGTGCGCGGTGCCGCAGTAATTCATGTGTTGGTGCGCACGCGCGGGGCGGTGCACATTGCACATTGCGCGGTGCCATTGCTCAGTGCCGCGGGCTGGAGCGACCAAGCTAAGGATTAACGCCAAATCTTCGGAAAAGGTAATAATTAGCAGGTAATTGCATCTCATTTGCTTATCTTGGCTTTAGAAATGTAAGTGCCAAACAATAGCAGAGCCTAAGAAAGAAAGTAAAGGTCTTTATTAGGGCTGACTCTAAAAATTTATAATTGAAGATTCTCAATGTATGTAGAAATTAATACATTTTAAGCTGGTAAAAATAATAATGGGTGTAATATAATTATAGCCATACGAATTGCTGGTTTTGAGAATCGTCTACATATCTGAAATAATTTATAAAATTGAAGAAGAAGATAACACTAATAATCTAAATTAAAATATGAAAATGAAAAGATACAGTAAAAAAAAATAGCGGTCGCATCTGGGACTCGAACACAGAACCTCTCGTCTTACCGGGACGTGCGCTTTTTCCAATCCAGCCATTGCAACCTATGATAAAATCGTCTATTTTGTAAACTCATATTTCTATATCTTCGACCAATTTTTTTCATACTATCGGCAGCTACCTTTTTTCATTGGAAACAAATGTTTAAAGAACGTATTTTTTAGCTAGATAGTGTCTCGGATAAATATATCGAGAATATTTCTTGTAAAAATTAAATTTATAAAATATTATTGTAGTGTCAGCAATCTAATAAAATTTAATTTAATGTACAATGTACAGTGTTTGGTTTTTTGTAAAGAATGCACTAATCCACGTATCGGGGAGCTGAGATAAAAATAAGGTTGGAAAATCATGGCTATTTAGGTCTAGTCACTTAACACACTTAACAATTTCATGCAATAGATATTTCTATTCCATATGGTGGTCTCTCACCAGGCCGAAACAGGTATTTACTTACAGTATTTATGGTTAAATGGAACTAGAAAAAACCGTACCTACTTACGTAAAAATCCCATATAAAATTTTTATTTGACATTTAAGCTCGAAACTGCCAGATCCAATGAGCTTATTGCTCTACCACGGATGACCTCTTGTATTATGTAAGCTTTTTGCTCTACCACGGATGACCTCTTGTATTATGTAAGCTTTTTGCTCTACCACGGATGACCTCTTGTATTATGTAAGCTTTTTGCTCTACCACGGATGACCTCTTGTATTATGTAAGCTTTTTGCTCTACCACGGATGACCTCTTGTATTATGTAAGCTTTTTGCTCTACCATGGATGACTCCTTGTATTATGTAAGCTTTTTGCTCTACCACGGATGACCTCTTGTATTATGTAAGCTTTTTGCTCTACCATGGATGACCTCTTGTATAATGTAAGCTTTTTGCTCTACCACGGACGACCTCTTGTATTATGTAAGCTTTTTGCTCTATTATGGATGACCTCTTGTATTATGTAAGCTTTTTGCTCTACCATGAATGACCTCTTGTATTATGTAAGCTTTTTACTGTACCATCGATGACCTCTTGTATTATGTAAGCTTTTTGCTCTACCACGGATGACCTCTTGTATTATGTAAGCTTTTTGCTCTACCATGAATGACCTCTTGTATTATGTAAGCTTTTTACTGTACCATCGATGACCTCTTGTATTATGTAAGCTTTTTGCTCTACCACGGATGACCTCTTGTATTATGTAAGGTGTTTTTAATTTTGTTTTAGTTCACTGTTTTTTGTTATTTAACCCATGTTTATTAGAGACCAAAGAGGTTTTGTATCATAAAGCATTCATATTTGGATGTAAATGCACGGTTATTGTCTCCAAATAAAATTATTCGGCGGAGATGTCAGTTTTTCAAGAATTGATTTTCTGGAATATAACCACCCGAAATATTTTCACAATCTGGTCGCAGAGCCAAACCCGTAATCCTTGACATTGATTGTCAAAAGCAATCAATTTACCAAACAGCTTATTAGTCAGAACTAATTGATTCGGCTTTTTTCAACCAAGGGTGACTTGCAAATGCATCTCTTGTTATGAATGAGATTGATAGTGACGGGAATCAGAGAGATGAGCTTTCAGAGTGACTGACTAACAGGCGGCCAGATTGACGGGAGCACGCTATAGAGTAACTAGCCGCAAAGCGCAAAGAGGAGCTTTTTTTATTTTTATTGTTGCCGGCGAAATGAACTTGCTCTCAATATCGCGTGCTACACTTTTTATTATAGTTTAGAGTAAGACGCGTATTTTATGTCAGGAGGAAAGGCGTAAGGCGATAAATAGCGTGATTAACTATTTGCAGGTGATGAGAATAGCTCCTTCCATTTTATATTATATCTATAAAGCAAAAAAATGAGGACTAAAGAAACGAAGAAAAATGTATAAAGATACGTCCGGGTTATCTGTTAAACATTTAACAAAATTAAACAAATAATATACAAAATTATTAATTTCAACACATAATACGAGAAGTGTAATAATATTTGTACCAAGATCAATATAATAAAATAGCTTTTTTAATCGAATCATATAACATTAAGAAGTAGGCATACCTATACTGTTTAATTCTGGGTACCAAAAAGTACTCAAAAATGTCCCTTATTTAATGCTATTAATACATTTTCTTCTCTTATTCTTCACCCATCAATTTTTTTTCCATTCGATTGTGTTTATTATTTTTTTATTTTTTTTGGTGTTAAATCGTTTCGTTAGTAATGTCTTATAAAAATTGAATATTATGAAAAGATCATTTAGCAATTTTTTTTTTAAATATTGCAAAATTTTCTAGATCATACACATTACTGTTGGCAATAATGTTCACCTACTTATACATCGTTTATAACATATGTACATTGTTCAGTAGGTGTGATTTTTTGCCTCGAAGCATTTATCAAAACATAACATTGTTCTATGAGAAAAGGGGGGTATATATCATTCCTTCTTTTAACAATCATTATTTCTATAATATTTGTGCTATGCGAAGAATGAAACTATTCCAGTATCTTAGAAACGTGAACAATAAAGCAACCTGGCGGTAGCAACTGCATTGCGAGAGTTAAGTGTCTCCAACTGACAGAGCGGAATTTGTAATTACGATTTAATTCCACCAAATGGCTGATTACAGCCTACAAATACAAATTGTTGGTCCCAGCTTAAACTTTATACAAAGGAGATACAGATCATGCAATAAACTCCAGCATAAGGCGGTCGTAAATTCACATTATTCAAAGTGGAGACAAGTCCGTAAGATGGGGGTAAATGCAATCATTACGGGGAGAGAATCAATCCTCATTTGCTAGCTATAACACCCGATACAAGAGGCAGGGAGCGGAATGATAAAAATGCAATCTGTTTTATCCTGAGACCATTTATCCACTGTCTTGCCAACAAATGAGCTCGCTTAGTTCGCGAAAGCCAGAAGCGGTAGTAATGCCATATTATTCGCTTCGTCAAAGGCCCGCCGCTGCGGTGGCTAAAGCGAAAAGGCTGTATCTACCTAAGTAAGTATAATGAAGGACGTAATGAGTTATTTCAAAAGCGGTTTAAATGTCTCAATAAGATATCAACATATAATCTTTGTCCTTCACACAAGTGCTGAGATTAACAGCGGTAATGGCAAATACTTATTTCCTCGTCTGCTTGTTAGCCGACAGGCTTTTTAATTCACACAAATTAATGCTAAGCACTTGGGTTACATTTTTGTATTTCTGTTTTGCGAAGGATCTATACGGGTTTGTACGTTCAGGAATCCTCTACCCAATAGCGTGTAATCCATAATGGCTGAAGAGCAAAGACATACGCTGGACACTTAACAGCGATTGACTAACACATGAGAATAAAAGTTTAAAAATGTTTGCAACTGTACAGGGAGGTTCCAATGAGAAAGATCGATTATTCCCTGTACCGACGTTTTAAAATTAAAACTTTAATATCGATTTATTTCATTCAAAACTTGCTTTAATGTATACCTACATTCAAATAAGCAATAAAAATGCTCAAAACGCACGATGATAAATTATTAAAAAAAATGTACTTCTTGTAAGTATTTTTTGATCATAAGTATTTATATTTTTTTAATAATGTCTAAATAAAATAAGGGTGTAATTTTTTTAAAAAATATTTTTGTTTGTAAGACCTTAAATGAATAGATAAATAGAAACGGCGGTATTTTTGTCAAAAAACACGTTCTCGGATTTATTTTTTAATGATTTGAATTTAACAAAAATGTATTTTTTTTAAACTTTGTTGACTAGATTATGTATTGATTTATTTTGTTGTATAATTATATGATTTGAAATTCGTGTTGTTTAATAGAATCTATCATTTGTAAATTGAACAAATCTGCCAACGACCAATGGTATAATTTTAGTATGTTAAAATTACACTTAGTTTTACAAAAATTTTAAAGATAAAATAACAATCTTTCAAAATTAATTTATGTTCCTTTGTAAAAAAGAGTCAATACGTCTAGAATTTGATTTAAACAGGTCTAATTTCCGGCATTCTCTGGTAATATACCCTCTTTAGTGTAGGTATTTCGTACAGTAGATTTAAAGTTTTCATAATTAAGCTTCCGCGTTAGATATACATATTATATTTTAATGTTAGCTTACGATATACCATTTCCTACTACACAGCTTACATACTATTTAAATTTTAATATATATTGTCGATTTTTAGTAATTTTTAACATTTTCAGCACAGGCTTTGGTTTTTTGCATATAATTTTCATTTTCATATTTTTATAGGTATCGTAATTGAGGCTACTATTTTGAAATGTTGTAAAATTTTTTGTTTGTTTTAGTTTTGGTTTGTTTTTTGGCTTGCAATAAAATATTTTTTATAGAATAGTAGGCTAGTAGAAGCATTTGCATATCTAATTTCATCTTCTTTATTCGTTATCAAATACGTATGTTCACCAAATCATATTATGTAAAACATCACATCACATCCTCTATCAAATATAATTAATTGCACGCCACTGTTACAATTATGTTTAATACTAAACTATGGGTATCTGTAGTTATATTTATTTATGTGCTAACTTGTAGGTAGGTCGACCCCACACGTGTTGTAAATTTCCTGAATCAGTGGAATATCTCAAATTTCCAATATTGGGGAACGTCGTGAGGCACTAGTAGTAAGTACGGGAAAAAGGAGGGTTTGTCAATAATTCTTCGTCCTGCATGATTTAAAAAAGTATTATTTTTAGGAAGTTGTTTTTTGATATCGTTCTCTAATGAAAAACAAATGATTTTTTTAAAAAATATTTTTTACAAAGGACGAAATCACATCATTGAATCCTTTGTCAGCAGATATGATGAGAATTAAGGCTCCTGTATAAAATAGGCGTTTATAAAAAGAAAGCGACAAAATAATGGCCAGAGTTTGAAGATTTTTTGTTTGAATGAATATATCGAACTTATTTAAAAACTCCAATTAAATTCAACTGTGGTCTAAATAAAAGGTAATTATTTGTAAAAAAATATTCGTGATTTTAGTCCAAAATACTGGAGGTTCTAGGTTGTAGGTTGTACCCTTGTAGGATTAGGAATGAACGTTTTTTTCTGTCTACCAAGGTGGGAGTAATCCTGGTGTCATCTTTCTTTTTGAGATTAGACGAAACATGTGACTGAACTTTGTGAGGTATTTCAAGACGCGCAAAACACCTGTGGAATAATAATTTCAAACTTTGGAGACAGTGGCGCAGCAAACGTTAGGTTCGATGGTAAGTTCTACGATTTTAACAGTCCAGTTAAAAGGTTACTGAAAGCAACTAAGATCAGCGCGTGCACTATGCACCGGTGCCCGGGGGATCAATAACGCTAGTTCCTCGGAGCATCTCCCAAAATACCGGTAGAACAAGGACAGCATTCCTATCCGATGCCTGTGCTCTAAAGATTGCAATCCGTTTTTTAAGACCGAAGAATCTATCAAACGTACCACCCGTTTCTGTACAGAGTCGAGGGTTTTTCGGGTAATTTGAGCCTCCTGACCAGAAGTGGCTGTCTATTTTACACCGTGGGGCGCACTTTGATTTGTACAGGGTTAGCAGTTGTGTACTATTAAATCATCTGCAGGCCCTGTACAGTACGCCCAGTTTCTTGGAGGCTAACTTAACTGTGGCTTCGATGGAGCCACCGTACCTGCGCTGGTCACTTAGAGTCACCTGAGCTGGTCACACCGAGCATATCAAGTAGGGCCTTTTTGGAAGATTTCTACCGTTGAAGAAGACTTATATCGGGTTTATGCTTCACATCCCTAGTCTTAAACTATGACAAGTTAAAATGTAGCATTTTGAGTTAACAGTACAAAGATATTGAAAACTTTATTAAACATCTCAAAAACTATCACATTTCTAAATGAACTGTAAACAAAATTAAGACTGAAAATATCACACAACTTTTTTTTTTTCTTTGGCAGAATTGAAACTTTGAATCTCAGAATGCCATTTTCGACTTGTCATAGTTCTAATACCTATTACCTATCATAGTACCGTAATGAACTTAATGAATTTCGGAAGAAAAAACAAAACGTCACAAGACCAAAAATGTTGAAAGGTATATTTTTTTTTCGCCTGTGCCGAGAATTTTACCTACGCCACTGGAAGAAGAAACTATGATTGTTTTGTTAGTCGGGACATTTTTGTAATTGTAGATCATTCAACTTGAGAAGTTTTGGGAAGCACTAAGAATACATCGTACGGCGAGTTGCTGGGCGTCATTCATGAACTAGCTGGAGTACGCTTTTATTTTACAATTCTTATTCTTTGTCGAAGATCTTTCCACGAATTGTACCAAACAGAATGGCTGACTGGCTTCGCTAGAAAGCAGAGGAACTTGAACCCTATGCTACACTGAAGAGATTTTTATTATTATTTAAAATATTATTTACTAAACAAGAGTCGTTGAAGAAAAACACATTTAACAAAATCTATTTACTTATTTTTAAAAAAGTGTTCTAGACGAATTACGTTATATTGAATGTATTAGAAACCTGAACTAGAGCAGACGGAAATATCACCGGAAAATTGTAGGATTTATTGCTCAAAGATTATGTAAAGAATACATCAGAACAATAACTATTTATTTTATTTATTTAAATACATGATTTATTGAAAGTACCTACAGTTTTTAGTGATATTTCACGCTCCATGCTAGGGATCACCCTATGTTATGGCGGGTGAATTTTACAGTTTAGGGATATACATTCATTAGTATTGGTTGATAATTTTCATTAATTAATACTGTGCACACAATTTTTCTACAATAAAAAAGTTATACGTAGTTAGATAGGATTACAAGAATAAGATGAAGAAGTTAAAGAATTATCGGAAAAGAGAAATTTAAGGATTTATTAGTATATAAATCACAGCAATCAAGGTAGAAAATAAAGATAAAGGATAAAGATAAATTTTATTGATGCAGGATGATCAAGAAAACATACTGACGACCAAATATTTACAGCCCTATCAACCAAGAATATATGGCAGAAAGTCTTTATAACTAGTTATTTATGTAAGTTATCAAATTGTCTGATTTCTTGACACATCAGTCCCAATTTTTAATAAGTTTAATAAGTTTCTGTTAAAATATTATGCTATGGGTTAAAGGTAATTTATCATACATATCATTAGCATTAAGTTTTGATGTTCTTTTAAAATATTTCCTTTTTATATACCCAATCCTTAAATTGGATTAATTGTGTATATTTTATAAGGTTGTTGAGAAGAATGAGAGTAAAAAATTATTTAGATAAATTGAAGCGATAAAGGCAAAATAGAACATACATTCGTTATAGTAGAAATAACATGGCAAATAACAATTTTTCACTATGGCTAAAACTGTCAAATGTAGCAGTTACAAAGATGTCCACGCGTTATCGTATGAGATGATTTATATTTGCAATTACATCATATTTGTAGGACACCGCAAGGCTGGCCGGTTCCTTTACTAAACAAGTATCTATAATAACATCATAACCAGTGACGTAACTATAAAATCTTCAACCCCAGTGCTAGATTTTAATTTGGGCTCTACGAAAGTACATAGAGAATATTGACGACCGTCCGTGGTTGAGTGGTAAGATACTTAACTCCCAATTGGAAGGTCGCGGGTTCGAACCCGGCTATGCAAATAAATTTTATTTGATTATTTTGTGTTATTTCACAATTAATTAATAAAAATAATACATACTTTATTTGCGGCACGTTCCAGAGTGGAAGATACTCTCAGTATCGCCCTGGTGTAAGACCACCATTCAGAATTGAAACGTTGCTTAATAATGGCTTTAACCGTGTTTAGTGACTGGATCTGAATAGACAGGTACTTTCCCACCTTCCTCTTCTTCCCCATCTCCTTCCCTTCCCCACTTACCTTCAGCCTCACAACATAACCAAATTGAGTATGCCATAGTACACTATTTTCAGGCAATTTTATTTATGGCTGTTGTAATACAGGGCGAACAGAAATTTAATTTAATGTGAATTTTATGTACATATTATGAAGAATTCTTCTGAGAAAAAAAAGAATAATCACGGCAAACGCATCAATTTCTTAAAAATTCGAAAGTAAGTCTTTTAAATGGTTAAATTGAATTAAAAAATAATTGAAGATTAAAACCTGACTGAATGAGTGAAAAAAATCAGTTTCAATGTTGCAGATTATTTTTCCCAACTAAATTTGTAAATCCGATGCTCACCAAACACACAATAATTTTCTTTAATTTAAAAAAATATCCATCTCTTGTTAGTTCAAATCGACGGTCCAGAAGAACATTGTCGGATGTGCGATTTTCAAGTTTTGCAGGAGAGCTGTTAAAAATTTAGTTCCTGCATTTTTACTATTTTTGAGATCAAGAAACATAGTGTTGTTTTGATAGTTTGCAGTTCATTTATTTTCATTCAAAATTCCGAAAACACGGACTTAAATCAATTAAATAAACCGACTAACCGATTTTCAATTGTTAGCAGTTCCGACATTGTTCCTCGGAAGTGTAGAAATGATAAACTAAAAACTTGACAGCTCTAATTATTATTTATTATCAGTTAAGGATGTCAGTTATTTCTTTTTCAGCTAACACTTAAATTATACATTATATCCTTTATGCTGTTGCCCGTACCGCTCAGGCAGCATTGCGCCATTGAACATAACCCTTGCATCTTGTATGATTATTTTATAGAATTTTATAGAATCAGAGCAGCAAATGCAAATGTGATTGTGCCCCGACTATAAACGCAGTAATGAGAACATTCATAAAACGTGTTGCGAGCTGCGAGGACCTTTCTTTTGGTTTATTAGCAGCGCCCGGGGCTCTGCCGATATAGACTGGCTTGTGGACTGTGGACCGTGGATTGCGGGGTGGTATAACGCAGAATATAGCCATCCAGTTGGCAGTCAATCATGTTGACAATCGACATCTCTATGCACGCGATACGCCGGTGTAATAACTAGCGAGAAGTTGGACAATCGTCGGTGTTTGGGTTGTCTCACATCTTATACTGGTGCATTATTATTACTGGGAGAGGCTCCGATTTGATAACTGACAACCAATCGGACAAGAAATGAGACTCATTACTGGTACCATATAAAGCCTAAATGCAGTTTGCAGTATTGCAGTAGGCAAAAAGCGTTTAGTTTATTATGACTTATATTTAAAAAAAAAGTGACCTCGGGAAATGAAATGTTTATTTTTCATCAGCAATTAAGTTGTTTTTTTTTATAGTAAATACCTTACAAGAGTCCAAACTGCTCCCGTCTGGAGCCAGTGAGACTATGGCATCCCCAAATGGGGTATGTTATGAGTCTGAAGGTAAGTGGGAAAGGGAAGGAGACGAGGAAAAGGAAGGTGGGGAAGTACCTGGCTATTCAGATCTAGTCACTAAACACGGCTAAAGCCATTTTAAGCAACGTTTCAATTCGCAACTAGCAATTAGCAACGAATGGTGGTCTTACACCAGGGCGATACTAAGAGTATCTCCCACTCTGGAACGTGTTAAAACATATTAAATAATTAATTGTTAAATAACACAAATCAATTAAATATAATTTATTTGCACACGCCGGGTTCGAACCCGCGACCTTCGGGATGGCAGTCTAATACCCTACCGCTGGACTACGCCGGTCGTCAAAGCTTGCATTTCAAGAGTGACAAATTTTGTTATATGAAGTCAACCCAACCTCTTAAATGCGCAGTTTCACCTCAGCCTTTCCTCAAATGACATAGCGTCCCCAAAATCTAACGATTTTTTTTTCTCCGGGTAGTAAATATTTTTTTTAAATGACTAATTTTATTGATACGAATCATAATAAATAACTTTTTTTAAACTACCTATTTAATATCAAATATCATTGTGTTTTGAAACCATTGCATCGGTTCCTCCACCTCCATTTAAACTATATCTCTTGAAAATTGAGACATATAAAGCATAGGCAAATAAATACAGACAACACATATTATAACATTGAAGAAGAAGATAACACCAATAATCTAAATTAAAATATGAAAATGAGCAAGACACAAAAATAATAAAAGATAGCAGTCGCAACTGGGATTCGAACCCAGAACCTCTCGTCTAACCCGTATGGGCGGCGCTTTATCCAACTCAGCCATTGCCAACTATTATAAAATGTATTATTTACATACTACACTAAACCTATCTAACTTCCAATATAATAACTAGTTATGTAACTACCAAAAAGGGAAAATTGTGTAAAATAAATTACTTCAATACGATAATCAGAATTTTAATTAAAATACTCTTTAATCTACAAACCTTATTGTAAATAGGCTACTTACCATTTTCTAGAGATTTCTATAAAGACACAAAACTTTAAGATTTTTTGCTCTTATTTAAAACTGCTGAATTATGACTTTTCAATAAGGAAGGCTCAAATTTACACATAAAGTCTTCGATATTAATTATACTTATTACAGAGACATGCATCCTTGTGCTGTTTCTTCTCAAGTTCTCCCTTCGAAGCGATGTCCCCATTCCACGCATCCTCACGGGGCTATAAATGTAGAAAATTGAATTCTCGCATGATACTAGGAAATTGTTGTCTACGGAGATGATTGAGGCGCGTTGCACTTTAGTATGGATTAAGGAAACATTGTGAATACCTAATTCAATAATGATCGTTAGCACTATTTGTCCATTAACACCGCAGGGTACAGAATATCTTCATTGCAGATAATTTATTTATTTTGTGTTTTCTGCGTGGTGCAATTGAAAACGTAATAACTATGTAAATACAAACAGTCATTAAGAAATATATACGATTAAACCTGGCCCTCCAAATGATAAGGAATATCTTTCTACAGGTGGGGAGGGGATGGGACAATGAAGGTGGTTGAAAATTAATCTTGGGCGAAGATAGAGTCCAATTACCACATTTATTTCGCATAATATTTTATTGCGAGACTGTGTAGATTAGAACTTGGCTCTATTAACTTTGAGCTTATAGCTTTGAGCTTTGAACTTAGAGTTTCGGATTTTGTACTTCGTTTTTAGACGGACGGCGTAGTCTAGGGGCAAGGCTTTAGACTCCCAATCCTAAAATCACGGTTTCAAACCCGGAGTGCTAAAATAAATTTTATTTGATTAATTTGTGTGATTTCACAATTAATTAATTAAAAAATAATATATTATAGTATATTTGCGGCACGTTATAGAGTGGAAAATACTCTCAGTATCGCCCTGGTGTGAGACCACAATTCAGAATTGAAATGTTTTTTGAAATGGCTTTAGCCGTGTTTGGTGACCAGATCTAAATAGCCAGATACTTCCCCATCTTCCTCTTTCCCATCTCCTTCCCCTCCCCGCTACCTTCAGCCTCACAACAAACCCAAATTGGGGATGTCATAGTCTCACTGGCTCCGTACGGGAGAAGTTGGGACTCTTGTGCGGTATTCATATAAAAAAAAAATCTTCGTGCTTTGAGCTTTAAACTTAGAGTTTCTGATTTTGTACTTCATGATTTTTCTTTTGTTCTTTGTGAGATTTGAGCTTCGTACTACGAGTATTGAGTATTTTGAGGTTTTAGTTTTCAGCTACGAGCTTTTTACTTCATGCTTTGAGAATTAAACTTTTAGCTACGAGGTTATTGATTTGAGATTTAATTTTTAGGCTATAAGCCTTAAGCTTTGAGTTCGGAACTTTGTGTTTTAATCCGTGAATTTTAAGCTTTGTGCTTTCAGCTACCAGGTTTGAGCTTTGATCTTTTAACCTTGAGCTTGGTTTAATAGGCACACAGATCATTTACAATCCATATCGTCGGTCTTTATCTTCGGTTCCTTGCGAGGTGAACGGTGACCATCGATATTTGTTCGATGAAGATAACATAAAATAAATTAAACGTGTAAACCTGTGATACACGATAGCTGTGGTTAGATCTGATTGTTGTTTTCTGTGTTAGTTGGAAAAAATATTTTAAGACTTTGAATAAATGAAACATCGATAAAAAAGCAGCTTCATATGGAGCACTGGATGCAAGTTTACCCAACTAATTAAAACTGAAGATTGATGGAAAACGAGTTGAAGGAAGTAATGACTTCCAAGCTTGCGTGTCGGAAACGAATGCAGTTTTGCAAATTTGTTTCATTCTCTACTCTTCAGGGTGAAGATTGCCTTAGTCAATACCAACATCCGGTAATAGAAGTGTCCCGAAGAAGTGATTTTGCTGTAAACAACGAATGAAAAAGATATATTTTTTTTAATATGAAAGCATTTAATATAAGCCTTAATAATACATTTTATTTATTTAATTATATTATTATACGGCTATAGAGGCTTCCACAGATATGTGAAATCTAGTAATTTTGTGGTATAGTAATCGAATCTCGAAGCAATTTAATATGCTTTTAAAATTATTTAGAACCCATGCATATAGGGTTACCAAATGAGGGGAATTTCCCGGCCAAATCCGGAAGTTTAGCTGTATATCAGGAAAACAGGGAAAATTGGAAAAAAATTAAAAATGCCAGGAATTTTGATTAATTAAAAAAAAATTAATAGAATTTTGTGCGCTAACCGAATTTACAGGGATTACGGATTTCCCGGCAGAATCGAATAAAATGACAAAAACATGATTATATAGGCGAAATTACCCGAGAAATTACCGACCTGAAATACTCTAGCCACCGGTCGCCGATCTCTAGGTTCCGTCAAGTTTACATAATTTTTTAGCTAAGTCAGGGATTTTATCAGAAAAACTCATTTCCGGATCTATTAACCCTACATGTAGAAGAATAGTATTATGCTAACATTGATAATTATTATTGAGTTTGGTTTTTTTAGCCTCTTAAAACAATATTCTAATACCTCTGAGTATCGCCTAGCAATTATAGGGTACACACGATTATCTAAATGACTAAGTCCTCATATTTTTGTTTCAATTAAAAATAATTTTAGATTTTAGGTATATGCAAGGTAAATCAGGACTGTCTGTAATTTAAAAGCCCGTAAGGGCGTTGAAAATTAATAAATAAAATAAAATAAATAAAAATAAAATAACCAAGTGAATATAAAAAATAAAAATAAATACCTTGACCAGTTTTAGAAATAAAAATCCAGTCGGGAATAAGTCTTCTGAGAGTTTTAATAATTTTAATTTTACCATAAAGTGGTGGTAATTTATTGTTCCTATAGGTAGATCGAGCTTAAAATAAATATATCTCGTGATTTTTTTTTTATGAAATCGGGATGGATTTTAAAGTGAGAGAGGGAACCAAAAAATAATAGAATAATTATATTTGACTTTTTCGATTATAAGAAAGACAAAATATAGATTGATGTTGTGTGGATACTATAAAAGATTTCAAAAATTCTGTTTCGCGAGCATCTCACAAGACCTATGTTGATGTGTTTACGTGTTTTTTTATTGTTGTTAAGACAGTTTCATACTTAATATAGATTTATTTTATTGAAAAAGAAGAAGATACGTGATAATAGAAAATACTTTAAATTAATCCCTTTCATTAGTTACAATATAAAAGTATATTGTAACTAATGAAAGAGTTATATCGAAAGTATTGATGGATGGAATACCCCTACCCAAAGCCCCTTTAAGGTGATTTTTCACAAAAAACGGAACTGTAGTATGTTATTATTATCTATTTATTATTATTATTGTGATCGCTGTCACTTCTCTCTCGGAATAACATATTTTATATTATTAACCAGTTGGATAGGTAGCTACTAGGTACTTGTGAAGATCATTAAAAATAATAGCTTTTTAAATATTTTTGATACCATTTCAAATGTTTTAAGTTCGCCTACATCGTGAACTAAAAAAATAATGCAAAAAATGTTGCATAATCGGGATACTTGCATTTTTAATAACACGTGTGGGAGTTCGTCCTGAGAACTAACAGTATGGTCATTTCGAAATTACTCTATGAGTCTTTATTCAACACAAGAGTAAAACGATGAGTCAGTGGAGACAAACCATTTGACGTACACAGATAATAAATATTATGTTGTTATATCTAAGAATTTGTGTAAAGTTTGGTATAAATAACTGCATGGCGGAAATTAAAACAATTATATTGTGCATACCACATCATTTTTGATGAAACTCCACTCGTTTTTGACACAACACCCTCTCAAAAATTCACAAATACAGATGAAGTAATTATTACGACACAAATCTTACGAGTAACATACCTCTACGAGAACTTACGAGTAACATACTCCACCACCCGTCCTCTCCTCAACATATTTTGTAACTAAAAAAATTCACTAATGTGGTTTTTACTATTTTTCTTATATAATTAAATAACTGATGTGGGAAGTTTGTATTTCGAATTATGTACTATTTTTATTATTGTGTATATAATACGTATGTTAGTTTTAAGATTTGTGAAAAATTCTCAAAATGAATTTAATGAAAAAGCAATTCAATAATACTATTATTCTTCCGTTTTTCCGAGTTTTAAAACGACTAAGAGTTATAGTTTTCACTCGTTACTGTGGGATTAGCCAATTATAAATAATATAAATGTAATTAATGCGGAAATCCACGTTGGGCGTTAATAATAAAATATATTTATAAGAGATGGAGTTAGGGGTTGGATTTCTAATAATAGAGCATTAGACAAATGAAATTACTTTGTAAGTATTCAAATTATATCTCAGGACCTTTATTAGGCGGCTGGCATAGTTAGTGGGAGCGGGGATTATTAAATTAAACAATATCCCCCTTGCTCATAATAACGGTATCCGCCGAGTCATCCTTGGTTTTGTAAAGTTGGCCTTAAACCTGGTTTAAAGCCGTTTTAACTATGCACACGCAGTTATAATAAGCCAAGTTTTTCACTGTTACGGCGTAATACGACGAGAATAAGTTGTATTACGATTATGAGTTATGAGTAACAGGATAAGTATTTTAACACGGAGAATTATATCTATTAGCTCATACGTAGATACACAAAATACTATTGTAAATCCTTCGACCAAAAGTGTAAATCTCAAATCTGGAGCTAATTAATGAGGGATAGATTGCTGAATTGACTGGGCATTAATAATAGAGCGGTAGTTCGATGTAGTTTTGGGGATCCGGTGATTTGATCGATCATGTCGTGCGAGTGATCTAGGATGCCTTTGAAGAGCTGCAATGACATACAACTACCTCCGCTGCTGACTGTTGCTGCAACGGCGGTTTCTGGGGACGTTTAAATCGAGTCCCAGGACGGTTGTCAGATTGTGGCTAAGCTCTTCTAGCTCCAAGTGCAGTCGGAAAGTCCTCACAAGGTCCAGGGGCAACAGGTGTGATATCCGCATCTGCAGCCGGTGGAGTTCCAGATCCACGTATCTCACAAATAAAAGACTTCCGTGATAGTCTATTGCCGATCCAGAACAGAAATAAAAGTCTTCAGACTCTATGTTACTGATGGAAGCAGATTTTAAAGGTGAAATAACATACAAATGGTGAGCGTTGCGTCGACTAGCTAAAGTGAAGTCGGCCGAACTCACCCGTGGCATGTAAAATAATGAGGTTCACGGCTAAAATTGCCTTAGTGACTCCTCTGCACACATAGTCAGCCTAACCAAATGTTCAGAGAAAAATATAGATGTTACCAATATAAAAATTCCGAATGAAACAAATAACTTAGTTTTAAACCACTTTATTTTTATTTTTATATTTGTCGACTGGTTTCGATTGGACTCAATCTTCATCAGGACAATAATCATCACCATCATCAGTTTATTTTATTGTCCTGATTAAGATTGAGTCCAATCGAAACCGGTCGACAAATATAAAAATAAAAATAAAGTGGTTTAAAACTAAGTTATTTGTTTCATTTGGTATAATGTCAAGCCACAAAGTGTTTGCTTTCTTCGATAATAAAAACTCCGATTGAGGTACCTAAAATCGCTACTGTGAATAACTCACAAATCAGGGGATATTCTTTAAAATAAATGTCAGAACGTCAGAAAGTTAAAGAGAAGTTGTGTTTTAAAAATATATTTAAACATACATTCAATTATATTTGCCTAAATTCTAACATTGACATTTTCTCCGATTCACTGCCCAAATAGCATCATGTCAATGATTTAAACATGTCAATGATATAAACTATTCAATGCGCATACACTTCTCACACCTACCAACATACTCACACATACACTCACGCACACATACACTACGCACATCAACCAATAATCACAAATAAGACATTCCAAGAAACATATCGTAGGTACCCACCATGAAATATCATTTAATATCTGTAGAATGTCTCATCACTGTAACAAATGTACTGTTTGTTTCTGTAATATAAAATAAAATAGAAAAAAAAATAATAATAAAATAAAATAAAAAATAAAACTAATGGTTTCGTTTATGATTGTTTTCGACCCCTGTCCGACTGTCACTGAGCACGGGCATGTCCGCCGTCCACACACGTTCATAAGTGTCTGAATAAGCGTGCATGTGTACGTGTGCGAGGCTAAAAATAAAATAAGGATAGGTAGGACAGGTAGGTAGATCAGTAGATAGGTAGGATGGTGTATATACAGAACCGCGGGGAAAAAGAACAAGCACAGAAAGGTGGTGGAGGATGACAACGGGGCCATCTAGCGATGTCTTGGTGTAATGGACCAATTCATATATAAACTCAAATCGTAATATATATTCAATTTATCCTTGCCGGGGCTTTGCTCTATCCATCGAGCTAATTCGACCGTATCCCTTTGGGTCATATTTAACTGTATCGTACTTCGACTAAGAACTACCAACATTATCTTCATCTTCTAAACGCATATTTTTATTGGCTGCTATCTTTATGTACTTTTATAAAATTCTTCCCAAAATAAACGCAATCTAGATAGTTATGAAAAGGATTGAACTAGATATGTTTGGACGAATGGAATAGCTATATAAACGTTCCTATAAATCATGTCCACTGGACTCAGTTCTGTAAAAGCGCGCGTTGTCGTGGTAACGTATTTCTTCTATTTATTCATCTAAGAAAAAATAATAACCTAATAATTGCCCTACACTATGAAGTTATGAATTAACCGATCATAAAGATTGTATATGATATATTTTTAAATTTTTTGAGATGTTCTCTTTCTTTAACCAACACTTCTCTGTACTTTTTTATGAATCTATGACGTTATGTGGTCATTTTTTTTTTGTATTTCTTGGGCATTAACTATGTAACAATTTCTAGACATTTTGTTTTGAAGAGTTTTAATTTTCAATGTACTATCGTTATTTAAATTTTAATTTTTCTGCCACCGGTTTCGACACATCCATGCCATTCACTAGCAAACTTAAAACTTTTTAAGCTTGTTAAAAAGGTTTTGATCCATGGTTGCTTGAGGAAGACCTTTTGATCTCTCCAATCGAAGTTTCTCGACTTATCGCCTTGCACCGTAGTGGGAGGAATGGATTAATACGTGCGTCACACTGACCCCAGATTCCTACCCACCCTTCATACATTTATCTTTCCCAGAACTTTCTCTCCTTCCTTTCCCTAAAAAAACAAAAGAAATTATTTTCCTCAGGCCCTCCTGTGTAAAGCTAATGTAAAAAAAAATTCTGTGACTTTGCTTGTATAATATAGTGTATAAAAAATACGACTTGACTTGCGTCCTTCTACCTGAGCCTTCAAAATGATGAACCTATCTTTTGATACTCATTCAGTGGATAGTCCAGTATAAAAAATCGAGATAAATCTCTATTTTATGTTCGTTCAGGTCGGACCGGACAGCATTGTTGTATAATTAATTGTTAGCCATATTAAAATTATTCAGAAACGTTTCACGATTGATAGCAGACAAATAATTCTTTACACGTCAAATCACAGCCTTTGTTAGGTGAAGACTCACATTAAAAGTTCATAGTGAAATACATTATAGTTCCTCTATTTTAAGACGCTATTAGCGAATGAGTGGCAGGACTATCCTTCGTCATATAAACAAATTAATTTTATTGATGGCTCTGTAAATGAGTGTTTGTTTATAATAATTATTAATAACGTAGGATGGTCCGTCTAATGCATGGACAACAAATTGGAACAATCACCCATGTAAATACTTGAGGTTTTTTTTACCTGGTCAATTATTAAGGATGATCAATTGTTATTTTTTACTTTCGGTTCTCATATTGGGACAACGGAGAAAGCTTTTAATGAATTAGTTATATTAGTTACTTTTAATACACTAAACATGTCTTGGAATCAATAAAAAACCGTTTAATTTAGCACTTTTTTTTCAGCTACATTAATTTACCTTACATATAGTCCAGTCAATTTAGCTAAATTCCTTGCAAAAGGTCGGATAGTTTGAATTTTTGATACATCATTTGGGTTTCCACAATGATGTTAAAACCAATTTTTAGAACACAGCGAAAAATGTAGGCCCTTCCAGTTTTGACTTTGTAATATTATTATTTAGTTCCGCTAATTTATGGTTTTATTGTTATTTTGACAGCTATTTCGGCGTCCGAGGAAATTTTTAAACTGTCCAGCGTTTAAAACTTTTGGCATTCAAAGACACTTTCAAACTTACAGTTTGAAAATGGCCTTGAACACCGAAACAGCTATCACAATAGTGAAAAAAAAGCATTATTAAACTAGATTTACTTTAAATTCTTAAAAAAAATAAATGGAGTTTTAAAAAACGATCAATATATTCCTTGTAACCGAATGGTTCTGAAGGAATTGTACTTTATTATGGCTTAAGGCTCAGTTTTTGTTGAGGTACACCCTTCTTCTACCCCATATCCTTTCCCATATCCTTCAGATTAACAAAAAATTACAAACTGAGTAACTCCCGCGAAATTTGGACTCGCCTGATCCCTTCACAGTTTTCTAGGAGGATTCTTATCTTGTGAATGTTGATAAATCATACCAACATAAGAAAATATATTAAAATTACTGCCCTATTTAGCAAAAACCTTGCTTTGATAATAAACCGCGTCATGGTAAATTACATACAATTGTTTGATAAGACGTAATTTCGTACGTATACCAACAAATTATTCTTACTTTCCCGCCAATAAACATTGAAACCTTAAATAAATACAGAAAACTGACGTATTTTTTAATGCTTTTAATTTAACTAAAATTAAAATTCTTAAAACTATGTTGACTAGATAATGTATTGATTTATTTTGTTGTATGATTATATGATGTGAAATTTGTGTTGTTTAATAGAATCTATCGTTTGAAAATTGAACAAATCTGCCAACGACTAACGGTATATACAACCTTAGTATTTTAAAAGTACACTTAGTTTATCAAAATTTTAAAACTGCCTGCACCAGATAAAATAACAATCTTTCAAAATCAATTTATGTTTTTTTGTAAAAAAGAGTCAATACGTCTAGAATTCGATTTAAAAGGGCTAATTTCCGGTATTCTCTGGTAATACCCTCTTAAGGAACCCGACTCCGAGTAAATCTCCGACGCCACACTGTATGGAAACCGTTCTGACCCGTCCTTGTACGTGCAATTTTCGACGGAGCTGCTGCCGTGGTATTCACACTTATCACTTGCTCAACGTGCGATATGCAAACGGAAGTGACGCTATCTATAATACTATATTTAAGGAAAAAAGTATGAAGGGTGGATAGGGATCTGGGGGTCAATATGTTCAGGAGTGACGGACGTATGCATCCATCCCTCCTATTGCGCTACAAGGCGATGGGTCGAGAGAGTCCGGTTGGAGAGATAACGTGTGTACCATCAACCAGTCCCTCCCTACCAGGCTCGCCAAGCAGTAGGCGGGCAAACTCATGTGCCGCTAAGACCTAGACAAACCTCACCCAATGATCCTGGGCACCCCTGCTAAGTCTCCAAACGTAGCAAACCACCTGGGGTAATCTATGGGGAGAAGAAACATTTCTCGCTTTCATTCAATAATAAGAAGATTTATGTTGTATTCCTCTCACTATTCACGGTCTTAATGTAAGAATGTCTACTAATATATATCGACCGGTCAGTGGTTGAGTGGTCAACGCGCTTGGGTCCCACCCAGGCGTTCCGTGTTCGATTCCTCGGCTGGCTAAGTCCTCCATCACAACACAAGCAACATCTTCCGCTTAGTGTGGTGGTAGTAAGAGATTTTCAAATGTTGTTGGGTTATTCGTAACCCGGGAATGTTTGTCTTTCTTTTTTAAAAAAAAAATATATATATATCTACCTATTAAATATAAGTATCTATTCTGTAGTTTAATGTTAATAGAAGTTAGTTTTGCAAAAGGCTGATGCCTTATAAATAGTCACTAACACTTAAACTGGGCGAATCAGAACGAAAAGCCGTCTGCAGGGCCTAGCAGCAAAAGCCCGTGGAGCGGGTTTTATAATGCTAGTAATTTAGTATTACCCATCGCTACGTCCAGGATTTTACTCACTACCGTCCGTTTGAAAGTTCAATATGCGTATAACAACTCTTAAATAATGCTAATTGATTATATTACCTTCTCGTTTTTCTTAAGAGGCTCATTCCTATCGGAGGTTGGCTATCATTGGATCAACTTCTGTTGTACAGAGCTGACCCTGGACGAATTACCAGGACTGGATTCGAATCATTAACCGTACATTCGAAATCAAACAATTCACCTCCTACAGTTTACCGGTTTGTTTGTGTTTGATCCTTACAATTTGAACACGATTTTGAAGTTTTTTCTTCTTATTTCTAGAATTGATAGTTTCAGATGACAGATTTAACTAAACGACGTTGCTTCAAAGACTTCAAAGATCTTATCTTTTGTTAATAACCTTGATTTGTATCAAATAATCTTTGCTAACAGACAAGATGAATGCAAAAAAACAGGTGACGCAGAATAATCTCATTCGCTTATTTCTCCTGGTACACCAATCCAGCTTTATTGGGATCTGCCAAAAGAATCAACTGATCTTATCAAACGGTTTCGAGATTCCAGGATGTTATCAATTAGGATTAGTCGGGGGGCATTTATCCAAATTAAATCACACAGAATTTAAATCTGTTCATAACCACATGTGAATACTGATATTCTATCGCCTACAAGGCAGATTAATTTTCCATGTATATCTTTGCCCTTATTACATTCGCTCTTTACATTAAGTTTTATTTTGTGATATTGTTATATAATTAACAAATTATTGTATTATTCGGTTGTCAGGTGATAATGAAGACAACCGGACAACAATGCAATCTCTTGCAATCAAAAATAGCTAAAGTCCGCAGTCCAAAGTACTGGTGAAATTTTATTAAACATTTCTATTAAGATATCACGTGATTAATTTTTTTTCTTTGGGAAATAACTTTGTGGTATGACATTATAATAGAATATGAAAATAAAAGAAATGTTTTGTTTAAACCACGAAAAAATTATTTTGGGGCAATGTATGATTATGCAATCATTATTGTAAATAGAAAAACTCAGTCCTCGAAGAACACGTTTAAAAAATGAACATGACTTTGTGTGGAAGTGAAGTGGCGAATTCCCCTGATATACGGATACAAATTGTTTTCAATACATTTAGAAGGTCATTACACATCTGCCCTTTTTTCCTTATCTTGTTCCACCAGATGTTTATGTTTTCTGCCTTCTATCCAACGATCAATGGAAAATAACTTACTATCCAACGATCAATGGAAAATAATTCTATCCAACGATAGATGGGAAATAATAACGACGCAGCTCTTAAACATTGTTTTCAGGAATTCTCCTCCTCCAAACAACCGCAATTCTTCGGACAAAAGTTCTCAATTTGGGAGGCGGGTATGGATACCACCGCCTAGGGAACCATTTATTGGATGACCAACACCCCTACCATAGGTTACCATAAGTGGTTCGCTACGTTTAATGACCTAGCAGGAATGCCCGGTTTCATGGGGTGTAGTTAGTCTAGATCTCTACTTGGCGGATTGGATCGGGAAAAAATGGTTGAGGGAGCCCTTTGGCTTCTTTTTACCCATCGCCCTGCACCGCAGAGGGAGGGATGGATTCATACGTAATTATTGATATATTTAACATCAACGAAGCACAATTTTGGCAAGCTCTATTGCTGCTAGAATAAAATCTGCTTTTACGTATTCAACCGCTTGCTGATAGGCGTATTTTGAATTTTACACAGCTGATAGGCAGTCATTTACGACATATTGATGGTTGTTTGTCAGTTGTGTAAGGTTAGGATTAGGAGCGACTTTATTATTAGGAAACTTATTGTTTTCCTTTAAAAATTGTATCATATGTTATTAACGAATTTAAATAAAAATGTCATTCAAATGTAAATGTAAAAAAATCGTAAGAAATGCCGAAAAACTTTTCTATGTGGTTTTAGGTTAGGTTAGATTTGATTAGCTACAAACTATATGATGGTTATTTCATGAGGCGGTGTAGTAGCTTTTTTCATTTTATGTAACAATGATAATATGATAATTAGTAGGCGGCTAGGCGGTGGCAAAATGAAGAATTCCAAGTTGAAAATTCGCAAAAACATCATTCGGAGATATTGAGGTTTGAAGTTTAGAATTGATTTGTTATTACAAAAACATATCATTTCTAAACTTCAAACTTCAATATCTCCGAATGATGTTTTTGCGGATTCGTGACTTGGAATTCTTCGTTTTGCCACCGCTTAGCCGCCTCCTAATGATAATATAATAATGATATACACGGTAAATTCAAACGGTCTACTAATACAAATGAATTTACTAAAACTGCCCCCCGAAATGTAATTTTATCATAAATATTATGCACAAACAAACAAAAAGGTCAATTTGTAACAAAAGTACGAATTTCCAACGGACGATCATTTCGGATACAGCCATATCTCCAACGGATTTAGCTTTCGAAAACGAATTCCACACAATTAATTATCGCAATAATAAAGAGCCGATAAGATCGGTCATCAGGACTTAGTGGTTTTATTCCCCGCTTATCAGGCGGCCGAGATCATGCGGGATGAGATCGGTCCATTTATCTGCCGGACCAGTAGTCACAGCCTCCGATCCTGACCACTGTCCAGTGCCCAGTGACCGCTGACCGGTGGTTATCTGATGATTGTCAGGTGCGAGTAACCCTTTAAACTCTGGGACTTTTGGGGTTTCATGTCGTATTTAGAGAGCGGACATGCAATGGCTACCTTTCGTGTGATAATTAATTAGAGGGTGAACTCTGAACTTCATTAAAAAATACAATTGATGATTGAACAAGAAGATAATACTAATAAACCTAAAGGAAAATATGAAAAATTATAATAAAAAGGTAACAGACGCAACTAGGACTCGAACCCAGGATCTTTCGTCTTACCTGGACAAATACATTGATTTTAAGATTAAAATTTTAAAATTACTTCAAAATAAAAACCTCTTACTTTGAAGTCATTGTTGTCAATTTCAAAATTAACATTATTTTATTAAATATTATTTTTAATTTTTCTGGGTCTGGTTCTTTTTCATATTTTCGTTTGTATTTATCAGTTTTATTTTGTTTTTCATTTATAGATATATATATTACATATTTACATATCATATGAGTATATCCTTCAATAGTTTTTAATCAATAGAAATTAAATATAATCAATGTTAATATTTTTATTATATGCATTGAAAAAAGTTTTTAAAAACTTACGCAAAAAAATAAATTACTTGTTATTTTCCCTGTACGCGATGATTACACTTCTGTCTAGAATACATACCACACGTTGCCATGATGTGTCAATTACCTGCCCTTGAAATAAGATCAAGGTTATGTGAAAACTTTGAGGGTTATGTGAAAATTGGTAAGTATTTGAAGGAAGCCAATTTTTTATACTGGATGCCAAAATAAAGAAGAATGAATGACAACTCGAAAATATAAATGCTACTTTTCATTCAAAATCACCAAATTTTCATTGTTCTTTTCAAATATGTGTTAAAGATCTTTATAAATAAAAGATGTCCTAATTATATGTTACTGTATTTTTAGTATGTTTTACAGCATATCTTCTCGATCAACGATCAACATATAATTTCAAACTTTCGTTTCTTCTGTCCTCAATTCTTAATACTGGAGTTACCAGCCAGTGCCCAAATAAAAGCGATATTCTGATAGAATCCGTGAATGTGAATAATGGACATCACCTGCGACTTGCCTCTTTATCTTAACGTGTCGCACGCGAATTGATTCCACCGGGGAGATATCACAAGCAATCTGAAGAGACCCATCCATTATCAGAGGCTTGTCATGTATATTGCTTAATTGGTCGGAATCTCCTTCCGGCCCGCGGCCCTTAGGAGGCTGGGCTACCTCTGCTGGTTCTACTGAACCTTCCTATCCAATTATTATTATTGAAGAGATATAACACTCGTGAGTAAATCATTTTCAAGGACGGACTATGGCATCGGGCGTTTAATTGCGCAGATTAATAAATTATCATAAGTCTTGTAGATTTGACATTGAAAATAAACTTACTTCCATTACGAAGGAAGTGCATTACATAAGTTTGTATCACCGTTTTTGTTAATTGATTTGTTCATAGCACTGAAGAAATAAAACGGTTTAAGGTGATTTTTCCATACAAACGTATTCCCTATTTACCTCTCTGGATTTTAACCCTAGAGAAAATATTGTTTTTACATAAAATAGATATCAACTACTAGCGTGTCGGTACTTTTTATTTTTTTTGATAAATTATTTTTTATAGAAATTATGACCTTCCAAAAATCAATAAAATTGACTGGTTTAAACGCCGTCAAAAGACGTTCAGTATACAAACTAGACAATATATTTTTAAAAAAAGCAAAAGTACAGACATAGAAGAGTTTTTTCTTATGTAGTTGGTAAAAAAAATTGAAAATCTGTCCACTTTTGGAGGAGAAAGGTGGGGAATACAAAACCTCGATTTTAGTTAGGTGTTAGTAGCCCGAGGTGCATTGTCCCTTTCGCTCAATATCCGGTGGAGTAGGAGCAACAGTGACAGCAACAATTTATTAAAATCTATTTTTCAAATTTCTCCACCACCCGGGTATCATCTTAAGTGTTTTCTGGGAGTGACTTCGTACCGGAAGATCAATTTTATCTTACTTCTGTTGAAATAGATTAAACACGTTCGAGGTATCCAACGAACACAACGTTATTTTGAATTCAGGACATTAATAATAGCGATGTTAACTGCACTAGTGACCAAATATCGTAAACACCGAAAAAATAATTGGTTCTGACTTTTATTACAAAGTACGTTTGATAGATTCCCCTTCTTTAACAAACGGATAGCAAACTTTAGAGCACAGGCGTCAGGTGGGACCGCTGTCCTTTTTCTACCGGTATTTTAATGTAAGATGTTTCGAGGAACTAGCGTCATTAACCTCTTCGTATTATTTATTGGTATACGTACGAAATTACGTATACCAATTAATTATTCTTACACGTTCCCGTCAATAAACATTGAAACCCTGTTAATTTGTTCGTAAGAACGTCAGTCCCGTTTTTAACCGTTTTTACGAATAAAATGATCGTATTTTAGAATAACATTTTTCTCCGTGTAACATTTATATACGGTTGACATATTTAACGTGAGAACTGGTCGTTATTACAACTCGTACTTGGATTCAACAGCTCGTCTGTGGAACGATTTACCAGCTTCTGTTTTTCTTTTTGTGTCTTCAAGACCGATGTTCGCTCCTTCCTCTCCTAAAAAAGACGCTCCACACAGCATACCCAAAGATGACGTTGAGTGTGCTGTGTGGAGCTACCTGAAGTGCTGAGAGTAATTATTTTCCTCATGGCTTCTTGTGTGGATACTGTAATTTTTTTTAAAATTATAATTTGTATGCTTTCTGCAGAATTCATTTTAAGGAGGATTTCGTTCAGTCACAGGGGAATAAACAGGATTTTCTTTAAAAATAAGATGGTAAAGTATTTATCTTTTTGCATTTCAATCGATCTGATGCTACGATTATGTGTGCACTGGGCCATCCGGGCCATTCAGGACTATCTATATTAGGTAGCAATACCAAAAGGTGTTAATAAAAATATACATCATTGATTCACAAGCTACCTTATCTACGCACAAACCCTCCATTATCATTGATTTAACTCCCAATCACAAAAAAACAAGACCCAAATCGACAATCTCTCTCATATCACTCGCATCTCGCCTTCGAATCACTTAAAGCTAACGGATTAAGCATCCGTCGATATGGGGCCGAATGCATTTTCCATGTCACCTGACTGCTCCACCGCTCTCCTGTCTCCCTGGTATCGCTACCGGTGATATCGGCAGATAGGCCGATGATTAATATCTCCAATCGCCGATAAAGCGAGATACAGAGATGAAATGAGCTCCTGACACGAGCTTATAGTTCTTTATCACATCACGCGATATTATTTTTGAAAGCGGAAGATATGCACTTATTCCTGGTGCTTTGACAATCAACTATCTTTGTTTATTCGGTGCGGTTTGATTTACAAATAGAAAGGGCCGCGTAAAACTGGTATAAGAATCAATTGTAATATTTTAATAGTGTAGAATGCGTATTATATGCGAAAATAAAGAAATTAAAAAAAAAAAAACTTTATTTTCAGAATGATTTTACGAGTAAAAACTCAAAACGTAATACGTAAGGTTATTTCAAAAATAAATAAAAAAATATTCATTACAACTTTGCAAACTCACTTTGAGGCATCATTTATTTAATGAATGTATATATTGTATATCCCCAAACTGTAAAATTCACCCGCTATAACACAGGGTCATCCCTAGCATGGAAGGTGAAATATCACAATAAACTATATGTACTTTCAATAAATCATGTATTTAAATAAATAAAAAATAAATAAATGAAAAAATTAATTTTGTGTAAACCACTATAATTAATGTTATAATATCTACATGTTTCATAACCGATGGTTTCTTCGTCAGGATAATATCATGAATAAAAATAACAAAAGAAACATGTAGATGTTATAACAATGATTACAGTGGTTCACACAAAATTAATTTGTTTCATTTAAAAATATATTTATATTTATTCATCCCAATCTTGTAGAAAAGTTTATAGTGAATTTAATATAAAAATGTATATTTTTATCCAAGACAGTATCTAGATTGCATCAAGTTCGGGAAGAATGTTGCAAACATACAAAGAGATAGCAGCCAAGAAGATATTAGTCGAAGAGTATAGTTAAATATGACAGAAAGGGTTAGGGTCAAATTATCTTAGTGGTTAAAGCAGAGCCTCGGCAAGGTTAAGTCCTGGGTTCAATTCATAGATTCTGAATGCCAATCTTTTTCTATTTTTTTTTGTTTCAAATTTTCGTTTGAAAATCGTTATTATTGTGTTCAATAAGAAAAATTATTTGGTTTAAAAAAGTTGCATGTTATTCTACTCTTAAATAATGTATACCTACTGTACGACAAAAGTATCTATGAATCGCAGGCTACGACTGTAAGGGCAAGCCTGGATCCAGGTTCTATAAAATAACTAGCGACAAATATTGTTGATGCAATAATTTGTATTTATCAAATTATAAAATGCAAAAATCTACGTTCAAGCCGTTTAATAATAATGAAACATTTAGTTCTGCTCTCCGGTTGGTCAAAATTGCGCAGCGAATTAAGAGGAACACTTAAATTTGAATAATTGATATTTTACCAACTGTTGCTGTCATTGTCGCTGTTATGCGTTATAGACAACTGCACCTGGGGCTGAT
The DNA here is from genome assembly GCA_951813805.1 of Limnephilus auricula. NCBI lineage: Eukaryota > Metazoa > Arthropoda > Insecta > Trichoptera > Limnephilidae > Limnephilus > Limnephilus auricula. The sequence goes on from OX638401.1 coordinate 22,783,383, forward strand.
AATACCGAAATGCTTCCAAAAAGCCAAAATCTAGGTTTTTTATTCACCATTTTTCTCCTGCAAAACTGTTATTTACTAACTGTATTAGAAGAAAACATTAGTCTACTTTGTTTATTTAACGTCTGTTCCATTAAACCACTGTTATACTTCACCAGGAAATTTTTACGATTTTAACAATTTTAACGAAGTAACATAAATATTTGCAAACCGGCAAAAACCAGAAAAAAAATTGGGAATAAAAATAGATAAATGCGTGTTAAAAAAATTAAGTATGCCAATGCAAGAAGTACCATTTGATCTGTTAACAGTGGATTCTTTATGAAATCTTTGTCGTAAACTTGAACATCTATGAACGAAAATTATTTTTCATTAAGCAATCATTGAGGAATCTAATTTTAACACGCACAGCAAGAATTCTAAACCCTATTTTTGATTATTGGATCCACCTTGACAACTGGACAGGTGTTGTAACTTGTTCAAATTCTAATTTCGTAAATCACTGTCCGGACACTAAGAAAAGGCAGTTAAATTGAATAAATGAATCGTTTGAGAAATGGATTCAATAAAACGAAAAAATAATTGATCGATTAAAGATAATCATGCTCTGTAGTTGTAACGCCTTTTATGGAAACCTTCCGTTTATTGGTGGTTATGATAGATACAGGGTATTCAGAAATATTTATGAAAATTATTATTTTTCCTTGTATATTATACCTGTAGATACGTTTAAGTAGCCGCTGTGTATTCTTCAGGGTAAATTGAAAAACTTTATGTTTACTCGAAAACGATACCCATTCGAATCACGCCATGTAAAGAAATAATATTTTCAGTGTTTTAAAAAAACTAAAAAAAGGTATGATTTTAGATTTTCACGGCCAAAAGTATTTTTGCTATTTATTTTTAGGGTGTTATGTCGTGTTACGCTAACTCCTTCTTTAGCCAACTTTCGGACAACGTTACAGTGTCCATCAATAGGGCAGATATGTTGATGAACACATCTGTCCATCAAAAAAATACTAAAAAAAAAGAATAATCACCTCAAGGACGCTGTAAAAAAATATAATACATTTCTACAATCTTACTAACGCTAATTACAGACTAGTATTATAACAACTTGTGGCAAAATAATTACATTCACCTGTTTGTTGATCGCTAATACGAAACTATATGTACAATGTATTATTAAACCAAGGACCATACTAACCTTTGGGGTCACTTGGGATTAAAAGTGTTTATTGTTTATTTAGATTCAATTTGCACGCAGATGACATAATTGGAAACGCCATCATTTAATAATTATGGTGTATATTTTAATAATAATATTTAATATGAAGCAAAAGCAAATTTTTATGATGGGTACAACAGTACAAGGATTTGATTAGAATATTTATCTTCCCAAATTTACCCTCGGTAAGAGACATATTGATGGATTTGAATACTGTTAATCCAATAAGAAGACCTTCAAAGACATATTGCAGGCAATACGTCTTTGAAGTATAGTACGAACAGATTTACGTAATAGGTACAAAACCATGTAATTTATTTAAAATATCTCACAACTTATATTTATTGTACTGTGTAAATCTTATAGACAAATAAATAAATCAAATACATAAATAAATACGCGAATGATTATCTCAGATAACCAATAAACCCTTACAAACAGGTAAGGAACTATTTAAAGAATAAACTTTCTGAATTTAAAAAAAGTTAAATGATTTGAAAGTCTTTCCATTTTAAAAGTTGTTAAATTATACCAATGAAATATTACATGGCTTTCGAATTTGTTATTCTAAAGATATTTGCCCCAATTGTCGAACTTTCAAGAATTTTTAAATTAGCTCGTTTAGTTGTATTTAAGAATCTATTTTTCATAACACACAATAACTCTTCCGGACAAACCACATTTAATTAGTGTTCTGGTAGAAAATATTACTCTCAAACTTAAAAAAAATATAAACTTAAAAATATTCAAATACCCTATATCTTTTCAAATACCCTATAGTATGAAAAATTGGTCCAAATCACTGAATATAACTGGTATTAAGATCTGTCTCTAAGATCACGTCCGCATAATGTAATCAGTAGCTGCGTGGGATTAACAGTTTAACTAATGTATAATTATTTTTTTATTTGTATGGTTTTCTTCGAATTACCGGTAATTATTATCTTTAAACCTTTAATCAAATATTCACCCAAATCATATCACGTTAATCTGATGTAATTTTTACGAGCCTTTTTACAAATTCTGAGAACTAAAAATAATGGTGTTAAGATTTTTTAACCGATTTGGTAAAACAAAGTTGAAAGCGAAATCAATGCAGAAAGCGTGAAGCAATCGTGAAAACGTTCTTAAGTAAGGATTTTTTTGTTAATCCATTGTTTAAAATAAATTACAATATTTTAATTACAACCATACTCGTTATTTCTTTAAACACTATTTTTTTTGAGGTTCGTCCGATCAATATTTTTTTTAAGCAGGTGTAAAAAATTTGTTGTTATAAAGTGCCCTTTTTACAGCAAAAATGTTAAATTGATCTTTCAAATCTACGAAAAGCCACAACAGATTATGAAATTATCTTGCGATGTAAATGAAAAAAAAAAATATTCTGTGAAAAATCGTGCCGCCAGAGCTCACCGTTCAGATTTCGCTGCTTCATATAAAAAGATATCGCTCCGGTGAAGTATGGCTAGTTGCTTTATTTATGTATTTTATTATGCTTTTCGTTTTTCTAAAACACTTATTTGAGTTCTTCTATTTCTGTAAAACCTTATCATCTTTACTTATGTTTCAATGCTCTGTTATTAATTAAATATACCTTTTGTTTTTTAACTTTTTCAATAATTTTGCTCATCAAACAACAGTCATATTCATGCATCTTATCTATCTTATTTTATCCTTTCTCTTCTCTCTCCAGTTCTTATTTATACAATACATGAAGGTATGTAGTATTATTTAATATGCAATGCAAACATTAGCTTTTTTGTTTTAATACTTTGTTTTATGTATTTAAACCTATTATTATTTAAATAAATATTCTAAAATAACAACGGTTGTCCTTATGTTTTAATTGGTTAACCGAACTATAAGATACAATGCAAACACCATATAGTTTTCAACGTTTGTTTGTTTTAATCCTCTGTTATCAAGTATATATAACCATTATTATTTTTTTATCATTATTTTTTTCATATTATTTTTATAATTGTGCCAAACAAACCAAAGTTATTATATTTTAAGCTTTTATATATATATATATTTTTATTTTAAAAAAAATTATTTATTTTTTATTATTCTTTCTATTATTTTCATTTCCTCCAATTCTTTTTGTTTTGTACTAATGTGTTCTGTATATTTTATTCATCATCGTATTTTAACTGCCCTAAAATGGGATTCCTACTAGATGGGCAGTCAAAACACCTAAATAATGTATAATATAATATGTATAATAATAAAAAAATAACACCTCTACCGTACAGAGTACATTTTTTATTCAAATATAGAAGCCAAAGTAAGTAAGGATGTTAGACCGAAATGATACACGATCTTCACATTAATTATTTTCAGAATCATTTATTTATATATATTTTTTAATAAATAAGTATGTAATAAAAAATCTCGTGTCTTACAAGCCATTTAGGTAGGTTCCTACTAGTCGTGACAATTCTTTATAATTCGCTGTGATTTATAAAAAAATAAAAAGCACAAATAAAATATTCGAATTTCTGATTGTTCTCGCACTTTTTGGAAGGTCACAATACAAAAATAAAATAGGGCCTGTGATGAATGTTTAATGGCAATCTCATGTGTTTCATTCATTCATAATAATCCTGTCTGTTTGTTAGCAATATCTTTATAAATATACTGAAAAACTTACTTATGTTTTCGGGCGTTGATTTGGGGATCTGGTTTAGGCCATCAATGTTGAGGAAAAAAATCCTTCCCTAGAGCTATAAAATAATTAGCACCACTTTTCGTGCCACAATATTAAATAAAATAACATGTCTAACGGTGTGTGGTTTTGACTTATGACGTGTGAATTATAAAATACCTAAGTAATATGAAATATAAATAACGTTATATTTTATAAGAGTTTCGGCTACGTTAATATTTCAGGTTATGGCAGGTAAATCATTATTATTTCTGGCAGACATAAACGTTTAATGTGGAAGCCAACAACTACCTTACTAAGGCACTAATATTCGTATGTTATACATGTTCATCGATTGACTGCTCTTAACCATTTGGTATCCAAAAAATCACCAGTCAACGTTCTAAGTTTTTCTTGGAATCTACGTTTCAATCTAGTCAGAAAAAAGTGTTTAATTAAATTTATAGATACGTGGTGTTTGTAGTTATTATTTTATATTTACAGATACATTACCTCATAATAAAAATCACACACATTAATAAGGCCATGTTTGCCTTTCGTACGTTATTTAATGGATATTATTTTGTAGCTTGTGACGCTTTATAATTATTATTCAAAAAATAAATTAAATTATTAATTATTAAAAATTATTTAAAAATTGCACATTTAGTACCCTAAAATATATTCAGAATCTAAATGACGTAAGCGAAGAAGGCTTGTACACAAATATGCGATTGCGACTCCGGTGTATTGGACGGACCTATTGTCGAATTTTCCGTAACAAAAACTCTAAAATAATGTGGGAATCTTAACGACGTAACTAAAGAAGGCGTGTACACAAATATAGAACGCGCGGCCCGGCGTTATAAACGGACTTATGGTCGAATTCGCCCTAGCAGGCCTGGGAGTTTGATCTTTCCGCAGGGTTTATTTTAATTAATGAATGTATTACTAAAATCTCAGATGTTTCTAAACGGATCCCTGCGAAAGTTATTAATTCATCATCTACAAAAATAAAATCTAATGCTTTCCTCTAAATTCATAATTGAAAAACGTGTTATAAAATTTCAAAAAGTTTTTTATATTTAAAATATTTTAATGGTAAGCTACTGTCTTTAATAATATTAAATATACATAACTTACAATTTAGTCGGACTTAATTAAAGGGTGAGCCTTGACCAATGTCACATTATTAGGGTATTGTCGATTAAATCAAATAATTTCAAAAACTTTAAAAACAAATTTTATGTTATAATATTATTACGAAGTAATAATGCTCCGCCTCTACCAAACCGAATGTCAGCCTGAAAATCGGATGGGAGTTTGATCTTTGATTTTCACAAATCGTAGAATATTTTTTTTTTTTTGCGAAATCGATTCCGTAGATCAATGTAATCATATACTCTATGCCACAAAAGCTTTTCGAAGCAAACGATCAGACTGATAAGTAAGAAGAACTTCATTAATTTCAACGAAATATATTATTTTCCATAATATTCATAATTATTCTTATTCAATTTTCCTTTTGAATTAGTAGCTGAATGTATTATTTCAAATCAATTTTCTACACATTTTCACACTACATGTTAACAGTATAATGTATTAGCTTCCCCAGCTTAGCAGGTACCCCATTATCTGTAAGAAAAATTGTAGTAACAATACTTTTCTTATATTTTTTTTTATTAAATTGTAATTTAATTACTTACAATTTTAATTACTTGTTATTTTAATTACTTTAATTATTAACCTCAACCCCAACTTGATATACAGAGGATAAAAATTAATATGTAAATAAAAATACCTTGTAAAAAAACAATAAATAAATATTCATTTTCTTCGATAATCAAATATTCATTTTTCTGTAACGATTTTTTTAAATAAAATATTTTTTATTACTTTTATTGCATTTGCAGTACAATCGTTTATGGCTTTAGTTTATTTTCTTCACCAAGAAATATGTACCTAGCTAAGACTCTGACAAAGTTGTTTTGACAGCAAGGCCAGGATCAGGACCTAAGATCTGACTTTACTATATTGCAAACTTACATGGACGAGTTCTCATCCAATCGTATACGATCAAATTGCCGGAGGCTGCAAACTTTCAACGATTTGAAATCTTCCAGGAGTATTGGCCAACTCTGACTCACATTTTTTTGCTTTTCTTACCAATAAATGGTTCGGATAGGTTATATTGAAATTAGCGATAGATCCTTGATAGAAGTTGCATTTGGATAAGTAAAGGATCAAAACAACAATAAATATAACATTAAATTTTGTAAAATATCTCTTTAGGAATATTGTGCGGCCCAATGTGATTATAAAATATTAATGAATTTGACTTAGTGGAAGATTTTCGACAAAACAATTATTTAACAATTAGAATTTATTACGCAATTAGCACAGTTACAAACATTAATTAAAAAATAATCAATGTTTGACGAGTTAAAGTATTTCACCAAAATGTGTAGACATTATATGTCTCGACGCCACCTAGTGAGAGAGTTAGCACTTACATGCCTTTCTCATATAAAAATAAATATTTCACATATAAATATTGGTTGTTTGCAGGTGAAAAAATGTAATAAGCGGTAATTGTTGAATGCAACACTGTTTATATATTGAATCATTTGGCGGGTAGGAGGTAAACCCGCCGTAGCTCAATGGTAGAGCTCCTGATCGGCAATCAGAGGGGTGCGGGTTCGAGTCCCGTCGGCGACATGTATCTTTTCTCGGGAGATTTTTTTCAATATGGATGAGTGTTTCAGGCTAATAAGTATTGCTTTAATATTTAGCACAGACATTTATAATTCCTAAATAGTTTGAGTTAAAACAATATTATGTTTTCCCAAGTCACGAACCGACAACCGAAATTAGTATGTTTAATGATAATATTAAACATAAAAATTCTGATATATGTAATAGATAATAATATGCACATTTACCTATATATATATAATGGTATAGCAGGTTCATTAATGTATTTATTTTTCTCTTAACGTCTCATTAAATGTTATTAATATGTTGTACGTTAATAAATCGATCCCACAATGTCTATCTTTCATTAATCAATAGGTGTAACATAGTGGAACCATCTCCGATGATTTAAACGATTTACTTCAAAGCCTAGGTTCAAGTCCAATTGGTAATTCATCCTATTTATTTAAATCTTATCTCCGTTCTTATTGACGTGTACAAAGAATCACAGGAAGATTGAGGGATTGCTCTCCGATAAAGATCGAGAATTCCAGCGAAGGGCGAGATAATTCATAAGAAAGTTTTTCAACATGTGTTAAATAAATGAGTAATTGCATGTTGAAAAGCGATTTAAACGAAATTACCCGTCAACCCGCTCGAAAGTGATCATTACCTGAAAGGTGTAATTTATTATGGACACCGGTTATTCGAAACTTAACGTAACAACATAGTTAGTAAACAAACATTAAATTTAGTAAACATTTGAGCTTCCAATTACGACTCAAGACACATTTGAATAATAATTCATTGATAAAAGATAAACTCTAATCCGATTATGAATAGTTTCATATTCCAATCAATCTCCAAGGGATCTAAATTGTGTATACCGCAAGGTGTATAATTTGGGTATTTCAGCGTTAGAAAACTGAGGAAGATGGATAGATATTGAATCCAGGTAAGAGAATCCGAATTTAAAGTGGCTGTTTAGATGGATAATAATTAGAGCTGTCCTTAGGCAATCGGCACCGGCCTCTAGAGGCTGCTCGACCAAACTTGATGATGGTATAAATCAAAGCCTCCAAGTTCGTGATTACACCTTCTCCACTTTCCTGATCCCGTAGCTTCTGTGGCTGGATTATTATTATATTGCTTTTAAACATCACAAAAACCAATGACGCTAATTATTTTTCTAAATATATAGGAAGGTATAAAGTTATTGACTTTTTAAATGCGGTAATAATTGGTTATCAAGTAAATACGCAGAATTTAATGCGCAGATGGCTACCTTTTCATTATTCCCTTTATAAATAAGTAACTACCATTATTATTTATGTTTCTTGATGGTGATACAAAATTCTAACTTCTATACAATTTGTTTGAAGATTTTTTAAAAATCTAATAATAATAGGGAATGGGAACTTTTTTTTCAGATAGTTAAACCAATCTTAGGATGGTTTTGGTGGCCATTGCCTATTTTGTATAATATATCACACTAGTGACATTGAAAAAGCTCACTTCGAATATAAAAAATGTAGTTTTGAAGGTGCAAATTTACCTTTCATTTCTTTTTTGGTAATTTAAAAGAAACCATTTATTTTTACCTTCTTACTACATTTTGTGCAAAGCTCATATTTTGGACTATTAGACATGTAGATTATAGGCGCCAGTTTTTTATTTTTATTTTATAAAGCATATTTTGGATTATGTTTCTTGATACTTTGTTAGGATTATTGAAAATATAACGTTACGAAGATGCCCTATTTAGAAAGTTGCAACTATAAATCACTGACCAAGTGACATGGATTAGATCACCGCTGTTTTTAGCTTCGCTGTAAACCGTAGGAGTAAGAAGTAGCCAAGTCAATTATTTTGTACTTGTCGACTTCAATGTTTGCCGATTATTGCACCCAGCGTATTAATTTATCGAATGGATAGGATATTAATTACCGGCACGATTACTGTGTCTTTTTGAAACTGCGTAGCTGAAACTGTGTTTCTTTAAAGAACAAAGAGATTTCTAAACGATTATTAAGCGGCATTTTGCACGGCCTTTGAGCTTTTACACAGCCCATAAATCAAACAATGACTAATCGTTTATTTTTGCTACTGTGCAGAATATGGTTTCAATGTTAACATTTGATATCTGGATTGTTACATTAGATATCTGGGTTGTTACTTTTTTTTCTTTCTGTCTTAATCAATGCAAGATAGACAGCATTGGCTAATTATGAAATAACTGTGGTTGCAAAACATATCTGTTTGTTTGAGAACACGTAAACATGACTACGCTCTCAACATAATAATTACCGTCGGTAACGAGCGCGAAATGCTAACAGGGTCAAGGCGCTTTTGAAAAGCAGTAGCAGGAACCTGTCGGAAGACAATATTTTGTTTTCCTTCTAGCAGTATATAATAGAGATTTGTAATACTTTTTTACATGTTCAATAATATTATTATTTAATTTATAAAAACAGTTTATTTATAAACAAGTTCTGCAACGTAATTATTAAAACATATAACATACAGTTTGATAATGCCTTTAGAAGGCATGTCTCGCGTAATAATAATTACAACATAGCAGAACAATAGTAAACTGTTTTTATAATTTAAATAAAAATATTATAATATTAAAATATTATATTCTCAGACTATAAAAATATTACCATCTGTTATTTCGGCTATTGGCATTATACCTAGCTCTCTCATTATAAATTTAGGCATATTAGATTTGTCAAAGAATGTGTATATAAAAACGCAAATACATGTAGGATTACGAAAGATTTTTAAATATTTTTATTGAGGGATCTGTAGGATTTATCGGTCAAATTAGGAATTCCACTGAGCCGAACCCTCTGATATGAAAATATCTGGAGTCGATGAATTATATTCCCATTTAATAGTTTGGTAGATTAACGTGTTGTTCTTGTATTGTTTTGTATTAATTATACTTATATAATACCTACACTTGCACAACGTGGATTTACTAGATGATCATTTATATGGAAAAGTTTATGAAAGGGTTTAGTTTTTCCTATGGGAAAAACTAAACCCGGACCTGAAAATCTGGTACGTAAAAAAATTAAATATTTAAAAGGAGTTCTATATTAATAACCAAATATATTACAATACAAGTGTTACTTTCAGAGTTCAGACGAAATCAACACTCTTTTAGCAGTTTTAAAGCAGTTTTTTAAGGGATTGTCGGTATTGTTTTATATTTTTACCGTTAAGTGATTACATAATAATTATTTTTATGTTTATTGTAACTTAATGATCAAAACCCCATATTGTAACATTTAATAACTGAAGAGCGACTGTCAATCGAAAATTTGAAGCAGAAAAGTGAGAAAAGGATACGGTCACATCTAGGAATTGAACCTAGGACCATAGCCTTGCCGGGGCGATTCTCTATCACTATGCTAATGGGACCCTATCCCCTTTGGCCATATTTAACTGTTCGACTAAGATGGATAAGTTTATCCAAGACACTATCTAGGTAGAATTTATTTCGGGATGAATCATGTAAATTATACATGAATACAAAAATATGCGTTAAGAAAATGAAGATAATGTTGGTAGTTCTTAGTCGAAGTATTCAAAAGGGATAGGATCCTGTTAGCTGAATGCGCTCAGTCAACTAATCTATTACCAATTAAATTTAAAAAAAGTTTATATTATAGTCTCGTACACTCACATTTAAATTACTTAATTGAAATCTGGGTAAATGCGTATGAAACATACATTAATGAATTACAGATAATTCAAAATAAACTAATCAAAAAACTATTTCACTACGAATCCAAAACATCCACAAAAAAACTATATTTGGAAACCAAACTGTTAACATTAAGAAAACTATACGAATACAATATATGTCTCCTTATATACAAAATAAATAATAAACTCATTCATACAAACACAGAATTCATTAAAACGTCCCAAGTACACAAAAATTTTACACGACAACACGAAAACATACATTTAAACACTATTCATACTAACTACGGTAAGCAATCTATCAGTTATGAGGGGGGCAATTTATATAATTGCCTTCCAGTTGATATTAAAAACGAAAAAAGTGTGAGTAAATTTAAAAAAAAATTATTCATTTTTATTCACAAAAAACAATGTAGTGAAAGTGAATAATATTGAAAGTGAATGAATAGTATTGTAATATATTGTATGATAATATGTTGTATGATAATATAATGTTATGCAAATTCTAGTTAAGTAAGTGAAAATGTTATTTTCTTTTTTTCTGGAATAAAAAACTTTAAACCAAACTCCCCGGCAAGGCTAAGGTACAGCTTTCAATTCCTAGATGTGACCTATCTTTTTCTGATTTTTCTATTTCAAATTTTTGTCTAAAATCGTTAATATTGTTTTCAGTGTTTACATAATTATTATATCAAATATTTATAGCTAAATATGAAAATGCTTAACAGCTTTCTGCGATCGACTGTGTGGTCAACGAATGCCCGCTCCATTCATTCCCCGGCGGGATTGATGAGGTCCACAGGGCGACGCCTGAGGCCCTGGACTGGCTCGCAGACCTAGATGTCCCCCTCTGACCCCCCCACCATACGAAAGAAGAAGACTGGCGAAAAATTTCTTGGTAGATTTCTGTGCATCGTACTTTTAGTATATCGTGGTTGTGCTATTCTCCTGTATAGGTAATAAGTAATAACGAAACAGTATATCGAGCAACTTTGTTTAAACCAGTAGTTAGTTTCCTATATTGATAAATGTTTCACCACCACAAAATATGTATCATGCTTAAAAGTCAACACAGACAATCTTCATAGTCTTCGTGGTATAATTTATCTATTCCACAACTTGTAACATTCTATTATAACATGTCTCCAGTCTATAATTAAGTAACAGTCAATAGTCACATCAAGATTTCCAGCACTACTACTTGGAGCAGAGTACATTTATTTGAATAGTCTATTGGCGCCAGGCGACGTTTAAACTATGTTGGTAAATTGTAAACCTATATTCAATTTCACGCTTTTTGAGTCAGCTTTTTTCGATATCTTTTGATCTTAATGAGTGCTTTAACTATGTGCTATTGAAAATATATAACTTTAATTGTGAAATGAGATATTTTTTAATGTGTTTACATTGATTTTTTACTGTTGAGAAAGCGAAATACCAGAGGTATTTGGAGAAAGCAACCGATGCGATTGATGGACTCTGTGGAGGAAGAATAACTGATCTTTGATTAATTTTAATTGCTAAACAGAGAACGCAACCCTTAGAAAGTCTAGGTGAGTGAAATATTAAAAAAAATTATCTAATTGACAAGTGGGCAATAAATTTTTGTAGTTCTGAATATTTTTAACTCAGTGAAAAGTAGGAACATTGTACGAATCAACTATGAAGCTTTTGTAAAACAAAATAATGCAAAATTTTGCTTTACGTACCACACGTCCTTGCAAGATTGAATAATTTTATTTTACGTTTTATGTGATAACACACAAGAGTCTCAATAGTTCACACAAATTTTGAGGGACCTTGTGAGTTGTGAGTTTAAAGAAAGTGGGGAGTGGAAAGTTGTAACTACCTGACTATTTAGTTAACTAAATATAGTTAAAGCTTTATCTCTGAAGCAAGATTCAAGTATACTACATGTATATAATTAACAATAATTTATCGATTTGGAAAATTGGAAGATTTTGACGGATTTTTTGTGCCCTTGTTGATTTTGGCCAAGTTTGTTTGGGCTGTCCAATTTACCACGTAGCTTATCAAAAAAGCATAGGTATTATATTAATTCGTGCATTTATATAATAATCTCTGTAAAGTGATAAAGTCTTTGATGAATAGAAATTTTTTTAACAGTTTAACATGTTTAACAACATTTACAGTTTTAACATGAAACTACCAAATTCATAGAAAATTGCGCATTGATATCTAGGGGCTATAATTTAGAGTGACAGATTACGACTAAGATTCTTGTCATTGCGTCGAAGCGTATTGCCTTACATTATAATTTTTGTGCTAGTTTAAGTACGAGTATGTAAGTAGATACATGACGAACATTGTTTTTGCACACTAACCAATTTAGTGAGTAGGACTCAGCCATCACTAATAACCTAACAGCTTTGTATAGTAAAAAATTGTGTGCTTAAAAAAATATTGAAAACATCATAATTATGTACCACAATAAAAAAGGTATTAACTTGTTTTCGTAGCGTCTACAAGAGATAAGAGGTGTCTACAATCTATATTCTTAAAGTGTTTATTGATCTATTTACATTTTAATTAAAGGGCTATTATTTGCCGTAAAACATAACACGCTTTATTCGACCAAGTGTTGAAAATTGGTAAACACAGATTATAAGATAAGCATCGAGTTTATGCCTAATTACAAGGTATCATAAACCAAAAAGCTTTAAGCTGTTATTGTAATAAAGACATTTGGTTTCCATTTTACACGTGAGAACTTTCACGAGTCTTCGAAAGTTAATAAAGCGATAAAGTTGTTCAGGGTTTTGACTGAGCTTTCTTCACAATTTTGAAAACCGATGCGGTTGGTCTTAGGAAATAGCTCTGGGCGATGTTCACAAGCTCAGTCAAACTCAGAGACATACAATTTACACTAATCTTTATTATTAAGGATTCAGACCCACAACCTCATCAAAAGATTTCGATTTATTTGAACGATATTGTTTGTATTACTCTGAAGTTTATACCTTTTATAGGAGTGCAAGAAATCTAGGCAAATGGCTAGATTTGTGTAGCTCGAGGCTTGAACATTTAAACGCCAAGTGTCTGGAAAAATGGCGGGTAATGTGTGGTGTTAGCGTTTCCGCCCGAGGCTTAGGGCGGGACTTTGAATTGAGAAAGAATTCGCGATAATTTCCGGTTCTTAACGCTCATTTGACTAATGGCGACTGAGGTAAGAATATGTAATTGCAATCGATGACTTTACACCGGCAATATATTAAAAATTTACATATTTATTTGTAAATACTGTTCTCGGAAATAATGCGCATAATTTGTGCGTTTTAAAATAAAACGTTTTACTCGCTGTAATAGACAGATTGATTACTTTTAAATTATTAAAGGAGAGAGGTGAAATTTTTGCATAATTTTTAGTCCGTGGGTGAGTGATTTAATTGGTGAGTTATAGAAGTCCCCACCTACATAATATGGAGAAATCTTAAACATAAAAAATTTGTAGAAAAGCGATATTTTATCGATTTTGAAGAAATGTATTACCAATGAACACTTAATAGATAATACATAATATTTTATTCCTTCTTAGAGTTCCAGAAACTATGCACAGAAAAACTTTCGAGCATATTTTGTGTGTAGGTATAAGTATTATGCTTACCAGACGATTAAATGGAAAGTAAAAATATTGTAACTTTAATAGCGTAGAAGGTTACAAACATGATTGGCTCTGATCCAAACTCCTTTCCATCCTAATCAATAGGCTTTATACTATCTTTCTTCAAATGAATGCTCATTTTTTAAAATTCAATTGTGAAATGTAATTATTAATATCTAAAAATACATAAATATATCTAAAATGCAACTTTACAATTATTACAGAAAGAATGAGCATTAAAATTTTTTATTAGTTTTTGTCAAATTATGAGGTAGGTATGGGTACAATGGAGACATCCCAAGTGGTTAGCTACATTTGGTGACTTGGTGACCAGGGTTGCTCAGGTTCATTTGGTGAGTTTTGTCTGGGTCTTGGTGGTGGACGCATCTGCCCACCAGCAGCGTAGCAGGCCGGATCGGGAGAGACTGGTAGATCTGGACTGGATATTTTGATCTCTCCAGCAGGACTAACTCGGAAATTTACCTTACACAAGGAGAAAAATGTTATTCTAAAATACGATCTCTTTATTCGTAAAAACGGTTAAAAACGGGACTGAAGTTCTTACGAACAAATTAAGAACGTAATCAGGAACATGTAAAAATAATTTGTTTGTATACCAACCAAATATTCTTACATTTTTCGGCCAATAAACATTGAAACCCTGAAAATTTGTTCGTAAGAACTTCAGTCCCATTTTTAACCGTTTTTAAGAATAAAGTGATCGTATTTTAGAATAAAAAATTTCTCCATGCGCCGCAGTGGCAGGGTATGGTTTCATACGTCTGTCACTCCTGGAGACACTGAGTTCCAATCCACCTATCCACCATATTCCTATCCACCCTTCATAACTTTTTCTACTTACCTACTCACCTACTTTTTAGTACTTCCCCTCCTTTTTTTCACTAAAAATACCCACACCAGAGCATCCCCAAGGATAACATAGGCCCTGAGGAACTTTTGTCCTCTGAACCATCTGTTTGGAGATAACGTAAAAATTTTAGAGTTTTTACCATTAATAATAATAAGTTAACCAGGACATAAAAGTCAAAAGATAATTTGTAGAGCGCCGTTTTTTGTGAGAAATCACCTTAAGGGCGCTGTACATTTTTTTATGAATTCTTAGGCTCTATCTAGATTCTAGATCTATTATTTACAAAAAGGTACAGAAAATGTACTTATCTGACAGGTTACTTCCGATACACACACTTTAATTAGAAAGTTTATGCTTGGAGGAGATACAACTTTAAACGCGGAGAACACTATATTTAAAACAATGCACATTTTATAATTTTACATTTGCTACCACATCACTTTTTACATTACATTTATAAGAAGATTACATCAAAAAATGGAGTTAATGAATTATAGTTATTTTGAAAGACTGGAGAATTAAGGACTCTTAAGGACTGAAGAAGTTGTATGAAATTATATGCAGGTACATATAAGTCACAAATAAGCTACATTTTTATACAAATATTTGTAAGAAAAACTCTCTTTTTAACTTTTGAAGGATATGCCATCAATGTAATATATCATTGAAGAAGAAGATAACAATAATAATCTCATTTTTTAAAATATTAAAATGAACAAGACACAGAAAAATTATAATAATAATGTAAGACGTAAGGTTCTGGGTTCGTATTCTTAATATATCATTGAAGAAGAAGATAACAATAATAATCAAATTTTTTAAAATATGAAAATGAACAAGACACAGAAAAATAATAATAATAATGTAAGACGTAAGGTTCTGGGTTCGTATTCTTAATATATCATTGAAGAAGAAGATAACAATAATTATCTAATTTTTTTAAATATGAAAATTAACAAGACACAGAAAAATAATAATAATAATGTAAGACGTAAGGTTCTGGGGTCGTGTCCCAGTTGCGACCATTATCTTTTATTATTTTTCTGTGTCTTGTTCATTTTCATATAAAAAAATAAATTATTATTGTTATCTTTTTCTTCAATGGTAAGTTTAAAGTTTAGCTCTAGTCATTATATGTAACAAAATATGAATCGAATTAATAATTTTACCAGAATCTTGCGAAATATTGTGAACGAATTAGTTAAACGAACTGAAATAATAAATATATCGTTCCAACTAAAACATAAATGCCATTCAGCAAGTCATTTCTATAAAAGGAGTTGCGGGAGAGACTGAATGTTTTATTTTTATTACGACTGTTAAAGCATTCAAACATAATGTTAAGTGTCAATACTATATTCTAGTCAGGATTTTAAATTGGATTTCTCTACATGGAAAGGTAATAAATCGCGCTCAAGCCCTTATTTCGTGCCATATCTAACCAAGACATTATGTTTTTTTAACAACACATTCTTCATATAGTTAATTTATTCTAATGTGATTTAAATATTATAATTTTCATTATCCTTACTACACATTTTAAAAATATATGTTGAATTGTTTTTCGCTGCTCCACTTTTTTTACACGAGCATTGCTAAAAAAAAAAGGTGAATCACGATATTTAAAAAATGTATTAAAAAAATATATATACAATGTATAACAACTGTATTTGTAAAAAAAAAATTAAATAAAAAAAAAATAAAAAAATACATTTGGTTAATGATACTGTGGGTCAGCCATATAATAAAGATTGACAAGAAGACAATTTGGGAGGCGGGTATGGGGGACATTTATTGGATAACCAACACCTCTGCCATAGGTCACCCCAAGTTGTTTTGCTACGTTTGGTGATTATGCAGGGGTGCCCGGATTCATGGGATGAGGTTTTTCTACGTCTTTTGATCTGGACACACTGAACCCCAGATTCCTATCCACCCCCCATACCTTTTCCTTCCCACTCCTTTCTTTCTTAAAAAAGACCCTCCAACGCATCCTCAAAAATGACAGCTAATGGACAGTGGAGCTGATGTAAAAAAAAATAAAGGGTCAGCATTTCCAACACAATATTTTTGAGCTAGATTTACAGGACCGATTGCCCCATTAGCCTCTCAAATTCTGGGCGTACTGTACACTGTACAGGGCCCACAGATACTTTCATAGTATAGGTGCATCATTGATCCCCTTGGCACCGTTGCATAGTCGGAAAACACGCCAAACGCGCGGCCAACATATGTACATGGTTGAGATTTGTCACATGAGAACGGGTCGTTTCAGCTCGAACCACGATTTTAAGAACTGCTTGTTCCGCTTGCTAATTAGAAAGAAATGATTTATTGAATCCTATTGTATTTATAGAACAACGATTTTAAAAATTACTAATACCACGACAAATGAACTGACTGTGTGTTTACTAATACAGCTCATAATAACACTCTTCATCACCGACTGAGCGAGAACTGTTTTATCATAGAGCAAGTAATTAACAGAAATGACAGCAGGGTTTAGTCAAGCTCCGAACCTAATGTATTTGAGTTTTTACCCTACAACGGGGAAACGAAGTTATTTTTTAAACAAATAGTTTTACGAAAAATTTGGTTTTTGTAAACTGTACCCAGGTACAATAATTCAAGCATGGAGGTGATATCTCGTTTATTACGACAGTACTCTTGAAGTTTTGATGATTGGTTAGCATGATTATGAGTGATAGATGTGCAAGTTATATCTCGTTTTCTGTGCATCCATTACACATCTAGAGCGCCTGCGCCGAAACACGTATACGTTGTAGGTGTAGAAACGACTAATATGATAATTTCTAAATCACGTTCCTATCCATCCATCATCTGGTACGTAAATCAGACTTATCTGGGATATCTAATTCTTAAAGGTGCCGAAATGTAAGTGTGCCCAGGGAATGTCTGAAGGTTGTTATAATAAATTAGCCCTGCTTACATACTTGCCGCAACTTCTAGTTTTCGGCATTTACACCATACAACTAAGGTTCCTTAGGCATCTACCTTCTTCTGATCACCTCATAACTTAACTCTCGTGTATTTGTATGGGTTTCAATTTTTCAATGTAGGTTACCTATATTGGTTGTAGAGGGGTAAGAAGTAAGAAGGAAGAAAGTACCAGTCATCGCGTTTGAGTCCCACCCGGGCGTCGAGTGTTCAATTAATCGGATGGCTTATTCCTTCATCACGACAAAAGCAACATTTTCCGCTTACTGTGGGGTAGTAGGAGATTTTCAAAATTTGTCAGGTGTCAGCGTTTTTGTAAATAAGTATTTATGTAATTTAAATTTTAATTGTAATAACTCTTGTTTTTTTTAACGTTATACCAATCAATTTAAAATATCATTGAAGAAGATAATACTATTTTTTGTATTTCTTGGGCATTAACTATGTAACAATTTCTAGACATTTTGTTTTGATTTTCAATGTACTATCGTTACTTAAATTTTAATTTTTATGCTACCGGTTTCGACACATCCGTGTCATTCACTAGCAAACTAAAAATTAAAATTTAAGTAACGATAGTACATTGAAAATTAAAACTCTTCAAAAAAAAAAGATAATACTAATTAATCTAAACGAAAATATGAAAAACCACAAGACACAGAAATGTAAGACAAGAGATCCTGGGTTCGAGCAAAACCTCTTAGAGCACGATCGAGTCACAGTTGCAACCGTTACCTTTTCACTTTTCTGTGTCTTGTTCTTTTTCATTCTTTCGTTTAGATTTATTAGTATTATCTTCTCATTTAACGATTTATTTAAGTGTGTATTACGTGGTACTATTATACAGGGTGTCCGGGGGTAAAGTGTATTAACTTCGGGAGGTGATTCTACATGATAGTTTAAGTAAAAAAGATTAAAAACTTTTTTCGAAATTCAAATTTTTAGGGATACTTTTTTTTATAAAAAAGATAAAATTAGTCCGGCGTGTGCGCCCAGCACTAGTAGGTTTTTGCGCTGTTCAAATAAGGGGCCAATCGAAACCAACATCGCCAAAGTCGGGCCCGGATGACTCACAGCAAATTTATCGAGTAAGTTTATACCTTACACTAAGGATTTTTAATAGGTAAGTCTTTTTGTACGAAAAAAAAAGTTGGAATTTCGAAAAAAGTCGTTAATCTTTTTTACTCCTTTCATCATGTAGAAACACCTCCCGAAGTTGATGCACTTTACCCCCGGACATCCTGTATAGAGTTTAGAGTTTAGAGTGAGAGATACCTTCATAATATTTATTGTCGCCGTGCCATTACCGTAGAATTTATAAAAGCAGCGAATAGGCGCTTTTATTATTCCTACGATTGCAACACGGCAACGGCACAAAAAAAATGCAAAAAACGGGCTTTCTTTGTCACAATAATGCTGCACATCTTTCTTAGACACTAAATAACAGTGAAGCAAATCACCAGAATCATAGCCCTAGGATCGAAATCACTCCGTATAAAACCCGTATAAAAGTTGCATTAATAAAATTCAGATCACTTAGAAATGTATGATAATTTCGCTATGAATTAAAGATAAATAAAATTATTTATCGAGTATCGAATGTGATATAAAGTACATAACTGCATTTCTAGAGTGACTAGTGATACGCCTTTTGAGTCGAGACCGAGACAGAGATACTCTGGATGAGCTGGTACTGTGATGGAGAGGGGGACAGGAGAGCGGAAGAGAGGGGAGGTATAGTAGTTAGTAGTCCTCCCACCTGAATCAGATTTTTCCTCTACATCTGATTGATTTATAGATGTTGAAGCGTGTTGCTGGGCGCGTGCCGTGAGGAGGGAATCTTAACCCGCTCAATCCCACATTACCATTACTTAAATTATTTTTCATCAATATCTGTAATATTGGTTTATAACCACTGGAGCGACAGAAAAATTAAAATATTTTTTTTCGCTATATTTTTATCGCTATAGCTAAAGGAAAATTTTCCGCCCACATTAAAAAAAATCATACCTCCGAATTTGAATATGGAGACATACAAACTGATTATAGTTCTATGTAACCAATGCATTTCACTATATTTTGTCTATTATCACATATTTGTAGGAATTATAAAAAAATATAATTTAAACCTTTAACCTTAAAACATTTTAAAGAATCTAGAGAATATTTATTTTGTTATATTTTTAATGTAAAATATATTTTTATATATTTGTAAAATTTGATTTTCACGGCCAAAAGTATTTTTGTTATTTATTTTTGGGGTTTTATGCCGTGTTACGCTTTCTCCTTCTTTAGTCAAAGTTGTCCGAAGGAGGAGAAAAAGAGTCCGTTAAAGAAGGATAAATAACGAAAGTACAAAATATTATATAGTCCTTTTAATAAGTAAAAAAAAAAATTACTTGCCACATTTTGGCAACAAAGCAATCCGTGGTTTTAAAAATAGTGCCATAATGTGGCAAAAAAGCGCTCGCGTGGTTAATTACATCATCTCAAGTTATTAGGTCTTTGTTTTTTGTTTTAGTTTCTTATGAGAGTATTACCAGAGAATACCGGAAATTAGTCCTTTTTAAATAAAATTTTAGACGTATTGATTATTTTTTACAAAAAAACATAATTTGATTTTGGAAGATTGTTATTTTATCTGGTACACGCAGTTTTAAAATTTTGAAAAACTAGTTTATTTTTAGTATACTAAGGTTTATACCGTTGGTGGTTGGCACATTTGTTCAATTTTCAAACGATAGATTCTATTAAACAACACAAATCTCAAGTCATATAATTATACAACAAAATAAATCAATACACAATCGAGTCAACACAGTTTGCAGAATTTAAATTTTAGTTATATTATAATCACGAAAAAAATAAATCCGAGGACGTGTTCGCGAGTCCGCGACAGCCTAAACTTAATATATTATTTGTAACTGCCTCATATATGTGTTTTCAAAATGATTTTCACAAAACTAGAAAACAAATTCGCTTCACGCAGACTAACAAAAGGTACAAATCAATGCTTCTTGCGATCTTTTGATTGTGAGATAATGCACTTTATTTTTGATAAATGTTTTCGCAAACCAATATTTTTGGTTCCGGTGTTATTAAGACTCACACGGCTTGTCTTGATATTCTTGGGCGAAGGAATGTGCAAACAAATTTACAGATAGGTGAAATTTCGTTTTTGTGAATCTGAGGATGCTCTTCCACTTCCGAAGATTTGTATTCGTAAATTTGGTTCCCCAAGCTTCCAGCGTCTCCAAATTGACTAGCAAATTGTTCAAGGAGGCATACGAACACACATGATAGAAGTCGAAGTTTAACAATAAGCAATAATTATTAGCCCGAAACACTCATCCATATTGAAAAAATCTCCCGAGAAAAGATACATGTCGCCGACGGGACTCGAACTCGCACCCCTTTGATTGCCGGTCAAGAGCTCTACCATTGAGCTACGGCGCCTTATCTGTCACCCGCCAAATGATTCAATATATACTAGTGTTTCATTCAACAATTACCGCTTATTAAATTTTTTGTAATGTAATGTAATTTAATAAGCGGTAATTGTAGAATGAAACACTAATATATATTGAATCATTTGGCGGGTGACAGATAAGGCGCCGTAGCTTAATGGTAGAGCTCTTCACTGGCAATCAAAGGGGTGCGGGTTCGAGTCCCGTCGCCGACATGTATCTTTTCTCGGGAGGTTTTTTCAATATGGATGAGTGTTTCAGGCTAATAATTATTGCTTATAATAATTGTTACCCTTTGTGCTATGCATAAAATAAACCTTGTTTTAAACATTAGTTTATCAATTAAAAATAGTCGAAGTTTAACGTGAAATTACTATTTAGAATTTTTACTATAAATCTGTGTACATTTAAAATAGTTAAAAAAAAATTCTTTGAATAAATTCACGTTTTACGTATAATTTCGCTTGAGTAGAATTAAAAAAAAATATTAACCTTATTAAAAAAATAAAAGCGTTAAATACTAAAAAAAAAAATTTTTTCTGATCCCTAATAAGAAACAACTTTAAACAAGCTATATTATTTGTGGCAATTTCAATTGATTAAACTTTTAATTTTTTATAAAAATATTCACATAATAAACAAACCACTTTTGTGCCTGATCGATCGTTTATAGGCTCCATTTGCCACTGATTTTTAACTATTACGTATTTATATACATGGAGATATCACACAATAAGAATATACACTTTTTGGCTTAATTATGGCTTCCTCGTCACGCCATCTTCCCCCCCTCCCCCCTAAGCAATTAAAATATACTTAATGATATTAATTAACGAAAGACTTTTTTTATTATATACAGCGAATGGGACGTAACTTAAAAAATAAAAATTGAATATCAAATCGATTAGAATAAATCTTTGCGCATCTTTACAAGTTCAAAGGTGTGTTGTTAAGTTAACAAAAAAACTAAATCATTCTCATCATTAAGACTCTCTTGCAATCATAAATCATAATCCCTTTGTTCAATAACTCACATCTAACCCATAGATATATTTTATAAAAAAAATGATGCAAAACAGGTTACCTATAAAATATTTATCCTGATAAACATACCTACGTGTGTGCACTTAATGTTTTTTCGATATCTTTTTTAAAATATAAAAAGGTTTCGAAACAATGAACATGAATGAATGTATGAAATCAGATTGAGATGGGTTGGAAGGTGACGGGTAGATCAGTTGACGGTTGGTGTGAGGAAGACGTGGCTAGTTTTATTGAATAAAATATCCCGTTGGGTACTCGCGACTCGCCCACGAAAGGCACGGGCCAAAAGCTCGTATTACACGGTCAAGCGAATGGCCGATAAATAAAATAAAAAACAATATTTAATAAATAACAAACCTAAGGAAAGTGAAAAGGTAAGAATAACAGAATAAGGGCTGGTTTACCCACATTTATATAAAACGAAAACAAAAATAAAAAATTGTTTCAAAGTTTAAATATTTTTTTGGAAAACATAATCGTTTTTATATAACCATGCTAATTAGTTGTATTGGGTTGTGGAAAATTTTACATTGTTTTTTTTTATTGCTGAATTGAGCTCGCACAAATGATTTTTTTTCAAATCGTCATATTTGTAACGTTGATACATAATATTATATATACAGTAGCGTAATGTCTGCCTTGGCAGCAACCTAGGGCACTACGTCCTAATGAATCAACCCCAATGCATGGCATTCGATGTAAAATAATAAATCTTTAAGATATCTAACATTTATATACTGTTTGAAAGTAATCATTACTTTTGGGATTGGATCAAATCGTTTCTTCGTCTCTAATTCTGTGATAAGAAAGGAATACTGGAATGGCTCATTTGTTTGTATTTTGCTTGGTAGTGTTCCGAGAATGCCAATAGACACGCGCCTCCAGTATGGGTATTTATACTTTAAAATGCTGGTAGCATATTTAAACTAACTCTAATCGCTTGTCAGAGATGTTTTGCATTGCTTGAAGTTTAATATTAATATCAGTTTAATTCGCATTAAGCATAATTTAAAAAAAACTTATATCTTTCTGTAACTTTTTTAGTAACCTGAGGGACAGAAAAATCATTTCTGTCTAGCTATTTATAGCTTTTAGAAATATGCCATAAAATTTATTAAAAATTACAAAGGGCCTTATTACAAGCTTGTCACCCTGTGGAGGGTTGACGTATTTCTAACTACGTCACTGTGTATAAATAAAGCCGGCATTATATTTATAAAAAGGTCCATTCGCGGCCCAAAGGATGTCTCTTGTTAAATAATAACGCAAGGCATGTCCATAATATATTGGAATGAATGTTTAATGGAAATATATGTTTAACAGTTTAATACGGACCAGAAAATGCCTTATCATGGACCAACTCTGGCCGCTAACAACAACTAAACACCGGAAGTATTAAGTGAATAAATTATTCGAATGCCTCGGAGATAAAAACACATTTTTTTAGCGGCGTTCGTCGATTTTGTCATTGTCATTCGCGGTGGTAAATTTATGCATATATTATAATCGTTTGGCAAATTGAGGAGGAAAGGTGAATAATTTTATGGGCGGAGACATTTGGCGAATGAGGGGATCTCAATCATTCAAGTATTTATTAACATTTTATATCCATAAAATAATAATGTTTTGTATCAACCATCAATAAATTTATTGACATATTAATAGTCCCCTATCGATTTCGCTCATACATGTGTACATACATCAGGGCATTGATTTCTTGACAACTTTTAAAGTTAAAAGTATTACTATCTGATTAATTGACTATAAGGCTTTTTCCGCCGAAAGTGTGGGTTGTTAGGATGGACCGCCATACAATTATAGCTAGGCATCAGTGGTGGTCGGTGACTTTTTATATAAGAGATGCTGAAGTACATATATAACAAGATGCAATTACTAATAAAAATAGTACCCATATCAAATTAGCTCTATAAATTATTTACGCTTTAATCAATTATTACAGTTCCAGTAAATAAGTATTCGAAAGATATTCAACGCACCAATCGGTTACAGTTATTCAAGCCAAACTGTCAAAAATGATCGCGCAAACAATCCGCTTCGGCAATGCTATTCTGTATAGTCGTTTTCTGTGCGTTAGATGCTCTTATCGAAAACGTATCCGGCTTCAAGCAAGCTTAGGCACGCATGACTCAAAGCGCATGCGCGAATATCAAACTTCTTCTAGCTTTGTGGATACGGAACGAAGCAGAGAATCCACTGTTGCTGGTATTGGTGTGCATTGATGTGTTTAGACGTCATTCGAGCATTGAGAATGTTTTTATACATAGGTATAATATTTCGACTCGCACCGCGCGCCGTGTTTAGTTGTCATTAGTCTCTGAGATTGGGACGGGTGAATTTAAATTGCGGTATATATTGCTGTGTACGGCTAGAAAAAAATAAGCTCAAATATTATTTTAATTCGGAACAAATAAATAATAATTAATTTTATATTGATTATAAGCCTTGAAAGGAAGGGAAGCGCAGCATCCACAGTATGTATGAAGGGACCGCGCCTGCTAGGCATGTCTCCTAGGTTTATTCGCAATTCTTTACTATCTCTTACGATGACATGCTATTTTGTTGTCAGACTCCTGATTATTTAAGAAAAAGTTTGTAAATTCATAGTTAGGTAAGCTGCATTATTTATTAGTTTTAGGATCATGGTAGAAGGCCTCCTATGAAACAATTGTCTGCTATTATTTTTGCACTTAAGAAATGCCCCAGAAATCTAGAAAAAGTTAATAAGATTTGCAGGAAATCCTTCTGTTATAGATTCTCCAATAATTGAAATGATCTATATGGCTAGAGATTATACTAGGTAACTACTCTTATATTAGTATTTCAGTGTTCACTAAAAACACAAATGTAATGGGTGTTGTTAGCCAAACTATAGAACACCAACACCGAACATGTTTCTGACTAAGTCATCGAATTTGAGCAATTATCGATAATTTGGTCAATCCCTAGATAAATAAAGTAAAAATATCCGTAACGTCCGAATAGCACATCTTATATCAGTGTATATTTTAAATATTATTAAAACAAAAAGCGAAATCGATTAATTTCAAATTTCGAAACATTAATTATACTACACATGTATTCAAATAATCGAACATCCCAAGCATCTACTTTGAAGGTGTATGCAGCAGGTTTGACGAAATGCTCATATCTGTCTTGGTCATCGGTCAAAACACTCTTTCATACCGAGGTATTTGATAGTCAACACATTATTGGGCTATCTTCGTCTGGGATCTAAGGCATCCTCATTTCTCTCGTGGTAGCTGTTTGCTGTAGCAGGCCTAATACCCGCTTAGGAATTCAAATTATATTTCTATGGGATCTAGTCAAGCGTGGTGGAGGTAGCGACTAGTGATGGGCATACTCGAAACATTCTGATGTTCGAATTAAAAAAGTAGTATTAAAATTATGTATTACCTGTACTATCGTAGATCTGTAAAATGTCACAAAATATTATAAATGCAGAATTTGTGAAACTGAAAGTTTTTGCAAAATAATATTTGTCTCAAGTTGATTGGTTTTCAAAAAGAAATATTGATAAGACGATCAGAAAAAACAGAAGATTTTTTTTTTACAATGAACACCGTTAATAAACTTAATATATTACGACACCTATCAAAAATATAGAAATATCAATTCATTAATTAAAGTAAAATCTTTACCTGCTTTATTTATTCGATTATCTTCTACCTACTAGTGTTTTTATTAGCCAATTTTTTTAGGTATTATAAAAAAAACAGACATAAATTGCATTTTATCCCTGATTAATTCTTGGTCGATTTATTGGATTGCTTGTGTTTTAAGAACCGATTTAACATCGTTCGAGTGCTACATTCCATGGTGGGATTTGGCTTACCGGACAAAAACATCTTCTACTGACTACAATATGTTTTGTAATATTCAGTCCACAGGTCTTTCCAGATTACTTCAATCTTCTATTAATTTCTTGTTCTGAAATAAGATCACTTCCATTGGGACACCCTCTGTTCACATCCTCATGGCCACTGAATCTACGAAATGAATGCAATTATTAAATTTAGATTCTCGACTAGTTTTCTGGCTCTTGTCCAAGTTTGCATTTGTATTGCATACACATAATGTTTTAAAATCGATTAATCGTTTGAATTAAAATAAATGTATGGAAACCAATTTGAAACAATGTATTTTTAAAAGTATTGTTTGGAATGAATTTGAATTCTTGTAGAAAATGACTGTTTTAATTTTTAATCATTTATTTCGAAATAAACATCTAGATCACGCCCATCACTATCTGATACTAAGACGTGGCTAATCTATGCGTTTATTGTAAATACTGAATCAGGTGAATTTAAAAAAAAATTTCATGAATATTTAATGGTTAAGGTTGAGGCAGTATATTTACGGAGAGGAAAAATATTGGGGAATGAAAAGAAATGTACATATTTTTTTGAGTAATTTTTCTTAATATCAACAAGCCTTTCTGGGTGATTGATGATCGAACTTTGTAGATCATCATTTTAAAAGTATGATCCCGTAAACAGCTGACAGTTCTTGTTTGGTGGTTTGGTTCTTTTCTTTTCTTCCACTCATAACCACTCTCTGCAAACTTATAATAATTTTTGCTTAATAACTCCAACTTGGCAACAATTGAATGACTGTTGCAATATCGGTCAATTTATATGACTGAATGAGATGACAGTATATTATGATCCTTGTCAGCATCATTCAATTTGGGCGGCGGGTTTGGATACCACCGCTCAGGGAAACATTTAGTGGATAACCTATACCTCTCCCATAGGTTATCTCAAGTGACGTTAGCAGGGATGCTCGGATGCCCACCGACTGCGTGGCGGGCCAGATCGAGTGAAATAGTTGATGGAAGCCTTTTGACATATCCAGCCGGACTCTATCGACCTTGCCTTACATATTTGGAGGGGTGAATTCATATTTCCTGGACATACTCCTTCACACTCCTGGAGACACTGACCCCCAGATTCCTACCCACCTCTCATACCTCTTCCTTTTAGACTTTCTCTCCTTTCTTTCCTTAAAAAAATCCTTCACACAGCATCCCCTGAGACCTGAGAGAAATCATCGTCCTCGGGACCTCCTGTGTGAAGTTATTGTAAAAAAATAAATCCCGGCCACTTCTTCTGCCCAAATTCGCGAAAATATTGACCTCCCCTTGTACAACGACAAAGACAGGGGTGTAGAAGAAAAACAGATTTGAAGATGTGGATGATATCGATGGAAATCTCAGAATGGTCCTGGGGTATGTAGCATTAAAACGTTGCTGGAAATGACTTAAGTCGTATTTGGTGACCAGATCTCAATATACTTATAGTTTCCCACCTTCCTTCTCCGCTTCTCCTTTCCCACCCCACTACCTTCAGCCTCATAAAATACCCCAAATGATGCTATTGTCTCACTGACTTTAGTTAGGGGCAGTTAGGACTCTTATGCGATTTTTATATTAAAAAATATTGTGAAACCCATGTTTTAATCGAGTCTCAAATCAAAGCTCAAAGGATTTAAACATTTTTCTTCGCACTAGAGTCCCAACTGCTCCCGTCTGGAGTATTGCGACTATGGCATCCCCAAATGCTGTATGTTGTGAGGCTTAAGTTCGTGGGTAAGGGAAGGAGATGAGGAAGGTGGGGAAGAGGAAGGTGGGGAAGAGGAAGGTGGGGAAGAGGAAGGCGGGAAAGTACTCTGGCTATTCAGATCTGGTCTCTAAACACGGCCGCCACTGTATATTATTTTTAATTAATAAAACACGAAATAACACAAATTGATCTAATGAAACTAATTTCAGATTTTTTTTTTACATGTTTACCGAACAATAGTCTCAACTGCTCCCGTCTGGAGCCAGTGAGACTATGGCATCCCTAATCGGGGTATGTTGTGTGGATGTAGTTAGTGGGGATGGGAAGGAGAGGGGGAAGAGGAAAGTGGAAAAGTACCTGGCTATTCAGGTCTGGCCGGGTTTTGAACATGGGCCCTTCGAATTGCTAGTCGAGAGCCTTACCCCTCGACCACGGAATCAAAATAACAAAAATAAATTATTTATTTTTAAAACAACTAATAAGTAAAACCACTAATTGTATTATTTGTAGTACTTTTAAATGAAATTTTGAAACAGAACTCAGAAAAAGATTCGATCTCGCCTAGAAATTGAACCCAGGACCTCAGCCCTGCCGGGGCTCTGCTCTAGAAGCGACAGATTTTATCTGTTTCTAATTTTCTTTTTCCACAATATGACACTATTTCCAAAACCACGGATTGATTTGTTACCAAAATATGGCAAATACATAATCTCTAGGTTCTTGAAAATGTTTTAAAGTTAACGATTTAATATTTTTTTTTATAAATCCTATGAATATGTGATAATAGACAAAAGATAGGTGAATTCATTGGCTATATAGAGCTATAATCAGTTTATTTGTGTCCTTATTCAAATTCGGAGGTATGATTTTTTTAATGTGGGCGGAAAAATTTCCTTTAGCAATCCAAGAAAAAATGTTTAAATTGCTCTGTCGATCCAGTAGTTAAGACTCACTAATATTATTTTCATCGATTAAATAATATATTTTTTAGAAGGACGATTTTAAAAAATTGTATTTTGTGTCAATAACTATCATTTACCATAATTTGTTCATCAACCGATTTATATCGATTTGCTTTATTTGGAATCGCTTGATATATTATAATAATAATGTTCTTACTGAGAACGAAAGAGTAGGTAAAACCGTTTATACATTATTCGAGTAACATCACGTAATGTTGATCTTTATTGGCAATTACTTTATAATATTCATACCTGCTGTCAGTTTAAGTAAAGCTCTTTGTTTATTGACTGAAATAATCTTTAAATAATTTAGGATATGACCAAAAAACCACTAGATTTACTCGGAATAATTATACATCGGTAGAATTTGTGAAGGCGGCTCTTTAAAAGGGGTATAGGCAGTTATATCTTATATTTTGAATTGGTTAATTATTTCTGGGATAACCTTTCCACAGTCGCCGCTCGTATCATTTATTTGGATATGGAAACCAGTCAACTTGAGTGAATTAATTACATAATCAAGCTGAGAAGCAAATTTGAGAGATCTAATGACCTTTCCGGTGATAGTAAGCGTTGTTTATGATTTTACGAACAGTCCAAAAACTTTTTGAAAATTTCAGTGTATTACCCTTTACAGTCAATTTCTAAGAATACCTGTAAGATTACGATGTGAACCAAAAACATGAAGTTGAATTTTTAAAGAGCATTATTTCATATTGAAGTTTAATTGATAAGAAATGAAATTTACATAGTTATGTATTAATCTAAAGAAAGTTTCCGTTGCGCCACCTTCAGGGAACTAAGGAGTGGAGTGGAGAGATGAGGCCCTCTTCCTTGTGGGCCCTTTAGGAAAACAATGAGGAGTGGAGCCTTTAGGGAACAAAGGTAGAGTGAAGTCTGTCCTAATGGGGGCCTCAGAAAACCAAGGGGGAGTGGACTGTTCCGTTGTTGGGCCTTAAGGGAACATCGAGGAGTTGAAGGGAGTGATGAGACCCTCTTCCCTCCTGGGGCCTTTAGGGAACCAAGGGGGAGTGGAAATGAGAGATGAGACCTGGGAAGACACATTGTGAAACTAGAAGCCTAACTAGAAACTAGCCTCATTTCCAATGACAATCCTGATTGACTTGATCAAAGGGGCCGGGTGACTGTTAAAGGAATGAGGTAAAAATCTTCGACCAAGTATGATGCTGACCAAGAACGTACTGTCATCTCATTCCGTCAGATAGCATAAACCCTGTCATATAAATTGAGCAATAGTTCATCAGTCATTCAATTATTCTTAACGGTAAAGCGTGCCAAGTCGGAGTTATTAAACCAAAATTATCATAATTGTGAGGTTATGAATGGAAGCAAAGAAATGAACCAAAACGATGATCTACAAGGGACCATTGTCCTATCTTCCATTTTACCCAACGACAAATTTCATGTCTCCAGAGCTTACCAGTATATAAAGAATCCTTCAAATTTATACTCAACAATTAAAAAAAAAAATATTATCGCAATCGGAAGAATAGTATAGAAAATAATTTCGTAATGCCACAATGCCATACAAATTTCATAACCCTATAGCTTACAATTATACATATAAATTTTCGCGGGCATGCTCACAACAATTAAAAAAACAATATTTGCAATCGGATGAATTTTAAAGCAAATAATTTTATAACGCCAGAGCTCACTATCCGATAACCATCGCGGGCATTCCCACATCAAATCCCCAAAGTTTCATCGCAATCGGATGAACGGTATGGCAGCACATAACATACGAACAAAGAAACCAACATTAATTTTTATATATTTGATAATTCTTTTGGTGATATAGATTTTATTTTGAATTAATCTAATGAGATTTTATTTTAATTATTTATAACTTAGAAAAAAAAATTATGCTAAACCCGATCTTTTATTTTATGTTGAAAATTTAAAGAATCAATCTATTTAGACAAAATGATTATAAATAAATAGATTCGCAGTAAAATGTTTATTTTTTTATCTATTACGTAATTATTAACGAGCAATTATTTAGTATCCCAATTTATTGTTTTGCGTTAAGCTCATGCGTTCTTATGAATGGAATATAATAATGTGTTCATAATTAATTGTATCTTTATAAAGATATTTATCTGAACTTTCAAGACATCAACGTGAGCATTATAAAATCAAATCCCTCTGGAAAGAAAGTCTTAATCTAAAGTTCAAGACTCAAAGGGATAAGTCCATATCGTCTACATTAAGTTTACGGTTATGTTGGCGTTAATTAAGGCAGATAGAATTCGTATTCACAATCTAGAAGAAGCGCAAAGGTAAAGGAGATTGTGGAGAAGTCGATTTCCAAATGAACTATTTAAGATGATAGCAGTAAGACGAATGGTCTGATTTTGAGGTATAATCTTGATTATTATTTTTTTTAATTGATAAACCAATGTTTAAGACAAGATTTTTTATGAATAGCACAAAGGGTAATAAATATTATAAGCAATAATTATTAGCCTGAAACACTCATCCATATTTAAAAAAAAAATCTTCCGAGGAAAGATACATGTCGCCGACGGGACTTGAACCCGCACCCCGCTGACTGCCGGTCAGGAGCTCTACCATGCTACGGCGAGTTACCTCCTACCCGTAATATTTGACGAGTTAAAGTATTTCACCAAAAAATGTAGACTATAGTCTCGACGCCACCTAGTGAGAGAGTTAGCACTTACATGCCTTTCTCATACAAAAATAAAGTTGGTTTTTTGCAGGTGAAAAATGTAATAAGCGGTAATTGTTGAATGAAACACTTGGTATATATTTATATTGAATCATTTGGCGGGTAGGAGGTAACCCGCCGTAGCTTAATGGTAGAGGTCCTGACCGGCAATCAGAGGGTTTCGGGTTCGAGTCCCGTAGGCGACATGTATCTTTTTCAATATGGATGAGTGTTTAAGGCTAGAATTATTGCTTATAATATTGGTATAATCTCGTGTAAAGTATTTTAGTTTAATACACAATATTTAATTAGAATGTGGTCCTATCTTGGAATTGCATTAAGGAAATGTAGTTAGAACGTTACGCTTTGAATTATTATGCCCTAGCTAGTTACATTTTGTTCATTACACACGTTTAAAATTGTTAGTATACGTCCTATTTAAATAGTGTCCTTTAAAATATGTTAAACTAAAATACTTTACACAAGATTCAACCTCAAAATCAGAAATTTGTAAATAGAAAATGAGAAGTCGTCTTTACAATCTTTGACAACTCATATATAATAACAAGGTAAAGTTAAGTTAGAACCCTGTCCAACTAAGTGACTATATAACTTTCGTTACACAGTATGTCTCGTTTAGACGTGCCATATTTCAACTAGCTTTCGCCAGCGAAACGTTTGTGTTGTATTCACATTTAAGATTATAAGTGAATCGAAATCATTAAAAATGAAAAGCCTAATAATCCAATAAAAAACAATATTCAGAATTTATCATTTTGGGCGAAATATAGGAATATTTTTGGGTTGACAATTTGCTAAATGATCATGTAGAGATATACTTATCTCAACTACGTTAGGTACAATATATGTGTGCGAAAGCAGCAAAAACACATTTTTTATAGAAAAACTAAATTTGCACAGCTTTTCTGTCTAGATTTTCTAGGTCTAGGTCCAACAATGTTCAGGTCCTACACTTCATTTCCAAATTTGGCTAAGAATCTTTTGCTACATACTTTCATGAAATGAAGGGTCTGCCATACCTTGCAGGCTTGTTGCTAAACTAGTCCCAGCGAGCGCTCGTAAGGACGTCATCTTCCTTCTCTCGCATCTTGTTTGAAAACGAAATAGACAAAAGATACTAGAATAATGAAGTTATGGACCACCTATCGCTGGGATAGGTATGTTCTTGTTACCGTATACTTCTCCATTTATATAATCTAATGTCGTCGCAATGGGTATAGTGTCAATAACACTTTCCACATTATTGCCATATCAATGCTTTATCAAATGGGTATTCCTTACAGGCTGTTTTATATTATTATTATTGCACTTGTTCCACTAACGATACCATACTTGTTCCCATAGACGAAATGTCTCACTTAACTCTCGGATTATCCGAGTGCTGGCCATAACACATCGCCACAGCAAGCAGTTCTCGTAATGTTACCAGTGGAGATAAATAATGATATTGCAATAAAAATAATTATTGAACCCATATTCTTGGCTGCATAAATTTTATTGTGTGGTTTCTAAGAACGTCTTCTTTCAGCTTCTATCAGATATCAATAAGCTATTATTATTTTTATTATGGTCGGCAATTTCATTCACGGAATCTATAGGTGAACACAATTATTTTTTGGCTTCCATCATTTCTATCATTTCCATCATTCCATTTGACAAAATTGTTTTTTAATTAAATGAAACAAATAAATTTGTATCAACCACTATTATATTATCACAATTACCTACATGTTTCGAAACCGATGGTTTCTTCGTCAGGGTAGTAATACCATTAAATAACAAAAGAAACATACAAGTATAGACTAAAAAGAACTATGGACAAAAATATTATAGAGAAAGGTGATTAATTAATTAAAAATATCTTAAAAAACAATCATTTAAAATTAAATGTAAAAATTATTTTAGAATACGAAGAAATTACATAATATAAATTATCAAAAGATGTTTAAACAACAAAAATAAATTATTTAAAATATAAGTATTAATTAAAAAATAAATTTAAGAGATGGCTGTTCTAAAAAAATGTTTGGTTACTAATAATATTTAGTTTACTATTAACACTTTTTCTAATTTCTAAAATTTCTAAGTTTGCTAATTGTTAAAAATAAAAATTTTAACTCTTTACTTATATAAAAATAATGATTTGTTTCTAAAATGTGGTTGGAAAATTCAGAATAATTATTATTATTCAAACACCTTAGATGTTCATAAACTCTAATATTAAAATTTCTAGAAGTCTTCCCTAAATAAAAAAAGTTACAATCGTTACAAATTAAATTATAAACCCCAGATTCGTTCCAAATTTTGTGTTTTTTAATTGTTTAGTAGCAAATTAGAAATATGAAACTCTGGCGAAGTCAGGTAGTAAGTAACTTATTAAATTAAATGCATACCGTTTTCGAAGAAACAAAGATCCCTCTCATAAGCTACTGTTTAGCGTGACTCTTGCGTTTGTGTATTAGTAGTATTTTACCTGATTCTTGGTAAAATGTTACCAAGAGTGATATTTTTCATCCTTCTGGTAGATAACTTAACCTCAATTAGAAGTCTGGTTCTATATCATAATTACATAATTTTTGGTTTGTACTTTTTTCACTATTTTGACTAGATCATGGTCACCATTAACTGTCTGAGATCAAGAGGCCTCTTTAGAGCTCTGTAATTCTTCGTTGAGTTTTTATATACCCGGATTCACTGGAGTCATCTAGAATATCTAGATTTCCCATAATACTAAAGAATACTCTTAAAGGCTGTTTGCAATAAAATTACTTAACGAACCATTATGTGAACACATCGCAATTATTTTGCTACAATGTATTTCATAATGCTCGTACAAACAGTTGTAGATATCTAGACCACACTTGTGAAAATATTAAAATTATCTTATAAAGTTCTTGAAAGTACTTTGAATCTTAGTTTGAGAGCTGCATTCTTACCTTGATGCATAAACACAACGCTAGACATTGTAGGACACTTTGCGCGGCTCAGTATTATGAATCTCAAAATTATTGATAAGGCGACATTTATTGTAGACAGGCATAAAATTGTAAGTCCCTCGTAATATGATAAGGCATATTATTTATAATTCCCTGATATTGCAAATGGTTGTCTGCGGATTTTATGGCACCTCCAATGCCAACTGTAACGGGAAATAAGCGACTAAATTATATGGCTGTCGATAATAAAGAAGTGTGTTAAATTAATTAGGTATACACTTCAAAATCTGTAAGTAGAAGTTCGATAGAATGTAATTATGATTTTTATTTGTTACGAAGTTGCAAAAATGTTTTAGTATTCTTATGGGATCTTTAATACGCTGCACTAGACTTTTCTGCTTTCTCTTGTTTTTCGGAGGTTGGACACCACCGGATCATTGACATCGTCGATCGAAGCGATTGTAAAAATCAATAATCGGCTCTGGATACACCATTTTCGAAGGTAATTCAGTCAGTACGCTTACCATCAGCACTTGATGCAATGTAACTTTCCATGTTCTTAAAACTTTGTCATTTCTTATTATACAACAAGACAGCATTTAGTTTTTATAAGAGAGTCGAAACTTTCCCTGTTTTTGTCTTGGGGTCTGTCCTTATTTTATTAGAACCGAAAATAAAGAGAATTATCAATTCAGACATATTATTCTGTCATTATGAATGGATTTTCTGAACTTCAATCCATTTCAGACATCATCTTTCATGACAAATACACATGCATCTGTCGACATTCCTGGGAAGTTGTCAATAAATTTTTTGCATTTATATAATTCAGATAATTAGTTTTCCGAAATTAACAGAAAATATGACAACCCTACTAACTCCTGCAGTAACTTCTAATAACATTTCTATATATCCACAGTCTATGGGCACTCCATCGGCCAGTCGTTCTTAAAACAAAACTAGTTATCGACTTCCTGGACTGCGAGATATTAAATATCACAAGTCAAGCGATCCTGGAAAGACAGGAGATAATATTAGTATGTTTTAGTAACTGGCTTATCAGTTTGACTTGGTCAAAGCCTTATTTCTGTACGTCTATAGGCACACTCCATCATCCCGACACCAGATGTGGTGATAAGTGAACGGCCTCGCAGCACCACTGTGTCGATAGGCATCTGTGACGGGGAGCATTTGTCAATTAAAATTCTTTTGAGGCGTATCCCGTGATTGTCATATTTTGATCTCGTGCTATTCAAAGTAGTGTTGGGTAGGACACGATATCAGGGTGAGTTTGTATGAGGTACTCAAATACTGAAATGAGGTGTTGAGGTGTACCGCCTCATATGAGGTGAGGTGTAGCAATATTTTCACATCCGTCGGGAGGGGGGGGGAGGTGTCTTAAAATCGGGTAAAATTAACGTTTTTGAAGCTTATTTTAAATTAACGTTGCAGACAATGGTTCCCGCTCCCCGCTAGCGAGTATTCTAACTCAACTGATATCTTGGACGTGGGACAAATTCGATCATTAAAAACTCTAATCCAACCGCAGTAGGTAGCACCGAATTGGACAAACAAATGTACATATTACTGTTGTCTATGTTACTAACTGGCTCCAGATTGTTGAGAGCAGTTGGGACTCTTCTCTTGTCCAGCATAAAAACTCACCTACCCCCCTCCCATCCTCACCCCTTCCCCCCTCTTCAACCCCCCCCCTCCTAACCACTTCTTCCTCCCCCCTCCCCTCCTCCCCACCTACTGTTCACCCCCCCCTCCGCACTATTCCCCCCCCCCCACCCACCCCCCACTCCCTCCTCAAGACCCTACTTACCCCCTCTTCACCACCCTCCTCGCAACTTTTACCCCCCCCCCTCCTCACGACCCTACTTACCCCCTCCTCACCACCCTCCTCGCAACTTTTACCCCCCCCCACCCCCTCCCCTCATTACCCCTCCTCACCACCCTCCTCACCCCCTACTCACCACCATCCTCGCAACTTTTACCCCCCCCCCCCCTCATCCTCCTAAACCCCCCTTACCACCACTCTCCACACCGCCTCACCAACTTACCCCACTTTATCACGACTCTACCTTAGTCCCCCTCCCTTGGGAGCAGTTGGGACTCTTGTGCGGTATTCACATACTACTAATTTTTTTAAATGTACGTATATATTGATATAATAAAAAATAAAAAAAAATAATCTCAATAATTAGATAATTTGTAGAGCACCGTTTTTGTGAGAAAATCCCTCAAAGGCGCTGTAATATAGTAGCTCTAGCTCGCGGATCTAATACAAATACGTCGCCAACGATATAGTGCTAGTATACCAACTACCTCACCACCTTGTAGTAATACAAAGAAAAAGAGTTGGACCTCAAATACGTCCCGTACGATGTAGTGCTACTACACCAACTACCTCATCACCTCATACATTTGTAGTAATACAAAAAAGAGTTGGACCTCAAATAAGTCCCATACACCAACTACCTCATCACCTCATACATTTGTAGTAATACAAAAATGAGTTGGACCTCAAATACGTCCCATGCAATGTAGTAATACTACACCAACTACCTCACCACCTCATATTTGAAGTGGTACAAAGAAAAAGAGTTGGACCTCAAATATGTCCCATGCAATGTAGTAATACTACACCAACTACCTCACCACCTCATATTTGAAGTGGTACAAAGAAAAAGAGTTGGTACAAACACATTTTGTGAGGTGACGGGACATTTTACGCCTTTGTATGGGACATTTGTAGTGCATCATGTATGAGGTACTCAACACTAATTCAAAGGCACCTGAAGCGTGCTGCTAGGCTGAAATAATGTTATGACATCTCCTCTTCTGTTGGATCACTTAGGAACTTTTAGTTTGAATCACTTATAACATTATGCTTGGGTACTTTATTTCAATTAGCTATTCAGGTTTCATTTTTACTGTATTTTAACACATTGCTCCACAGGTGTCAGAAGTGCCCTTTCTTCATCAGGAAAACATTGTAGTGGTGTGTAGTGAGTGGTGAATATGCACAAGGTAAAATTTCAATTTGTAAAATTAGGTATATCTTTACGGTAAGCATAACAACATTTTTTTAATACATTCATTCTTCAGACCTTATTATACATTTTTAGTGCTATATACATTAAGCAGTTCTGTGACTCTGAATATTGTTATTGTTTCACAGTAACGTATATCGTTATTAAAACATTTTCTTTAAGATATTTTTAAGTATTGTTTTTCAATTTTTTTGGTATCTGATAGTATTATTGTTCTAATGCCCGTAGGCAAAATTTGAGAATCCCACTTCGATGACATCTCTGACGTCGCGGGTTACCAAAACCCTCTATTCCATCTCTGTACGTAAAAGTTTGGGACAAACCTACTGCTGTGATTTATCATAACGCCTATTCGGTTGAATTTAAGAACCCCACTCTAATTACATTTCTGACGCCGCGGCTTATCTGAACCCTCTCTTCCATCGCTGTGCGTTAAAGTTTGGGACTAAGCTGCTTTTGTGATTTGTGGCCGCCCGTTTTTGCTTGGTTTCGCTAACTGCCGTATGGCGTTTGGGCGCTGTGGACGTGTTGGTTCATTGTTCATTTATGCTGCAGGCTGCAGTCGCTGTCAGCGGATTGTCGGAGATGGTCGATCATATGTATGTGGTCTATATTCCTGTCACGGTTACTTCGATTTATTATAAAAGTTGAATACATTGTAGGAGAATAGATTTGCTTTTATAGTTTTTTGGTAAAATCATAATATTATTTCAACCAAAT
Organism: Limnephilus auricula; assembly: GCA_951813805.1. Lineage (NCBI taxonomy): Eukaryota > Metazoa > Arthropoda > Insecta > Trichoptera > Limnephilidae > Limnephilus > Limnephilus auricula. Next base: position 22,821,621 of record OX638401.1, read on the forward strand.
GTAGATTTTTTATATATTTCAAAAAATGCATTTACTTTGATAATATTTTGGTAAGAGTAAGTTTAGCTAGATTTCATGTAAAATTATTATGTTATTATTATTATATATATATTTTTATTTCCGTGAACGTTTATATAAATTTTACAAATTTATTTCGATAAAAAGAAATCATTTCAGAGGTATTTTTTTTAACATTAGCTCCACACAGGAGACCCTGAGGAAAACAATTTCCCCTCGGGGCCTATGTTATCGTTGGGGATGCTGTGTGGATGTTCTTTTTAGAGAAAATAAGGAGAGGAAGTTCTGGGAAGGAAAAAATATGAAGGGTGAGTAGGAATCTGGGGTCGATGTGTCCAGGAGTGACGGACGTATGAATGCATCTCTCCCACTGCGCTACAAGGCGATGGGTCGAGAGAGTCCTGTTGAAGAGGTAAAATGTCTCCATCTAAGAGTATGGATATTAGAGAGACGGCATGTGAAGTGTGCCCGCGCGCTCCAAGTGTGCCTTTTCGAGAATTTTACCCAAACGGCTTACATTGCTGCTGGTTTTTAGCCGTTTAATACGTTCCGACATATTTACGACAGCAACCATTTTACATGGTGACAGCCAATGTCATCCGTGTGGGTAGAATTCTCGAAAAGGCACACTTGGAGCGCGCGGGCACACTTCACATGCCGTCTCTCTAATATCCATACTCTTAGGTCTCCATCAACCAGTCTCTACCAATCCGAACCGCCACGCAGTAGAGGGCAAACGCATGTGCCGCCAAAATATAGACAAACCTTACCCTATGAACCTGGGCACCCCTGCTAAGTCACTAAACGTAGCGAACCACTTAGAGTTACCTATGGCAAGGGCGTTGATTAACCAATAAACGGTATTGGGAAGAAACATTTGTCTCTTTCATTCATTACTAAGAAGATACAATTTATTATTCGTGTTTTTGTTTTTGATTTGATTTGATTACTACATTATTTATTTTGACTATATTTTATACTTGACGATTTTATTTTGAGTTTTAATTGAGAATATTTTATTCGAATTGATTTTATTATTTTTTTGAGTTTTAATATTAAGATTATTGCCTTTAATTTGAATGCCGATTTACATTATTAATTTGTGGTTTTTTTATATATTGTATTGTGTGTATTGAATTAGAGATTTGATTTAATTATTTTTATGTAATTTAATTTAATTGTATTTATTTTATTTTGATTAATTTATTTTATTTTATTTTCTGTTTTATACTGGAGGCACTGCTGAAAACAAACTGCATTCCAGGAGAAATCCTGAATTGTAGCTGAACAGTGACCTTTACGCTAATAGAATCAATGATTAACAACAAAATGTGTAATGTTGTAATAAATCTATTTATGAATAAATATTTTTATTATTATCAATTTTCTTTTTTTGTCATTGACGTGGAAGAACGAGATTTAGGTATGCTGAGTTGATTCTTTTCCGAAATTCTACTCACTGTCCGCGGTCTTATAATACAGAATGTCTACTGTTATATATCCACATATTAAATGTAAGTGTTTTGTAGTTTTATATTCACAGTTGTTATTTTTGCATAAGGGCGGAGCCTTGTAGATGGTCACCAACACTCGGCGAAATTGGGCGAAGCCCGAATAAAAGCCGCCCGCAGGGCCTAGCAGCAAAAACCCGCGGAGCGGGTTTTTAACTGCTAGTAAATATTATTACATTAAATAGCAATGTCTTTTTTAAAAATGTAACCCTATTTAGCTCTTCGTTAGTTGGTTAATTTTTCATATTTTCCTTTCCTTAGTTTACATTTCATAGATCCATTTTGTGTAATTTATAGTTCTTTAAAGTTTTCTTCATTGGCCAAATACAATAAAATATAAGTCAAGATGTAATACAATTATATATAGTAGTCAAAATGTGGAGCGGTTTACTGTAAGTATGTCTAGAATAGGACTACATAAATTAACTTGACAAGAATTATTAAAATAAAATCAAATGTCAAAGCTACGGTCCTGGGTTCATATCCTATAGGCCAGTGCTCCGCAACCTTTTCTCACCTATGACACACAAAGTTCTTCCTATAATTCCGCGGCACACCAAAAGCTAATATATATATAGATATTAAATTGATACATAAATTTTACGATAAATTTTAGTTTTTTATTTAAAAAGTATACATATATTAAACTATACAATATTTATTTTTATGCAACCTTAATAATTATTATAAAATAATAACTAATTAATGAAATTTCAATGAACACAAAAGTTTTATATTCGCCTTGATATTTGTCCATTTATAATATTTATCTATACTGTATTTTTAAGAACTATATATATTGTAACTTAATAATTTTTCATTATGTATTTGACCGCGTCACACCTGTATCCGGCTCACGGCACACCAGTGTGCCGCGGCACACTGGTTGCGGAGCACTGCTATAGGCAACCGATCTTTTTTTGTTTAATACTTTCGTTTGAGAGTCTCTAGTGATTAAATAACAATTTTTTTTGGTTAAATTTTAATATTAGTAAAATTGTTTTTATATTATTCTCGCTTGTATTATGTTACCCCTATAAAAAGGACGTTTCCTAGTTTGGGGTATTTTTAATAATTAATAAATATTTATTAATAACCAATTAATAAAACAACAGCAGTTTCATTATACATTACATACGTTGTGTTTGTTTAAAGTCACTCTACTTAGAGATATTGCATATTTTCCCATTTAGCTTAAAGCTTTTTGATCGGAATAAATTCACAGCGGGTGTCCAAATATTACACTGCAAATATCCTTTACTTCCATATAAAATTTCAGTAAATTAGTTCGCGTCCGGAGTTTGGTCGGCAGTGTCCGCAGTTTACTATATCAAAGGATGTCCAACATACATTACAGGGCGAATAACATTCTCTCAACCGTGATTATGAGACAAGTGAATACATTAAAATAAAATTATACTTAAAGCCCGCCCTTTAATGGGAGCGATTAAAATTCGATAGCCAACTCGCGTAAGTCCAGAATTCGCTGAGCGGGGCACGCAATGATTTCTGGACCGAGGAGTTATTCGTACGAGGTGCTAAATTAACATTTATAAGCATTTTTACTGTTTATATAAATTATATTAATTTCGGTTGTTGTCTGTGAGGGATTGTAACCCCGGTTCAATGAACTTGGATTTATTTCGAATATTATATGGAACGGATTGTGTCCAGAGTTCAGACAAGCGATAAAGTACCTCACTATACAATATAATATTTTGTACACAATATTATGATAATTATCATTTTCCAAATAGGGACCGACGCGTCAAGAATTCAGACATAATATGGTAACTTACATAACTGATGAAAAAAAAATATTCACAAAAAATATTATTATTAAAAACTTAACTTTGAAAAAAAAAAATTCTTGATCATTTTACAGCAATACTTGTCCTTGTTCTGATGTGTTTTTTGCATAGGTGTAATATAGGTACTGGGTATTAAAAACATATTATTATGATGAATGCAAATTAAATGCGCTGGCTTTTTTGTCATTATGGCCCACCGAACGCATTCGGTAAAATGAAGCATTTCTTTTGTTATCTTCTGCCGGGATAATAGTCGGCCGATTTTCTGTTTTAGTAAACATGTTTTTGTATTTTATATGTATCAAACACCATCTGACAAACGCATATATTAACCTTTTGAAGGCCAGCAGAGGAAAAATATATTTTTTTCATTATGACGTAAGAAACGTAAGAAATTATACATTTTATACGAATCAATTTCTTTTGTGATATATTACAAAAATTACATGAAAATAATGTAGGTAAAACGATCTTTCTAATAATACCTGAAATCTATTATTTCCATTCTTTCATTCTATATCAAAAACAACGAAAGAATATCGAGTTTCTAAAACAACTCCGTCCATATTTTGACGCGGCGGCCATTTTGTCGACCATCTTTCTTGCCCGCAGCGTCATCGACAATTTATTAAAATTATTCCGAGAGGCTAGATGCTACGCAGTATATCGTTACGTCGAGAACGAGAATGGCCCAAGCGATTCTGATCTTGTTCTTGATATAATTTCATTATATATAAGGGACAAAATCGCTTCCAAAAACCGGTGATCATACGGCCAATTACATACATTTAGGTAACTATTTGATTATAATTAGTTTGCTTACTTACTTTATATATAATATCATTGCGTGTGATTATAAAAATAAACAAAACAATAATAAGAAATGTATTGATATTATTTGTAATGTCCCTTATATCCTCTCCAGAGATATTTGTTATTCATCATTATTAGGATCAGTATTCTCTAGTACCACAATATGCTTGTTAAGACTTATGTTCTTCAGATTACAGTGACTGTTTATTGACATATCGTAATTTATAAATATAGTTCGGAGGACTAACCTCCTTTATAACTGGAAGTTACGTTTTGTCTGCTGAGCTCTAGAATTATAATGTCTCCGCACACCTACCTTCGGGGCATCTCGTAAACGAGAACTTGTGACCCGGAGAGCTCTTTTTTTATTTTTTTATTTAATATTTAAAGTTTTTTTGTGGTAAAATGGTGGATAAGAATAGCTTTTCCTCACCATAAAGAGACAAGGCTCTTGTGTTTGGTGAGGGAATTTTAGTTCAATTATGTAATATCATGTGTGAAAGTAAATAATACAATATGGCAAAAAACAAGGGATAATTAAGAAAATGCAAGATTTATCAATAAAGGATTTGAAAGAATAATAATAATAGTGAGATATGGACTCTTATAGTAGTTTTAGGTATTTTTATAATTTTTGCTTAAATTCCTGAATATATTTGATAACTTTCAGATATAATGGTAGTTTGTTATAATATGTTATACCTAGATAGAGATAAGTATTTTGTGTGCGCTTTGTACTAAATTTAGGGATTTTGATAGTATTCTGATATCTTGCTGATGAATGGAATGGTAAGTTATATAACTGTACTTCTTTTTAAATTTGTAATATTGAATATTTTTTTATATATTTTGTCTATTGTACGTACATTGAATATTGAAAAGAGAATTTCAGTGGAAAATTTGGATGTTTTTTTGAGAATTACTTTAATTATCAATCTTTGAACAATTTTGAGTGGATTTAAAATCATAGACAACTAAAACAATGTGTGAACTAATTATAGACTAAATATGATGCATTACGACTAAAGCTTATAAGCAAAAAATAAGATTATAAGAAATTGAATTATTTTCAAGTATTTATTTATTACAAAATAACAATGAAATACTGCTGGTACGATGTCGAAAATGTTACGTAGGTACCATTGAATTTTTGGTGAGGTGTTATTTTTATCACGTTGGTCAGAATAAGCCCATGGCTCCCTCAGAACTCATCAACACGTCAGTTGGTCACGTGACGAACATTTAAATGAGCATTTAATGACGCTAAAATGATCACGGTCAGTTGTTAAGTAGATGATTGAAAAATCATGTTGAATTTGCGTGTTGCTCGGTTGATTACTGAATATTCTAATTTATTCCTCCTTGGTGCTGCGAGGAAATATTAAATGCGCAGATCAGGCGAATTAAAATATTTGATTCTTGGTGCTGTTTTTTTTTTTAAATATTAAAATATTGTTTTGAAAAATACACATTTTACTCCAATCACCTGAACCCTTTCGCAGCACGCAAAATTGTAGCAATGTAACACCAATTATTACTATTGTCTATTCTATACAAAATATAATCATATTTTATGGAAAATATTTTTTCCACAGATAAAAACATTTAAATTTTTTCCACAGATAAAAACATTTAATAGTTTTTCTATTCATCCCACATCTGAGGTGGAGGGGACCACTGTATTTATATAGCTTTTTATAGATTTATATAGATTTTTATATTTCGTTTATTCAGTTAAAAAAACAACTGCACACCTTTAAAAAAATTGTTGCACACTGAGTTTTTTTTTTTTTTTTTTGACTGAGCTATATAGCGTAAGACAAAATAAGCTTGGTAGTATATGTAATTTTTTTCAATTCTGTCGTTAATATGGTACCCACTTCTACGCCTTCTAATATGTTATTATGTGATGGTATTAATTTTGTTTCATTATTTTTTAACATTATTGATTCATTTTTATTATTTATTTTTGGGATTTTGGGATGTATGCCGTGTTACGCTACCTTCTTCCTTCGTCCATCATCATGCCAGATGTGTAGATTCAATATGAAAAATTTTATGTAAGAATATCAAGGGGTTCGCTACGTTCGGTGACTTAGCAGGAGTGCCCGAGTTCATGGGATTCATTGTCTAGGTCTCGGCGGCGGATGATCTAGATACACTGAACCCCAGATTCCTACCCAACCCTCATACCTTTTTCCTTTCCAAAACTTCCTCTCCTTCCTTTCCTTAAAAATACCCTCCACACAGCATCGCCAAAGACAACATAGGCCCTGAGGGAAATTATTTTTCTCAGGGCCTCCTGTGTGGATCTAATGTAAAAAAAAATCGTTAGAGTCACGTGGGGTAACCGTGCGCGAAGTGTAAGTGTTCGCAGTGATGTTTCCGACAAGATCGTGCCTGTTTCGCGCCCGCCTGTTACTAATTCAGTTGCGTTTTGGGTCGCATTGAAGCAGGAAACTGTACTGTGAATCCTAAGTTGAAAATAAAACTTTGGTTGGTAAATCATTTTCCGTGATTTTTTTAAATTTTTCATTTTTGTTACCGTTGTGTGCTATTGTGTAACCAACTGTATCAGAGCGATGTGGAAAGTTTTTTATTAAACTTTTTGATTTATGAACCTTATGAGATTTTTACGTTTGTTTGTGGTGCTTTAATAATCAATCATATTAATAAACAAACAAAAAAATTGAGTAAAATACCTACCGTTTTTTAACACAAAAATTCTCAATGTAAAAATTGCGTACGGTTACCCCACGTCTTTACATAATAAACAGAAATTAAATAATGTTACGAAATTAATATGAATGAACTTATTCAAATAATTATAATAACGCTATATTTTAATTTATTTTGTAAATAAATTAAATGTCACCCAATTTGATTTCTAGAACTCTATTTTAACAGTTTAATATTCATGTAGGTATTCAATATATTTTTTATTAAATTTAAAAACTAAAAGTTCATTTAGAAACAAGTTCTGCTGTAAAATGACTTAGTCCATCTTATTTGAATTACATTTCTTTGAAAAGACATGATGTGTATTACTTTCCCATACAACCGCGAGTTTATGTTTTTTTACAATATATTTGTTTGCTTTTTACAAGGCATGTCATGTCCCAAAAAATGTGTCATAAAAAATACCAAAAATTATAATTTCAATATTTGTAATTTGTAAGGAAGCTTTCTCTCTTGCAAGAATCCTTTACATTCAAATAACCGTAAGTTTTACACAAAATATCGTGATTTTGCATGTATACTGCATTTTAAAACGTATGAATAATTCAAAAACACACCTTAGCGATAAAGTCGGTAGGTGTTTGGGGGCGTGAGAAACAAAATCAGTTGTATTTTGCACACCTGTTTCCTTCCACCTACTCCTACTGGGACAATATCCGCCGTCTACCCATCTACTATAATATGACAATCTAAAACGATTCACTTTAAAATTATTAGAGAAACATGAACATGGAGATTATAAGGCGTATCATTACTATAGGTACTACACAAAAAACCGGTGCTAAGTAAATATTTTAAAATAAAATTATTCTAAAAAAAATTTAAAATAAGTTAAGTAAAGTAGAAAGCTTTTTTGGGATTTTTATAACTGAAAAACTGACTGATTCAATTCAATTTTATTTATCGACTAACGCAGACCGGTGAAAAATATCGGGATTGATTTTATTTATTGTTTATTTATTTGTGATAATAATATTATCAAATTTAAACACTTTATTTATAATATATTATTCCCTATGAGTTTAATAAAACTCAATTAAGATAATTATTTTATACAAGAACACGATTTTAGAGGGAAGTTCAATGGAAGGTACATAGATATTTAAACAGACTAGGCACACTTGATATAGTTAGTTGAAAAATATACCAAAAATACCTATATTTAGAAAGATATACAGGAATTACAAATAAAGATTTCTTAATATGCCACTGGTTAATAAAGCTGTTAATGATTTACAATAATTTTAAAGTTCCAATTTTGAAAAAGAAAATCAAAATAATTTTCTGTTAAAATATTATATTAGAGTTGGATAGTACTTTATGGCTTGTCTCAATTATTCACACAATCAGCTCCAATTTTAATTCTATTTCTAAAATTTATTGATCCAGAACACATAAACAACTGAATCAGTATTTTTGATTGTTTGATCGATTCTGAAAATCAAGGGGTGGCTTTATAGAAGATTTGGAATAGAAATAAAATATTGGCTTTAAAACTTACTTCACTTACATGTACAGTTTCTTTGGAGTGTCGAGCACAGTAGTATACGATAAAGATTGTGTGAAGTGAGATCACGAAAGGGAATCAAAATAAGTTTTTTTTGCCTTTTTGATTTACTGGCATACAGAGCTCCAGGCCAAAAAGGCCCCTTTCTCTTTCATCATGAATTTATGTTTGGTTGTAGAATAATTAGATTTGTCAAATAATGACATAAACACAAATAATACTTTCTGTCGATAGCACGAAGCCCAATGTCGCTTTACTGCAAATCTATTTTTCATACCTACTCCAAATATTATGTAATTTTATTTCTTTTCTGTTAAAGGGTAAATTATTTATTTATTTATTTATATTTCACGCCCTGTTGGGCTTTTACATGTTTTTTTTTTTAAATTAACAAAGTACATCTAAATCATAAATTACATTCAATTCACACAAAATTAGTTGTCTCTTTTACACACAAAAGCAAAAAAAAAATTATAAAACTGAATCTAAAACAAAATCCAAAACAAATTCATAAACAAAATCAAAGTCAAAATCAAAAGCAAAATCAACAACATAATCAAAAACAAAATCAAATACGAGTTAGATAAAAGCAGGATACCCTATCATGCAAGGTAGAGAAATAACAGAATGGGATAAGTACAATTCGTAGATTGAGTCAAGGAGAACTAGTGGTATATTCAATTAAATATTATTGATCTTTTTTCCGATAAACATCTTACTATGAGGTGTTTATACTTAATAAATGATGTGTCAAACATATTCGCAATGTCCTTATATTCATTTCCCAAATTCTGAATTCGGCGAATTGGAGTATACAATTATGATTCCGTGTTGGAGTTTTCACAATAAAACGGAAGATATTGCCTCGATGTTGGTTTGCGAGGTATATGGAAAGAAAACAATATTGAGGGCTGTCAATTATTGAATTTACGATTTTATACAAACATGTTAAGTCATTAACTATTCTACGTTCGAACAATTTTAATAAATTAAGTTGACATAGTAAATAATCATAGTTGACACATTCTCTTGTTATGCCCATTCTGAAATTATGTAAGTATAATACAAACTATTTAATTATATATTATTATAACTATATAATTTACCTATCAAAGATCCTCAATCAATTCTAACCCTTTACAATGCCTTAATTAGAAAATTTAGAAGTAAACTTGAATATGGAAGCACTAGGTATTTAATATCCACATTACTGCAAATATGAAAACGACGAAACGGTACAAAAAAAATGCTAAGAATGTTATCCTTCAAATGTGGACTACACGACCATCTTAGATCATACGACGTCCGTCGTGATTACTTCAAGATTGATACACTTAAAAACTAGAAGGCAATTGACTGATCTAATATGTTTACATAAAATTATTGACGGCCATCTTGATAATACATTATGTCTTAGCAATATTGAAATAAATGTCCCCAACTCCCCTTGTTTAAGACGCCATAACATTTTTCACCTGAATACATTTAAGATGCCCCAGATGTGTCGACTATATAACAAGATAGAGTGTGCTGAAGTAGAAATTTTTATCGATAAATTGCACGGATTCAGAAAAAAAGTTCTGGCGCTGTTAAAAAATTATAATTATATTGCGTAAATTGTCTCTCTTATGCATGCATGCCTCTCATGCTTCTTATGCCTCTTGCCACCTGTTGTAATGTATTACTTGAGTGAGCTTGTATATAAATTTTTTTGTGATGTTTTTTTCCTAATTGTATGTGTTTGTATTTAATTGTAGATTTATTTAATGAATCTGTATTTAATTGTAGATTTTTGTTATTATATATTAACTGAGTTTTATAACAGTATAAATAAATAAATAAATAATGATGGGTATAATAGTTTGTGAACACCTCACTTAGAGAAACTTCTCTGAGGTGTTCTTAAAACAATATATATATTAATGCTCTAAACGACCATATTTTAAGACAAGCCCTGCAGGCGAAAAACGACCACTCTCCCCCTTAAGTTTAACCGACCCGAAAGCTGATTATCGCGAGACAGGGACCGTGGATGAAATCACATACGATTTTTTCAGACCTGATTTGTATGGGAAAAATTCAGCCAGAAGTTTTACCAATTGCAAATTTTCATATAAAAAAACGGATGCAAAAAAAAAAAACTGCTAATAAAACTGATGTATGAAAACCTAGCGGCGAAAACTAGAAGCGCTCATTATTCGATGAAGAAATTCAAAGTTATATTGCCAGCCGCCAGGTTCGCCAGTCAAAAAAGGAAAAATTTATTGTCAGACCTTCACGAAAAATTTGTGAAAGAGCCTCAGTACTGACATCGTAAAGTGTATATTTTTTAAATATATGGCGTCTCACCTCAAAATTTTACATTTCGACGAGCCTCGAGGTAAATCAAAATTGCGACTTAAAAAAGATACCTGGCTTAGATGTTTTTGTATTATTTCGACTACGACAGGTTTCGGAACATTAAAAATATATTATATTTATGACTTTTCATGGAAATTTTGTCAGGATTTGTTTTCAAACGTCGGTAATTTCTGACGTTTACGAAAAAATTTCCGAGATCAAAACTGTTAAAATGTTTGCAGCCAGTAAAATAAAATGCTTTATTACGTATAAAATAAGTTTCACTTGCCAAATAATTCGAGTTCATTTGTTTTTTCTCGGTTGTGTAATGTCATTTTTATTGATTTTGTCGACAGCCAGCTCGAAAATACGAAATGGCTTTAAAAATATCGATCTCGGCTTTCAAAATTTAGTAAAACCTTTTCGACAAGAGTTTTACGAATGTAAATCGACGGTCATATTGACAACATTTCTTGAAAAAACGTCTGTTATTTTGATATCCAATCTGACATTTGAAAAAAAAACCACCTCAAAGGCGCATTCGGAAACCGCTATAAAAAAATAATGGTTGACACGATTTACCTGCTCCACTGGCGGCAAGATTTAGTACCACTCTAATTTGCTAAGAAACATTTCAACATCGGTCGAAATTCAAATTATTCCCAAAGAAACTGGAGTGTTGAAAATGTTACTACATTTTAATCATAGCTTCAAATATCGAATGTCGAATGCATTGCGGTGAAAAATTTCCTTTCTGATAAATATGAATTATTTTTTTAATTATTATTAACGATTTTTTTTCTTATTTTTTTTTTTTAAGAAAAAAGAGTCGTTCGGTCGCGACTAACGCTGGTGTGTCATAGAAATATTTCTCCAATTAAGGTTCTTAGATTTTTTTATTTTTCAGTACAATTATCGTTATGAATAATTATTTATTACTAAAATAGTATGTTTGTTGGTGAATTCAAAAACTGGACACTCGACCGATGTCATTTCCAGAAAAATATTTTAAGAAAAACAAAAACAAAAAAATTCTTCCGAAAATGCACAATTTTTAAATCAATTTATTTGGATTGAAAATCGGGAAAGAAATTATTCTGGATCATGTACTATCAGGGAATTCAGTAGAGATGGCCTATTTTGTTGTGTTCAAATAGTGATGTTAAACTGCATAAGTACTTACCCGCTAACTTGAAATATTTTCTATGCAATTTTTAGGCGATAACGAGTAGGTACCTATCCGGACAATAAATTATTGGTTTGATGTGATTATTTTTGATTTAAAAATTTCAAATAAATAATATTGGGCCATTTCTATGCAAAAACTTAAGTAAAAAAATTATCAAAGATGGTGGCAAATATTTGCCAAAATTCGTATTGTTAGTTTGTTTTTCAATAAATAATTTTTTTTTAACAGGTTTGTGAAAGATTTTTTCTGAAAATTTTTCTATTGCAATTAAGTTTAGTTTCATATAATATTTTTTTACCAAGTAGTAAAAATTTGTATTTTGCGTGTTTATAGTAACTTTCAAGGTGAGTTGTGTGCATTGGTACCGCCGCCCCGGAAATAATTTAATGGGGTACTTAACTCGAGTATTTTTAATAAATGTTCGGAAAATCTATTGGAAGCCGTTTTTACAATAGCTCCATACAGGAGGACCTAAAGAAAATAATTCCGCTCGGGGCCTATGTGGTCTTTCGGAATGCTGTGTCGAGGGTAATTTTTAGGAAGGGAAGGAGAGGATGTTCTGAGAAGGAAAAGGGTATGAGGGGTGGGTAGGAATCTGGGGATCAGGGCGTCCCCTCAACCAGTCTCTCCCGATCTGGCCTGCCACGCAATTGGTGGGCAGACGCATCCACCGCCAAGACTCGGACAAACCTCACCCTGTGAACCCGGGCACCACTGCTAAATCACCAAACATAGCGAACCACTTGGAGTGACCTATTGCCAAGGTGTTGGTTATCCAATAAATGGTTCCCGGGCGGCTGCACTTCTTGCTTCATCCACATTCAAACACACCCACATTCAAACATCATATTTGCATTTAAGAATTGTTTTTGAAGACTTTTCTTAGGTTAGTCATGCGACATATCGATTCTGACCGAACCGACCTGAAAGCTGATTTTCGCAAGACAGGGACCGTGGATGAAATTACATACGAAATTTTCAGACCAAATTTGTATGGGAAAAATTCAGTGCGGATAATTTTACCAATTGCAAATTTTCATATAAAAAAAACTGATGCAAAAAAAAAACTGATACACCTTCACCCAAGCGGCGAAATCTAGAAGCACTAATTATTCGACGAACAAATTCACTAAAAGTTATATTTCCAGCCGACAGATTCGCCCGTCAAAAAGAAAATATTTAGCGTAAAACCTTCACGACAAATTTCACTACAAAACAGTAGCAGTACTGAAATCGTAAGGTGTATATTTTTTTTAATATAAGGCATCTCACTTCAAAATTTTGCATTTCGACGAGCCTCATGTAAATCGAAATTGCGGCTTAAAAAAGATTGTTGGCTTACATGTTTTTGTATTATTTCGACTACGACAGGTTTCGGAACATTGATAATATATTATATTTTTGACTTTCCATGGAAATTATCTCAGGATACGTTATTAAACTTCGGTAAATTTTGACGTTTATGAAAAATTGCCAAAAATAAAACGTTTAAAATATTGGCAGCCAGCTAGCTACCTAACGGTGATTTTAAATACTGGGTAGGTACTTTATAACTTGCGGCTAACTTCACGGCTAAACACAGCGAGCATAGTAACACGGCCGATATCAACAACCTTTGATATAACGATATCAACAGCATTTTCCTTATAGGTTTTGTATGAAAATGTTTTTTAAAAGATGGCGGATTTCGATTTTCGGGCTTTGATTTAAGGGGTTTGTGCTAATGTTTGTGTTCAGTCTTGCCATTATAAAAAAATATGGAGAAGCTTATCACAGGGTAGGTACTGTATGTATGTACTGTAGGTAAAACTTTTTTTCACGTATTTCAAATTAATGATATGAAATAAAAAAGGCACCAAAGATGGTAGGTACTTTCTTCCAATCGTAGTACAAATTAATGATATGAAATTTTCAAAAATTACCAAAGATGGTAGCATATTTTGCCAATACATAATTGTTGGTTTTTTTTATAGACATTTATTTTTTTAACCGGTTTTTAAAAGTTTTTTTCGGTAATTTTTTATTGCAAGTAAATTTATTTTCATATAATATTTTTTGTTCAGTAATAAAAATTTTGTAGAGTGCCGTTTCTGTGTAAAATCATCGATACCAGGGATGGTTTCTACATATGATATTGAGATCTGGAATTATTTGATATACTATTCATCCGATTGAGATGAAACTTTGGTAATTTGCACGTATAATGGTAAGCTCTGGCGTCATGAAATTATTTCCAATGCTATTCATCTGATTGCGACAAAACTTTTGGGATTTGATGTGTCCATGCCCGGGATAATTGTTATGCATAATAGTAAGCTTAGGCATTATGAAATTATTTCCTATACTTTTCATCCGATTGAGATGAAACTTTGGGAATTCAATGTTGGCATGCTCGGGATGGTTTCTATATAAAAGAGTAAGCTCTGGCATTATGAAATTATTTCCAATACTATTCATCCGATTGCGATGAATTTTGGGGATATGATGTGTGCATGTTCGAAATGGTTTTTAAATATAATAATAAGCTCTAGCGTAATGAAATTATTTACAATAATATTCATCCGATTGCGATGAAACTTTGGTGAGTTATTGTGCGCACGCCCGTGAATTTTTCTTTATATAATGGAGAGCTTTGGCGTTATCAAATTTTTACAAAAATTTTCAATAGGTGTAACGGGCGTTATTAGAAAAGTGAGTGTATATCATATAATTTAGAAACAATTTATTAGTGAAAAAATTGAGCGGTAAAATTCTAGGCCCCTTTTTGCGAGAAAAGGCCCATACTGAACGCCTTAACCAGGGCGACCAGAGTGGCTAAGTAGCGGGTGTACAAAATAGAGCGATTAACTTACAGTACTCTTTTAGTAGTTCTCACAATCCTTGCTTCATCCACATTCAAACATCGATTATTTATCTTCAAATATTTAATTTTTCAAAAAATGTAGACACACACTTCTTGCTTCATCCACATTCAAACGTCAAATCGCTTAGTGCTTTAACCAATTAGTTGCCTTGCAACGGGCAAAAGCTAGTATCTACTAATGTGACAAGTTGTCTTAGTAGAATGTCCACTTTGCTGTAAAATTATTTGCTTGCCACAGAGGCAATATCACTATGATGTATAAATTTATGTAAACATTCCTCTAAGAACACAATCTCGTTCTACTATTCTATGTCATTAAAGTAAAACGTCCTCTCTATTTCATACTAAAACAAAGACAGGTGGACTTGGTATATTTCCAACGCATAAACTAAAGAGCAGTATCGCTTACAGGTCAGGCAGTAAAAGACGAGAACCACACGTTGGAAGACGCACAAAAACCTTTGACAAGTTAAGTTAGACATTAATGTATCGCGTTTCCTGGGAAATTGGATGGCATTGCACCTAAGGGGAAATGATTTCAAGTAACTAGAGATTCAACTAAACTTTATAATAATATGTGACCACCGCTGTTTTATTACAATGTTTTTTTGTCTTTTTTGTCACAATAATACTCCGAATCAAATTCTGTAATAATTACTTCAATGAATTCATCATTCGCATTATCTCGTACTTAGACCATTGATTTAGCAAACACTCGGTGATAGAAGCGGTGTTCGCCATTCCGTGTAGATATGAATACATGTTTTGAAAGACCTTACATGTTTTTAATATATGTAATATATATATTTTCTTTCAATTTTATTTATAAAAAACAGTTAATTCAAAAATTAGATAACAATATTAATGAATATATAAAATAATTTAAAATGAACTTCTAGAAATTAAACTTAATGAAAATATGTATTTTTTTAAATTAAACCCTACATTTTCATGTTAAGACATACGTAGGATGTTGAAAATACGATATGAAAAAAAAAATCAAATAAAAAAAGTGTGTAACTAGCCACAGAAAAATTTAAAACGAAAGAATAAGGATACGTTTTTTAGATTTTCACGTCCAAAAGCATTTTCGTTGTTTGTTTTTGGGGTGTTATGCCGTGTTGTGCTACCTCCTTCTTTAGCTGACGTTTCCGACAGCGTTGCAGTGTCCATCATCAGGGCAGATCCGGCAGATCCGTTGATGTTCTGCCGGATCTGCCCTGATGATGGACACTGCAACGCTGTCCGACACGTCAGCTAAAGAAGGAGGTAGCACAACACGGCTTAACACCCCAAAAACAAACAACGAAAGAATAAAGGCTAAACTTGCTTACTGCCTTAGAATGAGCATAAGACAGGGAGTTACAATTTTTTAATGGTCCCCAGGGGTAGATAATCGTTTAGAAGACCAATAAAAGGTTATTTTGGATTGTATCTATGTGGTGTAGATCCACCAGTATTCCGTTTATTGTGATAAACAAATCGAATTAGTACCTGATCAATAAATATATAAAAGCCCAAATTAATTGCGTATTTTAAAAAAGCACACCTTCTTCAAGTCTTAATATCAAGTGATAAATAAATACTTGTAGCCTTCATCGCTCTGTTAGCCCCACAAGCAGATTATGAAAATCGCTTGGTCCAGTGTTTATGTTCCGAAACCGACATAATTTATCCGCAACGAAATCACCGAGATGATTATATTGTTAATTTTCGCTTGTGTTGAAAGGTTAACTTGATATTTTAAACGAGAAAACGTCTTGTTAGGACGGTCTGGTTGTGTAGTATGGAAAAATAGGATTACTTAAATGTAAAGGAGGGTGACATATTTAAGAAACGGCTCTAATTTAGTATTATGTGAGTAGATACTGGTTGAGTATTATCTTTATTTTATCTTTATTACCGCATCTTTGGGGATGCGAAAGGAAGGAGTTTTGGAAAAGAGAAAAAGGGGTGGGTAAAAATTTGAGGGTCAGTTTGACCAGGATTGACGAAAGCACGAATCGATTCCTCTAACTGCAGTGCAAGGCGATGTTCCGAGAGAGTCCTTCTGGAGAAGTCTAAACTTCTCTATCCTGATCCGGCCTACAACGCAGTCAAGCTCCAATACCACACGGAGAAAAATGTTATTCTAAAACACGATCATTTTATTCGTAAAATCGGTTAAAAACGGGACTGAAGTTCTTACGAACAAATGAACAGGGTTTCAAAGTTTATTGGCGGGAAAATGTAAGAATAATTTGTTGGTATATACGGAGAAAATGTTATTGGAAAAAAAAATCATTTTACTAGTAAACACGGTTAAAAACGGGACTGAAGTTCTTACGAACAAATTAACAGTGTTTCAATGTTTAATGTAAGAATAATTTGTTGGTATACGTACGAAATTACGTATACCAACAAATTATTCTTACATGTTCCCGCCAATAAACATTGAAACCCTGTTAATTTGCTCGTAAGAACTTCAGTCCCGTTTTTAACCGTTTTTAGTATTAAAATTATCGTTTTTTCGAACTACATTTTTCTCCGTGTACGTACGAAATTACTAATTATTTAGTTTTTAACCTTTTTACGAATAAAATGATCGCATTTTAGAATAACATTTTTTTCCGTGCAGGATAAACTTGAATCCTATGAATCTGGAAAACACCGCTAAGTCACCAAACGAAGCGACCACGTGGGGAGATCTGTGGCAGAGGTGTTGGTTATCTAATAAATGCTTCCTGGATGAATGTAACATATCTTCATACATGTTTGTTTCTCCGCCGGAAGATAATACGATTTCGAAATCGAGACTAGTCAAGAATGAACTGTGTAATATAATATGATCGCATTGGATCGTCAAAATATATATTTATTGCATTTTCATGCAAATTCGAACAGGATTTCAAATACGAGCGAGATAAAATAAAAACAACAAAACATTTGTTTCGATCAATAAAAGTATTTCGAGAATTCCATCTTGTTGTTTTTTTTATAAAACCTCATTTTAATGAATTTTATATAGAATAAATTATTATGTTTCAATTAGTCAATCACTATATCATGTTAGTTTATGATGCTTGATTTTCTATAATGTTATGGTGGGTGTGTGTGTGTATGTGCACATCGCGCAATTTATTTATGAACCGAGCATGAAAAATCATGTCTTTTATAGTAAAAAAACCGAGCATGAAAAATTACGTCTTTTATAGAAATTATGATGACTAAACCTGTCTTTCTATGTGGCTTAGTGTGTGTTTTAGTGTGCAAAATTCACGACGCCACCAATCAGCAAACGGCTTCGCCCGAAAATAATATTAAAAAAATGTGGAGCCAACATGATATAATGAGTTTTATTTTTGTCAGGGAAATATTTTAATGATTATATCTAAGATGTAAAAGGTATTTCACTCATAAATTACTTGCGTTAGTCATAATATTCCTATGAGGGATAGATCTATGCAATTTTCAAGTCGCCAAGTTTCACGTTTTGACTTTTTTTCTGTAGCGTATGTCACTTGTCTAGTAAGTAGGACATTTCCAAAAAATCGAAATTTGACTAGTTTACTCATAAACACCACTAAATCAATTAATTACAGTGCAGAAAAACTTTTGGTGAATTTTTGACAGCCGGCGTGGTCTAGGGGGAAGGCTTTAGACTCCCAATCCGAAGGTCGCGGATTCAAACCCGGCGTGCGCAAATAAATTTAATTGGTGTGATTTCACAACTAATTAATTTTTAAAAATAATATAAAATATATTTGCGGCACGTTCCAGAGTGAAAGATACTTTCAGTATTGCCCTGGTGATGGATCACCATTCAGAATTGAAACGTTGCTTGAAATGGCTTTAGCTATGTTTGGTGACCACATCTGAATACTAAGGTACTTCCCTACCTTCCACTTTTCTATCTCCCTCCCCTTCCTACTACCTTCAGCCTTACAACACCATAGTCTTACTGGCTCTAGACGGGAACAGTGGGGACTCTTGTGCTGTATTCATATAAAAAAAAAACAAATTTGCTTTTATTTGGGTCACTAGTAAAATATTTCAAAATGTCATACTAATGTACCGGAACGTTATGCCTCCCGGTGAAATTTTTTAGCATATTTCATATGTAAACACAGACACGTGTAAATACTATTTCATTTATGGTGAGCATTCGAAGATTTTTTTCCTCGTTATCTTAAAACATAGTATTTGGAGATGTCCTACTAATCGACTGAACGGTCGATGTATGGTGAAAAAACTAGATATTATTAGAATACTTTCAATAATAGTGTGATAGATTTTAAAATATTGTTAGAAGGCTGTTCCAAGCCTCTCCTGATTTCAGTTTTCAATTTCAGTGCCGGCAACCCGGGCGTTTATTTAATATAAATTGATTGATTTACAATTTTCTGTTCGTTTCTCTGCCTCTCTAGAACACTAATTTCTAATCATTTTCTTTTTTTTAAGAAAGACAAACATTCCCGTGTTATATAACCTGACAACATTTAAAATTCTCTTACTACCACTACACTAAGCGGAAGATGTTGCTTGTGTTGTAATGGAGGACTTCGAAGCCAGCCGAGGAATCGAACACGGGAAGCCCGGGTGGGACCCAATTGCGATGCTCAGTCAACCACTGACCGGTCAGAACACTAACTTTAAATAATTTGAACACTAACTTCTAATCATTTGAACACTAACTTCTATTCATTTGAACACTAACTTCTAATCATTTGAACACTAACTTCTATTCATTTGAACACTAACTTCTAATCATTTGAACACTAACTTCTAATCATTTGAACACTAACTTCTAATCATTTGAACACTAACTTCTATTCATTTGAACACTAACTTCTAATCATTTGAACACTAACTTCTAATCATTTGAACACTAACTTCTATTCATTTAAACACTAACTTCTAATCATTTGAACACTAACTTCTAATCATTTGAACACTAACTTCTATTCATTTGAACACTAAATTCTAATCGTTTGAACACTAACTTCTAATAATTCGAACACTAACTTTTAACCATTTGATCGCTAACTTATAATCATTTGAAAACAAACTTTTAACTAAATTCGTCTCAAATACTTTGTTTAGAACATTCCGAATTAAAAACAATATAAAAAGGTGAAACCAAGCAACTGGACATGGGTCCATTCTTCCCGCATCGGATGTCTATTTATTTTAAGTGGTTAATTAATGTTTAACATTATCCCGCTTAAGGAAAAAGAGGCAAGGGAAAGGCTTTTATTTTTATCCACTGGTGTTAATCGGGCGACCGAATCGTGGCTTCCGTCCATATTATTTTTATTGAAACTCCTCTTTTTTGGGTCTTTACGCTTTTTTAATGGGATTGGCTATTTTATAAAACAAATTTAAAATGTCTTTACAATTTGATAAATTTTAAATTTGGTCAAGTAGGCAGGTACCAATAAAATTTTATCATTCGGGAAAATGTATTTATATAAACTTGGCAATGAAAGGAAATAACTTACTGTTGATGGAATTCTACTAAAAATACTTGAAAACTAAGTTCTGGTATTGACGGGTCAATTTTTAAATTTGTTAAATTTTTGGGTGGTGTAACTAACCCAGAAAAACCCTATCTAATTTGACCAGAACTCACTATTAGAGAGCTTTTAGAAACGCACCGACTTTCCACAAAAAATATTATAATATTATCTCCTCGAAGTGTAAGTATAAGAAAGAAATTATTTAAATTTATCATCTAAGAAGAAGAAAATTCTATTAAAACTTAACGAAACATGAAACAGAACCAAAAGAGAACAGTCACAACTTCGAATCGAACCCAGGATCTCTGCCTTGCCGGGACAACGTCTTAATACACTCGGCCATTAGGATCGAATTTTTTTGTTAGTTTTGTTGATCTCATATTTCAAATTTGGATGAATCAATATTATCTTACCGTTTTTTGGCAAAAATTAAATTATTAGTAACCTAGAAACAGTTTCAATGTAGTCAAACAAGCATAAAATATGTATAAAAGAAACACCATACATCCGCTGTCGACGGCCGGCGTAGTCCAGGGGCAAGGCTTTGGCCTCCCATTCAGAAGGTCGCGGGTTCGAACCCGGCGTGCGAAAATAAATTTTATTTGATTAATTTGTGTTATTTCACAGTTTATTAATAAAAATATTTTATACTATATTTGCGGCACGTTCCAGAGTGGAAGATACTCTCAGTATCTCAGTAAGACCACCCTTCAGAATTGAAACGTTGAATGAAATGGCTTTAGCCGTGTTTTGTGACTAGATCTGAATAGCCAGGTACTTTCCCACCTTTCTGTTCCCCATCTCCTTCCCTTTCCCTCTTACCTTCAGCCTCACAACATACCCCAATTGGGGATGCCATGATCTCACTGCCTCCAGACACTTTTGTTCTAGCCATGCTACGAGGACACTGGGTTAATACAAATATTTATAGCATCGAACCCTGTATTTAAAATCCGACCAAGTGCTCTTTCCGCTACCAAAAATTCTTTTATCACTCCATCCCAAACATGTTTCTTTCCAAAATTGATGATTCCACGTCTCCTTGGTGACAGCCGTTGGTCCGTTATCTAAATTTTCAACTCGTTTATTCCAGAAGCGGCTTTTACCGAGTTATACCTTACTAATTGAAGAAGTGTAACATTACTAAAGGCAGGTAAGACTTACCGGGTTACCGAAATGAACCAAAACTAGTTTGGTTTTCATAAATTCCCTAATTGAATTATAAAACCCGTAAGTGCCATTCTATTAATTATTGAAGAAATGTAACACTGCTGAAGGAAGTCAGGGGTCTTATTGGGACATTGAATTTAGATGAAACTAGTTTTGTTTCCTTGAAAATCCGTAATTGAGTTATTAAAGGCCTAAGTGCCATATTATCGAGAGGGGTAAGTGCCTAATGGTGTGATCTGTGATGATTCAGAATAAATATTTTTTAAACTTTTCACGGGTTTTTTTCAAACTTTTAACTTTTTTAATTAGTGTATTTGAATATGATTAAAGTATTCCAAACCAGGTAGAATAAGAGAGTCCCAATTACCCTGCGGCATCGGTGCTGTCCAATTTTTAGAAATATTGCCATGATTGAGAGAGTTGGAGGTAGGATAAAAGGAAAAAAAGATTGGTAAGTACGTATCTTACTATACATATCAGAGGCCCTAGTACACTCGCTCTATAACGATCGATATGATAACTATCGGTAACTTCTCATCGTTCCCTAGCATGACTACAGATCGCCAACGAATAAATGACAGTTTACAATTACTAAGTATCCTTAAAATATTCGACATCAACTGTTGTTTGTACATTAGCGATGTACAGTTGTCCTAGGGAACTATGAGAAGTTACCGATAGTTATCCTATCGATCGTTATCGAGCGAGTGTGCTAAGGCCTCAGGTGTGCTACCATGGTCGATTGTCGGTAACTTCTCATCGTTCCCAAGGAAAACTGCAGATCGCTAACGTACAAACGACAGTTTATATCGAATTTATTAAGGACACTTAGTCATTGTGAACTGTCATCTATTCGTTTTCGATCTGATAGGGAACGATGAGAAGTTACCGACAATCGCTCGGTAACTTCGCATCGATCGACCATGCTTTGATTCCTTTTGATTCCTTTGACCCCTGGTTTCTTTCATATTTCAATATCAGGCAACTTTTCATACCACTCAGGTACGAATTTTTTTACCGATTTATTTAGTTATTAACATAATTTTTAGAGGCTTTTACACAGGAAAAATTATAAACCTTTTTCTTTGTTTTTATACATGACTGATCTGCTGCAGTAACAGTATCAAACATTTATTTCTTCAAACTTCGCAAAATCACTTTGTGGCGTCATTTTTAATTAAATTAAACAAATACCTTTGTATCAACCACTATTATATAATCACAATTACGTACGTTTCGAAACCGATGGTTTCTTCGTCAGGATACGTTAATAATAATGTCATTACTACCCTGACGAAGAAACAATCGGTTTCGAAACATGTAGGTAATTGTGATTATATGATAGTGGTTGATACAAAGTTATTTGTTTAATTATATTAACAAAACATTTGTATTTATTTTGTTTTGAATTCATGTCGTGATGTCTACTGACTCGGCGTAAATATTTTTTTTTATTAGTATTCTGGCAAATAGGGAGTACCTACATAATACTTTTTTTTCAGAATTTCTCCACTATTAGAACATTCCTCGCTATTTGAATCTGGTTACTAAAGACCGCTGAAACCTAAGAGTATGGATATTAGAGAGACGGCATGTGAAGTGTGCCCGCGCGCTCCAAGTGTGCCTTTTCGAGAATTTTATCCAAACAACTGACATTGGCTGCTGGTTTTTGGCCGTTTAATACGTTCCGACATTTTTACGACAGCAACCATTTTAGATGGTGACAGCCAATGTCAGCCGTGTGGGTAGAATTCTCGAAAAGGCACACTTGGAGCGCGCGGGCACACTTCACATGCCGTCTCTCTAATATCCATACTCTTTGGCTGAAACCATTATAAGCAACGATCCATTTCGTAATTGGTGTTTTTTTAGCAGGAGATCTAGCACCATCAATCGATAAAACCCTTTATCGATACGGTATTGACTAAATCCGTTATCTATGGTGAGTTAGCGATATTTGCGAGCACGATTAACGTATGATTTCGATAGTCGGTTGACCAAAGCCGCCATTTTAGTGAGTGTTAGATAAGCTGTCAATATAGACGAATTTTTGAATAATGTCGTTCTTTATGAGAAATATCTGACTCATTGATCATTAGAGATGAAATAACGATGCTCTTATTATTGAAAGAAATCTTTCATGCGATCCATAGATTTATTTCCAGCTTGGAGAAACGAAAAGTTGTTCAAAGATGACTAAAGACCTCATTACCTAATTAACCCCCGTTTAGTGTCAAAAAGTACATTCGCCAATGTTTATTAAAGTTAGTATTTTAATTCGAGTTGTTAATTTAATATTATTTTTAATTTTTACTTAGACGTCTGACATTAATTAGTGCAAATCTATAGACAGATTCACCGGTGTTACCATCCTATAACGATTTCTTATTTTTTCCTTGTCAATATCGGTTCTATCAAGAGCACAACCATGCTTTAGATATCGTTGTTAAATCATTGGAAGATGAGCCTATCGTTCCGATATTCTTAAGTTATCATTTTAATCGTGCTAGACCCCCAAGTCGATACTAAGATTATCCACAACTTTGAATTTATGAATTTTAAAAAAATATTGCTACTCAAGGATTGTTGGTATGTACTGCAACGGTGATCATCGAGCTTAATTTTAGTTAAATTTTGAGTGTAAATGTTGGTGAGAAATTTAACATTAAGGAATAATATTTTTCATTGCGTACAGAAATAGGACTGAAAAATAGGCTAGATATCACATAACTTCTGTTAAACTTTTAAATCCTTGATCAATTTAAGAAACGGCTGTAAAACTTAAAACTGAGACATTTAATATGCATAGTTACGTTTAAATTAAAATCTAAAAGTTCTTACTATGGCATTACTTAATCACTATTCACTTGGTCCCATTACGCATTTTCCGTTCACAAAACACTTACCTTAAAAGGAACATGGAAACTCTGCAATAGGAGATAAATATGTATGTTTCTATAATTTCAGTTAGACATATTTATGCACCAGCCGATGCAATTTAGTTTATCATTTCGAATAAGCGCATAAAATTCCATACGGGAATAACGCTAACCATATTAACATTACGGCCTTAATAACACTCCATAATAATAGTGTTACGTAGTAAGCAGCCTTGGTAAACGCATTTGGTATATGAACTGTTGTGGCAGGATGAACAAATCAGACTTTTTTCGGTATCGGAGTAATAAAACGTCAGAGAACGCGTGATTTCCATATCAAAGTCAGGATTAAGCTTTAAAGCCTTAGTTACGAACCATCCAGTTCCAAAACCCCTGCGTATTGTTCGTGGACATGTTTTTAAAACGACTTGTTTGCTTTCCTGATCCAAACTGCGACGTTTATTTTTCTTAAATTAAATTATCTTGCAGTCGATGATATAGAATACGCAAGATTGGCCTCTTTGATATGGACGCAATAATACATTAAGATAATAACACGAATTTTAAAATGTTTTAGTTTTTAATGAACTTTTCAAAAAAACTTTTTCCAAAAAACTGTGTTATTAAACAATTTAATACGCAACGAAATGAAAAGCAACGAGCAAAACTCTACTTTTCTAAGAAATAAAAATTAATATTATTTGTAGTCTCGATGGCACAAAAATCAAATTACTTTTGGAAAATTGCGTTGGACTTGGATATGCAAACGAAGAAGTACTTGTCAGTTTCTTGACGCCACGGTTTACAATTCAGGAGTTTTTGATGCTATTTCGAACACATGTTTTCGTAATCGCTGTGTTTATTAACATTTATTTTTATTTTTTATTAATAATTCAAAAAATATACATAAATTACAAATACATTTTATACACTAATTAATTTTATAATATATATGTTTGATGTACCCCCATAAAAAAGCAGGGCTTGTGTGTATGTACATAAAACTATATTTTGTTTTATGAAGTGATCTAACGTTGTAATAAATGTATGAAGATAAAACGTAAATAAAACTAAGAAATTACAATGGGTCGAGGATGCATTTTTATTTTATTTATTTATTATCATAACACAAAGATTTTTTTACACTGTATTTTTAACAATGCGAGCTTCGCTGGGCACTCCACCCGTTTCGTTACAAAAAAATGTTTTTTATAACAAAGCTTTTGTTTCATTATTCTATAATATAAGACATAGTATGAACGATTTTCATAAAATTACACAGGTTTAAACCAAATATATTGGGTGTGTTAATAATCATGATGCCACCTAATGAATTCTGCTCCAACGCAAGTGAATTGAAAGAAAACATTGTCATGAGGCTTGCAAGCTGTAACTTGTTGAAAAATGCAATAAAACTGCACAGAACAGCATGTGACCTCGTTGGAGACGTACTCTATAATGTCCCGTGATATCCTTACGGCTTGACCCGGGTTAAGGTCTGAAAGCCTGGGTTAAATATGGAAAGCCTAGGGCACTAAAAAGTAATAATATTTTTATAATACGCATTTTCTGGCGAGAATAAATATTTGGGTAGGTACTACATAATATTAATGTTTTTTTTATACGAGACTTTCTCGAAAAAGAACTTGCGTAATTTTATTGTGAAATCCGTTAGTAGTTCAAATAAATTATTGATGAATTAATTAGTAATTATTTGTACCGTGTGCATTTGGATTAATAAGTTGTAATAATGACAACAATTCAAAGAAACGACACAATTGTTGTTATTTTATTTTTTTATAGAAAGACAAACATTCCCAGGTTATGAATAACCCAACATTTGAAAATCTCCTACTACCACCACAGTAACCGGAAGATGTTGCTTGTGCTGTGATGGAGAATTTAGCCAGCCGAGGAATCGAACACGGAACGCCTGGGTGGGACTTAAACGCGTAGCCCACTCAAACACTGACCGGTCATTATTTATTTTATTTTATTTATTTTGGCTTAACATATTTTAAATTACAAAGGTATAGTATATTGTCCTCCACGTTAGGAGTTCACCTGTGTTGTAAAGGACATTTTTCAATTATAATTTATAATTTTTATATAGTAAAAGAATAAGTGGGCCTAGTTACACCTTATTAAAAAGAGAAACAATAAAATAAAAAAAGTTTAAATACAAAATCGATTTCTACATAGTTTCAATTGTTGACCTCTTGTTGTTACCATTGAAGGAATTTTTTTAAAGATTGAAATTAAATACCTTTTCCAAATTGATTAAATTTCTAGCTATAATTGAAAATCAGGAAACCTATACATCATATAATAATATGAATATGAAGCTTACAGATCTTAAAAAAATTACTTTCCTTCATTGATAAAATTTAATACAATTATTAGAATCCTTCACCGATAATTCCTGTAAAAGTAGTCGCCTAGAACTAGAAGTTCCACATCAAAGGCTCTGTTTCCTAGATAATTATTTAAAAAAAGTTTTATTTGTTTGGTTTTATGTACCTACGCATCCAAGAAAGGCTTAAAATTTCAAATTAGAAAATTTCACATATTATTACAATATAATTGTATTTACTATGCGGATAATTTCCTTAATTGATACATTTTTCAAACACGTTGAAATTTTTCCTGCTTGAGGCATTGGTCGGTTCCTTTTTTTAAACATGAAGAATCCTCAAAAGCTCACATACCTTTCACCGAGCTTTCGAGGTAATAGTCAACTGGCAAAGGGAGCTCATACGAATAAAAATGTAAGGAATGCCCGCCTCTGTACCGACTTTTTGACACTTTAAATAAAGTGTAACGAAACTTGCAGGTATGAGAAAAAATACCCGCGAACTAAAGTCAAGCCTTAACATATCCCCAACCCCCAAGAGATTTCACAACAAAATCAAAACACTGAACAAAAAAGGTGCATTAATTAATTCGGACATATTTTACATTCTATGTTCGAATTAACTCTTTTTATTAAATGTTGTAAATTTTGTTTAAAAGTGTGTTTAATACCATCCCGTTCCCACATAATACGTGACAGTAATTTTAAGGCACTTAGTAAAAATGTTTATTTTATCGTATCGGTGTATTTATAGGCGTTTTTAATTAAGTGTCATCTTTTTTTGGGGGGTGTTACAGTTTTGAATGTGATTTAATTTCTTTGAAGTCCACCGCTGTCGTTACAATGAATGCGTTAGATAAAACTTTCAATGTCTGAAGGGGGTATAAATAATTCTAGTCGCTTTGACTTCTTCACCTTCTTTTATACCCTGACCGCTCCATAGTAATTACAAAACGGATTTACATCTACGAATAATACATTAAATAATAATCACACGAATGTATCGGAAAGCTATTGATACAAGATGTGAAATATTCGTCGTTATCAGGTGATAAAATTTTATAATATTTGATTTGGTTTTGAAGTGTTTAAGGCTTTATTCTGAAGAAAAGTTTTAGACTCGTAAAACTACGTAAACCCACACAATTTTTATGTTATACAATCATTAAGTACATTTAAAGTAATCTTCTTGAAAGGGTGATACCGAACTATCAAATCCTGTAATTAACAAAAAAAAATTCTGTACAACTGAATGAATATAATAACGTGGGTGTTTCTCGCGTGGAATTGATAAATCATAATTATCAAATCTATGTGATGAAACATCAACATCCATGGATATTTTAATTCTGGCGTCATGCAATTCGCAAACTAAAATTTAAATTAAATATATTCAGTTCATTAAGTTATTTCCATAATTATCTATATTGAACTACGGAGTTTTGAAACATTCACTAAGTTGTGAATTTCAAAAAATTTGAAAGAAATTGTGGTAAAACCTGGGTGAAATCAAATAGTTATAGAAATTTATAGAATAGGAATAGTTATAGAATAGGAATTTAGTATTGTACATAACTAAAATAAATAAACAAAACATGTAATATTTTACGCAGCGTGTTCATTGGTCAGATGCATTGTACATAATAGTTTTGTATCACTGATCGAAGATCCGGTGAATGCAACATTTTAGCCATAATTAAGATGTTATATTGTTTTATATAGTCTGTGCTGTATTTCGATTGTAGAAATATATTATAAAGTTGTACAGCGCCCCACAGGTGATTTTTACAAAAACGGCGCTACACAAATCATCCAAATATTATAATTATTATTATAGGATCGAGAAAGTTACAAGCTAACAAGGTATGTATTTTTAGTTTGCCTTATATGTCTCTACGAATACAGGATAACAAGTATAAAAATCGCTCGGCAAATGATGTCTAGAGTTCACGATCTGAATCCCAATATGGCGGATTTATTTATTTTGTGAATAATTTTATGAGAAAAAAGAGTAAATCAATAAAAACTGTCACAGATATTTCAAGATAAAATGTCGTATTTTTAAATTTATGTTTTTTTACTTGCATTAGTACATTTCTAGTGAAAAAAAATACTTTTAATATTTTTTTAAAGGAATTAATTAATGTATTTTAATTTTATTCAATGGAAACGATAGGAAAATTTTCATTCTATGCAAAGCATATTTTTTGTATTTAACTGAAAACAAATTGTATTTATATTGTAAACCGAGTCATAGTAAAGATAAACCTAAAATAGTGATGTAGCATTAAGCTTCGCCTTAAGAGGAACATTTGCGCGGCCGGTTTCATACAAAACGTAGTTTTGGATATACCCAATATACCCAACCAAACTGAAATATAATTTTTGTAATAAAAATATATGTCAAATATCTATCTCGGACAGGAGCTACTTTTTTATTTTTGGTTTAAATTACAGGCTATTAAAGATTTTAATATTGTATGATTTTAGAGGCAACTTGGACTTTGTGAATAAATATATAACATTTAAGGAAATAATTATACTATATTTTTTTAGAAACAATTTTGATGGGCGTAAATTTAAATTATAAATTACCTAACCAAATATTTGTCGTTTATATATTAAAATTACTACCCAAAGAAACGCATTTTTAAAACTACATTTTTTTTTCTATTTTATTATTCATTATATTTAAATCAATGATTAGGCAGATTTTTTTTATAATTATAAATAACTCACAAAAAAATTCCAAAGTTGCTTCCAAAAAGACCCAAAACTGATTTCTTTAATTACCTATACGTCATCATTTAAATACAAAAAAAGGAGCTCTTGTCCGAGGAAGATATTTGACAAACCTTTTAATTAAAAAAATTATTTTCCAGTTTGGTTGGGTATTTTGGCCTCAAATTCAAAACTACATTACTTACTTAAGAAGTTATATACTAGAGCTAGTCTAGTAAATTAATGATCCAAAACTATAGCATTAATTCAATGCTCACCTCCTGTAAGATACGATAATTATTTTATCTGCAAGGCAGTTAATATACTTTGTTACGTAAATGGTTGTATAATATCTTTTTGAAAAATTTAGCCCTGACAATGAAAAAGGAATCATATCAAATCCGAAATGTCAGTAGAGTAACATGATATAGCATTTTATGCCTAGATACATAAACCCAACTTTAACAGATAGACTTTTACAACTTTGAAAAAAATCGTGAGCTACAATAATTGTATTCCATTGAATGGTGAAGACTTTTTTATGAAGTTGCTTTAATTTGTTTGTCAAGATGTCATATCTTTTGATAGCTGGGCGACACCTGAGGCGACCAACGATATTCATATGGGCACAAAATTAACTATCTGAACCTTTCTATGATATGAAAATTAATAAAATCCTTTTGGAGAGTCAGTTTGACGTTATGTCAGAACACTTATAATTTCAATGATATAGGACAGTGGCATGATTTATCATTGGATAAAACAAAACACTTCACGTGTTTTCAAAAGTGAATGACCGAGGAAGAAAAATTTGTTTATCACAGAAGTGGCTACAAATAAAAATGAGTCTGGGTTTTATTATAATCTGTCACCAAGATATCACGCTTTCAGTTTTATAAATTATCTGTCGGTATTTTTTCCGCTGGGCTCTATTTCACTAAACGAATACGAGTGAGTATACACAGAAGCCATGATTGAAGGTAATATTCTAACTAAACTGTAACTGAATACGAATGAAAGACGACAGGGAAAAATTGTCTCATAGACCTTTTAAAAATATTATATCAATGAAGAAGGGGTAATTTTAATGCCCAAATTCTCGAGAAAGCGATTGTCATTTGAAATTATTATGTTAGTTATTAATAATAACTTATTACATAGTATATTTTATGACGACATCTATTTCGAATATCTATTCCTGCAGTCCCTCACCAAATTATTAGCCCACCATTACATTATTTTTCAATCGCTCGACTGAACTTCTTTATTTTTTTTTTAAACTGCACGCTAGAGACCCTCGAGGTTTTGTGTTCCCCACTTTTCTCTTCCAAGAGTGGACTGATTTTCAATTATTTTTTACCAACTACATAAAAAAAAATATTCTATATCTATACGTTTTGCTTTTTTTTTAAAAACATTGTCTAGTTTGTATACTGAACGTCTTTTAACGGCGTTTAAACCAGTCAGTTTTATTGATTTTTGGAAGGTCATAACTACTATAAAAAGTAACTTATCAAAAAAAAAACAAAAAATACCGACACGCTAGTAGTTGTATATATTTAACATAAAAACAATATTTTCTCTAGGGTTAAAATCCAGAGAGATAAATAGGGAATACGTTTGTATGGAAAAATCACCGCCGGGTATCCCCTTAAGTTCCTAAAAAAACATATACGTTATTTTTTAAGAAAGTATCATTTTCGAACCGAAACGGCGATTATATGAAATTCACTCGATGTTTGACCCGAACATTATTAAAAACACATTTTGTTCTGTTATTTAACACGTTATAGCTAAGAAAAAATTCACAGTATATCTTTAAAAGCAATTTCAATTTGTCGAGAGCATTTTGCTCTATTTTAAACGAATCGGGTTTTTTTAAATACTTTCACTATTTTGCTTAATTATAATCGTTTTTTTAATACTTACTCCCTCTTACATTCGTATTTACATATTTCCCTTTCTTCTTATTTTGGTACGCTTACTACCGGGCTTTCAAGAATAGTAATAAAATATTATTTGTTAGCAGTTAATTAATGTGCAAATACATCTATGTATATATTTTGTTATGTTATTTACATTTTTGATTTTTTTAACTCAATTCCGTCGGTAGCGAAACATCTTTTGTTGGGATTTAGTCAGTAAAATTCATAGTATTTCGTTAGAATGTATAACGGTATTGTATGACCAATAAAAAGATGACACCGCTTCTGTAAATATTTACCCTACCTGTGTCGCCAGTCGGTGTTTAGTTTTGTGTGTTTTACGAGCCATCGAATACCATTTTCATGACATTTGACATGATTTATTGATCATATATTTTTATTATTTAAAATTGTAAATATCATGTTTTATTGGTGTTTAAAAATAATGGTTTTATCTATAATTTTGATGGTTTTTGGAAAAATAAGCTATTATCCACTCGAACGCTTTTTGCCACAATATGACACTTTTTCCACAACCAAGCATTGCTTTGTTGCCAAAATATGGCAAATTTTCTCTAGATTCTTTAAAATTTTTTGAAGTTAATGATTTTATAATATTGTTTTTATAAATCCCAAGAATATGTGATAATAACAAAAGATAGACGAATTCATTGACTATATGCAACTACAATCAGTTTGTATGTCGCCATATTCAAATTCAGAGGTATGATTTTTTTAATGTGGGCGGAAAAAATTCCTTTAACAATCCGAGAAAAAAGTTTTAAATTGCTCTGTCGCTCCAGTGGTTATAAAGGAACTAGCTAATTCATTGCTGTCTTACTACAATTGGGGTATGTTTTGAGGCTGAAGTTAGGGGAAGAAGATGGGGGAGAGAAAGGTGAGGAGTACCTGGCTATTCAGATCTAGTCACCAAAAACATCTAAAAGCATTTCAAGCAACGATTCAAATCTGAATAGTGGTCTTACACCAGGGCGATACTGAGAGTACTTCCACTCTGAATCGTGCCGCAATTATACCTTGTATTATTTTTAAACGATTAAAATGTTGAAATTACAATAATCAGTCAAATAAAATTTACTTGTGCACGTCGGGATGTGAACCCGCGACCTCCGGATCTCTGGTTGATAGCCTTACCCCTTGACCATATCGAATGATATGATTATTGTCGCGATTCGTATTTTAACCCCGAAATCTTTAGCTTACCCGTTAACTGTTCTAACAACATTCTTCGGACTTCTTCGGACCCATCTTGTTATGAAACTATAATTGTTTAAAAATTTTAACCACGCTTGTAGCATCCCCTTTTATTTGCAAAGTTATTCAGTCAAAATTTCTTCAACCCTCAAACTATTTCTTCTGCTTTTAATCTCATCTTATATACTTATCACGAATAAGCTTAGAAAACATGTTTATTTCTTCAAAAACATTAGAAACATACTAGATTCCAAATCTATGAAAATTGTTTATTACTCTATTTGTCAATCAATCATTGAATATGGAATAATCGCATGGGGAGATGCAACACTATCAGCTATAGATTCATTATCGAAGGCACAAAAATTAATTATGAAAGTTATTCTTAAATTTCCCATAATAATACCCATACTGTAGATATATTCAATAAATTCCATGTATTAGATAATTGACAAATTTACACAAAAACTATCTTAACTCATCTGTTTAAAAATAAATTACATACATTTTATAAAAATACCCAAAATATTGTAAACACGCGGCACAAAACTAAAGAACTCATACAAATACCTAAAACAAACACAACATTTGGTCAAAGAAATTTCAAATACATTGCGTATAAAATATACAATAACCTACCTGACAAAACAAGACAATCGAATAATATTAAAAAAATACAAAATCCTGATCAAACAATGGATCATCGAAAAAGGTCGTGCAGTAATTAGTCACCTCACCCAAATATAATCTCATTATGGTTACCACTACCTACCAACTATTTTTGCTTTATTGAAAAATGTACGTTATATTATAATTAAAAAATATTTGTAAACTAGTCTGTCTCGACACAGGAGTTCCTATTGAGACAGGCAAGGCCAAAAAAAATGTAAACCTTATGATATAGATTCAATAAATAAACAAACAAAAATCTTCCATCTTAAAAATCAATACTAGTAAAAATACACGAACCTACCTACGTATTTGGATGAAGCTAGGTTTATTATCTCTGTCTTCACAGCTCCGTTTCAGAGATACGACTTCTAGTTGTGTCTGCCATAAAATTTGGACTTCTGTGTTTTACCTTCTCAATTCTCTGTGGTTCATTTTGTCATTCTAACTCCAGTATCGATTACTTCCTGAACTTGCCACAACCACCTCCACACATTCCTCTAACACAGCTTCCGATGACCTCTCGCTTGCCCCGTGCTTCCACCGACCTGAGCCGTGACCCGAACCATCTTGTCATGCAATGAACAGGTTAATCAACAGATGGTGTCATTGATTTCTCTTTCACTTCCCATCAAAGTGATGCCAGTGTCCTGGGTTTTTTGACCACAATAGTCAAGATTTAAGCCACCAAATGTTTAGTACAGTAACACAACCCTCAACAAAAGAGACGCTTTTACATATCCGATCAAAATAGTTAAACCATTGTCATTTTCATTTTTTTACTATATTCTATATTGTAGTGACCACTCTTCCAGGTGAACTATTCATTCAGAATCTACTAATCTACTTTCTAAGAAAGTCAAAATGTTTTTGAAAAAAAGTGTTACAAATCGCTCTTGTTTGATTTTTAATTAGCTAGGATTCGTCGACCTTTTTTATTCCGCGCTTGTATTTTCCAGCCTGATATCTAAATTTTAGGAAGGTTCCGATTGTGAGTTGTTAACATATGGTTTTGAAACATATGGGTGACACTGGCTATCTTCCACTTTCCTCTCTTTAGTATGTGTCTGTACTCACTTTGGTATCTTCACGCCTTATTCTACTTCAGAAAAAATATAAAATTTTGACCATTGTTACATCTTTTTATCTAGTTACCTAAAGCCATTTTAATACTTCTTAAAAATTGATGAATACTATAAATGAAACAGAACTTGAGTTCAAAAACAGAATTTTGTGTTAGGTATTATTAATCAATTATTTTAAAGGGTTGCGTAAACTTCTTTAATGGGGACCATCCCACTCAAGATTTAAATACCTGACATTTGCCCTTTATTTTCGAGTGTTTGATTTTTTTTATTGTTTTGTAGCTTTTTAAAGGGAGAATTGTTTAAGTTGCTACATAATATTATGCTGTTGTTGTTATCCTAATTCGACAACACCGTAATTGAACACCCCCACGCATAATTATTTTTCATTTCGAATAAGTAATAATCAGACCAAAAATGAAAGGAATAAGTGATTTGATTTCATGATAACAACACCAAGATTAATTTAAATATTACTTACGCAATCACTTCTTGTCAGTCAGCTGTCGCATATTTTCCTAACTTTGAAAATTAGATTCGTAATATTTGGCAAAATTTGCCATAAAGATGATGGGTAATTAGTTAGTTTTTTTTAATATTTTTTATTATTTATTGAAAGCGTCCATATATCTACAGATAACATTTTTTCATACATTTTTCATACACAATATAAATATTTTTTTTTTCCGATAGCTAATTTTTCACCATATATTACACTTATTCATACATTTCTCTATAGTGTCAGATAATAAATTAAATATCTTTGGTATGTATTCAAACGTTCTCTGCCCGTACTTATTATTAAATTTCGGAACTACTAACCCGTCGTTGCGCGTGAATCTAGTGCTGTATTTATGTTCTAAGTTCTCTTTACGCTGCGGGGTAAATATATGCTGAATTATTATTTTTATTTAAGTTAAGTATTATATTACATTATTATGATTAATGTTTATTAAATATCAGAATTTCTTACCAAATCTGAAAAGCATTTTCTGTGTGGAAATTTAACAAAATAATCAATATCAAGGAACCCAAACCTTCGTATCTAGCACGGTCGATCAATACATATAAGTTTTATCGATAATGTCAATTACTTGATATCGTTCCCAAGCATGAATGCAGACAGCTAAGAAACAAACAAAACAGTTCACAACGACTAAGTATTCTTAATTTATTTGGCGAGAACTGTTTTTTTGTTCGTTGTGATCTGTAGTCATGCTCGGGAACGATGAAAAGTTAACGACGTTATCGATAAATCATATATCGATTTACCCTGGCAGCAATGAAAATATTAAAATTAAAAAAATATGAAACAAAAATCGAACTAACAGTGAAACAAAAATCGTACACTACGCTTATTTTACTCACTTTAGTGAAGTTATTCGAGAAATTATTATAATCAAAGGTTGAGGAGAATATGTGGTCTCATGAAAGAGGCGGAACAGTGGCGCATCCGGCACAACAAAGAACTGCGTGACATATACCAGGCCCCCAACATCTCAGCCCATATGAGACTTCTCAGGTAGATGGGCTGGGCATGTACAGAGAATGCCGGACACACGCGTCCCAAAAAAAATTATGACTGGACACCCAGGTGGAAGAAGAAAAGTGGGAAGACCCAGACTGAGATGGGAAGACGAGATAAGGGGAGATGCAGCACAGCTTCTCCAGGTAACAAACTGGAAGTCAGCCGCTGAGGACAGGAGTTGGAGGCGAAAATTGCAGGAGGCCAAAGCTCGATATGGGCAGTAGCAAGAGAGAGAGAGAGAGAGAAGTTATTTGAATTGTTTAAATGGTAT
Source organism: Limnephilus auricula (assembly GCA_951813805.1). NCBI lineage: Eukaryota > Metazoa > Arthropoda > Insecta > Trichoptera > Limnephilidae > Limnephilus > Limnephilus auricula. The sequence continues at coordinate 22,857,726 of OX638401.1, forward strand.
GAAACAATACACAAAATCAGATTTAATTTCTGTAAGTTTAACCCACTACGCCACGGGGTCCACTGGGCGCGGATGGCACGGCATAATTTATTCGTTCGCCTCCCTTGGCGGGTAATTAAAACCAAAAATCGTCGTATCGTCCGAAATTTCAACTTGTTGCAATTGTTTCGAAGCCTCCTTACCGACGGCAGAGATCCCGGGCCGGAAAGCCTCCATTTGCGCGGGAAATTTGACAGGAAACGGAACATGTGTTGGCGTGTGCGAGATTGAAAAAATGTATTCAAATTTCTTTAAGTCCGGCAGACAGTATACAAAGCAGGTTGGTACCACACACATTGATTGCCAACATGTGGTTTGGAAGAATTCCTTTTGTGAATCAGGTTCATAGGGCTTATTGAGGCGGGGAGAAATATCAATTTATAATCATGCAGGTTCTTCTTTTCTTTATATAATATATGGTATTTCTGGTTGTTCATTTTAAGCACCAAATTTACAAACCACTGTACATTTTATTACAACGAATTACTCTAAAGTCCCAAATCAGTGCAAAGGGTTTTATGTTTATGAAGCCAAAGTTTTTCGGATAATTCTTGTTTACGGCTGTTTATCTCAGGAAAGACAAGTTCCATTATTTTCTTGAAAAACATCGACAACTTCTGATTTTCAATACCTGTTAATGAATCTTCAGAACCTCCTATGAATATATGGTGTATATTGTTCAAGATACCATACGGAAGAATAGATGTTCTAGCAAACCACATCATGAGAAGAAGGAAGGAGCTATTGAATTTAATATTTAAAATAGTGAAAAGTTAATGTTAAAACTTTTTTATATACCTACCTAACTTTTTCCATTTTCGTACAACACCAAATTTTGGATTTGAGATCAAAATTTCGAACGAAACTAAGAAATAATTTTTTTTAACCCAAAAGTATAAAAAAAAATCTAGTACGAATGTGGGCTAGTTCAATTTTTTTGGTTTTAAATTATAAAATGTAGGCCATTAAAGAATTCGATTTTTCACGATTTTAGAGACAACTTTGACACTTGCTTACGAGTCAATGATAAATATAAAAAAAATATATTTATAGTTTAAAAAAAAATTATTAACTTTGGATTTCAAAAAAAAATTATACCCAGTTTGGTTGAGTATTTAGGCCTCAAATCCAAAATAATTTTTGTTTGAAAAATGTTGCGCAGACTTTCCTCAGAATGTTAAAACAAGACGTCTAAAATACTTCAAAAATGAATCGTTAATCTGCAGTACAATCATTTAAATAAAACAAAATATTAAAAATCAAATAAATTAATAATTAAAATCATCTGGGTTCCGGACCCCCGACTAGTACTAGGTAGGTCTGTGTTCCGTGTTGTGTATGTGTATGACGAAGGTGCCGTGGACCGTTGTAGGACGGGATCAAGTATCGGGATAGCACATAGCACGGGACAGGGGAAGTGGACTGGATGGTGAAGGATTTCACGGCACTTGTGTTCTTTTTTTATGTGTGTGACTGTATGCGTGCAACATCCATGACTGGTATATATTATACAGCCATTATTTATATTTTGTTGAAGTTTTAAACGACATTATTAGATGACCTTTTTTTTACATATAAGCGTATATTATGTATGTATGTAAAAAAAGCTTACATTCGGTATTCATACCGACTCAGTAACATAAAAAGCTATTTGAGCTATCGAATATTTTAGGAATCATTCTTAAAAATTGAATAATTGTAAAACAATGAAAATCCTGTATTTTGCTTTTGTTCGCAGCTCTCCTTTCTTTCCTTAAAAATAATCTCAATACAACATCCCCTAAGATGACATAGGCCCTAAAGGAAATTATTTTCCTCAACAATTTTAAAAAAAGTACAAATTGTATGTTGATGTATGTAGGTACATATATAATTTCCTGTAAATGTTCGTTGTGCGACTTTGAATTTAAGCTATTTAAGTTGATTTAGATATGCTGGATGAAATATTTGCTAGTAATGCTTTTAATATTAACTGGTGCTTTTTTTCAACTCTCCGGAGCCAGTGGATCTAAATGAAACCCGCCTAAGAGAAATTGTGAAGCTGAATGAAAGGTGGAGGAGAAAATAATGGAGAATTCCCAAACAAGAAGATAAAATATCACCGAAGTGTGAATAACTTTGAAAATTGAAACACCTGTCGGAATTCGATCAAAATTAATATTTTTCTATTTGCCTAACGAAGCCAATTCGACCTGTCATCAAGGCTATTCCGTAAAATGAAGCATAATTTATATAAATGAGACGTTTATAAATAAATAATTATAACTGATGGTTCGTGTTATTTAGTTCGTAGGTAATTCCCGATTTTAATGGCACGCGTGTTTAAATACCCGTACGCCACGCGCCATATCGAATCGTTAAGAAATATATAGGTATAACGACTCTGGAAGTTGAATGAATACGGTTTGGTGAAGAATAATACTTCGATAACAAAAAACACTTTTTTTTTTTTGAAACCACGAGTTTTTATTAATTTATTTTACCGACCAGTTTCGCTTTGATCAAGCATCATCAGAGTGCATTTTTTTATTTATTTTTATTTTATTTTATTTTTTTTTTTTTTTTATTACAGATTTGATTACAGATTGAAAAATCCTATTACAATACACATGACAAAACTTTACATAAATTTTAAATTTTACCCTTCAAGGCTAATTGTTGAAGATATCAAGATGTCAATTGTTAGAGATATCATTTAGCAGCACCATACCTCTTGTCATGCTATGCTGGGCCAGAACGTCCGTTCTGCCATGTGGAATACAGAGCAAGTCGTGATGGCGACCCTGGCGGTAGTTGTTCGGTACGAATTAATACTAAACAATAAATACAAAATGTTTGCTTATATACAAATACAAAACGAGACAACAAATAAAATTATAGCAGACATTTGGCAAAATTATACATTAATACAAATGAAATAGGAAAAACTAACAGATAATTTACAGAGCAATGGGTTATCGAAAGAGACAAATGGAAATTTTAATAGTTTAATGGAAGTATACCTAATATTGGGCTACTATATACGTCTAATTGATTATGAAGTACGGGACAATTGGTTTTTCGACTGCTACATTAAGAAAATGAAGGAAAATTTGGTAGTTCTTGGACGAAGTGTGATGAAGATAAATATAATTGAAGATGAAAAAAACTTTTACCAGATGATCTCCTTACTTAAGCCATTTTATTTTTTTAATTTCTAACAATTACTACTTGTGCATTGGCTCCACAAGAAATGTATTTGTATGTCGAAGTGTAAGTACATGTATGCATATACATATATATATATATGAGTACGTTGTGCACATATATGCATATATGATTATGTGAGTATATTTGTGTGTGTATGTATGTATGTATGTGTGTGTATGTATATATATATGTATATTATATTTATAAGTATGTATGCATTTTTCTTCCTAATAACTGATTTCGATCCTCCTTATTTTTATATACATATTTGAAATTAAATTTATCACTCTTGTAACTAACCAATCATTATTACATAAAGAATATTGAGATGAATGTTGTGCTCACCTATAATTAGAAACATCATTACAACCATGTATAAATGTAAATTACTGTAAAAATTTTGTGATGTATTCTGTTGACGAGCCAATAAATAAATAAATAAAAAAAGGAAAGGGTCAAATTAGCTCAGAAGCAGATCAAAGCCCAGGAAAGGCTGAGGTCACCGACAGAATTTTTTTCAGATTTTCCTTTAAGAGTCGCTAATATTGTCTTCAATGATAACGTTTTATTATTTGCTTTTCTAATTAAATTTTTTAAATGTTAGTGAATTTGAGAGTTTTCTAACTTAACCATTAAAAAATAATCCTCAATATACTTCTAAGTATCCAAGTTCACGGAGCGTTAGTTTAAGTTTTAACAACAGGTGGGATTACAGGTGACAATTTCACATTGCTCAAGGTCACATTTTAGTAATTGAAATTTCAAACCCCACTTCAACATCACGACACGCGTCCATTTACCTCCAAGCCCCCATCCTTATCAATCATAATTTATTTCTGGTCAGGAGATTACACGCTTTAGGGCGACGACAGCTCCATTGACATCTTCATATTCGAGTCGCTAATGTCGAAAATCCCACTGACTCCTAAACCGATTAGCTTGGATCAATTAAACCTGTGTCCAAAGATTTTATTAATAATAAATATGATTTACTTGTGTACTACGCAGGGTTTGGTGGTTGATGCAGAATATTAAAGAGGCAATACCATTAGCCTAATATTATTATTTGTTTTTTACATTAGCTCCACAAAGGAGGGAAACACACCCTGAGGGAAAATTTTCCTCAGGGCCTATGTCATCTTTGAAGATGCTGTGAGGAGGGAGCTTAGGACTTCTCAAAGAACTCGCTGGAAGGGATGATACATGATTATCGCTAACAATGTAATGTCTTGAGCCTACGACAGCCTTGTGATGACTGCTGGTTCAAGGCTGTGCAACTGCTTTTGTAGGTTGCCCGTGATACAACCTTCGCTAGGTAGGATAACATTAGCGAGCGATAAGCGGTGCACGCAGTCGGATTCGGTAGTCTCCGGTTGTTCGGCGTTAGCGCGATGGGGGTGTTAGAGGAAAAAAATGGGAACATTTTTTTCGCTTTATATCTAAAATCAATCATTAATCATCTAAATAAAATAAATTAATTGACGCATGTAGGTACAGTGGTTTCGACTGAAAATTTATTTAAGTCTCTGCCTACTTTAAAAAGAAAAGTTTTATTGAATATTTTTATTACAATACAGGTACATAAAATAATGAAAGGTAGGTATGTAAAAAACTTAATATAATATTGTATGACCAAAAAATACCCACAATATTATATTGATTTTATTATAATATAGTGAGTATTATATTGATTTTATTATAATTCTATAGTTAAAGTGGAGATTTAAGAATCAAATATAATTTTAGGTATAAAAAGAGTAACTGTATAAATGCCATAAAAATAGGGTATAATAACAGTCTGTATTGTTATTATCGCATTTATGAAAGTTAATGAAGAATTACTCACTACCTACGATAACGTATAATTTGAACAAAGTTAAGTGCTGCGTAAGATTATTTATTTTTAAAAAAATAAGTAATATCACCTTCTGGTCGGAAAAATTAGACACATACTTCACAGACATATTTTCTTTTTCTAAATCATATATTTGTATCGTATTAAAGACCAGTCGCGCTGTATAAATAAAGGCCTAACGTGTTAATTAATTACCATTGGTAATAAGTTTTTGGTACCTACTTAAGTAATCAATCGTTATGACTCGACGTGATTTTAAAGCTATAGTGCAGGATGATTGACAGCATTAAGTACCTACGTTTTACAATATATAAACAAATAAAATTAATGACAAACTTCTCGTTCTTCTCCATTGATGCGCTCTAAACTTGGATTAACATAATATTAAAGAATATGAAGGGTACAGTATTATTTGGTTTCCGATGTTAATTACATTTTTTTTATATTTTAAAAACCCAAAAGATATAACATAACGAACTGACAATGATGTGCTATTAATAATATATTGGATAGGTAAATACTTTACGAAATATGCCTTTTAATATCCAAGTCTAAACGGAATGATTATTCAATTTTATATTTATTTTAGTTATAAACAGTCTTTATACATGTCTTTATACATATGTCTATGTCATTGACTAATAAAATAACGACATTGAAATTCATCCCTAAATAAATAAAAAAAAACAAAACAATATACATAATACCAACAATTCTGATAAAGTGCAACTTTTTACAAATGTATTTTATGATATACATACTTCTAAGTTTTGCATTTAAATTTTAATGGATGTTGATAATATCTTTGAGGAAGTGATTTTATTCAAATACAAACTACTAAAAGTAAAAGAGGATATATGATGAACTAATTTAAAAAAATATAATAAAATCAATGAAATATTAAGTTTAAAAGAACAACTCTCTTTTTATATCTTTTGAAGGTCATTCCCATACATGTAATGTATCATTGAAGAAGAAGATAACACTAATAATAATGAAAAAGAACAAAACACACTCGAGTAAAAGATAACGGTCGCAACTGGGACTTGAACCCAGAACCACTCGTTTTACTGGGACAACGCCATTGCAATTAGGCCACTGCCACCAATTATTTAACCCGTTTAATCACAGGAGACCATATTTGTCCCAGCTCACATAGGTCTCACAGAAATCGTTGTTTCTCCCTTAGTATCATAAATGTGATCTAAACGGTATTGGAAAGAGAATACAACAAACTATATATTCAAATCTAAAAGAAAACCACAAAAAATTAAAATTTACCCCTTTCTGAAACCAAAGTTTCCGATAGCAATTTGAAAAAAAATTATGGAACTTTGTGAATTTTTTAAGAATTTTTTTTACATGAAACGAAAAAAAGTTAGGTGACAGTAAGGTTTATAATTCATTTATCTTATATGTATGTGGTTTTTTTTTTCATTATCAGTAATTTTAGTTAGAAAAAAAAGTAAAGTGAGCCATTTTGAACACTTTTTAAAGTTTTCGCAAAAAAAAAATTTATTTAAAAAAATACATGGTAATTTTTAATTTTTTTAAGGGTTAAACGTCGAATTCCGTGTCATTCTCATTTTACAAATTTCATAATTAACAATATTATCTTCGATTAATTTTATGTCCAGTTTTAACCATTTTGCAACTTTGTTTAGTTAGTGCTCTCTAAGTAACGTTTCGCAAGTACCATTCATATTTTTACCGAACCGGTTTTGACTACAACAGGAAAAAATGCTTAAAACTCCCAATTCATCAAAAATTCTCAAAAAAAATATAGTAATTTATGTCTTGAAAGTTTTTTTATTAAATTTTCTTCAATGATGAATAACAATGCCACGATAATAATTTTCACAAAAAATAATTACGAAATCAATCAATAATAATAAATTATGATATCAATTTCAAAGTAATAAATCTCGATAATGTGGCTTTTCAGAATAACAACAGTTGGCAGAGACAAAACTTGTCCTTCGTGTGCTTAGGTTAGGTCATCATCTCCAAGATCACACGTAAATTATATTTGATGATCCACCTCATGACACGAACAAACATATTATACGTACGTGAAAAACAATACCGCAATCTATCAAATAATCGGACGCATATTTCAATCAAACAAATTGGTGAGTTGTGAGACTATAAAAGTGGAGAGAAAAGAACACTAAAAACAAATACAGCCGAAAAACTCACAAAGAGTTTTCAACAACTTAGTATAAATAATGGAATTTTTTATACTATATAATATATATAATTTCATAGGTCATACTAAATGCTTGCCTTTGTTCTTGGTATAATTAAAGTTTTCGGTAGCCCACGGATAAGAATAATGCTATACTTTGCATTAGTCAGAAATACACTGGAATACGCGTCGCCAATATGGAATCCGCAGTATAGAGTATACATCGATAGCATCGAACATATTCAAAATAGATTTATAAAATATCTTACCTTCAAATTCAACCATAACTTTGAATGTACATTTCAAACGTTGCAACAAAGAAGGGGCACTTATGAGTTAAGAGCGATTGACCAGCGGCTGAGAATAAATTAAATAATGGTGTAAATTATCGTGGCATTAGTGCGGTGTTACGAGAGAATACCGGAAAATAGTCCTTTTTATATCAAATTCTAGACGTATTGACTCTTTTTTACAAAAAACATAAATTGATTTTGAAAGATTGTTATTTTATCTGGTACACGCAGTTTTAAGATTTTGAAAAACTAAGTGTATTTTTAATATACTAAGGTTAAATCGTTGGTCGTTGGCGTAGATTTGTTCAATTTTCAAACGATAGATTCTATTAAACAACACAAATTTCAAATCATATAATTGTACAACAAAATAAATCAATACATCATCTAGTCAACACAGTTTTCAGAACTTTAATTTTAGTTAAATTAAAATCATTAAAAAAATCCGAGAACATGTTTTGTGACAAAAATACCTCAGTTTTTTCTTTTTATTTAAGGTCTCATCCATTGGGATGTGTTGTGAGGCCGAAGGGAGAGCAAAGAGAAATATATGGGATAGAAACATGTTTAGATATGAGATTAAAAAAAAGCACAAAAAAATTACGAAATTTGTGTATTCGTGAAACTTTGCTGAATAAAACCTCCCAAAAATGCTTTGAATAATGAGGGTTTACGAATTACCAACAAGGTTGAGTGAGGTATCGTTTATGTTTTCATTAGTACTGAATCGAATTAGACTACCCTCAAGTCAACAAAACCTATTAATATTAGTGAAAAGTAAGCCAGACTTTTAGTAAAGAAATGAGAAAATAAACAGAGTGCTACCCCTAGTGGTGATGTGTTTCATCACGTCCAGGAGAACTCTACAGATCTTCACTTAAACTGCCATGAAAAACGTGTGACCAAAGTTTTATGAATGCAAGATTTTTGTCATTTATCAAACCCTTTATTATCTATATTATTCTACCGGGATATTTGGTTTTTGTCACCAAGCATGACCATTTCATCAAAGGCGATGCTGAGAGTACCTGAACTTGTATAAGATGTAGCACAATTGACGTACAGACTAAATAGAATATAATGTTAAAAATTTAAACATAAAACCAGTTAAAATTTATTATCCATTAGATCATTAATCGGAGAACATCTTACTATCTTACTAATATCTTACTATCTTACTAATCTTATCTTACTATCTTACTAATATTATAAATGCGAATGTTTGTATGGATGTATGTATGTTTATTACTCTTTCACGCAAAATGTACAGAATGGATTTTAATGAAACTTTACAATGATATAGCTCATACACCAGAAGAACGTATAGGCTATAATTTAAAAAGCTAGCTATTTATTTTCAATGTATTGAAAATACTAATTATTGTTTTAGAAAATGTCGAAATTTGAGAATGACATTTTGCAAAACAATGATTGTTAAATTAAAATTCTATTTTAGAAAATACTTAAATGAGTGAGTTTATTTAAGGTACTCGTCTAATACTTTGAATCGAATCAAGAATTATAGATATTTTAAATAAATAGGTTAGGAATTTTGGTATAAACGTAGATGGGATCTAGGAAAATAATGATTACTATAAATTACTAATACCATACGCAGACGAAGTCGCGGGGAGAAGCTAGTAATTAATATAACGTTTAGTAGTAGGTGAACATAAAATGGATATATAGTGAACGTTTCAAACTATCGAACGCGAATAGTTCTTTCATCATAGATTGTGAGTTTTTTTATGCAGTAAGTACCTACACTTACAAATACGCTAAAGGGGAAATTACTAATATTCAAATCACTGTTATCGACTCCAAAAAAACTAACATAAATCTAAACCACGACGTAGGATCCATAAAGTGTTCAAATTACTTGATGAAATAATGGTCTGAATGCAACCTACCTACCAACATATAATGTAAGCCGATATTATATAGGCATTAACTTCATTTAATTTCCAAGGTACCGTATGAGGTATGGAAAGCGGACGTTCAAATGTTTTGATACCGAATTCGGTTCTTGCGGTCAGTTATTAATTATTATGGATTCGAAGCGGTCAGACCATACTGTGAGTATTGCCCCGGGGGTTGAACCCTGACCCGGGCTCGCTTGTGTCGGATGGCTCCAGGAATATTCAAATAATAATATTATCTTTTTGAAATCTCGGCTTTTAGAACAATACCATTATTTTATGACTGGTCCATTAACACCTACGCGCTTTTATAATCAAAACGTAAAGTGCACTTCAATGTAAAATAAACAGAATAGATTTTGATCTGAAAATGATTCAGAACTTCCGCTGAGAGATCCGTTGGTACTTCTCTTTCTGTTAAATCTGTTGTTTATGAGAATATGAGAGAGGTCAAAACGAAACTTTTTCAACGGTACCTATGATCAATGGTGGTTCTACAGTCTGGCGTTCCACTAAGAGTTTGATGTACCAATGATATCAAAGCATATCTCTCAGAAACGGCGTTATGTATTGTGTAATTCTTTTTAATTTTAGACTTCTGTGCTGATTTTTTAATTGAGTTTCAAATGCCTGGAGTTACAGGAAATACAACGTAGTATTGGGGGAATGTAGTGAAACCCGAGGAAGGTTGTGACTTTTAAATTCAAAAATGCTTTATTTCTAATTGATAAACTAATTTTAAAGACAAGATTTTATGCATAGCACAAAAGGGTAACAATTATTATAAGCAATAATTATCAGCCTGAAACACTCATCCACACTGAAACAATCTTCCGAGAAAAGATACAAGAAAAAAAAATAAATAAGCGGTAGTTGTTGAATGAAATACTAGTATTCATTGAATCATTTGGCGAGTAAGAGTTAACCCGCCGTAGCTCAATGGATTAAGAGCACCTGACCGGACATCAGGAGGGCGCGGGTTCGAGTCCCGTCGACGGCATGTATCTTTTCTCGGATGATTGTTTCAATGTGGGTGAGTGTTTCAGGCTGATAATTATTGCTTGTAATAATTGCTTTATTTCATTAATTGAGTATTATGGGCACATCTAAATCTAACTAACCATCACGCCGTGTCCAGTAGCGGTAGGCAGATAGGATAAACCGCCTTTGAACAGTACAACTCTACGTTTGCTCACACTCCGTGCTTCACTCACATTCATAAATCTTCTCGTATTTACTCTTCTATTATTTTTTTTTGACTCTTGGCTTGGCCCTAGCACATTTTTTTCCTTTAATCTGAACCCACATAATCAAACCATCAAGTTATCCCTTTTCTTAAATTTAACGGTCTTCATGAATATATTTGTGTAAGTCAATCTCACTGTCACAGTGAAAAAAATTATTTTATAATATGAGTAGGTAGCGCAGATGGCTGAAAAATCAGGGGGTAATCTGAATTATTGACAAATATTATAACAAAAAAAATTTAAGTCATTTTGTTGTTATAATATTGTATTCTAGGTAGGTAGATACTTTATCGCATATAATAAAGAATGTAACACTAGAAGTGCTTTTCATACAAATTTGAATGGAAAAAAAATATTGACTTAGTACCTTTTGGTTCTAGACCATTTAGCACGCTTTCTCTCTTGCACTTTCTTAAAAATTTATATCGCCATCTTATTTTAATTTCGTGATCATAGTGAAACACAATTTTCTACGGAAATATAGGCCAAAATCTTTGGGTTATATTTTATATTTTGGCCATTCTTGGGTTATTCTTTATTCTATGCTTTATCGCTTGTCTGAAATCTTCAGACAACTATTTTAATTTTTAAAACAACACTTGAATTCAAAGCAAACTTAGTTCATTGAACCATATTATTTAACGTAGGACTAACATTTCACGCACATACAACCAAGCTCGGTATTTTTGATGATAAAATTTGCAAGTTGCAAACCTGTGCTTGAGAAACTATGAAATCCCACAAAAGGAGTCAGGACAAAGATGAAATATTATTTTTCAGCTTTCATATATGGCTATAATAGTGTTGTGCACTGAGTGTGTTTATAGTCTATGTGGTTTTATGTAGGCATTTCATTATTGTAGGTAAAATATAATGGATAACTTAAAATGCAACAAAGTGTGATCATTATGGCTATAATTACGTTACATTAATGGCAAACACTCTGGGAAAGTGCCTCAGAAGTGTTGGATACATACTAAGTATTACTCGTAAAATTCTCTGAGTTATTGTTCAACTTGTGTTAGATTATCGCTCTGTATTCCGACCATGCTATAAATAAAGCCTCCAACAAGTTAATTTCCATTAATGTGAACATTTTATAATATCTAAACTATTAATTTTATTAATTATTATAATCAATGATTATTAGCCTGAAACACTCATCCATATTGAAAAAATCTACCGAATTTGAAAAGATACGTAGCCCACGGGACTTGAACCCGCACCCCTCTGATTGCCAGTCAGGAGCTCTACCATTAAGCTACGTCGGGTTATCTCCTACCCGCCAAAATTTTTCAATATATACCTAGTGTTTCATTCAACAAATATCGCTTATTACATGTTTTTACCTGCAAACAACCAACTTTATTTTTTATATTAGAAAGGCATGTAAGTGCTAACTCCCTCACCAGGTGGCGTCGAGACATATTATATCTACATTTTTTGGTGAAATATTTTTCGGGAATTTTTTCAATATGGATGAGTGTTTCAGGCTAATAATTATTGCTTTTAATAATTGTTACCCTTTGTGCTACGCATAAAAAAATCTTATCTTAAACATTAGTTTATCAAGAAAAAAAATATATATATATATATTTTATTTATCTATGTAATACATTTATACTTTTCACAAAATAGAAAACTGCCCCCCATGACTTTTCGATGCTTGCACGTACCTCAAATTCGTAATCTTCTCTGAGATATATTGGTGTACACCTTACCCGCTCCATTGTCCATGATGGGTCTACAGTCTCAAGGAATATAAGAGTAATATTTTTCAACAAACAATGATGAGCTATGAACTGGGCCACTTCATCAAGTCTTCAGAGGTGACTTCTAATTATCATCTATAAAATGATGCCAAACGATAGCAATCGTACAGCCTCCCGGTACAGCTCCCGACTCTCAGGTCTCAGCCTTGCGGGAAGCATTTAACGATCCACGTAAATTTTAACATGGGCATGTGCAATGTGTTATGCAGTTCAATAATTGCGCATTTTGCTAAGTGGGACAGCCACTGTGGATTATAAAACTGTTGTCAATCTTTGTGAACAATAAAATAATTTTGTACACCCATGTTATGGAGAACATGAAAAATAAATAAGTGAACATATCAAGATATTGATTTCCGGGAAACAACGGACACTCGTCGCTTTTTTACTGTGTAGTAAATGAAAAGCCTGTAAATAAAATTAATGTAATTTCGTTATATTTCCACTATTGTTTGGTGTAAGATTTTCAATTTTAGTATTGAGCATGTTCAAATGAGCATGCTACTGGATTTCCGGGTGGAAGGGCAAGTGCTCTAAGCATGTGAATAGACTTGCTTATAAGCATGCTCATTTTAATCCGATCTCAGTTTGCGGCAGCTGTGAGTGCGCATTCTTTCTCAAAATTATCAAAAATGGCCCGTCGGGGAAAAGAAATACTTTGATGTTCGTGATTTATTATAGGAATCTCGAATGTATTTGGAATACTGGGTCACTAAAATACCCACTAAAATTCCCCACAAAACCCCAAAGGTCCTAATCCAAAGGTCTAAATCCCCAATACTGTGTCAACTCTGAAAGATAGTATCTTAAAATTGAATGCAGTCTCCAACTTCACTTACAATTTCATATAAGTCTAGTAGTTATTGTTTGATATTTAAAAGTAATAAATTGCTTTGTCAGATCCTCATCTGTAGACGTCGCGTGCAAATTATCACCATAAATTCTTGCATCTATCCACAGCTCACCATATTTACATCATAGGATTCATAAGTATTAATTATATTCTATACGTTCTGCAGCGCCAGCCCGCCCCAATATATTTGCATAATACGCTCGTATTGCACAGAGATCGTCAATTATATTGTTGTCAATGCTTTTGTCTGAGAGCTAACGCAATGTTTTTAATTGGAGTCACAAACAGAACGCCCTCTGCTTTTACCATAATATCATAATCATTAATTAAGTTGTGCAAACTATGTGCCTACCTAAATATAATGAGATACGTAATGCTGTGCCCGTGTTGACTGTCGATATCGAGGTATTCCTTTGTCACTCGATTTGTGACTGTAGAATGCAATCGCTACAAAGTGGATAAGCAATTCAATGGTTTATAGTCGATGGTTAATGGGATCAACTGATATAAAAATGTGTATTGGTTACATTAGTTCGAAATCAAGGATTCAACTTTCATTTTTAAGCAAGGACTCAATTCGGGAGGATTCTTAACAAACACATTGGTTCCTATGTTAACCTACTTCAGTCGATGTGTTGACAAAGAGCTTAGGTAACTCAGGATATCATACTTACTTTTAATGTAAATTACGCCAATAACAAAACATTGTATCATTTCATCTCAACTTAAAGAACGCATACGATTTTCCACAAAACATTTATTATTGTGAGGGTTTAACTTTTCAATTTTCCATATATCAGTAGGTTGAGAGCGTTTGCGTTTTCCTATGGATTCCACTTGGCTAGCATTAAGTATATCAGAAACCCATAAGTTCGTAAGATTTACATGACCGATGAAACATTAGAATTTATCGAAAACATATTAAATGACATTCTATACATTATTTAAACATCATCCACGCTTTCGTACCGACGACATATAAAATAGCTTAACGACATCTGGTATCATCAATACGTAACGAAAGACCAACAAAAAGGTGTATTTATGATTCATATGATAAAACCTCTTCCTAGCCTTGTAAGGAAACATAATATCACATTCCTCGGCAATCAGGTTCAAAGTTCACACGTATTAACAAAAATGTGGGCTTGAAATAAAACCTTATTCAAATTTCAATGTAGATACAGTAAAAAGCAGAAAAATCAATTTGAAATGCTTGAAACGGTTGATGGCCCAAGGCGGCGGGACGTAGTATAAAAACATACATACGTAGATGGCGCCTCCATATCGAGTCTCTTTGATCTCGAATTACTTTTATTTTTTTATAATAATGAATATATCGAGATATAATGTGGTCAGTAATATTATAAGAGATTATAGTAATAATATCTCTGAAAAGGTTTAGGCGGTAATTATGAGGTTGGGAACGTATTGGTCCACCTATAATTTAACAACGTCATTGTTCACACAAGGGGAGGGCCCAACAAGTCGCATAGAACTCACAATGCAGCAAATCCTTATTTAGCAATCCTGCGTTTGGTTCCCATAGAAGAGGAAACTCCGTGGTGGGCCATAAGGTTTATTGAAATTTATTGATTTTTTACACTGTGTAAAGTATACTTTATGGCATCGATATAGAAGGATGTGAATTTTAATGAGGAAGAGCTTGTGAGGTATAAAACCAAATAAAATATAATAATATCACAATATTGGAACGTTAGACATCAACGCGCGAATCAAAACAAACCCTTCGTTTTTAGTGCGTGATTTCATTATCATGTGATTCTGGTATTCAAAAGCGATCTTGCAAGATGCCAAATGCTATAAACTATTATCAATTTACTATTTTGCTACTGTGCATGGCGTAGAGGAATGCTCCTCGACTCTCTCCCCATCTCCTTCCTTTTCCTACTACATCCAGCCTCACAACATACCACAATTAAGGATGCCATCCTCTCACTTACTTCAGACGGCTGTGAGCAGTTATGACTCCTGTGCTATCGGGTATTCACATAAAAAACAAACTAAAAATAGAAAAAAAAGTGAAATAGGAATGTATTCACAATATTTCTATAATTTCCACTGGTTTCATAAATTATGCCCTTCGTTCAGTAAAATAATACTATGTATTTATATTAATAGTTCTCTATCATTAAAGTAAGTTCCTAGAACACGGTTTGTTAATAAGGCAAATGCAAAACCACAACAGTGATTTATTATAAATGGTCTTTGAACGAACCTTTTCAGGTATACAATTTCTCGATAAACATTACTGTAAATAAGATCTCAAAATGGAATTTAGAGACTGCCCGTCTTTGCGCGAGTTTTAATGGATATACTTACCTCTATTTTTCAAAGTCTTCGATTTAACTAACCAATTGGGAAATACATAAAAAAATTGTCTCCTCTTCTTTTAAGTTAAATAAACATCTCAAAGCATAAATAATTATTGAAATAGATTCGTCAGAGAATTTTGCTTCTAGTGATTTATTTTTGTTTAACTTTTCGGACAACATTACAGTGTATCATCAGGGCGCATGCGATATCAAAGATTGTGGTGAAGTGTGTGCTTATGTATGTATGTAGATGCTATTTTAAATTACACTGTAAAACCAAATCTTAGAGGATGGGAGCTGGCAACACCGTATCGCATCTACAAACATAAACACACACTTCACCATAATTTTCGATTACACATCTGCCCTGATGATGGACACTGTATTGCTGTTGACACTGTATTGAACGTTGGCTAAAGAAGGAGGTAGCGCAACACGTCATAATAGCTCAAAATAAATCACCATAATACATTTGGCCGTTAAAATCTCAAATCAAATGTTTATTATATATACATACTAGCTAGCCCACGCGTTGCTGTGGCTAACGAAACACAACGTTATCTACTGGATGGTTACCTAACCTAGATAACCCAGTATTGTGTCAATAAATTAACTCACACCACCGTCTATCAGAAACTTATGGAACTTACAAATTATTTCAAATAATTGTCCCGTAAAAAAACATTTAATTTGCAATAATAATTATTGAAGTCAATAATCGAGATAAAAACAACTCTTAAGTTGGACCAAATGCATAAATTTCATCAAAATTGGTCAAGTAGTTTCGGAGTTTACCTTGGACGAACATTGTGACACGAGATTTTTATATATCAAGATATATTTATTACACCTTTTAGCTACAAATTATTTATTTATTACACTTATTTTATACAGCCAGAGCTTACCATCAACCATCAGCTGTTTAGAAAACATTTCTGTTCATTTGGGTTTAGAAATTTAAGAAAATTTGCCCTGGTGGGATTCAGTTATTTAAAAGTGGAACATCGCTTGAAATGACTTTAGCCGTGTCAAGCGATCATATTTCAATATCCAGGCTGACTGGTTGATGGCTCAGTGGATAAACGCAATGGGAGTCCACCCAGCCATAGTGGGTTCAATTATCATTCTTCTATCTAGGTCCTTCACCATTGCACAAGCAAAATTTTCTGATGATGATAGTATGATTTATAATGATGGTATTAGAAGATTTTTTAACACTGTTAGGTTCTTCATAACCCAGGATTGCTTGTCTTTGTTTAAACGGGGTACTTCCCAACCTTCCTCCACCGCATCTACTTCTCTTCCACACATCCCTTAACCCAGCACTTAACTCAGAGCCCCGATAAGATTAAGGTCCTGGCTTCAATTGCTAGATGCTTGAGGTGAAACTTTTTCTGATTTTTTTCTGTTTCTAATTTTCATTTGAGCTGTCTCTAATAATTTAAAAAAAGGGGTTTTTGAGTTTAATTTAAATAAATTCATTTTATATTTTTAAATTTTTTATTTTCTTATAAATACTACGTTTAATTATCTTCGAATGCATAAACAGCTTTTGTGTAAATCAATATGCAGGAAAACATAAAAAACTTTGATTAAATATTAAATTAAAGTATTTTATTTTTATTTTTAAATGAATAATTTTCCTTATTTCTATATTTGAACTTACCTGATTCAAGACCTTTCAGATCATCTTACAAAATGAGTTCTCCTCGGGAAGCCTGGTTTACCAATCTCCGAAAGGACTTCAAAGGATGCTGTGTATTTATGTTTGGTCCATCTGTGATCTGATGGTGTTTTACTGCTCCTCGCGGGCATAAATAATGCGCCGTGATCGCAAACCCCGGGATACGAAGAGGAGAATGATCGGGAAACCGAAGCGTCTGGAAGAATGACCGTACTTGTGTTTAAGTGGTCGCGTATTATTTTGGTGCCGTGTCGATGAATAACTAAGTTTATTTACGGATTTATTAATACGCATAAATTTTTTTGATTTAATATAAGATTTTTATTAGAAAAGTAAGGATGTCTCTTTGAATTGGTAGGTATGTAAAATAAAACGTCGTTGTTTTCATATACTTTATTTTGCTCTTTTGACACCTTGATTACCTATTTATTTGCTAGTTACGATCGGCTCAAGTACATCGTGTGTAGTGTCTGGACAAAGCTAATGTATTTATTGTATTTAAAATCAGATAAATTAAAGAAATTAATATTAGCCAGAAAAAATATTCACTTTCGCCAAAGATTCTTTTTGCTTGTTTTCACTATTTTTTCGAAAGAGTCTTTCTAGGAATGAAGGCAAAATATGGATCAAATAAGATCCTCTTTTCGTTTTCTATACGACTAAATTATTTAGCATGTATTGTAAGGCTCGAATGTTCACGATGGATAATTATTTAAAGTTTGCGTTACTCTAGGAATTTTATTGGTACTAAAAATGTTCATGTCGTCTGTGTTAACCATTTCAGAGTTATAACTGTTTCACATAAACAGATTTTCGGTTATAAGAAGTGTTGCATCCGAAACTGTTTGCTTCAGATGCATTTAGTGAAATGGACTGTAAATAATACGAAACGAAAAACTAAATGAACGAAATGATATTTGTTGGAATTGCGTGATAATATGTGTTGGGAACAAAAATGGGAAACAAAGAAAAGGAAACCAATCACTTACCTCTCGGGAACACGACACAAACTTACAAGTAGGTACAGTTTATTTCACTAAGATACCTCGAGGTATTATTGCCCAACAACACAAACAAGTAAACACGATATAGTCTACTTTTATATGATCTTTTCAGTTAATGCACAATTATATTAACACAACAAAACGAAACTTGCTTCAAAACCTCTTGCTCGATTCCTCTTCCTGTCTCTTTTTTTCCGGAACAAAAAAGCCCTCCAATTTTCCAATCACTGTTCCAAGTTCAAAATTTCTTTCAGCAAGTGATGTGGTAAGGATGGGGAGAGGTAGGTACTGGATAAAATGACATCGAGGTAGGAACCATGCATATTATCATTTCAAAACCAAACAAGAAGGATAGACCGTTAAGTTATTGTAATATGTTCGTTAGTGTGGTGATGTTTATAGATGTTATATATTAACTTGCAAAATTACAGCCTCAGCACAGGCTAGCCTAATGAGGCGGGTTTTGAGAAACCTCAATATACCTGTTATACACTTCAATTCTATGATAATAATAATAAAAATAATTGAATAGTTTGTAGAGCCCCGTTTTTGTGAAAAATTTTCTCAAGGGCGCTGTGCAATTTATCTTATTTTCTCAGGGTCTATCTAATATTGTTATTTACAAACAGATACAAAAAATATTCTTACCTTGCAGGTCTTCTTGCAGGATAAATACACTTTTATTAGAAAATGTATGCTTGGAGATAATACGACTTTACATGCAGAGAACACAATCTTTTTAAAATAATAAACATTGAATGATTTTACATTTGCTACCCTCTATTTCCGTTGATGTTACATTTATAAGAAGATTATTAGCAAAGCTAGAAAAGATATGTATTTTGAACTTTTTGGGAATGGAGAATTTTTACGAAATGACCTTAAAAGGCTTATTTTTATGTTTTTACACATTTACTTATTGAAGGCAAGGTGAAAGTTTTTTTTATATATTACCTACTGCTTATATATTATTTTACTTTATTTTTTATTTTCTGTAAATTTTATGCACTTAACTAATTATTTATAATCCAATGTTCACTAAACACACTTAACATGTATTTTTAGTTATAGTTGCAAATTTCTTACAATAAAGATATATTAATTATTACATATAAATGTATTTAATGTTTGTAGATGGGAGTTCTTTTCATTAACAAGTCTTTGGAATTAGAAGGTTTCTCACCATCCTCCTAATAGCTTATCAACACAACACTACTAATCTACACTACATTTCTACATTTTCGATTTACGGTTTATTTATTTATAAAGTTGGAGTTTATAATTCGGTACTCGAACCTACGAATAGTATCTATATATTGGATAAGTTGGCTGTGTTTTCTAACCACTTCGAGTATTTTATTTTTTATTTTAATAATATTCCTTATTAGTGTATATAAGCTATTGGGAGGATGGTGAGAAACCCCCTAAGTGTACGATGCGAATGAAGCACATAATAAGCGAGTTTGAGTGACAGTAGTTCTCTTTCCTTTTAGAGCTTTAGACCACCACAGACCTTAAATATAATACTGATATTCTAGGAGTCTATATCTTATTGTACCACTACCGAACAAATGTGCACATAACATTGTCGCAGCTACACAACATTTTTTTTACTTTTCACACCAAACCTCGTCTCTAATATAAAAAAATCTCTCATAATGTAAATAGCATTATTGTGCCTTAAATATAATAAACAAAATACATTTAAATAATATCCCATGAAAGGTTACAAATGACTGGTAAAGGTGAATATCGTTTTGTCCATTATGTAATCAAGCCAATGGGCATTCATTGATCGGACGTCAGAAGTTGTTTTCGCCGTAAAGCATGTCGGACTCACTGCACTACAACTGCACCAACCAGTATAAACCAACATAACATAGTATGCATTAGTCTCCTGCTAATATCATCATAATCAATAAACATCAGAGCACGTTCCAACTTATGGTTGGGGATTTCAACCTCAGATCACTGCGATGTGGATTTTTTTATTTTTTTGGTTAAATGGCACATAATCAGTCATTAGGTGCATTTTACCTAATTACCGTGTCCTGTTAAATAGAAATATACACGGAGAAAAAAGTTATTCTGAAATACGATCATTTTATTCGTAAAAACGGTTAAAAATGGGACCGAAGTTCTTAAGAACCAATTAACAGTGTTTCAATGTTTATTAGCGGGAAAATGTAAGAATAATTTGTTGGTATACGTACGACATTACGTTTACCAATAAATTATTCTTACATGTTCCCTTACGGATAAAACGTTCGTTTTTACGGATAAAACGATAGTATTTTGGAATAACACTTTTCAATGGTTTGAAAACGGATATATTGACATTATTATTAGCAACTGCGATTTGTTAATTTATAAAACTAATGTAACACTTACGACCGTTTTCCCCAACTTTTCTATCGATCAATCTTAGTCTCGGATCAGCTAAGGGATCTGTTTAGTAACTAGTACGCTCGATTCGCCTGTTGGTCGGAGAGTTGCGTTGGGAAGAGCGTATTTGTGCATTTGAGGAGTGTTGAGCCAAAATTTCGGCTCAACAGTTGATCAGTAGGATTGGGAACAACCGTAGTTAGCTAGTACCTACTTCATTATAGGGTTTGATGTTGTTCGCCAGAGATAAAACCATTTTCACGTACCATTCAAATCTAAAGCCTAACATGTATTTTATTTGAGCATCAGTAAGAAACAATCTGCACAGAAACATCTGAACCAAGACATTGCTTGAAATGGATAAAGCTATGTTTATTAACGAGATAGGAATCGCCAAACCTTTCTACCCTCCAATACCATAATTATTTTATTTTTACATTAGGTCCACACAGGAGGTCCTGAGGAAAATATAGATATTTATTTAATGAGGGCTTTGATCTCAACTTGAAAATATATATTTTTTTATTGCACCAAACGAATCATCTTTAATAAACACTTCAACAATCGAAGTATCAATACCAACTGCTGTCTGGGTAGGTACTGCCCTGAAAGTTAATCTTTATTTTCATTCCGGAACCATCATTTTTTCATTGGCGGCCGTCAGATTGTAGGCTGTAAATCCCGCGGAACAGCGGTCATTACAAACAATATGCCGGTATCGTCAGCCCTCCGTACTCTGTAGCCAGAAACCTCATGTTCTCCTGTTACGAGTACCCGGAACGCAGTACCCGGCACAGAACAATAATACATGATGACTTCACAGTATAAGACGAGACTAAGAATTAATAAATGATATTAAAAAAAATGCAGAAAAATCGATGATAAAGCCATTGAAACAAAAACAAGTTTGTGATATTAATTTTTTTATTTTTTATTATTGTGTATCATCAAATTGTCAGTAAATGGGTTCATATTTTAACCGCTTGAATTAGCAACATACCTTAGAATAATTATTGTTATTTTTTAAAAAAATCCACGCACAACCTTGGTTGTTATATGCAGTGATTTGTGGATGACTTAAATACATTTAAAATATGTGCAAAGATTCACTACCCAAATGTTTTTTTTAATTATTGATACATACACGGAGAAAAATTTTATTCGAAAAAACGATAATTTTAATAGTAAAAACCGGGACTGAAGTTCTTACGAACAAATTAACAGAGTTTCAATGTTTATTTGTTCGTAATATCTTCAGTCCCTTTTTAAACGTTTTTACTATTAAAATTATCGTTTTTTCGAATAACATTTTTCTCCGTGTAGTACGTAAAATAATATATTCACAGTCATCCTCTCTATGGATTCCTGTTACGAGTCGGACCGTAGATCATTGTATTAGTGTTAAATCATAAAGTTAATGATTTTCTCATCTTCGTCTACGTTGGCTATATTTATTGATTTCCACATATCCATGTTTGTAGACCTCATCTTCGCTTCGTATTTTTTGAATATGTTTGTTGATTTTCTCGTCGTCATGTTTGTAGACCTAATATTTATGTTTGTTGATTGTAAATTGTTGTGTTGTGTTGTGTTGTGTTGTGTTGTGTTGTGTTGTTGTTGTTGTTGTTGTGATTGTTGTGTTGTTGCTTACCTTCGCAAGTTTTATAATTTTTTTATGAAAGTTTAGTAAAGCCTTTCTCTAATTCTTTTTCATATCTCCTTTGACCATTCTTCACGAAACATTCATCTTAATTTGAAATGCATACATTATTGTAATAAAACTAACCACTCTGACCCCCGAAACAAATGTTGACATAAACGTTCCTTAATATGTATTGCAAAATTTATTAAGCAATATTGAATTACAAGAAACGATTTATTCTTATTCCAACCCAGGAATCTTATTATTCTTCCCCCCCCCCCTTGATCTGGTCACGGTCTCGTTAGTGATCCTTGGCGATCGCAGCAGCCGATTGATTTATCTGTTTAATACCGCAGATATAGGGCGGACCGCGCACAAAGAGATCAAAATACGTGTTGTGATGAGCCAATTACACTTTTTGTTGACATCCTTCTTTATGCGTTTCTTGATGGGGGAAGTTCAGGTTAAAAAGTAAAGCATAAACATTATTTGTTCGTTATAATATTTCGAAGAAAACTTCTTCGGAAAGATTTTACTTTGTATTGGCATTATTTATTTTAATGAAAAGATAAAAAAAACTATGTTTACATCAATTTTATGTATACACAATCAACATGTTTCGTGTAAAAGTACAATAAAGTTAAAATTAAATATAGATCACATATGGGAGTAAGCGGTAGAAGGAAGGGGAAGGGATAAGAGGGGGGAAGTTTATTAGAATTAAGGATTTCAAAGTCATTAGAAGGGTAAATAAAAGTGATGTAAACAAACTTATTTGTCTTTTTATTAAAAACAATGTAACAAGTAAAAAATAAATACGTCAACTTTAATGGGAAAGTTGGGTGAAATTAAAAACAATAGTATATTACAAATATCCAGGAATTTTAAAACATGAATTACTTTACGAAAAGTATTCATTTTGAGAAGCGGAAATGGTTACCGTCAGCCGGGGAACTATTTATTGAATAACCAAAACCTCTGTCATAGGTCACCCCAAGTGGTTTGCAATGTTTGATGACTTAGCAGTGGTTTTCCGGGTTCATGGGGTGAGTTTTGACTAGGTCTTAGTGGCGCCGGATCGGGAGAGACTGATTGAGAGAGACTTAACTTAGAGCTCTCAAATCTGACTCTCTCGACCCATCGCTTTGCACTGCATTGGAAATGATGGATTCATACATTAACCCATCCTGGAAACAATAACCCCCATATTCCTACCCACCCGTTTTTCCTTTTCAGAACTTCCTCTCCTACCTTTTTTAAAAATACCCTCCACACAGCATTCCCAAAGATGACATATGCCCTGAGGGAAATTATTTTCATGTGTGAAGATATTGTAAAAAAAATAAATTAAAAAACATCGTCGAACTCTTCATGCTCTGAGTGACTTCCAATCCCGTCCATTCAGGGAGCTTACATTGTGTTCAGACGTTTGAAAATATCGTGAGAAAATTATAATTAATGTTTCACCATAATCAATCAATTAATTGAATAACAATGTTCACTTAACTGATACAAGCAAATAACATTGATGACACCACTTAAGAATTTCCTTCTACGTGCCTATGTTTTATTGAGGAACACATGTCATTTTCCACAAAAGGTTTAACATATGCGTCTTTGCTATCTAACGTGGTTAATCACAAGGTATTTACATATTCACATAGAATCTGAGGTAACCGTCTTCAAAAGGGTAATTCATCAACAAAATTACCTCTAAAGGAAGCAATAAGAAGAAATATCATGATGGATCTATGTACACTATAATTTTAACAGTACATAACTTAGACTGATATCCGCAAATATAAATTTAGATTAGTATTTGGCGTAATATCAGGTTTTAAACTCTATTTGAAGTTTCGGCAAACTAAACACCCGATACATTGGAACACTGAATTGTTGGAGCGCATACTACTATATACCCACAGTAATAATATATAAATTCAATGAACAGAAAAATCAGGGTAAAATTGCTTTTATATCATTTTATTTTGACTCAGGCTAATTTGTCCGCTTTTTGGGAATAACTCATGTAGGTCTCATAGAAATCTTTGTGTCCCTTACTATCATGGTGAAAAATATGATCTGAATCAGAAAGAGACAACACTACGATTGTTCAAATCTAAAAATTAACCCCAAAGTAACTTAATTGAACACCTTTATGTAAGGTAAAAGAAATTTAAAAATTTATATATGAAAATTTGGTAAATTTTCATTTATTGATTTTCTCATCAAACGACAACGAACTAAAGTGATGATTTGTCTAATAAAAGATGAACGTTTTTTTTTTCCTTGTCACTAATTTTATTTAGAAAAAATGAAATGTGAGTGATTTTTAAAACTTTTATTGTTTGCAATCAAAATTTTTATTTTTCAAAAATTATACGAGTATGTTCATTTTAAATTATAAAATTTGAATGATTATTTCATCACTTTTCTAAAACAGTTTTTAGTTTTGGGATACGTTTAGAAATATTCCATTTATTTGAATTTTATTGCGAAGCAGAAATATTTTGACCTTCTGACAAAATATGCCCGAGGCCTGAGGGGTTTAAGTCACATGGTAGACCAATTCACATCAAAGGTCATTTAATACCAAAAACAGAAACAATAAATCATACAAACAACCATTTCATATCTTTTCATAGTATGCCATCCTTTATAACATCAGAAATAACTCATAAGAACTAACCGTAACCACGATATTAATCTAAATCATATTCAAATCATTAGGTTTTTGGCCACAACAAAGACCAGATTCCAAAAGTCTAATGAACTTCAAATATGGCGATTACGCAACAGCTTCTGATCGCTTAATTTGCTTGACGCTTGCCGTTATTTTGATCTATTTGTTGGACGGCAATGTAGACAAATTTGCTCCACTCATTCAGTGAGATGGAACCTCCCGGGCAACGCCGGTGACCCGATGGATACGCGGTATAAAAAGAAGCCAGTTAGTGATAGATGTGCCATGATTCGGTGGCAGTCAATTAGTTATCATCAAGTGAGCAAGCTACAGTGAGGGGCATATCTACAAGGAACTACAATTTATTTTTTAATCAACTGAACTTGTTTGATGTGAAAGATTTTTACGTCGAAACACACAAACTTTTTTAAATCATTGAAGACAAACAGAAATAAGGTACGGTCACCTCTGGGACATGAATCCAGGACCTTCGGCTTTCATACATATAGATAGCAGCCAATAAAAATATGCGTTATTAAAATGATGATAATGTTTGTAGTTCTTAGTTAAATATGACCGAATCAGATAGGGACATATTAGCTCAGTTGGTAGTGGTTTTTATTTCAGTTGGTAGAGCTCAGGCCCGTTTAATTATATGTTAAGTTTTTTAGTGGGAACTTGTCTGAAGATAACAATAGAAATATGCATAACTCTATTTTATATATGTATTTAGATATCTTGAATTTGCGATTTTTCGTATGCAACTCTTTTGGATAATAAAAACATTTTATTTTATTTTAACTTAATGAGTAAAACCTGAAATTGCAATAGTTAATCACAGTAGTTAACACTAGCGCCTAAAATTTGAAACAGAAAATTTTTAAAAAGATACGGTCACATCTGGGAATAGAACCCAAGACCATAGCTTTGCTGGGGCGCTGCTCTGCCACTGAGCCAATGGGACCCTATCAACTTCGGTCATATTTAACTCTATCATACTTCGACTAAGAACTAGCAACATTATCTTCATTTTCTTGACGTAGATATATTTTTATTTGCTGATATCTTTATGAATGATTGCAAGATTCATCTCGAAAAACGTTATATCTAGATAGCGTCATGGATAAATTTACCCAATTCCTAGATATAAAATTTCAGATTTTTCTATTTCAGATTTTTGATTGACAGTTGCTAACATTATCTTCAGTGATTAATTATAAACATCTTTTGATATTTACCGAATTTCCCCAAAAAATATTCCGTATTTTAACATTGAATAAACGTATCATCTTGTTTTAAATAATTTCTCTGATTGCTCTAGAGAGTAGTTCTCTTATGCGGTGTTAAAATAATTAATATTGAAGTCACAAATAATTAATTTTCAAGCTTAATTTTCCTTGTACTTACTTTTACTATTACCTAGTACATACTTACTTTTATTAATAATGCAAAAGTTATGTTAACAAAGGATTAAGTAGTACTTCAAATTAAATTTAATGTGATTGAAATCTATGTCAACAATGTAATTTCCAGATTTAACTCATAAACGCGCACAGCAGCACAGATCCTTACCCTTTTCCACACATATTAAATTATAAATAATTTCGCAGTCCGACCGACGAAGTGAATCAATTAATATGGCCCACTACTGTAATGAGCTCCTAGCGAACTTACACGGTTCTTCTCCCAGCGTGGGCAGAAATTGATGTAATGCCTTTTATATTGTTTACGTTGCTGTCTATATAGTACTATAGTCGTGTATATTGTACTGTAGGGATCGGTAGATTTTCTAGCGAGAACAGCCAACTGTTAAGTAAACAGAATCTCAAAATGTATAGAGCCGTTGAATACATTTTTACTTTTTTAATATTAGCTCCTCGCAAGAGGCCCAGAGGAAAATAATTCCCATCAGAGACTATGTCATCTTTGGGGTTGCTGTGTGGAGGATCTTTTAGGAAAAGAAATAAAAAGAAAATCTAAAAAGGAAAAAGGTACGATCAGGGAGATAGTGTGTCCAGCTGGAGTGATCAAAAGTCTCGATCAGTTTGTTCCGATCTGGCACGCAATGGTGGGCAAACGCATCCGCCGTCAATCTCATGGGACAAATCTCATCCTCATCAAACGTTGCGAACCACTTAGGGTGACTTGCGGCAGAAGTGTTGGTTATCCAAAAATTGATTCTCGGGGCGGTGGTACCCCAAACTGCCTCCCAAATTGAATTGCTATGTAATAGTAGGAAGGCATATAACTAAAAAAAAAACTTTGCGAAACACGCATGTGTTCGTTCATGTAGTATAAACTGTAACATTTTTTTTATTTATTTTGGCACCAAAACTGCCAAAAGAATGTTTCATAAACAGGGGCAAGGCTTTGGACTCCCATTCCGAAGGTCGCGGGTTCGAACCCGGCGTGCGCAAAATAATTTTATTTGATTAATTTGTGTTATTTCACAATTAATTAATTAAAAATAATATATACTGTATTTGCGGCACGTTCTCAGTATCGCCCTAGTATGAAACCACATTTCAAAATTGAAACGCTGCTTGAAATGGCTTTAACCAGGTACTTCCCCACATTCTCTACCCGTGCCCTTCCCTTCCCGCTTACCTTTAGACTCACAACTTACCCTAATTGGGGATGCCATAGTCTCACTGGCTCCAGACGGGAGCAGTTGGGACTATTGTGAGGTTTTCACTATAAAAATAAAAATAAAGTTGGTTGTTTTGCGTTAGATTGACTTTTATTCATCTCTTATAAAACAGTTTACCAAACCCAAAGTCATGATTCTATGTTCAACCGCATTATTTAAGAGTAAGCTTCTATTGTATGGGCCCCACACCAGAATAAAATATTTAGAAACATTGGAATAATACAAAAAAAATCAACTTACGCTCGATGAATATTTGCTCTCTGAGTCTACAATGTCTCTTCTTCACTCTCTTCTAAAGTATATCTACTCCAATGCATAATTTGGAGTCCTTACTAGGGTGTTACAATTATTTCAACTTTAGAATTCAGAAACGCCTGGGCCTTACGTTGCGTCTTACAAAGAAAATGAGAACTGCAATTAAATTTATATTTAAAAAAATGGTTAATAGCTTCCTAAAAATGCATTGAAAAACACATGAAAAATGTATTTTTAAATTATGGTAATAAATATTTTTTCCACAATAATAACTGTTATCATAACATGTTATCATAAAATTTTGAGCATCAATTATTTTTTATTCGTTGTATTTTGTTAAAAAATATTGGTGTTGTTATTGTTTAGTATCTTGATTTTATCCAGAAAAAGTGTTATTTTACTTTTTTATATTTTTAACAAATACATCACATTTGTTTCAAAATTTTATTTTTGCCTACTTTGGAATTAATTTATGGAATAAAAATTAAGTTTTCTACAAAATATAAAACATGGACCCTTCAATTTATTTTTTTCCCGAATCACGAAATCTACTTTTTTTTCAAAACTTCCATCCATTTTAGCGGGCTAATAGTTAACACCAATTTTATTTACTTTTACGTTTTCGATAAGGCAATTTTTTTCTCTCTATGGAGAATGACGCACGCTAGTCCGTGCTCCTGAAATTCTAAAAGTTGATTATACCAAAACGGCGGCTCAACGACCTACTGTAAAAATATAAAATAAATAAATAGCATGGATGCAGACTATGCAATACTATGCATGGATTTAACTACGATCCTTAGAACAATTAAAAAATATGTGGTTGGCTGTTGACTCAAATTTTCCATCCGGCATACGATCCGCGGTCTGCCGACTCCTGGTGTAGACTATAGATACATTAGGTATATGGTCGGGAACAATAATAATAACAGCATCTCCTCTCGACTTCCACTGTTGATGTGCGCCAAAGAGACGAGCTATTAATCTTTCTGGCGATTAATGAACATACAAGATTCCTACGTCGATTACTGCACTAACTAAATATTGGAGTTTAACCTGCTATAATATTTGTATTATTACGCTTCAGATAGTTTTTAATGTGTTACAAGTATTTGATCATATTTGGTGACAAATTATACTACACTTACACGAATACGTCTTGAGAAGATGCTCTTATTATGTCTTCCTGTTTAAGGTATAACTGGTATTATAAGAGAAAAAATTGCATTGCAGGCGAGAGTTGTATCAAGTTTTTGTGTCCACTTTGAAAGTTGCACTGTAAACTGTTCATCGCTTGCGTGCATAATTGTCCAAACGACCATTTGCAAGTGTTACAGGAGGAGGAGGTTTTCTTTCATTATTTGAATGAAACATTATGATAGGTGTTTAAGATGAAGGTATTTCCATAAAGGTAAATTTGTTTTACTTTATTTTTAATTTTAAAATGAAGATTTAACAAAAACCAAAATGGAGATTAGACAATTAAGCACTCAGGTGACGTATTGGTGGTAGAAATTCAGTGTTTGATTTTATACTGTTGTACAACATGTAGATGTTCTCTGCCAAACATGAAAAGCCCAACTGTGCATAAAATAAAATAAATAAATTACGATATTTTTATAACAAAAACTCTCTTTTTAACTTTTGAAGGTTATTCCCATCAAAGTAATATATCATTGAAGAAGAAGATAACAATAATAATTTATTTTTTTTAAATATGAAAATGAACAAGACACAGAAAAATAATAAAAGATAACGGTCGCAACTGGGACTCGAACCCAGAACCTTACGTCTTACCGGGACATACACCTCTACCAAATGGGCTACTGCGATCTATTATGAGACTGTCGTAATTGTCAACTTCATATTTCAAATTTCAAGAATTAACAATGATTCTTCGACTAATGTTTTTTTTTCTCCATATTATTAGCAGCTACCTTTATTATTGGAAACAAGTATTCAAAGAATGTATTTGTTACCTAGATAGTGTCTCGGATAAATATGATTATTATTGTTATCTTCTTCTTCAATGAAATAAATTACCTACAAACACTTGTAACCTCATGTATTTGTTAGTAATCGCAATTCAGTATAAATCGGTTAACGTTTTGATAAAAATTAAACGTGCGTGAAATATTTTGAATCTAATCGAAGAGTAGAAAGTGATTAAAATTAAGATTATTTCTCTTTATTCTTTCTGAATAGGGACGTAATGAATGTGTAAAGAAAAATACAAATGTACATAATTATATATATTGCTCTTCTAAAAATCAATTGCTCTTCGATGTACATTCTCAATGAACGCATACATCAAAGTTGATAATGGATGTAGATTCTTGAATAATGCCTATGTTAATATAATAATTGCGTATATATTGTACTATTGTCAACATCATTAATTGAATATCTCCACGGAAGAAGGATTGACATTGTAAAATTGGTCCAAAAGCGGTTTTTTATGGAATAGTGGTTATTATGAGGAAATCTATAATTAATGAAAAATTAAAACACTTTGTTTTTACCACGAAAATCTTTATTTTATCACATCGACATGTTTCGAGAACGATGTTCTCTTCCTCAGGACATAAAATGTACTAACACTAAATAATCAGTATAAAGCTATGGTAGAAATGAAAGTAGTGGGGGGAGGGAGGTGGTGAGGGGAGGTGCTTAGAAGATCAACAGGGAAGAGTGGGGAGGGGGGGGGGGGGGGGGGGGGTGGAAAGGGGAGGTGCTTAGAACATCAAAGGCAAAAAAATTACAATGGAAATATGTTTAAAATAGGGTTATTCACAAAATTGATTTGATTATTAATAATATTTAAATTTCTATTGACATTTTTCCTAATTTCTAAAATTTCCAAAAGGTCTAATTGAAAACCACTAACGTTAGTATGTAAAATTTTAAAACCAGTATTTATATCAAATGAATGGTTAAATTCAATTAGATGGTTAGCAAATTCCGAATAATATTTAATTTATAATTTCATTAATAAAATGGTGCCACAAAGTGAATTTGCTAAATTTGAAGAAAAAAAAAATCTATAATTGGTTTCTCAGTTAGGTGAATTAAACATGTATAAATAAACCACATTGTAAACTGTTGATTTCCCTAAAATAAAATAAATAAATAAAGTATTGCATTAGGCAGGTACTGGATATATTTTCAAACATTCCTATGATTAATATAAATGGTTAAGTTGTCCAAGATAGCGGACCATTACAAGGTCGAATTGTCGTCTTTGGGTATTAACGGCCGTCCGTGGTCGAATGGTAAAGACTCTTGACTCCCAATCGGAAAATCGTGGGTTCGAACCCGGCGTGCGCAAATAAATTTTATTTGATTCATTTGTGTTATTTCACAATTAATTAATAAAAATAATGTATACTATATTTGCGGCACGTTCCAGAGTGAAAGATACTCTCAGTATCGCCCTGGTGTAAGACCACCATTCAGAATCGAAACGTTGCTTAGTAATGGCTTTAGCCGTGTTTAGTGACTAGATCTGAATAGCCAGGTACTTTCCCACCTTCCTCTTCCCCATCTCCTTCCCTTCCCCACTTACCTTCAGCCTCACAACATACTCCAATTGGGGATGCCATAGTCTCACTGGCTACAGACGGGAGCAGTTGGGACTCTTGTGAAGTATTCTCTATAAAAAAAAGCCCTAACCACTGGAGCGATTGGTGTTTAGTTTTGATTTAGCCATTTGATTTAATTAATAAAATTTAAATTAATTAATATCATTCCTCAAAATATTAATATGGAAACATATAAACTGTTTACTGCGGTTTAAAGCTAATGTATCCACCTAGATTTCACCGTTTATCCCGTATTTGTAGGTTCGTTAAATGTGGTCCAATTTTGGAGCGATATCAATCGCAGAAAAATAAAATCGGTCCAAATTTGAACCTAAATCGCTCCAGTGGCTAAAGAAAGAGAAAAATCGATGTCCGATACAGAAACATAGAAGGATAGGAACCGTGGGGAAGAATTTAAAATCCATTTAGCAACAAAAATCGATCCTAAATTGGTAAGCGGAATAAGGATATAATAATAGGTAATACATACTAAAAAGACAGTTTTTAAGATCGGGAATCATTTTATAAAAAAGTTTTGTAACTTATTTATTTTCAGCACTATCTGATGCAAAATATTTTATGGTATTGCTATAACATCACATGTATGAAAATTTTTCATTTATACCTTCCCTTATTCCAATATGTTACATAATATATCCCTATTCCACAAACTCTAATCTTTTTAAAGTTTGCTTATATATTCCAAAAATAGCTTTATTTTAAATACGTAAAAATATTGTTGAGTGACTTACTTGACTTTCTTACTTGACCAGTGACTACTTAAATTACTTGGAATAAAAAATTTGAATGAATTTTTATCTACAAAACCTAAGGAAAACTCGGACACATACTTATGTATTTGACAGTTAGAAACAGTTATTACACTTATTTAGTTATTTTAAGATGCTGATGACGCCCAAGGAAGACGTGGCATGATCAATTGAACCAATATGGTTTTAGATCAGGTTTTAGTACAGATGATGCTTTATTTAATCAAACAAAAAATATATACACCAATCTAGATTCAAATATGAAAAGTTTAACCATCTTTTTAGACCTAAAAAAGGCTTTTGATACCGTCAATCATAAATTACTGATTAGAAAACTTAATAATATGGGAATCAAAAATAATTGTCTGTCTCTTTTAACAAATTATTTACTTGATCGCAGACAATCCACAAAAATTGGTGTAAATATTAGTAAACCATCATCTGTGAGACATGGTGTTCCGCAAGGAACAGTTATAGGTCCGCTATTATTTTTAATATATATAAATGACCTATGTAACATTAGTATTCCGGGAATACTATTCTCGTATGCTGATGATACTGCAATCACAGTTCATGGTAAATCTTGGGATGAAGTCTCTGAAAATGCAAATAAGTGCACATCCATTGTCAAAGAATGGCTCAACCAAAACCTTCTTACTCTGAACTGTGAAAAAACTATTTATATTCCTTTTTATAATACCAAAAAAGCGGCTCCCTTAACTCACCTAAATATAAGGTTTCACAAAAATTCTTGCAATCCTGTCTCGTGCTCTAACTGTACAGAAATGAATTCGGGGAATACAGTTAAATATTTAGGAATTATAATAGACAGCCAACTCAAATGGACAAATCACGTAGAAAAGCTTGTAAACAAACTTAGGTATTTAACTTATATTTTTAAACATTTAAATAACACAGTTGATATCAAAAGAATGAACTTGGTCTATCATGCATTGGTTCAATCATCAATATCTTATGGAATGATTGCTTGGGGGGGTATTTATAACACTCATGTTAAACCTCTAGAAGTAACCCAAAAATTAATACTAAAAATAATGTTGCGTAAAAATATGACTTACCCCTCCTTGCAATTATTCCAAGAAGCTAAATTGTTCGAGATAAGAAAAATTTACTATATGCAATGTTTAAAATATATATTTACTATATAAATAATATATATTAAAAAATGAAAATCGATTTAGTAATAGGACAAATCATGTTTTTAAAGTTCCACTGTGCAAAACAAAGCTTGCGCAAAGACATGCTTATTTTATTGCACCGAAAATTTATAATGCATTCTATAAGACTACAGAAATCAAATGTACAGAAACACCTGATCTTAATCTCTATTAACTTTTAACAAATTTGTAATCTTTTATTCTCGTATTTTAATTTTTAATTCCGTAAATACTGATTTTACTATATTATTATTTATTTTTTGCAATTTCTACAAAGATAATATACATATATAGAGTAAATTTAACTAAACTGCTTTAAAAAAACACAAGTATACCCACGAACTGGCGATGCCTATGTGGGATTTTTTTGGTATCGTACATTTATGCATACTATTATAAATTATGTTTATATTAAATATATGTATGTGTGTTTGTGTGTGTATGTTGGTATATAGCGTCTAATGCCCCATGTATAGATATTTATATATATAAATACATATATATACATATACATGCATACATATGTACATATATTTTTCTTTTTTTTAAATATTTTTCTGTTTTTTAAGTCTATTTAGTTTATTTTATTTTTTTTAAATATTTTGTCTACACAACTACATTGCTCTCGCTTTTTACTGTTTATAAAAATAAAATAAATCTTTTATTGTAACATGTATGTGACAAAAAAATTATTAATAAAAAAAAAAAAAAAAAAAAAGATACTTGAGTCGGGCTATGTCAAGAGTCAGAATAATAAGAGAGTATGTATGAGAAGATGTGTGAATGTGAATGAGGCCGATGTGTGCCAAGACCGAGTTGTTTGGCGGTCCGTCCTCTCTGCCTACCCCTGTGGTGAAACGGAGTGATAGTTAGTTATTTAGTTAGTTAGACAGTTAGGGTAGGGGTGATACCCTAACTGTCAAATACCCACTGATTTTTTTTATGTTTTAAGTTGAAAAAAAAACAAAACATTACAAATAATGTCACCGAAGACCAAATTTTTATTAACATTTTTACTCAATATAATACTGGTTAAAATAAGTCAAGAACGTTTCTTAACATCCTGTACATTAGAAAATTATATTATTTATGTTGCTATTTTTGTTTAAATATTTTAATAGATATGAAAGTAAGACACAGTTTGTTCCTCCCCATATAGATTCGTCTTCGGGGGAGGTATTCAATTAATTAATTAATTTGTGAATTTAAATATCAGAATTTGAATATCAGTGTACGTGTTAATGATATTTCTCTTAAGACGATAGACTTCGCTTTTCGGCCCATACAAAAAGGACGCCCGGGAAAAAACACTTTTCTACATCAAAAATTGCACAAAATGAATATATTTTTTAATACTGCCGTTTAGAGGGTGAAAACTATGTCGGTATGTTTTCTAATTTTCAATGCATTTCGTATTAACGTAAACATTCACTGTCAAACATGTACGATTTATCAAAAAATATTATTTAAGGAAAAAGTGATGCTAACTCAACTCTCATAGAGAATTATAAAATTATAAAAAACTACCGACGTAGCTTCTTCTTTCTAAAAAATATATATTTTTTTAAATTTCAATTTCGTGAAAGTTTCGGTGTAGAAAAGTGTATTCTCCATAAAACCCTTTTCGAGCGATTTCTGTAGGTAAATTTGAGCGTTGTCTCATTCGCACATTTCGCATTCGCATGTATTGTAAGCTTATTGTGAGCGGGACAGAATGACAGACGCGGGTATTCCGCGTGTGGTTCAAAGTCTAGCCTCTTAAAACCTCCTGATTGCGTCCTGGCTGATATCATAAACCGCGATGTTTATCACTTTAATACCCTTTCATCTTCCTTACGATAAGGCATAAGTCATAAGGAAAGGCTGCATTGTTCGGTAGCCTATCCGAGGGCTTGCCACGGCGGCAGTGCCCGAGGACCCCTGATTAATGACCCACAAACTGCAAACAAGCCACAAAGAGAGTCGGGCAATTAATCGCTGAAGATGAGCTTTGAACGGGCGGCGAAACGTATTTATGATGGCGACATGCAGTACCGTTTGCGACCGGGATGAATTAATGGGAATAATACAATTATTACAAGCGAAGATTAATAATTTACGTTACAATTTATGTTCAGATTCGCAAACACCAACTTATTTATCATTCCATTTTTCATGTTGTCTAATGTTATCTAACATTTTCCCCTTTTTTTATTTTCTTCATTTTAAGAATTTTTGTATAAAAGATTTCAATTTTTTAAGTGTGGGTAAAAAATGTTTCATTAAAAGTGAAAGTAAAAATAAATAAATACATATTAACTTTTTTTTTAATTACCACATCCGAGAATTGAACCCCAATCAACCGCTTGTGAGGCAATTACGCTGAGAGATTAAAATATGACACAGGCCCTCAAGGATTTTTTTTTCTCAGGACTTCCTCTGTTGAGTTAATGTGAAAAAAAAAAAATTTTAATAATTCAAATCTATTTAATTCACGCCTTTAAGTCTTGCTTTATCCACTGGAGCGACAGAGAAATTTAAATATTTTTTCTCGGATTGCTACAGAAAATTTTTCCGATCACATTAAAAAAATTATACCTCCGAATTTGAATATGGAGACATAAAAACTGATTATAGTTCTGTAAAGCCAATGAATTCACCTATCTTTTGTGTATTATCACGTATTCGTAGAATTTATAAAAAATATTATTAAATCGTTAACTTTAAAACATTTTAAAGAATCTAGAGAAAATTTATTTCGTTATATTTTGAATGTACAACATATTATATACCTGGTCTCTTAAAAAAAAAAAATTTAAATTTTTGCCACATTTTGGCAACAAAGCAATCCGTGGTTGTGAAAATAGTGCTATATTGTGGCAAAAAGCGCTCGAGTGGTTAAGTATTTAAAATGAATGCAAGAAATGATCTTAAATAAACAATTAATTTTAGCATGGTGGTACAAAGAAAAGGCGACATGAGTACATTAAGAAGAAAGGTTGTAATGTTCGACTCATATCACAATATGGTGGCGGCACACTTTAACAATAGCGATTGATTAACTATTGATATAAATCTTAAACATTAATTTGATACTATACAGACTGTGTAAAAATAATCGAGTAGATTCGTGATCAAGTCAACGCGGAACCTTAAAGCACGTTTTCTTTGCAACCTTTGAATTCCAAGTCGTAATAATATTGAGAATCAGATCAATTGGCAGGCTTCGCGCTTAATGCTTAACATAATAACATAAACAATAAGCTATTTCAATAGAAATAATTCATTTAGGTGATCTTGTATAACTATTACCGTTCTGGAGCTTCTCGTGGCTATTTGCGTAAGTGAATTGTTCACCTAGTTTTGATGGTGGGCTTTTGAACCTTTCTGAAGCCATTCGAAATAATTTATATGTACCTAATCCATAACAATAAAACAATCTCCCATCGAAATAAAGTCAGTTCCACCATAATTACTATAATTTGAAAGCTCAGTTCACAGGCGTCGATTTTGTCGCTGCTACGTTGCCGCGGCGAGAGGTCACAACTTCTTGTAGTTGCTAGTAGAAAGCGCACACAGATACTGGAACAGCGAGTATATAGTAGCGAGTTTAATCTCGTGAATGTGGGGTGTCATGATGGTCTCATACATTACTGAAATTAAAAGCAACGGCTGGAATGATATTGGCGCAAGCAATTCTGACCTTGTCCTCATACATGAGGGTTAGAAACGCATTAAAAAAAATTGTCCGGGACGCCGGCGTCCGATCCACAGACGGCAGGTTAAAGGTCCTAAAAGTCTATAAAATATCGTCATAATATCTATTAATGACCGCCAATTTCCGGCGTTTCTGATGACTAGAAATGGACAATGTTCTAAATCTGTGAAACTAGTTGGATCACTCGCAGTGAGTACCTTTTCACACGATGCGGTTTTGCCGCTACTATTCAAGTAGCAGCGACAAAATCGCCATGTGTGATCGATATTTTAACTACGGCAACAGGTCCGCTTTCAAATAGAAGCTGCTACGATAAATTTACGAACTTTATAGGTTACAAGTTACAAGAGATTTCTTGAATATTGAACGATAGAGAAAAATAAGAATCTTGTTAGTTGTCATTGCGGTTGAAATAGTAGCCCGTAATAATAAAAGCAAAGGTCTTTATAGAAGTGCGGGAGTTTCGTGGACCCATCGCTCGAATATGTTAGAATATTGGGTCTGTGGGACCACCTTGCACTGTACTACCACTTTGTCCTATTGGACACATCCGCTTGTTATGGGTCCAGTAGTCTTAACTCATAAACAACACATTTTTTATAGAACTGGGTGGACAGAAAGGCCTCAGATATCTAAATTTGTAAATTGACTTACTTGCTTTGATAGTGAATAGAATTTTCATTAGATAATATTTATTTATTTTTTTATTAATTTATTTATTTATTACATAAACAGTTTTAACAGTATTATATATTATATATAAAAGGATGACAAAAACAGACCAATTATTAATGTTCACAGATAAGTATTCGGAAATAATATGAAAAAGTCCAAGAATTATTCCTTATGGTTGAATTGAGGGCCATAAAAAGTAATGACAGCAATCTCAGTGAGGGCTTTTATCCACAATGAAGCGATTTCGGTCTAAATTTGGACCGCTTTCTTTTTTCATAATTAACTTCATTAATTATTAACCTTCAAATATGGGATAAACGATGAAATCTAGGTGGACGCATTAGCTTTAAGCGGCAGTAAACAGTTTATATGTTTCCATATTAATATTTTGAGGAAAGATATTAATTAAATCGAATGGCCAAATCAAAAACTGAACACCAATCGCTCCAGTGGTTAGAATTGGCATTTTTTTTAAATTTATTGACACCCTAAAAACTTAAGGTGTCAATAAATTTATCACACATATTATTTTAAGCACTATTTGAAACAATAATAATAATATTTGGATGATTTGTACGCGCCGTTTTTTTGAAAAATCTCCTCAAGGGCTACGTACCTCAATAATCTTGATTAAATTAATTTATCAACCAAAGAAAGGTAAATATTTCCAAATAATGATGGCTGATGTTACGTAAAAACCGATAGTGCAAAAATCGATACTTCCGCACGTCCCATTGAAACATTTCGTAAGTCAAAAAAAGTTAATTTTACAGGAGAGCGAAAATTTTTTTTTTAACAAAGTTTCATAACTAAACTGTTATTTGACGAAAGTTCAATTATTTGATTGACAAAAAGTATTATCGGTGGGTGCAAATTCTACCCAAAATAAGTATTTTATATTCAACTCGCTATAAATACACCAACAACGTGTAAGTGAATCAGAAACACAATGGCAATTTTTAAAATGCTCACCCAGTGGTTACCGTCACCAAAGTGCACCCTGTCTTTAGTCCTAGCGTGCCGTGACGTGTTGCCACCATCAGTCTTATGCCCGAATTAAAGCTTTGTGCCGCGCAACGGGCAGTACTTCTTCCTTGCCCGATTACTAATTGCATAACATACGACTACGCCGGTGGTCGGGCGTACCATTCATTGTGGCTGAAGAGGGCAGTGCGCAGAGGTAGGGAACCAGAGGAAGAACTAATTAGGATACAGGATATTGTGATAAAAATTATTTTTTTGACTGCTTGTTGCTTCTAATTAGTGTCTGTTTTAGGAATCTTTGTCCCTTTACTAAAATTAAACATGGCGTCCTGTCTCATTTTGCAGTTAAAATTATATTATTTTAAACTAAGGCCCAGTTAATTCGTAAAAATTCACGTGTGGCAAAGTCGTCAGATAGATGCCGTGGTAGAAGAAAAGACTCTTGACTAGGAATCCGAATTAATTGCAGTTGATTTATTTGTAACAATTATAATAACCAATAATTATTAGCCTGAAACACTCATCCACATTGAAAAAATCTCCCCAGAAAAGATACATGCCGCCCACGGGACTCGAACACGTGTTCTTCTGATAAAATAAAACAAAAGTGATACTATGTACATCGCAGTTACATACCCCGTACTTCTTTTATTTTCAATTGTTGACTAATTAAGTTGTTAATAATTAATAATAAAAACATATAAATTTATTTTAGACCACTTTAAATTTTAATTAAACTCTACCCTTTTCTGATTGAGTCACAGTCAAAAATAAAATGTTTGTTATTCCTGCATAATCGGAAAGAATAATAGCAATGTTGATTTACAAAGCTGGGCAATACAAATTTCCCGAACAATTGGAGCTAAATTCAACGGAAACCGGATGATTAACGAAAAATTGAGATCATAGGTAACTTCGGTCAAGGGTCAGTACAACACAACAAGTAGAACTCTGAGTAGTCCATATTACAATGAAATATTTTCATATTGCATCACAAGTATTTCCAGTCAATAAGTTCGAATATTTTACTCCATACAATAAGAAATATGGGTAGGTACATGTAATTTATGCTTTTTTTATAATAGTTCAGACCAGGGTGTTACGGATAATCTCATCCGTATCCGCAAATGCGGATTATTCGCTTTGATTCAGACATCTGAATCCCATCCGCATCATTTAATGCGGAACTTTTACGAATGTGGATTCATATTTATTTATTTATTTATTTATTTGAGACACAAACAGGATATTTATAAAACATTCATGTTGGTAATATAAAACAAAATTAAATACAAATATAAATATCCCTGTCTGCAGTAATCATATTTTAATATACTCATAAGCAAACACAAAGAAAAACAATGCCAGTATTTTTAAACTTAACTCTAAAAAACTTAATTATAATAATAAAAAATCGAACAAAAAGAAAATGTTTAGAAAAAATAATAAAACAACAAACAATCTTTTAAACAACAAACTCTAAAAAACTTAATTATAATAATAAAAAATCTAACAAAAGGAAAATGTTTATGAAAAAATAATAAAACAACAAACAGTTGTAAAATAATAAATCAACAAACAAAATTTTTTTTTTTTTTTTTAGGTGCACAAATTGTGGAGATACTTCTTGAAACAAGTTATATTATTTACAAAAATATCTATGAAAATGTGTGATTTGGCAAGATCATTGTATGATCTAGACATTCTAGAAATAGGATTAAAATATCCAGTATTATTGGTAAAAATTTCGGTCCAAAATATGTTAAGGTTTCTGGTAGATTTGGGCCTGGCGTATAACTTGATTTGATCGATTAAGTTACTATCTACCCGATAATTTACAATTTTGTAAAGCATTAAGAGGTCATTTATGTTACGTCTTTTAACTAGACTCTCTAATTTGAAATATGTTAGTCTTTGTTCGTATCCATCTAGAAAATGGTACACACCTGATCGATAAGACAAGATCCGTGTAAATTTTCTTTGGACAGATTCAAGTCTAGATACCTGTGTAATATAATGTGGATTCCAGACAGTTGACCCGTATTCAAGAACACTACGGATTAACGAATTGAATAGAATTATTAGGCTATTAGAATTCTTGAATAATTTGGTTGATCTTATAATAAAACCAAGTAATTTATTTGATTTACTCACAATGTATTCAATGTGTTGGTTGAACGTTAGTTTGTTGTCGAATATAATTCCTAAATCTTTAATCGATTCAACTGTTTCCAGATTGTGACCACATATGGTATATGAATATACAGTTCTGTTGGTGTTCTTGGTGAAATTTATAACTTTGCATTTTGCTATATTTAGTTCCATTTCATTGTCAACACACCAGGTAGATATTGTGTTAAGGTCTTTTTGTAAGAGTTCACAATCTTCCATAGAATTAATTGCTTTATATAATTTGAGGTCGTCAGCATACAGAGAAAAATTACAACGAAGTTTAAATGTAAGATCGTTAATAAAGATTAAGAAAAGCAAGGGTCCAAGGTGTGATCCTTGTGGTACGCCCGATGTAACTGAGATTGGGGAAGAGTTAAAACCGTTAACAGTAACTAATTGACTTCTATGTGATAAATATGATTCTAACCAACGAAGCAGATTTCCGTGTATGCCGATTTTATCCAGTTTATTTATTAAGATAGGGTGACTGACTTTATCAAAGGCCTTACTGAAATCGGTGTACACGGCATCAACTTGTGTTTTTTTATTCATCGATTTACAAAGAAAGTCCATATACTCTAGTAAATTAGTATTTGTGGATCTTTTAGCTACAAAGCCATGTTGGAAAGGGCTAAGTACATGTGATACATGGTTAAAAATGGTTTTGTATACAATGGATTCAAATATTTTGCCAAAACAAGATAATAGGCTGATAGGACGGTAGTTAGTTACATCATTTTTACTGCCAGATTTGTGGATCGGAATGACGTGGGCAACCTTCCACAGATCGGGAAATACTCCATCGTTCAGACTTTTGATAAATATTTTGTGTAATGGTACTGAAATTTGATCTGCAAAATTTCGAATAAATAGTGGAGGAATTCCATCTGGGCCGGAACCTTTATTAATATCAAGAGTGTTCAACTTCGCCTTGACCTCGTCTAAGGTTATTTTGATATGAGACAATGGATAATTATAAAGTGGGGAAGAAAATTTAGAGTCACTTTTAGAAATAGATGGTGAGCTAAAAACAGAAGAGAAGTAAGTAGATAAAAGTTCACATGTATCTTCACCATTTGTTGCTGATTTGTCATGGAGATGCATGATTTTGGGGAGAGAATTAGATACTCTTTTCGAATTAATGAGGGTTGATAGATTTTTGATACTGTTAGGGAGAGAATTTTCTATTGAATCTACGTGGGCTTTAAGGCATGTACGTATGGATACTTTTACTCTAGCCCTTAAGATGGAAAAACTGTCATAGTCACTTTGATTTTTGTATTTTTTCCATTTCTTTCTAAACTTTTCTTTTTCTCTCAGTTGATGGATCAAAACACTG
This sequence comes from Limnephilus auricula, assembly GCA_951813805.1. Taxonomy (NCBI): domain Eukaryota; kingdom Metazoa; phylum Arthropoda; class Insecta; order Trichoptera; family Limnephilidae; genus Limnephilus; species Limnephilus auricula. Next base: position 22,900,116 of record OX638401.1, read on the forward strand.
CTGAACCAAATTGGAAAATTTTTATTGCTGTTTCTTAAGCGTGGAGTGTATTTTTCAATTGATAGCCATAACAAGTTATAAAAATGTAGCAGAGAGTCATTACAATTCAGGTTGTTAAGATCATCCCAGTTATTAAGTGATAACATTTCATTGCATTTAATGTAGTCCGTTTTTTTGAAGTTATATTTGATGTGATCTGGATTGGTGGGTAAGGGTTTGTATTTGGACATTAAAAAATCGAATTCAATGGGGGGATGATAGGAGTCAACTTTGGATAGCACATGTGTAGCAATTTGAATGTTAAAGTTATGGTTGGAAAAGACTAAATCTAAAATGCGATCTATATTGTTAGAGACGTGATTGAACTGATTAAGTCCAGTCATATTTTGAAAGTCTAATAGAGATATTGATTTTTGGCTATTATATAAAACTGGTCTAGTGTGAGTTTCATTTACATTTAGTGAGTATTGAATACATGGTACATTAAAATCACCCATTATTATTGTTATATCCTCTGATGATAAGTTATTATATATCGTTTGACACTTTTCGAAAAAATCTGTGAGATTTTCGATTGGTATATCTGGAGGCAAATACGCCAAACACAAGTTGATGTATTGTCTAGATGTTTCATGTAATTTAAATTTAATCCATAAATCTTCTGTAGAATTTGAGCTATGTGCTGTGACTAAAAAAGATGTAATTTTTTTCTTTATGGCTATTAGAACTCCACCACCTGTTTTTTTAAGAGAATTCGATGAGTCCCTATCTCGTCTATATATATTATAACGATCATCTACTATTTCATGGTCATAGATTGTGGAGTCCAGCCATGTTTCTGTAAAACAAATTAAATCATAATTACAACTGAGCACCTCGCAGTACAAATCGTTAAGTTTACTTTTCAAACCACGTACATTTTGATAATAAAATGTTATTGCCGTTTTGTTAGAATACATTTTGAAAGTATATATATAACATTATTAAATACGTTTTTTTTATAAAATTGATATGTGAAAATAATTTATTGGAAATTAAATAATTATGGTTTGAAAGGGGGCAATTTTGAACACCAGAATTTTTTGTTTGTTTGTGGTAGATGATTTTTTTTTGTGGTATCAGGTGTCTTTAATATTGACAAAATTTGGTTATTGAATTGTAAACTAAATATTGAGGATACAGCAATTGGTTTCATAATACAATTACTTGTAGTATGTTGTGATATTTTTTTGTACTTAACAAATTTTGATAATTTATGAGAATAATGACAAATCGTATAAGAAATATTTTGTTGTAATTTTACAGAGTAATTTTGTTGAAATGTGTGCCTCAGTTTTTTTTTTATATTTGCAACACTCTAATGATACGTTAATTATTACAATGGAGATTTTGTGCACAGTATTAATGTAATTCCAGCTTTCCAAAAGGTTAATTTTTAAGTAACTTGTATGAGGAAAGTAATCAAATAATGTTAGTGTTTTTAATTTTCTAAAGGGACGGCCGATCTGGTAGGTGCATCTTGAGTTGATTTCAATTTTGATAGTTTGTTGACATCCTCTTGGTCAGTAATTAGGATTATGGGGGTTGAATCGCTTATACGAGTGAAAATTTTACAATTTCTTACCCAGCAATAGCGAATTTTACCGGCCATTTTTATTTCGCGACATTGCTTCAACAGAAGTTGGTTCTTTGGGGTTAAATGGTCGTTGATATATATTTTACTGGTTCCAGGAAGTTGTAGTTCAGAAGCTAGCATCCCTTTCCTCTTCCTTATTGCAGCTATAAGTTCATCCTTAAGGTACCTGCGCGTAAGTTTAACGACAATGTTCCTCATATATGACATATCTGAGACAAATAACGACATGTGAGCGTGTTTCGCGCTAGTACGAAGTTCGTTCACTAACTGACCAATAGGAAGGCACATTGGTGACAATATCCTACAGGTTTTGATTTAGTTATCGATGTGATTTCCACTGTGAATCAATTACAGTGTTTCTTCACTGTGTTTATCCAAGTTGCGTAGTTGATGAATATTTCGATTTAAATATTAAATGAAAAAGAAAACAAAATGTGTTTTGCATAATATTTAATAGAGTAACCTACCAACCTAAACCTTGTAACTACAAAACGTTAGATCGACGAAATGAAAAAAAAAATTCTTCTAAGAATTATTATTCTCTCCTGCTGCTACTTTGTGCTTATTTTTTTTTATCTTAAACTGGAATGTATGAAATATTTAGTCCATAGTCCACACTTCGTTATCTATCGTGGATACTTTGAAGATTTTAAAACTGTGGAAAATGTTACTTTAAACATCTTGTTGGCCGTTGGCCCACCCGTGGCCACCAATGATTTTTTTTTTTTTTGATATCATTATCTGTTTACGAGTTTTTATTACAAAATAATATTATTAGTAACAACAGTTGTATAAACTACCAAAATCTGTAATGATTATGACTGTAAACTTATAAAATGCGACACAAAAAAAAATCTGAAGTGAAGTTTGGTTTTTTGTGAAAAAAAACCTGGCCTACCAAAGGTTTCCGTTAAAAACCCTACGGAATGCTCTTTTTTAATAATGTAATTCCACAAACCTTTTTTTTAAACAGATATATGGGTACCTACATACAAGCCACATTATACGGTCTTCGGACTTAGATTATTAAAAAAAAATTTACAGTGATCTTCGTAGGGTTATTTAATAAAATTAATTATGAAGATAGTTAATCATTAACCTTAATCCGGGACCCGTGATTGATTGTAAAGAGATCTTCGCATTTAAATTAGTGAAAGAAAAAAAACAGTGTTTTCGTACCCGAAACAAAACAGAAAAACAAAACGAAAGAAGACGAACAAATTTTTTTTAAATATGAAAACGGTGGGTATTTAGCGAAAATGTATTAGCCATTATTATTTATAGCTTAGATCGGTGGTCTCCAACATACGGCCCGCGGGCCGGATGCGGCCTGCCGAAAATTTTCATCCGGCCCTCCAAAAATTCCCAATTTCTGCGTGAGTATAAATAATTCATATAGGATGTATTAATTCTATAGAATGTTATTACTTGGTTGTGAATTAACGGCAGCTATATTTAAATTCGTCAATCGGAAATTGATTATGTAGTATTTAGTGTAGGTAGTGAGTGGACCCAAAGTAAAAAAGTTGGGCATTTGATTCAGGGATTTTTTTTTCAGGGATTTCGGTGTATTCGGAGAATTCGGTGTTGAAGATAAAAAAGGGAAATTCGGGCAAAATCGAAAATATTATTTGATTTTCAAAGTTTGCAGTGACGATTATCGTGATAGCTTGAAGTGGGATAATATTAGTAATTAGCGGTGATTTCCGTATTTGAAGTTGTTTCTAAAATTTTTATTGAAATTCATTAAATTATAGTGCCCCCATAGGCGCTGATAATTCATTTTTTTCAACTATTTATTGCCTTTACTAAATTTTTAGCAGATAGATTGCATGTTAAAAATTTTCTGATCCTATTTGGAAATTTAATCCTAATATCATTTTTAATACCAGTATGATCTAATCTATTTGATTGCGGGTATCCTAAATATTTATAAACCTCATCCATTATTTATTTATTTTGGTTTTGATAATTCATACTGATTGGATTCTAATCCGAATAAGAATTTATTTTTCATCCGGCCCCATGTTTTAAAAAAAATCAATCCGGCCCTTTTTTCAAAAAAGTTGGTGACCACTGGCTTAGAACTTAGATTTCGTAAAAGTTTTAGTAGGGTACTTATAATTATTTTCAAAACATTTTACTTCTATACTATGATAGAAGTATAGAATATACTTGAAGAGAAGTAATAATTTTTGACAATAATAAGAATTGCCCTGGTGTTTACGAGCCCTTTCCACTTTTGTACATATTTTTTTTCATGTCACGTACGACACGTTAATTTTAAAGTTTGTTTCCCCATTGTTTAAACCATAAATTGAAGAATATAATACTAGAAGTGGCTTGCGTACAAATTTGAATGGAAACAAAAGTACCTACCACTGACTAGATGTACTTTGACTATTTATAACGGGGTCTGTCTCATTTACACTTGCCTGAAATTGTATATCGCCATCCTATTTTAATTTCGTAATCATTCAGTTCGAATGAAGGACGGTTTTTTTATATACCAACTAGCTTCTCCCCGCGACTTCGTCTGCGCAGGATTAGTACTTCGAATAGCCTATTTTCTTTTCCTATGTCCCATCTATGTTTATACCAAAATTCTTAACCCATTTATTTAAAATATGTACTTATAATTCTTGATTCGATTTAAAGTATTAGGCGAGTTCTTCAAATAAATTGACTAATTCAAATATTTTCTAAAATATAATTTGTATTTAACAATCATTGTTTTTGCGAAATGTCATTCTCAAATTTTGACATTTTCTATTAAACAATGATTATTATTTTTAATATATTGAAAATAGCAATCTTTATAAATTATATCCTATATGTTATATGTTATTCTGATATATGAGCTCTATTATTATAAAGTTTCATTAAAATTCATTCAGTAGTTTTTGCGTGAAAGAGTAACAAACACACAAACATCCATACAAACTTTCGCGTTTATAATATTTTATTTACATATAAGATAAATATATATATATATATATATATATACCGAAATTTGGCCTATAATTGGAATGTTGTTCTTTAGTCTATGTTTTCAACAGTTTGTTTAGAATTATGATGGGTTCGATTATAGAAGCATGTGTAACACATCCCTCATACTCCGACATCATTGTAAATAATACTCTTCAATACGAATTATTTATCAGTCGGCTTGTTTTCGATAGCTCTTAATTTGCCATAAACATGTCGGTACAAAAAAATAACCAGTAGCAAACTATCAAAGAGAGCGTTCTTTAATAAACGGTTGAAGTAAAATAAAACAAATCGCCACTGATAATTTATACATTCGGAAGCAATCTTTCATAAATCTAATGTCCCCCAGCCTTTTCAGTGTAATCTCTTTTGGTATCAAATGGCCATTGGGATCTATTAGGTTCCTTTGTGGGGAGGAATAGTGCCCTTGGCTAGCGATAATTACCATTTGATGATTAATGTGCCGGAATATCTACGATTGCTACAGTTTCTTCTGTTCGGGCGGTCGAATGAATTTCCCTAATGATTATTGATTGTATCGACTCACACAGTGGCAGTTGGAGGAAGAGGGGAGATGTTTATTGTGGGTTGTGTGTCCCTCTCTCAGATATTTGAAATATTTTTACCGGCATCATTTGTTCGCGGCTCCCTTGTGCTTGCTGCTCGATAAGCGAGCAGGTTTTATTAGTTCGAATGGACGGGATATTCGATAAGTTCCAGGAACATTGAAAACTGTATAAAAAAAACAAATCAGAAAATGTTATTATTTCTCAGAAAAAACTACGCATATCTGCTAGTGGATTGAAACCACATACTTTTATCGTAAAACCTAAAAATAAATACAACTTTTTTTAGTCGTTTGACATTGGCCATCTTAGGTATCTGGCACTGTCGACCGATAAAGGATATATCAACCGTGCTAGGGACCCAGAGACAAAGTACTATCTGTTCATCAAAAATTTAAGAAATTATCAGCTTTCTTTACTTTGATAAGATTACTGTTATTATGTAATAATTAATATAATGATTAATATAATATTATGTCATAAAATTGTATCCGTTTTTTAAACTTATATAGGTACTATTTTTACTTGGTCAATACAGCTATTATCAGCTCGGAACGACACATCCATCTTAAGTTACTGAGCATGAGTCTTTAAAACGTCCAACGTTTCTTTTTCCATATTAAACAGTTTCGAAACTTACGCTAAACCATGAAGTAAAAGTGTTTTTTTTTATGGTTTTTACTAATAATTTTAGTGTAGATAAATAGAACTTTTACTTCAATTTTATGTCCAAACCAAATAATAGACCAGATCCCAAAGGAATTTGTAGACGTTTAGTATTGAAATACAAAACTAACACATACCGACAAGAAATAAAAAGGCAATTTATGAAATTTTTACCTTAATTACACGCTTTGACACATCTCCTATTGATTTAATTATCCATATACCAATATGAGTGCCCGGTCCGAATTCTGAGGCAGATGGTCTGAATAAATTTATCAGGAAATATATTCAACAAGATTCAGTCCGCATCCAGCGGTTCTTACAAAATGCGTACAATTAAAAATTTAATGGGCTCATTTACAAGCAACGTTCAGAAACAATTTATCCGAAGGGAGTTGATACCGCCTCGGTGATATCTGAGGGTCCTAAGGGATCACTTAGTTTACAATTTATGTTTTGAATACTCGGCCCGTTGTATCATAATATAAAAAAGCAAACTTAAAAGCCGTTAATTTGTTACCGATCGTGATTTAAATCAAAGGGAATCTCGCTGTTAATTTTAAACGTGCCGAAAGGACGGGGTTTGGCGGTATAATAAAAGTTGTTAAGGGACGTACTTGACTTACTTTAAACATTGATTACTGACGTTATTTGCACGGAGAAAAATGTTATTCGAAAAAACGATCATTTTAAAAGTGGAAACGGTTAAAAACGGGACTGAAGTTCTTACGAACAAATTAACAGTGTTTCAATGTTTATTGGCGGGAAAATGTAAGAATAATTTTTTGGTATACGTACGAAATTACAAATACCAACAAATTATTCTTAAATGTTCCCGCCAATAAACATTGAAACCCTGTTAATTTGTTCGTGAGAACTTCAGTCCCGTTTTTAACCGTTTTTACTATTAAAATGATCGTTTTTCAAATAGAATTTTTCTCCGTGTGGAGTTTTGATTGAAGTTTTAAACTCCGGTGAAATTTTAAATGTTTTTTTCAAGTCAAAACTTTAAAAAAAAATAGTAGGTATTACGCAAGTAGGGTAAAATCTGGTATACTAAATTACTGTTACCTTCTTCAGACTTGTAAAAAGCTAGAATTTTATTTATAGTTGGTTTTGCATAGATACACTTGTAAAACTGAAGGGAGTAGGGAGAGAAAGAAAACGAGGACGGAGGAAGGTTGGGAAGGTCCTTGCTATCTAGTCACTAAACAATCCAAACATATCCATTCAAGCAAAGCCAACGTCCTGATTCCGGGCGATTTCGTTGTCTTCAAATTCGAGTGGTTTACTAAGGCGATTTTCAGAGTCGGTTTATACCACTCTATGGTTCTCTTGGTCTTTTGAAGAAATAGCCACTATTTTTTAACGCTTTCTTCATTTGTGATCTTGCATTTCCTTATGATCATGGGAACTTTAAAAGCCTAATATATCCATATTCCATACAATGTAAAATATGTTCCCGTTATAGCCCAATGCATAATGTAGTAGTCACAATAGAAGTATTACTAATATACGAGAGATCTAACTGAACTTTTGAAGACGATGGTTAGCACCGTTGAAATATTTATACCAGATAGGCCATTACAAAGCATTTTAAAAAACCAGCACATCATCGCAATATCTGTTACGTTTGGTACATTACTAGTAACATGCGACTGATATATTATTTCCCACACAGTGTAAGAGCGATTGACCAGCGGCTGAGAATAAAAGTTTTAAAATGCTTGCAACTGTACAGGGAGATTCCAATGAGAAAGATGATTATTCCCCGTATCAAATTTTAAAATTAAAAAAATTAATATCGATATATTTCATTCAAAACTTGCCTTAATATATACCTACATTAAAGTAAGCTATAAAAATGCTCAAAACGCACTATGATAAATTATTAAATATGGTGTCCTTCTCGTAAGTATTTTTTGATTATAAGTATTTATTATTTTTTAATAATGTCTAAACAAAATTACTGTGTAAAAAAAATTTGAAATATTTTAGTTTGTAAGACCTTAAATATATAGAAAAACTGAGGTATTTTTGTCCCAAAACACGTTCTCGGATTTATTTTTTAATGATTTTAATTTAACAAAATATAAATTTCTGAAAACTGTGTTAATTAGATTATGTATTGAATATTATTAAAACTGAACAAATCTGCCAACGAACAACGGTGTAACCTTAGTATATTAAAAATATTTTTGGTTTTTCAAAATTTTGAAACTGCGTATACCAGATAAAATATCAATCTTTCAAAATCAATTTATGTTTATTTTTGTAAAAAAAATTCAATACGTCTACAATGTGATTTAAAAAGGACTAATTTCAGATATTCTGGTAAATAATAAATAAATTATATAACATAATTGTTTTCTTGATAACTGTCGTGAATGTCTTTTTAATTGTCAACTTCAGTTGTATCACATCATTGTTTATTAATTATACATATTATACCGATATATTATACCATACCGATATGTATGATTAATCATACATATTATATCATAAATATTATTTAGAAATCAGCGTAAAGCTAAACACAAATATTTATAGTAGACAGATCTAGCTATAAAAGCGCCAGCGTTTTTGGCTTGACCGATTTCAGCATATCGCTTGCCAGACATTCCGAAAAGGTACTTTTATAGATAGTAAAAATTAAAACTTTTTTTTTATAGATAGTAATTAATTCTACTGGATAGTGAATATTGACTTTAACCTTAAAATTAAAGACTTTTTGCTGTAGTCCGAGAACTGAAATCGCAGTTAACTTTTAAGGTTAAAGACAACTCCTTATCCCTGTCGTATGGAATAGCTGATAATATTATTTCTTACGACAACGGAATCATGAAAAATAATTAATATTTTTCTTTTCAGTGATAAAAATACAGATCATTGTTCCATATCTATTGAATAAATTGATTACTATTTGAGGGACAATCTAGTGTATCCTTGTCCAATGGTTAGATCGCACCGACCGAATGCAGGAGGCACCTATTTCTTCTACAATGGATATATATCTGATAACATTTTACATAGAAATGCGAGGCATTACAATATTTTAAATGAAGGTATTCGATGTTATTGTTTGGGTGCACCTTACCGGTAGCCATATTTTTATTTATCAAGCATTAAACTTTACGACCGCCATAGGAGTTCAATCTCAAAGCTTTTGTGTTCGGTTAAAATGTTGTTTACATAATAATGGACGGTTTGCTAGGTGGTAATTTACAAATATTTTTTTGTATCTATACAAAAAGTTATCATATCTTTAAAAGCCGTTTACACTGCTGTAATCGATTCGGTAGATTTGGGGCTTTTGATCGCAGTGAGAGTGGGTAAATCGCAGAATGATTCGTCCTGTTTCTTTAGTGTTTATGTGTAGTCTGCACTCCCAACTGCTCCTCATCTGCTGTAGCCGTTGATTATGTCATCCCCAAAAAGGGTAGGTTTTGAGGCTGAAGCGAGTGCAGAGTGAAAAGAGATGAGGCAGAGAAAGGTTCGGAAGTACGTATATACTTAGATTTGATTCAGATCTGGTCACCAAACATCACTAAAACCATTTCAAGCAATATCGTGATTAATTTTTGTGTTATTATGCCGCGGTGCTCTTATTTTTTTCTTTAGCCAAGGTTTTGGACAACATTATAGATTCCGTCATCAGGGCAGATGGGTAAATTAAGTTGAAATTTTATATATATAAAAATGATATCATTAATCACGTTATGGCCGATATTTCAGTTTATTAATTTGTTAATTTAGTGTGGTTTTAGGCGTTTAGTTTCGGTGTAGCCGTCAAGTAGCGAATGCCAAGAGCTATTAAGTTAAGCCCCATGCGGTCGTCTTTATTAATATTAATGAGGTTTCGTGAATTTCTTGTGGATTTTTGTGTTTTTTATGGCGCAATAACCCAAAAATTGAACGCGATAACGTGAAAATCTCCCATTTCAAGTACATTTCGATTTTGAATATTGATCTTTCTGCATAGCTGCATTTCTGCATCAAATACTGAGAGATTCGGTCACACGTTATAATATATTTGACGAAGAACTTTTTATTTATATAATTTTGACCGAAAAGTTATTTTTATTATCGGGGATGCTTTATTTCTGATCATAGGTACTTGCATTAAGAAAGTTAATTTGAAAGCTCGGTTTGAGGGTCATTATTATCTGCCTTATTTTCCTTATATTTCTCCTTTTTTTTTCAACAAACCATCACACTACTTACTACTAAATATACATATTTGATTCAAATTAGTGACATGTTGATATATAAGTCTACAATCTTTGCCGCTATTTTAAAGCTCAGATTTAAAAAAATCTTGGGTGGAAAAAACAATTCCGATTTAACCACTGGAGCTAATTAGGTCCGAATTTGGACCGCTTTAACAAACCTAGAAATATGTGATAAACGGTGAAATCTAGGTGAATTCATTAGCTTTGAATCGCAGTAAACAGTTTATATGTTTCCATATTAATATTTTGAGGAATGATATTAATTAAATCGAATGGCGAAATCAAAAGCTGAACACCAATCGCTAGAGTGGATAACAATAATTAATTATTATAAGGAATGTTGAATAACTAAATACTACAAAGTGGTATTCAAAACCATCTGAGATTACAAAAAGGTAGGATTAAAAGCGGGATCCACCATCGTATTTTAATATGATTATTCACACCATTGACCGATATACCGAGGTGTTTGATGTATCACCGGCAAATGATCCGCGTTCTGATAACTTCAGGATTAAAGTTTTAATCCCATGTCAGACCAACACATCAGACGTCAATATACCAACCTAAAAGCGCACACACAAAAAAAGTGGTATAGTCCAACAGTATTCTTTTATCGTCCGTTAAAACAGTCTCGAAATCTGGCTGCAAAATGTAAATTTAATAACCAAACTAAACATTCTCTCGATTGAGGTTGACATATACAAAAATATATTTTTAGAAATGGAATAAAATCAAATGAAATAATCCATGTACTCGATAATCAAATTGAGCATGAACCCGCTTAAAATTTGGTTAGATCCAAGAATTGAAAGATTGGCCGTGATGAATGCCAGATGATAAGACACCTAAAATTGTGACAAAATGGAAAAAAATATCTCGATGAATTCGACCCAAAGACTACGTGGAAATAGATCAGAGTAGGTTGGGAAGATCGGAGGACTCCACGAGAATCTCCTATGGAGAGGAAACTACTATGAGGAAAGTATATCCCCCTCGTGGCCTATGTCATCTTTGGGGAAGCCTTGCGGAGGTTTTTTTTAAGAATGGAAGAAGTTTTGGGAAGGGAAAAGGAATGAGGGGTGCGAAGAGATACAGAGTACCGGGGAGACGGAACGAATCTATCTCTCACTGCAGTGTATGTAAGGCGATGTTCCGAGAGAGTCTGGAGGGGTCAAAAGCTCAACAAGTATCTTCCGATACGGCCTGCCAATTGGTTGATGGGCAGATGCAACCGCCTCTAAGATCCGGACAAATCTCACCAAGTGACCTATGGAAGTGGGGTGACCTATGGAAGAGATGCTGATAAAATCTAATAAATGATTCCCGGGCGGCAATTCCCTTACCCGTCTCCCAAATTGATGATATTTTTAAGAGGAAGGTCAGCGCGGCCGTTTCATACAAAACGTAGTTTTGGATTTGAGTCCAAAATACCCAACGAAACTGAAAAACAATTTTTGTAATAAAAAGGTAGGTCTAATGTCGATCTCGGACAGGAGCTACTTTTTTTTGCTTTTAAATTATGACTTATAGGTAATTAAAGAAATCTATTTTGAATTAAATTAAAACAAATAACTTTGTTTAAACCACTAATATAATCACAATCACCTACATGTTTCAAAACCGATGGTTTCTTCGTCAGGGTAGTAATGACACTAATGAATTTAATTTAAAATGACGCCACAAAGTGATTTTGCGAAGTTTGAAGAAATCTATTTTGGTTCATTTTGGAACCAACTTTGGAATTTTATTATACTTTGGAAGTTATTCATAATTATTAAAAAAATCTGCCTATTTATAAAAAAATAATGCCTAAAATATATATTAAAACGTATTTTACCTAAAACGGACCTAAAGCATGGAATAGGCTGCCACATGAGTTAAGAATGATTACAGACTCGGCGGAATTTAGAGCTAAACTTAAAACTCATCTGTTCGGACTGTCTTATCCATAAAGTCAAAACCTTCTCACTTTCACATTCACAGCCCGTGACATTGTAAATAACTAATTGTGAAAATATGAGCTAATTCTTTTTTGGAAGCTTTTATAATGGTCACTTGATGAAAATTCTTCAGTCGTAAAGAATCATTAAATTCTCAAGTCTTTCAAAGTAAGTATTAACTCACCTTTGGCATTATACTTCTTATAAGTGAATACCAAAAGTGATGGGGTCAGTAAATGTAAAATCATGCAAAGTCCAGTGTTTTCAATATAATGTCCTCCGCGTGCAAATTGGTATCTTCTCCAAGCATAAACTTTCTTATTAAAGTGTGTTTATCGGAAGTGACCGACCAGGTAAGTATGTTTCTGTATACAATTGTAAATAATAAACTTAAATATAGCCTAAGAATTAAATTTTAAATTGTACAGCGCCCTTGAGGTGATTTCTCACAAAAACGGCGCTATACAAATTATCCAATTATTATTATTATTATTATTATTTAAAAAAAAAAAAAAAATAAATAAAAATAAAAATAATAAAATACTCGCAAATAATTGTCTAAGTTGCGTCTAAAATCATAAAATATTAAAATCTTTCATAGCCTATATTTTATAAATTAAAGCAAAAATAAATAAAGTAGCTCCTGTCCGCGATTACTATTTGATAAACCTTTTGAATACAAAATAATTTTTCAGTTTGGTTGGGTATTTTGGGTTAAAATCCAAAAGTTTTGTATGAAACCGGCAGCGTACCCAATAGCCTTAATACATAATCTTAAATAAGATTAAATATTAAATGTTAGGCGCTCCGCCCACTGAGGCAACTGAAAACCAACTAAAACCGGCTGTTTTCTCTGTCTTGATTGGTCAAAAAGCTTGTTTAACCATAGATGAAGAACAATCAGCTGACAGCTCGCAACCTAGCAACGGCCGCCCAGGGTAATCAGCCGTGACAGTCACAAGATGGTCGCAAGATGGTCGCAAGTCACCGCTTGCGTTACCATTGACAACGGGGTTTTGTGTGATTGTGTAGTATGCGGGCCATCACATTGTCATACAAAGACAGTTGGCAGTTGAGAGTTTTCAGTTGCCTGAGTGGGCGGAGGCGCTTAGTGTGAATAAATGATCCATCACTGTTCCACTGCTAAAGTCAATAGCAGTGACTTTTTATCCTCACTATAAATTAAAAAATTCAATCAATTTTAGTCTCAATTATGATCTTTTAAATACTCATCGTCTGTCAAATCGCTTGACAAACCGCAATCGCTATTTTATGTTACTTCAACTCAACATGTTGGACGACAGATCGCTGAGTGTATGGAAGTCTCAACATGCCCTGGGCAATCAAGTGGCGCATTCGTTGTAAAAAGAAGCCGAAACTAATAAACAAAAATAAATTTAAAACATAACAAATTAATGTGACTTATATTTAAATTGAATCTCACTTTCAGCGTGGTCGCCGCGCCGCCACAGCCTTAAACTTGAATAAAAGATATTCAAATGACTCGTTTTCATTATATGGATTTGAACCCTGAGTTCATAAATTGGTGATCGAATTTTTTCTGCATTATTTTGTGAGTTATGTTATTGTTTTGGGAATTTTGCGAATCTATAATTAAGAGGGTATTACCAGAGAATACCGGAAATTAGTCCTTTTGAAACAAAATTTTAGACGTATTTACTATTTTTTACAAAAAAAACATAAATTGATTTTGACAGATTGTTATTTTATCTGGTACACGCAGTTTTAAGATTTTGAAAAACTAAGTGAATTTTTTAGATTATATTATACCGTTATTGGTTGGCAGATTTATTCAATTTTCAAACGATAGATTCTAATAAAAAACACCATTTTCAAATCATCAAATCAAACAACAATATAAATCAATACATAATCTAGTCAACACAGTTTTCAGAATTTTAATTTTAGTTAATAAATAAATCCGAGAACTTATTTTGTGACAAAAATACCTCAGTTTTTCTATTTATTTAAGGTCTTAAAAACAAAAATATTTAAAAAATTGTAAACTTAAATTGTAATTAAAAATATTGTAAACTTAAATAATATGCGCCTTACGATTGTTCACACAAACGGCGCTACACGAAATATAGTATATTACTAAGATTCAAAAATGTTCTTTTCAATATTTTTGACACCTTCACAGCAGATTTAGACACTTTAACATTGAATTACTCCGCAATTACAATGAAATATATTAGTTTAATATAAAAGCTTTTCGTTCGACATCGCCCGCTCGGCCGTTGAGTAATGTAATGTAACCCATACACTTGAATAAATCATTTTAATTTCTGACATCGCGCCGTGGATGTGCCCTAATGTATATTAATGTGAACAGCACAAATAGCCGTGTTATTCCCGATATTTAATTGCCGCACCGTTTTGGAATTAATTGCTACCGTCTAAATACCTCCTCTCAAACCTTAATTCGTTAAAATGCTCAGGCTCGATGACTGATTTTCTACCAAGCCTTTCTAGTAGCAAAGATTTAGAACGATTTTTTATATTTTCAGAGTATAGGGTTACCACGCATTCCAATATAAATAAAAAATAAAATTATATATCATTATCTGCCCGGGAGGTAATAATTACTTCTCATCCTCTGATATTATTAAAATACTTCTGCATTTTATGTGAAAATTGTTCTGTGCTCAGCTAACTGTTCTCCGATTGAGGAAAAATTGTATTCTGGGGTAGAAAATTTGTTTTAAACACCACTTTTTTGTTTGTTATAAACTAACCGATTTTGAGCATATCTAAACTTTTCTTAGTCGCAGAAAAAACTAAATTTAAAAAAAATTATAACAGTAACTTAAAAATGTTACTGATACTTAATTATAACCAAAACAGAAAGAAAAATCAATCATTTGACGGATTTTTCCCTATGTTTTCCTTATGTTGAACCATCTGTCCGATCCTGCGGTATGCAGAATAGGTCATGGCTACGAGTTCGACAGTATTTATCAGGAATAAATAAGCCACAGCATGAAAATGAACAATCGATTAGGTTTTTTAGTAACTTTAATTCGATTACCACGAATCCGGCATTGCGCCTGGTCTCCTGGCTTTGATAATTTGTCTCCTTTAGCAGTTCCACGTGATGCATGAATTTCAGATATATTCCATATGATCGCACGTAAACATATCTACCTTATCAATGATTATGGATATTCTTCGTGAAACAGTTTTAAAAAGTGGAAAAATGCAAATCGAATCGGTTTAATTGGTATTGATGGGTTTAACATTTTTAAGATCTCATTGATTTCCAAAGAAAACTATTTCTTCTTTAAAATTTCATAATATTCTGTTTTCTCTCAACAAAGGTGCCCTGACAAGCCATGTAATTATAAGTACCATGAAAGTAATGATCGTGGCAAGTCCATACAATAGACTCATCCATAAAGGTATCTTATATTGTGGTTGCTTCTTGTACGTATTATTTAGCAACTATCATTTCCGCAAGTAAATCCACGTTGCAAGAATGTTTGATTGATTGGCGATTTAAAAGCCCACCTGCAATTGGTCATTATTTTAAGTAATTTTTTTTTTATTAAGGTATATACCCTTTTTAGGTGATAAACATTTTTCAAATGAGATAGGTAGGTAATCCATATAATTAATTATTAGATAATTTGTAGAGCGCCGTTTTTGTGTGAAATTGCCTCAAGGGCGCTTGAGCTTATATATTACAGGTACTCTTTATAGCCCAAATGTTTGTGAAAAGTCTTTTGACAAATCCGAGTAAGTAAGAGTTTCTATAAATTACTTAGAGCCTTACTAATAAACGTTTGTCAAATTTTTCACAACTGATAAACAATAAATTACCACACATTTTAATAGTTTATCAGTTGTGTAAAAGTTTAAACCACTTTTGTTAGTAAGGAGTTAAAAAGAAGCTTTTAATAAGTAAAAATATTACCAAATTGTTATTATTATTAAAATAATAAATAAGGCTTTCTGTCTGTGCGTCCCGCGTAACTCGGGTTAGCAAATATGGTTCGCAAACTCACATTTTCTTTGAATCTAAGTGCAATTTTTTAAAATTAAAAAGAATAAAGGGGGTACTTACCCTAATATGATAATATTTAACAGAAAAATATTTTAATTGTCATTGTAATTTTCAAAATTGGAACAGATTTGTCAAGAACCCAGATTATCTGGTGATTTTCCCCTGAATTTTCACGGGGCAATAAATAAACAATTATAACATTTTAAAATTCTAAAATAGATCATTCTTTTTCATTACATAATTATGCCACAGTTCTTGGTTGGTGGTGTAATGGTCAGCATAGTATCCTTCAGAGCAGTTGATAGGGGTTCGATTTTCCCTGTTCGGTCTTTTATTGGCAATTTTTTTTTTAAATACTTTTTTTTTAAAGTATATTTTTGTGATTTTCACAGTATGATTTTGTTATTTTCATAGGTAGATTTGGTACATAAACTTTTTTTCTATTAGTAGTTATGTAGCAGGTATGTTGTGCATTTGTTTAGCCGTACTCAGTTTCAGTTCAAATCAATGTGTCTTTCTTTGTAATTATCACATTTTTCTTAAGTTCACTTGCCAGTAAATCAGTAGCCGCATTAAAATGAAACAATTTTGCCAAATGATCTTATGAATATTTCATCGGGCAAATTACTAAACTTAACAACTAATGTTATTTTTTAAATATTCAAAAAACAAATTTAAACGTAAATCAGAAGCACCCATTGACAGCATTTGTAATGGTTAAACCACGAAAGAAAATATGGGAAGGATATAATATAATATACATATTTCAATCGAAGACACTTCGCAAAAAAATATCCCTCCACAAAGGCAGTAGGGTCGGAAATTATTTGCAACATTGAAATTATGGTTATCAGATAATTTTAATTTATTACTTTGTAGATGAGAAAGGCTATATTTTAAAGTGTCAATTTTTTTTTTTCATTCACTTGTATCTAGATTACATGAAGTTAGTTATATATATGCGATTTTGCGTATCTATTTAACTGCATGGATGGTAGTTAAAAAAAGGCTATAATATAATGCCTCTTCAATCAATATTAATTTAACCTAAGTATACTTCTATGTTATGTATGTATAAGTATTTCTTGCTTGTATCTCTAACTCTTTTTCCATCCCTTGAGGTCTAGAGGCCACACGGAGAAAATTTTTATTCTAAAATACGATCATTTTATTCGTAAAAACTTTAACGAATAAATTAACAGAGTTTCAATGTTTATTGGCGGTAACATGTAAGAATAATTTGCTGGCATACGTAATTTCGTACCGTTTTTACGAATAAGATGATCGTATTTTAGAATAACATTTTTCTCCGTGTAGATATTACTCATTTTATACTTTCTGATGTCACTGGACGATCAAATAAATGATCTTTTCTTGTTTTGGTGTACTTATCAATTACATATTTTATTCAATCCCTTTCTTTTATAATACCTACTACAAACAGAACAGCTGTGGTTCCACGAGGTACCAAATTTGAAGAAAGAAAATTTAGTCTTGAAAAGAGTTGATTTTTTTTTTTTTTTACATTTTATAATAAAGTTCAATAATGTTAGCCTCACTAGGTGGTGTACCCGTGCTGAGGCCTCCATTTTATCTACAAAAAATTTACACAGTACATTTAAAAATATATGAAAAACATAAGATTAAGATAAATTAAACTTAAAAACAGAGATTTGAGATTAAAGTAAAATTAAAAATAAATAAATTTTATATAAGGTTTAAATAGGTATATTTATATTATGAATTGTGTGTTTGTGGGTGATTGTATTTTATAATGGTTCTGTGTGTTACTTTATGTTTTATTATTTTATGCTATGATATTTTGGTTAATTTGATTAAACAGGAATCTACAGACATGGCTCTATGAAAGAAGGAAAATGGTTACTATCGTTAAAACCGGAATCTACTAATATTGAAAATTAAATAAAACCACAGAGACAATATTACTTAAATTAAACAGGACATTTATACCGTTGATATTAATTAAATAAATATTTTTTGTCAATCTGTTTATTTTTCTCACAAATCCCTTTCTAATCCAGTGCCACCGAATTAAGTTTATCGCTAACATCCCGGAGATCATACGAGAGAGGGGATATCGTGTATGTATAATAATATATGAGGTATTGCGGGCTACCTCACTCTGGCGGTTCCTCAGAGGTGATTCGGTTATCTTCCACCCTGAGGGCTCATTATGATTAGGTATCCGGCCTCGGATTGGTACCGCGACTGCTGTATTTCATTTGCTTTCTTGTCGGGACCGCTGCCGGCTGCAGGCGAGATGGGATTGCTATCAATATTAAATGATACAAAACTGGCCCTGATGGGTGTCATTTTACGGCGAACAAGTGCTTGATATTTTATACGCTATAAATTTAATATATTTCTATGATATACTAGTTGATCTTAGAAGATATTACCGTGCTACTTTGAATTAATTGACTCGTTTTTTTATAATATATAGGTAATTCATTAATACTACAAACGATTCTAGCTGTTTTTGAGACATTAAAAACCTCTGCTTTATTAGTCTTAGGGGGTTTCTCACCATCCTCCCAATAGCTTATCTACACTAATAACGAATATTTTCGATTTACGATTTACGGTTTATTTATTTATTAAGTTAGAATTTATAATTCGGTACCCGAACCTATAAATAGTGGCTATACATTGGATAAGTTGGCCGAGTTTTCTAACCACTGGGAGTATTTTATTTTTATTTTTAATAATATTCGTTATGAGTGTAGATAAGCTATTGGGAGGATGGTGAGAAACCCCCTTAGTACATTTGTATACATAACTAGCGCAGCCTCGTGAAAAATTACGGGAAATTCATATAGCGTGTAAATATTTTTAGGGTGTTATGCCGTGTTACGCTATCTCCTTTTTTAGCCAACGTTTCGGACAACGTTACAGTGTCCATCATAATCCTGCAACACATCTGCCCTGATGATGGACACTGTAACGTTGTCCGAAACGTTGGCTAAAGAAGGAGATAGCGTAACATGGCATAACACCCCAAAAATAAATAACTTGGCGATTGCCATCCCCCAAATCTGACAATTCTGCTTGTTAACATTTGCGTTCATTCAAAATGGACCTCATCGCTTAAGATGATTTTTTTTCGTGAAATTTAGTTCCATTACCAACTGCTCCAGAGCCCAATCATCGAATACACGGCAATGTGTATGGTCGTTCATGTTAAGTTCCTGTGTAAGTTGGATTTTATATTGGTGCAGACCCAAGTCCCGATGCAAAATTCGCCAAATTAAAGTCACGGAAAGGCCAAGTTCTCGTGAAAGACGAGAGATTGACTACCTTGGGTTTTTGCCGATTATTGGCAAATATTGGGCGTGTATTTATTCTGTCTCCTAAGTATGCCGACTGTGCTGTGCATCCCGTCAAAATATTAAGAATGTTTTTAAAAAATGTAGCAAACTATATCAAGTTCTGTGGAAATCATCCTTAAGTTCTATTATTATCTTAACACTGTGAACCAATCTCTCCATGATGCAGCAATAACAAAACTTAATTTTTTACCTTGAAATTTGCAGAATAATTCTGTGTAAAAATTAGATCAAAATTTTTTAAATCTTCTGAAGTATCGATTGGCACAATATAATAATTGAGCTTGCAACATTGGCACCATATATTAATATGCTATTCAATTTAAAAGTATGCTACGACAATTAATTTTAATGTGTACAAATACCTGTATCCATCCTTATCGATTGAGTGGGCGACACTGAGAAGATCTTCCATTAAAACATGCTACATTTTATGTGAAATAAGGCAAATTTATCAAATAAAATTTATTTGCGCACGTAGGAATTTGAACCCGCCACCTTCGGATTGCTATCGAGAGCCTCACCCCTCGACCACGGAGGCCTTCGAAGGTTATCATTAAATCATTACACAGATAAACTTAACAAACACAAAAAATAAAAATAAACAGGTGTTCATATATTATGATTGTCTATTGTTTAAGACAAAATGAAGATGTTTACCATCCAGTCAATGGTAACGTAATATTCAAAGCATTGTCCATTAACTTTTTAAATAATAAACCTCAAATATCATTGCTTCAAATTAAGTTATTTACATTGGTTATGAGAATAAGAATTAAGTTTCATTCATAAAACGGAAACGAAAACACTATAAAAAATACTTGTAGGCAATATAGTAACTTTCTTAGGCAATTGGATTTGGTATTTATAGTAAATGAAATATAATACCAGCTATAAAAAAACTTCCTTTGAACAATAACAATCACAGAACCCACGCCCTACAAAACAAGTTCTTCGAATTTAATGTTTAGCAAAAGTGACTCTAGGTAAATTTTGAAGGGTTATAGAAATATATTTATTTACGCGTTGGTGTCTTGTAACTTGTACTACAGGCAATGAAAAACATTCACAAAACTCACTCAGAATTGTTAGGTATATTTATTTTTTGTCTAGTTAGCTAGTGGATATTGATTTTTTTTTTAAATTTTATTGTTACCCCACACGGAAGGCCCTGAGGAGAAAAAATCACTCAGGGCCAATGACATCTTTGGAAATGCTGTGCGCAGGGTGTTTGTAAGGGAATGAAGTCAAATAAGTTCTGGTAAGGAAAAAGCTATGAGAAGTGGGTAGGAATCTAGGATTCAGTGTGTCCAAGAGTGACGGACGTACGAATACATCCCACCCGCTGCGGAGTAGACCGATGGGTCGAGACAGACCAGCTGGAGAAATAAAAGAGTCAAACCGGCATATTCCGGTCCACACGGAGAAAAATGTTATTCTAAAATACGATCATTTTATTCGTGAAAACGGTTAAAAACGGACTGAAGTTCTTACGAACAAATAAACAGGGTTTAAATGTTTATTAGCGGGAACATGTAAGAATAATTTGTTGATATACCTAATTTCGTACGTATATCAACAAATTATTCTTCCATTTTGCCACCAATAAACATTGGCAACATAATTCAGGTTTCAATGTTTATTGGCGGGAACATGTAACTATAATTTGTTGATATACCTAATGTCGTACGTATAACAACAAATTATTCTTACATTTTCCCACCAATAAACATTGAAACTGTTAATTTGTTCGTAAGAACTTCATTCCCGTTTTTGCGAATAAAATGATCGTATTTTAGAATAACATTTTTCTCTGTACAGCCCGCGTGCGGATGATGGGTAGGCGCACCCGCCGCCAAGACCTGAACACATCTCACCCGATGAATTTCGGGCACCTCTGCAAAGTTGCCTAACATAGTGAACCACTTTGAGTGACCGAAGGCAAACAATGAAAATGTACTGCTAAGTGTTCTGAATATTTTTTGTTGGTTTGGAGGTGACTGTATTGTAATAAAACAATACTACGCAATTATAGTGACCTTGATAATGTCACAAAAAATCTTTCCAAAATACCTATTCCTGTTATAGAATTCAAAACCTTACAAACGTATGCATCAACCCTACTGTTTACTTTCACAACGAAAATGTTAAAAAACATTCAAATAAAAATTATTTTCTGGCTTTGAAAAACATAACTCTCTGAAAATGAGCGCCACTGCTGTGTTCTTAGTTTGATATATTAAGCATAATATAATAGTGATTTTAAGGTTGGTCATTATTTCTCTACGCTCTTAATCACTAAAGTAGCCAACTGTCGTCTTGATCTGTCATTCCTACAGAAAGCACTCGCGTTATATAAATAACATGAATATCATAACACCGTATCCCATTACAGAGACAAAGATAATTTATAGAGGAAATGATTTATATAAATATATAAGACAGAGTGTAAATTAGGTTCAGATGTGAATTAGCATATATTTGAAAGGAGTTTACGGGGAAGGGGCGTCGCCACGGACCCGGTTATTTATTTATTTATTCCCATATTTCGTTTTGTCCCACACAATCGACGTCATTCAATGATAATTGTCCCTTTCCCTGTGCGCTGGAATTATTAAATATATAATTCAGGTTTGGAACAATGCCGCATTATAAAAGCTGGTCTGTCGACGGGCCTCGATGCTATTGTCTTAAGCTGTCTTTCTATCCGACAGAGTAACAAACAACAGTGTCACCTATTAATAGGATAGCCCTATGGTTCCAAACCTGAACCGTAATATCTTAAGTTTTGAGAAAACCATGTTTATATTTGAAAGTAACATTTCACTTTCCTTTCTTTTTAATTGTATTATAAACTAGCTGATACCCGGCATGCGTTGAATTCTAATTAAATAAATAAATTGTTTTTCCCTTCGTGTCATTTCCCATTCGTCCCCGTTCCCCTTCCGTATCCTCTTCCTCTTCCCTTCACGCGCCCCCTTCCCCTCCTGCGTTCTCTTTTCCTCTTCCCGCGTTCCCCCTCGCCACTCGCGAACCCTCCACCCCCCTTTACGCATTCCACTTCCAAATTCTTCGCCTTCCCCTTCCCCCCGTGCGAAGCCCCTCTCCTTAATTCCCCAACAGACCCTCCCGCATACCCCTCCCCCAGCCCTTTTTTCCTGCCATCTACCTCCATAAAATACATTCATTTTTCATATTTAATTTTTTATGCAAATTTCATAATGCCAGCGCTCACCATTATAGATATAGAAGTATTCACGGACATGTCCAAAACAATTCGAAAAAATTTAATAGCAAATTTAATAGTATAGGAAATACTTTCATAACGCCAGAGCTCACCATCCTATAACCATCCCGGGTATGCGCACATCATATTCCCAAAGTTTCATCGCAATCGGATGAATGGTATGGCCGCGCATAAGGTACGAACAAACAAACAAACATTAATGTTTATATTATAGATATAAAATAGATATAGAAAGTTATCTTAGTCCTTCTCACTAGGAGATCCTGTGCTGAGGGAAACTAGGTTTTGAGTGGAGGGTTTTCAGCGACCTATATAGTACGACTTCATGGTTTGCGTGAGATTTGTGGGAGTTCTTGGTCAGTTCTTTAACGATAATTCCGCAAGCCAAGATTTGTGAAGTTATTTATATTTCTTTGATACTGGAAGGGAGTCTGTTAACCTTTCCCTTACTGTGCTGAAAAAATACGCGCGTTCCGGTGCTGTGTAATCACTTCACAAGCAGAAATGGTCGATTTAAAAGCCGAAAAAAATGAATATTCATAGCAAATCGCTATATTTCATTATAGTTGAAGTCAAAAATGACAATAATTGATGTTTAATTGCTGAAAACATGAAAAAAACATCGGTGGCTCAAAGAAACGATGCTCATACAACATGCGAAGAGACCACTCCGAATGAATGCCAGGCGGCGACTGGCGGCGCCGTCCGCTGTTCGCAGAGGAAACCGAAGAAACAAACACGATTGACGACTGACCAGTAACCACACGGTTCTCTTTCTCGCACTCACTTATATCGAAGTAGGTGAGAGTGAGACGTGCATAGTGTCGCATTAGCCGCACGCTTCACGTATTTGTAGATCTCACCCGGAGAACTGATTATACGCCAGACGTTTGATTGTATTGATGAATTGGTTTTCGATTCTCACAAAATAGCTCTTATGTGCCCGAAAGGTACTGATCATTATTTTTTTTCAATTTTTATTTAATGAGTAAATGTATAACGGAGGATTATCTAAAATATGAACCCAGAATTTTCCATATTTACGGAGATATTAAAGGTGCAAGAAGCAATGTGTAGTAGATACACATCGCAGGCAAGGGAGAGTTAAACAACTTTAAATCTAAATATTCTGAAGTCTTTGTTATAAGGTAGTTTTACATCTAGGTATATTTAGCGTGTTTGTTTGGTTTTAGCCTCTTCGTCTTTTTTGAGGTTATTAACCAGAATATTTTGGGCATTGATTTTTTGTTTACATGGAGTCAATGATATATCTGTTGTTGATGTCGATGTTGATATGGAAACCTTTTGTTTTTTTTATGATGCATTTCTGAATTATCTTTAGTAATTTATCTAATCTTTTCCTTCAACCCTACTTTTATTTAATATATATTTTTTAACTTTTATATTTACTCAGTGTATTTTTGAGAGGGGTAATACTATCGCAATAAATGTAATAAATGGTCGTAACATTTAATTTTACACTCACTTATCACTCCTCTCTTATTCGAATCAGAACTGGATATTTTTCTGTTCGTTCTAACCTTTTTTAAATTCACGTACGTGCTTGACGCTTCAGCATACACTTTCTGTGGTGTACACAAATGGCAACTTTAGATCACACATTAGATATAGTATACGTATTCGTATATTTGATGCTGCATGGCACAAATCAAGTAGTGTAAATCCCCCTTACCTTTTTTTGGTTGAAATTGAAGTGAAATAAAAACGTTTTGAGAAACATCGGTTTCTAAGTAAGGTCACAAAATGACGGAAAGAAAAGCCCTCCCTCGAGTATAAAGTGTGCAAGTAAATATAATAATTTGGGGTACGGAATGTTCATCCATTATGACTACATTACCTGCGGTAAATAATGTCTCCATTGGCATTCAAACTACTTAAACGTTTCCGGTCACATGTAACACATAACAAACTATGAATCCAACTGGATGCGGTAACTGAGAATATGCAAATTACGTCGAAGATTTATTGATATAATTTCGTACGTCTTTTGTAACTTATTATTTTCGCCATTTTTTAATACAGGGTAACAAAAATTAAATATTTAGATAATAATATTAATTGTTCAGGGATTTGATTGTTTTTGTAGGGCTTTCTCTATGAACTACGTCTAGGTATATCCACAGTTAATGACTACAGTATTGTATACAGGTTTTAAGAAACGTGCTTGACATACTTTACCAGATGTTCCTGACATGATTTTGCAGTAAATTTTTATTTCTAAAAACATTTTAAAAAATCAGTAGGCATTGGACAGTTAGGGGCGGGGTAAGGGGTTGGTTGGTTACTCGGCTGAGTGCCTAATGACAACATTTGAAAGACTTTTCATTTAATTTTGATGACAAAATATTGAAAAAAAATACTTTATATAAGACACCGGAGACCAAGTTCATATATCTTTTTTACTGCAAATAATGCCAGGTATCACTGGTTAAAATAATTAAAATACGTCCCTTAACATCCTGATATCTTTGTCAAAAATGTATTGTTAAAAGTTTTTATTCACCTCAAAAGTTGCAACCTCAAATCAGAAAACACTCTCAAATTCTACCAGGATTGGTCAAAATGTTTTTATAATATATTATAATGCTTTGATATATTTGATATATTTTTTTTTAATTTTATTTAATTTTCTTACGTATCTACTTTGTGGTTAATAAATATCATTAATCCAAAGATAAATTACTTCATTTAAAACAAAACATCGAATTCTTCACGGTTACTACAAAATAAAAAAAAACAAAACGAATTACTGCTTTTTAGGTACGCGACATACCATTCACATAAAGATATGTCGCGAGCCGTTAAGAGAGTATTACCAGAGAATACCGGAAATTAGTCCTTTTTAAAGCAAATTCTAGGTGTATTGAATTGACTCTTTTTTACAAAAAAACATAAATTGATTTTGAAAGATTGTTATTTTATCTGGTAAACGAAGTTTTAAAATTTTGAAAAACTAAGTTTATTTTTAATAAACTAAAGTTATACCGTTAATCGTTGGCAGATTTGTTCAATTTTTAAACGAAATATTGTACTATACAACACAAATTTCAAATTATATAATCATACAACAAAATAAATCTATACATAATCTCTGTACCCGAGAAGCATACGGATGCGAGTCCAAAATTTGAAGAAATGAGTTTTGATGAAGACGTGTGGTAAATGATCATGTTCATCAGTGGCAGAAAGATTAAAGTCATATTTTGAAGAAATATAGGGTTTTTCAAAGATGTATAAGTATGCAACTACCATTATTCTTAGAAGCAGAAAGACTCTAGTCCATCCTTCTGCTTCTAATCTCTTTGTTTTCTATAAAACTAAACACAATAACCTCATCTATCAACAAACAACAACAGTAATATTTGTAATCATTATACAGGGAGGATAAAAATTAAATAAAACTCCTTCCCAGAACCTCCTTTCTTTCCTTACCCTAAAAGACACTCCACACAGCATCCCTAAAGATGACATAGGGCCCTGAGGGATTTTTTTGCTCGGGGCCTACTGTATGGAGCTAATGTTAAAAAAGATCCACCTTATTTTTAACAAAACTTTAAGTCATAAATGCCAGATTATCCTCTGTCAGATGACGAAGATAATGAAAATACTAACAAATTATACGTATAATAAAAAAAATAATAACAGATTATTCCAGAAAAATGAGAAAATATTTTATTCCAAACTTGACGATAAAAAAAAATATTATTTCTAATAATAATATTCCGTTGCCATCTAAAACAGATATGCACGATTTTTGGACTAAAATTTGGAGTAAAGATATAAAACACAATGAGTCAGGTCCCTGGATAGAAAATGAAGAACTCAATTGTTCAGACATTGAACAAATGAGTTTTTCTGATATATCGGTTGAATTGTTAGCCAAAATTATTAAAAATACTCATAATTGGAAAGCCACAGGTTGCGATTGGATACATAATTTTTGGTACAAACGTCTGACTACGTTACATCCTCTTTTGGCAAAACATCTTTCAAAAATTGTTAGACAAACTCAAAATTTTCCAATTTTTCTAACTAAGGGCATTACTTATATGTTGCCTAAAAGCGAAAATATTAATAATCCCTCTCAGTATAGACCCATTACATGTTTACCGACAATATATAAAATTTTAACCTCTTGCTTGACAGATTTAATATATAATCATTTAGATGAAAAAAATATTTTATCTGAACAACAAAAAGGTTGTCGCAGAAAACATATGGGATGTAAAGAACAATTAGTTATTGATTCTGTAATTCTAAAACAGATTCAAAATAAAAAACGTAATTTACATACTTGCTATATAGATTACCAAAAGGCTTTTGATAGTGTCCCGCACTCGTGGCTTATCAAAGTATTAAATATATATAAAATTAATCCAATCATTATTAGCTTTTTAGAAAATATTATGTCATTTTGGAATACAGATTTATTTATCAATTTAAAGGGTAAGAAAATAGTAGTACCGGGCATTTCAATAAAAAGAGGAATTTTTCAAGGAGACTCGTTGAGTCCTCTTTGGTTTTGCTTAGCATTAAATCCTCTATCCAAAATGTTAATAAAAAGCAAGTTTGGAATAAAAATTAAGGGAAATACAGGAGAGAGTAGTACAATTTCGCATCTATTATATATGGATGATATAAAATTATTTTCAAATTCTGAATCAAATTTAGAGAAAATGATTAAGGTAGTTAAAATTTTTTCAGATGATATTAAAATGACTTTTGGTCTAGATAAATGTAGAACGATCCATATAGAGAAAGGCAAAATTATAGATGGAGATGAGGGTATATTTAGAAATTTCAAAATTAAAAGTATGAAAGGGGATGAGGTTTATAAATACTTAGGATACCCGCAATCGAATAGATTAGATCATACTAGTATTAAAAATGATATTAGGATTAAATTTCAAACTAGGATAAGAAAAATTTTAAAATGCAATCTATCTGCTAAAAATTTAGTAAAGGCAATAAATAGTTGGGCAATACCTCTATTAACGTACTCATTTGGTATAATTAAATGGTCTAATACAGATTTAGATAGCTTAGAACGATTAATTAGAACTACGTTAACAAAGTTTAATTGTCATCATCCAAATTCAGCTATAGAACGAATTAATTTACCTAGAAATTTAGGAGGTAGAGGTATAGTCAAAATAACTTCTTTAAAACAAAATCAGGTAGAAATGTTAAGAAATTTTTTTCATAGAAAAGCTAATAGCTCAGAGCTGCATAAAATAATTTGCAAGGCAGACAGAAATATTTCACCTTTAAATTTATACGACGAGAATGCCAACATTTTTATAAATACCAACCAGGAATTATTAGATTCCTGGTCAAATAAAATTATTCACGCAAAACACTTCAATTATCTCAACCAAACGTATGTTGACAAACTTTCGTCAAACAAATGGTTGAGTATTGGAGAGTTGAGCGCAGAAATAGAAGGTTTTATGCTTGCTATTCAAGATAGAGTAATTAATACCAAAAATTATAGGAAGCATATAATCAAAGATCCAAATCAAATAGATGATTTATGTAGAAAATGTATGGCTTTTCCGGAAACTATAGAACACATTATATCAGGATGTTCTATAATAGCGCCGTCTGAGTATACATTTAGGCACAATCAGGTTTTAAAAATAATTCACCAAAGTTTGGTAATTAAACATAACTTGATTGACTGTCATAATATAGTACCATATTATGAATACGAACCAAATTCATTTTTAGAAAATAATTTCTTTAAAATTTACTATGATAAAACTATACTAACAGACAGACCAATTGGTCATAATAGACCTGATATAGTTTTGCATGACAAAATTAAAAAAATAACTTATATTATTGATGTAGCTATTCCAAATTCCTGTAATATTCAAAAATCTGTTTCTGAAAAAATAAGAAAGTATACAGATTTAGGAAATGAAATTAAAAGAATTTGGCATTCTCAGACTATAAAAATATTACCTTTTGTTATTTCGGCTACTGGCATTATACCTAGCTCTCTTATTAAAAATTTAGGCATATTAGATTTGTCAAAGAATTTGTATATAAAAATGCAAAAATCAGTCATTTTAAATACATGTAGAATTACGAAAGATTTTTTAAATATTTATATTGAGGGATCAGTAGGATTTATCGGTCAAATTAGGAATTCCACAGAGCCGAACCCTCTGATATGAAAATATCTGGAGACGGTGAATTATATTCCCATTTAATAGTTTGGTAGATTAACGTGTTGTTCTTGTATTGTTTTGTATTAATTATACTTATATAATACACTTGCATAACGTGGATTTACTAGATGATCATTTATATGGAAAAGTGTATGAAAGGGTTTAGTTTTTCCTATGGGAAAAACTAAACCCGTTCCTGTAAATCTGGTGAATAAAAATAATAATTATATAAAGAAATAACAGTAAAATGTTTTTTTATTTTACCTGTTATGTACTGTTATTATTTTACTTCGAAATTAAATTTTCAAACATCGATCATTTAATAATTCATCACTTGTCATAACAAAATAGTCTATTTCATTTTGAAGCAGAAGGACTCAAGTCCATAGTGATTTATTTTAAACATTTATTTTTCGTCTTTGCGTGTAAAATATTTCATTTTATTTTCTCAATTTTAAAACAAAACTAATTGATTTATTAATTTTAAAAACATCATCAATCAGCATGAATATCTGCAAAAGTTATGAGACCATAATTACAGAAAAATAATGGTTTTGGCTCTCCTGAACATTTGGCTTTTTGGACTTGCATCCGTACGCTTCTCAGGTACAGATCTAGTCAACACAGTTTTCAGTATTCTAATTTTAATTAAATTAAAATCATTAAGAAATGGTCATCACGTGTTTTGTAACAAAACTACTTACTTACAAGAAGTACACGATATTTAATAATTTATCATCGTGCGTTTTGAGCATTTTTATTGCTTTAATGAATGTAGGTATACATTAAAGCAAGTTTTGAATGACATAAATCGATATTATTTTTTATTTAAAAAATTTGATAGGGGAATCATCAATCTTTCTCATCGTAACTTCTCTGTACAGTTGCAAACATTTTTAAACTTTTGTTCTCAGCCGCTGGTCAATGGCTCCTACAGAGTTAAGAGATTTTAGGGACAAACTGTCACGAATTAGTATATTTTTAACACATATGTGCAAATTTTATTATTGTATGATTGCTTTTACGACGTCAAGGCTAATAGAAGTGTGTATTTGAACAAAAATGTATATAAGTCCTTTATTATGTCTTTTCTCGTTTCTTTCATTCGTCTTTTTCTCCTTACTGTATACTTTTACTTTTATAATATTTGGTTTTGCTTATTATTATGTCTGTTATTTCACTAGTAGCGTCTTCACCTATCAACAACATTAAACATTGATTTACGCATGCTGTGAACATTTTTGATTGGAGTGTTATTTTCTATGCACATCCCTACGGCAATTTCATTATTGTAGATAGATTTTTAACAATCTGTAAATGTTTAAAAAAATAAATAAAATACTAATTTGAACAATCTATTTAGGTATTACGCGCAAGCGCTGATATAAGGCTTTCTTTTTATTTACCTAACAATTTGATTTCCAAAAAAAAATGTTTATCTTACAATAATAATACAATAATAATTGTTTTCCATTATTTGGCCACTGCACTATCACAATGACAAATGGGTCAAGTCTACCCTTGTTTAATGTTATATTGTTATTTACGGTCAATTCATTTTACGTTGTCACTCCAAAGGTGATTTATTTATCCTTACACTAATCCACTGGCGGCCGTTCAGCCAATAAACCTAAATCATTGTTGCCAGGATATTTCGATCATACTGCCAGTCGTACTGTGATATTATGGTTGTGATTGCCATACCAAAATAACCAGCGACTGTATGACGTTGCTGTGTTAGGGCCTTGTGCATTAAATGTTTTATTGAGTTGCTGATAAAATATTTTATGATGAAAAAATTATGTCATACACTTTGAAGTCCATCTTTAAAAATGTATTATTTTTCATATTCAAGACAATATTAACGACTCTCCAACGAAAATTTGAAACAGAAAAATAAGAAAAAAGATTTTGTCGCGTCTACGAATTGAGCCTAAAACCTTAGACTTGCCAGGGATCTGCTCTAATCACTGAGCTTATTCTAACTTATTCTCTGCAGTCATACTTAACCTTCTCATCTTCGACAAAGAACTACCAAAGTTATCTTCATTTTCTTGACGCATTATTTTATTGATTGCTGTATTTTTGTATGGTTGCAAGATTCTTCCTGAAATAAATGCAATCTAGATAGGGACTTGGTATATTTCCTTTTTTTTTAATATGCGACATCTATTGAATTTTCTTTAAGTTTAAGATTTGTCTTCAATAATTAAATGTTACAATTTGGGTTTTACTCTTTATCTATTGGATCGAAGGGCAATTTAAAACTTTTTTCTCAGATTGCGAAAGGAAATTTTTCCGTCCACATGAATAAAATCATTCCGCCGAATATGAATATGGAGACATACAAACTGATTATGGTTCTGTATAGCTAATGAGTTCACCTATCTTTTGTCTATTATACATATTCGTACGATTTATATATTTTTTTTTATAAAATCGTTAAATTTAAAACATTTTAAAGAATCTAGAGAATATTTGCCACATTGTGGCAATAAATCAATCCGACGCTTAGAAAATAGTGCCAAAATGTGGCAAAAGGATTTCGGGTGGTTAAGTTTTTACAAAAAAAAAATATATATATATATTTAAATGTAAATATGTAGAAAGTAGGTATAACAATTCGTAATTTTTATACCCTTTTTGTGAAAAATCCTCTCAAACTAAATAGGCAGTGGTATACGGAGTGGATGGACAGGCACATAACTCTATCACACCCTCCTTGCTACATTTAATTTCTATACACCACATCATGCATAATAATTGACAATCTTGCAAGTTTCAAAAGGCAACTAATTTCAATTATATCTGCGAATAATTAACATTTTTTATTTTTATTATTTTATAACATCTTTTATTCTAAACCTTACGAGTAAATCATATCCTTATTTTTTGTTATATTTGAAGTAACGTACACAAATAATTTAATGCTTTTACCTACTAACTTTTTTAAGCTTTTATACATTAGACCTTGTTGTATTTTAGGTTTTATTTTATTTTAATTAACTCTCTATATATATTATATATTTTGCTAAATTGTATTAGTTTTTTTTTAGGTAAATAAAACTCTTATTATTATATTTTTAATTCTCTGCCATAATACCTATTTCTTATCTGACGAGTAAAGTAAATAATTACTAGTTATACTATTTAATTACTGTTATAATTTGTGTAATGTATAACCTGTAATGCTTAATTACTGTAATCATTACGTAAAAGCCCATTAATGCGTAAATAAATAATAAATAAATATATATATGGTTATAATTGCAAGTCACTCCTTTCAATTGATCGTGTCATGTCTTTCTCCGCATAGTTAGCATATTTCTTAAATAATCGCGTCTGTTAGAGTGTTCTCCTCAATATTAGGTTGACAGAACAATGTATTCGTAAGGAAGGAATTTTTACCCAAATGTTGACATATATTTTTCAACGGTTAAAGAATGAATTATTCTATGGCCCCTAGAGGCGACCTTTTAGGTCGTCTGCCGGGTACTTTTCCCCAAACAAAAATTGGCGGAACGCATTTTTTCATTGCTACTAATAATTAGCCGTCAACTAATTCCTAATCTTTTTTTTCATTGTTTTTATTTCTTGCTAGAGCAATCCCAATGAGTTACAAAACTCATTTTAGGACAGGAGGAACTTACAATTCATAGGTAGGAGGTGGTAGTTACAATTTTACAAAGGTATTTTAATATCATAATATAAGTTTTACATTCAGTATAGCATAAAAATAAAAATAAATCTTATTTGCTGTTAATGCTCAATTCTCATTTGGTTTATGTAAATTATTGGGTAAACAATTTGTTAGAAATAGTAAATCTAGTTTGGTACTTGAAATGAAAAAAAAACGCAAATTAGAACAGAATTTTTTTCTTTAAATTTTCCACACATTTTCTACACGTTTCCCAAATACTGTTTTTTTATTAGCATAATTTGCTGATAAAAAAATATATTATATTTTTACACTGTTGTGGTAAGTAAAATTACAGTGTCTTCCTTGAGACTCTCAAATGTGTTGTAAAACAAATATTTTAAACGAAAAAACTTAGACCTCTCAAAACTCTAGGAGAGCATTTTTCTTAAATATTGTATAATATGCAATTGTTTTATCCATTGAATGTTGCATATCGTATCGTTGATAGTAGAGACAGGCCCTAATCTCAATGTAAATAAGTCCTTTAAGTGGCAGCCGCGCTCCACGGCACGCGCTCAACGCTCAGGAAGTGACACTTACGCGCCACTTGTCCACTGTACTCCGTACTGTTCACTTTTCAGTGTCCAGACTGTCCACTGGCGAGCAATGCGCAATGCTGCATTATGACTGAGAAATGAAAATCAGGGAGGGATGCGAAGCCATTTTCCATAAAATCTCCTGTACAATATCCTTTAAATACGTGGAGAAATTATTTTGTTCTGAGGGTTGCTTCCGTATTAAAATACATACATAATAATTATGGCACCTACCTGATCCAACAAACTAGGACAATGAATGAATCTGTTTCTACTTCAATAAAACAACTGATTTCACCATATATGGCGTTTCTAGAATGCACAATCCGATCCATTGAAATAGATTTATGGAATTAAAGCCAGAGCATTTAGCTGAAGAAGCCGCTGATCAAGTTAAATTTATTACAAAATCCGGCTCGAAGGACCAAATTATAATTTGAACTTGTTTAATATTAACAAAATAATTTTAAAATTATATGTTAATAGGTATAATATTAAGCCGGGTTCACACCTGGTATATAGAATCTTTAAAAAATATAAGCAAGGAATGGCTTTCTATGGTGTAGAGACCCAAAGTTGAATCGACCTAAACTTTGTTTATTATAAACTGACTTTCAGGTAGGAACGCAGCATTAAAAACATTTAAAAAATACGATTAGAATTCTTGATGGCACTCGAAAATGAATTCAAATATATGCTGCATGTTTTTTTCATGAGATGGAAAAAAGAAGAATATGTGTAATGTAATGTGAATACGTTACAAGAGTCCCTACTGCTCCGTCTGAAGCCAGTGAGAGTATGGCATCCACAATTGGGGTATGTTGTGAGGCTGAAGGTAAGTGGGAAGGGGAAGGACATTTGGAAGAGGAAGTTGGGGAAGTCCCTAGGTATTCAGATCTAGTCGCTAAACACGGCTAAAGCAATTATTTAGCAACGTTTCAATTCTGAATAGTGCTCTTACAACAGGGCGATACCAAGAGTATCTTCCACTCTGGAACGTGCCGCAAATAAACTAAATATTATTTTTTAATTAATTAATTGTGAAATAACACAAATTAATCAAATAAAATGTCTTCGCGCACGCCGGGTTCGAACCCGCGATCTTCGGAATGGGAGTCCAAAGCCTTACCCCCGGACTACATCGTTCGTAAGTGTAAGTCTAGGTGTATTGCATTTTAGAAGTTAATTGAAATGACAGTGTACAACAATTTTTGACGCTATTTAAGACTCTCGCAATCAAAAGACATATATGGTTCGTTTTTAGATTTTCACGGCCAAAAGCATTTTCGTTGTTTGTTTTTGGGGTGTTATGCCGTGTTGTGCTACGTCCTTCTTTAGCCGACGTTTCGGACAGCGTTGCAGTGTCCATCATCACATCGACGGATCTGCCGGATCTGCCCTGATGATGGACACTGCAACGCTGTCCGAAACGTCGGCTAAAGAAGGACGTAGCACAACACGGCATAACACCCCAAAAACAAACAACGAAAAAGACATATATGTTTATTTGTGAGGTTCTGTGCTTTGCAGGGCTCCTCCAAAGCTTAAAATTTAAAAACAATTGTGAATATGGACGTCACGTTTGCCTCAATCCAGCCATTTGATTGTCCCCTGAGTAGGGTAGCGCAAATGAACGCGTAGCAAATTGTTGGTCGCTCATTCTCCGTCCAGATAGCTATTACAATGACCACTTCAATTAGTCGGGAATGTGACCAACAATTCCGAAGTTATTCACTGTTTCTGATTGTGATAAAAGCCTTTCACGGACTGAATGTGAATACCGGTTCGCCCGAGACTCTGATTGCTTCAAACCGTTTCCAACTCACTCGAGTAAGGGGCGAGGAATGTCTCGATTGATGAATGAATGGAAAACGAAAGGTTAATTACGTTGCAGTGTGTTAAGCACCTGTGTTTACTGTCCTCATTGAAGTCTCTTAGCAAAGCGTACGCATTTTAGAATAATACGCTACATTTACAACCTTCCTTACGTTACAAATAATCCATAAACGGTATAAAGGTGTGAAATAAATCAATTTAAAAACCTAATGAATCATGCAAGTTCCTAAGTTAAGAGCAATATTTCATTTTTATTGGAATAACTCTGGATATTAACTTAAGTTGGTTTTAATCACTCAAATGCTTTTTGCCACAATATGGCACCATTTCCAAACCCATGGAATGCTTTGCTGCCAAATATGGCAAAAATTCTCTAGATTCTTAAAAAAAGTTTTAAAGTTTTACGATTTTATAATATTTTTTTTACAAATCCTACGAATATAAAATAATCGACAAAAGATTTGCGAATTCAATGGCTATATAGAATTATAATCAGGTTGTATGTGTCTTTATTCAAAATTAGGAGTTATGATTTTTTTAATGTGGGCGGAAAGTTTTCAAAATGATGACTAAAAATATCTTGAGCCATCCGAGAAAAAGTTTCAAATTGCTCTGTCGCTCCAATGGCTAAGTAAGTTTTGATCATAAGTTAGTTTTAAGATTACTACTGAATGACACAGATGCCGAAACCGGTAGCGGATATATAATAATTAAGTAACAAATATAAATGTGAAATAAAACTCCAAGCAAAATGTCTAGAAATTTTTATATTGTTAATGCGTAAGAATTAAAATTTTAAAAATCTTGTTGTAATAGCTTTTTAAGGTTATAATAAAACCGAATGAAAATATGAAAAAGAACAAGCGCCAGAAAAATAAAGAGGTAAGGGTCGCAACTAAATAAAGTACTAGGATGCTAGAGTGCCGAAAATCAAATCGCAATGATTAATTTCTCTCAAATCCATTACATTCCGCATCGAACAATTCAACACAACACAAAAAATCAAAACACCGCCATGTCGTCATCTCATTCCTTACTGCACAAGCGTATCATTACCTCACAGATATTATCTGATGATGATCACAGCATCCGACAGTGCCAGGACCAGTTAAAAACAATTTAAGTACATGATAAAATATGGGGTCAAATTAGACACTACATCTTCTGAGCGGTGCGACTCATAGTAGTATGTGGCAGCATGCTTCGCGTCTGTCTAAATGGCATATTAATGTGCTTATCTTAAAATAGATGCATTGCGTTGGGAAGTTGGGAGATATGAGATTTGAGGCAGGCGTACTTAGATTATGATTTTTTTAAATAGATTTTGCAATCAATATTGTTATTTTCAGTATTTTTATTTTGTTTTTTCTATACATTTCTATAGTCCACATGAAGGATACTCTTTTTTAACTTTTTGATACCAACAGTACATAAATCAAATGATTGGTTATAAATTCATAAAATCTTATTAGACATGTTTCTGTGAAATATCTGTAAAGTGACTCTTCACATGTTGTGTCTGTATGTTGCTTCTGTGAAAGTTTTGTAAAATTTTTCTTTATATGTTGTGTCTGCATATTGGGTTAGATAAGGTTTAATTTTTCAAAAGTACTAATTGGTGATCCCTTAATGAGTTTTGATAACTCATGGGAGTGCAACTTCGTTATATGTTTTATTTAATTTAAAAAAAAAGTATTACCTAAATTTTGAATATTTTTTTAAAAAGTAAGAATTTTTTATGAGGCTGTTCTTAAAATAATGTGAATTTAATCGAGATGAATAATTTTAATATTTATAATACCAAATTCCTGAAAATTACCTCTTAATAAGAAGTGACTAAGGAAACCATATTGTTTATTTTTTTACGGTACGAATACCTTTGAACACTGAACTTTGAAAAAAATAAATTAATTCTTTAATCTGCTGGTTACAATGTTTTGAGAATTAAAATTAAATTAACTTATATCATTAAAGAATAGGGTAACACTAATAATCTAAATAAAAAATAAGAAAATGAATAAGACACAGAAAAATAATAAAATTATTTAACTTTTTCTTCAGTGATATATTGCATTGATAGGAATTAACTTCAAAGGTTATGAGAAGAGAGTTTTTCTTGTAAAAAATAAATTAACTAAATTTACAAATTTTAAAACAAAATGTAAACTAATAACTGTTATAAGAAAATATGCAAAATTATTTTTTGTGAGTTCTTTAGGTGCTATTGAAAATATCTGCTACTTCTGCATATTGCTGTGTATGCATGGTAGGTATAATGGAGGACATGACGAATTGGCATTGATATGATTTTTGCAGTAAAGGACTAACAGAAATAATATGAAATACAATCACTTGCAAAATAATACAAGGCTTTAAATAAGGGATCTGTTATAATTATCGTAAGTATCTGTCGTTTTTGCGGAATTCCATTTTAACTATATTACTTTCAAAAACCATGTTTCGCGTTGACTTGAGGAAAAAGATTTTTTCAAACACTGGAAATAAAAGAGAAAGGATTTAATAAATATATTTTAAAAAAGTAAGACAAACATTCCTCGGGTTAAGAATAACCCAACAACATTTGAAAATCTCCTACTACCACCACACTAAGCGGAAAATGTTGCTTGTACTGGAGGACTTAGTCAGCCGAGGATACGAACACGGAAAGCTTGGGTGGTATATATTTGGTTATAGTAGTTCTCTCCGGGTAAGTAATTTATAAAGTAGATATGTAAATGTCCACATTAAAAAAACACGATTTATGATTAGAATATATATTTATTTACACATATACGGCACAACATGTGCCATTAACATAATTGACATAACATATAAATAGTACAACAACATGAAGAATAACAGTATAAAAGTAGGTAAAATTAAAATATAAGTTTAAAGAGAAAAATATGATATTAAGTATATATATAGAAAATGGTCGTAAATAAAAAAAAAACATTTCTTTTCTTTAAGAAATAAGGTGATTGTGATTATCTATGTCCCAATTAAACCGTTTTTAAGTTAGATCACTCCATCTCTTTTCGATGAGACCGCTTGTTTCATCAAATATCGTTTGTTATCGCTCTCCAATAAAATTTACATTTTTGACTTACGACTTTTTTCTACGGAATTAACGATATATGTTTAATAACTCATCTTTGTTCAGTAAATACTAAAACCTGCTGCCTGGTTGTAGGTACCCTCAATAGCCCGAGTAGTGTGATTTAGCTCTTGTACAAACAAGGCTCTCTTCCCCTGAAGAAATGAACAAACAACAGATCATCAGTCTTTATTCCCGTCTAGACACTTGACCGCAATATACTCAATTTGTAACAGGTACCTCCATAACGCCATAACTCCATAATACTAATAGGAACTCATTCTTGAAGCTCAGACCCGTTGCATTCTAACGATGGGTACTCTGATTCATATGGGAAATAAAAAATAATGATTTTGTTATGTGTACCTATCCCAAATTACAGATATCTCATAATTTCATAAAAGCATAACGAATTTGACCTCTATGAGTGACTTATAGGCATTTTACAGGATACTTTTTTTTACACCGATCCTTATAGAAAGTAAATTGGGACCAATATAAAACAATTTTGCTAACATTATGTTCACACTTAGGATTTCATTCAGCGAGTTGCATTTCAGAAATAATATTTTGGGACGGTGCTAAATCTTCAATAAATGATGAGACCTTGAAAATTATCATAGACCACTCGAACGCATCCGTCGCAATACACCTTCACTACAAACAAATATGATTGTTAAATAAAAATAATTAACTTCGGTTTAATTACTATTTTAAACAAGGTATATATGAAAAGACTAATAAGTCAAAAAAAAAATAATACAATAAGTATAGGCAAACATATAATTAGCGATTAGAGAAGGTTAAATTACTTAATTTTCTTATAATAAAAAGGCATATTTGTTTCGGTCTTTTTCAATAGGTATTCAAATAAATACTGCTAAAATAAATAAACATCTTACATTTCTACATAGACATAAAACTGACGACAGATGATATCGAATAAAGGTCGCCATCTTAAACTGTACGAAAATCAGTACCAAAATAGAACACGTCCTTTTTTCTATTAAGAATCTATCAGAAACTAGACAAAAAGATCATCGATTGGAATGCCTGTAGATATAAATTAGAAAATCCTTCTATACTCCAGCTGATTTCCTGAAACAACTGTTGGGTTGTGCGTTTTTCTCCAGAGTGGAAGATACTTTCAGTATCGCCCTGGTGTAAGACCACCATTCAGAATTGAAACGTTGCTTAATAATGGCTATAGCCGTGTTTAGTGACTAGATCTGAATAGCCAGGTACTTTCCCACCTTCCTCTTCCCCATCTCCTTCCCTTCCCCACTTACCTTCAGCCTCACAACATACTCCAATTGGGGATGCCATAGTCTCACTGGCTCCAGAAGGGAGCAGTTGGGACTCTTGTGAGGTTTCTCTATAAAAAAAAACAAAAAAAAACAAAAAAAATAAAAATTATAATAAAAAAAATAAAAAATAATATAACAAAAAAATAAAAAAAACACCATTTAGCAATATGATATATTTAGACCACTTTTATCTTCCTTTCCGTATATTCATTCCCTGTCCTTCCCTTACTTTCTTGAAAAATTGTCATCGTCGTGTCGAGGGTTGTTTTCGACCTCCTACTTGCGTGATTTTGAAATCTATCCAAGTGATATTGAACAGTAGTTGATAGATGAATTGTGCTACGTTTGCTTGGTGTAGCAATTGATGGGTGCAACAATTGTTATCATGCATCCAAGGGGTTAAGTCCTAGCTCACTGCCGTTGCACTTGATCAGAATGGATGGTCGTGATAAGGCAGTGAAATATGTGCACCGGAGCGTGTCGCCATCGAGTAGATGCACTGAGCTGATAAAGCATCTGAGGAAATTGGTTTAAATTGCTAATCCAAACAACAAACCGGAGGACACCATATTACTGCATCTACAAGGGGCACGTACATTGGACAATGTTGCAATTGGTTAAAGCATGTTTCATGAATACAACATTCCACGTAATCTAAAAATCTTCACTTTTCTACACAATAAGTCCATCACTCTTAGCCAATTCAAAACATGGTTGGAAACGAAAATGGAGGTGGAAATGAAAACGTGCGATGGTTTTATGTCCCAATTTATCAGAGGAAACTCTCGTTTCAAGAAAATAAAAAAACTCTTGATGAATTGGGTTTAGGTACGTTCACTTAATTTCCCTTATATTACGAAGCTATGTACTTTTTATCTCTGTAGCAAATAATTGGTCACCGACTCTTGATCCTTCGACAGTTAATCACCTATCAGCTGATCCCTCGACAGTTCATCCCCTGTCAGCTGATCCCCCGACAGTTTATCCCCTGTCAGCTGATCCCCCGACAGTTCATCCCCTGTCAGCTGATCCCCCGACAGTTCATCCCCTGTCAGCTCATCCCCCGACAGTTCATCCCCTGTCAGCTGATCCCCCGACAGTTCATCCCCTGTCAGCTGATCCCCCGACAGTTCATCCCCTGTCAGCTGATCCCCCGACAGTTCATCCCCTGTCAGCTCATCCCCCGACAGTTCATCCCCTGTCAGCTGATCCCCCGACAGTTCATCCCCTGTCAGCTGATCCCCCGACAGTTCATCCCCTGTCAGCTGATCCCCCGACAGTTCATCCCCTGTCAGCTCATCCCCCGACAGTTCATCCCCTGTCAGCTGATCCCCCGACAGTTCATCCCCTGTCAGCTGATCCCCCGACAGTTCATCCCCTGTCAGCTGATCCCCCGACAGTTCATCCCCTGTCAGCTGATCCCCCGACAGTTCATCCCCTGTCAGCTGAACCCCCGACAGTTAATCCCACGGACAATTATTCAATTATTGTCATCATTTTTATGCTTTAAATTTGTGTTGCTTTTATTTTTATTTCATGTTTGTGCTTTTTTCTATAGAAACTTTATTTATATAATGACTTTATCATGTTTAAGAGGGTATTACCAGAGAATACCAGATATTAGTTCTTTTTAAATCAAATTCTAGATGTATTGACTCTTTTTTACAAAAAAAACATGAATTGGTTTTGAAAGATTGTAATTTTTTCTGGTACACGCAGTTTTAAAATTTTGAAAAACTAAGTGTATTTTTAATATAGTAAGGTTATGCCGTTCGTCGTTGGCAGATTTGTTCAATTTTCAAACGGTAGATTCTAACAACACAAATTTCAAATAATATAATCATACAATAAAATAAATAAATACATAATCTAGTAAACGCAGTTTTCAGAATTTTAATTTTAGTTAAATTAAAATCATTCAAAAATAAATCCGAGAACGTGTTTTGTGACAAAAATACAACAGTTTTTCTATTTATTTATTTGGTCTTACAAACTATATATTTTTTTTACACACTTATTTTGTTTAGACATTATTGAAAAATCATAAATACTGATGATCAAAGAATACTTACAAAAAGTACATTTTTAAAAAGTATATATTGCCCCTGTAACTGCCCCTGTGTACTTTGTAATTTATAATCTTCTCCATGATATATTGGTGTATAACTGTTTTATAGAGAACATGAAAAAATAAATAAATAAATAATAAATAAATAAATAAATATTTAATAATTTATCATGGTGCGTTTTGAGCAATTTTATTGCTTACTTGAATGTAGGTATTAAAGCAAGTTTTGAATTAAATAAATCGATAATAAATTTTTCATTTATATATTTGATACGGGGAATAATCGATCTTTCTCATTAGAACCTCCCAGTACATTTGCAAGCATTTTTAAACATTAGTTCTCAGCCGCTGGTCAATCGCTCTTAAGTTGAACTGCCTTTATGTATGTACGTAAAAGCCCTCTGGGCGTAAAATAAATAAATAAATTACATTTCACGGTAAATATATATATATATATATTTTTTTAATATGTTTAGTTGTAAAAAATATATACATAGGTATTTGCATATAATTAATTATATGTGGGAAAAATTTCATATTCCTAATTTTGTCACTATATATATACATATATATATATATATATATATTTTTTTTTTTTTATATGTACCTACTCCCATCAAAAGCTATACTTGTGGGTATGGGAAGAATGTGTTAGTTATTTAGTTTTTGAATTTACGGATTCGCAAGCCTTTATAAACTCAACATCGTCTATAATAATTTTAAGAAATGAGAAAACTAAGTTTCGTTACAAACGAGCGTAATAAATTATTTTTATAGGTATATGAAAGTTCTTCAGTGGTTGGCAATGTCGAAAACTCTAATAAAATAAACAACTCGCTTCTATTTTCAAAACGAAAAATACTGAATCTCAATAATGAATATAATTAAGTGCTGTGAAAATATTATTTATGGAGGAAAATTTAACGGACTTAAATAAAATGAAATACTACAGACATGAAGCAAAAGACCCGAGAAAACATTTTAGCTGTTGAAAGAATGAGTAGTCGGTGATATTTTCATCGCAGAAATTCATATTTTTAAACTAATTTTTGGATTTGGTCATAACTCTCAATGCAGGAGTTTATTTATTATCATTTTAATCTCGAAATTAATTTGACTTTTTAATAATATGTCGATTTGAAGCAAACGTTCTGATGTTTTTTGCATTATTTTTAAAATACGTCAGGTCCATTTTACCAAAAAACTTACAAAGAAAAATAAGTTAATTTAAAAAAATATTAATGTAAATATTATCTTTCGGCTATGATAAATGGCGTTGTAAAAACATGTATTGATTAAAATCTAATCAAAACTTGCGCAGCCCCGTGAAAAATTACTAGGGGTGGTCTGTATTCTTTACAATCAGTTGCAATTTTAAGACTTAAATTCAAATCAAATTTGAGTTCATAGAACCAGAGTTACACAGGGCGCACAGACATCCGAAATTAGTATTTAATGATTATGGATTTTTTTCCGACAGATTTGAAGTTCTTCATCGAAGTTTCAAAAAATAAAAAAATAGAAATATTACATACTCGTACGTTAGTCACATCATGAGAGACAAAAATTCGAGGTAACCTAATTGTTACGTAATTAAATTCAATTTATTATGTCAAAAACATTACAAAACTATTCATTTTAGAGCGATTTTTAAATACGGAAAATGACATAAATATCAACTCTATTAGTAGTAACAGAGCTTGCCTTTTAAAGGCAGCTTCATTCATTCACCTTCATTCGAATTGATTCTGTTCAACAGCAAGATTACTCTTCCCACCGGCATGATCATTGTCAAGATAGTTCTGCAGTCTGAAAACACATTTTGTCAGTGACGGAGGTTGCCATCGGGAACATGAAAATGAATGCCCACT
Source organism: Limnephilus auricula (assembly GCA_951813805.1). Classification (NCBI taxonomy): domain Eukaryota; kingdom Metazoa; phylum Arthropoda; class Insecta; order Trichoptera; family Limnephilidae; genus Limnephilus; species Limnephilus auricula. The sequence goes on from OX638401.1 coordinate 22,943,383, forward strand.
AGGATAGCTGAATTTTCAAACCATCCAAGAATCAGTCAAAAGAAATATGTAGCAATGTGTAATATTTTCCATTCATTAATATGTTTCCATGTGAGCATATCAGTTCGCTACAAATTACCTTTTCATTGCAACAATACAGGATCAAACGCTGAATTAAATTCCATAACGAATCGCCTGGATATACTTGGTAATAAATATGTTATTAATGATGCTATAGATAAATATTGAAAGAATATCAACATATTTAATTAAGACTGTTTATCAGTGCTTCTTAGTTCAATTTATAATCAAACATACTTGAATGTTTATATTCTTTAAAACACAGCTTACTTCCGGGATTTTTTATTTTTATGTTAAAAAGTAATTTTTGTACTTTCAAATTACTTCTTAAGCACTTTTCAAAATACCTTGTGTATACCCGTGGTGCATTTTTCTTTTCTTTTTTCTACATACTTGTATTTATAATTTCCTACTCTTTGTACTTTTACAATACTTACTTCTTAATTTTTTTTGTCATGTGAACTCTTCAACTCTCATGCAATTTCCTGCTTGTATTTTTCTCTTTTATATTTTTGTACTATAGTTTTTATTAATTATGTAATTCCATTTTTTTTTAAATAATTGTTAATAATAAATAGAATCCCTTCTGACCCATAGATAAAGCCAAGGGTACTAGCCATACTCCCTCATGTTGAGTAATCTCCGAAATTAATATGGCAAGAAAAAACATATACGTCTTTTAAATGTATGTAATGATTGTGTTCCGGGCTACGGACCGCTGGGTGAGAATTGACTGATGATATCCAACATTCAATAGGACAGAGCACTCTGTACACTAGAAAAAGACAGTTCTTTTACATAAGAATAAAATAATAATTTAATTCTCGACCAAAATATAATATAACAATATTCTCGTAAATTTTACGTGTAGATTTGGTTAAAATAAAATAATTTTTCCAGGAATTTTTTTAGAAATGCTTACTTATTCTTAAAAAACCTTTTAAAATATGTAGATATTGTAGATGTTTACACAGAATAAAGACGAACACAAAAAAGCCTTGTGGACGTGCTTTTTGATGCAAATATTTGAGCAATCAAGGCATACATTTCCAATACAAAATTGTGTTCACAAAATTGGGATGGAGATCTACGATGGCAGGTGAATGAGGATGAGGCAGAGGGATGAGCTATTGAGCTACATGAAATATTTTTTTCCGATCAAACTTGTATAGAAGGTACTTCTGTTTTCATCTTTATTCTGTGGTTGTTTTTGATAAAAATAGTCTCTTGAGGGTAAACACAATTAGTTTATAGGTACTACAAATTTTCTGGAATTATTTTTTTGTTTTTATCAGATTTCTCTTACGTCTATTTGTGTTTGTCACTTCGCGGAACACAAGTCATTGATATAAGTATTCTAGTGGGTATCGTAAATTAGCCTGAATTATATTTAAATATTTTATCAAATAACCCTATTTTACAATAATTCTTGTACGATAAGTTCGTATTTTAGGATATAAATTTTTATTTATTTTGGTTTTAAGTCAGGGTTGGTTATGGGTCAGTGGTTGAGTGGGCATCGCGTTTGGGTCTCACCCAGGCGTTCCGTGTTCGATTCCTCGGCTGGTCAAGTCCTCCATCGCAACATCTTCCGCTTAGTGTGGTGGTAGTAGGAGATTTTCAAATATTGTTGGGTTATTCGTAACTTGGGAATGTTTGTCTTTCTTTTTTAAAGAAAAAAAATGTATACCAAATCTATATTCAGTATACCCAAATAAATAATAAACACCCATAAAATAAATTTGTGCACTCTATTCATCGATTTACAAAAATATATTTAATTTCGCCAATGCTAATAAACTTCACAGAATATTCGCATTTTATGATCAAATTAATGTCTTTATCATAAGAGCACTTACAATGTTTCTGTAGATATAAATATTAAGTTTTATTGAATCGTAACCAATTATTATTATGTGCAAGAGGAGTCAAACTGTGAAAATTGCGAATTAAAACTTTTATGAAACAACTGGAAAATTTTACGACGCAATAATTCATCTTTATTTAATTCGTTTTTGAAAGCTGTTAATAGGGGTTAATTACAGCAAACGAGTCATACATTAAAAAATCATTTACATTCCTCGATCGTGGAAATGGATATTGCTAAAATCAATGAGCACAGAGATAATGTTCCATTTCTTGAAAATCATTGGTTGATACAACTAAACAAAAAACAATGAAATAAAATTCTACGACAAAACTGGTTTAATCTATACAATACTTTCTACAATAATTACTTTCTTAATTGTTAATTGCATTGATTGGTTTTTAATATGACAAATTTCAAGCAACCTATAAACTGTCACGTTTCGATCATTTATTATTCTGAGCTGTGTTTAATCATACTTACTATCGATGAAAGGAATAAAAAAAATAATTTAAAAGTTGTTCCATAGAATTCGCTAAAAATCCTCTATCCAAAATCTAGTTCCTCTCAGCACAGGTTCTCGAAATGAGTACGACCAAGAAAATATTCCACTTTTCTTTAATATTCATATTTCATAGTCAATTTCTAAATTTTAAAATGAGCAATCATGTTGAACTACAATACTGTTTCAAATGATATGGCTATGCCTAAATTGGCAGATGGAAGGATTTTCACTGACTTGTTATTTCTATATAAAATATTAAATGAGACATCGTATAAAATGATTGGTTTTGTTCTTCGTATAAGTAAAGTTTTCAGTAACCCGCGGACAACAATAATGCTATATTTTGCATTAGTCAGAAGTACACTGGAATATGCATCGCCAATATGGAACCCACAGTACAAAATATACGTAGATAGCATAGAACCTATTCAACACAAATTTATAAAATATCTTACCTTCAAATTCAACGATAACTTTGAATTTACATTTCAAACTTTGATCTAGCTGATTTAACATTTTTACACAGAATTTTAAATAACAAAATCGACTGTACTGAACTTCTATCCTTAATTAATTTTAATAATATATAATATCCTTAATTTATTTTACCTGTAAGACATGCACGCCATCAAGCACTATTATACACTTAATTACAAAACAAACGCAGCAATTAATTCGCCAATTAACCGTGCTCTTCGTACATTCAATAATGTTTGCCTTAACTCTGACATTGCCATTTTCTCGGATTCAGTGCCCAAATTTAAAAGGAGCATCATGTCAATGATATAAACTGTTTAAGGAGCATACATATCTCTTCACAGATCACCACTTCTCACACATAAACACACTTACACGTGTGGTAGTTACTAATTATACATTCCACTCAAGACATTACAAAGAAACATATCAAAGGTACCCACCATGAAATATTTTTTTAATATCTGTAAACTGTCTCATCACACTGTAACCAATGGGCTCTTTGTTTCTATAAAATAAAATAAATAAATAAATAAAAGTATAGATGTTAGTCCAGAATGAATAGTAATACTAGAATTCGGGATTCATTTCAGTACAGAAATTTTGGTATGTATTAACTACCACATGTATTCCATTTTGCCCAGAATGCTATTGGAGAGAAATAATTATTCCAATTAATCACTAAACAAATACAATGTATTATGTTATGCACAACAAATACTGTATAATTTTTACTAGCTGATGTAAAAGCTCCTAAAAAGGGAAATAAAAACATATTCTAAAAATGTTAACACAGAAATTACATAAAAAAAAAAAAATTAAAGTTACTAAATTTACAAAAGCATTATTAATAATGATTGCCAATAGACCAAATCGCTATACAGTGTGATTTATTGCGAATAGGAAGATAATGAGTGCTTTAGATTCTGCCGATACAACCTTATTAGAAATCAAATCGTATTTCGCCAAATTAAGGCCTGCCCGCATTTCTCCGAAATCGCTTTCTGATAGCGACACGAAAAGTCTGGGACATATTGGATGAATAAAGATTAAAAATTAAGTATATCCCAGTTTGCGTCTCGTTAAATAAAAGTGTGCAACTGTTAGCCAAGGAATTAGTGGCCGACCGCAGCCATAAATAATGCCCGGGCGCAGTTAATATGGTTACTGGTTCATATGGGACTGTGGTCATCTTTTTATAATTCAACACCAACTGTGAGCGGCATCTGAGGAATTCGAGGTGAAGATGCCTGCGCGCGCGGAGATGTTCAGATTCTCACTATATCAAAAGACAAATTAATACTGGTATAAAAAATATTTGGATAATCATAAAATAACTCACCCAAAATTTTAACACAAGAAATTTTTAGTAGACCGTCAATCTTTCTGCAAACATATATGTAAATGCAATTATTATTTTATATGGCAAAGTTTGTACACGATTTAAGTTTAAAGCGTACATTACAAGAATAATGCCAGTTTCTCACTAGGATTTGTTGTGCTAATGAGGTCTGTAGTTTTTATATTTTTGTATTTAATTTCTAGTTGTCTTTACTATGTCTTTAATTTCTAGTTGTCTGTATAATGTTAAGTCTTTGCAAGTTAATTGTCACTCTGTTCTCCCTGCTATTTTTTTTTATACTTTACTTATAAATACATTCATTTCTGCTATCGTTTTGTTTAATTGGTAGAGCATTATGAAGTTTCGTAACATTTGAAAAATATATTATTTTTATTGAAAAGAGACTACCTATTTAAACCCCCAAAGCAATAAAATAAAATATCTTTATTCCACTTTTATTTATCTCCGATCGGACCGGTTTCAGACAATCATCTCATCTTCCGATTGCTTGAAACTATGGTATTTTATTGACTAACATTGTTATCTATTTAAAATATTATGTTACAATATAGACCGTTATATTTTATTGTGGTCTCCCCGTAATATAAAAATATGCTATGTTCTCGGAGGAAAAATAAATTCGAATAAAGTTTTAAAAAATACGATACGATACGAGTGTACCCCCCAACCAGGAGCACTCCTATCCCGGTGAGACCTGTATATCAGGGGGCACTGGTTTGGAACTGGGGACTAGGATAGAAAGGAATTTAATCGACCGGTATACATGGCAACCTAATGAGCCAATATTGGAATTTAGGATTGGGAGGAATAAAGGAATGGATTGAGCGGTATGATTTTTTTTCTTTCTTCGCGCCTTCCTTCTTCTTACCTCTTCTCGGCTCGTTTTAGATTTTCTTATCAATTTTCTTGGCTGTTCTTGCTTCTGCTTGGATCTTCTCGTCTTTTCTTGGTTCTTCTTATCTCTTGTCTGTTATTGCTTCTTCTTAGATCTTTTCGTCTCTTCTTGGCGCTTCTTGACAATTCTTGGCTCCTCTTGTCCCTTCTTGCCTCTTCTTGATTCTTCTCATCTCTTCTGGGTTCTACTTGGATTTTCTTGCTATTTATTTTCTCTTATTAAGTGGAATAATTTTTTTTTAAAGGTTTGTCATTATTTATTAATAAGATGCAGTTCCACAACGTATTAGCAGTAGAAAAATCCTATTGTCCGGAGCCAGTGAATATTTGAAATCTTGAATACATTGTGGTATATTGTGATATTGAAAGGTTTTGGGAAGAGAAAGGAGATGAGAAACAGGAAGGTTAGAATGTGCCGTGCTATTCGAATCTACTCACTAAACACGGCTAAGTCATTTCTATTGCTATTTCATGTGGTGCTATTTCACCAGAAATATGCTAGAAAATAGGCTGTTGAAAAAATATTATTATTTTTTTTTATTTATGATTTTTCTCAAGTATAATCTTGAACTTCCTTCAAACGCATTTGTTGAAAAATACATATAGCATAATATTAAATTTAACCTCTTATATTAAATTAAGATATAATTTCGTCGTGCTGTCCTCATAACGAGTATGGAAATTTTAATTATTGTAATAATATATGCGTATTTAAGTTTTTTCATTTTGGAATGATGTCAATTCTGCCTTTTTGATTCAAGTCTGCATGTATTTCAGTATTCAATAATATATGAGCGCGCGGGGTATTGTTTTTAATTTTTTGTAGTGATTAACCCATATTAAAATCGGACATGCTGTGAACCTTACCTTTTTTCTTCAACCTTATAATCTTGTTTTAATTTTATACGTGGTAACAGGGTGGACGAGAATCTTCTGTACCTACGCCATATTGTGGTATCTATTGTTTTTAGCTTTTACTATATTATTTCAAAACAATTTTCATAATTCCAGTTCATCAAATTCTGCTACCAGTTTTGAACAAATAACTCAGGTACGGGGCATACGTCATTCCTATGTCTACCTACTTTAAATTGTCGGGAAAACAAGCTTATGTGCCCAAGCGGTTAACAAAAATGTTATCAAAATACTTTTATTTTTCTTTTTTATATAGACAAGAAGTCCCAACTGCTCCCGTCTGGAGCCAGTGAGGCTATGGCATCCCCAATTGGGGTATGTTATGAGGCTGAAGGTAAGTGAGGAAGGGATGAAGACGAGGAAGGGGAAGGTGGGGGAGGTAGAGGTATGTAACTGGCTATTCAGATCTAGTCACTAAACACGGCTAAAGCTATTTCAAGCAACGTTTCAATTCTGAATGGTGATCTTACACCAGGGCGATACTAAGAGTATCTTCCACTCTGGAACGTGCCGCAAATATACTATATATGTTTTTTAAATAATGAATTGTGAAATAACACAAATCAATTAAATAAAATTAATTTGCGCACGCCGGGTTCGAACCCGCGACCTTCGGAATGGGAGTCCAACGCCCTACCGTTGGACTACGCCGGTTGTCGTGTATAACTAATGAAAATCCAGTCGTTTCTTATTTGTTTAAATATAAATTTATCTTTCAAAGCTCCATGGCTTACGATGGTTTTAACATTACGATCTAAAGTGGGTTTCGTTTTAGGAACATTTGGTTTGCATGAGTTTTAATAATTAATCATTTTAATATTTACTCATTCGGTACTCGACTAACTAACTAACTAACTTACTAACCATCATGCCGTTTCCCCGTAAGGGTTGGCAGAGAGGACGGACCGCCAAACAACTCGGTCTTGGTACACACTCCTTTCTTCATTCACATTCATACATTTTCTCATACATGGTCTTCTATTATTGCTTTTCCTGACATGGCCCGACTCAAGTATCTGGTTCACTTGATCGTGCCATGTCTTCCTAGGGCGTCCACAACTTCTTCTTCCATTCACTTTTGCTCAAATATCCTCCTCACACTCCTTTCTTCATTCATTCGCTCTACAAGCCCAAACCATCTGAGGGTCCCTTTCTTAATATATAAATTACGCTTACACCATCTTTGCATTCGTTGTGGTTTTACCACACATACGCCTCAGGGATCTCATCTCTACAGCATTTAGTCTACTTTAATCCTTCCTCTGCCAGTTCCATGCTTCACTACCATACGTCAAGGTAGGTACCAACACTCCATTGAGGACTGCTAGCTTCGCTTCTTTGGACAGCTTTTTGTTGCCGTCAAACGGACGCTACTTGACGGATACACCAATACTAAACGCCCAAAACCACATTAATTTAACTAATTGTAGGCCCTAAAAGAATTAAGGTGCGCAACAAGGCATCAATTCTACATTCTACATACATATTTAATTCTGCCCTAATGACGTTGGCTAAAGAAGGAAGAAGCGCAACACAGCATAATACTAAGGTTAACTATTATGCCATGATACTTATATCAACGACTGCGATATTACTTCCGGATCTTAGCGGCGAACGCGTCTACCCACTAACTGCGTGGCAGGCCGGATCGGGAGAGGCTGGTTGAGGGAGACATTTTGATCTATCCAGCAGAACTCTCTCTGAACATCGCCTTGCACCACAGTAAGAGGGTCACTCCTGGACACACTGACCTCCAGATTTCTAACCACCCCTCATACCAATTACAATTACATATAAATTACTTAATTGAAATCTGGGGAAATGCGTATGAAACATACATTAATGAATTACAGATAATTCAAAATAAACTAATCAAAAAACTATTTCATGTTCGTAATAAGCATTAACTTTGTGGCTCGCCATAATTTACAATAAAATATATAAATTTGTTTTAGACCACTTTAATTTTAATTACACTCTACCGGTTTCGGGAGAACCCTTCCTTCGTCAGGAGAATATTAAAACTTTTTTAATATTCTCCTGACGAAGGAAGGGTTCTTCCGAAACCGGTAGAGTGTAATTAAAATTAAAGTGGTCTAAAACAAATTTATATATTTTATTGTAAAAAACTATTTCACTACAAATCCAAAACATCCACAAAAAAAACTATATTTGGAAACCAAACTGTTAACATTAAGAAAACTATACGAATACAATATATGTCTTCTTATATACAAAATAAATAATAAACTCATTCATACAAACACAGAATTCATTAAAACGTCCCAAGTACACAAACATTTTACACGACAACACGATAACATACATTTAAACACTATTCATACTAACTACGGTAAACAATCCATTGGTTATCAGGGGGGCAATTTATATGTAATTGCTTTCCAGTTGATATTAAAAACGAAAAAAGTGTCTGTAAATTTTAAAAAAATTATTCATTTTTATTTACAAAAAACAATGTAGTGAAAATGAATAATATTGAAAGTGAATGAATAGTATTGTAATATATTGTATGATAATATGTTGTATGATAATATAATGTTATGCAAATTCTGGTTAAGTAAGTGAAAATGTTATTTTCTTTTTTTCTGGAATAAAAAACAAACTTTAAAAAACTTTAAATTTCCTTCCGAGAACTTCATTTTCTAAAAAGACCCTCCATACGGCATTCTCAAAGATGATAAAGGATCTGAGGAGAATTATTTTCTTCAGGGCCTACTGTGTGAAGCTAATGTAAAATGTTAAAATCAGTAAATAATCCAATATTAAGAGCCATTGACCAGCGGCTAAGAATAAAAGTTAAAAAAATCTTGCAACTCTACAGGAAGGTTCCAATGAGAAGGTTGGATTATTCCCCGTATAATTTTTTTTAAATTATAAAATTAATATCGATTTATTTCATTAAAAACTTGCTTTAGTATATACACCCACATTCAAGTAAGCAATAAAAATGCTCAAAACAATATCGTGTACTTCTTGTAAGTATTTTTTGATCAAAAGTATTTATGATTTTTCAATAATGTCTAAGTAAATCTGTAAAAAAAATCTGAAATATTTTACTTTGTAAGACCTTAAATAAATAGAAAAACTAAGGTATTTTCGTCACAAAACAGGTTCTCGGATTTATTTTTTAATGATTTTAATTTTACTAAATATAAATTTCTGAATAATGTGTTTACTAGATTATTTATCGATTTATTTATGGTTTGAAATTTGTATTGTACAATACAACATGTAATTTGAAAACTTAACAAATCGGTATAACCTTAGTATATTAAAAATAAAGGTAGTTTTTCAAAAATTTTAAAATTTAAATTTATGTTTTTTTTTTTTTTGTAAAAAAGAGTCAATACGTCTAGAATTTGAATTAAATAGGTCTAATTTCCGGTATTCTCTGGTAAAACCCTTCATATTACTTCTTCTTCGCGTGCCCTATCAGGTCCCTCCGACGTTTGCGACCATTCATATAAATATGACTCTATCTTGCGCTGCCCGGATTAGCTCCTCCACACTTCTAACACTGGTCCACTTTCGGACATTTCGCAGTCAAGACATTTATCTCCTAATAGGCCCTCGGCGACCCTCTGTCTTGCCTTACATACACAAATACTTATCCTTGAGGTACATACACAAATCGGTAGGTTAATGCAATGGTTTCGTATTGTTTTGAGAACGCTCTGGCTCTTTTTAGCAGCATTGCAACTCGCCCTGTCTTCGTGCTGTTTAACCAACAGATTGTGAAAACCGTATCAGCATTATGCCCCTATTATTTATGGCTCTCGGTTGCGATTTACGACCGCCCCCCATATGAATCTTCACGCCTTAATTCGCTCGGTGGGGCGTCCTGGCACGGGAGGTATTCTAACATGGGCAATGCGAACTGGGCATGCGCGCCGGACCGTTTGGTGGATGGGCAAAACAAACAGGGCCGAGGGAATTAGCACCCAAATAATATTGACTAATCTAATTTCTTAAATATTCGCAAATTCACTTTGTAGCGTCATTTTACAATAAAAAATTAAAAAATCACTTTGTCTACACCACTTATTCAATCAAATTAGCAACAAATTTTCAAACCAATGGTAAATTGGTATTAACGGATAACAAACACCCCTGCCATAGCCGACCCTAATTGGTTCGCTACGTTTGGTGCCTTAGCAGGAGATCCGGGTTTTCGAGGTGAGGTTTGTCTAGGATAACACACATTACGTGGCGGACTGGATCGGAAAAGATTTTTTGAGGGAGACTTATCCTAGACCTCTCCACACGGAGAAATTTTTTTTTCGAAAAAACGATCATTTTAATAGTAAAAACGGTTAAAAACGGGACTGAAGTTCCTACGAACAAATTAACAGTGTTTCGATGTTTTTTGACGGGAAAATGTAAGAATAATTTGTTGCTATACGTACGAAATTACGTATACCAACAAATTATTCTTACATGTTCCCGCCAATAAACATTAAAATCTTGTTAATTTCTTCGTAAGAACTTCAGTCCCTTTTTAACCGTTTTTACTATTAAAATGATAGTTTTTTCGAATAACATTTTTCTCCATGCAGCCGGACTCTCTCGACCCATCGCCTTGCACGACAGTGCGGAGCGGATGGATTCATACGACACAATGACTACTCCTAGACACATTGTCCCTAGATTCCTACACAGCCCTCAAACCTTTTTCTTTCCAAAACTTCATGTCCTTCCTTTCCCTTAAAAGACCCTCAATGCATTATCCCCAAAGATAAGGGATTTTTTATCTTCAGGGCATTATCAGTAGAGCTTATTTAAAAAACCATATGATTTTTTGTGTACTGTATACGACGGAAGCACAACGAAAAATAAATTTTGACCTTGGATCTGTTATATTGATATTGATTATTCTTTGTTGAAAAATTAGACATATGGAATGAAAATTGGCATACACTTATAAAAACGTAAAAATTTTGCAGATTTTTGACAAAGATCCGGGTGTAGGTCGAAAACTTTTTTTTTCATTAGCATTCTAATGTACAACTTACCAAAAATGATTGATTGATATTGATATTGACATTGATAGCTAAACATCTTAAAATTATGTAGACTAAAAGAAAGAATTTCGTGTTTGAGAATTAAATCTTCAATTAAAAGTGAAAATGGTCCTTTCTTTGGAAATGACACACCTCTACTGTGTGACACACACAAAACATATCAATCTCTTCGGTGGTTTGGAGTACCTATATTAATGAAAGAAAAAAACAATAAAGTGGTGACTAACGCGAAATCTTCTAATCAAAAATGCCATAGTTCATATCTATCCAGGACTTATAACACTATTATTAAATAACCACTAAACCATCCGCCATAAACTCACCTTTGCATCTATTTATGTCCCTGTGAAATGCATTTGAATAATAATTTCAATTAAATGGCTGCGTTATTAACAGCGGCCCTAGCCATGGGAATAAGTGTACTAACGCGAGGCAATACAGCGACGACAGCCGTTAGAGCAGTTTATGCCACAAAAGCCAAACGGAATGGAAAAGGTCACTCAAATTATTACGTCCATTCGCAACAGTCCCGGCATTCCACAAGGTTCTGAATTAGGTATAGGAAATTATAATGTTTATTATTCGTAGTTTATAGCTACGAAATTATGTGTAATATTGTAGCGTTCGGCATAATTTTAGCTTTTATTTACACTAAAAGAAATGTTAATTACTAGACATCCAGTTTCGTGCACTTATATACAAGGTTACGGTCAGGGGGTAAACTAGTTGAACTACGGAAAATGATTCTTCATCATTCCCATTTTTTTCGGTTACAAAACTCTAAATGATCGACCTTTTTTTGGCGGAACCTTAACTCAAATAAACAAAGTTAATTAGAAATTTAAAGGTAAGGAGAAATATTGATCGATGTCCGTGAAAATTAGTTTTGAGGTATTCAAATATAACTTTCTATCTCGTTTGTCAAAATGTTTATAGTATTCAAAATTAAATGGAAATTTTATTGTTTTTATTTTTAACTTAAAGAGTTAAACCTCAAATTATAATATTTTAATTAATGAAGATAGGTAATATTAGCGAAAGTCAATCAACAGTTCAAGATGTACCTATACGTATCTTTTTCTGATTTTCGATTGACTTTCGCTAATATTATCTTCATTAATGAAATTTAATTATTACTTTTAAATAAAAAAATTTCAAAAATAATATATAAGCATAAATAAAAAGCTTAAGATTTTTTTCCTGTAATTGATTAGGGGAGTAATAAAAAAACATCGCAGGTGAAAATTTTTCCAGGTTGGAGGGAAAACCAATACTCCAGTCAGGATCCCAACAATATTTAGACGGAAATCTTTTAGTATTTTTTTAAAGGGAAATATTTTAGTATGGTTTGAAACAGAAACCTTTACAAGATATCAGCTAAATCGGCTAGTAACAAAGTTAACAAATACGTCGGATTCCCCCCCAGGCGTTATAATACTGCATAAACTATATTTTCGAGTCCTGTGTCTCTTCACATCGTGACATTTATGCCCTCTATGCCTTACTGTTTTTCCATTTAGGGTAATGACTTACAGTTTTATTAATACATTTTTATTAAACTCACTGTTTGCTTTAGTGTCACCCTTGACTTGAATTAAAAAATATTTATTTTGAGAATATAATTTTTTCATCGTTTAATAAAATGATGAAAATTTTACATAGTCTTAAAAATAGGTTACTTAATTGGATATGCAAAATTCCCACGCTCTATCTCGCGGAACCCCTGTCACGCTTCCCCCTAAAATACGTTCCGCGGAACACATTTTAGGAACCGCTGATATAGATTATTGTGCAAGAAAAATATAAATAAATTTTCCGAATTTTGAACTTTTTAAGGTAGATTCTAGTTAAAACGTCGAATTGCTTGCACGGTAAAAAATATATTCTTCTGTGGAAAAATACTTCTTTATCGAAAAAAATGGAATTTAGAATTCGGTTATTTATATTCTTTACGCATATATTTCAGGCATTTATAAAGCCTTTACATATCACTCAAAAGCACATTATTAAAGATATATATATTATAGAAATAAAACATTCTCAACCGAGTTACAAAGAGATTAAAATATTTTATTACGTAAATTATTTATACTTCAAACTATAAAAGATGTGTTTAAAAAATAATTTTTTTTAAAAAAATTAAAAAAGAATTAGCAAAGGGACTAATAATTTGTTTTAGACCCCACCAAACCAATATCAAATTAATGCAAACCCGTAGTGGTTTAATTGGTCCTCGTATTTTAACCTTCTACCAAAACAAATTCAAATTACTAATATAATATATCTTTAAATGCAGAGGTTGAATTTTTTTTCATACAAACTCTAAATTGGCCTCTATCCTTCACTTTTAAATTCAATTCTACTGTAACTTCAAGTTTAACTTCATTTACTTTCTTGAAACTATAACAAAAAATCTACAAACCTTTCTACTAAAATATTTTACTGCACTCTAATATTTTCTTGATTATAATATTGCATTAAAATTTACATTTATACGTGTACTTGTTGACGTAATAATTTTTTTTTTATACATATTACCCACATACAGTCAGTACGTTACCCATTTTTATCTTATCTTTATATATAATTACTTTTTAAATATATATATATAAATTTTACATCGACGTGTCTCATAATTGCATCTTATTGTATTTAGAAATAATGTAAAAAGTATATTTGAAATGTACATAGAAATAATGAATTCTTTTTAAATCAGCCCATTTCATTCATATCCAACCCATCTGCAATGCATTAAATAATATCAGACCTTTGTAAACATTGCCATTTCATACTATTCTAAGTGTTAGGTATACAGCAAACCATCATAATGAATAGATATTACGGTTGTGCCTTGCTTTGGCGTTCGAGTCATTATAAGTACCCCGCTGTTGCAGGAGATATCATAAAGACTGAACTTGATCTCTCATCCCTCAGAAAACCATTAAACTGATCGTCTTCACATTTATTATTGTATAAATAAGAATCTGATTATCGAATGCAAGTCTACCAATGCTAACTTTTAAAAAATTAAGTCGCAAACCCACATGTCCTGTACCTATTGATTAAAAAATTATGTATTTCTACGGCGATAAAAAATAGATTTTTACGTCTTGATTATAATATAATAATTTTTATTACTTATGTTGCGAAATGTAACTTCCTTGGCAGAGCTGCAAATTCCTTGGTGTTTGTAATATTGTTTTGTGAGTAATATTATTTCTGTATTGTATTATGGAGTGCTAGGATTAAATTCGTACGTTTTTGTCTTAAAAACGGTCGGAAAAGGAATAGATCTGATCACCAAACTTAGCATAACCCACTTCAGGCTAACGTTTAATTTCTGAATTTTGAATTTTACCAGTGCGATATAAATCAAGTACATGTATTTTAAAAAAACGCTGCGTACATAAAAGATTTATTTTTGTTTTTTATTATAATTTCTTGCTGCAGAGCAATCTGTACGAGTTATAAAACTCAATTTAGGAAGGGAGGAAATTATTTATTTATAAATGTATTTTGTTAAATCAAAAATATAACCTAAATATATCTAGCAGTCCACAATGGAGTGCTGGTACCTACCCTGATGTATTGCAGTGAAGCATGGATCTGGCAGAGAAAGGATGAAAGTAGACTGAATGCTATAGAATTGAGATCCCTGAGGCGTATGTGTGGTTAAACCATGCATGATCGTGTGAGGAATGTGGAGATCCGAAAATAATGCAAGGCCCATGTGAGCGTAATAAGTAAGATTAAGAAAGGGACGCTTAGATGGTTTGGACATGTAGAGCGAATGAATGAAGAAAGGAGTGTCAAAATAATATATGGTCATAATAATAAGTCTAGGGCGCCCGAGGAAGACATGGCACGATCAAGTGAATCAGATACTTGATTCGGGCCATGTCAAGAGAATGTATGAATGTGAATGAGGCGAGAAGTGTATGCCAAGGCCAAGTTTTCTGGCGGTCCGTCCTCTCTACCTACCCTTGCGGGAAAACGGCGTGATGGTTAGTTAGTTAAAAATATAAGTTTCACATACAAAAGTAAAAAAGAGTGGTTACACAACCAAAAGAGAACACAATAAAGAAACAAAATGTGATGCAAATATATTATTATAAGCACTCTCCCAAGGTAGAAATTTATCGAAAGGTGCTTGTCCATGTCCAGTAACACGAAGGAAAAAATATACGGGGAAAAGAAAAGGAGAGGAAAAAACAAAGAAGACAAAACAAAACATAAGTATGCAAATTAATTAGCTCTTATTTAATCCATCCCTTCTTTCTTTCACGCATATATAAATCTGAACATAGAGCACAAACCCATAAATCAAATCTTTAATTATTAATTATAACAGTTGACAGATCTGTTTATGCCAACTGCTGTGGGAAATTAGTTAGCAGAACCGAAGATAATCGACAATTCGCTATCCGTGTCCGTGGCATTTGTCCACGGGGATTATTTACTAAGCGAACATTAATCCGTGTTAATAATTACTATTAAGTATGCCCTTATGTTTCTAATAAATTATTAAGTAGGTACGTTTAACTGCTTGCGAAAATCTGCAATTTATACTCCTAATGGACACTCCTTGAGCTACGTATTATAAAGTTCACAGCGTACAAGATATTGATCTTTGAAAACGGGATATTTATAATAATATAGAACAGCATCTTATTTTTTTTTAATAATAAACCAGAAATCTGTCTTAAGCCGTAAAAAAATTGAACCATGCTCTCGTCGTTTTCAATTTCCAAAGTTATAAATACAGAGTGTCCGGGGGCAACCTGCACTCACTTTGGGAGGTGATTCTACACGATGGCAGAAGTAAAAAGTTGAATAACTTTTAGAAATTCAATTGTTTTTTTTCCATAAAAAACATTATTTTCCACAGAGGTATATTATTTTTCCGTGCAAAGACTTTTTTAGCCGAAAACTACCTTAAATGGTTGGAATTTCGAAAAAAAAATCATTTTTTTACTTGTGCTACCACGTAGAATTTACCTTCCGAAGTTTGTGCACTTTAACTACAAAACTACGATTAACATAAAATTGAAAACTTTTAGAGGCAAAAAAATTTCTGCATTATTTAAATAATGATGTTGTATTTAAACGTGATTAATTTTTGGGATATTAAGCCTTGTTGCGCTGCCTCCTTCTTTAGTCAACGTTTAAATATTATCTACACATCTGCCCTAATTATGGGCACTGTAACGCCGTCCGAAACGTTGGCTAACGAAGGAGGTAGTGCAACACGGTGTAATACCCCAAAATAATTCACGTTTATACTTTTGGCGTGAAAATTTCAAATCATATATTAAATCTTGTTTATGCTCATAGAAATGAATCACATTTTAAAGGCAGTAAATTACAACATCTTTGATAAAATATTTTAAAATAGACGGGAATATAAATCATGGCACTCCCCTTCACCATAATAATAAGGGGTCATACATTAATTACGTGAGCAAAAATTAGGGGGGGTCCACTAAAATCTCACCTAATCTCATTCTGGGGGGAAGGGGGGGGGGGGGGGGGTAGGGTTAATAAAAATCTTACGTGAACTTTAAAATAGTAGGTATATATACATTATTTTATTATAGTATATTTATTATTAAGTTTATATAGTATATTTATTACAGTATATTTTATTACAGAGATAATAAAATTTTAAAAATAATTGTTTCATTTCTTTTGGAGTGTCCCATTTTGCCTGCTGAAAAAATGGGTATTATGAAAAAGATTTATTTCGAAAGTAAGAAAAAAATCTCACGTGAGGGGGGAGGGGTTCCATTTAATCTCGCCAAGGGGGGTAGGGGTCTAAAATTTAAAAAAACTGCTCAAGGGGGGGAGGGGTAAACTGCTCACGTAATTAATGAATGTCCCATATTATGTTTTTTGGGCATTAACTGTGTAACAATTTCTAAACATTTTGTTTTTGAAGAGTTTTATTTCAGATGTACATTCGTTACTTCATTTTTATTTTAATGAAAAGACAAAATAAGTTTGTTTACATCACTTTTATTAATACACAATCTACATGTTTCATAAACGATGTTCACATCATCGGGATCAAATATTTTTTTATACATCGTTCATGAAACATGTAGATTGTGTATTAATAAAAGTGATGTAAACAAAGTTATTTTGTCTTTTCATTAAAATAAATAATGCCATCACAAAGTGAAAACCTTTCCAAAAAAGTTTTCTTCGAAAAACTACTTAATTTTTATTTATCTACTACCAGTTTCGAGACATCGAATAGATTGCTAGTGAATGATACGGATGTGTTAAAACCGGTAGCAGGTACCTAAATAAAAATTACATGTGAAATAAAACTCTTTAAAAACCATACATTTTTATCCATTTTTATTGCTGTGGCCATTTCCGTTAGATAATTAGAATAAAATATAGCTCCACGCGAGGATCAAGTTTCCCCGTAGTAAAGATTGGCCTTTGACTCCTGGAAGTCTCATCTAGCACGCGGCTCAGATTTATGTGATAATATAGTCTGCGAAATACAGTGGTTTCGAATTAACGCAATTAAATAAATAACATCATGTTTATTTAAAATTAGTGCAGCCTTCTAAAAAACCACTGAATAGTCTGAACTTTTCACAAATAAGTTCAAAATTTTGTAAAGACAATGTAACTTTCTAACTAACCTTCACGCCGTTTCCCCGCAGGGGTAGGCAGAGAGGACGGACCGCCAAACAACTCGGTCTTGGCATACACTCCTCGCCTCATTCACATTCATACATCTTATCATACATGCTCTTCTATTATTCTGACTCTTGACATGGCCCGACTCAAGTATCTGATTCACTTCATCGTGCCATGTCTTCCTCGGGAGTCCTCGACTTCTTCTACCATTCACATTAGTATCATATATTCTCTTGACACTCCTTTCTTCGTTCATTCGCTCTATATGTCCAAACCATGTAAGCGTCCCTTTTTTAATCTTACTTATGACGCTCACATCGGCCTTGCATTCTTTTCGGATCTCCACATTCCTCACACGATCATACATGGTTTTACCACACATACGCCTCAGGGATCTAATTTCTACAGCATTCAGTCAACTTTCATCCTTTCTCTGCCAGTTCCATGCTTCACTGCCATACATCAGGGTAGGTACCAGCACTCCATTGTGAACTGCTAGCTTCGCTTCTTTGGACAGCTTTTTGTTGGCGCCAACAGCATTCAGTCCACCATTAATTATTGTGTTACTAGCGCCATAGACATGCAAATTATTAACCCTTGATAAATAACGAGATGATAATTCCAATTTTGTAAAAAGATCATAAAAATATTTATGTTATAATTTTATGTAATATGTGGGTTTTATTGAATGTCTGAATTTTTTCAAAGAAACAGTCTTGTATATGATGATACGACAACACAATCGATGGCAAAATTTGTAGAGATTATTGAAACGAAGTTACAGATAATAATAGGCACAACCGAAATTAGTATTTTTAATAAGAGGCATTTTATGGCTTAACTGAATTCTGTTCATTAAATATAAATTATACCGAAAATTGTACATATTATTTGATTTCATCGCATCAGAGTTAGGCATAACGCACAATGAAATTGGTACTTTTGATAGTTATTTTTCACTATTAATATTTACCTGTGTATCCTTGATATGTCGATTGCTCGATACATGTCTTTTTCCTAACTTCCTAAAAATATACTATATTCCCTACGGTTCGCTTTTCGTTACCCTTTTCCTCTGTCTCTACGTTTCTAATATTTTTTATTCTTCCTGATAGCCTTTTTCAGTCAGTAGGTTCAACCAATCATCAACCAAAATTTATTTGTGTTATTTCAGAATGATTTCCATTTTAGTTATACTCTTTAATTTATTAGGTTATTTTTTGCAAAATTGGAATTTTATGCTTGTTCTAATATCTCTTGAGGTCTGGTGGCCTTTTGTTTTTCGGAACCATAATTTTTCCAAAAATATTTTTCGAAATATAATTGCGTGAACTCGTGGCTTCGTGGCAGGTCACGATCACATTTATGGTGTACCTTTTGCTCATGGTATTTTTTTTTCCTTTTTTGGTCAATGTATGAGACGATATATGAATGTGAATGGGGTAAGAAATTAATGTCAAGACCGAGTTGATTGGCGCTCCGTTCTCTCTGCCTACCTTTGCGGGAAAACTAACAAAAAAAACAGTTCTTTACCTTTAGTAAAATTAATATTTGTCTGTTCATTCTTTCGTTTTTTATCATGACTCGTGGGATCTTTAAGATTTCTTTAAACATTATTATTCCTTATTCAATTATTTTATTCAACAACTTGTCTAGTTTAATATCGTTGCTATTTTGAGTTCTCTCTATCAACCTTTGGTTTAAATTAATGAATAGGTCAACTCTCAAAGAAGTATCATTTTAAAAATCTTCAGGGAATTCGGTTATTAATACAGCAGAGCACATATATATCAAAAACTAAACACACATCAAATAAAAACAAAATAGCCTTCATAAGATGGCGCCATAAATGATATAAAAACAAACAGATGAATCATCACAAATATAACATGCTTTTGTCATCAAATAAAGTTTATTTGCCATCAATATTGCGTTTAATTAAATAACACATAAGTGCTAAACAAATAAAAATGAAATCATTGAAAGTCTCTGTACAAACAGTAGCAAAACAGGTCGGATCTCTCAGGACAGTGCCTCCTTCTGTTGGACCGAGCCGGAGTAATAAATCGTAGTAAAGAATTCTGCGAAAAACTCCTGTTTTGCCAAGAGGCTGTGATCTCTGAGTCATGGTGTCAAGTTCCTTCAAGTCAACTCCATTCATGAGTCATGTCATTAAAATGAATTATATTTATTTCATTTGGGAAAAATATTTGCTTATGGTAATATTCGTGTGTCTACTGCCTAATTTTATGTAATAAAAAAATAATTTGTATAGTCGATATAGATATTTCACGATAATTAATGAGCTGCCTTTTTAATTTTTTTAAAGTTGTTGATTTTTGATAAATTTGTTTTGTTTGTGACTCAACGTTATATTTTGTTCTTTGTAAAATACCCCCTCCCCCTTCCCACTTCTGCCCATCCATTCACATATTTAAGCATATTGTAATAAGTTATAAGTAAACATTAATAAAGTAAGCATTGATTTTGAAATTTGTTGATTTTTTAAACAACAAAAGTGGTTCAAACTAGATGTTTATTAATGTTTAATTTAAACAATTAATTGACTTAAAAAATTCATGGGGCCAGTGAAATTATAGCTACCCCACTTTGGAGACTATTATAATTTGATGGTGGGGAGGGGAAGAAGAGGAAAAATGTCTGCCTATTCAGATCTGGTCACCAAATGAAAAGGTAATGCTTACTTAATAAATATTTTCAATCATGATTTAGATTCTGATCCCGAAATGATACGATCTTCCACTCTGGAATAAAAAGCAAGATATATATTTGTACGCTAAATTATAATTTCTTTGTAAATAAATCCTAATTTCACAAATGAAAAACCATACGGCTTCTGTTCTTGTTTGTTGATAGTTAAATTAGATATCAAAATCTCCATAGCCCATAATGAAATGAACGTTACGAACTGATTGAACAAAGTTACCTTGAAGTAAAATTTAATTTATAAAAAATCATTATTAGGTACATTTAAAAGAAATTCATGTAATTTTTTTTTATCTTTAAAATATAATAATACATTATTTAAACAGTATTTTATTAATTTTCTTTTTGAAGTTTAATATAACGATCGGCTAAAATTCTTTCAAAAAACGGAAATTCTTAGAAATTCGAGACTTAATAACTTACGTATTCTCAAAATTCATCTGATACATTTACGGTCCTTAAAGTAATTTCCCCAAAAGATCCAAACAGGAATTTAGGCCGAAATCAATGGGAGCCACTGCCGGAATGTAGGTAAATTGGTTTTGAAGGAATTTGTGTTTATTTAGTGGCTACTTCTAGTGCGTTTGAATATTTAGTATGGCGCCCAACGTGGTGCCTAAGCAGTAAAAGTTGGAACGCGATTGGATAGAATCTCGGGCACGCGTAAGTAGCGCGTTCTGTGTAACAATAAAATGATTCACTATAAAATAAAATAAAAACTGCCTGATTGTAAAGGTATATGTTTAAAAATATATAAATGTAATATGCTTTTGGTAGGTACCTACCTAATATTAATAAATAAGAAGGGTTTTTTACAATTCTTCTACGTATTACACGCGTTATTAAAGATAATGGATTATTTCATTATTTATTAAAACAGGGTACTCATTACTCGCAATCGTCTCTTATAAATTCTGCTAAAGAATATAGAAGTACAAGTTTACCAATCACCTACGGTGTGCGTCAAGGTAGCGTATTAGGCCCACTTCTCTTTCTAATATATAATAACACTTTACGTAACTTGGAAATTGATGGAAATATAATATCTTTTGCTGATGATACGGTAATCACCTTTGAAGGTGAAAATTGGATTGAAATTTTTTTTTGAAACTTGCTTTTAATTAACATTATAGATAGAGGATTAAAATGCCCGGTACTACTATTTTCTTACCTTTTAAATTGATAAATAAATCTGTATTCCAAAAGGACATAATATTTTTTCCTCAATATTATTATTTGTTTTTTTATTTGTTGTTTTATTTTATTTTTATTTATACAAGATTCACCTACTTTAACTCCTTTCCTCATGTACCTATGCTATATGTTTGTACTTTCATCTACATATATAGATGATTATACTTAATATAATATCTTATGAATCTCGACTACCATAATACGGGCATTTGCCTATCTTGGTAGTCGAAAAACCATGCACAACAAATCTGTAACAAACAAAATAATAAAAAAAGAAAATTTAAAAAAAAAATCCGATTTAAAGCACACCTTGCTGGACTGCCTGCAGGATCTCTGCAAATCGGCTCGCTTGTAGACAAATCCTCTAGCTGAATTATTACAATTCCCTTCTGGGAAGGAAAAGGGTATCATGGGTGGGTTGGAATCGTGGGGTCAACACCCTGACAAACCTCACCCCCCATGAACCAGGGCACCCCTGCTAAGTCACCAAATGTAACAAACCTATTGGGGTGACCTATGGCAGAGGTGTTGGTTATCCAATAAATAGTTCCCGGGGCGGCGGTACCCAAGCTGTAAATCAGATGGTGAGTAGACCGTTTACCATCGAAGACCCCGCCCCCGAAATCACTTCGTCGATAAACATGAATTATTAAATCCGTTGTTTTTCGTTTTCTGTTATATATGTACCTAAATTTTATTACGGTTCCTCCTTTTACCACTTAAATAATGCATTGAAAATAACAAATAGGTCACCTGAACTTTTTACATGTCTGCAGAGACGTGTAAGCCAAACAATTTCTGTAACCGAATTTACTAATACGTTATTTTTCTAGAAAGGAAAAAATATATTACTGTATTCGTAAAAACCTTTTGAAGGGATTTATATACTTTTACCAAATAGTGCCCCGTGCTACTCCCAAATTTATTTGATACTGTTAAGGTTAGCAAAAGTGAAAGTCTAAAAATAAAAACCTTTTGGGTTACAACTTTTTCCAAATAGTTTAATTTGGTTCGAGTGACATATTTTGGTGTATCCGAAATAAAGAAAATAGAATCATTATCAAAATCAATAATTCTTTAGGTGAGTCAAAAACTACATATTTTGGCATATAACAAGGAACTCTTAATCGACCAATCTTTTTTATCAATGTAAATTAAAAGTGCATCTAACCTAAAAATTAGAAATTTAATCACTAATATGACTTTTATAATATTTCTACAATATTTCGATTATTAATTTAAATTTTAAATTTTGTAAATTTACATATTTTACACAAAATACTCATACACGGTGCTATAGGCAAGTATATCTGATATAAACTAATTTTTAAAAAGTACAAAAAAAATATATATATATGTGAGCGAAATTATAATTTTTACGAAAAATTTTAACATTGGATTTCAAATTGAAATTTTAACATTTTTGCTTTGAAATTTTAACACTTTAGCTTGGATAATCTTTATTTTTTAGTTTATATTTGTAATTGTGATAAATAAATAAAATGTTTCTCAAATACCTAAACATAAATATTCCAAAAGCGGAGACTTCTACCAGTAGATAGTAGTATAAATGTAATTGAACATTGGTTCCGCGATAAGCAATCAATTTTATCACTTTAATTTCCCCAGCGGACATTTACACCTCTGCCGCAGCTTCCAGAGATGGAAATCGTTAGTTAAATGTTTAAAAATTATAATAAAATGAGCCGACGCCGAAGAATGGAGATTTTAGATTCGTTCGAGAAGAAAATACACGATAACATCGCATTCCTGCTAAGCTAGGATTTAATTTTAATCCTAATTTGTTGAAAAAATGTGAGTTTAAGTAGCTGGTTCTCCTAAATGATCTCAATTCTATGTGAATTTAATTGTTAATTTTTAGTGGAATTTCAATTCATTTCGGAATTTTAGCTCCCCCACTGATAACGGAACTATTTCTAAAAATCCAAAATAAAACGGGGGGTTTTATTGTACGAGGATCTATTGTAATCATATTGCGCATTGTATTTAATACATGTGATTCTTTTTACAACGAATGTATATATATATATTTTAGTAGCATCTTATAGGCGCCGTATTTTTCATTTTTTGGTAATCTATAATTCAAAAACTTGTTGCTTTTTATTTATTTATTCCATGTACGAATAAGAATAGTAACGTATATATTTACTCCACAGCATTCGAATAGTACAAAAACACAAAGAATGTAACAGTTAAAATGTAAAGTAAAAAGTTAAAGGTAAAAAGTAACAAGTAAAAAATAATGAATAATAAGTAAGAAGTAGAAAGTAACAATACAAAGTAAAAAGGTACGCAATAAAATAATTAAAAAGTGAAATTTATAAACTATGTATGAAAAATACCTACAAAAAGTATTTTGTTTTGTTGGATTTGTTCTTCTGGCGTTGTGAAATTTTCATTAAAAATTGAAATAGGTCAAACGCGAGTTGTTTGAAAATGGGTGTATTTTTTTATGGAGTTTAACCGCAGGGAAAAAGGTGCGAGGGGGAGGGAAATCCGGAAGGGTCGGAGGGGAATTAAGAAGGGAGGTACAGGGGACGGGGACGAAGGATGGGGGAAGACGGAAAATGTGGAAGGGTAAGGGGTGGAAGGGGTTGCGAGAAGGAAGGGGGGTAAATAGTAAAAAATACAAAATTAAGAACATTATACCTTTTCGCATGTTTGGCTAAAAAATAGCGAATATTGTCTGGAATTTCTAGTACCTATTTTTCTGAACGCGCACCGTCAGTACGATAATTAACTAGAAAAAATAGAAAAATTAAGATTTTTAAGAGAATAAAATTAAGATATTTACAAAAATTGTCTTAACTAATTTTCATAGGGTTGAGTTATAATACTGTATAGGGACACGGCTTAGTCCAAAACAATTTAAAAAATAAGTGTATGCAAAGACCAGTTTTATGCAAATGTGATTGCTGAAGACACGTTTTTATCTAGGATTATTACCCACAAGAAAGTTCCTGTTTGTGTCTCAAATAAATAAAATAAAATATAATAATACGTTTATTTGGATACCTGACGACATTTTTCTAAATTAATATTTGTTTTACCCCGACACGACGCCCTAGCAAGACCAGGACTACTAGACATCTTCTGAGCCACTGTATTACGCTAAACTTTAAAACCTACAAAATACAGACAATAAACTAGTCAAAATTGATATAACTTTTGTTGAAATATTTCTTATTCCCGTCAGAAGAGTCTCATTTGTCACTCTACTCCCGGCAGTATATTGCCATTGCCTTTAGAACGCTGGAGTTTTGATACCATTATAGCCATAATGTCTCCATTATTTAATGGAAAATGCTTCTCCCAAACGAAGGCATTGTTGTTTATTATTTATTGTGTTCGGTCGGTAAGCAGATCCCTGCAAAACAAAGTGGCGATATATTTGAATAAGGAACACCTAGATAAGAATGGGGAAGATAACATCTGGATAAAGAAGAGGGCGGATCAAGTCAATCAAAACATAATGATAATTAATAAGCCGTATAGTCGCAAATATATGCGAATCATGAAAAATTGAATATATTCAATAGTTAGTATTTTAATCTAATTTAAAAAAATATGACGTTTTAGTGACACAACTATGGGGATAGAGAATCTCGGACTCTGGAAGGGAATCTGACTTACCCCGACTTCTTGTCACGTTCTTGAATATTTATTGTGTCACACAATCACTTGGCTAAGCAGTAAGGGGGCGTACATTAATTACGTGAGCAAAAAATAGGGAGGGGGGTCCACTACAATCTCACCAAATCTCATTATGCCGAGGGGGAGGGGGTGGGGGGTTAATAAAAATCTCACGTCAACTTTAAAAGAGTATATATTATTATAGAGATAATAAAAAATTTCAAAAATTTTTATACTTCTTTTAAAGTGTCCCATTTTGCCCCCTGAAAAATGGCTATTATGAAAAACGTTTATTTCGAGAGTAGGAATAAAATCTCACGTGAGGGGGGAGGGTCTTACTAAATCTCACTTAATCTCACCAAGGGGGGGGGGTCTAAATTTTTGTTTGATCTGCTCACGTAATTAATATATGTCCCTTAAGCACATGCACAAGTATCTGTTTGAATCGATATTGAATGAGCCGAGCGACCATGGGAGGATCGTAGCATAGCACATAATAGATTCCATAAAATATGCATTCACAGTCGATGTTATATGCACCGAGGAAGTGGATCACAGCACAGTACATAACAGACTTCGATATTTAATGTCCAGAAGGATCAATGTAGACCATTGCACAGTTAACACAGGTTAACAGGTAGGTTGTCAGAAAGGATAGGCACATAGGTAGAAGGAGAAAGGCAGGTATATAATACATAGTTGCGCCAAAAGGCCGACATATTCATGGTAACATGAAAGAACAGAATTCGAATATATGCATGAATCTGAAACCAATATATGTCGAATAGATTATTCCATGGCTCAATATGCAGCAAAAAGCACCATCAATTAAAATAATGCCATTTAAATCAACCTTAGTTAAGTTTTTTTGATGTGAGACCTTGTATGAATTCATTTATTTAATTAATTCAATTTAGTTTTTTTAATGTGAGACCTTACAGAAATAAGGTGCGAATTCCACCCGATTCGTCAAATCATATTAAATTCACACTGCAGTTGATTTACCAACTACAGTTAGTTTACAATAGGTGAATTTATTATCTCATCTAGAATTTTCGTCTATCATTAACCGAATTGTAAATATTTAACCTTTTTTTTTGAAGCACCTGTCGTACTGTTTTGAAAATCATCAGTTTAACCCTATTATAATATTGTGCCTTATTGAATCACCAGCCCTATTAGATAGAATTGCATTTCGTTGCTCCAAACACAATACCAGATCCAATATCTTATTTTATATACAAACTTTCAAATCGAATAAGCACTAAATTCTTTGCTCGCACATATCTGCAAATTTAACAATTATATAGATATTTTCCACTGTACCATTGTAACGTTTAAAATCCAATTAACCTAAGAATGTACATCAAAATTCTTTCTTTATTGCTTACTTATTATTGTAATTCATTTTTTATTTATACTATGTAATATTATAACTTTCTATAGGTACATAACTATAGGTACTGGCTTTCTATTCTGTATCAACAACAACAAATATTATAAACGGAACTTAACTGCGTTATAATATATTAACTATTAAATTAAAACATATTGTTGGTATAATATATATAATAATTTTTTTTATAAAGATTTGTATACGGTGATAACCGTAAGTTAATTCCTACTAAGCACAATTTTATGGTTATCTTTTTTCATTTACAAAATTTCTCACACCTGAACAGAGAAAATAGCTGGTTTGCAGATTAAGTCATCATTATTCGAATGTCATGAACATCATCAGAGCGAATGAACAAAGAAAGGAGCGTAAGGAGAATATATGATGCATGTGTGAATGGTATAAGAAGTAGGGGACGTCCGAGGAAGACATGGACATCAAGTGAATTAGATACTTGAGTCGGGCCATGTCAAGTGTCAGAAAAATAGAAGAGTATGTATGAGACGATGTATGAATGTGAATGAGGCAAAGAGTGTGTGCTAAGACCGGGGTGTTTAGCGGTCCGTTCTCTCTGCCTACCCCTGCGGGGAAACGGCGTGATGGTTAGTTAGTTAGTTAGTTAGTCATCAGTCATCATTATTACAAAAAGTTGGTAAAAGGTAAACTACAAAAAACTGCAAATATTGAACTTTCTGTCTGCTAAAGAAATTTTCTCACATTTTCTCAAGTAATATGAAAAAACATCCCGATAACAAAAATATTATCTATATTGAACGTCCCCCCACCATCCTATCCCTATTGCAAAGGCTCTACATTTTTCAGTGGTACTTAAAGTTTAACATTGTTAGCCGTCGAGCCTTCAAGGCTTAGGGCCAAGACTTTGTCCTTTTAGAGGTCGCTGTGCACCGCGCGGTACCGTGCCCAGTGCACGCTGTTCAGGACACACTGCCGGGCACTATTTCTCATTGCATTGTATTGCATAAAAGTGCATCTAAGGAAGGAATTAAAAATATGGAGTGCCCACAACGTGACTTTCTTTAGAATTATATTCATAAGCACACACACTGATGTAGGACACTGTAACAATGTTCGAAGCGTTGGCTAAAGAAGGAGGTAGCGCAACACGGCAAAATACCCCAAAAACCAATCATTATAATAACTGATAAAACACTACTCAGAACCAAAAGTTAGGTCGCTCAAATTAGCTTAAAAAATGTTAGTGACCAGACATATGTACGTGGCCAGGTACTTTGCCAACCTTCCGCTGCCTTATCTTCTTCCCGTTTCCATTTCTTATAGTTTTTTAAACGTTCCTCAAATAGGATAGCCATTTTTCCACCGGATTTTTTATTGTTTTTTATAGTGAACACCTCACAAGAGTCCCAACTACTCCCTTCCGGAGCCAGTGAGACTATGGCATCGCCAATTGGGGTATGTTGTGAGGCTGAAGGTAAGCGGGGAAGAGAAGGAGATGGGGAGAGGAAGGTGGAGATGTACCTGGCTATTCAGATCTAGTCACTAAACACAGCTAAAGCCATTTGAAGCAACGTTTCAATTCTGAATGGTGGTCTAACACCTGGGCGATACTGAAAGTATCTTCCACTCTGGAACGTGCGGCAAATATAGTATATATTATTTGTAATTAATTAATTGTCAAATAATACAAATTAATCACAACACAAGCAACATCTTCCGCTTAGTGTGGTGGTAGTAGGAGATTTTCAAATGTTGTTGGGTTATTCGTAACCCAGGAATGTTTGTCTTTCTTTTTAAAAAATAAAAATAAAAAATAAAATCAAATAAAATTTATTTGCGCACGCCGGGTTCAAACCCGCGACCTTCGGAATAAGAGTCCAAAGCCTTGCCTCTGAAATACGCCGGCCGACAAAACGGATGAGCGGAGCAAAGAAACCTTCAAATAATGATTATTTTATTTTACTCTCTTTACATATTCTTTGACTCGTAATCAGAATACAAAAACATTATCAAAAGTACGAAAATAAATTGTCTAGGCGAATCAGGCTGCACTCTGTAATGTGTGGTATTCTCTGCTCTCAGCCTTCCCCTGTGGAGAATGGCGGTACAGTTAGTTTCACATATCTTATTGTAACCCGCTTTTCACTTTCTTGGAGCACGGCATCTGAGAAAGCCTCCGTATCCTTCCTTAACACAATCGAGAGCGTTGGACTGTTTGGTAGAGCCGTGTTTTGTTCACTTTGTTGTGTTTATCCTTATAGTAAGCGAGTAAAATTCTATGTTAAGTGCGCTTGTGGACTCAATATTCCATTCCTAAAATATAAATCTTCGCACAAAAATCAGACAGGAAAATTAAATTGGTAAATAATAAATAAAGTACCTAATATATGCGATTTTCATCATGAAATTTTTTATATGTTCTAAGTCATTAACCAAGGAATTGAGTTAATCCAAGGACTTCTTTTCGTTTAACTCAACATCTTGGATAGTACCCTCCGAAGGCTCAAAAACTGTCTGGGCAGTTGCTATGACAATATACCTCTAAAACTCTTAAATTTGGATTTGATGCCAAAATACCCACCCATATTGAAAAATTATTTTTGTAATCAATGGGTATAATATGAAACATTTATTACGGATGTGTGCTACTTTATTTATTTGTGTTTTAAATAATAAAATGTAGACCATTAAAAAAATAATATTTTGCATGACTTCAGGGGTAACTATAGTATTTTTTCTGAGTTAATTGTAATTAATAAAAAAATAATATTTTTAAAATTAGTTAGAATTAAAGGGTATTTATTTATAATTATTTTATATTTGATCATGGTCCGTGATTTGTCCATGCTCGAGTGGTAAGACGCTTGACTCCCAATCGGAAAGACGCGGGTTCGAACCCGACGTGCGCAAATAAATTTTATTTGATTAATTTGTGTTATTTCACAATTCATTAATAAAAATAATATATACTATATTTGCGGCACGTTCCAGAGTGGAAGATACTCTCAGTATCGCCCTGGTGTAAGTAAGACCACCATTCAGAATTGAAACGTTGCTTAGTAATGGCTTTAGCCGTGTTTAGTGACAAGATCTGAATAGCCCGGTCTTCTCCACCTTCCTCTTTCCCATCTCCTTCCCTTCCCCACTTACCTTCAGCCTCACAATATACCCCATTTAGGGATTCCATAGACTCACTGGCTCCAGACGGGAGCAGTTCTGACTCTTGTGAGGTATTATTCTCTATAAAAAAAAATAAAAAAATCACAGTGGAGATTTTTTTAACAATTATCATCAAAGCTGCCTTTAAAATCACGAAAATTTGAATCATTAAATGATCTGTGTATGATAATTTAAATAAATCACTAATAAAAAAAAAATAGCACAAATCTCTACTGGTAATATTTTTTTCAGTTTTGTTTGCAAAGGCCGTTTGCAGCCGTCGCCCCTAATTATATTGCTTTGCGGATATTTAAGACGTTTTAAAACCACCCTAAAATCTACGTTATGTACCCTAACTCTTTTACCATCACCATATGGGCATGTGCCTATCGAAAAATCCTCCAATTATGTAATTAACAATTCAAGACATTAAGAAAAAAAAAGTCTAAAGTATCTAATATGTTTTTTTTTTTAAATTGTATTGATTCTTACTTACAATAATAACACGAACGCTTTGTCATTATTCATCTACCCATATATCCATCTACCATCCCCCCCTCCCCCATCCTACCCTGACCGTATTCCCATTCAGACAACTTGTAATATAAACTTTCAAATCATTTCACTTCCCATGTGGAAACCTGTAAATGGTACAATTAATGTAACTTAAGTATTATTTATTATGCTTTGTTATTAATGTAAACTTTTGGTCTCCCGAATAAAATAATAAAAAAATTAAAATATATTTTATTAAATTATTACTAAAACTAAATACATGCTAAGTTATTGCGAAATATTGAATTTTCTATCCGCAATTGTATAGAATCAGCAAATAATCTTACAGCGGTACCTCGCTAAACTTATAATACGGCTACACCTTAGGATAATTAACCCTATCTCGCGACACACAACAAGATTAACAATCTAATTGCTGCTTATTGTTGGTGGAAAAACATATTTGTTTGATACCATCTTCCATTCATATGAATGTTGTGCTTTTTAGAATACATTGTTACTAAATTACACTAAGACTAAGGTTATTAATTATCCATTGGAGCGACAGAGCAATTAATTTTTTTTTCTCGGATTGCTAGAGGAAATTTTTCCGCCCACATTAAAAAAATCATACCTCCGAATTTGAATATGGAGACATCCAAACTGATTATAGTTCTATGTAACCAATGAATTTCCCTATCTTTTTTCTATTATCAAATATTTGTAGGATTTATAAAAAAAATATAATTAAATCTTTAACCTTAAAACATTTTAAAAAATCTAGAGAATATTTATTTTGTTATATTTTGAATGTACAATATATTATAGAGTCGTTTAATAATTTTTTTTTTGAATTTGCCACATTTTGGCAACAAAGCACTCCGAGGTTTTGTAATATGTGACAAAAAGCGCTCGAGTGGTTATCAAAGAGGGAAAATGAGATGAAATTATTTTAAAACAAAGAGAGTCGAAAAAAGGTTATTATTTATCAACTTGCTTAACAACTCAAATGATATTTTTTTACACATAAACTGTTCAACTACCAAATGAAGCTAATATTGTTATATTTACATTCATGTTTTGTATTGCCACTTCTACCTTGCTTATCTCGTCGTTTGTTTCATCAGTGTTTGAAATTTTAAAACTATTTTCTGTTTTTGGACCTTTTTGTATCCATGTTTTGGATCCATTTTTTAAATTTGTGCCAACAAACTAAATTGTATCATGTCATGTTAGTGCATTCCGCTAGGTGGTAATGTTCGGTTTAAAGATTCCCTAATGTTGATGAGGTTTAAAAGGTCCTGAGGTCCTGAGGTCCTGAGCTTTGGGCTCGCGTTCAGTCTGCTCTCAACCAACGATCGAGATTCCGGCTGGAGAGGTCTGAAATAGGTCTCCCTCTCCCAATCCGGTCCGCCACACAGCAGGTGGTGGCCATGCGCAAGACCTCTTCCCCATGATCACGGGCGCCCCTGCGAACCACTTGGGGTGACCTATGGCAGGCGTATTAATTATCCAATAAATGGTTCCCAGGGCGGCGGTATCCATACTGGCCTCCCAAATTAAAACTATGTTACTAATGCAAGTACGTGTTATTTAGCACAGAAGACTCAACATAATTTTCTTAAGCGAAATGTCCTGTGACATGTATGTAATAGTTCTGGAACGAATTTGTGTTCCCGATAACTTCAACAATTACCTAATTATATCATCGAGAGGCAGGATCAACCTACCAATGATCATGCCTTTGGGGAGAATGACTACTTTTTTAAACCACATTTCTTCTGATAAAGACATTTTTAATTTAAATCAAAGTGACTTTAATCGCAAAAAAACGGCCTGGATGAAAGCGATACCCAGAACCGAAGAAGCTACAACCTGAGAACGAGGAGAACCGACCCCAACAGCCTACCTAGGCAATGAGTTGGGACAGTGCAAGGAAGAAGAGACTTTGATCGCAATAAATATATTTTTTTCGTAAGGCTCCATCTCAACTGATATCCTACTAATATTATAAAAGTGAAAGTTTGTATGGATGTATGTGTGTTTGTTACTCTTTCACGCAAAATTTAGTGAATGGATTTTAATGAAACTTTACAATAATATAGCCCATACACCATAATAACATATAGGCTATAATTTATAAAGCTAGCTATCTATTTTCAGTAAACTGAAAATAATAATTATTGTTTAGTAGGAAAAAAAAAAATTGAGAATGACATTTTGCAAAACAATGATTGTTAAATCAAAACGCTATATCAGAAAATATTAGTGAATTTATTTGAAGTACTCGCCTGACTTGAATCTTGAATCCAATCAAGAATTTTGCATATTATAAACAAATAGGGAACATAGGAAAAGAAAATAGATTACTCGAAGTACTAATCGTACGCAGACGAAGTCGCGGGCAGAAACTAGTTAGTAATATATCTATATGATTAAATGTATGTATGTTATTAACTGTAATTTGTTAAATGTAATTGGATATACTGTTTTTCACAATAAACAAATAAATAATAAAAGAAATTTACTAGGGACATACCCAGACAAAAAAGAAGAAAAATAGAGTGCAGATTGTTTTACAAGTAAGTACTGCGCTCTGTAAACTTAGTATGTACATTTAAATGCCGTCTTGTTTCCGATTTTTCACAGAAAGATTTACGTATACTAGTTGCATCCTAGATATACTCGTAAGTACCCAGCTACAACTTGCTCACCGCCACTAGATTATATTATTTTTTCAGCCGAGCTTACCGCGTTCTGCCGCAGATGCCAAGATAATGCCCCTTACAAGAGCGGGCCGGTAGCGAAAAACGCAGCAAGCGAGATCGGTATCCGTATTGTTAATCCGGTAATTTGAATTTATTGCGGAGATAGCGATTGCATTTATAATGAATAGTTCGCACAAAGGGCGGACACCGCTTATCTGCTGGCTGGCGAGGACAATTTGTCCCAACTCCAAAGTAATACGATTTTTTAGCTTTCTCTGTCGGAAAATGTTAAATTTGCACTGGTGACAATTTTAACTTCCATGTTTGCAAATTCTTAAAGTTATTCATTCATTTAGAGTTTGGGAGGTACTTTCCGATTTCTAAAAAAACTTTATTCTCTGTAGAATTTTTGGTCACATAGGAACAGTGTTAATTACTTGTGTGTGTATATTTAACGAAAATTGTTCTAATATCAAGTATTTGAGGATAGATTGTTTAGTTTCTAAGTACGTCGAAAGTGATACTATATGTTATGTATGACGTCATTACTTTTATGTTATACTCGTTTGTTAGTGTCTATTACGTCAAAAAAAGCGCAATACTCTTTTTTTTAGCCATATAAGTAAGTCTTTAAACAGCACTCTTATTGCGATGTACAAATATTTTGAAAAATAATAAATTTATGACGCGTCAGTAATTAGTAATTACTGACGATCATGGTAATATAAGGATAAGAGCTAAGTCAGAAGTAAGTGGATATTAAGTTAGTAAACTTAATATATAGTTTTAAAAAATATGTATTTTTATCTAAATGAATAAAACCCCAAATAATAATATTTTAATTAAATGTAGACAATATTAGCGAAATTCAATCCAAAATCTCAAAACAGAAACATTAGAAAAATATGCGTTAAAAAAATTTAAGATAATGTTGGTTATTAGTCGAAGTTATGGTACAGTTAAATTTGACCGATTCGGATAGGGACACATTAGTTCAGTTTCAGTAGAGGTTAGCATGGCGTAGGTTTATTTGTACCTACTATCTTATAAGTATTTTATTAAATATTACGGTAGGTAGTACCCGCCTAAGGAAAGTTTGAAATAAGAATTTTCATTGAGATTGTGAAATTTCTTTATACAAATTATATAATTCCATATTTGAAATTAAAAAAAAAAATCATAAAATATATGGTTTATACTTAAGTAAGTGGATATTGAATAACTCAGTTGCGGGGCATACTTCATTCCTATGTCTACCTACGTTAAATTGTCGTGAAAACAAGCTTATGTGCCCAAGCGATTAAGTACCTACTTACTAGTATGATGATTTCCGGGGGAAATTTTGGTGTTGGTTTATTATATAAGAAAAAAATCGAAAATACGTTTTTGTCGCGAGGTTTACTGTTCACAGAACAACTGGTAATAATAAAATTAGATTTTTTTAAAAAAGATAAATAAGAAAGGTAACAAAAACCAGATTAAAAAAATCTGCGTCGGCAATGCTAATTGCATTTTAGCCATGATCCTCCTTATGACTTTGTAAATCAAAATAAATTTATCTTTGGTTATGTTAAAAGCGTCCCTGTTTTTCTTAGTATTTTAAAACAGATTTTTTTCAAGATCAGCAATTGCTCGGCCCAGCTCCATTCTTCTCTCCAGGTGATGAGATTCTAGTTCTGATTGACAGGTGATCTAAGCCGGGTTCAACTCCGGGCTCGGCACACCTCAACATCTCCATAAGTAGACCACCCGGGGAACATCCTAGACAACGTCACTCAAACTGATTATATACCTGTAGAATAGAACCATCACAGAATCAATTATCTTAACTAAATATGCGGGGAAGAAAATCGGAAAAAGATCGGTTTAGCTACGATTAAAGCAATAACATATATCAAAAGTAAGATATGCTGTCAAGAAGATTTGTTCAACCAAATGACTAGGTTATCGCATATCACTTAACATATCGCATGTCACTGAATACAATATCACTTTCCTACCATTTTAAACAAGGGTTATTTTAAACTATCGCAGCTCTGACAATAAGTCTTTTGATGTGATTTAAGATTTCATGGCCAAAATTATTTTTATTATTTATTTTTGGGGTGTTATGCCGTGTTACGCTACCTTCTTCTTTAGCCAATGTTTCGGACAACAACGTTACAGTTTTCATCATCTAGCATCATCACACATCTTCCCTGATGATGGACACTGTAACAACTAGCTTTTGGCAAGTTCCTTTATGAAGATTAAGTTTACTTGACGTGTGATGCTTTCGGACAACGTTACAGTGTCCATCATCTAGCCTCATTAGTCATTACATATCCCCCCTGATGATGGTCACTTTAACGTTTTCCGAAAGCATCATCACACGTCAAGTAAACGTAATCTTCATAAAAGAACTGGCCAAAAGCAAGTTGTTTTAAAAAATCATAGTTCATACAAAAGTTATAGTATCAGTGAATAGCCAAGATTTTTCGGGATAATCTTCAGATGTTTTTTTTTAATTTTTCTTTATTCATTAAATAGGTGGTTACATATTTTGAGAATTTTACGACCACCACGCTAGGCACATGCCCGTGTTGTGGTGGTCAGTTATCTATAGAGTGAATTAACATAATGAAGTATAAAATAGTGTGAAAGAATATAAAGTTATATAAATTAACATAATATGAAAAAATATTTAAGTTTATTTGTATTATATTAAGGAATTTTTTTTTTTACGCACCAGATTTTCAGGTC
This sequence comes from Limnephilus auricula, assembly GCA_951813805.1. Classification (NCBI taxonomy): domain Eukaryota; kingdom Metazoa; phylum Arthropoda; class Insecta; order Trichoptera; family Limnephilidae; genus Limnephilus; species Limnephilus auricula. The sequence continues at coordinate 22,979,214 of OX638401.1, forward strand.
CGGGTTTAGTTTTTCCCATAGGAAAAACTAAACCCTTTCATACACTTTTCTATATAAATGATCATCTAGTAAATCCACGTTATGCAAGTGTATTATATAAGTATAATTAATACAAAACAATACAAGAACAACACGTTAATCTACCAAACTATTAAATGGGAATATAATTCACCGTCTCCAGATATTTTCATATCAGAGGGTTCGGCTCTGTGGAATTCCTAATTTGACCGATAAATCCTACTGATCCCTCAATATAAATATTTAAAAAATAAATTAATAAATAAATAAATTTACGTTTATTCTTTAGTGTATAAAAGCATTAGCCGCAAAACTAATACTTTCATGCTTACAAACATGTGTTCTTTATTTTATTTAATGAATTACCTAATATACTAATTTTAAATTACCTTCAAAAAGTATTTTCCTTGATATTCCAGTCCAGCCCTCAGAGCCGGTCCTAAGGTGTCAAAACCAGTAGACACCTAGTTAGGTGGTAACTGCAACCAATAAAATTTGGACCATTTATATATTTGTGTAGCGCCATTTTATGGAAAATAATCTCAAGGGAGAAGTGTTAGATGTAAGGTATAACAGTAGACTGCTCCATTCGGCCCTGCGGCAGCAATCAATATTTAATATCAACATTTTCACCGGACACAACCACCGTATCTATTTCATCTCTGGTCAATCATCGACAAAACAGCCGCATCATTTCCACAGATAATTTAGTCAAATTGGCCCTAAACCAATCGTTTAATTTAAATAATTCGTGATTATCGGGCACGACGCGCGCCATCCTCATTGGTACACTAACGGCTCTAGCCGACCACGTGCTCAATTCTCAATAATGCTCATCACCTATCTTCTATCGGCTTTGTATAACTGGTCTTTCTAATTGGCAATTTTTAGTGTTCAAACTCAACAGAAACACATTAAAAAAAATTGAATATTTTAAACTATTCCTACTAAAACATCTTTCGTACGACTTTTACTGTTTCAATCAACATCACAACACCCTGATCAGCAATATTCACAATTTACATTACATAGAAAACGCCTAAAAACTTCTTTCGATCTGAGCATTTTGTTTTTTTTTTTACCTTTTCCTTTTTTCGCCAAATAAATTTCAAAGCTAAATCCATTCTTCTTCGAATTTAAAAAAAAATTAGGTGGATGATTTTAACCCCCTAACTACTGAACATTTTCGAAATTCACCTTAAAAATTCCATCATTGGACTCGATTTAATCTAAAATAAAATATCAGCTCAAAAAAATATATTCCACTAAAAAGATTAGTTTCCTGCTTGTACTACTAGTATGTATACAATCAAAGAAGACTAATTTTGGCGCTCCATGGATTTGAACCCCCGTCGGAGCATTTAGATTTCATTTAATATTTAATAAATTAGCTTATCAATTTGGTTTGTTGGAATAAATGTCATTAAAATACCACAAATCGTTTTAAGATTCATTGCAAGATTTTTACCCTGTGTGGGATTTCACTTAACTATTAGTTGGATCATAAGGTCCATCAGCTCTTATCACTAACCATTGTTTCCGAGCTTTTGGCCATTTCTGCCTTACTCCATCTACTCACCTCTTACACTACTCGCCGTCGGTTTTTTTTTCGTTGGAGCGCTGACTTGGTCGGAATCACCGGAGTTTTCTACCGTATGACACTCTAATTTTTTTTTAATTACTAAGAAAGAAAGGCAATCATTCCATAGTGTTACGAATAGCCTGACAATATTTGAAAATCTCTTACTACCTCCACAGGAAGCGTAAAATGTTGCTTGTGTCATGATGGAGGACTTAAGTCGTCCTGCATGTGATTTTGGGAAACAAGGCAACATCCGGAACCACATTTTTAAGTTTCCGCCAATACTCTCGAGTCCCATTACATATAAAATGGAATCCCAGTAGAAAGGCTCAGAGGCAGACCAAGAAAGAGGCGAGCAGAAAAGGAAGACCTGAGGGTTAGAGAAGAATATCTAGAATGTGAAGCCAATTGACAGGATTTGTGGGTGGAGACAAATCCTACTCAGGAATACAGTTCTGCGATAATGATAACGATTCATTGGATCCACCAAAAACTATGTTTACCTCTAAGGTCCAAAAAACAAATAGGCGAAAAACCATAATATTAATAAATATCAAATTATATGCATGGAATCTGGGAATGATATCCGAGAAGAGAATAGAAAATAAAACAACAATCTAGGTAGAATAAAACCCAGCAAAGCCAAACAGACTTATAGCCAAATACATATTAGACAAAGCCAAAATACTTTATGAATTGGTTTGTCAAAGAATTATTAAAGGACTTTTTTGTCTAAAAAACTGATTACCTCTGTGAAGAGCATATTATGATTTGTTGTGAATATTTTGCATTCGCATCTTTATTTACGATCTTCTCACGGTCCTTTTCTGATCTCTCATAAAGCACCGGGAATTGGAATCCTTCAATGAGACCGCTGCCTTTGCCTCCTCAATGCCCAGTTCGCACCGGAGAGGATAATTTTGAGATGATTGAAAACTGAGAATCAATATGTCACAGAAGCGGGCGGTACCATCTACCATCTGCTCCGCGAAGTGGATTTGTTATTTATTACGGCTTAATGGGCAGTAATCTTGCGGTAATCAATTGCAGACCGGGCGATTAGCGTCAATCTCCGGGATCGAACGTTACCGAGACGTGTGGTTTACGGGTTAGTGCTATTTCTCACTGCAAACGTGCAGAATAGCTTTGAACGACCTTTTTATGTTGATGCACTAAAAATGGAAAATGTTTGATAACAGTTTAGGGCTCCTTAGTAAGAGTTCAAAAATAAAAAAATTCAAAAATAAGAAAAGTATGATTTGAAGGGGAGATATGTAAATACGAACGTTAGAGTAAGTGCGCTAATATAAAATAATTATATTAATTAAAATTAGTAAGGGCCTGCAGATACTTAAATAGTACACAACTATTGAACCTGTACAAATCGCAAGTTCGCCCCACAGTTGAATTTGACAGATACAACTAGCATGGGGCCCCAAAATACCTGAAAAAATAACCCTCGACTCTGTGCAGAAACGGTTTGATAGATTACTTTGATAGATTCTCCAATCTTAAGAGCGATTAACCAGCGGCTGAGAATAAAATATTAAAAATGATTGCAACTGCACAGGAAGGTTCCAATGAGAAAGATCGATTAATCCCGTATCAATTTATTTAAATTAAAAAAATAATATCGATATATTTCATTCAAAACTTGCTATACGTACATTCAAGTAAGCAATAAAAATGCTCAAAACGAACGACGATAAAATATTAAATATCGTGTACTTCTTGTAAGTATTTTTTAATCATAAGTATTTATAATTTTTCAATAATATCTAAACAAAATAAGTGTGTAAAAAAAATTAAATATTTTAGTTTTTAAGACCTCAAATAAATAGAAAACTGAGGTATTTTTGTCACAAAACACGTTCTCAGATTTATTTTTTAATACTTTTAATTTAACTAAAATTATAATTCTCAAAACTGGGTTTACCAGGTTATGTATTGATTTATTTTGTTGCATGAATATATGGTTTGAAATTTGTGTTATATATAATAGAATCTATCGTTTGAAAATTAAACAAATCTGCCAACGACCAACGGTATAAGCTTGGTATATCAAAAATAAACTTACAAAATTTTAAGTGTACCAGATTAAATAACTATCTTTCAAAATCATTTTTTTTTGTAAAAAAGAGTCAATACATATAGAATTTGATTTAAAAAGGACTAATTTCCGATATGCTCTGGTAATACCCTCTTAAGACGATAGACTTCGCTTTTCGGCCCATACAAAAAGGACGCCCTGGAAAAAAACACTTTTCTAAATCGAAAATTACACAAAATGAATATATTTTTTTATACTGCCTTTTAGAGGGTGAAAACTATGTCGGTATGTTTTCGAATTTTCGATGCATTTCGTATTAACATAAACATTCAGTGTCAAACATGTACGATTTATCAAAAAATATTATTTAAGGAAAAAGTGCTGCTAACTCAACTCTCATAAAGAATTATAAAATTATGAAAAGCTACCGACGTAGCTTCTTCTTTCTAAAAAATATATTTTTTTTTTAAATTTCAATTTTGTGAAAGTTCGGTGTAGAAAAGTGTATTCTCCATAAACCCCTTTTCGAGCGATTTCTGTAGGTAAATTTGAGCGTTGTCTCATTCGCACATTTCGCATTCGCATGTATTGTAAGTGTGCGTGAGATTATTGTGAGCAGGACAGAATGACAGACGCGGGTGTTCCGCGTGTCGTTCAAAGTCTAGCCTCTTATCAAATAGATTGCAATTTTTAGATCACAGGCGACGGGTGGAAATGATGTCTTTGTTCTACCGGTATTTCAATGAAATATGCTCCAAGAAACTAAAGTCATTTATTCCTTCGGCAACGGTGCACAGTTGGGAAATACGCCAAACATGCACCTAACATTTGTGCACAATTGATTTTTTTTTTAAACTTGAAAACGTAAAGTGTTGAAGGGAAATAAATTATAAATCATTAGAAATTTGGAGTGCATCGTAGCACATATCCATACTCAAAAATTGCTATACCTTATGCTTTAAAAAATAATTGTTCAGTTTGGTTGGGTAATTTGGTTTCTCAAATTCAAATTTAAGGCGAAACTAGCTAAATCATTATTTTCAAGCAATCTGTACTACAAATTAACTACATTAATAATACAAAAAAAATGTGGATAATTTGCGTAATGTTTTTGATAAATTGAAGTTTTTTCTACCGCTTTACATTTAAAATAAAACTATAAGTTTATAAAAACATAAGTAAATACTAAAAAAATTATTTATTCATTAGAAATTTTAAAGGCATACACGAAACAACTTTTTACAGATAACATTTAATGGCTAAAATTAACTGTGACAATTTCCCTCGATTAACTTTTTTCATTCTTATAAAATTATTCACAACATAAATTTAAAAAAAACACAGCCTTAGTTTAAATTTAAAAAAATACAACTTCAGCCTCACATCATATCCCAATTGGGGATGTCATAGTCTCACCGGCTCCAGACGGGAGCAGATGGGACTAATGTTCTAGCCGTACCTCGTAACAAATGGTAAATTGAAAAAGATGATATGAATGGCACCCATAATTCCTAGACCTCTTTAGGTAAATATGTACCTATTTACCCAAAGTAGAAAAATTTGAAGAATAATTTTGACATATACAACATTGGTTTTGTAAAATCAAGCCAACTTGAACTTCGTTAATCACAATTGAAATTATAGGCTTCGACCAGGCCCCTTAACACACTCGATCGATAAGGATTGTATCGATAACTTTCGGTAACTTCTCACGTTCCCTAGGACAACTGCAGAGTGCTAACGTACAAACAACAGTTGATATCGAATGTATTAAGGACACTTAGTCATTGTGAATTGTCACATATTCGTTGGCGATCTGCAGTCATGCTAGGAAACAATGAGAAGTTACCGAAAGTTATCCTGTCAATCCTTATCGATCGAGTATGCCAGGGGCCCAGAGGCCCTAGCACACTCGCTCTTAAACGATCGATAGGATAACTTATCGGTAACTTCTCATCGTTCCCTAGGTTAACTGCACATCGCTAACGTACAAACAACAGTTGATGTTGAATATGTTAAGGACACTTATTCATTGTGAACTGTCACTTATTCGTTGGCGATCTGCAGTCATGCTAGGAAACGATGAGAAGTTACCGAAAGTCATCCTGTCAATCCTTATCGATCGAGTATGCCAGGGGTCCAGGTATGGCTGTCCCCAGAAGTTCATATATAAATTAGGTGTATTTTTAACAGTTACTCTGTTATGTTATGCGAATATTTAAAAATAAAATTATGCAACATATTAATATTAATTTCAATTGACATGTTCTTGTTATAGTGATTTTTTTAATTTGATAAACATTCAGTATTAAATTACATATAATTGACCACATTATCTAGATCACACCTGATCGCCAATAAGCATAGATTTATGCCATTTGCATAATAACTGTGAGATTCAATGCAGTAATGTGAAATTATAGGCTTGTTTATCGCTCTCCTGTCCGCTTGACGCGGGATAAATGATGGAAGACATGAAATAATGCGGTTGATGCTAAAGCCATTGTCACACGTTTAGTTATTTATGGCAAGTAATTGCCATTCTATTGTAAGGTGTTATCAATTTGAATAGGAATTTGCATTGGGGGCATGCACACGACGATCCTTTGTTTATGTCAGCTTTTCCGGATAGCTTTGCAGCTTTTGATCGATGTTTTATATAACAGTATTATCCTATTCATTTAGGGAGTCTAAAAGCTCCAGCAAGTACAAGACACCTTTAAATGTGTCGTCAGTAGTGTCCGACCGAAACTAGTTTTTACGGCTGAAACCGAAACCGAAACCGAATTTCGGCTACGGTGTCAGTTTCGGCCGAAACCGAAACTTCCATATAAGGTCATGTTTTCGTGGAAAAAAAAGTCAATCCTAATCAGTCAGACATTATTTTTAAATCGTATAGGAATTAATCATTCGGTCTTTGATACTTGAACTGATAATAAACATAACATAATAGGAAAGTTGAGTGAAAAATATCTTGACTTATTTATATTGACTTCATTTAGATGACATGACCAACTTAAATACCAGTACCTTTTTTTTTAAAGTTCGTTTTTATAATTAAATTAATTCTACAAGTTTTAATTTTATGAAAGCCCGCGAAAAAAACTAGTATTTAAGTTTGCATGTGAACATGGATAAAAAAAATAAAAAAAGGACTCAACTTCCTTATTATCACTCATTATTTCAAATAAGGAGTTGATTTGAAATCAGTATACCTACTATAGGTACTAGGTATATTTATTTCAAATCAACTAGTTCGTACATAATATTAAAAAAAGAAATAGTAGGTTTTACCAATATTTTATTTTTTAATGTTATTTACGTTATTAACCTTTCTCAAAGACAGAAATGGACTAGACATACAGTAAGAATAAATATTTGCGTTTCTTTGTAACCCTGGTTCTGATAAGTTGGCTTGAATAATTTGCTTAACTTGTGATAAGCGATATCATTATCCACACCAGAAGTTTCTTCCATTAAATAAAAAGTAGATTCAATTTTGGTTTCGGCCGTAGTTTCGGCTGGATGGCAGCCGAAACCGAAACTAAGCCGAAACCCGTTTTTTGGCCGAAACTATGCCGAAACCGAAACCTAAACCGAAACCGAAAGTTCGGCCGGACACTAGTCGTCAGTGTTCGCTGTTGTTGCCATGTCAGTTCAGTTCATTTTATTATCATAATTCACAATATACAAGAGGCAGAACGGATTTGTATTGTAATGTATTAATTTGTACTATTGCTGGAGTATCCAATATGTGTATACTCGAAAATTTCAAAAAAAAAATGTATAACATATCCAAAGGTCGCGAATTGAATTCTCTTAATTTTTTTTTTGTTTCACATTTAATTCACGTAAAATAACGTATAGAATATATTTGCGGCATATTCCAGAGTGGAGGACACTCTCTCTCTCAGTATTTATTTATTTATTTTAGGAAAAGTACAAAGCAAATCTGAGATTATACATCTGTTATGTTAATAAGATAGTTAATTATGCCAATTATGAGCTTTCCACCGATTATAATAAATGATAAGGTGTGACATTGTAGGGTTTTTTTTTTAAATTTTTCATTTTATGTGGCGTAAAGTCGAGTTAAAAATGTCAATATGGTAATAATTTAAGTTAAATGAATGTGAGGATCTGTAGATAAATGAGTTTTGTTTAGAGTTGGTCTTGCAAAGAGGGAGATTAAAGTAAGCGACTGCCTGCTGTTGCGATTTGGAACATGGAATGATAGGCGTTGGACTTTCGATTAAGTTGTGTGTGATTTTAAATAACATTACGTATCGCCCTAGTGTAATGACACCATTAAAAATTGAAACTTGATTGAATTGGCTTTAGTCGTGTTTGGTGACTAGATCTCAATACGCCTGTACTTCCCTACCTACCCCCTCCCATATTCCCCTCCACACTACCTTCAGCCTCAAAACATACTTCAAATGGAGATACCATAGTCTCACTGGCGTTAGGCGGTTTTGAGCAGTAGGGAGTCTTGTGCAATATTTGCTTAACAAACATGAAAATGTAATTGAATATTATTTTCACTCAGGTGATCAATTCCTTCTTAAGTCTTCCTTCATTGCAGAAAAAACTATATAACGCTTATAATATTGGTTTTAAGAGATTTTCCAATGTTTATCTAACAGGTTTCAATTACAGTATTCAAAACCAGGAAATGTGTGTTTTTCTTTATAAAAATTATTAAAATATTTATAGAGCTCTCCACTCGAGCGATTGGTGTTCACTTTTTGAATTGGTCATTCGATTTAATTAATAACATTTTTCAAAATATTAATATGAAAACATATAAACTGTTTACTGCTGTTTAAAACTAATGAATCCACCTAGATTTCACCGTCTATTCTACATTTGTAGGTTTGTTAAATGTGGTCCAATTTATCAAGCGCAGAAAATTAAAATCAGTCCAAATTTGGACCTAAATCGCTCCAGTGGATAGCTGACGATGGAATTGAAATTGCTAGCTAAAAGTAGTAAATTATTCCTAGAAATTCCAAACAGAAAAGGAAGTGTAAAATTAATGACGATAGAGCTCATCATTTCAGATTCAGAAGTAGAAAAAGATTTTCTGATTGACATAGATAAAAAAATATGTATCTTTAAAGTATATACTCGTAGGCAATTACAACGATGTTGGAATATTTTATATACCATGTCGGTATAGGAGCTACACGAATGAATATGGATTTAAATATATTTTTTTAATTTACTTACTTAGTTAACAAATGCTTTCAATAAACCTTAAATTCTTTGGGGCTATTTTGCCGTGTTGCGCTACCTCCTTTAGCCAAGGTTCGGACAGCATTAGTATCCATCATCAAGGCAGATGTGTAATAAGTCACTTGCAGGATGATGATGGACACTGTAATGCTGTCCGAAAAGTTGACTAAAGAAGGAGGTAGCAATACGGCATAATACCCCAAAAATAATAATCTTGGTCGTGAAAATTTCAAATCACATCCAACTTTAAGTCTTTTTGGATACATCAGAAATTTTTGAGGTATTCAACTACTATTATAATAACTTCAGATCAACCTAGAGTTTTCAAAGTTCTAGACAAATATGTAACGCTTCGTTAAAAAAAAATGTATTCATTTCAATCCCGCGCTGGGATGGGCGCTAAAAAAATACATTTCATTCAATTTACATGCAAAATATTTCAAGTTTATTTCAAATTTGGCAAAATAATGTAAGCATTAATTTTTTCTAGAAAAATTTGCCTATGTAAACAGGATTGTTAATGTTACTAGCGCAGAGCCATGAAACGTCACGGGATAGTCTGAATTCTTAACAAATCAGTTCCAGTTTTGAAAATGACATTTAATTTAAAAGTATTTTTTGAGTTCATTAAACCAGAGTTACGCAGGATTCACATTACAACCGAAATTAGTATGTTTTACTATTCAATGTAAATGGAAAGAAAAAACTGTTTTTTTTTTTAAATACATATGTTATAACTGATTGAAAAATAGATAAAATATACTTTCAGTAGAAATGAATTTTGTTTCAAAACTTCCATTCACAACCGAAAGGCTAATATTTTCTCGTACCAATCTAGTTCAAATAAATGACGAAAACACTTACAAACTATGTTATTAAATTTGGAAGGCGGGTATGGGTACCGCCGCCAGAGAACCATTTATTGGATAACATACACCTCTGCTATGGGTCGCTCCAAGTGATTCGCTACGTTTGGTGACCTAGCAGGATTTTGTCCGGGTTCGTCAGGTGAGGTGTGTTCAGGTCTTGGCTGCGTGGCGGGCCAGATCGGGAAAGGCCGGTGGTAGATCCTTTGAGCTCTCCAACTGGTGTCTCTCGATTCACTGTCATGCACCGCTGGATGGATTCATACGTCGGTCCATTCTGGACACACTAACCTCTAAATTCCTACCCAACCCTCATACCTTTTTCGTTCCCAGAACTTCCTCTCCTCCCTTTCATAAAAAGACTCTCACACAGTTCCCAAATGTGACTTAAGCCCTAAGGAAAACTATTTCGTTCAGGCCTCCTGTGTGGGGAAATGCAAAAAAAAAAAAAATTATTGTGCTTGAAAGATTAGCTAATATTAAAATGGTTTTGAACTATAAGAACGCTGGGAGTCCTGGGGAAAATCTTGATATCAGGATGATAATTATTGAGTTCTATAAAAAAGACGAGATTATCGTATTTTTTACCCACAACATTTGCTTATAGCAAAATAAACCTTCGAGAAAATCCCCTGAGGTCACTGTTTGTCATTGAGCGCTGTACTTTTTTTAAAAATACAGAGTAATGGGAAAAACTGAAGATAAAGGTTCCATCATTATAATAAAAAAGTAGATAATTGATTCGTACGCCTGCGCCCCGGCGAAATAATTGATTTCCACATCTGACCAGACGCTGTAAGTCACTTGCAAGAATTTGTCTTGCAGTCATCGCGCAAAGCTAGAAATACATTAAATAGCTTCTCCCAAGCGGAGATTAATCATTTGTCTTTCATATAAATCAATAGTCAACCGAACTCGGCGCCTTTAGCCGACGAATTACATGAGTAAATTGAAATTTTAAGTTACAGAAATTGTTTTAACCGAAACCAATAATTTACACTGGCGGCCGAGGGGCCAGCCTAGCCGGGCAACGCCGGGCATGGGCCGTATAATGGGCCCCGTGTAAACGTCTTGTTCGGAGAGCGAGTGTGTTGCCATTCATCATAAAGGCTTATTAAACATGATTTATCGACCGGGGTGGATACAAAATTTCGATGTTTCTTAAACGTAGACTATTCCAGTTGATATAGTTATACTGGCTCCAGTCAGATTTTCAAAGGTATTTCGTGTTTGATAACTATCAAAGATACTTAATAAAAAAATGGATATTATTTTAAATTATGTCGCAAATATATCTATATATAAAAAAAAACATATATATATATATTTTACTTCTACAATATAATAGCTACATACCTGTATTAAATTTTATTTCTCTTCTTTTCAAATAATTTAATTTCTTTATATCATCTCTTCTCCATTTTTTCTTTTCTATTTCTCTTATTAATTTTCATTTTATGTTTATTTTTCCGAATTCTATTTATTTATTAATAATTAATTTTATTATTTGATGAAAATGATATAAAAAATATTAAATTCCTGCTACCTCGGAATAGGCTCAGCCTAGTGAGGTGGCATATACCTAAAAAAATGCACTTAAAATGTATTTTTGGTTAATAAATAATAAAAAATAAAAAAATAATAATAATAAAATAATTTAATTAAAAATAATTTAATTTTAAAATCATTTAATTTATCTACAATTACTTCTTTTTTCGTTCGAACTTCAACCTTCAGGATACTTTTCTCGATTTAGTTATATACACTATGAAAAGAGAAATATTTGGGTTTGTTATAAATTTGTATATGTGTATAATGATCAATTCATCAAATAGTATATTTCCCTTCTTCTAGGGAAATCTTCACCACGCGGAATATATCTTAGAATGACACAAAATTCAATTCTTACCAGTCATAAAATCTGGCGTATTCCTCTACCCAAGTCTTTCGTCAATCCTCCCGATAATCAGTGGGGTAATCTTGTGTTTGACATTCCTCACGGTTGACTATTGTATATTAGATAATGTAGATTACTTCTGTTTATATCTGGTACAATTTTGAACTTATCCATTCTGTGATTGTTATCTAAGTGGATAATTGTGTGGATTCGCCAAAGTATCCCCATCACAACGGCTTCTGTTTTAGGTCATTAGGTGTTCCACAGGGTTCTACTTTGGGTTTAGTCTATTTTTATTTGTGTATAAGATTCAAATCAAATGATAAAGAAGTCTTATTTCAACAGCTGAACCAGATCGTTTTGAAAAACCGAGCTCCCTTGAGATGAAGTACCAAACCGCCCCGAGTTATGTTTTAATAATGCACGGATATACTGTCCCTTCAGTTGTTAATAATTACCGATGCCTATAAACATTTCATAACGTAATAAACACACTTGTTACAATGTGCGTGTCACTTCTTACTCTTACTCCAACCAATGGTCGATTTACTCGCAATAAACCTTTATTTGTGGCTTCGATACCCGAACTCATTTCGTTGATGGCATTTCAATGCCTTTTTAAGGTTGTTGAGTGCATGAGAACAATAGCACCTTACGGAGCATTTATGGTTTAAACTATAATAATTCCAGTTATAGAAAACGTTTGTAAAGTGTATTTATTTATTGATATTTTATACTCTTGTAACTACAATAGCATAACGGCATTCTTATTACCAGGTCGGTGGCAATTTCATCCAACAAACAATGTTTAAAACCTTAGTAAAATACATTGGGTTCGCAAAATAGGTATACATTTTGTTATAGTAAACGTAAATTTATCTTAGTTGGAAATTTATCTACAATTTAGTGTACTAGTGGAAGATATCCTGTGAGTTAAAAAAAATCATCCACAAGCTTTTTTTTGAACTTTTGGTAAACGCATATGCAAGCTTTGATTTTATAGCATATCACGATTAGAACATACAAACTAAAGGCTCAATTTGACTCACCGCTTATTATTTGACATTTATGGATTGTTCTGGATAAATTCAAGTAAATACTAAGTTTTATGGTTTTACAAAAACAATTGTATGCAATATAATTGTTGTAAACTTTATATCAACCACTGTTTAAGATATATATTTGGGGTATTACGTTATGATACATGCAACAAAATACATTAATCATAAACTGTTTGAAACTATCAAATTGTCCCTGTAAATCGTAAATCAACCACTGATTCGGTACCACTCCATTTATATGCGAATAAAATAATTATCGTAGTTATTGCAGTTACATAATAACGAATGAATTCACCAACAATACTTATTGATCTACGCGACAGATATGTTTGAGTGACATGACACGAGGATTATAAGGAAGATACTCAAGTGGCACACTTATATACTAGGTACTAGACAATACTCTTCTTTATACTGGTAGTACTTTTATCATAGTTGCAGATATCAGGCGGCAAGCACTTCAGAAGATCCTCGGCATATTATTGCATACGAATGGTTCCAGCGAGACGACAACACAATTCCTCCCAGCAGCGCGGCGTTAGGACAATCTCCCAGCGGATCTGCACGCTTTTTGACCGCAATAGCACCAGGAGCTCACTGCGCACAGCATCTACTGCCTCTGCGGTACAGCCGCACTTTATTGGCGCTGATATGGTCGAGGTTCTGCTGTACGTGATATGCTAATGCGGACTTCCGTAAACTCAATTAAACGGGGGTATTACTGTTCAAATCTGCTGCATCATTTCATATTGGCTGTAACTTACAAGAGTTGTGGTGACGATAGAATTTACTGAGGTTTTGCTCTTATTTTTTTTCCTACTTTTCTTCTTTTATCGTATTCTTCAAACCATTACCGACTGTACTACCAACCGTTTGGTGTACAGGTAGGTATTCAGTAACTATTTTTATTGTGTGAGGTTAAACTAACTACGAAATCATCCCATCAAAATGCAACTCCTATCAAAACTAAACAGCTTAAATAAGTAAAACAAAATGGGCTACTAGCGTGAAGAAAATTGGGCATATTTTTTTGCGTAGAAAATCTACAACCACACTAAGTCTTATAAACATACAAAAAATATACCATAGGTACCAAAACTAGAACCCTGTGAAACACCACAATGACCTAAAATAAAAGTCGTTAAAATGTTGGTGACCACAAAATATATTTAACTCACAAGGTAATAACAATATAATTATGTAAAAACAAACCGACGATACATATTCGTATTTGAACTCATTATAGAAGAGACACCTTTCTAAATAAAATAAGTATATACCATGGAGTTACCATATTATGCCAATATCTTCACACAAGTGCTTCTATAAACTAAAAATCTGTTAATGTTTTATTGTCCTCGTGTTGTTTCGTGACTATAAATCATCAACAAAATAGATATACAGTAAAAAAACATATTTTTTACGAATACCGACTACTACGTTGTCTACCGAGGCAATCGTTCTTTTGATCTCTTGAAAGATTGTTACATTCAAATACACATAATTATTACATCTTTTAACTTCATCTTTCATTATGTTATCCAATGTGGAATAGTTTTCAGTACGGTAATCTCAGTAACGGTTGGTAATTAATATTTTGCTACCGAAGAATCTCAAGCCCCATTCATCTGTGTGTAGATGAGTAGAAAATTGTGCCGACGTTTTAATTACGAAAACCAGAAGCTTGTTCCTCCTTTAGGTAAACATTTCACGGTGATTAGTTTATGAATCAGATGGTAGAGTTAGCAGAGGATAGGCACTTTTATCCTGGAACCAAAGCATTTATATACAAAAAAATTAAGATTAAGATAAATTCAAATTAAAAATAGAGATTCAAAATTAAAAAAAAATTAAAATAAACAGTAATTAATTATAGATAACGTCCGTAATAATATTTTTTTTACAATTTATACAAGGTTAAAATCGATATATTTATATTATGTGTTGTGTGTTTGTGGGTGATGTGTGTTTTATACTGGTTTTTTGTGTTATCTGTATGTTTCATTATTTTATGTTATGAATTTTTGATAATATTGTCTTTTTTAATCTTTAATCTATTTTGTAATTTTGTGTCTGAATTTATTTTTATTTTCCTCAGTTTTACTTTCAAGTGTTTAAAATAACTGACTTTTTAATCTTTTTATAGCGTGATATAAATAGTAATAACAAGTCAATAAGTGTTACAGTGAAATTCCGATTAGTTTTTTCACATCGAAAATTATAAACTCATTAATAACATTTCGTAATTCAAAAATTTATGGAATATTTTTAGTTAAATGTAGAGTGAATACACATGCCAACTCATGCATTAGTTGGATTTTAAGAGGAAATGTTTTAAAAGGTTTCACTTCCTAATTAACAGACATAAAAACATTCCTCCATGAAAAAGATGTTCGCTATCCAGAACTACAGGATATTTTTTTTTTTAAATTTGATCTGAAAAGAAATCTAAATCTTTGTACTGCTGTTAGTTGGCTGACTGACGAGTTTATAAGTAGCCAAATTAGTTTAAACAGAAATATCATTTTTTAAATAAGTATAATTAATAGAACCCATTTCCTGTAACATTCCAAATTTTGTTCATGCAGACGTTTTAGCATAATATTTTTTTACATACTGCATTCCAATTGTGTGTTTTTTCGCAACTACATAACTAAGACAAGTTTTTTTTATCTGTAACTTCGTACTGAATAGAAAAGAAAGATGCGTGGGTGAACGTAAAAAACGTGTAGGTACCATCTAAGAATAAATTAAAAACGGAAAAAAATGGTTGTGGTTCTTGACTCTATTCTTCGCCGAATTAACACATAAAGATTTTCGTCGTCCTTGTGCAATCTGTTTGCTATCTCGCGACTTTACAATGCACGATTCAATTCAGCGCAATGCATTACACATTAGGTATACATTGTTTAACAATCGCGTTGCATGTTGAATTGTACATCTGTTTCAATCGAAAGCACACTACTGTTGCGCTCTATACTTTACTTGACCAGTTCGAAATATAATAATTAGATAGTTACATTACATGATGGGAAAGAAATGTATCTCGTAAGTTTAACTGAAATAACACATAGGTAATGTGGTTTCAGATATGAAGGGATCTAAAATCATTACTGTAATGTATCATAATTAGTCTATAATTAGTTCTCACATTACTTGAGTTGTCTACGGGCTCTTCGGGTCGCATGGTCTCATTTCCGAGTTGTGTTGAAGGTAACCGAAGGTAGTCAATATAATTCTAGAGCTCCGCTGACAAAACCTAGCTTTCACCCAGGAAGGACGTTAGTATAGTATTCAAAGTATAATTATAACCTACGTTGCGTGAATAAACAGACACTGTGATCTAAAGAACCTAATAAATATTCGGTAGTATTGGATAATATTGGTCCCAGTACTTACATATAACGCATGTCTCTGGAGAGAACATAACGCATGTCTCTGGAGATATCACAATAATCAAAAACAATTTTTCTCTCGTCTTTCATTTCATATTCTGATACAGTTCAGCCGTAGCTTGTGTTTTCAGTTGAATACAATACACAAAACTTACCTTAAAAAGTATTGAAATTCAGCCCCAGCAAGGATTTAATATTACAGTTTATGAAAAACCGAGTAAGTTTAATGATGTCCCCGAGACATCTACAGTTTAGATGAGATTGAAATTTGGTAAATTTTGTCGCGTCTTGTATTCGTTACATCTCAACCTCAAAATCAACAGCCATCTCAAAAGCGCTCTTATCGTTATTTTCATCAGTATCACGACTACTTAAATAAACTTGCGTTTCTCCTCCGTACATCTTCCCCTGATTCTAAGCAGAGTACGGCTGTCTGAAACTTGGAAGGAGAAGAAATTGTTTAAAAACGTAAAACCAAACACCGGTCGATGATAATCTTAAATCATATCACTGCCCTACCTGTTTGTGGACAATCGATATAAGCTTTCAATACATATCTGAAGTGATATATTACCCATTTCTATTCATCCCTTATTTGGCTTCATGTTTAAAAAGTGTTAAACTTGCACAATACAGCGGACAATAATAATTCTCCCCACTAGGACATAGTTCCTTACGAGGGGATCGCTTACCCGATCAAGTCGGCCACCATTTGTATTCAATGCACCGGGCTAATATGGCGCGAGAAGTAATATTGACAGCCAGGTTATTTATCTCCTAGTTTCTGAGTAAATACCTGGAATATGTTGGCCTGGGCCATTCTTCCTCACCTGGGGCTATACGGGAGAATCCAGGCCGATGGAGAGAACTATCTGGTTTTACACACAATAAGGATACTAAGATAGATATTCTAGCATCTATCCCCATTTTTTAATTTACTTTTTATTATTTTCAAAACAAACAGATACAAGTAGATATTAGAAATGTTTTTTTCTTAATTGTCGGCAGGGAGTCAATGTTTACTTTAGAAATAAACCACGAGCCAGCATTGGGTTTAAGATATAAGGCAGTGATAACTTATATATACATTAGTGTGAGTATAAGGCAGTTATATTAGGTACATTACCGTTATTGATCATTTTTGAAATCATACTAATTATCTACTACGTAATTTTGATCAAATCATGAAAAATGAACTAGTAGTGCGATTACCTACATACGAACCTAGAAAGTTAGGTTATGGGCTATATGTTATAATCCCCTTTTAACGAATTTTCAAAGGGATGTTGAATTGCCACACTGTTGAGTTGTAGTGGAACCCCCTAGAAAGTAAATTAAAATTGATAGAAATTATTTCTGAAAAGTATTTTCTTGTGTAGGATTGCTCATGGATCGGATAATAAATAAATTTTCAATGGATTTTTATCAACGTACGACATACATCAAAGGTACCTTGCGATTTAAAAAAATATATATTTTTAAATTTCATTTGAATACCACACAAGAGTCCAACTACCCGGATCCAGCTGGACTATGGGAATACGGGAATGTTGGTAAGAGGATGGTTGGGAAGTCCCTGAATAATCAAAGCTGGTCACTACACACGGCTAAAGTAATTTCAAGCTAAAACTCATACGTGCTTTATATTCACTGTTTCCTTTAGGTACCTACACGGGATATAATATTTTGAAACGATAAAAAAAATATTGTAATTTTATTGTAAATTGTAATATTATAATAAATGTATATATAATTATTGTATAAGTAATATTATTGTAAATTATTGTATTTATGACATCACAAATTGGAGAACGTTGCAAAGAAAGAAAATAGGAGGCCTAAGAAAAAGAAATGAGGGAAGAGATCCGAGAAAGGAGGGTTAAAATAGAATATGGGGGTCAGATAACTTCATGGCTAAAGCCATTTCCAATAAGGTTTGAAATCAGAATGATAGTCCCTTTCACCCTTACCAACGACGACTGAGAGAGTATTCTTGCCCTTTGCATTTGAATTTAGGTACCCACCTCTTAAAGTCTCATATGGCTGTGTAAAAATAAAACCCTCACAATAAAAGCTATCCAAGCACAAATATCATAATATGCACTCGGTCTCCTCTCTCAATACAAAAACAAACATTATCTTATCCTCGAGGTGCGCAAAACGTTTCATTATTCAAGTGCGTGGATTTATAGGTCCATTTTGCTATAAAGGGAATGTGTTTTCAGGCGCAGTGTTCGCAGGCAGGCTGTAACAATCACGGTGGATACACCAGCCCATCACATTCATCTCCTGATCAGCACACGGCCATAGTGGCACTAGTAGTTGCCGGGTTCTTGCATACAAGGAGTGTACAGAGCACTGAACACTGTACATGGAGCTCGTCATATTAATCAGAAGGGAAGATTTCATTCTAAGTTATGCGCACGAGGCGTGTTGATTGCTGATCACATCTCTGTGGTTTTAACTTGGTGGATACTTTCGAGGTACTGTGGTATATGAATTACTACGTTGGTACGTAGGATGTGTTTGATAAAAACGGCTAATTGAAGTTACTTATTGATTACTAACTAACTAACCATCACGCCGTTTCAACGCAGGGGTAGGCAGAGAGGACGGACCGCCAAAAAACTCGGTCTTGGCACACACTCTTTGCCTCATTCACAATCATATATGGTATTCATACATTAATGTGCAAGTGCGCCCACGATTGAATTTGGCAGCCACCTCTGGTCTGAAGCCCCAAAGTACCTGAAAAACACCCTCGACTCTGTGCAGAAACGGGCGGTCCGTTTGATAGATTCTCCCATCTTTACAAACGGATTGCAATCTTTAGAACAATGGCGTCGGGTGGGAAAGCTATCATTGTTCTACCGGTATTTCAATGGAAAATTCTCCGAGGAACTAGCATCATTGATCCCCTCGGCACCGGTGCATAGTCGGCAAACACGACAAACGCGCGCCCAATATATGTACACGGTTGACATTTGTCACGTGAGAACAGGTCACTTCTACGACTCGTTCTTGAGTTCAACAGCTCGGCTGTGGAACGATTTGCCGGCCTCTGTGTTTTTTCCTTCCTACAACTTTCACTCCTTCCTCTCCTCAAAAAGACCCTCCACGCAGCATCTTCAAAGATGACATAGGCCCTGAGGCAAGTTATTTTCCTCAGGTCCTCCTGTGTGGAGTAAATATAAAATAAATAAATAAAAACATCGTCTCATACATACATACATACATACTCTTTTTTTTCTGACTCTTGACATGGCCCGACTCAAGTATATGATTCATTTGATTATGCCATGTCTTTTTCGGGCGTCCCGTAGGTACTTCTTATACCATTCACACTTGTGTCATACGAGTATATTCTCCCTACGCTTCTTTCTTTGTTCATTCGCTCTACATGCCCAAACCATCTGAGGGTCCCTTTCTTAATTTTACTCATTACGCTTACAACAGCCTTGCATTATTATTTCTGGATATCCACATTTCTTACACGATCATACATGGTTTTACCACATATACGCCTCAGAGATCTCATTTCAACAGCATTCAGTCTACTTTCATCCTTCCTCTGCCAGTTTTATGCCTCACTACCATACATCAGGATAGGTACAAGCACTCCATTGTGGACTGCAAGCTTCGCTTCTTTGGACAGCTTTTTGTTGGCGCCAACGGTATTCAGTCCTCCATTAATGGGGTTACCTACATTTAAGCTTCTTTAAATATCTCTATCAGCCTTCCCATCTCTCGTAAACATACTACCCAGATACACAAACAAAAAAAAAGATTTATTATATGCGTTTTGGTTGAGGAAATTTTCGTTACTGTGCTAATTAAAATGTAATTGTTAATAATAACTGATTTCTAATAGTACGGAAGATCTACACATCTACAGTCGCTCGTGTC
Organism: Limnephilus auricula; assembly: GCA_951813805.1. Taxonomy (NCBI): domain Eukaryota; kingdom Metazoa; phylum Arthropoda; class Insecta; order Trichoptera; family Limnephilidae; genus Limnephilus; species Limnephilus auricula. Next base: position 22,999,227 of record OX638401.1, read on the forward strand.
TAGGATGAACGAAGTAGGTATGATGAATGTAAGTAAGTCTCAAGTCATGGTGTTTGAAAGAGAGAGTACGAAAACAGCGTGCAATAAGTTGTGAACGATGAATACTTTGAGCAGGTGCATGAAACATCTATGAAAAAATATCAATAATATGCATACATATCAAAAAATGCATATTATAAATCTTTTTTTTTTTCACGACTACGAAATAGTGTCATCTGCTTTTACTTAGAAAAAATATATATTTTAATAATAATAATATATCAATGGAACGTTCAACTGAAGTCAGGGATATAAGGAAAATTCAAATTGCATATATGTTCTTGAGGCGCATGGGGATGGGCGTGGTGGGAAGGAAAATGTATTTGAAAATTTTCGAAGGAAAAGGTGTGAAGGAATAGATTCAGGAATAAGATATGTAATTATGAAATGAATGGCGAAAGAAAAAACATTGGATAAATTAAAAAAATATTTTGTTGATCTTTCATTATCGAAATGTTTCATCTTCATCACATAAAAGTGTTTTCGCCGTGGTCTATTTGCAACAAAATTTTTATAAATGATTATAGAGCATTAAAATATACCACAAACACAATAAGTTATGCTAAAATAAATTGGCAGGACACCGCACCTTGTTGCTTCTTTCATACTATTCTATTGTTTATTGGTCTAGCGAAAAATTGTGACGGGCAGTATTTCTACACTACCGTTATTATTTTGCGTGAAAACGTCATTCGTTCGTCATTGAGTAAAATTTAAAGGGATAATAAAAGTTACATTTCCATAAATGTGTTTATTTTTTTGGTCATTTGATATGAAATTAAGAACAAGGTAGTGAAATAAAATTATATCTAAAGCAGGCGATTTTACGGCGTTTAATATTTCTCTGCACAACCCATTTTTTTAGAGCACCTCAAGATCTACACGATGACGCACGAATAATTCATTTAACCCTTTCCATTGCGGAGATACGACTGAATATTTGGTCGCTCAGATTGAATTTTCGGGCTCTTATCTATATCCCCCTTACCGCCCGCTCGACGACGTGAGCGCACTACAGGCAACAGACAATGGTCTATTTTTGTAATTTACACGCCACTAGGAGCCACAACCCTTGGGCCATCATTTCATATCAGATTAATTGTGTTATTGGAGAGTTGTAGGTACAGATGACAACAGAAGGAAAGTCATAAGCAGACTCCTTTTCTAGGTCAGTATTTATACATACTTACAAGAAAGTCGATCATCGACTCAAAATAAAATAATGTCGAAGACCCACGAAACATCTCCACTCATTCACTTGGGTATATTGTTATTCCTCTGCCTCGTGGTATGTATTTCTCATATTGTCTTGTTACAAACGTGGTATAAACTGACCGTATCCAAAATTCAGTTCAGTACATTTGTCATGTCGTTAACAATGTGAATTCGGCCCCAAGAATGCTGTTGTTCTTGGTCGGTACTTTAAATAATGCTTGATGAAGGCACAGACACATTGTAAGAACGCCTTAAATAAATAATAAATCGCTTACATGAATTACAATATAACAATGAATTATTCGTATAGAATAAATAACAGAACAACGCACTCGGAAATTCGTGAGATAGTTACCAATCTAACAAATATATTAATTTTAGTTAACACCATAGATTATGTTTTCTCGAAGAACCTATCTACATTAAGTTCATCGTTCTCGAATAAAAATATTTTCAATCACTCTTAAGTTCAATCTCCCATTAATTATAATATAACTAGCTGAAGTCCCCGGCTTTTCATGGGCTTTACACAGAGTTTTTCGAAATTCCAGACGTAGATAGTGACCTTCCTTTTCAGGTCAAATGCGCAAAATTTAAAAATCTGTTACTATGTACAAAAATGAAATCTACCAGCACGGTGTCTTAACCCTTAATTAGCTGCATTATGAAAATTACACAATTAGTCCATGGGGTCACTACTGACCCCAAATAAAAAAAATTTAAATTTTTCGTATAGCCGAGATTAACTTTCATCATCATCAACATCATCTTCTTCCTCTTGTCCTATTCAGGTCGGGGACCCACTGCATCGACAAGGCTCCTCCATACGTCCCTGTCTTGCGCTGATTGTTCGGCCTCCGTCCATGGCAGACCCATTCTCCTCACATAGTTTCTGGAGTTGCCTCGCCCAACTGTGTCTGGGGCGGCCCACTGGATATCTACCCTCTTGAATTGCACTCGGTATCTTCCTCAGAATTCGGTCATCAACATTCTTAGTACATGGCCAATCCACCTCAGTTGCGACTTTTCTATGAAGAGTAGCAGTGGTTCAATGTTTAGATCAACTTTAAAAAAATAATTATTCGGTCACATCCGCAGATTTATAATTCTGCATCCAATGCAGTAAGCCATGAAGTGACAAATAAATATACCACACTTTGGATTTTTTTTTTGTGTATTGGGAACTTTGTTGATTGTTACGTAATTGGTCGCATGAGGTCAACTCCCAAGAAAGCAGCGACACTTACGTACGTTGGCTTTCTGGCCGTTTCTGATTTGCTGGAAGTTAGGAAACTAGAAAGAGAACTGCACTTCAAATTGCATTCCAAACGCTCTAACATTTTTTTTATCAATTAGAAATTGTTTTGACCCCATGCGCCTAATTAAGGGTTAATAATGTATTTTTGCAGACAATCTGTTTATGAGGAAACCATTTGGTATTTTTTTAGTGAAAATTTTTACACGCCTTCTAGATAAATACAACATATATAAAAATAATAATTCAGGTTAACGTTTATTAACTATAAAATACATGATTATACATTAAAACATACATATACATAAATGATACTTTAAATCACCATGCTAGGCGGCTGCCTGTTTCATGGTGACCATGGAATATTAGTTACTTTGTGAAGTCTAGCGTAATTATATGGATTAAATATATAAACATGCTGAAAATTGGAAGTGTTGTAATAGAAAAATTACAATGAAAACTGGAAAATTTATAACTGTCTAACTAATTCATGTCTGCAGATGAATGATAAACATCTATCTACACCACCGCCTGTTGATTTTGGTCGCTTGTATTGAGAAATGCAATAAAAATTATGATTGTTAGCTTGATTTTTCATCCAAGTTTCGGAAAATAATAAAATTATTCTGGCGAAGGCGAGAACCCTTTAAAAAATAAAAAACAAACACAGATTGCAGTAATTGTACCAATATCCATTTTGTTTGAAAAGATATTTCCGTCCGAAGAACTCCGAAATACTTGTATCACTCCTAAAGAAGTTTTACTTCAAAAATAATCAAGAAAATAACATACCTAAGATATTTTAGGTAATATAAACGATTGTAGATAAAATAAAGAGATATGACATACACCATTTGTACAAAACCAATAATTTGTAGTTAATTACTTCTTTAATTTCGTTATTATAGCTTTTAGTAACCGTTTGTAGCTAACACATATTTTGTATAATATGTTAATTTCCTGGACCATCTTGAACGATGTTAACATTCAAGTTAAAAAAATTTACTTTTCGTTTTAAAAACAAACAAAAAAATATTTTTAGAAAGAGACAAAGTATAAAAACAATTATAAATTAGTCAACATAAATAATAATAATCCACATTCATGACAAATGCCTCTGAAGTACCCAAAAGTAAAAATAAGTAAATGATAAACTATTCTATTTAAAAAAACTAACTTCCCGCATATTGCAGCTGAAATTTTGCATCCTATTAATACATACATTTTTTTTACGTATTTTCTTTATGTTGGTTCTGATTGTTGATCCATAAGTGGACAAAATCTATTCTAGTACTCGTACGTACAAAAAAAGAACTATTTGTACGTATACCAGAATTCATGATGCATATATGTATATTTTTTTATGTAAAAAAATATATCTATATAATAAAAGCAAATTGAGGTATCGTAAATAAAATCAACATTATTAACGTTACGAGCATTTTAAATCAACTAAAATACTACCTGCAGCATATAAAATACTTCATACAGATTCAAGTTTGACCACCGACTAAAATAAAATAGAATAAGAATTTTCTTAAATAAAATTTATGATCAATGAAATCAAAACGATATTAATAAAATTTATTTTTTTATACAAAGAGTGATTTTATATACCTACCTACGCCCCTGGGCTACCTACAATTACTGTACTTTCTGTCGCAAATACCCACAAAAATGTTTATTTAGTAGTGCCAGAGAGAGGTAGTAAGTTCCATCTCACATTTCTTGTATGAACTTGAAAAGGACAAAATATACTATTATGATGACGTCATGTACAACCTCTCTTTGGGACTACTGTATATTATGCAACATTTTTAAGAACTGAAAAGTAATTTTTTTTTAGTTGACTCGTGCACACAATAGTGAGTATTTTTACGCACCAGACTTTTAGGTCCGGGTTTAGTTTCCCCCATAGGAAAAACTAAACCCTTTCACACACTTTTCCATAAAAATGATTATCTGATTGTCTAAGTATATTATATAAGTATAATTAATACAAAACAATACAAGAACAATATGTTAACCTACCAGACTATTAAATGGGAAAATAATTCAACGACTCCAGATATTTTCATACCAGAGGATTCGGCTCGGTGAAATTCCTAATTTGACCGATAAATCCTACTAATCCCTCAATATAAATATTTAAAAAATCTTTCGTAATCCTACATGTATTTAAAATGACTGATTGCATTTTTATATACAAATTCTTTGACAAATCTAATATGCCTAACTTTTTAATGAGAGTGCTAGACGAAATAACAAGCGGTAAAATTTTTATAGTCTGAGAATGCCAAATTCTATTTTAATTTTATTATCGGTTTGAATTGACTGAATTATTTTGGAGCATATTAAATAAAGCAATATTTGTTTTAATAAATGAGATCTAGAGTTATTAGTATTAGGAATTAAAATATACCTACAAAAAGAAAATAGTGCTTACACCCGGAAACCTGACCATAAAGGAACAAATATATATTTAGGCATTTAAATGTAATTATTTATTAAAAATAAATAATTTTAATTACTGTATTATATTAAATTAATAAATTAAAAATAATACAGTAGTCACTTTCGCTGTGGTCAACGAGAATTTCAATAGAAACAACCGTGCGTCTACCAGTCTCCACTCTCCATTACGGTATCAGAGAGTGCTTTCGTTTCCTCAAAAATTAATGCCTGTCATTTTCCGCTCCTTCATATCGCCTGAAATTCATCGACCTTGTTCCGGTGCTTGTTTGAAATTTGCCTCATAATTCAACATCACAGCATCATCATTCAGCTGGACCACGAGATCATTGGCCCGTGTCATGTAGCGGGGAAACCTCGCGCCTAAATCACCGGCCCAGCGGGCGAGGGCCCGGAGATCTGGACCCATTATCCCAGCGGATGTATGACTGATGTTTTGACAATCGGCTCACTTTGAATATTTTAATATTGTTATTATTTCATTCAATAAAATATTGTATAGGTTTTTTACTGTATCGGTGGGTACAAAGCTTGCTGGATTGTTTACGTTATTGATATCCAATAAATTTTATTAGAAATATGTACGTTTTATGTATTATATTATATTGCGTTCATTCTACGCGGTATTTCAAATATATGGAGGAGCGATTCATTTAAACAACTTGTTTGTAGATAAGTATAGATTATCTAGTTTCAGGCTTTCTTGTCATAGTTTTTACTCATTTCAGACATTTTTTTGCATTATAAAGAAAGCAAGCATCGACAAATCACTTTTTAGATCAATTAGTTCATTCTCAACACTCAACTGTACGTGTCTTATTTAAAGTTCTAACAGCTTCCTCGTTAAGATTTCACCCTTAAAAATAATAACAATATAATGTTTATTACAAGTTTTTCAGTTTAATATGCGTAAGAAACACTTTGTTAAGAATCAAAGACAAAAGATTACAAAAATTTACGAAATGTAAAATAAAAATAAAATGCAGGCGGTGATGGAAATCGGGTCAATGATGCGAAATTCTATCAAGAATCTTTCAGATTTCTACTTTGAAACTTTCCTCACTGACGCAAAATATATCTACCTACATCCGAAGAAAATTGTTCAGGAGTAATATACCTACTACTTCCCATAAGAAGAATCATGGTGGGTACTACAGGCAGGAAGATAGAATAATCCACGATGACGATCTCTTAGATAGTCATCATGAATATATAAACAAAATACCTGGATTCTCTATACACCCTAAACACTCTCGCAGCAGTCTCAAAATATTAGATGTTGAGATCTTGCCTCGTTTGAGCATTGAATCATATTGTAAGCATTTGTTACATGCGATTTAATGCACTTATAATAAAAATCCAACTGGAAAATACATCCTGATAAGCAAGAATATAGCATAACTTCTAACAAAAAAGATTGACTAAAACCATTTTCGTTATAAGCGCAACAGTGTTCTCATCTTCCCTGTAGCCTCCGCTCACGAGACCATTATCCTCTCAGTGCAGAATCCAACCTTCTGTACCATCCATCACACAGATCATACTGTATCCACATCTTAACATTGGCAGACTGATTTGTATCGATATCTGTAGGGACGCGCCTCTCGGTACCTACACAAGATGTATTATTTGATGCGGGATTTATTTGTTCTCCGTGCATACGAGAAGCAAGGAGTTGTTTATATTATTAGTTTTGTGTTTTATGAAGGTTCGTATCTAAATAAAAATGAAAGCGTACTTGGTGTTAAGTGTAGCATGCTTTTGGTAATGAGATTGTGGGTTCGATTCCTTTAGAACGTGTGCCATTTTCCGATGGAGTTTGATGGAGTTGAAATTATGCTTTACTATATTTTGTTGAAAAAGCACCATTTTATTACGTTCTGTATACAAATCCATTCGCTAAAAACTACTCCGCCGCGAATTTCATAAAATCAGTTCTTCATTATTTTATTATTAGACTGATTTACTTTCTTATCATAATTGATGTAAATAATAAATTTATTCATAATTTTATTGAAACTATTTAAGTTGTGTACATGTTTAAAGTTTTACGGGAAGCGAAATCTTCATCAAAAACATCGGGTGTGAATAACAATAAGTGCTCGCGCTAGTTAGTATTGTTGCATTGTTATGTGTTGTCAAATACCGACTGTGCCTTCTTCCTTTACATCAGTTAGTTGAGTTTTGAATTCGCTGCCGCAAGAAGCAATTCTTCTACCGCTATCCGAGTTGAGTTTAAGAAAAAAAAATATTTACAATGAAAAGAGCACAGCGGGTCAAACAGCGCCATTTGCTTGGAGTTATGATTTTCGTGTATTATTTTCTAATCGTTTACCTATATATTTAGTTTAGTTATAAATTAACATATTTTTTAAATAAAAACAAATCAATTTCCGTATATCACTTATTTAATTATAATTATCGATATTTTTCGAAACAAATGGTTTCTTCGTCAAGATAAAAATTAAATATATTTTTTTATTATTTTAATTTTTTTCAAGTTTCGAAATTTTGATAGTTTTGATTATATTAGTGGTGTAAACAAACTTATTTCTTTTAATTTATTTAAAATAACGCCGCGTATTGAATTTGCGATTTTTAAGACGCAACATATTTATGTTTGGAGGTCCAATCAAACATAAATTTTCTAAATTACCTCCTGCAGTAAATGTTTTCTCGGCTAATGTTACAGTCTTTATTGATTGTCAATTTGGGAGGCGGTTATGGGTACTGCGCCGCCCCGGAAACCATTTAATAGCTAACCAAAACCCCAAGGGTCACCAAGGTCACCCCAAGTTTGATGACATAGCAGCAGTGCGCGGGTTTATGGGGTGAGGTTTGTCTAGATCTTGGCATCGAATGTGCGTTTGTCAACTTACTGCATGATGGGCTGGATTGGAAGAGACTGGTTGAGGGAGACCCTTTGACCTATCCAGTCAGACTCTCGAGTGGGAGGAATCGAATCATACGTCCGTCTGTCCTGAACACTTTGAACCCCAGATTCCTACCCACCCCTCATACTTATTTCCTTCTTAGTACTTCCTCTCCTTCCTTTCCCTTAAAAAACCCTCTTCACAGCATCCCCGAAGATGACATTGGCCCTGAGGGAATTTATTTCCTGGTGTGAAGTTAATATATCAAAGGTTTTTATTGCTAACCATTTTGCTAACATAACACAAACCGTTTTGGCTTTTAACCACTCTAACGCTTTTTGCCGCATTATGGCACTATTTCCAAAGCTTCGGATTGCTTTGCTGCCACAATGTAGCAAATAATCTCTAGATTCTTTAAATAAATTCTACGAATAGTCAAAAGATAGGTGAATTTATTGGCGATATAGAACTATAATCAGTTTGTATGTCTCCATATTCAAATTCGGAGGTATGATTTTTTTTATGTGGGCGGAAAAATTTCCTTTGGCAATCCGAGAAAAAAGTTTTGAATTTCTCTGTCGCTCCAGTGGTTAATACAACTATTTTTTCTTTTATTGAGAAAGGTTCATTGTTTCCCTCCCACCTGATTCCCTCCCCCCTGATTCCCTCCCCCCTCCCTCCCCATGAATCTATTCTCGCTTTTGATCAAAGTTAACGCCTACCAAATGAAAAACACTAAATTTTAAAGTATGTTTTACAGGCCAACATCTTTGTTATACTGTTATTCTCAATAAAATAAACTATATAAAACTATCTGCATTTCGAAGGTAGTAATTATAGTCTCTGATAAATCATCGTAATCAATTAAAATGATATAAATATTCTAATAAACGCTGGTTTGGGAGAGCAATAACATACCAATTTGTCATTAGAATTTTACTGTGGAATGATCACTAATTTCCACTAACACCCACCGCCCACGTGGCATTGCACACGTGGATGGAAGAACTAAATAAGATGTGTAAATCAACATTATTGTAAGAAATTATGTCGGACTCACTTCATTTTGCATTACATTGTAAGCGAAATATAAAAAGTCTAAAATAGAATAAAATTATGCAAAATGTAAATCCATTGATAGATAATTTTAAAGATAAATTTTGTTCAAGATCCCAATTTGAATTGAGTAAAAGCCAATTTAAAAAAAAACAATTTTTTTCTTGTACTTTCGTTATTTAGTTCTGTTGTCTATCTTTATGCGTTTAGTTCGATTATTTAAGTTTTATTATCAACTAGCTTCTGCTCGCGACTTCGTCTGCGCAGGATTAGTACTTCGATTAGCCTATTTTCTTTTCGTAGGTCCCATCTATTCTTATACCAAAATTCTTAACCTATTTATTTATTTATTATAATATTTATTTAAAATATCTATAATTCTTGATTCGATTGAAGGGTGAGTACTTCAAATAAATTCACTAATTTAAATATTTTCTAAAATAGAATTTGGGTTTTACAATCGTTGTTTTTCAAAAAGTCATTCTCAAATTTTCACATTTTCTATTAAACAATAATTATTATTTGTAATACATGGAAAATAGCAAGCTTTGGGTATAAATTATAGCCTATGTTATTCTGATGTAAAGTTTTATTAAAAGTCCATTCAGTGGTTTTTGCATGAAAGAGTAACAAACATACATACATCCATACAAGCTTTCGCGTTTATAATATTACTAAGATTAATTCTACAATTTTGTACTAATAATTCTACAATTGAACGATTGAAAAATAGCGGAAAAACAACCTTTTTATTTATGATATTTTATTTTAGGCAAATCGACGGATATTTAATTAGTTAATATAACAATTTTTATCACGCAACCCGACAAAAACTGTCATAATTTCAGGTGACCCGACAGTTGACCTTCTGATAGTAGGCCCCCCGAAATTACAATTATGATTTTTTTTGCGCATTATTTCCCAATATCAAAGCCAAAATCGACCAAAAATACCTTTAATAATAAATTGGAATTTCTACCGATTTCTTATATATTTTCCATAAACGTTTGAAGTTTTTAAACTCTTAAAAAAATTTTATTCTTTAAAATAGTATCTATGCATTCTCCACGCCGAAACGGTAATTATTTGAAATTCCCTCGATAGAAATAAATCGCTAGGTATGCTCAGAAAATTATTATTTACATGTTTTTTTCGGTTGAAGAATGTTTCTTTAAATGCTACTTAACACAACCCCGCGAGATTTTTACTCTTTTTTAAACGAGTCGTGTTTAATTAAACATTTTCCCTATCTTCGCATGAATTTTATTGTTTTTAATATTAGTGCGCTCCATCCAACATTCGTATTGCCGTATCTCTCCTTATTCTCCTTTTGAGCGGGTTAGCGCGATATAACGATTTTATTTACATGTCTATTTTTTGTATATATATATATATATATATACAAAAAGAGTATATATATATATTGTTGGTTGTATAGTATTTAGACAACTAGTTTTTAAGCCTTGATGAATATGAATAAAAATATGTTTTAAACTTTTGTTATTCGGCGCTACATCCTTTCTGCACACCTCTTCGGGATACTTTCATTTTGTTATAACATATTTTCCCTAAACCGACTTCATATTATACGAATTCCGGGGGGCTTATTATCGGAACATCAACTACTGCAATGGGATCGAAATTCATGATCCTAGAGTTCACCGTTTAAGAGCTTTGGTGATTTAACTGCACAGAACTGCTTTATACAGATCGTAAAGGCCATTGAAAATCAAAAAATATTATTGAAGAAGAAGATAACAATAATAATCCATTTTTTTTAATATGAAAATAAACAAGTCACAGAAAAATAATAAAATATAATGGCTGCAACTGGGACTTAGCACCTCTACCAATTGGGCCACTGCGATCTATTATGAGACTGTCGTAATTGTCAACTTCAACACCAAGCCAATTTACAATCAAGACATCCACAACTACAATACTCGAAATAACAATAAAATCCGCATTCCTCAAACACACACTACAAAATATGGGATATAATCTCTGAACTATATTGCCTATACACTATATAATTCGCTTCCAGATATGTACAAAAACATCCAGCATAATAAAAAATTGCAAAGCAATGCTTTAAAAGAATATTTTTTAACTACATTTAAAAATGAAAATATGTAATCGTCTTGTCTTTTTTTGTTCTATCTTATATACTCGTATCAGTTTTTCCCTCTCCTTAACTTGTTTTCTCTTGTTGTTTGTTCTACTTAACCTGTCTTTATTTTTATTTTTATGCTGTACTGAATGTAAAACTTATATTATGATATCCAAATACCTTTGTAAAATTGTAACTACTACTTCCTACCTATGAATTGTAAGTTCCTCCTGTCCTAAAATGAGTTTTGTAACTCATAGGGATTGCTCTAGCAGAAAAAAAAAACAATGAAAAAAAAAATATTTCAAATTTCAGAATTAACAATATTATCTTCGACTAATGTTTTTTTCCATATTATTGGCAGCTACGTTTATTACTGGAAAATTAGATTATTATTGTTATCTTCTTCTTCAATGATATATTACATTGATGGGAATAACCTTCAAAAGTTAAATAGAGAGTTTTTCTTATAAAAAAATTAGAAATATTATTCATATAAAACGATTTCAAGTAACGTTTTTATTATTGGTGATGGTTTTTTTTTCGGTGTAGCCATCATGAGACAATCATTTCAATAATAAATATATTCATCGTTCATTGCATTCCACGATTTTATAAGCCAGTTGTACCTCTGCAATAACACCCACAAAAAGTAATAATATACTGCCGACCATATGTTCCTCGGCGGCCTCTCCCCGTGGATATATCACCCATTCTCCGGCTGTATACTTATTGGGATGATCCATTTTTTAATATGATTCTAACACAATGCGTTTGTCGGACAACAGATTCTTTACCGGATTACGGTCCGATGTGAAAATATTTTGTATTTTTCCAACAGCGCCATTTGTATTGAAAGCTTGTAAATTGTTGCATCCAACGCATGAACAGATAAATATATATTCGTAATAAGCATTTTGGCTCGCCATAATTTACAATAAAAATATATAAATTTGTTTTAAATTTTAGGTGTTTGAGTGGCAGGTTAACAAAGGGGGAAGGGTAATTGCTGGAATTCCGGCAATAACAGAGCGGTTTATTGGAAATATATCTAGAGCACATCTAGGGACTAAACGATAAATTAATTTGGTTATTCAATATACTAGCGTTAAAAATAATAACGCTAGTATATTGAATAACCAAATTAATTTATCGTTTGGTCCCATTCTAGATATATTTCCAATAAACCGCTCTGTTATTGCCGGAATTCCCGCAATTACCCCTCCCCATTTGTTAACCTCCCACTTAAACGCCTAAATTTTTTTGTATATATCTGTAAAAAAATTGTATCATAGGTTAGTTTTAATATTCTCCTGTCGAAGGAAGGGTTCTTCCGAAACCGGTCGAGTTTAATTAAAAATTAATGTAGTCTAAAAAAATTATATATTTTTATTGTAGATAAATATATTTACATTAGCTACACACACGTGGCCCTATGTAATCTAAAGGTGCAGTGTGGAGGGGTCTTTTTAGGAAAGTGTTCTGAGAAGGAAAAAGGTATGAGGGAAACGTAGGAATCTAGGGTCAATGTGTTCATTAAAAAATATATATTATTTTTAGAGTATGCCTTACGTCTTACAACATGTGTTATGAAGATATTATGTTTATTATTATTTATCATCGAGAAAATCATGAAACATCTTGGCATCTTAATTTTTAAAAGAAAAATTGACTTTTCATTCCCACAATGGTGACACCGCGACAGGTGCAGAGGGGGCCCTTTACGTTAGTTTCCAGCTGCCCCTCCGGTCGATACTCTTCAGTGTCGTAGTTTCACGTCCTTCTGATATTCATTTATATTCCATAATGATGTAATTATATTTGGTTTTCAATAAAATCAAATTGTGGTATTTCGAGTTCTTATTGAGTACGTCACTTCCCATGTTAAAATATTCACACTTACAGAAAAGGAAAATTACTAAAGGAAACAGGAAAAAGAGATTTAAAAGTACCTGACATGATAGCCCAATAGTCAGATCCTCATTCGAAAGAACTGGAATTATTGCAGTTGATGAAAAGGTTACTAATTTTAATGTGAAAGACCATTCCTTAACGCTATCATATCGGTTTTATGTACAATGTCTAAACTGAAGGATGAGTTTTATTTGCGCTCGGGAACTTACCGAAATTATCGATAAACCTTTAAAATAAGGTCAAAGCTCAAATAAGTAATTTATCAATTTGATAAAAGGGTCATCAAATTTCAAAACAATATTTAATAATATACAGTCTTAAAGAATTGCAGATGGAAGCAAAACCAGTAGGGGTAACTTTTTTAATAGTATTATCAAAACATCGGCATTTTTTTGTACATGAAAAACGATATCGATATTCCTAACAACTTTTTAAACAAAAAAGATCCTGTGTAAACCAGTGCACTGATGTCACGTATTTATTGACCTCGCATAACAACGCAGGAACTCATGGCCCGGTATACAGTTGATTTTAAGCTCGGCTTGGTTGGAATGGCGAGCTTAGCACAGCTTGGAATATAATCTGTGTAAAGGTCGAAAGCCTAGATGTCACCAATATTACGTGAATCGTCTACGAATTTAATAGAGTAATGTGTTTTTCCTTGAAAAACAAATCTACTGTATATGCTCTCTACTGTCTCTACGCATCGGGAAACGCAATATTCCGATCGTGATCTTTCAAAAATGACGACAGTTTATTTTTAGGCAGGTTTAATTTACTAATTAACGTTTGATAAAGTTCCCTACTTCAATCAGCACGGTGTGCTATAAGCGAGTACATTAATTTTATAGGTATTTGTGCACTATTATTGAAATAATCCGCTGAAAACAAACTGCCTAACGTTGAAACTTTTAAAATCCCTTATCATATTATTTTTGATTGGTTATCAATTAATAACATTGTCATTCCTCATCGCTCGACAAATATAATAGACCATTCTTGTAAAATTGGGCAATTTACATACATTTCGGTGGAAAGTATTCAAATACGAGTATTATTTACGTAAATTACAGATTTGGCATATGACTGCTATCGCCTTGGCGTCTAAAAGAGGAACATTTCTGCGGCTTATCGAAGCTTGAGCGGTAGATTTAGCACGCTTAAATTGGAGCAAAGAAAGGCGAAAATAAAGCAAGGATACGGACTAACTGATATACCGGACCTAAGTGACATATTCCCGCTTAGCCTTGCATTATTTACCCATCTTTAGTAGAGTAGAAGGCTTCGCTATTCCAGCAACCAGCGCCAGCGGTACCTACTCGAGTTCAGTGTAGCGAGTGGCCACTGTGCCGAGGGTATGCGCTCGTGACTTGCGCTTTAAAATAACTGCTTTACTAACGCACTTCGCACTGCAAACTACACGGTGGCTATTTGGTCACTGTGGCCGCACGAAAACATGAATTAGTGTTACAACGATGTTCATTTCTTTGGAAACTTGGTTTTTCTCATTGATTTTTCTTGTATAAATTTGATCTGTAAGAAATACTATGATACACTCTTTGATTTTCTCAATTTCGAAACTCTGATCGTGGAAAGTAAAATTATTAAATACCAATCTAAAATAGTTATTTTAAAAATAACCGCTACTATTGGTTAGTTGTTTCACAAAATTTGAACAATTTGAATTTGACGGAATTTGAAACAATTGAATATTTTACTTGACAAGTTAAATTTCAGGTTCTGTGATAGTTAGTTCTATTAAGTTCTGTTTTTATTTCATTATGCTTCACATAACTTAAATAAAAACAGAACTTGTAAAGAACTTTAACAGAACTTGATAATTAACTTTTCAGGTAAAAAATTCAACACATTTCAAATTCCGTGAAACATTTCGAAATTCCGAGTTGTGTAACTTTAGGTATTAATTTTTATTATTTATTCCTTCTTAAAATATGAACTAGTAAATTATTTATTTAAACGTATTTGTTTCACTAATATAATATATGTAGGTGTCACAAAAGCACCCTTAGGGTGAATTGTATGATTAAAAGAATAGTAGGTATATAATCTGTAACTCACTTTTTATGTTGATTTATTTAAATTTACTTTATTTTTTTAATGTTAATTTTTGCTATTTGTCTAGTGTAGGTAACTATTTAAATATTTACCTCTGATTTCATTTTTATATTGCACGAATTTTGAGTTAATGTATTATTTTGTTCTTATTTTCTTTTGTTAAATTCTAATATTTGCTAAAATGACGAAATGGAAAAAATCATATCCAAATCCCATTCTTATGGTTGTAATTAAAAGTATTATTTAAACCTTAAATGTAATTAAGGTTTAAATTAAGTAAAAGCCCTGAGGTCGTAAATAAATAAATATGATGTAATATAAGCATGATTATTATACAAATAAAACAAAGGATTTTAAGATTATTTATAGGTTCCTAAAGGATACTAGTGCATGTATCGAATTTAAAAACAATTATATATATGTGCCTATCTAAATAGATTCCAATAATTTACAAGTTCTCCTGGAGGATTTTTGATTCAATAAATTCAGATATAGTCTATTTATAAATGTTGACAGGGTACAGAAAACATTCATTAAACTTATACAAAAGCTCGAAGCGTATAAGATGTGTTTCTATTTAAATTGAATCGTTTATTTGAAATAAAATTATTCTTGGGATTGTAGATACGCGAAACTTACCAACATCAGTGTAAAGGCTCTAAGAAGGCCTTAAACTGTCGCGGCATCTATGTACATATTTAGTCGCTAAATGGGATTGTGCAGTGGCGGAACACAGCTTTGTTATCACCGGGCAGTTACCCGTGTTATTGACCCCAGCTGTTAGGAGATAAAATACCTTAGATGCCTGCATACGGCAAACCGGCAGTATAAAAATATTGCTACTAGAGTTGGACAGCTTGTAAAATGCTTTTGCACATTTTTTTTAAATACCAGTACACTATTTGGATAAAAATTCTATATAACATCACAGAAGATAATTATATAATCTTTTTTTTAATTATTATTTTTTTAAATGACGATATTTGAAAATCTCCTACTTCCACTCCCATTAACTTGTGTTGTGATGGAGGACTTGAACTCGGGACTCCTGGGTGGGACCCAAAAGCGATGCCAACTCAGCCATTTTGTGTTCGTGTAAAAATACAGACAGTTCGTGTAAAATACTA
Source organism: Limnephilus auricula (assembly GCA_951813805.1). Taxonomy (NCBI): domain Eukaryota; kingdom Metazoa; phylum Arthropoda; class Insecta; order Trichoptera; family Limnephilidae; genus Limnephilus; species Limnephilus auricula. Next base: position 23,015,364 of record OX638401.1, read on the forward strand.
TCTATGTCTTTTTTTTTTCTTCTTTTTTTTAAATCCAGACAGTTTGTGTAAAAATACTATCTATGTCTTTTATGGACAAAATATCTGTTACAAACTTCAAACAACGTTACACGTATTTAACAAAGGTATTATTACATTTTTTAATCGTTGAAGACAATATTTACTGCAATCTTTATATATGATTACATTTTAAGGTTTTACCTATTAATTTATTAATAAAAAAACAAAACATATTCGTCGTAGACTTGCAGAAAAGTCAATAGATGTCACACATAAAAATGAAAATGAATACATTTATCGAAGACATTATCTAGATTACATTTTCGTTGGGAAGAATCTTGCAATCATACAGCAGCCAACCGTATCGTTCTCTGAAAAAGCTTAAGATGATAGACTTCGCTTTTCGGCCCATACAAAAAGGACGCCCGGGAAAAAACACTTTTCTACATCGAAAATTGCACAAAATGAATATATTTTTTTATACTGCCTTCTAGAGGGTAAAAAATATATCGGTATGTTTTCAAATTTTTGATGCGTTTCGTGTTAACGTAAACATTCACAGTCAAACATGTACGATTTATCAAAAAATATTATTTAAGGGAAAAGTGCTGCTAACTCAACTCTCATAAAGAATTATAAAATTATAAAAAGCTACCGACGTAGCTTCTTCTTTCTAAAAAATATTTTTTTTTTTAAATTTCAATTTCGTGAAAGTTTCGGTGTAGAAAAGTTTATTCTCCATAAACCCCTTTTCGAGCGATTTCTGTAGGTAAATTTGAGCGTTGTCTCATTCGCACATTTCGCATTCGCATGTATTGTAAGTGTGCGTGAACTTATTGTGAGCGGGACAGAATGACAGACGCGGGTGTTCCGCGTGTGGTTCAAAGTCTAGCCTCTTAATATAGAAGAAAAAAACTTAATTAAAGTTTAAACTCCATACTACTTAGTTCATATTATATACCTATTGAAACCCATAAAATAACAACTGTGAGTTAAACGAAAAGGTTCTTGCAACCTCAACTTCAGTGAACTTTGAATTTCTCTTTTAAAGTAATCACTTTGTTGTCAGACATTGGATAATTATTGCAAAATACCACTATTTTGTGTTTATATTTTTAAAAAATATCTGAAATTTTAGTTCGATAAATCCGTATTTTATTATTAAATTGCTTGCATTTAAAAAAACGCAAACTTATTACTATAATCTGTTCGTAAAACAAATAACATTAGCTTCCTAACAAACTTTTGTATAAATAGCATCGCATATGGAATCTAACAGTATGATTCTACTTTGTTGGAAACTAGATCGATACTTATTTTATTTTTCTGTCGGTCCGATAATGAATGTAAACTTTCTAACGTTGACATATTATGAATTTGAAAACCATGTGGCTGAGTGGGTAGTATTAATGCCTGCGGTCCCAAAATTCTTGATTCAAACCAAATTTTAGTTTTGAATCGATCGTTACTCGAGAATACACAGAGTTTCAGGCAAATCTAACTGTAATTACACCTACGTTAATATAGCCGAGATATTATCAAAATACTTGATTAAAACTTTTGAATATATGTGTTGAAATATAATTATAGTTTTATGCACAAAATATATGCGACTTGCACATGGTTTTTTTTTTCTTGCGGCACGTCGAATTCAATGTTTCAAAGGCCCAATCGTGTCTGATTACGTCTAAAAGGGATCGAAATGACAATCTAGTCTCCTTCAACGGTAGCATTCTTCCCAACAGGTCCTCCATTGATATGCTCGGTGTAACTCTAAGTGACCAGCTCAGATATGGGGCTCCATCTAGGCCTGAGTAAAGTTAGCCTCTCAGAAACTGGGCGTACTGTACAGGGCCCGCAGATACTTTAATAGTACACAACTGCTAACCCTGTACAAATCGCAAGTGCGCCCTACGGTTGAATTTGGCAGCAACCTCTGGTCTGGAGCCCCAAAGTACCTGAATAACACCCTCGACTCTGTGCAGAAACGGGCAGTCCGTTTGATAGATTCTCCCATCTTAACAAACGTATTGCAAATCTTTAGAGCACAGGTGTCGGGTGGGAATGCTATCCTTGTTCTCCGGTATTTCAATGGAAGATGCTCCGAGGAACTAGCGTCATTGATCCCCTCGGCACCGGTGCATAGTCGGGAAACACGCCAAACGCTCGCCCAACAGATGTACATGGTTGACATTTGTCACATGAGAACTGGTCGTTTTTACGACTCGGTCTTGAGTTCAACAACTCGGCTGTGGAACGATTTGCCGACCTCTGTGTTTCCTCCTTCCTACAACAGGGGTGTCTTCAAGACCCATGTTTACTCTTTCCTCTCCTCAAAAAGACCCTCCACGCAGGATCTTCAAAGATGACATAGGCCCCGAGGGAAATTATTTTCCTCAGGACCTGCTGTATGGGGTTAATATTTAAAAAAAACCCTTCTTCTATCGCAGTTGACTCTCAATAGGGCCATCTTCACTCTGCAGATTGCAGCATGGAATAACTCCGTGGAACTGCACTCGCACTTGACCGGTCAGTGGTTGTGTGGGCATCGCGTTTGGCTCCCACCCAGGCATTCCGTGTTCGATCCCTCGGCTGGCTAAGTCCTCCATCACAACACAAGCAATATCTTCCGCTTAGTGTGGTGGTAGTAGGAGATTTTCAAATGTTGTTGGGTTATTCGTAACCCGGGAATGTTTGTCTTTCTTTTAAAAAAAACAAAACAAAACTAGTTACGTAGGCAGATTCAGAATTCATGAAGTGTAGCGTCTTCTAATGCTATCTACTTTTACCATTAGTTTTCTCCTGGTTTACCTATTGGGTAATCTTGTACGAGTATTTTTCGTTTAGTATCATAATATTTTCGAGGTATAGGAATTTTCTTCTTATTGTATCTAGTAAAAATGCACAATGTTTGATCAATCGACGTATAACTTTTTAATTTGTTGCCCTTTAAATCCAGGTATTTTGAAAATACGCTCATATGAGTATTTTATGGACACATCTATCTTCGATGGAAGTGTTCGGTTTAATGTCCAGAAAAAATGTAAGACAATTACTTTATTTAATATTAAATAATTTATCTTTGTTGTATACATATGGAAACATTAATGCCAACTCAAAGTTGAGAGTATTTCCAATGATAGAGTTATAATATAAGCAATGTCGCCATTACATTTATTTCCTGTAGTGTGCAAATCAAATTGATATTATTGGAAAATTAATTTATCTCTAAATTTAAAAAAATCATTTTCGCAGTGGATTATATCTTAAAATGTAAAATCTATTTTAAAATGTAAAATCAATCTTCATTAGTTTCATCATACGTATAAAATAAGTTTGAGTGTCACTGTTTATTTACACTTATCACGTATGGGCTAAAATATTTTGCACCTACTCAATTTTAAATAAATTATTAAAAATATTATTCATGGCTTCTCTTTCCCCCACTTACTTGAAACCCTCCAAAGTTTTCATCCATCAAATAAATCACCAGAATCCCAAGAGTGATCAGAGTTGGAGGTAAAAATCGACAAAAATATAATCAAAACTTGGGGTATCCGCTGAAGATATTCAATTATGGAACGACTTTTCTTCGTTTTAGGTAGGGGATGTGATCCGAGATTTACTCGGCCAGAAGTATTATTGTGTTTATTTTTATGTTATTATGTCGTTTCGCGCTTCCATTTTCTTTAGATCTTTAAACAAGGATTGTATTACCTAGTTTAAACTTAGTTTTGCATTTGGGACCATAATACTCAACTAAATTGAATCATTTTTTGTATTTAATATTGTCGTCAACTTTTGTATAATTTTGGTTAATTTGCCAGTCTTTGAAAGCTCGTCTAGACTGGCAAAAGGTTTAGTATTGTAAAAAAGACCGAATCTGGTACACTTTCAGATTATCTTCAATGATTTCCTAATGTACGATTTGCGAACAAGTTCAATACCTATAAAGGTTAGAGGATAATATTATTTCACACGCTGTCTTTTTTGTCCGAAATTCACTCTGTTTTTGTTATAGATCATAAATGGCAGTGTTATAATAAATAATGTTAACATGTGAATGAAATTCTTCGTATTTGTAAGTAGCAAAAATTAACAAGAAGATTTTACGCATCATATATTCTGAATTTCTGACATCAGTGATTGTAGCCTTTCATGATTTTTCACTATGGTTGAAAATTTTTTACACTTCATTCGCACCTATGGTACGTTTTCAAGTAGATCCGGTTCTGTTCAAAAGGTACACGCGACAACGCGACACCTTATAAAAATATGTATTCTATTGGCCACTAACAACAATCTCAAGTTTGATGATAGATCCTTCAAAAAGATCAATAAGGTTTTAAATAATCACTACCAGCATATCGTGCCTGCGATGAGCTTTCTATTAGTGTGAATTCAATGATTGCTGCACAATAAATTGATTATAAACTGATTTTAAGCAATTTATCTCAAAGTTTATTTGTGGAATAGTAAAAAGACGCTCTCAATTCTATGAAGAAAAAAAACTTCGCTTTTATTTTGCAATGCCTATTTTTATAAGGTGGTAGTTTTCGACACAAAAATATCTGTTTCACTAACATATAAAAAAATATAAGTGGTTAAATATTGGTTGACAGTGACAGCTGATAAGACTTGGTTTTCAATAAATTTTCAATTGTGATCTTTTTAATTGAAAAAAAAACATAGAAGTTACAACTTATCAAAAGAAACAATGGATTCTTTCGAGGAGGTGCTTTCGTTAAAGCTTTTTCTAAGGTGATTCAACATTGCTTGACGGTGACAGTAGTGGATAATTCTAGTTTTGTAATGAATGTTGAATTGTGTCCTTATCAATTGAAAAAAAAAATACAAATCATGAAAAGATTCAAAGCATTTCCATAAATATTATAAGACTTAAAGATGTTTTTATACAAGTTTTTTTACTGAGTGGTTTAACATTACTTGACATTCAAGTGACAGGTTGTGTTTGACATTGACTTTTGAAGTATGCAGGTAATCTTTATGGCGCATGCGTGCCCAATGACACTAAATCGTCTTGTATTGTGGTGTTAAGTGTTAACACCTGCCCGGGTCGCGTGTCTAGGCATATGCAGTCCATGCCTTTATTCCAAGAAACAAAGGGGGTAAAGAGATACGGCTTGAATGAAATTAGAATGATAAAGGCTGTATTTGAATAAGAAAGCATTACTCTCCGGCCGCGGTCACGTGATCTAACGAATATCTCTTTCTACAGTGATAGAGTGGTGATAGTAGAATTAAGTAATAACTTGTGCATTCCTTCAGGGGACAAGGTCAAACAAAGTAAACACATTCATTAGACTTGTGTTAGATAGTTTAGCCGTTGAATCATGGTGGGATTAGCTAATTAATTTTGAAAAAAATTGTGCTAAAGATGGAAAAGATCACAAAGCGAACGTCTCATAAACGAATACACAACTGTATTAACCCCTCAGAACTCGGTCATACACGAAGAAAAATGTTATACTAAAATACGATCGTTTTATTCGTAAAAATGGTTAAAAACAGGACTGAAGTTCTTACGAAAAAATTAACAGGGTTTCAATGTTTATTGGCGGGAAAATGTAAGAATAATTTGTTGGTGTATGTACGAAATTACGTATAACAACAAATTATTTTTACATGTACCCGCCAATAAACATTGAGACCCTGTTAGGTTCTTCGTAAGAATTTCAGTCCCGTTTTTACGGATCGTATTTTAGAATAACATTTTTCTCAGTGTATGTTTGTGAGAATATCAAAATATTTCAACTTTGCAATAAAATCCAAATAAATTGAATATTTCAGAACGTGTCCGATATTTTAAAAGGCGATAAAATACGCTTTCAAATTTTATATTTCTAAATAAATATATAATTTTTTTATGTATTTTATTGCACAAATGTATTATTATAAACATGATTGTCTAATGTCTAAATCATCAGGCATCTAAAAATAATTAATAAAAATTTCCAATGTTTTATAAATTGTTGCAAATTGCAGTCGGAACTTCCGTTTCATATAGGTGAACATTTTATTAATAACTAGCTTCTACCCGCGACTTCGTCTGCGTAGCATTAGTACTTCGAGTAATCTATTCTCTTTTCCTAGGACCCATCTACGTTTGTACCAAAATTCTTAAATTATGTTGTTGAAATATAATCTTGATCCGATTTAAGGAATTAGGCGAGTACTTCAAAGAAATTCACTTATTTAAATATTTTCCAAAATAGAATTTTGATTTAAAAATCATTGTTTTGCAAAATGTCATTCTCAAATTTTGACCTTTTTTTTAAACAATAATTATTATTTTCAAAATATTGAAAATAAATAGCTAGCTTTATAAATTATAGCCATATTATAAGCTATATTATTGTAAAGTTTTATTAAAATCCATTCAGTAGTTTTTGCGTGAAAGAGTAACAAACTTACATACATCCATATAAACTTTCGCGTTTATAATATTAGTAAGATTTTGTGGTTAACTTTTAGATTTGAATACAAAGCGTGGGGTTTTCTCTTTCTAACACCTAGATCATACTTGTCGCCACGATAATAAGGGAGACACGACGATTTCTATGAGACCTATATGAGTTGTTCCCAAAAGCGAATATAGCTTGAGGGGTTAAAAAAAACTATCCTTGAATTATTAAATTTTTACCACCGCCCTAATGACGGTAATTGTCTAGTGTGGTGAGTGGTAGTCGTTAAGTACCAAAATTTAGAGCCTATACTTAATTAATTATACAATTTGAGAGGCGGGGATGAGTACCGCCAATCTACCATAGGTCACCCCAAGTGATTCGCAACGTTTAGTGACTTAGCAGGAGTGTGGGTCATGTTGTCCGGGTATGGACGGCAGTTGCGCCTGCCCTACTGCATTACAAGCTAAATCAAGAGAGACTGGTGGGAGGAGACCTGTTGATCTCTCCATCAGGACTCTCTTGGTAAATCACCTTACACGGTACTGGGAGAGTTGGATTCATACGTATGTAACTCCTGGACATACCGACACGTGGACATACTCACTTCTCATACATTTTCCTTCCCAAAACTTCCTCTGCTTCCTTTTCTGGTTAGCATTGAAGTAAAATCATGTATGGTTTCGTAGTGCTACACAAACAAAATATTTAAATTCGTAAGTCTAAACATAAACTTTAGGTCCCACAGTTTACACCCGCGCTGTGTAAGCTGGTTCCCTACAGAGCATCGGACCATCACACGGCATCTTCAAATATGAGATAGGCCCAGAAGGGAATTATTTTCCTCAGTGCCTCCTGTGTGGAGCTAATATGAAAAAGAAAAATTGGCTCCTAGTATGTACCTACTCATAATAAAATGGAATAATGGTATTTGAATATCAAAAATCAGGAAATGCTCGATAGTGAATAGTAACTACTGTGAGTAAATAAACAGCAAACAAGGACTGAAATTCAAAACCTTGTTCAATAATACAGATGGCTTATGTATTCATTAATAAATTTGTGACTAAAGGGAGATAGTTTTGCAAATTTTACTGTAAGATATCTGTGTAAAAATTCAGAGTTATGTTACAAGTGCAATGTGTCAGCTGAACATGAAACTTCACTTTGCAAAAAACCATTAAAAATTCCAACTCGACCATTAGTTTTGCGTTATCCAGCTGCAGTGACCTTTTGTGGCTTACTGATTTTATGCCCTCTGTTTTAGTCATAACCTTCGTCACTTTACTCCAGACTTCAGATATGTTGACACTCTCCAACCATATATTACTTAGAATGGCGTCAATCCAATATTAATGACAGGTGGATGAAAAACCAACAAATAAAGTTTCGAAAACATTGGTTTTGGTTTGCCTATTAAACGCTATAATAATGATAATAATAATTAATTTTCAATGTGCAATTTTGTGTCATCCATCTCAAGTACTCAAGCTTTAAGAAGAAGTAAAAAAAATAACTGATTTAGCATTATTCCAGAAAAAAATCAAACTATTCTTAAAAAACTGTATGCAATAAAATCCTTTAACCTTAATCCTGTAAATCAAACCAAAAAAATATTGTATAATGTTTTCCTTAATCTAGTCCTTAAGATATTATATTAATTATAGACTAAAAAATGTACATTCTTACATAACTCCTACACCAAGCTCAAGAGCCAGTTCTCGGTGTAGAAACCCCGGTTTCTTGGTGTAGAAACAAAAAAAAATTATGTTTTCTCCTTGTTGTTATATTTTTGTTTTTATTTTGTTATTCTATTGTTAAACAATGATTAAATTTGTAAAATTGTTATGCGTAAAAGGTGAAATAAATTGAAAAAAAAAAAAATATATATAGGTACCTAATATCAAATATAAAAATCTATAGACTAGCCCACGAACAAAATGCAATTACTAATAAAAATAGTACCTATATCAAATTAGCTCTATAAATTCTTTACGCTTTAATCAATTATTATTACAGTTTCAGTAAATAAGTATTCGAAAGATATTCAACGCATCAATCGATTTCAGTTATTCAAGCCAAACTGTCAAAAATGATCGCGCAAACAATCCGCTTCAGCAATGCTATTCTGTACAGTCGTCTGTGCGTTGGATGCTCTTATCATAAACGTATCCGGCTTCAAGCAAGCTTAGGCACGCATGACTCAATGCGCTTGCGCGAATATTAAACTTTTTCTAGCTTCGTGGATACGGAACGAAGCAGAGAATCCACTGTTGCGGGTATTGGTGTGAATTGGTATGTTTATACGACGTTCGAGCATTGAGAATGTTATTATATGTCGGTATAATATTCGGACTCTCACCGCGCGCTGCGTTTTGTTGTTGTTAGTCTCTGAGATTGGGACGGTGAAGTTGAATTGCGGCATCTATTGCTGTTAACGGCTAGAAACAAATAAGCTCAAATCTTTTTTTAATTCGGAATAAGTAAATGATTATAATAAAATTATTGTATTTATTATAAGCCTTGAAAGGAAGGGGAGCGCAACATCCACAGTATGTATGTATGAAGGGACCGCGCCTGGTACGTATGTACTTTTATTGTGATAATATTTTCAAGGGTGATCTTCTTACGTCCGTAGTACCTACCACCTCTCTTACAGCTGGGTTTAATTTGTAATGTTAGAAATGACATACAATCTAAGTATTATTTCTGTTATAGTACATAGTGCTCCTTGCTCTTCATGCATTCAATAATATTTGCCTAAACTCTAACATCGACATTTTTTCGGATTCATTGCCCAAATTTGAAAGGAGCATCATGTCAATGATCCATAAACTGACTGATTTCTGCGCATACATATCCCTTTACAGATCACCACTTCTCATACCTTCAAACATACATATACACACACACCTACACACTGCGCACATCACCCTTGAATTACTAAATTTACCTACATTCCACACTAACACACACATAGGTACCCACCAAGAACAATGACTTAATGTCTGTGAATTGTTTTATAACTGTAACAAATGTAAATTAGGTTGTGAAAATATGGGTATAACAGATACCATTATGTATGTACTTTTATGTACTAACATCATTAACATATACAATGGAGCGACAGAGTAATTTAAAACTTTTTTCACAGATTGCTAAAGGATTTTTTTTTGCCCACATTAAAAAATCATACCTTTGAATTTGAATACGGAGATATAAAAACTAATTATATTATGCCCACATTAAAAAAATCATACCTTTGAATTTGAATATGGAGATATAAAAACTAATTATAGTTCTAAATAGCCAATGAATCCACCTATCATTTGTCTATTATCACATTATCATAGGATTTACAAAAAAAATATTATTAAATTGTTAATATTAAAACATATTAGAGAATATTTGCCATATTTTGGCAACAAAGCAATCCGTGGTTTTGGAAATAGTGCCATATTATGGCAAAAAGCGCTCGAGAGGATAAGCACATTTATACTATTTACGCGAGGTTGGGAAATATTACAGATAGCGATAGGTCACGTTCTTTTGGTCGGTAAATAACTAGTAACAAACAAAGCACTATTTTTAGGGTGAATTGCCTATTTAAAAAAAAGACGTAACAATATAGTATGAGAAGAAACGATGCTAACATTATAGCGTGAGTAGAACAAATAATAAAAGAGAACATAAATGTATGCCCTGATTCTGGAGTACAAAAAAATATATATTGTTTAGACAATGTTTTGTGACCAGGGTGTCGCATCGATCTTTGTTGCAACATAATCGAAAAATTTAAGGTAAATTTACTGCTATGAATAGGCGCCAATGCGCAAGTTAGTTTTAAAACCACTTAGCAACTCTTACTTATGAGAATACTTTGTGTTCAATCGATTAAAATTATGTATTCTGAAATGTCTGCAAGTTGACTTTGATTGTCATTACGCTATTTTATTTGCAGTATAAGTTAAAATAATGAGCGAAATGATGCGCCCAGAGATGGGTTGCACACTGAACTTAGGGTGTAATATTAAGTGTCATAAATATCATATCGGAGACGCAATCTGCATAGTGCCTGTAGCTGCAGTAGTGTTAATGGATACCCTTTTCATAATTATCATAAAACTTGTATTTAAATATAACAGCGGGTCATTAATACGGCAGTCCATTCGAGCATTTTTGTCGCAAGGAGTACCCACTATGGATAAAATATGAGTAATTAATTCAAACTGATATTAATAGTAGCATATTATATTATTTCACAAAGCTTGCCGCTGAACATTGTGAACATTCAGGCGCCATTATTGTTTTTAAAGGACAATAAATTACAGCTGGTTTTAATTTAGCTAACTATCTACCTCCCGATGCTTTCTCTGATAATAACCTAATATTGTTTTTCCTATTCACTGCTATTTACGAATAAAAGGCAAGTTACTACTCAAGAGGGTATAGTTTATCCTGTAACCATTAAATAATAATAAGTAAAACATCGTACATAAAATAACAATGGAAACCATAAAACTACACTATTTATTAATAAATTCAAAATATATTGTAAAGAACTACATTAAGCGTGATTAAATGTAATAGTACGTTCGTTATAGTTAGTAATTTGTAAACTCAAATGTACAAATACTTAAGTGTTACAAAGTTTTGTCAGAAGAACAGTAAAATATATAAAAGATTCCTTATAAAAGTCTTCCTAAAAAAATTTAAGTTATTAGTTAAAAATCGAATCAATCGTCAAAAAATACAGTTAAACATGAACGAGTTTGAAGAACCTTAGGTGAATGAGACAACGGTAGGCCTTCACAGTGCAGTTATTGGAAGTAAGATTAATAAATAATTATAACATAATTAATGGTTTAGTAGACACTTGACTTAATATTTTCCGACATTGACATAATAATGTGTGAAACGAATAATAGCATATTCTACTTTCTCTTTCTCAAGCAAGATTCAATTTTTTTTACAGATGACGGAGACAACAGGAGTGTCTGGAAAGCCCATCCTAGCGGGAATATTCCAGGACTTAAAATCTGCAAGTGGACATTCATTTATGTTGAAGCATGATCCTACGAGAAAACGATGTTAACGATGTTGGAGGTAATCTTATAACTAACTTTAAGATGAGGAAAAAAATACAGACAACTAACATGAAGATGTGGTCTACCAACTTGAATATGAGATAACACAAAACAAAGTCAATAAACATGAATACGAGGTATATAAACCTGAAGATGAGAAAATCAACAAATATGAAGATGATTATATCAATGTACATGAAGATGAAAAAATCAACAAAGGCAGTCAACATTCGCGAAGATTATGAAATCGATAAAAATAAAGTTGGGAATGAGGAAATAAAAAAATCACAGTAAACAAACATGAAGATGAGTTCTACAAACTTGAATATGAGGATAACATAAAACAAAGTCAACAAGCATGAATACGAGGTACTTAAACCTGAAGATGAGAAAATCAACAAACGTGAAGATGATGATATAAGATGGGAAAATCAACAAAGGCAGTCAACAAACATGAAGATTATGAAATCAAAAAAATAATGTTGGGGAAATGAAATCAATAAATATAAAGGAGAAAAAAACAAGCACAGTAAAAAACAGTTTGGGGTCTATAAACGTGAAAATTAGTAAATAAACAAATACAGTCAACGCGTAAGGTCTATAAACTCTAAGATGAGGAAAATAACAAACAGCGAACACCAAGAATGACGAAATCATTAAAAATGACGGCAAGGAAATCAACAAACATGAAGATGAGGTCTACAAACTTGAAGATGAGGAAATAATTAAACACAGTTAATAAAAAATAATATGACGTAATCAGTGAACAAGAAGGTAAGGAATACATAAAATTTATCATTTAACACTAACACAATAATCCACAGCTAGCCTCAGAACGGAAATCTCTAGGGAGTTAAGACTGTGAATACGTCTAAGTTTCGTCGTGTTTGGTTACCAGCCAGGCGTCCCGTGTTCAATTCCTCGGCTGACTAAGTACTCCATCACGACACAAGCAATATTTTCCGCTCACTGTGGTGATAGTGGGAAATGTTGAAGTAAATACTTCTTTACGCTCGCTTGAATTGGGGGTATAAACTGGCTAAAACGTTACGAGAGGCGTAATGTCGGGCGTTACGAACGTTACGGAGGCGAACGATAATAAATTTATATTAATTTTGAGGTTCATTCTCCACAATCTAATCGTAACAACAGTGCTCAAATCCATAGTAATGACGTTTGGAATGGATGCTGGCATTTATGCTGACAATAGTTGTGTTGTTGTTTCTCACATTCTAACGTTAAACAAATAACTAGCAGTTTTTTGATTTTTTCGAACTTCCTGCTGCAAATGTGAATAAGCGTCACTCTTTAACTAGAATCCGCATCAAAAAACGTTTTATTTTAAACTTTGTAAGAAATAAATCAACAATCCCATTCTAAGCGTAATTCCCATAATAAAATTAATAACATTTTCGTTTAGAGTGTTCGAACTCAGTGCATCGAAACGACTGATTTGTCACGATGATTGGTAACATTCCAAATGAATTTTCAATATAGATTCTTATACGCTGATGATTGGAATGGTTTTATTCGATGCCAGGAAGAAAATTAGATCGGATTACTAAAGAAGTATTTACTTCGGTCGTGTGGTCTAAAGCACACTCGCATTTTTTTAATATTATTCGTAACCCGGGAATGTTTGTCTTTCTTTAAAAAAAAAAACAATTATATATATTTTAATAAAAATTCAACATTTCTAACACAATGACGGTAAAGTTTATATAAATAATATTGATAATATTATTGCAAATATAACGTCATTTTAGACCTTCCTATCTCTATTAATTCTCAATCAAACTAATCTACTTTGAAATCTTCGTGCATCACGGGACCTCGTCATTTAACATGAGTTTCGTGCTTACGTATATAAATAAATAATGCTTGTAATCTGAAAACAACTCACAAGCCGACATTTTGAAAAACAGCGCATTCAAACATAACTACAAAATGTTCCTGAACAGTACATATCTTATGTTCTAAATTCAAGACGGTCCGCTCACCGGAGAAACTGAAACCAAACTAAAACTGGCTGGTTGCTATGGTTTCCATCCAAGCTTCTATGACGGCGCTTTTCAATTTTACGATTTCAGTAATTATCTCAACTTGTTTAACCATAGACGAAGAACTATCAGCTATCATCGTTGCAACTAGCATGGCGTGTTTCGAGTCACTGCTTAAGTTGCCATTGACAACGGATTTTTGAGAAGTTGTGTAGTGTGCGGACCATCAAATTGACGCCGTCTGTTTATGAAGCTACTTACAAGCGACTCGAGCATGATGTGCATAACAAAAATATTAAATTGAATGCAGCGTGTAGCGACGTGTACGAACACCAGCAAAATAGTATGTCATTTGTTTAATCTTTTATATTAATCTATCACATTTTTGTTATTTCACTTTCGATTTTTTTAAATATATATTGTGTGTAATTTGCATCACGTTGCTGAGTCGTAGTTAAGCTGAGACTCAGCGAAAGACCACCATTTTAAATCAAAATTTTGCTTTAAATGGCTATAGCCAATTTGGTGATTAGATCTGAATAGATAGATACTTTTTAACCTTTAACTTCCGTCATCTCCTTTACAGTGGCGGTCCATGACTTTTCAGTGAGCTAGAGTGCTAAGATTTAAAAATATGACATTATGGGTGTGTTTTCTAGCTGAAAATGTTTTTTTTTTTTTAATATACCTATATGTTTTCAGCTTCAATAATATCAACATGTTTGTATTTTTCAATCTTAACACTCTAGCTCACTAGAAATTCTAGAACCGCCTCTGCTTCTTTCCTGTCACAGTCCTTTCAACCTCAAACCGTCACAACATACCCCAATTGGTGATGCTATGATCCCACTGGTTCCGGACGGTTGGAATACTTGTACGGTATTCAAAATATCATATTTTGGTAAAATCATTGCGATTTTGTTTCGATAATTATCTAAATTACAATACAAGTTTCGAGTCCCGTCGGTGGCATGTATCTTTTTTCGGGAGGTTTTTTCAATGCTGATGAGTGTTTCAGGCTAATAATTATTGCTTATAATAATTAATTTACTACTTTATATCGAATTATTATTGTATTTTTTTACATTAACTCCACACAGGAGGCTTTGAATAAAATAATTTCCCTCATCTTTGAAGATGCTGTGTGGAGGGAATTTGAATATCTTTTGAAGGTTGTATTCATCAATTTAATTCATTGAAGAAAAAGATAATTCTAATAAATTTTATAAAACAAAAATTACATTAAAAAAATCGGTAGCAATGGCTGAGTTATTCAATGCGCTGACGCTATTTTCCCAGTTGCGACCATTACTTTTTTTATTTTTCTATGACTTGTTCTGTTTCTTATTACGTTTATATTTATTATTATCATCTTCTTCCTCAAAAATTATTACTGTGTTCCAAAAAGTTTATAATTTTTATTGCTACATTTTTTTCTTGGTCCATGATGGCAATTTGATACCGACAAATCAATGAAGAACGATTGGAAAATTACACAGTATCCGCATCGAATGTTCCGAAATAATGAGCGAGAATCAGCGTCCATTTGTACAAATGTATGTTATTTGGTATGGAAATCATTTTTTAATAGCCATATTGTCCGTTGGATTGACTCGGAGGGTCATAAGGCAACGCGTGATGAAAAACTGGTTAGCTAATCACGATTTAATAATGATTATTCGACAATATTACCTGCATTACAGACATTACCGACATTACCGACGTTCGGTTTAGGACTTTGCCGATGATTCAATGGTATTTTCTATTCGTAGTTGGACAGACTATTGCATAATCGGATGGTTACGAATAACCGCATGCAGTGTAACCTACTTACAAATAAATATATATATATTTTTTTTTACCATTACATTATGTATTTGAATCATTTAAAAGTATTAATTCTAATTGAATTTTGTGGACCCTTCAAATAATTGTTTTTAACGTTTCATAGATTGGGCCAAGATATTGTCACATTAACGTTATTTTTTTACATAACGTTGTTTGATGTAAAATCATTAAAGCAGCAAAAAATCTGTTTACGGGAAGCTACTGATTGGATTCCTAACCTTACATTTCAAAAGCACCAAACCTATTCTTCTGATCATACTTCATAAAATTTTTGACTCCCCATACAATTTCCATAGTAACGCTTCTTTTTAAAATTGGCTCAACAGTTTCTTCTCCTTCAAAGTACCAATTCCACACAATTTATGCAAATTCAGACATTCTGCGAAATTCTGTAAATAACATACAGTTATTGTTTATTTCTTAAATAAAATGCAGTTATTGTTTTTTACGTGAATACCGCACAAGAATACTAACTGCTCCCAACCGTCTGGAGCCTGTATGACTTTAAAATCCCGAATTGGGGTATGTTGTGAAGCTGAAGGTAGCCTGGAAGGGAAGAAGAAAGGAAAGAAGATGCTGGCGAGCATCTGGCTATTCACATCTGGTCACCAAGCATGGCTAAAGCCATTTCGAGCACTGTTTCAATTATATACGGTAGTATCCAGATCGATTCTGAAAATATTTTCCAATCCGGAACGTCTTGCAAATGCACAGGTTGTCTAAAAATTAAAAACCTTTACTGCAGATGCACGGAGAAAAATGTTATTCTAAAATACGATAATTTTATTCGTAAAAACGGTTAAAAACGGGACTGAAGTTCTTACGAACAAAATAACAGTGTTTCAATGTTTATTGGCGGGAAAATGAAAAAATAATTTTTTGGTATACTTACGAAATTACGTACACCAACAAATTATTCTTACATGTTCCCGCCAATAAACATTGAAACCCTATTAATTTGTTCGTAAGAACTTCAGTCCCGTTTCTAACCGTTTTTACGAATAACATTTTGTTTTAGAATAACATTTTTCTCCGTGTGTAAGCTGTTTTGTACCTTTGTAAAGGACCGTGAAGTGATGCTTCATAGAAAATAGCTTTAAAATTCAGCCTTTGTTCATAATTTTTAAGAAAGCTTTCCTTTTGATTTTGTACATTTTGTGTTCTCAGTTCAATATAAATATTTAAACTATCATGCAAAAACTCTACCATCTTTTGACCAAACCCATGAACTCTACTGAATCCTTTGGCCTATTCCAAGAAAGTACAATGAATCTTAAACTATTAGAAATGGGATACACATAATTCTGTTAGCTTTATAGTCCCAGGACTTCCACAAACAACCCGGAGTCGAACCCAGAGATGGGCTTTGTCTAATCTAAGTGCCTATTAATGTTAGATCGAGCCAGTTAGTAATATATCGGTGCATTTACTATTACGGCCGGGTGTTCCCGACTTGTCTTGGGGCTTTCTGGAACAAGGTGACCATACGGATAGTCCTTGAGATATACAATAATTCTAATTGTTTAAAAAAAATGGATCTTGTGGGGCCTTTTTTAAACTACTTACGTCGTAATAAATAATCCAATAAGCTCGTCCTAGGGTAGAGGAGACTCCCACATTATTGGCGAGATTTCATCTGTACTTCAGAGTTCAAACGTAACGCTGCTAGAAATGTCTCCAGCTATATATTGGCTCGGCTTGATTCGAATCTCGAGCTTAGCTCCACTTGGAACATAATCCAAATATAAATAGGTCGCAAGATATCACCAATGTTTCACTTATTGTCTAAAATTATCGAAAAATTCTCAACCTATGAAATGAACAATGAAACAAATTAAATAATATGGAAAAAAACATTGGTAGAAGATAATATTGTTAATTCTGAAATTTGAAATATGAAGTTGCCAAATACAACAGTCTCGTAATTGATCGCAATGGCTGAATTCAAGTTCAAGATCTGGGTTCAAGTCCCAGTTGCGACCAATGTGTTTTATTAATTTTCTGTGTCTTGTTCATTTTAACGTGTTCATTTTCATATTTTAATTTAGATTATTATTGTTGTCTTCGTCTTCAATGAAAAAAATTAAAAACTACTGTTTACGTAAGTGGTGTAACTATGGTTCTATCTTTTAAAATGTCAACTACGGAAGTGTATTTTTAAGCGATTTTTTTACGAGCTTATTTTATATAATGTTCCGGACTTCAATTAGCATGGTTGCTATTTGCGAGGAATCTAATTTTATTTAGTATTAATAATAGAAAATAAAGTGTCCTGACTTTGAATTTTTTTAAGTATCTTACCGGACTATTTGAGATTGATTATCAATTAAAAACATCGAGATTTCTCATCTCTCGATAAATAGTTCATACTGATAAAATAAAGCAATTTACATCCATTTCGTTGGAATTTAATTATAAACGTAAACGTAAAGATTGACACGTGTCTGTTGGTTCCATGACAATTCAATAAAGTGGCACTTTAATACACCTTTGAAAAGTTATATAAATCATTAAAAGTGACGAAAATAGCCAATAACTTAACCTAGTGTTTTTTCATCACTTTTCTTAGGTGAAATAATTTGTCATTAAGTTGTCTGGTCACCGTGACTGCTAGCGTCTTGGCGTCTTAAAATGGAACTATTCTGCGGCTTATCAAGGCTTGAGCGGTCGATTAGCCTACATATGGGCTGAGTGATATACCAGGCCATTACATATTAATATTTTTTATCGGATTATAATGTCGCTATCTTGATAGTAATGTAAAAGTGAGACGGCAATAGATAATGCTTTATGCACAGATGTGAGAACCCTCTTTCCATAACCAAATCCTAAATGTTACCGTGCATCGTTTATTCATTAAAGTACAGATTAAAATAAGTGTTTCTCCTATAACCTACCTGTTACAACCCCCCAAATAATAATTTATTACTATTAATTTATTTTTAGTATTATTAGTATTATTAGTTCCGTTAAAAAAAACTTGTGACTTTTCAAATTTCGAAAGTAACACAACTCCATAATCATACCTCGGCCACCGTATTCACCGGAATTAACCGCCTGTGACTTTTTTATGTTCCCAAAACTGAAAAAACCCATGAAAGGACGGACTTTGCCACGATTGAGGAGGTAAAGACCGCATCGCTGCAAAAGCTCAAGGACCTAAAAAGAGCAAATGTGCTTCGAGGATTGGAAAAAGCGCTGGCGCAATTGTACTATATCTGATGGGGATCACTTTGAAGGGAACAATACATATATTAATAAATAATTAAATATTTAAATAAAAAAAAGTCACCATATTTTTTCGTGTAAATTGGTCACCCCACAATTCTCGCACAAAACGGCCCATTGCCGCCTCGGAGCATCATTAACACCGCGTCCTTTGCGCAACCTTATAAGGGATTGATCCCTTTTCCGAGACCATAAACATCGGCGATTCCTCTCGCCAAACAAACTGCAAATAGTCCCAGCCAAACGCTAATGATATTCATTGAATAATGAAATTACCCCTCAACTAAACTAAATTAATTACGCATTGAATTATAGCACTGGCAAATCGCAGTCGTCAATAAAGCGTGATTTATGAAGATTGGTAATGAATATTTTCAAAGTTTAATGAGAGGCGGTCTACCAAATAAATGGCTGTATTGTTAGGCTAGCTTTCACATAGACCGCAATTGAATAATAAATACAAATTTTATGATTGAATATTCAAATAACTACACGTGAATGAATATGTATCTAAAACTAACGTTACAAAAAAATGCAAACATTCAAATAATGAATATCCCTAAAATATTTTTTATATAGCCATGTAAAAATAAATACCAACACATATTCAAAATACCAACGTCTATTTAGGAATAATTTACTATAACAATTCATTTATATCTAAAAATTATCGAATAAATTATATATAACTTTTATCTTAAATTGAAAAATTATCTAAATTACTCTAATAGTCCATTTTTGGGACACATTTTTGTTAATCTTCTTTTTCTTTTATCTATAATTTGTACATTTTTCCTTATTTATTTTATTGATATTATTATTTACATTATGTATTAGGTACTTACTGAAATTTATGATTTTATCATTCACCCTCACCAAACATGAGTCTTGTCTTTTTATGGTGAGGGAAGGCAATAATTATTTTATTTTCTGCAACTGCTCCCGTCTGAAGCTAGTGAAACTATGGCATCCCCAATCGGGGTATGTTGTAAATCTGAAGGTAGTGGGGAGAGGAAGATGGGGAAGTATCTGGCTATTCAGAGCTGGTCACCAAAAACGGCTAAAGCCATTTCATGTAACGTTTCAATTCTTACACCAGGGCGATTCTGAGAGTATATTTCATTCTGGGACGTGCCTTTATATATGACGTTTAATTAATTATGGAATTAACACATTATTTGCTAAATAAATTTTCTGTTGTAATTTACAGTTGACACCGTATTGTTTAATTATGTGTATATTTCATTGAAAACAAAACATTTAAAAAAAGGCAAGTATTGATACCATGAAAAAAAAATAAAAATTTGGGACAACAATGCAATCCCAGGAACCTGGGAACCGCGAGTGATTCAATACGTTTGTTGACTTAACAGGATTGCCGGGTTCATGGGATGAGTTTTGTCTAGGTCTTGGCGGCGGATGCTTTTACCCACTTACTGCTTGATGACTGCTGCAGGATCGGGAGATGATTGAGGGAGACCTTTTGACCTCTCCAGCCAGCCTCTATCGTTGTACAGCCTTGCACAACAAATGGATTTATACTTTTTTGTTTTGTGTTTAATTCGTAGAACTCCATTTATTTTTTTTTTTAATTTAATTTAAATTTAATTTAATTTGGACTAATATAGTAATTTGATATGGTAACTTATTATGCTAATTTTTCCCACCCCTCCTTCCTTTTTCCAAACTCTGTCTTTCTTTCGTAAAAATTAGTAAACTATGTAGTCAATCATGGACGGTCCTGGCGTGATGATCTCCGTAAACTTTGCTGTAAGTTTTAAGGGTAGCTGCTTTCTTGACTTCTTTCGTTATCCACATGCTGGGACGCGTACAGAATTGATAGATATTGAGGTT
Organism: Limnephilus auricula; assembly: GCA_951813805.1. Classification (NCBI taxonomy): domain Eukaryota; kingdom Metazoa; phylum Arthropoda; class Insecta; order Trichoptera; family Limnephilidae; genus Limnephilus; species Limnephilus auricula. Next base: position 23,035,806 of record OX638401.1, read on the forward strand.
ATCTTTGAAGTAAAAACACTTGTGTTTTGTACTGGATTGATTTATTGCCTTAATAATTTTAATGAATTGCAGTAATTGGAGTAACATTAGCTAACTGTGACACATTTAAGTATCTCGGCTCACTCATCCACAAAGATGGAGGATGTGCAGCAGATGTTAACCACAGAATAGGTGTGGGATGGAGTAAATTTAGATCCGTAACAGGAATCCTGTGTGACACAAAAATGCCTATAAAACTAAAAGGAAAGGTATACCAGACTATTGTTAGACCCGCGATAATGTATGGCTCCGAATGCTGGACCATGTACAACTCCTACACCAGGCAACTTGAATCAGCAGAAATGCGAATGCTTAGATGGTCAGCAGGAGTGTCACTAAAAGATAAAATTAAAAGTTCACGCATTCGTGGTAGCCTGGGTGTCACAGACATAAACAATAAGCTAGAGGAACGACAGTTGAGATGGTATGGTCACATAAAACGGAGACCACCAGACCACACAGTGAAGCAGGCAATGTCTATGGAGCTTCATCGACAGTCATCCAGAGGAAGACCAAAGAACTCCTGGATGACTCAATGCTCAAAAATTCTAAGTAGAAACGGCCTGGAAGAGAGCGATACCCAGAACCGAAGAAGCTACAACCTGAGAACGAGGAGAGCCGACCCCAACAGCCTACCTAGGCAATGAGTTGGGACAGTGCAAGGAAGAAGAAGAAGAATTTAAATGAATTGCAAGGATGATAGTTTTGATTCTAGTTTCTAGCTCTGATGCGTCTAAATGTTGAATGAAATGCCACATTTGTTAAACAGAAAATGTGAGATTGGTTGAATGACTCGACAAAACACCAAATTTAAAATTTAAAAATTTAACTTAACAAAATTTAAATATGATGACAACCAAACAACATATAATATATTATAATACCTTAACAATGTTGTACAAACTCAAAAATAATATGCTGCCAAGTTATCTGAAAAATAATATTATGTATCACGAAAATGTTCATAATTATCCTACGAGAAGCTGCAGAGATTTTAGGCTTTCCAAAACTAAACTTTCATGCACCCAAAACAGCGTGTTTTATAAAGGACAAAAAATTTATAATAACCTACCGAATGCCGTTAAAGAAGCCTCATACCTTAACACTTTTCGTAGGACATGTGCTATATATATTAACAATCTTCAATTTGATTACAAATATTATAATGTATTTCTTAAATTGTAGTCAACTGTATTTCTTAAATTAATCTCTTAAATTGTATTTCTTAAACTGTTTTTATTAAATTGTATTATATTATTTTCTTATTAGATGTATGAAAAAAATTTGCATACATCTAAATAACATAACAAAAACAAAAACAAAAAACAATAGACAAAACAAAACATAAACAAAGATTGAATAGAAAAAGTTAACTGAACGGTGACACACAGACGCGAATTTAACGTAAAGTAGTCTATCGAAGTTAGAAAATGAAGTTAAGATTAAAATGATAAAATATTAAATAGAACTAACATCTTGGGGAAACTCATGCAAGACAAATATAGGTTACATTCAATCAATCCAAAACTTCATGACCAAGCTTTTGGTAAGCAAAAATATTTATGCACTAAGAAGATATACAAAATTATTGTATGAGTCAGTTAATATATTACCCGTTCGAGGAATATTGTGGTTTAAAATTGTATGCCAAAACCTAACGTCTGATTCAATATACAAAGAAAAAGTAGATCATACACATGGCACAAGATTTAGTAAAAATGAGGGTATGTCCATTCCGAAAATTACAAATAAATACGGACAACGGACTTTTTCTTATCTTGTGCCTACCATATTTAATAAGATTCCAATGCACATTAAAGATCAATCAAATTGCACCACCGAACTAAAAACCAAAATTAAAAGATGGTTAATAGATCAAGATTTTTTATATTGATAGTTTTTTGTAATCTTATCTTATGTTTAAATATAAATATGAGTAATCTGCCTGTGTTAAAACTGTCTGTCTGAATATTTTGTGCCGTTATTTTGTAGTTACTTAAAAGTTATTCCTCTGTATGTTTTTTTTTCATGTGCCTTTGTATTGTTATTATATCATAAGTTATTCTTCTGTACTTATTTTGCATATTGTGGTTTCTTTTAATATGTGTACTTAATCATTATATTATAATTATTGTTAAATTGACCTGCTGACAAACTGCTTTGGCAGTTTAGCGGGTGTTCAAATAAAGAATAAAAAAAAAATTTACATAAAAAAAATTAAAAAAACACAACACTCAACCAATAAAACATGTCATGCAGCTACTAAGCGCAAAGACATATCTATTTTATATTGAGATTGAGGCAACATATTAGTATGATAATGGTAAAATTGACTACGTTTTTTAGAAGATAAGGTTAAAAAAATAATAAATTATAAACGTTTTGGTAGTGTCCATATGTTCCGTCGACCGAAATCATTACGAGACTTGATAAATAGTTACAAACGCTGTGAACTTGTGTTTATATTGCATATTTTAAACGTATTTTAGGATATCTTATTTCATTAACTTTGATATCGAGTTAGAGATATCATGTAGGTGATATAAAGTTTAATTTATCTCATCAATGTAGTTTTTTAGAAGAAGCTTGAAGATTAAATATAATTAAGAATATTTCGGTAACATACAGGATGATTTTTTGTCTAAGGATCTTCGAAAATTGTCTTTACAGATGTAGCAATTCCATTTCTTTTTTGTACAATAGTTGGCAATTAAAATATCACTGTTGTATTTCGGTATATTCTGATAATTTCATAGTAAGAATCTCCTATTTTATAGTATTTAAGTATTTCAGTGTCACAATATTAAAGGCAAGGGGTGCGCTGGTTAATATGGGTAAGGTTTGTCCCGGTCTTGAAGGCGGATGCTTCTTCTCACCTACTGTGTTGTGGGGGTTGATTGAGGGAGGTTGATTGAGGGAGGCTTTACGACCTCCCCCGTCGGACTCTCTCGACCTATCGCCTTGCACAGCATTTAGAGGGATGGAATTAAACATTCGTTTCTCCTGGACACATTTACCTCCAGATTAACCATCCTTCACATCATTTTCCTTCCCAGAACTTCCTCTCCGTCCTTTCTATTAAATAAACCCTACACACTATATTTCCTAAGATAACACAGACCCTCAGGTAAATTATTTTCCTCAGCGCGTCCTGTGTGGTTCATAATGTAAAAAAAAAGTGGCGTGGGAGGTCTGGCGTCATGAAATTTGTATTTTTAATTTAAAATTAAAAACAGAATGCCGCTTCCTTCACTTCAACGTGTGATATATGCCGTAATCCATAACGCTGCATGTTTTACAAAAAAAAAATAGAAAATGAACAGATATGATTTCAAAAATTGTAGTTTATTTCTGGAAGCCTAATAGATAAAATTTCTCTGACGGTCAATAGATATGATTACCTAATTTTTAGTGTTAATTTTGTAGACTGAATTACTTACAAAACTTAGAGCTCTCAGTGTCTAAAAATGCTCAAACATCCTATATCCTGAATATTTTTCCAATATCAAGTAAAGTGTCAACTTCCAGATATAATTAAAATCGGGTGTCGCCTTTGTAAGCGGGTTATGGAAATGGATCCAACTATAAAGATAGTTAGCCAAAACTCTGTTTACTAATTAAGACGTTTGAATATCATTTTGTTTTATCAGTTTTATATTTCCCTTAATCGGGGAATATAAAGATTGCCAGTAACCGAATAATAATTAATGATTAAGTTCTAATTAACGCCAGTAGTAGCACCGAATGGTGCTTATAAGGTATCGATTAAGTAGCTAATGAAGAAACGTATCTGGGTCGATAAGTGCTTTTAAGCAGTTAAGTGCGGTCTTTTCACAGGAATGAATAGTAACTTAATTTTTCAGTTTTAAATTCTTTTTTTTTTACTTAACGAGTTAAACCTCAAATTATAATATTTTAATTAATGAAGATAATATTAGCGAAACTCAATCGAAAATCTGAAAAAGAAAAATCAGATATAACCAGATGTACTCGTATCTTTTTCAGATTTTTCTGTTTCAGGTTTTCGATTGAGTTTCGATAATATTATCTTCATTAATTAAAATAAGATTATTTGAGGTTTAACTCATTAAGTTAAAAATAAAAATTAAAATAAGATTATTTGGGGTTTAACTCATTAAATTAAAAATTTAAATTAAAATATATAATATAATAGTCAATGGATGTCTTATTTTTACTTTCTTTATTGTTTTAATTTGTTTGTTTGTTTGTTTATTGTTTTAAACTGTTATACTCATCTATTTAACTAAAATGTAAAAGTCCATAAGGGCGTTTAATAAATAAATAAATAAATATAAATTGTTGTTTTGAAATATTTTTAAAAAGTATATTATAGAATTTTGCTTAAGCAAAAATACCCTAAAATTTCCCTTTAAAACCTTGTTATTATTTGCAACATCCACAAATAACCCCAATTTCACAGGTTTTGACACATTATGAAGTGCTTACGCGGAAAATAATTGGCTTTTAAGTGCATAATGGTAAAGGGTATAGCCCAGGGGCGCAACGGGTGGGGCCGCTCGTCACACTGAGCGGAGCGGGCAGGAATCTTAAGTAAGGCAATATGTCCGGAGGCAACGCATGTCCGCAGCACTGGAATTTGTACCGAGTTTAGTCGTTATCTATCGAACAAAAGGCACGTACTGTTTTGATCGATTTTGGTGAAACCTTGAAAAGTTGCACAAAAGTATAAAATAAAAATCAGTGAGCTTTTGATCCGTTGGAAATGATCTTAAGGGTTTTTTTTAATCTTATCTCAAACATGCAAACACCTAAGCTGAAGTTCTTTTACTACTTACACAATTAATTAATAAAAATAATATATATACTGTATTTGAGGCACGTTCCAGACTGGAAGATACTCTCAGTATCGCCCTGGTGTAAGACCACCATTCAGAATTGAAACGTTACTTAATAATGGCTTTAGCCGTGTTTAGTGACTAGATCTGAACAGCCAGGTACTTTACCACCTTCCTCTTCCCCATCTCCTTCCCTTCCCCACTTACCTTCATCCTCACAACATACTCCAATTGGGGATGCCATAGTCTCACTGGCTCCGGAAGGGACCAGTTGGGACTCTTGTGAGGTTTCTGTATAAAAAAAAATATATATATATATATATTGTATATATACAATTTACATTTTTACCTTTACTCTGCACAGGAAGCCTTGAGGAAAATAAATCCCTAGGGGCCAATGTCTTCGGGGGCTGTGTGGAGGGTCTTTTTATCGAAAAGAGGGACAGAAATTCTCGAAAGGAAAAGGGTATGAGGGGTGGGTAGGAATATGGGAGTCAATGTGTCCAGGGGTGACGGGCGAATGAATCCATCCATCCCACTAAACCTTTGACCCATCCGGTCAAAGGTTCTCACTTATCCATTCTCTCCCGATCCAGCTCGCCACGAGTAGTTAGGAAAAAGCATCCGTCGAAAGATGTTGACAAACTGTACCCCTGCTAAGTCACCAAACCACTTTGGTCGACCAATAAATGGTTCTCGAAGCGGCGTTACCCAAATTGATTGCATCAATAAGCTACCAAATGTGTAGGAGCGATTAGTCAAAGGTAGATATACCCAATTCTTTAGGAATAATAAATAACACGTCAGCAAGTGAGAACCATCGTTGATTGATTAGTTGTGGTTTACAGGGTAGATGACGTCAGTAAGGGGTGCGTATTACAGAATCATACTTACAGTTACTGATTATTATTATTATTTGTATCAGGTACACAACAGAAAAATAAATAAAGACTGTTTTTATACTAGTCAAACTTTTAAACATTTTGAATAATCTGTAATATATTTCAGTGATAAATAACTAATTATTATGATAATTTCAATTAGGAAGTTACTAACTAAGAAAGTAAAAACATGCTTTGAACTTGAAAAAAATCTTTTGATTATTTGCAACTTTATCAATCGATTTTCGTATTGATTTTATCATGCAAGACCTTTTGATTAAATATCCTGAATTTTCATGAATAAATAAGGTTTTGATTTGGTACAGGAATATTTTAGATTTTTAGAGTTTGTGCTTGCATGCTTTTAATTTTTTTGCTTTTTGCTTTGCTTTCCCAAACACGGTCATTAAAGAACATGTTATATGTTATCAATAAAATATGTAGCAGTATTAAATAATGGCATTTCCGATTTCCCAATTATGTATTCTGCGTGCAAACAGTGACTAATTTTCTCTAAATAAACAAAAAACAGTTTTTTACTCAAGTGATCTCCCAGGTAAGTATGATCCTATACATTTTCTCCTGTATTTAATATAAATAAAGCAATCTAAATGTACATTTTTACGCAGCATCGTACATATGCATTGGTCATATGCATTGTATAAATATCGTTTTATATCACTGCTCGATGAACCGGTGGATTCAATTATTTAGCGATAAGTTCAGTTTCCGTTTCAGTGACGGCAACCCGGGCGTTTATTTTATTTTAATTTATTTACATAGTTTTATTTTCTTTTACACACCACACTAGAAAAAGTCTGTTCCGAAGAGGGTAAATAACATATTATATTAATTAAAAAAGATATGTTTTAAAAAGATATGTATCTAAAAAGATATGTATTAAAAAAGATACGTATTTAAAAAAGTATATATTGATAAAGATATATATTAAAAACGATACGTCTATAAATATTTACATACCTATTTTGTTTTTATTATTTGTTACATTTCCAACAAAAGTAATAAAAAATTGAAAATATATTAGATTTGGAAATAAGAGAATATAAATATAGCAGGTACATGTTATTTAAAACTGAAAACCTGAAGTTCCCTATGTACTTGTTATATTCTAATATTATATAATTTCGTGAGAAATTGTAGAGATGTGAATTTCTATAATGTGTTCGTTATTATAATAGTTTGTCTAGTCTGTAGTTAGAAGTGAGATTGTAAAAGTATATTATAAATTTGTACAGCGCCCTTGAGGGATTTATAAAAAAGCACGGTGCTATACAAATGTTTCTTTTTTTTTACGCACCAGATTTTTAGGTCCGGGTTTAGTTTTTCACATAGGAACCCTTTCATACACTTTTCCATATAAATGATCATCCAGTAAATCTACGTTATGCAAGTGTATAATATAAGTATAATTAATACAAAACAATACAAGAACAACATGTTAATCTACCAAACTATTAAATGGGAAAATAATTCACCGACTCCAGATATTTTCATGTCAGAGGGTTCGGCTCGGTGGAATTCCTAATATGACCGATAAATCCTATAGATCCCTCAATATAAATATTTAAAAAATCTTTCGTAATCCAACATGTATTTAAAATGACTGATTTTTGCATTTTCATCTACAAATTCTTTGACAAATCTAATATGCCTAAATTTTTAATGAGAGAGCTAGGTATAATGCCAGTAGCCGAAATAACAAATGGTAATATTTTTATAGTCTGAGAATGCCAAATTCTTTGAATTTCATTTCCTAAATCTGAATACTTTCTTATTTTTTCAGAAACAGTTTTTTCAATATTACAGGTATTTGGAATAGCTACATCAATGATATAAGTTATTATTAGTAGCTGATAATAAAAGTCCCATTATATCGCTTCCATCAAGAAAAATCACATTTCTCAAGTACCTAATAATTTCAGTCAATCATTTCGTGTATTGCATCATAATATTTACTACATAAAAATATTGCATCATGAAATTACGATCCGATTATCACGTATCCCACATTGATTGCTAATTGTGTGCATTGTTATCAGGAAATACGTTACCTGCGACCTGCGAGCTTTTATGTACTCCTGGCCTATATTTTTTACGTTTCCGGATTTCCATTGGTCATAAGCCATGGAGATTGTCGTTTGCCGACAATAATTACTGTTGTTATCATATCCGGCAATATTTATTTTGTAGTAATCGTAGTGGTAGCATAGTACTGTCTGATACTATTTTACTATGACGTTTATCGATAAAGGCCTTTCACGTGCTTTCTTTTAATCAAATAATTGCAATATTAACGTGGGTAAAAGGGAGTATTTCGTATTGAAACCGGATTTCTCTGGGGATTGTTATGATTATGACTATATGCGCACGTCAATCGAATGCATTGTCACATAATAATAAATAAGTACCAGCCAACATTAACCAATATCTACCATCCAAAAACCTTGACGATAAAACATTGTCACCTACATCTAATTGGAAACTCAAGGATAACACAAATTATAGTAAAATGATTAATGAAAGTTTAGAATGAGTAAGAAATATTATATTCAAGAAGTGGGAATTAGGCTCTTCAGATAGTCACCAACAAAACCAAAGCATTTGGTTTGGATCAACGATTATAAATGTGTTAGAAGTTACATAAAGTAGGAAATAGTGGTATTTTAAAAATGGTTAACGAACCTCATCATTACAGAAAAAATCAGAAAATTAAGAAGAAAGTGAACGGCTACCTCATATGACGGCCGTCCGTGGTCAAGTGGTAAGACTCTTGACTCCGAATCGGAAGGTCGCGGGTTCGAACCCGGCGTGCGCAAATAAATTTTATTTGATTAATTTGTGTTATTTCACAATTAATTAATAAAAATAATATATATACTGTATTTGCGGCACGTTCCAGACTGGAAGATACTCTCAGTATCGCCCTGGTGTAAGACCACCATTCAGAATTGAAACGTTACTTAATAATGGCGTGTTTAGTGACTAGATCTGAATAGCCAGGTACTTCCCCACCTTCCTCTTCCCCACCTTCCTCTTCCCCACCTTCCTCTTCCCCATCTCATTCCCTTCCCCACTTACCTTCAGCCTCACAACATACCTTAATTGGGGATGCCATAGTCTCACTGGATGCAGACGGGAGCAGTTGGGACTCTTGTGAGGTTTTCTCTATAAATTTTTTTTTTTTAAATTTACAACCAGTACAACAAGATTTATATAAATATTCAGTAACAGCAGATTTTGCTGGTGATTTTATTTTATTTTTATATTAAGTCCACATAGGAGGCCCTGGGGATAATAATTTCCCTCAGGGCCTACGTCATCTTTGAAGATGAGGGTCTTTTTTAAGGAGAGGAAGGAGTTAACATGGACCATTGATGAGACCCTTTTTGTAGGAAGGAGGAAATATAGTGGCCGGCAAATCGCTCCACAGCCGAGCTGTTGAACTCAAAAACGAGTCGTAGAAGCGACCCGTTCTCGTTTGACAAATGACAACAGTGTACATACGTTGGGCGCGCATTTGGTGTGTTTCCCGACTATGCACCGGTACCAAGGAGATCAATGACGCTAGTTCCTCGGAGCATCTTCCATTGAAAAACCGGTAGAACAAGTAGAACAAGGATAGCATTCCCACTCGACGCCTGTGCTCTGTAGATTGCAATCCGTTTGTTAAGACAGGAGAATCCATCAAACGAACCGCTCGTTTCTGAGTCAATGGGCGTTTTCAGATACTTTGAGGATCCAGACCAGAGGTGGCTGCCAAATTCAACCATGTTAGCAGTTGAATGCTATTAAAGTATCTGCGGCCCCTGTACAGTACGCCCAGTTTCTGAGAGGCTTCGATAGAGCCCCTATACCTGAGCAGGTCACTTAGAGTTACATCGAGCATATCAGTGGAGGACTTGTTCGGAATATTGCTACCGTTAAAAGAGACTAGATTGTCATTTCGATCCTTTTTACACGAAATCAGACTTGATTGGGTGTTTGAAACATTCAGTTCGACGAGATTATTCTTACCCCAAGAGAACCATGATAGATATAAAACATGAGGCTTCTGATTCGCATGTCATTTTTTGCCTAACCTGTTTTAAAATATAATTTTTTTTAAATTTTTTTTTTTTAATTTAAATTAAATTTAATAATGTTTATTATTAAAAATAAATCAATTTACTCACTTTCAAATAGACATTTTAAATCGTATAAATATCGTCGTCTAATTATGAAACACCTCAGTTTGAAAATGGCCTTGTAAGCCGAAACAGCTGTCACAATAATAAAAACTAAAACACTTGCAGAACTTAATAATAAACATTATTAAATTTAATTTAAATTAAATTTCAAAAAAATTAAATGGAGTTCTACGAATTAAACAATAAATAAAATTAAGATATAACCATTATTCTTAATATAAGAATTATCTTTAAAATATTTTCAAAATTACATGTACTAACAAATTTTAAAAATTCTCGATATGGCGTGGAACTCGTTGAAGCCATAAAATTCTACGGGTTCGAGGTCATCAATATTGTCACTCTCTGTTGTTAATTCAATTTTTCATCTTCATCAATTGCACATCTTCAATTTGTTTACATATCCAGTACATTATATTTACTATTTTTATAATGTCAAACCAAGGACGGAGCTAAAGCATCAACATGAGGAGGGTTCGACCGTAAGGTGGTGGGTTGGTTACAGAGGGGGGGGGGGGGGGTTGAAAATTAATTTAAATGTTCTTTTAAAGATCTCTACTTACCAGAATTTAATATTAGCATCCCATTGATAAAAGAGATGGTGCAAAAGATATTGCTGTATTTTTCTAGGAATGTAATCCACAGTACTATTATATTTTTTCCTACGCAGGCTGACAGGGCGGGGGAGGGTGAGGGGGGGGGGGTTGAACCCGCCATGTCCCTCCTCCGCCCACTGTCAAACTCATAATAATATAATTTACTCATCTCAACCCTAGAAAGACGATAGATAGGCTTTTGCACTTTGGTTTGTATATTTTTAAGAAAAAATAAATTTAAATGTGAATCTCCCTACCTTCTTTCTCTCGTGTGCCGCTAATCACAAACATTTTTGTAATATATCATTGAAGAAGAATATAACAATAATAATTTTTAAAAAAATTTAATACGAAAATGAACAAGACACAGAAAAATAATAAAAGATAATGGTCGCAACTGGGACATTGATGATATAATTACAATGATGGGAATAATCTTCAAAAGTTAAAAAGAGAGTTTTATACTTAATTAGTATTTTGAGATATTCGTCAAGCGATGAGGGTAGAATAAACATTAGACAGTGACCGCGGGAATAAAGTGCATTAACTTCGGGAGATGATTTTACATGATTTGGAAAAAAAGATAAATACCTTTTTTTGAAATTCCAACTTTTAAGGATATTTTTTTGGCAAAAAGATAAAAAGATTAGTCCGGCATGTGCGGCCAGCACTATTATTTTCCACTGTTACGATACGGGCCAATTTAACTTCACCACAATCGCGCCCGGGAGACGGATGGAAGAAGGATTTTTAATAGGTACGTATTTTCGCATAGGAAAAAAAAGTTGTAATTTCGGAAAAAGTTATTAATTATTTTACTGCTACCATCACGTAGAATCATCTCAAAAAGTTAATTCACATTACCCCCGGACACCCTTTATAAGAACGTTAAACATTTTTCATTATTATCTTCAATATAATCAATAATTATATTATTCGTAAACTTCATTATCATCAATTATTATAGTATCTGTAAACTCATTATCATAAATTCATTGTTATATTATCTGTAAACTTCATTACTATCAATTAATATTTTATCTGTAAACTTCATTTTAATTTATTTATTTATTTATTTATTTTTATTTATATATTACAAACAATACAATACAAGATGATCCTTTGTCTGTCCAACTGGGAAGGATTCCAGTTTCAGGACAGCCAAATTGTGTATTTAGTACATATTCTTACAATGGAAAGGAATGGCGATTCTGTGAAGACAAATTTTGAGAACATTAGTAGTTGCATTTGTAGTGACGGGATTGTTTCTTTTTCCTTGAAAGAATCGCCAAGATGAAATTAATTTACAAGGGTCATTTTGGGTAACATTAGTAATTTCATACAGAACAGATGAATGGTTTCTTTCGGGAGATAACAAGTCTGAGATTCTTTCCAGGGCATTTTGGAGAACATTTACAATTGCATAGTAAGAATTTCCACATTTATAAGCTAGTATAAGACATAATATTATGAATCCTAAAGTACTATATTTTTTTGAAATTCCTAAGATATAGAAATTATACATTACTTAACCAGAGTATATACTGTATGACATTAATTAATTCATTGTTATATTATCTGTTAACTTCATTATCATCAATTATTATATTATAGGTATGTAAACGTAAGTATCATAAATACATAGTTATATTATCTGTAAACTTCATTATCATTAATTATTACATTACATGTAAACTTAATTATGATAAATTCATTGATCCGTTAACTTCAATATCATCAATAATTATATTATCAGTATACTTCATTACCATAAATTATATTATCTGTAAACTTCACCCGCCATAACAGAGGGACATCCCTAGCATGGCGGATAAAAATAACACAATTACTATATAATGTATAAAAATCTTTTAATAAATAAATAAATTAGTCTTGGTAAGTTCAACACAAATTAATTATTGGTATTTATATTATCTACACACACGCACAAATGTATCAATCCTGAGGCCCTAGCACACTTGCTCGATAACGATCGATAGGGTAACTATCGGTAACTTCTCATCGTTCCCTAGCATGACTACAGATCGCCGACGAATAAGTGGTAGTTCACAATGACCAAGTGTCCTTAACATATTCGACATCAACTGTTGTTTGTACGTTAGCGATGTGCGGTTGTCCTAGGGAACGATGAGAAGTGACCGATAGTTATCCTATCGATTGTTATCGAGCGAGTGTGCTAGGGCCTCAGGGAGGCCGGAAGAGTTAGGCATCAACTAGGCTTTCAACTTTCTGCCTACAGCGTATCTCAGCGGACATGTTTCTTGAAGAAACTCATACTCCCTGGCAAAGTGGAAGGCAGAAAAAGCAGAGGAAGGTAACCAATGCGTTGGAGTGACCAAATATCACTGGCGTCTAATAGGTTGATATCCGCAGCTCTCCCCAGTGCAGGACAGCGAGGAGTGCAGGAGCCTTGTCCACATGTCCACTATGGAAATTGGAGGAGGGGTCACGATCCTCAGTAATAAGGAACCGACTTGATAAGAAGAAGAATATCTACATATTGTCTAACCTACCCTGTCTTCAAAGCAATCACCTAAATACAGATGCCGTCACAGAGTGCATACAAACACGTAAAGCTGCGCATGATAACAGTGACGTTATATTACGTTGGATAAATATATTTCGTCACCCAAGGGCGTGCAGTCTTGTTAATCTATGCATAGTACACGGTTAACGTAGTTTACATTAATAATTTGATTTTTGTGTAACGCTACTCGCTGTGACGCAAATGATAGCTGATTAAATAAAATTTGTTAATATTGCCATATTACGCTACAGCAGGTAATAATTGCATATCGGTGATATAATATTGTTCTACCCGTAACCAGTTATGCTCTTCGGATTCAAGTGCTTTTATAAACAAAGGGTATAATTAAAACGTTATACGTAGATTGGGACTACGTCATCTTTGCCAATTTAAATACCTACTTTTAGTTAAAACCTTTGCCCGAATGATAATATCCTTACATCTAAATAAATTCGTTATAAATAAAATTATTCTACGCAGATTGCGTGCGGTTGGTAACACTTTACCAGGAAAATAGTATATGTTTCCAACATCTTGGAATGTAGTACGTGAAGGCTATAATAACACATATCTCTTCAATTTATAGATACAATTGTGACTAATTATTTTTCTGTATGGACAAATTATTTCGTGATTATTCCTATATCACATAAATATTGAATTATAAAATAATAAAAATTATTTAATATTTAAAATTTAAAATTTCATAATAATTTAATATTTAAAATCCCTTATTGTTCACAAAAAGTAATTACGGAAATAAAATTTAAAAATAAAAAGATGTTGCATAAATTTCGAGCCACTAAAATACAAACCGTCTTAACCACCGACAAAGTGGTTTTTTTTAGCAAAATTACCTTTCTTTATCGTTTATAATAATTATAATAACTTTTTTTTTAACTAACTAACTATCACGCCGTTTCGCAGCAGGGGTAGGCAGAGAGGACGGACCGCCAAACACCTCGGTCTTGGCACACACTCTTTGCCTCATTCACATTCATACATACTCTTCTATTTTTCTGACTCTTGACATGGCCCGACTCAAGTGTGTGATTCACTTGATCGTGCCATGTCTTTCTCGGACGTCCCCTACTTCTTATACCATTCACACTTGCATCATATATTCTCCTTACGCTCCTTCCTTTGTTCATTCGCTCTACATGCCCAAACCATCTGAGGGTTCCTTTCTTAATTTTACTCTGAGCCTTGCATTCTTTTCGAATCTCCACATTTCTCACACGATCATACATGATTTTACCACACATGCGCCTCAGGGATCTCATTTCAACAGCATTCACTTTTTTTAATTATTGTTTCGCAATATTTTAATTCATTTTTTAATTACGTGTATTTTAGAAGCCTACTTAATTTTTTTAATTATTTTTTTAATGTTTTCGTTATGTATACTTGGTGGCTCCCGTGGTCGAAGAGTAAGGCTCCCGACTAGCAACTGGAGGTCGCGGGTTCAAATCCCGGCGTGCACAAGTTAATTTTAGTTGATTAAATTATATTACTTCACAATTTATTAATTGCAATTTATTAACATGTAGTATAATACTGCGGCACGTCCCAGAGTGGAAGATATGTAGTGTAAGACCATCATTCAGATTTAAAACGTTGATTGAAATGAAATCGATTAAGCCGTGTTTGGTGATCAGATCTGAATGGCCAGGTACTTCCTCACCTTTATCTTTTTCATCTCCCCCCCCCCCCCCACTATCTTCAACCTAATTGAGTCCAGATGGTTTAGAGCTGTTGAGACTATCGTGCGGTATTCACATTCACATTCACATTCACATTCACATTAACAACCTCTCTACCATAGTCCACTCAAGTGGTTCACTACGTTTGGTGACTTAACTCGGGTGCCCGGGTTCAAGGGATGAGGATTGTCCTGGTTTTCGCAGCGGATGCGTCTGCCTACCAACTGCGAGGTAAGCCGGTCCGGGAGGGAATGGTTGAGGGAGACCTCTCCAGCAGGACTATCTTGAACCACCGCCTTGCATCCTAGTGGAAGGAATGAATTCATACGTCCGTCATTTCGCTATATACTGAAACCCATTTTCCTACTCACCCTTCATATCTTTTTCTTCCCTGAACTTCCTCTTCTTCCTTTCCTGAAAAAGCCCTCCATACAGCATCTCCAAATATTATGTAGGCCCGGAGGGGAATTATTTCAATATATTCAAGCAACGGTTCTTCCTGAATGGCGACCAAGACGATACTAGATTATTCAGAACACTGTAATGTAGTTTTTTCTATACAATTTCGTTCGCCCGCAAGGGTTTTGAATCTTCGATATTTGGGTCTAAAATCAAGAAATTTAAAGATCTGTTATTAACGTCATCAAATATTTATAACCCGAAAATGCATATTGTATTAATGCACCAACATTATTTGAGCTTTTCAACATTGTTTACGTATTTGCTTACCTCTTTCGATGTAAGATACAACTTTATCTCCGTATCTTTGATCGATGATGCAGTTCTAACTACTGTACAGTCCGCGGGCGCCAGTGGGGCCTGACCTCCGGCCCTTGGACAGATAGAGGGGCCACCCGACCGCGGGATGACAGCTTCTGACCCTCGTCAAATTACGTCTGTTACGAAAAAGCTGCAATCAACAATTCATTTAGAAGATATTGCGAATCGCAAGGATATTTCTAATTAAAAAAAAAATATTTGTGTTGAAACACATTGGTAATCCTCCTGGCACCATCATTATTAGCTTTTATTAGGTACTTGTGAAACGATAGAGGACTTATGTAGAGATTAGGAGTAGTCGACGAGCCGGACCGCTGGGCAAACCAAGCGAATTATTAATTTATTTAAATGAAAACAAATAAATTAAATTAAACAAATTACTTTTTGTAATCCACTATATAATTAAATAGTAGTTTACACAAAGTAATTTGTTTCATTTAATTAAAATGATGCCACAAAGTAATTTTGCCAAGATTGAAGAAAACAAATAACTTTGTGTACACCATTTGTAGCGATTTAGAAAGTACACCCCTACCGCTACTGATATGCACATCACTACTATCCACCACGTGATCGCCAGAACCGGGAGAGGCGAGCGGCACAAGCAATTATGAATCAGTTTGAATTTGGCATCCTGAAAGAGACACACCTACGGGCACTGGGAATGAGAACGGAAGCCGGCGCTATGGAGACTTCAGACTTCAGAATGCAGACTTCAGACTTCGGACTTCTGACTTCGCACTTCGCACTTCGCACTGCGCACTTCGCAATTTCGTAACGTAGATTTAGCTTCATTTTAATTATGGTTTAATTCCTTTTAAATTAACTTAAATAATGTTTTCTTGTTCATTCAAAGACAAGATGGCGCTCAACTTATATTTCTTTAACTTAGTTTCTTAATTTTGACCTCTTAAATTCAGTAGATGTAAATTCATAATTTATGTGACATCATTCAGAATATGACCATCATTTGTCTTCTTCGAGCAAATGCCACGCCCTGTAGATTAATTAATTCCTTAATTTAACATTCCTTGATATTTATAAAATAATAAATTTATATTGATGTTAATCTTAACCTTCTTTTATTCAATAGTTGTCTCTTTGCTCTGCCTATAATTTGGAACTCATACATAATAAATGCACACAGGCATTACCATTGACTTTACATAAAATTGTCATTAAAGTATTACTAAATAAAAGTTAAAAATCAAACCATAACATTGGCGCACAACGTGGTAGTACACGTGTTTATTCTGTTTAGTGTCACAAAATTCTTTTGTAGGTAGAGTTATTTTTGTGTTTCAAGTTTTATTGAGGTTTGCGAGGTTTCCATAGTGTCCGTTCTGATTTCGACTGGTCGTTGGTGAGTCTATTTTAAATTATTGTATTGTACGTAATTAATTTTATTATTTCTCACACAAAATTCGCACTTTCAGAGATCCAAATTCAAATTCATTTCATTGTATTTAAATAATCTGTTACCGTTTATATTAATTGCCATTTAATTTCAGAATGTACTTTTAAATGCGATATCATTAATATGGTTGTGTATTTTGGCTGTCTTTTGGTACAAATTTTACAGGCAAATGTTGAAATTGATATAACATGCTTTCTTCCGCGTCGGTAGATTGTAAATTGTTGCATTGCTGGTACGTGAGGGCAACAATTGTAGTTGTAGGTACCTACCAAGTACACTCCTTAGCGGTCTGATTGCTTGCTACTTGCTACCTACTTCAGCGCACCAAAATGCATCACTCATTTGTAAGTTCCAAATCAAATACGATTTCTATTTACAGTGTCATATTGAATTTAATTACGTTACGTAATTATAACTTCATTTATTATTGCAAGATATTGAGAATAAAATTTGCGTTCGTTTGATATGCGACACAACCTTTTGAAATGCGGGACAGGGGGGTCTATGTCAATGTTACAACTTTTGTTTCAGATTGTTTGTGTTTTTTTTTAAGTTTTATTGAACTATGCTACTGATATATACTCACTTCATAAAATTTTGGCAATTTTTTCTTTCATTTGTAAAAACATTTTTAACTTGATCAATTGGGTCTACATTTCGCCTTACACGTTTATTACTGCTAACAATAATTGCACAGAAATCATTTAAAATCTTTATCTGCGAAACTTATTTTCATTTTAACAAGAATAATCCTTGTGTTTCTTTAAAATAAAATTGTTACAATGTGATTTTCAGTGGTCGCTGGTATTCCTTGCGGAACGTTGAATATGTGACGATATACTCAATGGACTTGATGAGGTATCCAGATTATTATGTGACAACATGGATAAAGGTCGTTCCCATTATTTTAATTAATTATTTTTCATGTGCAAAAATTGATTAATTTGACTGGATTTATTTACTTCTTGTAAATATTGTATGTCCTTGTAAATTCCACTTGAATTTTTCAATACTTTTCAATATGATTGATATTTGATGGAAGTATTGCATTACTTTTTCCTTGTGGTGATAAAGCTTTTGAATTGTCGTGTGAATTCATTTTATCAGGAGTCTAGGTATTTTGAATTCTTTTGCGGTAATTTTGAAATTTTATCGAAGTCGTTTCTAAAGTCTTGCGTTAAATTTAAATGGATTATTTTATTATTATTATTTTTAGATTGGGATGATAATTTATTTTATATTTGATGATGGTTGTTCAATTTGCAGGGATAATTGAGCAAATCATTATATCTATAAATGAAGATTATCGTACAGTAGATTCATTATATTCTATAAATTCAATTTATATTTTGCTTTAAAATATTTTTGTGTTTAATAACACTTATATCAGATATTATTCTATAAAATAAATTACATAAATTTATATAACGTACAATCCATTGTTTTACAAGCAGTTATTTTGGGTTTACTATTTAATAATTATTTCCTCTCGAATGCTAGAAAATTAAATTCATTAATCGGATATATTTATTTCAATTATCTTTTAAATTTTTTCTGGGATTTTACATAGTTCTTAATTGAATAAAATAATTTGCATCATTTTTTCTTTTGGATAATATTCCTTTAGAGGGCTTTCAAACGTTATCTAAAATCTAAGATGAAGTACAGTTATTTTATTTCGGTAAATTATTTTATTATATTTAAAATGCATTTCAGTTTTATTTATAATTGCCATTTATGCAAGTTCGATATTACAGTTTTTGGATTTGTGTTTTCGCTATCATTTTTATTAAATATTTATTACAAATAATGCCATCTATGCGGGTGCTGACACACTTGGCTCATTACATAAAATATATCTTTGTTCGTATTTAACGCCATCTGTGCGTCGTCGCGTCATATAAACAATGATCATTATCATAACACAGTTGTGCTTCGAAGTTATGCTTACATATTGATTTACTTAGATATTTAAAATAAATTCGGTTTATGTTTAACAACATTTAGTGTTGGTTTGGAGTCACTGTAATGAGATTTAAAAATAAATAAAAATTCTTGAATAACTTATTTTTAATCTTTTCAGTAAATTTACTTTCTTTTAGCACACATGCTTTATTACGGATTGACTGTGGTTGGTCAAGCACGTATTAAGAATTAATTATCAATTGAATGTCTGTTTTCAGAATTTAATTTTTATCACCATCTCGCTCTATTAAAAACTAAAAAAAAAAAATAGTACTCTTTTTGATTATCATAGTGTATATATACTCTGGTTCCTTCTTCTTTCTGGATTTTGTCCTCGATTGAGGGATTTAATACATATTTAGAGTTTGGTTTGAACTAGATCTGTTTATTATGTTTAAAATTTAAACTTAATTAATTGGTGGTGCGAAGCTATACCTGATTTTTTTTTTTTCTAAATTATATTTTGGGAGTGGTAGTTTAAAAAATTTTTGGAATTTCTTTCAGATTAATTCGTTTTTTTTCGGTGTTTTCGGGTATTAAGTTGTACATTCCTTTGGGGATTTATATGTCAATTTGATGTCTGTTTGTACCGCGAAGATTCCTTATTTTGACAGTTTAGTAATTAAATTTTTTCATTTTAGCTTGAAAATGATAATTCTTTTTGTAATATCAATTAACGACATCTATCGTCGCGTCAATTACATTTTCAATAGAGTTTATTGGGTTGACACATTTAACTTATCTTTTTAATAAAATTTTAATTGATATTCGGCAACTTAAGTTTTGCTTTAATTGAACATTCATCAACTGTCATGTTGGATTCATATGGAAGTTTTTTTTAACAGCATTGTTTTTCTTGCTAAAATCTATATACAAATTTTTCTGTTGTTTACAAAATATTTCAGAAGCTATTGAATCATTGCTCTTCGTTATGGCCTTTTAAAAAATTTAATCATATAAGTGACATATTTAGATTAATTTTACGAATTTTTTTTCGGCAACACAACATTTTTCTCCTTGAAGTGATTTATACACAAATCTTTTTTTCACAAATTTTTTTAAAGTAATATTTTCAGAAGTAATTGATCTTATCGCATCCTTAATAGTCATTCATCAATATTTTGTTAAGTAAACATGCTTAACTTCTTTTGGAAAATTATTTCCTTTCTTCGGCAACACAAATATTTGTTATTATCAAACTTTTCATCAACTAATTAGGTTGGATTTATATGGAAGTTGATACGATATTGTGGTTATCAAAAGTTTTATTTCGGATTCTATAACAATTTTAGATCTGATGTTGGTGTTTGGTTATACATCATACACTTCGGGATAATTTTACTTTCTCGTTTTAAACTTTATAATTTATTTTTTTGAACGGTTGCAGACTATTTATTATTTGTTTTGTCTTGGGGGAAGGGCGTTTCGCTTTGTCCGGCACTTAGTGGAATGCATTTCTTCTCAAAAAAAGAAATACACATTCGACGTTCATAGGTGAACACGAGTATGAACTTCGAATGGGTATTTTGTTTTGTTTTGTTATGTTTTGTTTTGTTTTGTCTGTCATGTCATTGCGTCCATCATTTCGTGGGGTAACTTAAATTCGGGCCAACAATTTAAAACTTTCCTTTCGGTGGGAAAAGTTTCCTTATTTTGCGAGCGGTGCGAATAATTACGAGCGTAACATGTTTAGTAACCTCTGCGTGCGTAAGTTTTTAGTAATCGGGTTCTATGTTCTCCAAACCTCTGAGTTCCCATTCGCGATTTTTTTTTAATTTTTGAAATTGAATCGTTTCGCAGAAATGGTTTTGGGTTTACCCTTTGCATTTCAATCGCAGGAAGACAGAGGACCTGTTGCTGTAGATGATTTCCCTACAGAGGCGGGAGGGCTGTTGTCCTTTTGTATAGCAAAATATGAAGTTTTGGGTTATATTATAACGTTTACGTTATCATTGGGTATTTTCCGGATTTTTTCGTGGTTTTCCATCTATAATTTGAGGATTTAAATGGAAATTTTGTTCATGTTGTAGTTGTTCAACAATCGTTTTGTTCCGAAAACAATACGTATTTTGGGAGTTTTTATATAACATTTACGTTATTTTGGGGATTTATTTAAAGAAATGTTGAATCATCCGATTTTTCCATCTCGTTATGAGGATATTATATGAAATCGTTGTTCAAATTTTTTTGTTCAACAGTTGTCTGTTCAGCATTGTTCTGGTGATTGATTTTCTAATTTAAAATTTAGTTTTATTTTCTTAAAACTTAACATTTGGAATGTTTTTATTCAATGGTTTACTTGACGTCATAATTAATTATATGTACGTTTTTGGGTAATTATCAGAACAGTCTTTGTGTTACATGTTTTCGTGTTCACCTCCTTAAGTACTTCCCTTATTTAAAGGAAATTGCTTGACGAGCTTCATAAAATTTAAAAATAATTTTCTATTTCCTTCAGAAAGAAAATTCATTGATTATTGAAATTAATCAATATTATTATACTGTTGGTATCGTTTTTAGAATCAATAATTTTCGTTTAGAATTTTCTTTAAAAAAAAATATATTTATATTTTCAGTGGATTTAACACTTCAATTTTAATGATTGGAAAATTTTCAATTTATTTTGAATTTCATATAAATTTTTGATTATTATTAAATATTTAAATAATTTTTTTTTCCCTTTTAATTTAACTTTCTGTATTGAAATCTCAGTGGTTTCACCACTCATCTTATATTTTTCTATTTTGAAAATCTCTTGCTGCAAAAAGGTTTTTATACCTAGTACTGATGATAATATCATTCTTTGATTTAAATATTATTCTTTAAAAACTTTTATTCTTATCTTGACATAAGGTCTTTTATACCTTTAAAGTTTTGTAGTTTTCAAACTTTGAATCGTTAGTAATTTTGATATATCATTGCTTAAGTTTAATTACTTGGTAGCTTTTCACATTTGTTGAGGTCAAATGTTTTATATAGTTTTTCCTGTATTTGGAAACTAGTTCTGATTTTGTTCTTTAAAAGAGCATTAAAATTTTTTTATATACTAATAATTTTCTTCGCTTTTTAATGCTTTCATATTCTTGCTGATAAACCATGAGATAGGCAGTTTTAGCTGTAGAGAACGTCAAAGAAGATTGGACTCGTCACACAGCTCTTCAACAATACTGGATGTTCCTCCTCATGTCATATCTTGGCTTTCAACAAAGAAGTTTGGACTCTTTAAGCAGCTCTTCAACTATGCTGGTTGTCCCGCATATCATATCTTGGGCTTCTCAACAAAGAAGACATGGAATACCATTGCAACATTACATCCTTCTTGGACCTTTCAAGTCAAGAATACGGGTTTCCACTACTTGGATCAGCACCCTTTGATGCAACTTTCGGGATGGATACCTCTGGTATATACCCTGGCCTCAAGGGTTGATGATGGCCTTCTCCTCCTGATCTTATGATGAAAGGGATCTTCATCAATATTCCAGTTGCAGTAATAGGCGCCAGGTGGGCCTACATTTCCTACTGGAAATGTTTTCCATGGAAAGGGGGTAATGTAGCGATTTAGAAAGTACACCCCTACCGCTACTGATATGCACATCACTACTATCCACCACGTGATCGCCAGAACCGGGAGAGGCGAGCGGCACAAGCAATTATGAATCAGTTTGAATTTGGCATCCTGAAAGAGACACACCTACGGGCACTGGGAATGAGAACGGAAGCCGGCGCTATGGAGACTTCAGACTTCAGAATGCAGACTTCAGACTTCGGACTTCTGACTTCGCACTTCGCACTTCGCACTGCGCACTTCGCAATTTCGTAACGTAGATTTAGCTTCATTTTAATTATGGTTTAATTCCTTTTAAATTAACTTAAATAATGTTTTCTTGTTCATTCAAAGACAAGATGGCGCTCAACTTATATTTCTTTAACTTAGTTTCTTAATTTTGACCTCTTAAATTCAGTAGATGTAAATTCATAATTTATGTGACATCATTCAGAATATGACCATCATTTGTCTTCTTCGAGCAAATGCCACGCCCTGTAGATTAATTAATTCCTTAATTTAACATTCCTTGATATTTATAAAATAATAAATTTATATTGATGTTAATCTTAACCTTCTTTTATTCAATAGTTGTCTCTTTGCTCTGCCTATAATTTGGAACTCATACATAATAAATGCACACAGGCATTACCATTGACTTTACATAAAATTGCCATTAAAATACTTACTAATCACATTAAAAATTAAACCATAACACATTTATATAATCACATTTATCGACATGTTTTAAAACCAAAGGTTTCTTAGCCAGGATAATAAGAACATAAAATTTATATAAGTGATGTCCCTACACAAAGTTTTTTTTCTTCCATTTAATTATAAATGACAATATTGAAGAAGTATTTAATTATTGAAGAAAAAGATAACAATAATAATCTTTTTTTTAAATGAAAGTTTTTTAAGACACAGAAAAATAATAAAAGATAATGGTCGCAACTGGGACTCGAACCCAGAACCTTACGTCTTACCGGGACATAAACCTCTACCAATTGTACATAATTGGTAAACACAGTTTTCATAATTTTAATTTTAATTAAATTAAAACTAGAATCAAGGGACATGAACTATCTTTACGAAATAATAGCTATTCAGAGTTTGCTAATCATTTATTAGAAATAGGTTATAGCCCCTCCTCCCCTTCCCTTAATTCACCACTCCCTCTTTAATTTTAAGGTTACAAACTAAAATATTTCAATTTTTTTACACACTTATTTTGTTTAGATGTTATTAAAAAAAATAAATACTTAGATATGTTAAAAAAATACTTCCAAGAAGTACACGATATTAAATAATTTAACATCTTGCGTTTTGAGCATTTTTATTGCTTACTTGAATGTAGAAATTTATTAAAGCAAGTTTTGAATGAAATAAATCGATATTATTTTTTTATATAAAAACAGACAGGCAGTCATCCAGAGGAAGACCAAAGAACTCCTGAATGATTCAATGCTCCAAAATCCTATATAGTAGAAATGGCCTGGGTGAAAGCGATACCCAGAACTGAAGAAGCTACAACCTGAGAACGCAGAGCGCCGACCTCAACATCCTACCTAGGCAATGAGTTGGAAGAAGAAGAAGACTTTTGTAGAGTACATAAATGATTATAACAAATTAGAAAAAAACGGGTTAAACTTTAGAATGTAATGAATGTGAAGCACAGTTTATAGGTAAGACCACTAGAAATTCTAAAACTAGAATCAAGGAACATGAACTATCCTTACGAAATAATAGCTATTCCGAGTTTGCAAATCATTTATTATAGAAAGGCCATAGCCCCTCCCCCCTTCCCTTAATTCACCACTTCCATTACCCTCACCTGATAATAATTCTGTACTTGTACAACTATTAAGATAGTTTTTTGAAATTATTTTTCAAACTTTACATATTCACTTTGTGGCGTAATTATTTATAAAATTAAACAAATAACTTTTAATTTCGTATTATAATCTTGACAAAGAAACCATCGGTTTTGAAACAAGTAGATTTTTATGAATAATATTTAGTGGTGAAAACACAGTTATTTGTTTTATTATATAGTTTTAAGAACGCTAGTGAATGACACCGACGCACGTCTCAAGTAGCAAATTCTTAGGACTATGGTATCCCAAATTTGCTTTCTTGTGAGGCTAAAGAGGCTATTACAAGAGGCTACCCGGCTATTAAAATCTGTTGACCAAAGACAGCTGAAGTCATTTCAAGCGACCTTTAATTTTAAATGGTGCTCTTTCACAAGAGCGATGCAAAAGATATCTATCACTCTGTATGTTATGAATATCATACAGATACACTTCTGTAAAAGCTTTATCCATACATTTTTTATGTTTAAAGGCGCCTAAAAGCAAGCATCTCCAGGCGCCATTTGGCTTACAACCGGGGTATAAAATCTTATGGTAATGTTCTTGGCTGCATGTTAATCTCTAGAAAAATTAGCAAAATCCAGTTACTGAATCAGGTATCCCACAGAGCTTTTACTACCTGTTAGGTACATAGAGGTCAAAAATATTAAACAGCAATATTCATTTTTATTTGTTTGTAATCATATATCAATTTCTTGTAGGAATGCGTTTCCATAGCGCAGGGGTGCCATTACGAAAGTAAGTGTATTGCTTGCAGTGTGCAATGATACCATTTGATTGAGTCGTGTTATTGAACAGTAATTGCTAGTAATTAATAAACGCATAAATGCTAACTTTTCTCCGGTAATCATAAGGCAAATATACCGCCTGATTGCTGATACTGTGATGTTTACGCAGTATACGGTTTTACTTATCAGAGTGAAATATTCAATGGTATCGCGGTTTGTATAATTTTTTTACGAGGCTTCTCCCGCGTTTAAATACTTCTTTGTACAATGTTTTTTTCTTACTGTACAAATTGAATCTAATAAATCACTGAAGAAGAAGAAAACAATAATAATCCTTTTTTTTAATATGAAAATAAACAAGACACACACAATAAAATATAATGGCTGCAACTGGGACTCGAACCCAGAACCTCACTTCTAACCGGGACATACGCATTAACCAATTTTGCTATTGCACCCTATTATGAGACTGTCATATTTGTCAACTTCATATTTCAAATTTCAGAATTATTATTTATTTTTCTGTTTCTTGTTTATTTTCATATTAAATAAAGGATTATTATTGTTATCTTCTTCTTCAATGATATATTACATTGATGGGAATAATCTTCAAAAGTTAAAAAGAGAGTTTTTCTTATAAAAAAATGAATCTAATAAATATATGGAACTATATTATAGAGCCAACTATGAACTATTCCGTCCTATCTAAGCTCGTGAAATGTCTTAAAAAGCAATTTTATCAAATTACATATCGCCATAACTATACAATGTCATGAAGCTTTTTTGGTGTCTAATATCTCTACGCCAACGCATCTAATTTAAACAATTTGGTTCTCATATTTGTTATTCACTAAAAAAAAAACACTCCGCGGCCGTTAAACGGTGTTTTTGTGAATTATTAAACATTTGGCAACGCCGTATTTTACTTGTTTTCATAATAATCCGCAAGGTGGTGTGATTGATGCGCCTGCGCATTGGTTCCCCCTCTGAAAAAAATAGCCGCGAATGCGCACTCTACGAAAAAAAGTCGGTCGCGAATGTGTGTGTGATTAAGATGATTTTTTCGTTAATGATTTCAATACTTATGACTAATTCGCACTTACATTCATGTACGCAATATATTTACTATTAATTTGTGTTGTTTTTCGTTAGTTTAAGTCAAATTGTGACACAAAAATCAGGTGTTCTAAATTGAACTGTCAGAAAATGGTTCTATAGGTTATATTCAGAAATAATTTGCATTTTAAGATCTTTATTTTATTATAAATTCTTGAAAGTGATGTTTTTTGGTGACTAAAATGTCTGATACATATTTTAGTAAACGTATCAAAGAAATAAATGTCTTAAGATGTGCAAGCAATATATTCAAACGTGAGTTTTTTTATTGTAAATTTTTGGGAATGAAAAGCGAATTTCAAGATTTTTTTATTGTGTGAAGGAGTAAATAGTGAAGTGACAGTTTTATTTCAAAATCATTAAATAAAAGGACTGTGTTTTTTGAATTTTGAATTTTTCCAAATATTTCAATGTTTTAATAGAAAGTGTTGGGGGTAAGTGAGTTTTTTTTTAAACTTGATGTTTGAAGCTTAAAATACTACAGTTTTTAAACACTTTAGATATGAAAATCTTAAAGGTAATTAAATTTTGGTTCTAAAATGGTATTTGTTTTTACGAGATCTCAATAAATATATAGGACATTAAAAAAAAAAATCGAAATTCGTGGAAAATTACAAATGGAACAAATATATACAACAGATAAACTACCCTCCTTGGCCGTGTAAGCAATGTACATATCTTTCCATGAACAATTTTTTGTCAGTTCTTAATTAGTAAGGATTCTTCATACATGGTTGTTTGACCGTTGTAAAAATTTTTCAGAAAGTTTATTAGTAAGGCTGGTAATACGACGTTGTCAGATCAAAACCATATATTTTGTTTAGTAAGAATTTGAAAAACGAAATGTACAGACTTTACACAACGTGCTACAGAAACACCGTTTAACGGCCGCGGAGTGTTTTTTTTTAGTAAGGCTGTTTGTATCTTGTAAACTCAGTCTATGTTTCAAAGAAAA
Source organism: Limnephilus auricula (assembly GCA_951813805.1). Lineage (NCBI taxonomy): Eukaryota > Metazoa > Arthropoda > Insecta > Trichoptera > Limnephilidae > Limnephilus > Limnephilus auricula. Next base: position 23,062,980 of record OX638401.1, read on the forward strand.
TGACGATTTTGTCATCTGCTTTCTTCAGATACCGGTTGCTCTCCCCATGGGTGAATTTAGAAACAGATTAGAACGACAAGCTCAACAATATAAGTGGTGCAGTATTCCCGATTACACATAAAGTGTACTCGAATGTATATGATTATTTGCTGTCAGATTATATTGTTTTTATGAATTAAAAAAAATTCCATCTCACATCGCAACTGAGTAGTCAGGTTTAGCCTAGCGGCGGGTTACGTGATAAACATTCCGTCTAGATCCAGCAGCACGGTAACACACAAAACAGCGCGCAATCACGAGCTCCAGTCGCTACGTGTAAGAGTGGTATCAGTGGCGACGTGTGTTTGAAAAAAACAATATTTTCCGTTACTGTGGTAGCAGTAGGAGAATTTCAAATATCGTCAAGTTATTCGTAACTCGGAAATACTTGTATTTTTTTTTAAATATATTTTCATTGATTGTAAATTACGTGAAAGAAAATTGACCAGCGGAAAATACTACTCGCTTTGTCGGCCGTAGTTCAATTTCTTTTAGTACATCTAAAAATAAGCATGGATTCTATACGGGTCCGAAATAAAGACAGAAATCCGCAATTGAATTCCGTTTTGTGTAGACACAACAAATTCTTCCGTTTCCTTGCATCCGAGATATTTTTCGGTAGCTGATTTCGCCCACGCTTACGACTAAAATGCTAATATTTGTTTCGGCGGCGAGCACTGATGTAAGAAAACTTGATATAAACGTGGTTATAAGCTTTATTATTTAAATTAAATTTAAGCATTCAGTGCATCTGGTCACGTTCCATTCCAAACATATTTGCGCAAAAGAAAAAAACGCTTGTTAATTTTCTTTACAAAAATGTATTTGAAAGTTTAATAAAACGACAATGTTGTAAGATGTTTTATTGAAATTTTATTATCTTTTAATGACAAAATAGCGTTTTATATCTTTTTGTAAACGTTAACCGGAATTCCTCCACAGTATTTGTCAAACAGAATTAGTAAAGTTATCAAAATAATCTATGAGGAATCTAAGCGAGACCGGGAGGAATATAAACTTTCATAGACAGGACATTGGACAGGCTTTGCGCCTTACTAATAAACGTACTTAAAATTTTAGACAACTGATAAACAACCATTAATTTATGGCAAATATTAATTTAGGATCAGTTGTGTAAAATTTAAAACAAGTTTAATAGTAAGCGGGTAAGAGTTTTAATGTCGATTATGATGAATAGTTATCGACAAAATAACAGGAAAACATTTATAAGAAAATCTGAAGTATATGGAGAAATGACGATGCCTGCCCTTAAAATGATTTTTCACAAAAACGGCGTTACAAAATAATCGTCCAAATACTGTTATTATTTTAATAATTACAGTTGTTGTTAGTGCTGTCAAAAAATTGTGTATTCAAACTAACTTAATATATTCTAATATTATTCAAATAATAATATGTATTTTCAAAAATCGTGTAAGAATAATGGCCTCACTGATTGCTATGCCTGTGCTGAAGTCCTCATTTTACAATTTGATGAAATTCAATAAAAAAATAGTAATATGAAATAAAATAGTTCAAAACTAACTAGCTAAGCAAATATTGTGAGGTACAGTTGTTGTACATAATTAAGTATGCATTGTAGTAGAATTATGCATAAGTTATGTATGTTGTATTCTTTTTAGTTATAATGTTGTAATTATGTGTAGTATTTTTATAATAATTATAGTCATTTTGGTTATTTATTCATTTCCTACGCCCTTATGGGCTTTTACATGATAATTATATGAAGAAATAATTAATTGTAGAGAAATTATAAATAATAATTACAGAAAACATATGGGATGTAAAGAACAATTAGTTATTGATTCTGTAAATCTAAAACAGTTTCAAAATAAAAAAAAACGTAATTTGCATGCTTGCTATATAGATTACCAAAAGGCTTTCGATAGTGTCCCCACTCAATATTTAAATTGAGGGATCAGTAGGATTTATCGGTCTAGTTAGGAGTTCTACCGAGCCGAACCGCTTGATATGAAAATATCTGGAGTCGGTGAATTATTTTCCCATTTGGTTCTCTGGTGGGTTAACATATTCTTCTTGTATTGTTTTGTATTAATTGTATTTATATAGTACACATGCATAGCGTGGATTTACTAGAAGATCATTTGTGGAAAAGTATGTGGAAGGGTTTAGTTTTTCCTGTGGGGAAGATTTAAACCTAGATCCTATCTAGATTTATTGTTTACAAATAGTTACAAAAATCACGTGAAGGGCGCTGTACAATTTGTAATGAATTCTTAAGAAAAGTGTATGATACAGAGATACAATGTTTAGATAAACTTAAACAAATGAACATTATATATATGGTAGGTATAAAGGAAAATTTAGGTGAAAATAATATATTTTAGAAAAAATGAAAGAAAAAAAAAGTTTTTCAATTGTAGACAGCATAAAAATAATAATATAGTGTAGGTTAATAATACAAAATGTTCAGGTAAAAAATACATGACATACAGAAAAATAAAAGTGAGTTTTTACTCTTTTCTTTTTCTGTATCATTTCTCTCTTTAAAACAAGTTTTTTCATTTTAAATAAATAGAAAATATATGCAACATCTCTATTGTGATACTGCTTAATTATTATAAAAAAAGCTACATAAAAATAAAACTAAAATTTTACAAATTTTTTTCACGAACTCATTTTGTTTAGACATTATTGAAAAATAATAAATACTTAAAATCAAAAAATACTTACAAGAAGTACCCGATATTTAATGATTTATCATCGTGCGTTTTGAGCATTTTTATTGCTTACTTAAATGTAGGTTTATATTAAATCAAGTTTTGAATGAAATAAATCGATATTAAATTATTAATTTTAAAAATTTGACACCAATAATAGTCGATCTTTCTCATTGGAACAGTACAGTTGCAAGTATTTTTAAACTTTTATTCTCATTATTTTTTAAATTGATAAACTAATGTTTAAGACAGCTATATTAAATATGTCGATATTTGAGATGAATTTGTTTCCAAGTATGTGAAAGCGATAAATTGGTACATGTATGTGATAGCTCGTCCCAGAATTATTGTTGCAGAATAATTTATTTTACCTAGTTGCCCGATTAGGTACCTTGAAGTTGATGAGATGCAGGAGTTCACAACAGTCTAGATACTAACTACTTTCAAATTGCAAGCTCAACCTTAAGATATTTGGTGCTTCGGCCCAACAGAAGGTATTTAACGTCGTCGAAATTTTTATATAATCTCACACAGTCGTTAACTCCCCTCTTCAAACGTTGATCGGGAAATATTTCGAAAATGTTAATTTTATTTCGTTCCACAAACTTATTTCTACTATGTTGAAGTTTCATGCACTCACATTAATTAAATGTTTTCATTAATTAGACTGACCGGGTGCAATAATACAAATGATTCAGTTGATGAAACAACCCACCTTCTGAGATTGGGAGGAAGCGATCTTTAAATAGATCAAAGAGTAATTCTTTTGAATCAAATGTCTCATTGGAATCGAAAGTTAATCACGTTGTGCCAGAATGACAATTTATTTATTCGCTCAGAGATTGGCAGACAGCTAGTACCTAAGAACAAGAATAATCTAGAGTTGTTACTTTTCGATTGTTTAAACATTTGCTATACCTATTGCAACTTTCGATGGTATATAATTAATAGCTGCTTTTTTAACAACCTCCTTGCTGTGTTTTCTTCTGCTATTCGTTGACGCCGGAAATATCCTATCATTAGGGCAATCTTCAAACTGCAAGAATCGTAACTCACAACCGTGAAGTATTCAAAAAACTACCCTCATGTCCACTTAAGTTTCTATATATATATTTTTTTACATTAACTCCACACAGGCGTCCCCGAGGAAATTAATTTCCCTCAGGGCCGATGTCATCTGTTAAAATGCTGTGTGGAGGGTCTATTTGAGGAAAGGAAGGGGTGAACAAATTGCCGAGCTGTTGAACTCAAGAACCAGCCGTAGAAACGAACCATTCTCATGTGACAAATGTCAACCATGTACAAATTTTGGGCGCGCGTTTGGCGTGTTTTCCGACTATGCACCGGTGACGAGGGGATCAATGATGCTAATTCCTCGGAAAATCTTCCATTGAAATACCGGTAGAACCAGGACACCATTCCCACCCAACGCCTGTGCTCTAAAGTTTGCAACCCGTTTGTTAAGATGGGAGATTCTATCAAACGGATCGACCGTTTCTGCACTGAGTCAAGGGTTTTTTTTCAAGTATTGTGGGGCTCCTGGCCAGAGGTGGCTGCCAAATTCAACCGTGGGGCGCACCTGCGATTTGTACAGGGTCAACAGTTGTGTACTATTAAAGTATCTGCGGGCCCTGTATAGTGCGTACAGTTTTTGAGATGCTAGTTTCTGGCTTCGATGGAGCCCCCATACCTGAGCTGGTCACTTAATGTTACTCCAAGCATATCAATGGAGGTTCTGTTCGGAAGAATGCTACCGTTGAAGGAGACTAGATTGTCATTTCAATCCCTCTTAGACGTAATCAGACATGATTGGGTCTTTCTAACATTGAATTCGATGAGCGTATTCTTACCCCAAGAGAAGACTCTCTCAAGGTAACCGTCCATTCTTTGTTTCAAAGCCCTCCGAGCCATTGGAGTTTGTGTGCTATTTGGGGGCTTGTCAAATAAAAACCTATCATGGACTGTACTGTTGACTGGACTGTAATTGGTGCACACAACAAAAGGAGATTGATGAGCAACAAAAATAACCTGCATACTGCTGAGTTGCTCCTGGCAAAATTCTCCTGGTTGAAGATAGTCAGCCTTTGGTGGAAGCTAATCCAAATTATAAACGATTCTTTTTTTAGGATTAAAAAAAGAAGCACATCTAGAAGTGTCTTCGTTCGATGGAAAGATGCCACCTGTACCGATTAGTGCTAAACTATTTGGCACCATAATCAAGATCCATTTTAATTGTACCGAGCTTTGAGCAGAAGCTTTATCTCTTGACTTTGTGGTGGCTACAATGAAAATAAAATAAAAAGATGAGAAAAAAAGGTAATTAATCTCCACTCTCTATAATAATATTGTCTATAGTTCATTTTGTCTATACTTTTTTATTTCTTTTGTTATTTTTATTCATGTTATTATCCTGTCGAAGAAACCATGGGTTTGAAACATGTATTTTTTATAATTTTTTTTTTAAATTTATTGTTTTTGTGTTTAATTCGTAGAACTCCATTTAATATATTTTTTTAAATTTAATTTATTAATGTTTAGTATTAAGTTAATTAATTTAACTATAATAAAAATTATATTAATCTTGCAGAACTTAATAATAAACATTATAAAATTAAATATAAATTAAATTAAAAAAAAAATTCAACATGTAGCTATTATAACATGTGATTATGTAGTGGTTTACACAAAGTAATTTGTTTTATATAATTAAAATGATGCCACAAAGTAATTTTGCGAAGATTGAAGATAAATGATAAATTTATAATAAACAACTAGGTACTTACCTTTTTTTTTCAGGCATTGACGAAATGAATTTCGGTAGAATTTTCGGAGATCATAAATCGAAAAATTCGTTAGTTTATTGGTTATATGTCTTGTGTCTGCACTTTGTGTTTGTACTTTATTGTAAGTCGGTATTAAGTAAGTGTAACTAACTAACTAACCATCACGCCGTTTCCCCGCAGGGGTAGGCAGAGAGGACGGACCGCCAAACACCTCGGTCTTGGCACACACTCTTTGCCTCATTCACGTTTATACATCGTCTCATACATTCTCTTCTATTTTTCTGACTCTTGACATGGCCCGACTCAAGTATCTGAATCACTTGATCATGCCATGTCTTTCTCGGACGTCCCCTACTTCTTATACCATTCACACTTGCATCGTATATTCTCCTTACGCTCCTTTCTTTGTTCATTCGCTCTACATGCCCAAACCATCTGAGGGTTCCTTTCTTAATTTTACTCATTACGCTTACATCTCCACATTTCTCACACGATCATACATGGTTTTACCACACATACGCCTCAGGGATCTCATTTCAACAGCATTCAGTCTACTTTCATCCTTCCTCTGCCAGTTCCATGCCTCACTGCCATACATCAGGGTAGGTACAAGCACTCCATTGTGGACTGCTAACTTCGCTTCTTTGGACAGCTTTTTGTTAGCGCCAACGGCATTCAGTCCTCCATTAATGGAGTTACCTGCATTTATCCTCCTTTCAATGTCTCTATCAGCCTTCCCATCTCTCGTAAACATACTACCCAAATACACAAACTCATCCACCTGCTCCAAGTATTCATCATTCACAACTATATTGCACACCGTTTTTGGACTCTCTCTTTCTAAGTAAGTGTACAAATTCGTTTTAACCACGATAGTAATTTTAATAGACCTTTTAAAGGCTAAGGCTTTCATTCAGAAAGGTTTTACGAAACAATCTTTCAGAAGATAATTGATAAGTGTCGTAGCGCTAAATTTGAAATCAAATTTGAAATATACCGAATAACGAGATAAACCGATAAATTCTATAAAAAACAGCACGTAATTATTCGTTACAGTACAAAAATAGCGTGGGTGAAGACGAAATATTAAGAGACCTATTAATTATCTACTGATGCAATCTAAAAAAACAATGGATATTAAAATATTATTATTACATTTATATTTTTATTGCAACTTTTAAATTTATTTTTTGTCTTGAGTCACGGCGCGTTTCTCTTGCGCCCGAAAAGGCGTTGCTGAACGGTTGTTTGTGACGTTTACGCCGGGCTGTTCGTGCCTAGTCAGAGTTATACATACGTCTTGTGTGCATAACAGTATACGGAAGGAAGAGCCGATACTGAATTAGCACTGCCCACGCCTCAGGTCATGAGCAGAAAATGTGGGCAGGCGATTGATATAAAAGAAGCAAGATTGGGCGTTGCGATGCAGAAAAACATCGCACCCAATAAAATACTTGGTAACCAAGCCAAATTTTATGTTAAGTAATTAGTAATTAATTTTAATTATGAAGTTAACGGCAGAAGATATCGAGGATGCCCGAGAAGATATGGCACGTTCAGGCGAATCAAACAATTGTGTCGTGTTTGGTCGAATCAGAATAATAAAAGGGTATGTATGAGATGATATTATAATTATGAATTTGAATGAGGCAATGAATTGTGGCAAGACAGAGTTATATAGTGTAGTATATCTAAAAGCTTCCTGCTTGTAGACATAGATGGCAGTGCTAAGAGCTGTCCTTAGATTCCGCCAGATGGCAGGTAGGTTAGTTAGTACCTGTGGGAACTAAGAGAGGGTCAAAGAGCTGTGAGAGAGTGTTCACTGGTATACACGGTTTAGATTCCATTTAGCCAGCTTCTAGTTATGTCGATCAACTAGATCTACATTGTAAACCGCAAAGTGTATAATAAACGCAGATAATAACAAAGTATCTATTATTCCAAGAAGTAATCTCCATCCAAAGTATTGGAGAATCTGTTAGTGTATGTAGTAAACAAAATAAGAGATTCATCCTCTCTGCCACAACTGTGAAGAAACTGGTTAGTTATTGACTTTATATAAAATTTGGTTCATAATTTTTTTAGAAAATGCGTAGTTAATGTAGGTTTTTGAAAATTGTCTACGAGATCAAGAAAAGCGTGAATTAAGAATATTACTTCTTCTTCTTCAAGGGCAGAACTGCATATGGTCTGGCGACTTAAAGTAATCTTCTCCAGAGGCCCTAGCACACTCGATCGATAACGATCGATATGATAACTATCGGTAACTTCTCATCATTCCCTAGCATGACTACAGATCGCCAACGAATAAGTGACAGTTCAGAATGACTAAGTGTCCTTAACATATTCGACATCAACTGTTGTTTGTACGTTAGCGTTGTGCAGTTGTCCTAGGTAACGATGAGAAGTTACTGATAGTTATCCTATCGATCGTTATCGATCGAGTGTGCTAAGGAATCTGGATTGTCATTTGGGCAACCTTGTGTCTCACTTCGCTAAGAAAATGAAATATTTTCTTTATCAAGAGAAATATTTTTTTTAAAGTGTAATCTTTCAATATTAACCAATACATTTTCATGGATTATCTTTTAAACATTCAATCAAAAACCTCTATTTATATACCACCAGTCACTCTGTCTGACCTCGATACTTGGAGGTTCCGCCGCAAAAACCCTCAAGGGAAAATTTATTAACTTGCTAATTGGAGAAGTGCAATACTAGTGTAAGTTATTTCGTCGAGTCAGAAAAATGGACACAATTTTGTACCTCGTTATTTCACCGCTTTAGTCCGCATTACTCTTGATTTATTTCAGGACCTTTCCCAAAGTTTTAGTGTCAGTACCCGCAGAAGCTTATTTTTAACCTTTTACATTTATTGAATCAAAACTGTAAAAAAAATTTTAAGCCAAGAGCAGAGATTTTTAAGACTACCAATATTGTTTGGGTGAATTTTAATAAAATACATAAAGGGGAAGATTATTTGTGGAATATACGTTAAATTCACATTCAATGCGTTATTCCTTATTTTATTTATTCCTATCTTGTTTTTTGTTTATTATTATTTATTTAAATCTTTTGACTAACGAAAAAAAAATATATAAGAACCCTTTAAGCGTTATTTTCATTTTCTAATTTATGTATTATTTAAAGTGAATAAATACTACTGTAGATAATCTTACCAAAAAGCATCTTTTTACTAAATCACATTTCGCAAGCACCTTCTGACATGAGCTTTAGCAGAGTGCGCCAAAAATAGTCTAGGTAATCCTGAAAAGAAAGGGGTATTTATATTTCGTATTATTTTATGTATCTGGATTAGTAGACACTCACTATTCAGAATTGAAATTTGATGAATTTCTTTAATTTCTAAGCTTTCCTTCCCCCCCCCCCCGCCGTCATTCTTAGCCTAAACAAAAACATGGTTTTTGTGAAAAATTAACAACTTATAAATTTTTCTTGATTCGTTTTCAGAACAAAATACATAATTTGCTTTGCCTAACCTGCACGGAGAAAAATGTTATTCGAAAAAACTATCATTTTAATAGTAAAAACGGGACTAAAATTCTTACGATAACAGGGTTTCAATGTTTATTGGCGGGAACATGCAAGAATAATTTGTTGGTATAAGTAATTTCGTACGTATACCAACAAATTATTCTTACATTTTCCCGCCAATAAACGTTGAAACACTGTTAATTTGTTCGTAAGAACTTCAGTCCTGTTTTTAACCGTTTTTACTATTAAAATGATCGTTTTTTCGAATGACGTTTTTCTCCATGTAACATTTAATTTTTCATCAAACCTAATTCTTTAAAACTTCGTTGCAAAAACTAATTCAGTTTGCTGACCTTAGCAAAGTAATTTAGTTTGGTAATGGCTGGTTTCGGTTGTTCAAGTAAGATTTATTCCATGTGTTACGAAAATATAAATAAAAATGCATTATTTTTTATTTATTTTTATTTACCACTACATAATATTTAATTATTGAAGTAGACATCATTAACGACTGTCCATCTAAAGTTTGAAACAGAAAGAAAAAAGTAAGTATGCTACAGTTAAATACGTCTAAAGGGTGACCTTGACGGCTGGCGTGGTCCACGGGTAACACTCTGAACTCCAAATCCGAAGGTCGCGGGTTCAAACCCGGAGTACGCAAAATAAATTTTATTTGATAAATTTGTGTTACTTCAAAAAAGAAATTAAGTAAAAATAATACATAGTATATTTGCGGCACGTTCCAGAGTGGAAGATATTCTCATTATCGCCCTGGTGTAAGACCACCATTGAGAATTGAAACGTTGCTTGAAATGGCTTTAGCCGTGTTCAGTAACCAGGTCTGAATAAAATTACAGTTTAGGTCTCGATAGGGTCAAATTAAGACTCCCATTCCTGACGGCCGGCATAGTCCAGTGGTAACGCATAAGACTCCCATTCCAAAGGTCGCGGGCTCAAACCCGGCGTGCGCAAATACATTTTATTAAATTAATTTGTCTTATTTCACAATAAATTAATAATATAAGGTATATTTGCGGCACGTTCCAGAGTGGAAGATACTCTCAGTATCGCCCTGGTGTAAGACCACCATTCAGAATTGAAACGTTGCTCGAAATGGCTTTAACCAGTTTAGTGACTATATCTGAATAGCCAGGTACCTCCCAACCTTCCTCTGCCCCATCTCCCCCCCCCCTTCCTCACTTACCTTCAGCCTCACAACATACCCCAATTGGAGATGCCATAGTCTCACTGGCTTCAGACGGGACCAGTTGGGACTCTTGTGAGGTATTCACTATAAAAAAAATATTTAAAAAATTACCTCAATGGTAGAGCAGAGCCCCGACAAGGCTAAGATCGTAGGTTCAATTCCTGGAAGCGACCTTATTTTTTTCTGATTTTTCTATTTAAAAATTTCGATTTAAAATCGCTAATTTTGCCTTCAATGATTAAAAATTAATTCATTGTGATATTCTTGAATAGTATATAAGTAACACATAAACCATTCGAACCCTTTAGTAATGTAACTACCTCGTAAGGCAGAAATCTAATTTCTCAAGCAAAAGCAAATTTTGAAAGGTGAGCTTTGGCATTTTGAACATAGCACAGAAATGGGTAAATTCTATTATTTAAAGTTCACATAGTTTTTTTTTATATCGGGCGAAGCTGGTAACTTGCGGTATATTATTATAAAAGTAAAAGAAATACATTTTTCCCATAATGAATATTGTGCTAACTAAAATTTTCTAATGGAACAAATGAAACAATATATATCATAATTGGTTCTCTCCAAATTATACTCCTACTCGCATTTGAATTAAACATTTAACAGTGCCTTGAAATGTCGTAAATTTGGAGGATTTTTTTAATGGATTAGTTTAAACAATTATTATTGCACAGCTTATTCTTATCGTAATATAAAATCATTTCATGTCCTAGAAATCAGCTCAAAAAGAACCTCAATAAATTAATTACTGCTTTCTAGTGAGGATAATAACATTACCAAAATAAATCATATTTCTTACATAAAGTTTTTTTAATATTAATATAGCTTAACGACCTCAACTCTGAATCCGTCGGTCGCGGGTTCGAATCCTGAAGTGCTTAATAAATTAATTTTTGTTATTACACATTTTATTTAAATAAAATAGTAAATAGCATATTTTGTCACACTAATGTGTGGTTTTTTGATTTTTTAAATGAATATCGCCCAAGAGTCCCAACTACTCCCATCTGGAGCCAGTGAGACTATGTCATCCCCAATTGGGGTTTGTTGTGAGACTGAGGGTAGGTGGGGAAGAGGATTTTATTAGTGGGGAGTGGATAACACAAACTAATTATATAGGTAATTCACCACAAGCGCGTTTTCACCAAACAACCAGTAGGTATAGAACTTTCTGGCATACCCAAAACCTCTCATTTCTGCATCAAGGCAAAAAATATCTGAATATATCTGAAATGTAAATCTGTAATTTTTAGTTTCCACATTTTTTTTTCATAATTTATTTAATCTTTTTTTACATTAACTCCACACGAGAGGCCCAGAAGAAGATAACTTCCCTCTGTGGTACTGTGTGGAGCGTCTTTTTATGGAAAGGAAGGCGTGAACATGGGTCTTGAAGAGACCAATATTGGAGGAGGGAGGACGCAAAGCGGCCGGCAAATCATTCCACAGCCGAGCTGTTGAACTCAATAACGAGTCGTACAATTCTAAAGAAATACCCGTAGAATAAGTACAGCATTTCCATCCGACGACTATACTCTAATCCGTTTGTTAAGTATGGTGAATACATCTGTACTGCACTGAGTATTTTGAGGCTCCAGAGAGTGGTGGCTGCTAAATTCAACCGTGGGGCGCTCTTGGGATTTGTACAGGGTTAACGATGGAGTCCCCGTACCTGAGCTGGCCACTTAGAGTATTTTTTTTAAATTTAATTAATATATATTTGATTTTTACGTTTTCAAGAATATAAATATAAAATAGATGATTTAGATGATATTCGTAGTCATCCTTACTAGGAGATTTTGTGCCGAGGGGGTCTTTGATAAGTTTTGATAAAACAATGCTTTGGGTAAGTTTTCAGCGACTTCTGTGGTACGAGGGATGTTCAGAAAGTAAGTGTGTACTAGATTTTTATATTTTTTAAAGAAAAATGGTATTTAAAAAAAAAATATTGTTAATACACTTCTTGAAATTTTTTTCACATAATGGCTATCTGGTTTAATGCATGTGGTGAGCCGTGGCACAAGTTTTTTTAGCCTTACTACAAGAATTCTCCCGTCAGCTCTTTCGGCCACTTCAGAACCTCTTTCTGCACCTGCTCTTTAGCTGAAAATTTAATTTCACCCGTGTGTGCTTTCAGAAAGATGAAAATATGATAATCTGAAATCGCCAAGTTAGGGGAATAAGAGGGGGAGGTTCAAAACATCCCAACCATATGAGCCCAAGAGCGCCTTGAAAGCTAAGGCTGTGTGAGAACGGGCATTTTCGTGCAACAAGCACACTTCTCTCATCAGCATTCCCCTCCTTTTGCTTTGAATGCTCGTTTTGAGTTTTTTTAGGGTCTCACTATATCGTTGTTCATTGATGGTCTCCCCTTTCGGCACCAAAACACTGCGGTATGATTGTTTTGCGCAAAACCTTGGTTATAATTTTTTGGCAGATAGGGAATTGGTGTAACGACTGTCTTTTTGTCTTAAACTTGTAATAAACCACCCACGTGTATATATATATATATATATATATAATTATTATTTATCTTAGTCCTTCAAAATTCAAATCAACTATGGTCACCCTACTGTGTTTACATCGTAATGTGCCAAGTGCCTTTAGCTTGTCCATTATCTGTGTAACAATATTGTTCTTTGAAGTATCATTTTTATTTTACCTATATTATTTTGTGTTTTTTGAAGTATTATTTTTGTTTTTCCTTTTGTGTTATTTTGTTACTTTAAGTAAATAATTGTTAACCTCAACACAGGCTTGTCCTAGTGAGGTTAAAACTTGTATTGTAAATTGTTATACCTAAAATGTGAAGAAGAAACTATAAACAATAAACGTGTCATCTCCAATCACAATAGAGCTAAAAAGTCCTCACCTTCCAATACCAAGTCGCTCAAGAAACTCACGGGAGCATTGACCAGATTTTTCTTGTGCTGAACGTGGATCGCACTCAGCGAGAAATCTTACCGACATCCTTCTCGCAACTGGACGCTACAACGTGAGTGTACGTACTACCGTGTTCCTGCGATGCTCGTTCTGGTCAGAAAATCCCTCTCTACCATTCAGTGTCAAAAACCCTCCAAAAACAAAAAAACCACGGCACGTTATGGTCACAGTACCCTTACTGAACAATCTGAACATGCTAAGTACAACTTCATGGTTTGGGTAAGGTTTTTTCAGTAATTTCTATTAGTATGTTTTCAATATACCAGTAAGTTATTTTTCCAATAGTTCCTTAAGCCAAGATTTGATGTCCTTATTTGGTTTGATACTGTGTGGGAGTTTGTTATAAAAGGTCACTGTTAAAAAATCAGAGTTTCTTTGTCCAAAGGTAGAATCACACTTAGGTACATTTAATATGTCTATTTTGACTTTGACTTTGGTTTTCTAATTTTCTGATATATTTGCATTTGTGTCTTTTTTGATGTGATGAACCAAAATATATTTTAAATAAATGAAAAGAAAATACTTTGTTTTTAGTCACTTTATTTTTATTTAACGTCTACCGGTTTCGGTACCTCCGTACCATCATCAGGACTGTTACAAAAATAATGTCTAAAAATACACAAGTACACATGTATATAGATAATGTTGTGAAGGAAAGGGACAGTATACTGGAGTGGGACAGAGCGTCAGTTGTTGGAGGGAGGAGGGGAATGGGGGATAAGTGAAGACATGGGGAACATACTTAAAATTGGACTAAAATATATTTGGCTAAGATTTTGTTTTATACGTAGAGCTTCAAACTGTTTAAAAAATTCTATTGTTGACCTTATGGGACCTTCAATGTGGGCTTTATGATACAATTTTGTATTATCCTAAGTTGTTTAACTTGATTTGATGCTGCTAATCCCCGTCCTATTATTCCATAATATATAGAGTTACACCAAGGATAGTTACAACTCTTGTTTTACCTACTTACTTCTCGACATGCGTTATGTTTGTAAAAGGCCTACGTGCCTTATCCCACTGGTTACGAGCAATTGGGACTTTTATACGTTGTGGATATTAAAAAAAAAAGTCTCTTTTATTATATTTACAATCGTTTGGGCGTGTGTTTTGCCCTCAGAATGGTTTCACTTCAATGATAATCTTTCAAGGATTATTTCTTAGGAGGCGCGGCAGTTGTAGCAATGTCAGTACAGATGTATACTATATTACTGTAGTGGAAAAATACGAGGGCGAAGTGGTTTGTGGTGAGAGTGCACCATACTACAGTCCTCCCACCAAACCAAGGCAGCGTTATACCTCAACATGTCGTATCTGCCTACTCCTATCAGGCCTATTGACATACGTCACGTAACGTTACACGGAAAATATTAATTTAGTACCAAAATATTTAATATCGCATTTGTAACTTGGGCAGCTGCTAGTTCGATAAAAAGATGCACACATAATAAAGCCACACTAATACACTAACACATATTGAAATTAAGATACATTTTTAGAGTTAGGTATAATTTAAATTTCAAGAAAAGTCAATTTTGCAAAGAAAAATTTTTCGAAAAAAAAATGGTTGGTTTTTAGAGGTCTTAACAACATTACTGTAGTTTTTAAATAAACGAGTAAAGTACAAGCAAATATACGTATTTTTATTGAAAACCCTTTTTGCAAACGATAGTTCAAAACACCAGGTGTCAAAACACGTCGTTTCGACGGATCGTTAGCTAAAATGGGGTATGCCTAAACGTTAGCTATCCAGGGTTAATAAAGATTTAATAAAAGTCTACTTTTACTTCACTTAGACCTGTGTTACATTATTTACTGAATTGTGTGAAAATACACATTAATTAATAACATTTTTAAAGAGGAAAAGAAATGAAGTATAAAAGCAAAAAGGTTGGAAAAATGTCCACAACTAGCAAAACACAGTTTATCTGGTGATCTTTCTTCCCAATACAAGGTAATTTGGCCGAGATGATGTTATGTTCCCTTTGGTCATATCCTGATTATCTCCTTTATCAGCGTGAAAGTATTTTTTACCCATCTCTGCCAATTCCACAACAATGTTTTTTTTAACATGTTACTCAACTGTTCCCATCTGGAGCCAGTGAGACTATGGCATCACCAATTGAGTTATGTTGTGAGGCTGAAGGTAGTGGGAAGGAAATGTAGAGTAGTGTTCGATGCAATACAAGTGCTAATATGCATCTTCTATCCCTTTTGTTAAATGGCTTGGCTTAGGTTAAGTTAGATTAGGTTAGATTGAAAATTAAAAATAACTTACTTGCCAATCAACTCTTATGTTAAGGGATGATGTAGGTTTCTTCTTATTAAGGAAATAAATGCCCATTAGGACACTGCCATCCCCATTTCGCGAGAGTGAAATAATTGAGAAGAGGAGGAGTTGAGGGGGAACATGAAAGTCGAAAAATACCTAGCATATTAGATCCAGTCTAGTCATTTTAATTATTTGTGAATGGTGGTCTTACGCCAGGATCATTCTAGGAGTATTTTAATTTTTGGAAAGGGGTGCTATTAAAATTCTGTAAAAACATTATGTTTTGTTAGAGGAAAAACCTACAGCACTTATTTATGAACCCTTGCTAGGTGAATCAGTGACATCAGGTTGTACAGCCAAGGAACTACCCACTCTCTTATGTAAGTTATCCCTTAGTACGGTAATAAAATGAGGAAAAAATTCGGACAGTTCGGACTCCAAAAATCATGATAAGATAAACAACACCTCGATGGAAATCAAGAAAACTTTCGTGCTAATCAAGCCATCTTAGTGGTAAGGTTGCTGCTATTGTAAAAAAGGAGTGTATCAGCACATCAGCATTTTTACCTCAATCTATCCGAAACTACCCGTTTTTATAAATGTGTGTAATTTTAAGGTTGCCATAAATGCTTCAAACTGACCTAGCCTCGTCCTGCCTTACAGGAAGCAGGACGACAGCCATCACAGCAGCAAGGCAGCATGTTCTCAATCACTCTTTGACGCAAATCAAACGTATAATGTTTTTCATGATAATCAAGCTATATTTCCTCCTGTAAGAAACGACGCAAACAATTGGAGACAAGCGCTCTACAGCACCATCCTCCTGCATGAAACTACCCCTTGGCGCCGAGCGATATGGTAACAGCTTTCATGGTAATCTAGTTTTGTATCCTCCTTTAAGAAAAGAGACACACAATTCGAAGAGTTAAGCGCTCCACATCACCATGCTATGAAATACCCCTGCATAAAACTACACCTCAGCGCCAAGCGATACGTTAGTTTTCATGTAAATCCAGCCTCCCTTCCTCTTGTAGGAAAGAGCAAAAGCACACCAAGACAACAGCACGGTAATACTAGTAACACGGTAAAAATAGAGCTCGTAAACCCATTCTTAATCATATCTATCCTTCAAGAAACTACCCCTCGGCGCCTAACAATAGTTTTCATGGTAAACAAGTATTCCTTCCTCCTGTAGGAAAATAATAGAGTAGGCAGTGAACAGCAACCCGACAGAACATACAGCAGCACGTAAGCGCACTGTTACTCCTCTACATCCTTCAAGAAACTACCCCTCGGCGCCAAGCGATACAGTAATAGTTATCATGGTTATCAAGCCTCGCCACCTCCTGCCTCAAAGCAAGCAGCCCACAGCGGCCAGCAGCCCAGCACGGCAGTACGGCATCTCTGGGTCCCGCGTGGGCACCGCGACGCCCACGCTGCGGGTGGGGCGCGCGGGGCGCGGGACGCCGAGACGCCCCCGCCCGCCCGCGCGCGCCCACGGCCATCGGCTGCCGGCGCATGAATGGACGACCGCTCAGTCCGCTCGCCCCTTCCGTCGCTCGTAGTCCTGACGGGTCGCGAATTATTTACACGGCGAAAGGTATCGGTTGTTTTAGAAGCACGCCACGCCAACTATTTCGCGACTACAGTTTTCGTCCGGTTTTTACAAAGTGACTACCTGCATATTTTCCTTTCGTTTCAACGATCATCATTAACTTTTTCACATACTTAGTATCAAATGTCCTTTTTCTTAAAGAGGAGATTTCTAATAATCATTCGCTAACTTTAGTTACATTATTTTATTCGGGTTTTTAAAACAAAACTGCCTACCTATTTTAATAAAATTAATTTATTCAATCAAAATCATTAACTTTTCACAAACTCCCCCTCAAAAAAGAGCAACTTCAGTTTGTCCTGTTTTTACAATACGACACCTTACTTAATATTTTTATCTCATTTGTAAATCTTCAGAAAGATTTTTTCGCAATTTTATTTTCCGGTTTTTAGAAATTAAATTTTAAATTTATTTTATCTAATTTCCTTATCTCTTATCTTAAACTTTTTCACATACTTACTAGTATGTTGAAAATTCCAAATCAACCCCTCCCCTTCCTCGCCTCTTGTACAATTACAGGATATTTGTTAACTTTCGCGCCAAGTCGTTTGGTGGTACAAAGTTTCACTGCGATCATCATTATACTCTTGACATACTAGGAGTTTAAAAATCCTTATCAATTTATTAAATGAAAAAATATTGTGGAGTTTTTTCAAGTTCTCTGTGATTTTTTTATCGTGTTACAAATTATAACAAACTTTTCAAACAAATCTTCGTGTCTCATCTCATGTGTGTCACTATTGCAGATTTTGTTAACTCAAATAACAATTGATCAGTAGTTCCCCTATTAGTCACCTGAAGAGACATTATTTGAATTGTGTTCAACTTGTATTAGCAAGTTAATATTTTGCAGTGTCTCAAATACATCCTTCATTTAAATATATCCTTCATTTAAATATATCCTTCATTTAAATATAATAAATACGTTTAACAATAAAAGTCATCCATGGAATTTGGACAAATAAAAATATTTTAACTAAAAACCTGTTTTGTTTAAAATTACAATGCCCCCTCCCTCTCTAAAACTGTCAAAACTACAAAGGGAATCACGTTTGTTATTTGTGTTTCAAATTGGAAAGGATTTAAAGGAATATTAAATTGAATATTTATAATTAATAAGGTAGCCGAAAAATTGACATTTTGTACAAATTATTAAGTAAAATAATATCAATGTATTAGATTTTATTTAATCCCACCTCTCGCGAAGAGCTCTCAAATTTACGGTGAAGTATTTTAATTAAGAAAGTTTAAAACAACTTAACAAAAACTATTCAGGTAGTCCATAACTTTCGGCCGTACTTCAAACTCATCTAGTTAATCTTTGTCAAATTAACGTTTAAAGTTATTATTTTTTTAAAGAAAATAACGATACATTCTTATAGCGTTGACGCTGAAGAGGTTAACAGAGTTGCACAAAAAAATAGTTGATATTTTTAAATGGATTAGAATGTTTTAGGTTTCCTATATCCCCAGTGTCACTATTGTAAAAGGATTTATTTTCGTACTGATTTTAGTATCAATAATTCTCATAATATTCTACACAAATAAAATGAACGTGTTAATGATGCAGTTTAGATGACAGAAGAGTTAATTATTCAAGTTTAGTTTGTGTATTTGATGTTTGGAGGTTCCTTTGAGCCAAGTCACAACACACAAGACCAGCAGGTGGGCGGCTCGCTCAGGCGCTCTGTTCCGTACAGTCGGCCGTGGGCGGATCACATGGGCGGGAGCTCATTCAGCCCGAGCCAGTCGCCGCCGCCCGACTACCGCCCGACTACTGCCCGATTGCTCTCACAGTTAGCTCTCGCAAACCGCCAAAATTTGCCGAATGGAACACGATAAACCTGGAATCAGACTAACCGGGGCTCGACAAACCTAAGGATCGGGATAACAAGCACTCGACAAACCTAAAAATCAGGCGCTCGACTGACCTGGTAACTTGGATACCAGGCACTAAACAAAACGGAGGATCATGGCGGTTAAACGGCAAAGATTAGGTTTTTATAAAAAATAAGTTGGGTGCGTAATAGAAATGGTCAATGGACAACAAGTTCCAAAGGAACCTTAATGAAAAAAATATTTAACGAGCATTACGCCACATTAAAAATGGTTTTATTTGTACATTTTGAAATGCTTTAAAGCTATTTTAAATTTTGTGCAAGCTAACACTAGAGTCACTTCAGTGGGATTCCAAAGATTAAGAATTAGATCTATAATACACTTCTTCGGTATAACTTCAACTTCCTTGTTTCCGCAAATAGTCATGTGGCGCGGTACCGATAAAAACCTGTTTTACACAAAATGTTCAGTAAAAAGATTCCTTCATTGATATTTATTCTAAACATTTTTGACAATCGTGATTATTATTTTATTCATTCATCCTACAAGTTACTTGTTAAGTATTTTTTTCTTTTAAATTGTTAACTTGAAGTTTCCGCTCAAAGACTTAAATTGCAAACAATCTATTTGAAAATGTTAACTTTATATTTAAACTTCGCGTTATGTAATTGAAGATCGAAATAAAAACGGACAAAGTTAGTTGTTCAGGAGAGTTCATAACGTTTTCAGATAAGGCATTGTAATTTACATAAATAAATAATACTGGTTTTCAATTTCGAGGTACAAAGGCTTGTGAAAAATAATGATGATCGTAATGTTTATTTTTAACCTTTTTTCAGATTTACTGTAGCTTTTTTATTTGGATTAAATGAAGCTATCATGTAGCATATCAATTCAAGTCAACATGGAAGAAACTTCAAACAAGTGATTTCAACAAAATGTGGACCAAGTAATGCAGCAAATTTCTGTGAAAGAAAATCCCATCGTAACCAGAAGTAAATGTATTAAAACCAAACTGCAACATTAAAAAATATTCGCTAAATAGGTGTTTACAACTCAAATTAAATCTAAAGTGTTAAGAAGTGTGCGTGCCTATTCAAGGTTTATCACCTTGTCCTGAGCTTATAAATGTTGTGATATTTTTAATTAGTGTATTTAACTTTGAATGGTGTCATCGTTAAAGTGTCAATCTTCCTGTGCCATTCAATTGTCAACAAATCTTATGATAATATTTAATCTAATCATTTTGTCAATTTATCAAGAGTCAATATCGAGTTGGTTTAAGAGTTTAAATGTTGTTCGTATAAATAAAAAAAATCAATTATATACATTTGTGATCGTATCATATTTGATGCAAACTAAACATTTAAAAATTATCTTCTTAAAATATTCACATTAAATTTTACAATAAATAACGTGTTTAATATTTTCGAGAAAATTATATATTGTGTATGGTAAACTTAGTGTAAAACTATATTGGAAAAGTCATCAAACTTGAATATAATTTTAATATTATTTATCAAGTGACATTATTATATAAAACGACTTAATAAATAATAAATAGTGATATTGATAAGGGTTGGTCTGTTATCGACAACAACTTATGGTCGCGAGTGATTCACCGGTTACGGTGCGGGCGGCTGAGGCGAACATAGGTCTCAAGGCGGGTCGCAGGGCGGCATGCTGGCTCTGATGATGCGGCGGGAGGGCGACGAACCGCAGGACAGTCCCTTCCTTCCGCCCCCGCCCCCTCCGCGCCCGCGAGCCCGCCACACGGAGGAGTTCGTCGACATCTCACAGGTGCAACAGCTTCTGCTGGAGACGGGGCCGGGGCAAGCGATGGGCGGGCAGATGATGGTGATGGGCGGGCAGGGCATGATGGGCCAGGGGATGATGGGCGGCCAGGGCGGCATGATGGGCGGCAGGTCTCGCCAGCTGCCGCCGCAGCCCTACTACGTTCCTTGTCCACAACAGAACGCGAGCGTCGAGGACTTGGTGGCTCTGTGGTTTTCTGGAACACCAGCTCAAGGTAAGACTCAGAATCGAAACTCTCATTCAAAGGATAAGAACATCTTCGGTATTATGGTCTGTCATGATTTAGATCCCTTACCATTCAAGGTTCTTACTACAGCGAGAATTTTCAAAACAGGACATTACCAAACCAATTTGGTATCTAATCTGAGCGCTCCTGGGATTCAAAAGTTGTACATTTGTCTGCATTTAAAAAAAATAAATAGCGGAAACCTTCTATAAACACATTTTGTCCATTAATCTTCGACCGAGTATATATCATCGATGGCATTAATAGTCCATTCGTAGTATTCTCGTACTACATCTGGTAAAATAAATTAAGAAGTTCATGAAAAATCTTCATAACAATTATTAATTACTGCTGACCCGGCAAACTTCGTACCGCCTCAGAATCAATAAATGTTATGTTTAATATTTATTAGCTGAAATAAATTAACTTTTTATTAAGTTAAAATAAATAGGTACCTACTCTAATTTCAATAAATGAAATTAAGCTTTTGACTAAGCACGAAATATTCGGCACACTACACCATTGATGGTAGGTTCAGACTGGACGACGTACGTACGCATCGCTACTCAAACAATGCTTAGCAACCCATACATTTTCTATGAAAATGGCTACAGACATCGCATGTCGCGATGCGTGTGGCCAATGTGATTCTAAAACATACATTTTCATTGAAAATCTATGGTTGCTAAGTAGTCCAGATATTGTTAGCGATGGGCACGTACGTCGACCCAGTCTGAATCTACCATTACAGTTCGAATTGATTCAAATTATGTCGACCAACGTACATTATTTGAAAAGCCGTTCCATACAAAATATATGAAAAAATTAATTTTCTTCTTAATTATTTTCCCCGTGATTTTTTCTGATGTTTTAATAATTATTCTGTTAATCGGGACGGAGACAAATCCAACAAATTAAAGATCATAAAAATCGGTTCAGCCGTTCTTGAGTTATAAATGGTGAAACTAACCCGACTTTGTTTTATATATTAAGATTAAGGTTTGAATAAAAGATAAAAGAATAAAAGTCATATATTTAATTTTATGAACGTTTCACCAAACGGTATCCAATTTAGCGAGTTCTTCGAGGCATCGAAAGGAAAAATGTTGAAGTTGCTAGATCTGCACTAGATTATGAAACCAAACTTCTCATACGGGAGAAGGAAAATGTAAACACTTGAATTGAAAATACAAAATGCATTAGATTAATAGATATTAAGATTGAGTGAATTTGCTAGTGCAACAACTCTTACTGTTGCAACACAGTAGTTCAAACGTTTGCATATGATTATCATTTTGTTTGAATACGTGCAAATTGTGTGAGATATATTAACAAATTAATATATCTCGCGTTTATTTCAGTAGTTCAACTTGGTGAAAGAAATATCCACTTGTTTCTGGTAAACATATTCTCACTGGTTTATTTATTTCACTTTCTATGTATTTAATTCACTTATACTGTTATCTACTTCTTTGTACTTAGTGTTACTCCGCAGCCATTTTTCAACGGTTCGAACAGTGCAGTGATAAAATGAGATGTGTGCTACAATGTATGCATCTCAGATCTATACTTAAACTCAGTTCAACTTGGTGAAAGAAATATCCACTTGTTTCTGGTAAACATATTCTCACTGGTTTATTTCTTTCACTTTCTATATATTTAATTCACTTATACTGTTAATTACTTCTTTGTACTTAGTGTTACTTTGCAGCCATTTTTCAACGGTTCGAACAGTGCAGTGATAAAATGAGATGTGTGCTACAATGTATGCATCTCAGATCTGATACTTAAACTCGTAATTGGATAAGGGAAATATTTAACCGTCAAAGAAGTAGGCCGAGGCCTTCATTACGCGAAACGTTTGGGAAACTCCCTTGTCTGTATTAATTTCTTCGGTATAACGTTTTTTCGCACGAGTCCCAACTGAGTCCAGGAGTCGGTGAAACTTTGGAATTCCTTTTTTTATATTTTATATGTATTAGGCTAAAGTAATTTAAGTATGGAGGGGAATTAAGGGTGGATAAGTACCGAGATAATCCACCATGCTACTAAACAAAGTTTAGTAATGGAATATTTTGATTCCGAATTGTGGTCCCTCACCGGGATGATACTCTAAGAGTCAAAATCAATAAATGACTGGAATCATGTCTTATTGGCTAGTTTTGAAAGACATCTAAAAATACTTATACTGAAATACTAGGACGAAACTGAAACTGAAACACAAAACGCATAAACACGCATACAGGCAGAAAAATGTTATTCTAAAGTACGATCATTTTATTCGTAAAAACGGTTAAAATCGGGACTGAAGTTCTTACGAACAAATTAACAGTGTTTCGATGTTTATTGGCGGGAAAATGTAAGAATAATATGTTCGAATACGTACGAAATTACGTGTACCAACAAATTATTCTTACATGTTCCCGCCAATAAACATTGAAACCCTGTTAATTTGTTCATAAGAACTTCAGTCTCGTTTTTAACTGTTTTTACGAATAAAATGATTTTTCTCCCTGCACTAAACAAAGTTCAGTAATGGAATATTTCGATACCGAATTGTGGTGTATGGTACTCTAAGAGTCATAATCAATAGGTTTCTTGACTGGAATAATGTCTTATTGGCTAGTTTTGAACTACATCTAAAGATACTTATGAAAACTTACTGAAATACTAGGACGACACAAAACGCATAAACACGCCTAATTTCGGATGCTTTTGAAATCCACAAAAAAACTATCAATAAGGCCGATGGGGTTAACATCTTGACGTCAAAACTAAATTCCACAGAAACATTCTTTTCACTAATTATCAGATGAACCAACTATTATACCTGCGCCAGGGGGTTAACGATTAACACGCACAATCGGAACATAACATCGCGAACACGGTATCACTTCTATTAAACACATACTCACCACAACCAACACATCTGCCCTGATGACGGACACAAAAGTTATCCGAAATGTTGAAAGCTAAAGAAAGTGGTAGCGTAACACTGCAAAATTAATCAAAAATTAATCACGATGATATCAAAAATGTTAAAATAAGTGACTCTGTTCATCGTTGTAATGTACTCCAAAATATGTAACAAGTTTACATAAAAATACAAAACATTTATAATCATTTTCCAATGCTTGCAATTCAAATGCGTTACGAGGGGCCGAAAGCTGTTTATAGGTTTGCCCATGGCAAGGAGTTAGTTGCTGCGCCACTGCTGGGCCGTCTGCATTATAAATTCATCACACTTGCAATAGTATGTTATTGCAGTCAATTTAATTTCATGTTGGCTGGCAAGCGACAAAAATTAATAACGGCTTGCTCGCGGTATGAAATTATTGCATTAATTTCTACGACTGCACACTCGGCGCTGGAGATTTCTTCAAAATTCTCTAGAAGTCTCCGGTTTGGATTCGCGATATAAATATTATGTGTGAGAGGTAAAAAAGAAAGACAGCGAGGTATCTACTTTTAAACTTTAAAAAACATTATGTATTATTTTTCCTCTGTGAATACATAGACATTTTTATTTTTTACTGATAAACTACATACATTAGTAATATATGAAATGAATGATGTTTTGTCCCTTATGCATACCTAAACCATTCATCCGATTGCCATAAAAAAATTGGGAATTTGTTGTGATCATGTCCGCAAAGGTTTCTACATATCGTACCTTGTGATAGGGTTCTAACGACGTCTTACGATGGAAAGGACTTTGGCACCTAAGAACATGTTCTTAGGTGTCAAAGTCCTTACAATTGTAAAGTGAAGTTAGTACCCTATCCAAATAAGCTGACGATATACTGGTGAGCTATGGCGTATAGCGCGAGTTGTTTGAGAAAGGTCTGTATTTCATATAGTTTAGCGGCAGGGAAGAAGGCAGGAGGGGGAGGGGGATGTGGGTGAGAAGGTTTCACTGGAGGGGGGACATGGGAGGGAGTAAAGTGCAAGAAGAACGTAAGAAGTGGATGGGAACGTGTGAAGACAGGGGAAAGGCGGGGAAGATGGATGGAAACGCAAGAGGTAGGGGACGTAGGAGGGGAACGGGGACGCACGGGAAAGGTGACGCAGGGATATGTTGGGGGCGAGGGAGGGATTATAAAGGATTAACGTTAGCAGATAGCAGGCAATAATTTTGGAAAATTCATGCTTCTTACATGGGTTCACGCGAGGGGGCTAGGGAGGGGCAGAGGGAGGGATTGCAAAGGAGACATAGTAGCTTATGGGATAGCAGGGGGTACATTTGGATAATCCATGTTTCTTGCATAAAGAGATGTACGTATTAACCTTCTTAGCTACGCATTAGAAGGAAAACCAAAAAATCACTGCAATAAACAGATTAAAACACAAACCATTTTTTATTTGAGAGGCACTACTGCGCATGCCTGTATTCGCTAGTATATTTTAAATGAAGGGTTTAGTTTTTAGTAGAAGTCAGCCGTAAGATTTATAGCATAAACCACCGAACATGATATAAAAGTTTAAAGGTAATAAATAAACGGGGCTATCTGTCACCAGTGCCTAAATATTTAAATTACTACGAATCGTCAAAAAATATAACCTAAAAGAGAACACTAAGTTATTACATTTTGTGATTCGACTCGTCTGAAATGAGAGTAATCCACGCCAAAGTTGGAATAAAATATTTCTTTATTTTCTACCTTATATCCATATATTCCTCTAAAGTGCATCGATTTATCAACCAATCATTCGCGACGCATATAAAGAACCCTGGCGATGATCGAGCCTGAGTCGTTTAAAGAGGAGTCGGCCTCCATCACTGGCAGATCGGCGGTCAGCAGGAACCAATAAATATATTGACCAATTTGTAAGACAGCATAATTGGCAATCCTTTGACGCTTGAGATTTAGCGGTGGCTTCACTATCAGTCGGTAAAAGGATAAAGAAATGTGATAAAATATATTATCAATACGAAAATATTGATACAAGTTTGTAAAGGTGGCTGAAATACAAATTCCATTTGATTTCAAACAAATTTGCGAACATTTTTCGGTGTGGTTTGCGCCCTCCGAGTGATTTTTTAGAAAAACAAATATCATTTCATTATTTCTCTCAGTATCTCTTGTCCGGTATCACCATTAGTAATTGGAAAGTTGCTTGAAATGGATTCAGTTATGTTTGGTGACCAGATTTGAATCTTCATTTTTTTTATAAAAAAAAAACTCTCCCATTTGAAAATTATTCCCATCAATGTAATATATCATTGAAGAAGAAGAAAACAATATTAATCAATTTTTTTTAAATATTAAAATGAACAAGACACAGTAAAATACTAAAATATAATGGCTGCAACTGGGACACGAACCCAGAACCTTACGTCTAACCGGGACATACGCATAAACCAATTTCGCTATTGCACTCTATTATGAGAGTGTCGTATTTGTTTCATAATCATATTTTAAAAATTATATTTTTAATGTTTTCTTCTTCTTCAATGATAGATTTGAATCTGTTTGAACGCTTCAATGTAGAGGCTTAAATTTTAAGAAATAAAAAAAAAACAAGACCACGATGTAGGTATACATATATTTCACCCACCATAATAAGCTTTACGAAAATTTAATAAAAATGGTTTTTCATTGAAAGCAAACCATATTCAATTCATAAGAAATAAATTCACAGCGATATTTTTAAGTATTTTAAGTGTCAAGTATTTTTACGTATACTGTCAATATTATTCAGCAATCCAGCCATTTTTGAATAAATTTTAACTCATATAACTTTCTGAAGTATCCCGTATTTTACCTTTGTACCTACGTCTCAAAACTAAAATCACACCATGATACAATTTACATTACGTTCCAATAACAAAAACTTAATAAAAAATCTAATAAATTGGTTTCAATCGTTCTCGTTCACAATGATTTTACAATACCCTTTGTTAGAGTGTCCTATGTTTACATAATAAATATTACTGCGTTCATTGACATCTGATCTCCCAACTGGATGCTGTAAATCCGTTGATATCTGGACCACCTAGACTGCAATCGTAATTTGTGATAAGGCAGCTTAGAATACAATATGCATTCCGTGTGATCAATTCTGTTCGTCGTAAAACCGATAACGAAGCTTATATTATATGAATGACAAGTATGTACCAGTAGCTACCCTGAATCATTCAAAGTAACATTCATTGACAACATCGCGTTTCTCCTTAGCTCTGTAGTTGTGGATTACGACATGAGATTATTGAAATTACTTTGGCAGTGATAATTGTGATTTAAGTCTGTGAAATATCAAAAGTTAATTTCATTAATTGAATTATTTATTTGATTTCAGTATGTTAAGACGGTATTACCAGAGAAATTAGTCCTTTTCAAATCAAATTCCAGACGAATTGACTCTTTTTTACAAAAAAACATAAATTTATTTTGAAAGATTGTTATTTTATCTGGTACACGCAGTTTTAAATTTTGAAAAACTAAGTGTATTTTAAGATACTAAGGTTATACCGTTGGTCGTTGGCAGATTTGTTCAACTTTCAAACGATAGATTCTATTAAACAACACAAATTTAAAATCATATAACCATACAACAAAATAAATCAATACATAATCTTATTAATTTTTAATTTTAGTTAAATTAAAATCATTAAAAAATTAATCCGAGAACGTGTTTTGTGACAAAAATACCCCAGTTTTTCTATTTATTTAAGGTCTTACAAACTAAAATATTTCAATTTTTTTTTACACACTCATTTTCTTCAGACATTATTGAATATCATGTTTGTTTTTTTTTTCTATTTTATAATCAAAAAATAGTTATAGTTAAATAAGTACACGATATTTAATAATTTATCATCGTGCGTTTTGAGCATTTTTATTGCTTACTTGAATTTAAGTATGTTTTAAAGCAAGTTTAGAATGAAATAAATCGATGTTAAATTTTTAATTTTTAAAATTTGATACGGGGATTAATCGATCTTTCTCACTGGAACCTCCCTGTACAGTTGCAAGCATTTTAAAACTTTTATTCTCAGCCGCTGGTCCAATCACTCTTAACCTTATATCCCGATTTTTTTTGGCAATAGAAATGTAAAACTTGATGAAAGTTTATTCTCAAAATTAAGTCTGCGTATTAGAGATTTATTTTGAAATAAACAATCTACCCATTTATTTATATTCACGAATGACAAAAACAATGTGAGACTCCATATTTGATTGTGTGTTTAAAGTTGAAGAAGAAGATAACACTAATAATCTAAATTAAAATATGAAAATGAAAATGAAAAAGACCCAGAAAAATAAAATATAGCGGTCGCAACTGGGACTCTTTATAAAAACACTCAAAATATTTATCCGAGATACTATCTAGGTAACAAACACGTTCTTTGAACACTTGTTTCCAATAAAAAAAGTACCTGACGTAAATTAAAAAAAAAAATAGTCGATATAATATTGTTAATTCTGAAATTTAAATTATATGAGTTTGACAAATATGACAGTTTTATAATAGGTGGCAATAGCCGAATCGGTAAAGGCGCCCGCCCCGGAAAGTCGAGAGGTTCTAAGTTCGTGTCCCAGTTGCGACCACTATATTTTATTTTTCTGTGTCTTTTTCACTTTCATATTTTAATTTAGATTATTAGTGTTATCTTCTTCTTCAATAACATATTACATTGATGGGAATAACTTTTTTATTAAAAAAAAAACATAAGTTTTTGTGTATTATTCGATCTCTACGACCGGATCAACTAATTGAAAAAGCAGCTTTGAACGTGAGATTTTATGATCTCTCATCGCGTATGTGTGCAAAAAAACATAGTGAAATCTACGACTGCTGTCGGATGGCATGTAGATCTCTTGTTTTCGGTATGCATACATTATGAAAAAATCGTTTAATTATTCATGAACGATAAAAAAATAGTTTCTGCATAAACAGGATTCATTATGTGAACTCCTCGGGCCTTTCAATTATTATGCCCAGTTTCCTATAAGATGTTTTTTAAATGTGCTAAATTATGTAACTTATTTTTTTTTAAACTAGAACTTTGCGACTGTTTTGGAAAAAAGATTAAATTATCTTCCATATAGGGGTATTTAAAACAAACATTGGTGTTTCTAAAAAATACTGAAAAATGAAAAAAAAAAAACGCTTACCATATTTTTTACTCCAAACGTAGAAAAATTTAACAGAACACGATATTTAAAAAAAAAAAAATATATATATATATATATATATATTTTACATCAGCTCCACATGGGAGGCCCTGATGGAAAAATTCCCTCAAGGCCTATGTCATCTTTGAAGATGCCGTGTGGGGGGTTTTAAACGAAAGGAATGAGAGGAAGTCCTGGGAATGAAAAAGGTTTGAGGGGTGGGTAGTAATCTGGGAATAAATATGTCCAGGAGTGATGGATATGTGAAGCCATCCCTCCCGCTGCGGTGCAAGGCGATGGGTCGAGAGGGTCCGTCTGGAGAGATCAAAAGATCTCCCTCAACCAGTCTCTCCCGATCCGGCCTGCCACGCAGATGGTCGGCAGACGCATTCGCTCCAAAGTCCCGGACCCCATGAACCCGAGCACCCCTGCTAAATCACCAAACGTAGCGAACCACTTGAGGTGATCTGTGGCAGAGGTGTTGGTAGTCTAATAAATGGTTCCAGGGGCGGCGGTACCTATACTTGCCTCTCAAATTGAAATTCCTTTTGCTTATAGAATTTGTAAAAAAATCTTAACTTTTTTGTCTCGTTTAAAAATTGTTAATTTTTCACTTGGTCTATTTTTAGGATTTTATTCACGCGCGATTTGTAAATTCTTCTCTGCGGTTTTAAATTGTATTGTTGTGAATTAAAATAATAAGAAATATGGAGCATATTTTAAATAAATAAAAATTTTAAATTCCAGGAATAAAGATAGGCATTGTAGTTAATCATTTTAAAATTACATTATTAACTATTTTTCAACCTTTATTTTAATCTAATTGATATTTTTACTTTCATAACTAATTTACTCGTTTTGTCGATGAAATTCTGACAACAAAAAATAAGTAACGTCTCAGAAAATGCTATTAATAACTACTGTATAAAATACCCCACATATAAATATTCTGAACGACAGAGTAAGGAATCTAATATATATTTAGATGGAGATATTTTAAACGAAAAATTACTTAGAACCACTTACATTGCTTTCTGTCAATCAATTATACAATACGGCATCATAGGATGGGGCAGTACATATACAAATCAATCACAAATAATTTACAAATCACAAAAATCAATAATAAAAATTATTTTTAAAAAAACCTATACATATTCAAACAATTTAAGGTCAGAAAATTAAGTGCATTATACTTCTACCATGCAACATTATAAATTTATAAAGATAATATTCAAAACAAAGCTGCACCATTTAAAAATAACAGAAATCTTAGACAAACTTCAATACTTCCTACTCCAAAATGTAAAAAAAACAACAGGACAGTTCAATCATAAATATCTCGGAGTAGAATTTTAATTCTTTTCCAGAAAAAATTGAAAGATGAATAATAACATAAAAGAATTAAAAACTCACCTTAAAATTATACTGAAAACTTGAACTGAATCATGTCAAATAAAATCAATGTAATAACACCCCCCATACACACAAACCCAGCTTATTTATGGGGTACATCAAATACATATATCATGTAATTAATCACTGTAAAAAATATATATTCATTATTTATGTATCTTTTTGTAACTAATAAAAATTTAAAAAATAATAATAATAATAACACGAGTCAAAGAATTTTATCACCTTCATATGGAGCCGGCCTCATAACATAGCTCAAACGCCGACGTGCATTCATTTTCACTTGAAAATGCATGACATTCAAACTGCATTAATGACTTAGTATTTATTAATTCAATACTCGGGGAGTGTAATCTAGTAGCAATTAAAATACTTCATTTAGTGATGTCGAATCGCCCCCAACATAAATCAAAACCACTTAATTTACAAATATCATCTCGTCCTGACTTTGTAGAATACTACAATGCGTTAAATAAAATATTTCATGTTTTTTCTCGGTTGAATAATTTGAGTTTGACATCTGTTTCAGAGAAAACAGAATTTTAACATATTAATCTGAACCTAGTAGATTTAAGAGTTTTCATTATTTTTATTGCTTATGAAGTAATAGTTTATGTTAAATATTTAAAGCTTTTGTCTCTATTGTGTTGTAAGAAAAATTATATTTATTTTTAAAAGAGTTTGTGTACCGGCAATTAGGATTGGCGATGGCGTTATTGATGGCTCTTTTAGATAAATTTATTGTTTTAATAAAACCGGTTCTTTGGCAACGCCTGGCGCTGTAGTGAAAACACAAAATTATACTTCTTGACTGCGAAAATTGAATAACAAAGGCAAGGTAATAATTGTCACCGATTTTTTAAATAGCTGCATTTTAAATGAGTACATAATGAAACAAACATTGTTTTACACCTTTGTATATGATAAAAAAATATTAATTTAATTTTACTATCGGTAAAAATATTACACCGCATCGGTGGGGGTTATGTTTCATGTTTATTACATTTTAACGGGAGAGATAAAATTATTATGAATTGTAAAACATTTCGGTTTCGTTCATTGCGATCAACATGAACATTTATTCAGTTAAATTCATATTGACTAATGTGAGGTGGCATATACCTAAAAGAATGTACATAACATGTATTTTTTTGGTTAATAAATAATAAAAAAATATATCTCAATGATTTCAAGAGAATTATTTGCCAACGGATTCTATTCAAGTATGGTCAAATTGTGGCATGTCTAAGGAAATGTTGTCTCACAGAACTTAAACAATTCATGAAATTTCAACGTTGATATTGAGCAGGTAAAGTTACATTCAATATGAAGTTCTGTGAAACAACTGACCTATAAAGGAATAAAAACCAAACTTGATTAGAACCTACACAGAACTGGAAAACTTTCACAGAACTTAACTTTGGAATTTGATAAATTGTTCAAATTCTGTTCAATTCAATTCAATTCTTTATTCATTATAAAATTTTAAAATTTCAATTCGTTAATAAAATATACAATAATAAGATACAGTTAAAGATGCAAATTTAAAGGAAAACCATAAGTGTCCTAATAATAAATTAGCTCCTAATCCACAACTAACAAACAACCATCAATGTGTCATAAATGGCCGTCTATCAGCTATGCAAAAACCAAAATACAAGCGATTGAATGTATAGATTTATTTTATTCTATATACATAGGTTTTATTCTAGCAGCAACAAAGCTCGCTGTCTAAATTTTAAACAACATTTTTAAACAAACATATTTTTAAAGCTGGGGATAGAAATAACGCTTTGAACTTAAAATAGTTTCATTTATTTGGAAATTTCCGACAGAAAATTTTGTTCAAATTTCACAAATTTGTTCTATGTAAACGCTTCAAAGCTTATCGTACAAAAAATTGTGCTACTTCAGTCAAAGTATAATACATTATTTTGCACAGTAAAATAATGATTTTGGTTAGCTACGAGTACGTAATTTGTCTGACTCTCGAGGGAGGAGACGTTACACCCAGTCTTTCAGTCTCAACATCTCCCATCACCACAGCTGATAGGGGGGCATCGTTTATTTTAAATATTTCCTCGTTACGCAGCCACCAGGCCCGGTAGTAAACAGGTTGGAAGAAGAAGCGTGTGAGAAGAAGTAATTGCTCAAAACGAGTAGCAATTAGTCGGAGCCGCCCCGCGGACCTCAGAACCTACATAAGAACGGAAGAATATTATGTAGATTGAAAGAATTCCTCTTTAAATGGAATTATTAATCGGGAGTATCCATTTGTCTATTGGTTAGTCGGCCTGATTTGTCCGAGATAAATTATTGCTTCTTGTGATTGAATTTTTTGAAATATGAGATGGTTTAATGCGCATCGATGCAAAGTGAAAATTTGCATTAATTTATTTTTCTGGCTTTCATTATTTTATTCGATTGTAAATCATTCGTCTTGCGTAACTGGAAACGTACAAAGGTAGACTTATCTGTATTGTGTAAAATGAAATATTGGGACTTTTGCAACATTGGTTAATTGGTTAATCAATATAAGTTCTGTTTACGGCAAAACTTTCAGTGGACGTATAACAAGAGTGGATGATAGTTGATCACCTAACAGGATTCTTTGAAATAAGCCTGCAGGGTGATGAACTGTTCAGAAACCTAAATTAAGGTGACTGGACGGTATGCAGACGAACACCGTACCTTTGAGAATAAGAAACTGGAGGGAGACAATAAGAGACTGACAGGTGTTTCCTTGAAGTGATCAGGACTCTCACTTCCTTGATACATCAGTGATAATGATTATTTTAAGTACTACCCAAAATGTTTAACTAATTTGTAATTTGTAATAAATAAACCTATACAAGTAATCTGCCTTTAAAAACTGTAGCATGGAGGGCCGCCTTGAAATAATAAAAAAAAAACTTGTGGAGTTTTCATTCCTTGTAAACGAACGGTAAGTGCATATTATCTATTTCTCAGTCACTAACGTCACCTTACAAATAATGTAATTCCAAACCAATTCTCATGAATACCTGCATTATTTCGATAGTAAAAACACGTCAGTTCAATACTCTGAATATTTTCCACATATCTGTCAATATACACAGCTCTGAAAATATCTCAATGTAGATAATAATAGTATTCGGAGAGAGCGGCGTGGTGTGGTCCAAATATCTCGAAACTATATCTTTAGAAGGCGTCGAACATTATCATTTGACACAGAGGGGAACTTCCCGCCCAGCTTGCGGGTCCAGGCAATGGGAATAATCTTCTGATGAAGGAATGCACTTGAACCTAGCCGACGTAAATTTCTTTCATCGGTTTGGATCGAAGTATTCACGCGTGTGTAAGTTATATGGATTAGATTTCTGGATTTAATTTGTGCTTGAGATGTTATTTGGTTTGATAAGAAAACATCTAAAAAAGTAGACATATAAAATTACTCTTCCTTATATATATTAATTGTAGTTACAACGCCACTTCTCTACGTGATTTGGATTCTTGCACTTCTATATAAATTTCTTGTTCTGTTAAAACTGCCTAATTTTAATGAACCACAACTCACCTTCGGAGAGCTTTTGATGTTTCAGAAAATAGTTTTCAACAACTGTTGTGTATAAAATAACCCTGGAAGTCCTGGCTTTTCATTATTTTGTATTCATTGTCAGAAAAAAAAACTGCGCATTCGTTAATTGGAAAACAAAGTCATTTTTACATCGCTGTGCTTTCATTCGAATGGCAATGTAAATATTAGTTTTAATTATTTCTGTTCCGTTCAAAGGCATTTCTATTTTTATATCGCGTTGTAGCGGAAATTGCGATGGCGTGATTTGCATTATAAAAATGCTGGATCTCTCAAAATGGTTTCAATCGGGAATGAGAATAGATTTAATCTTTTGTGTCTGCTTACAAAGCTAACATTTATAGTAAGCTGTAAGTATTACTTGTTCGAACCCAACGTTCAAAAAATTAACAAACATCAAATTTAACCTCCAAAATCGGGGATTGATATATATTTATTGTATGATCCGTACGAAAATTTGAACTATCCGGAGTTAATGGAAGCGTATAATATTTTGAAAAAGATTGAGGCTGAAGGTAGTTGAGAGTGAGAGGGAGAGGAGGAAGAGAGAGATCTAGGAAATGCCAGGCTATTCAGATGCATCACTAAACATAGCTTAAACAGTTCAACCAAAATTTCGAATATCAGTTGTTGATTTATTTTATTTTACTTATCATTAACCCCTTTGTGGGCTTTTACAAATATTAACATTTTTATATTTTAGTTCATACAGGTGTGTTTAGATGACAAAGAAAACATACATAGGTTTTATACATGGTACACGGAAAAGAATGTTATTCTAAAATACGAAATTACGTATACCAACAAATTATTCTTACATTTTCCCACCAATAAACAATAAATTTGTTCGTTCGGAAAGAAACATTAATAAAATTGCGTAGAAAAATGAATAAATTCAGAAAACTTAACGACTGTTTTAACTTCGTACGTTTGACGTTTCGCGCGTTGGAAATATTTGGAGATATTTCCTATACTATTCATAAAAAAAATGGTGAGTTGTTGTGGACATGCCCGTGAAGGTATCTGTATAGCAATATTCTTTATTGGTGAGTTCTGGAGTTATGAAATTAGCAACAAAAATTGTAATAGGGCGCACGCGAGTTGTTTGAAAAATGAGTGTACTTTAAAAAAGGCGGGAGGGGGAGGGGATCCGGTAGGGGCGGAGGGGAATGAAGAAGGGGTGGTTCATGGGAGAGGGCACAAGGTAGGGGGCACGAGGGAGGGGGGAACTCGGAGAAGCTGGAAGGGGAATTCATGAGAACACTGACTGATGACGATAAACATCGATTGAGTTATATTTATTTGCAAGTCTGTGAAGCCCTTCGATAGGCGAGTTTTCAAAATAACGATTTAGGGAGTAACTTGGAACACTCTGGAACTCGGATTAAATTATTGTTTCAAAATTAATAGATAACTTAGTTTTAACCACTTTATTGTTTAAAAATCATGTTTCGTAAGCAATGTTTACTTTGTCAGAGTTTACTTACGTAAAAATTTTAAGTAAACCCTGATGAAGTGAGCGCTGCTTACGAAACATGTAAAGTTTTTTTTTAAATAATAAACGTGATTTAAACTATGTAATCCATCAATTTTGAATTAAAATGGTGCCACAAAATAAGTTTGCTGTATTTGAAGAAGAAATTATTATTTATTCATTGTTCATGCCATGATATGAACCCTTACCCTTTGCATTCCGACCAAAGAACCTTAAAAGAAATTGTCAAATAAGTTTAAGTAGGATTAATGACAGAGGTTAGGTAACCAATTTTTCTCAGAATTTTGCATTCACCAAAGTCAAAGTGTACCGGCGACTGCCACATTTAGTTGGTACAGGAAATCCTGCTCCGAGATCATGGTCTTGAATAATAAAGTTAATTCCTCAAATTGTTAATGGTGACTGCGGAATCAATTTAAAAGATACCGCACGCGTCTTATGCTCTCCTTGTCTCCCGGGCCGTCTGGCACTACTGACAAATGGACTTATTAACAAATTAGGATTGTGCGACAGGTTTATCAAAGCAGTAAAGACTTTCTTAATATTCAATACAATATTATGAAATTAAATTTTAAAAACATTTATTAAAACTGTTGACTGGTTTTGGAAAAACCCTAACGTCATCAAGTCAAAGGAAATTTAGAAAGAAATTTTAATTATTATTTAGGTTATGATAAGGGAAATGGGATGAGCAGAAAGGATGTATACTCGTATGTATATATTTAAGAGGTACAACAAATCTTGAAGAGCGATCACCAGAAAAGGAAGTTTTTTTTAAGACAGATATGCAAAAACCTAATCATCAATTTGGGTATGTTGTAAGGCTGAAAGTAGTAGAGAGGAAAAATAGATGAGGGAGAGGAAGGTGGGAAAAATACACGGCTGTTCAGGTCATCAAACATGGCAAAAAGCTATTTCAAGCAACGCGTAAAAACAAATATCCTGAAAAAACATCCCTTTTCTTGGAAGTTGCACGTTATCGAACCCTTCACGGAGAAAAATGTTATTCTAAAACATGATCATTTTATTCGTAAAAACGGTTAAAAACTTTGTGGGTTTGAAATCTACAGAAACAAGTTCAAAGACTTTTGTCTGTATGTGGCAAAAGACTATGTAAAGCTTTACGAGTAATATCCTATAA
This sequence comes from Limnephilus auricula, assembly GCA_951813805.1. NCBI lineage: Eukaryota > Metazoa > Arthropoda > Insecta > Trichoptera > Limnephilidae > Limnephilus > Limnephilus auricula. Next base: position 23,099,680 of record OX638401.1, read on the forward strand.
TAATAATTGGATAATTTTTAGGGCGCCGTTTTTTTCGAAAAATCACCTCAAGGGCACTGTGCCACCAATAATTCACAAGGTACTGATGCATAGTGCTGATGTCATCATTAAGTCAATTTCATCAATTGGAAGTCTTTTAGAGAAGGCCCGGGAAGTGAGAAACAAAGCCCTAAAAAATGGCTACAACTTCCCCAGTTTTAGCCAACTGAAAACAAATGAGGACATTCTGAAAAGCCTACTGATTTCGTCGGATCCATTTATCTCCAGCTTAGGAAAAATGAACAAAATGATTCCAAAAAGAGAATTGCAACATTGACACCAAACTGGAAATTTTTTAAGTTGTGAAGACGCCAATATTTTGTCACAAGATGTTGAAGATGATTTATTCTGTATATAACTGTAAATAAATAGCATTTAAAACCAAGTGAGCATTTTGGCTGATTTAATTTATCTTGTGTTTTTCAATATTTTTTTTTATGTGACTTTTCGAACATTTTTTAAACCTATTTTATTAACTTGTCTATATAGAACTAAAAAACGATAAATATTTTATGTTATTGCAACCACTGATTTGATGCCAACTTTCGAGATCAGCCACCCCATTGTGCAACGTTTCGATTCTGAATGATGGTCTTTCACCGGGGGGATATTATGCGGAGTGATAAGGAAGTACTTGACTTATATTATTAACCTGTGATTCCTCAAATTATTTAGAGTAATAAAGGAAACGAAATTTTGGTTTCTGGTGACATTTTTTTTCCAACAGTTACGGTCGGGGTGAGAGGTTTAGCGGATACTCAGCTAAAAAAACATTTTAAATATCATTGGAAACCAAAATTATATTTACATCTTTTAGTCCAAGTTTAAATGAATAAATTGTGAAATGACACAAATTATTAAAATAAAATTTACTTGCGCATGACCGGATTTTAGCCAATATCGTAACCACTTAATCGTAAGTTTGATAAAAAAATTATTTTGATGGTAAGTTAATGATTAATTTTTTAAAACTGAGATGCGCTGTGCTAAATTGGAGAGAGAATGATCACAGCTAGTTTAATGTGATAAGTCCTCTCCTTGCCAGCTTCCTGCTATTAACACTTTGCTACTTTGCTCCCATTAAGGATAACGTGAAGGAATTTCACGCATCTTACCATTCTTCGTATTATCTCGTTAATTAGAATAGTAAGAAAAAGCTACCGCGTAACATTATTTAATTTAAAAAAAATTAGTTTCTTGAATATCGTACGAGTTTTGTGTTTCTATGGATAAAAATTCTGCGTTCGACAATTTGCTAATTCGGTTATAACACTTTTTTAATGAAATATCACTAGTAGGGCATTTTGTCGAAGCTGGAGATTAAGATAAAACAATAAAACAGTTGTTAACTAGTGGTTATGTGAACAGTAGTCATACCGTCTAAAAAGTCAATTCTAATTATCTCTTTTTAATATATAATAAATCAAAATCACAATTTTCTGAAATCAAATGATTTTTAAGTACATACTTAAATACGTAGATAGGTATCTACATAATTTACATGTTTTTAACATTTCTTTATTTCAAATAGAGAATTATATAATTTGTAAAAAGAAACGTCACTTCCTCAATGACACTTCTTTTTTCAAACTTTCCATCATAATATTAAGATTCCGATTTAACACATAGAAGGATCCACATTCATGCTAACTCAGCCGGAAAAGGCAGATTTCAACACAGCCACTGTCGTGAAACGAAAACGGAATGAACAAACAAATGTATAGATAGACTAGACACCGCTTACTGGATCATCATAAAATTGATGAAAACGTGCCTTTTTAAATTTTCAAATTAACTGTCAAAATAAAAAAAATGAAAATAGACAAATAGACACCAACGACATAAAATTGGCAAAAAACCGTGAAAATAAAATATTATGCTATGGAGGGTTGGTACTACGGGCTAGCTCTGAGATGACATATGCCAACACTCTAATATCCATATATTTATGGATATCACTCTCTGAATAGATGTGTTTGAGTGTACCTGTGAATTGTGTATTCATGTGATACATTAATTTAAGCTTTAGGACCTGATACACTGAAAGCGCAATCTCCGTTCTCAGAATACAATTCTGCTTTAGTTTGTCCAACCTTCTGACAGCTGATAACCGCAGGTCGGAGAGTTGACTGTCGTGAACCGGTGTTTTCGGGAGTTATTCGGGAGTTATGAAAAGTAAAACTTGAATATTATAAAAAAAGAAGGATGTGAATATTTTTAGTGTCCTTATATCACCACGAATATAGGCATCAAAGTCGCTTGGTAAACGGAGTCTGGAAACGGTCGATTTCAAACCCAAAAGTGTATTTTTTTAATATTTATTTTGTAAAAAAAAATATCAAAGGAAACTGTAACAGATAATCTTAGACACTAAATTTTATGCTTTAAAGTCGTTTCTTCTATGAGTTCCACATTTAAAAAAAAAATGCGCGGTTTTAATTTTTTTATAAAGTAATTAACTTTTTGATTTTAATTCTCTTCAAGCTAGACGAAAAGCTACAATTTATATATTTTTTGGTAATTGTAATGTAAACAGATTTGCCGTAGAGATTAATTGAAAATAGTAATTTGTTATTAAGCTTCGCCTTGCTGTGTATCCCTTGATTGTGTGAGAAAAATTCAATATATTACCATTTTTTATTCTGTTACTCTTCAATCGTGGCCCACGATTATTTGAAATTTTAAGCTTGTGAATGCAACTTTCAACAATCTGTCAGTTAAAACAATCTTTGTTACTAATAAAACTACATTCAAATGAGCTTCCCTTTGACATACCGTTTACCTAATTCAACGTTTTACTCCGTTCCGGTGAGCAAGCAGCGCTCATTCCCTCGCCGAACAATAAAGAGCTATTAATTTGAAAGCGCTTGTAAACCGTATTCACTATCTGGTTAACATAAATCAAAGACGCATAATTAATTCCACATAAGGATTGTTCGATCCGTAACTTGCAACAATACACTGTAGATTATGTTGTATTAAACCCATGGTTGTGTCCAACACGGCTGAAACAAAAGCTACTTCGTCGGTGGCCACAATATTCATAATATTGCTGTTCAATAATCATGTATTTATTCAGTAAACTTCAATACGATATGCAATATCTTGGACAATTCCGCCGAAGATTTGCCGTGTAAAAGAATCTGCTTTGTCAAGTTGTGTATGAAACGTTATATTAAATGTTGAATTGATGTGATTGGAATATTATTACATTTATTACGTACAAGCTTCTGCCCGCGACTTCTATCTATGTTTATACCAACATTCTTAAGCTATTTATTTAAAATATCTATAAATATTGATTCGATTCAAAGTATTAGACAAGTACTTCAAATAAATTCACTAATTTAAATATTTTCTAAAAGAGAATTTTTATTTAACAATCATTATTTTGCAAAATGTCATTCTCAAATTTTGACATTTTCTATTAGACAATAATTATTATTTTCAATATATTGAAAATAAATAGCTAGCTTTATACATTATAGCCTGTATGTTCTTCTGATGTATGAGCTATATTATTGTAAATTTTCATTAAAATCCATTCAGTAAACTTATGTGAAAGAGTAACAAACATACATACATCCATACAAACTTTCGCGTTTATAATATTAGTAAGATTCGTAGCCGAGAGCTTTTCTAACGCTTGCTAACTTTTCTTTAGTTTGTTCACTTTAACCACTATGAGTCAACAAAAAGTTGGTTAATAACAAAATCAGAAGTTTTAACAACAAATATTCAATAACATATTCACGTTATATTATAAATTTGTATATATGCCATCAACTGAATTTGTTTTTTTGTACGAGTATCAAAACTAAATAACCTGGATGACTCGTGTCCGTTATTATAGCCATATCGCAATCGACTTATTTTAAATACTTTGTTTGTTACAGTATAACGGTATTATCTCGAGACATTCAACAAGATTTACCGATGCAAGGATTCGCGGGAGAATCTCCTATACCGTATCGCGCAATTGTTGCTTGGATATGTATGTTGGTTTTGTTTCATTATCAGTGGGATGGTCCGATGCTCTGTAGGGAACCCGCTTGCACAGCGCGGGTATAAACTGTGCGACCTAAAGTTTAAGTTTAGACTTACGGAATTCAATACTTCGTTTGTGTGAAAGCACTATGAAACCAATACATGATTTTACTTCAATGGCAAGCCAAATACCAGTACCGCCTGCCAACCAACACTAAATTACAATTTGGGAGGCGGGTATGAGAACCGCCGCCCTGGGAACCAAAAAATTGAAATTAGAACCAACACCTCTGCCACAGGTCGACTCTCTGCTTGCGGTAGAGCTTTTGTTCTCTACAGCCGGACTCTTTCGATCCATCGCCTGGCAGCATAGTGGTTTGGATTTACACGTCTCTTACTCCTGAATACATTTATCCCCAGATTCCTACCCACTCCGCATATCTTTTCTTTCGCAGAACCATCTCTCCTTGTTTTCCCGTTAAAAAAATCCACACATCTTTTCCAAAGATGACATAGGCCCTGAGCAATTTTTTTGCAAGTTTAGGGCCTCCTGTGTAGAGCTAATGTAAAGACCGTCGCTATCTTGCGTCTTGCAAGAGTATAGAAAAGGCAACATATTTTTTTAAATCTTGAATAATTTTTAATTAAATTTTTTTAAATAATCTGATCTTCGAATGATTTACTCTGAAAAGCTTTTGAATTACTCGATTTTACATTACCTTGTTAAGAGGGTATTACCAGATAATACCGTAAATTAGTCATATTTAAATCAAATTCTAGACGAATTGACTCTTTTTTAAAAAAAAATATAAATTGATTTAGAAAGATTGTTATTTTATCTGGTACACGCAGTTTTTAAAATTTGGAAAACTAAGTGTATTTTTAATATACTAACGTTATACCGTTGGTCGTTGGCAGATTTTTTCAATTTTCAAACGATAGATTCTATTAAACAACACAAATTTCAAATCATATAATCATACAACAAAATAATTTAATACATAATCTAGTCAACACAGTTTTAAGAACTAAATTTTAGTTCAATTAAAATCATTATAAAATAAATTCGAGAACGTGTTTTGTGACAAAAATACCTCAGTTTTCTATTTATTTAAGGTCTTACAAACTAAATCATTTCAAATTTTTTTTACACTCTTGTTTTGTTTAGACATTATTGAAAAATCATAAATACTTATGATCAAAAAATACTTACAAAGTACACGATATTTAATAATTTATCATTGTGCGTTTTAAACATTTTTTTGCTTACTTGAATGTAAGTATATATTAAAGCAAGTTTTGAATGAAATAAATCGATATTAAATTTTTATTTTAAAAAAATTGATACGTGGAATAATCGATCTTTCTCATTAGAACCTCTTTGTACAGTTGAAAGCACTTTTAAACTTTTATTCTCAGCTGCTGGTCAATCGCTCTTAAATTACATGTCTATATTAAGTGTTAAGCACAGGATAAATAAATTTATACTACTGGGGAGTTCTAGATTTCTCACATGCCTTAGCAGAGAAAACTCTACCGCACCTGTCCCTCGAACAATCTTCAATTATCTCCAAGTCAAATGTCCCCGAGTCAAGTATGTAATGGTTTTAATGGTTGTAATGGGTCTCTCCTGCAAAGCGAATTAATGCTAGTAATTTGTTTGTAATAAGAGTGCATACATTATTCTCATGAATAATGCAACGGTGGAGGACTCAGAAATTTGAGACAATCGACTCGTTCTCAATAACGAACAACGCCAGGCCATTGTGAGGCAATAATTTATTCCTAGATTAAGCTAATGCGGAGCTTCGGTGCAATTAAGAGCTATTAGGGAAGGCAGACGAATTTATAGACGGAATTCAATTTGATAATAGTATACATAAGTAGTTGCCTTGCACCTGACTTTCTGATTTAGGACTGTGAGATTTTTGTCGTACGCATTAATTAATTTGTTCGATTTAAAAATTTGTATACAGGAACGGAATAATGTCTTCAACATTTTCAAAGGATTTAATAAAACTAAAAAAAAATTCTAAATTATCAAGTAAAGTGAAAACTAATAATAATAAGATACTTAACATTCTAATATAATTTATTCCCAGTTAGTAGGGAAATTTTCTCGGATCCTAACTAGGGAGGTAGTCTATTTAGCAATGATTTAAAACAATGGAGGTACTAATAAATTTTATTTGATTAATTTGTGTTATTTCACAATAAATTAAATAAAAATAATATAAGATATATTTGCGGCACGTTCCAGAGTGGAAGATACTCTCAGTATCGCCCTGGTGTAAAACCACCATTCAGAATTGAAACGTTGCTTGAAATGCCTTGAAAAATTTGATATGATATGAATAGCCAGGTATTCCCCCTCCCCTAACTTTCCTCCTCCCAATCTCCTTCCCTTCCCCACTTACCTTTATCCTCACAACATACCCCAATTTGGGATGCCATAGTCTCACTGGCTCCAGACGGTAGCAGTTGGGACTCTTGTGAGGCATTCACTATAACATAATAAAAAAATAAAAACAATTCAATTGCTTAAAAATGGTACAGAAACCAAAATTCCGAGTATAATATCTAAAATATTAAATTTTGGACAGTAAATAAATAAGTGAAATCGGTAGATAACTGCTATAATATATCTGAAAATCCTGGCCAAAATAATCAAATAGTCGGTTGGTTTTAAAATAAAATGTGACATTAGTTTTTAGAAATTTTGTAATTAGGTAAATCATAGCTTAGGGCCTAGATATTCTTAGTACTGTTGTGAAGTATTAAGAATAATTGTAGATGTAGAATCTGCAGACAAGCAACCATGTGGTGGCTTCGTGGAACTACCTATTTGTCGTCTAAACTGTGTACTTTGTTAAGTGTACTCTTTTTGTTAGAAATAAATTTTAAAAAAAAATTAAAAGTATATTTTGGAATAAAAAGCAGAATAAACTTAATGTTAACTTCTTAAAAAATATCAATAAAAGTCGTTCAATGGATAAGTGGCATTTATCTTTTAGATGACCAAAAAAATATTATTTCCGGTTGGAAAAAATATTAAAACTAGTTTTCATAATTTTTCACGACTTTGCCTTGAAAAATTAATCAAATGGTTATTTTTATTTTTAAGTTTATACAATATTATAAACAAGATAATATTTTATTTTGTAACTTTAAGTATTTTTACAATAAATTTCTTTTAAAATACATTCATTCTTCAGACTTTCAGGCATTTCATCATACATCTGTACATTAGGCAGTTCTGTGATTTAGATTTCTTCATATGTGGCAATCTTATTTTATTTACACATCTGGTTTCGTTATTATGTACATCCTTATTAAAAACAATTTCATCCTTAAAATATTTTGGCATTTGGTTGTTCATGACTTTATGGACAAAAATTAATATATTAAATAGCAGTCTCTTTTTTACTGGAATCCAATTAAGCTACTCTCTCATTTGGTCAACCCTTTCGTATTTGCTTTTTCGCAGTATACATCTCATAGCTCTATTCTGTTTAACATCTAGCTTGTTCAAATTTCCTTCACTAGCTAAATATAACATCGTAGAGCAATAATCGAAATGTGGAGCAACTATAGTTTTATGAATGAGCTCTGTAGTGTTTCCATACATTTTTGTTCTTAGTCTTCTAAGAAAATTGACCTTTTTTGATACCTTCTTTAGCACATATTCAAATTTTGTTGTGAACGTTAATTTTGAATCCAGATTACCCTGAGGTATTTGATCTCATTTACTTTAGAACATAATTTTTGTAGCTTCATTTTAGAAATTAAATTTCCAGGTTGTAAAAACGATGTATTCTTTTGGTATGCTCCCTTGTATCAGGTCCAGAACTAATTCAAACAATGAATCAGTTGAGATATTCACATAAATCTGGAACCAATAAACTGATTGTGTTTGTAGGATTTAATTCCATCATTATTGGTAACGGAAGCGCCCACAATTAACTCTAATAAATTGAGGCAGGTGGAATTATCATACATTACTGTCAGCTTATTCCCAGCATTATGTCGCGGGACATAAAATTCTTTATGTTCAGCAGTCTTTGTTTTATATCCCGACGGTTAAATGTTTATTTGTTTTCCGGTTGTTTTAGTTTCAATAGAATTTCGAGCAAATTTAAATTGTCCCATTAAAATATGTTATCGGATCTCTTTTAGGCAGATTGACTGCATTTTTGCACGGATGTATTCTAGCTGAATCTGTCTAAAATTTTTAAACAATGATTTTATACTAGTTTCAGCGCATCCTGTTACAATATGTTTTATTAAGTTATCTGGGAAAGGATTCATTACACTTTGCGCTCTGGTTTCCTTACCTTAACTGTCAGTATCGGAGCTTTTGGTGGAGTAGCAAGGACTCGCGAGTTTGAATGATTAAGAGTCATCCATGTTCAAACTTACTGTTTTCTAGAATTCAAATTGTATTTTATTTAAATAGTTATGATGACGAGCCGTAATGTGGTTGCTTTCTTTGATAATTACAGTTTTATCTGCGACTTAGTTAAGAAGTATTCATTTGTTTTAAAATCGAAAACTTTCAGACATGTGTTTTGTTTGTTACATTGGCTTCCACATTTCATTTATTACATTAGACAGACACAATACATTTAGTACAAGTGAAAAGATAGTTAAAATTTTCCATATCATTAAGCATTATCTTAACAAAGATCATCATCATCATCACAATTGGCTCTACAACCCTTGGTGGATCTTGGCCTCCTCGAGAGTCTTCGGAGATCTCATCTCTGTTTTGTTCTAGTTCTCTCCAGTTTAGAAGCTCCAAGGTACGTAGGTCTTTGAGGACGTTGTCGTTCCATCTTAATTTTGGTCTTCCCAGGCTCCTTCGCCCTACAGGTCTCGATTTTAGCAGGGACTTTGGTGCTTGATGCTCTGTCATTCTTTCCACATGACCCAGCCACCGAAGTCTTTCCAACTTTATACATTGTGTCACTTTTGGTTCCTTAAACAGAGTGTAGAGCTCATCGTTGTAACGTCTACGCCAGAATCCATTTTCTAGAATCTTAACAAAGATAGAAATCGTAATTTCATCTGGGATAACAATAGTTATTAATTAATTTAGGCATGAGTAATAATAATAAAAATAATAATCGATTGGAAGAAAGTATGTGGAGAGATAAAGTGAAATCAAGAATTACATGATCGCGAGTTGTAATTTACTAATCAAATAAGTTTCACGAAAAAAAGTTTTTTTTTTATTTGAAAAAGCCACGAAAAAACAATTTCCCTTTTTAGGGTCTATGTCATCTTAGTAAATGATATGTGGAGGGTCTTTTTATGGAAAGGAAAAAGGTATCTACGTGGGGTGGGTAGAAATCTGGGGGTTAATGCGTCCCGGAGTGACAGACTATGAATCCATCCCCCCAACCGCAGTGGAAGGCGATGAGTCGAGAGTATGGAGAGAGACCGGTTGAGGGAGACCTTTTGGCCTCCATCAACCCGTCTCTCTCGATCGACCCGCCATGCAGTAGGTGGGCAGATGCGTCTCAGAAGAACCTCACCTCATGAACCAGGGCTCTCCCAGTATGTCACCAAACGCAGCGAACCACCTTGGGTGACTTATGGCAGAGGTATTGCTTATCCAATAAATGGTTCTCTGGGTGGCGATACCAATGCCCGCCTCACAATTTTAATAAGTAGTTTGAGTTTGATTGGGTGCAAGTCAGAATTTTTAAAATAATTTTTATTACGATATATTTTTTCATTAATTAATTTTGTATGTTAGCAAAGAATCATAAAAAAATGTTGAAATTTTTCTTAGAGGGTATACGTTATGATCGCGCGAGTAACTGGTGTGTTTGATTAAGGTTGCGTTTAAAGAAAGTGGAAAATACTTAGGTAGCTTATAAAAATTATGTTATTTTATATGATGTGTTAAAAATCATCACAAATTTAGGATAACAGATTACAGCAGAATAGAACCCGCAAATATAAATTAAATTATTTCAAATTATGACACGAATTGTATCAATTGATATCAATGTAAATTATTTTACCTACCTAGATCAGATTACAATGCATCACAACACTACCGTTGCAACGGTTAAGTGGCAAACTACTTGTTCGGAGATCATAAACCAAATACTTGCCAATAATTCTCAGTGTACGTGGGCTGGGATCGAACCAGGAACCCCAGGCCTGAGAACTGTCAACGCCGAACACCTTGCTTCTCCATCACCGAGCCCAGTGCGGGCGGACCGCATTCAATATTCATAATATTCTGTTAACTATCACACGCAGTTACCCAAGTCTTATTTCAAAGCTATTATTTATTCTATTATTATTATTACATTAATCTTTATATCTTGACTTATTAACCAACCATCACGTCGTTTCCGCGCAGCGGTAGGCAGAGGGGATGGACTAGCAAACAACTTAGTCTTGGCACACACCCCTTGCTTCACATGCATACGTCATTCATAACGATAGCCCCAAGTACCTTAATAAAATTCTCAAATTTTTATTTTATTTTAGCGATTATATTAAACACTAGCTGACACCCGGCTTGCGTTGCAATTCTACTTAAATAAAGAAATTGTTTCTCCTTGCGTGTCCTTTCCCATTTGTCCTCGTTCCCCTTCGCCACCTCTTCCTCACTCTCGCCCCCTTCTCTCCCCCGCTGTCCCCCTTCTGGCGAACCTCCCCTTCATGAAATCCCCTTCCACCTTCTCCGCCTCCTCCCCTTCCCGCATTTTTCCCTGCTGCTAAACTCAATAAAATACACTCATCTTTCAAGCAACTCACTTGTGCAAATTTTCTTTTGCAAATTTCATAACTCCAGAACTCACCAATACAGAAATATAGCTACATAGAAACCTTCAAGGGGCATGTCAACAACAACTCACCAAATTTTTATCGCAATCGGATGAATAGTATAGGAAATATATCAAACGCGCTAACTGTCAAATGTACGAAGTTAAAATAGTCGTTAAGTTTTCTGAATTTTTTTCAATTTTCTGTGCAATTTTCTTAATTTTTCTTTCCGTAAGAACCTTCCACAAAGTAATAGAAAACTTTAAAAAAAAGGTGAATGAAAAAGTGTGCAATATAAACAAAATAAAATAAAATCGTCTCAAACGCACCGTTCCGTCGCGTCGCGTCGTCCTGATTCGTGATATGGCTTGACTCTAATATTTGAATCACTTGTTTATGCCATGTTTTCCTCGGGAGTTCTCAACTCCTGCTACCATTCATTCAGTCTAAATATATTCTCCTTACACTCCTTTCTTCGTTCATCAGGACTACTTTTCTTAATCTTAGTCAGGACCCTTATAACAAAATCCTTATTCCATCCGAATCTCTACGTTTTGAATTTCTAAGATTTCAGTATATTTTCACCCTTCCTCTGACAGTTACTGGTCTCACTGAAATATTTATGTCTTTCCTAGAATATTATTTTTATTAACTTTCAAAGGATTCCATTGAGGGAAAACTTGAATGTTAAATGGCAGTTTTATTATTTAAAATATCAAGTTTACTATCACTTGCAGTTAGCAGAATGATATTTCAATATCAACCTATTAAATCAGGAATAATTCTAGAGAATATCTAGAAAACAGTTGTCTACTTTTATAAAATTTATATCTTTGGTAGATAATTATTTTTATAACTTAAACTGCTAAATAACCGAAAATGCTTGAATGTTAGGAATATTAATATTTGCAAGTGAAGCTTTAACATTTAGAGCAAACTTAAAGGAATACAAAAAAAGGGAAATAAAAAAAAAAAATACAAAAATTAATGAAAATGTCATTCATTTTTTAAAACTTTGTTTTAGCAATAATTGAAAAATGTTGGAAAGTCAAAAATTGAGAGAATTGTTAAAAAGTAGACGTACCAATTTCAGCTCTTAGAACTACGGAATTCCTAAGTATTCAATTGTCACATTATACGAGTGGTGTCCGTAAAATAAGGTCTCCAAGTTCGGTCGTAACACGATTTTATGCGCGATCCTACAATACTGGCGTATAGCCTGATTCCCCACGCCAAATACTCACCACTCTGCATTCTCTATGACGCTTAATCTCGGCGTGGCAGCCGTTCGCCATAGGGCGTTCACTCGCCGCAACCGCCAGTTTTTTGTTCTTTGCAGATCGACGGACGATGGTTCAGAAGCTCTGTGAAATGATCCCTGACGTCAGTAAGACCACTATTGACAAGATTTTGACAGAACATTTGGGATGCCACAAGGTCAAGGAAATTGCAGAGTGCACTGCAATTTCCTTGACCTTGTGGCATCCACTGCAGTGCAAGGCGATTGGTTGAGCTAGTCCTAATGGAGCGGTCTCCCTCAATCAGTCTCTCCCGACACGGCCCGCCATGCAGTAGGTGGGCAAAAACATTCGCCGCAAGACCTGGACAAACCTCATCCCATGAACCCGGGCACCCATGCTATGTCACCAAACCAAGTGAATAATTTGGGGTAACCTATATCAGAGGCGATGGTCATCCTATAAATGGTTCTCGGGGCAGCGGCACCAGAATCCGCGTTCTAAATTGAAAATACAAGTCAATTACAATCTAAAAAATAAAATACATAATACTCTGTTGAGAATTGACATGCCATAAAGTAAACGATACATCGATAGTTAAACGGCATCAAACCAAGCAAAATGGGTCCCAACAATGGCCACCGAATTGTGACAACAAAAAAAACAACACCGGATACACCTGGCGGGTGCGGTGAGTGGAAGCTCCATCGCGAACGGCTGCCACGCCGAGACTGAGCGTCGCAGAGAGTGCAGTATGGTATGGATTTGGCGTGGGGGAACCAGGCTACATGCCAGTGTTGCCAGATCTCGCGTAAAATCGTTCCTAGCGACCACACCATCTTGGAGACCTAACTTTACGGACAGCCTACGTACATAAGAAAATTCGCCGTATTTTTCGTGTGTTGACAGAAGACAAGATACTATTTTGAAGATCGTGCGAATAAGACTAATATAATTCGTCGTTGGATCCCGTAGGAAGGAAGAAACGGAACATTTAAACGCTTACCTACTGCCAGTATAGGCGTGTTAATTACCATTAGGCCACCATTAATAACGATTATTAATGTAACCAACAGTAATGATACAAACTAATGGGCCACAGTGTCGCCTGGATACTTGCCAGCCCACAATGGTCCAAACTGCAACATTTGGTAGCCAACATTACCATTTAACAAAAAAATTCAAATCTGATTAAAATCGTTGCCTTTAGGTATAGACTGATAATCAAATACTTTTATTTTTTTGTTTATAGAAAAATATTATTTATTAAAAATAAAAAATTAAAAAATTTAGTTGAAGAAAATACATAGCTTGGTCGAGCGTATTTATTTGTGAATCAGAAACAACAGCTAGCGTATTTGACCAGATCACTCAGGATATCAGTCTACGATGTTTGATCTAGTTACTATATATTATATCTTATGTTCCTCCTTCAAGAAAAAATTAATCTCTTTAATTTAATTTAATCTCCGCTTGGGCACATAAGCTTGTTTTCACGACAATTTAACGTAAGTAGACATAGGAATGACGTATGCCCCGGACCTGAGTTATTAAAACTAATTTCTCTATCAAGAGATGTTCTTGATGATTAGTTTTCTTATTTTAAGGAATTAATTCTCAAAAAATAGCGTTGGAATAAATTAAAAAATCTATAGCGTTCTCATACTTTTAGCGCCTCCGCCCACTCAGGCAACTGAAAACTCTCAACTGCCAACTGTCTTTGTATGACAATGTGATGGCCCGCACATACACTATCACACAAAACCCCGTTGTCAATGGTAACGCAAGCGGTGACTTGCGACTTGCTCTACTGGTTGCCCTGGGCGGCCATTGATAGTTGCCAACTGTCAGCTGATTGTTCTTCTTCTATGGTTAACAAAGCTTTTTGACCAATCAAGACAGAGAAACAGACGGTTTTAGTTGGTTTTCAGTTGCCTCAGTGGGCGGAGCGCCTTATTGGGTCATCAAATTGCCTTGGTTAACAGGTTATTTTAAATTTAAAATAATAATAGACATAGACAATGGAAAGATGAGAATGGGTAGGGGGAAGAGGGGCAATATGGAACATTTTACAAAGGGAATAGGTTTAATATTGGGTCATTTAAAAACTATTTTTGATTATTAATAATATTCAAATTTGCATTCACAGTCTTTTTAACGTCAATGGCATCCAGTATGATAAATTAGAAATTTTAGAAATTAGAAAGAGTGCGAATGCAAATTTGAATATTATTAATAATCAAAAATTGTTTTTAAATGACCCAATATTGAACCTATTCCCTTTGTAAAATGTTCCATATTGCCCCTCTTCCCCCTACCCATTCTTATCATTCCATTGTTACCATTGTCTATGTCTATTATTTATATTTAGTGCTTTTTTAAAACCTTGTAGAAGTAAGCGTTGCTCATTAAACTTGTTGGTTTTTATAAACAATAAGAGTGGTAAAAACTAAGTATTTTATTAATTTCAATAAAAAAATGGTGCTACAGAATAAGTTTGCTGTATTTGAAGAATTGTTTATTTTTGTCCAGTTATCTAGCAATCCGGACCTCTGTGCAGGCCCAGCGTCCCATATATCCTCAACAAGTCGCGCTGCAAACATAGTAGACTTGGTAGATTATTCAACCCGTGGCAAAGGAGAAATGGGCGTAATATGCGGCCCCATTCAGCTCGCATGACTACATTATTGGCAACGAGTGTTGATGAATTAATAAATCCTTAGCAGCTGGAGTGCTTGCGGAGTTACCGGCCTGACGAACTTTGAAATGAGGCTGTCTTTCACTTTTGAGCCTGAAGAGTTAATAACGACAGCAAACTTAGTTATTTATATATTAAAAAAAGACGAAGTTGTGAGCTTTCGAAGTGAACATTAGAAGGGAACCCACCACTTTCCCAATGGCACTATAAGGAAACATATGGTTTCCTCCTTTACCGCACACGTAAAGACTCTATTTTTTTTTTGAACGAAGCTACTCTTATTTTGAACGACTCTAGACCATCCAATGTCCATGCATACGAGGTTAGTAAGCAGTATACGAGTACTTACATTGACCTGAGAGAGAAATAAAAGTAGCTGCTCGTGGAAGAATTCTTCTGAAAAGGATAGTTTTAAAATATACGTAAAAGTGTTAGTAAAAGGGAAAGATAAATAAGAGCTGCAACCCGTCGAAGAAAATACAAGTAATAATGAAGAAGAAAACAGTAATAACATAATATAAGTACTTACAATGACAACAGAAATAACAAAAATTTTGAAAAAGAAAGAAAATTCGAAGTGAACATGGATATAACGATCGCTCGAATATTTGTCACGTCACGAGTATAATTCCCAATTGAATGGCAGTACCAAGCTTATCCAGTCCCTAGCCGGCGCAAAATTCTCCTGGTTCTCCGGCGAGTTCATCGAAAACGATTTAAACCTAACCTAACCTAAACTAATCTAACCTAACCTAACCTCTCGTTGTCGATAAATTTGCTGTCGTTGAATTGATTTTCGATGAACTCGTCGGTTACCGATTCTCTTCAAATATCAACATATTAACGGCTTATATCTTCGGTACCTACCTTTCGATATTTTTTATTATATCCTCACCTTGCTCTAATTAACATAATAAATTTGTAAATATGATTAAATTTCGTTGTAGGAGACAAACTATTCATTTTAAGGATAATCCAACTTTGTCAGGTTTATATACTCTCAAATGCTTCCTTAAAAGCTTTCGTAGAACATTTGAAAACTATGACATAGACATAATTGTAGCAATAAAATAAATAAATATTTTTTATCAGCATATCTACCTACACCTACCTATATCAAAGATGTAAGCCGTAATTAATTTATATTGGTAAGTTATAAAATTACGGTTATTTAAGATTCGTGGATAGACAAAAAACATATATTGAATTCGGTAATATCTATTATTTTTTATACTTGTAACTCTATTTTCTTATTCTTATAATAATACTTGTAACTCTAAGTGACCAGCTCAGGTACCGGGGCTCCATTAAAACCAGAGTTAAGCTAGCCTCTCAAAAACTGGGCGTACTTTATAGGGCCCGCAGATACTTTAATAG
Source organism: Limnephilus auricula (assembly GCA_951813805.1). Classification (NCBI taxonomy): domain Eukaryota; kingdom Metazoa; phylum Arthropoda; class Insecta; order Trichoptera; family Limnephilidae; genus Limnephilus; species Limnephilus auricula. The sequence continues at coordinate 23,115,808 of OX638401.1, forward strand.
AATACAACTGCTAACCCTGTACAAATCGCAAGTACGCCCAACGGTTGAATTTGGCAGTAACCTCTGATCTGGAACCCCACAATACTTGAAAAAAACCTTCGACTCTGTGCAGTGATGGCCGGCGTAGTCCAGTGGTAAGTCGCGCCATTCGGAAGGTCGCGGGTTCGAACCCGGCGTGCGCAAATAAATTTTATTTAATTGATTTGTGTTATTTACATTTCATTATTTAAAAATAATATGTAGTATATTTGCGGCACATTCCAGAGTGGAAGATAGTCTTAAGGTAGATTCAGACTGGACGACGTACAATGCTTAGCAACCCATACATTTTCTATGAAAATGGCCACAGACATTCTAAAACATAAATTTTCATTGAAAATCTATGGTTGCTAAGTAGCCCAGATATTGTTAGGCATAGCGATGCATACGTACGTCGACCCAGTCTGAATCTACCATTAGTATCGCCCTGGTGTAAGACCACCATTCAGAATTAAAACGTTGCTTGAAATGGCTTAAGCCGTATTTAGTGACTAGATCTGAATAGCCAGGTATTTCCCCACCTTCCTCTTCCTCGTCTCCTTCCCTTTCCCACTTATCTTTAGCCTCATATCATACCCCAATTGGGGATGCCATAGTCTCACTGGCTCCAGACGGGAGCAGTTGAGACTCTTGTGAGCTACACTATAAAAATAAAAAAAATAAAAAACGGGCGATCCGTTTGATAGATTCTCCCGTCTTAACAAACGGGTTGCAATCTTTAGAGCACAGGCGTCGGGTGGGAATGCTGTCCTTGTTCTACCGGTATTTCAATGGAAGATGTTCCGAGGAACTATCATCATTGATCCCCTCGGCACCGGTTCATAGTCGGGAGACACGAAAAACGCGCGCCAAACATATGTACACGGTTTACATTTGTAACATGAGAACGGGTAATTTCTACGACTCGTTCTTGAGTTCAACAGCTCAGCTGTGGAACGATTTGCTGGCCTCGAGTGAACATGTCTCTTCGAGAAACATGTTATAGGTAAATATCCCGAAACTTTTTAAATCATGAAAAAAAAACTCCCTCCCTAAACACGAGTATTTCTCAATTAAGGAGGCATTAATTTATCCCAAGAAACATGTTATAATATACCAATATAAATAAAATAAAATATATACATAACATAATATGTACTATGTTAATATTTTCTTAATAATTTTTTTTTCTTTAAATGTTTACTCCTTCCTCTCCTCAAAAAGACCCTCCACATATGTGTGTTCATAGATGACATAGGCCCTGAGCGAAATTATTTTCCTCGGGACCTCCTGGGTGGAGTTAATGTAAAAAAAAAATTATTATGTGATTGAATGAAAATCGTTCTCAGTTGGCAGTAAGCTTTTTTTCTAACCAATGTATAACTCGCCCTCTCAAAAATTTAATAGATATCGATCGCAATTTACAATGAACTTTGATATTTACTAACCGACTTCCTACGCACTCTATAAAATATATGTACAATTTTTATGAGATATATCGTTACCACGAATTTTAATTGAATAAAAACGATTTTAGAAAATGATTTATATGTTTTTCTGCTCCCATTCATATATTTTGCAGAGCAGTGTTTTTTTAAGGGTGTGGATTTTTGTTTGATTTGTTTACCACACAAGAGTCACAACTGATATTTAAAGACGTACTAATTTTTAGGGAAGTTTTATGAGGCTAACTGAAGCGAGGAGATAGTTGAGAAGAACCTGGCGATTCAGATCTGGTCGGTTTGTACAGTTAAAACAGTTTCAATCAACACATCATTTTGAAACGGAATGGCTCGATCTTCACCAGGGTGCATCTGAGAGGATTTGCCACTCAGTCTGATACGGTGATAAAATACAAAAGAGATAGCAATGAGGATATTTTTTTCTATTCTATATTTTTTGTTGCCCTAAACATATCAATTCTTCTAAATCTGTACACACCCAAGACCTCAGACCAAGATATTTAGAAAACAGCCTTGAAAGCATGATTGTATTTCCTACGTAACATATTCTATATGTATCTACTCATATACCCAATAATAATGTATGAGGCAGCGCGAAAACAATTCGAAATTGTTTTAATTTAGTTTTGTCTCGATCCTTAAAAATATTTCATGAGGTTGAATTTTTTATTCGCGGAAGAATGGAAGGCAATGTCTTGGGTAACCCATGCGCGAACGGTGTTGAGCGTAATTTATTGAGAGGTTCTTCCTGCATCTGCCTACCGAGATAAAAGTTCCATGGAGATTTTATGATGCAATGAGCAATGAATTGAATCGTACAATAATAAAAGAGGATATTGGATGGATTTGCTATGGAAAACTATAAAATTGTTTTCTGAAATGTTTAAAGTCATTCATTTAAAAGCTTATTCATCAGTTTCAAAGGTAAATTTAATGTGGAAAATTTACCAGCATTCTAATTAATTCCTACTAGCTTTTTCTATTTGCCTCAAAAACGTTGCTAGCAAAGCTAGTTAATAACTCAAATCTATTGGTAAATTACCGTAAACACTATTAGCTATTCACAAAAAATCAGGAAATAAAAATATAAAAAGACTATAAAAATATTATTAATTATTATTTTGGCTACTGCCATTATGATGTATACCTAGCTCTATCATTAAAAATTTAGACGTATTAGATTTGTCAAAGAATTTGTACATAAAAATGTAAAAATCAGTCATTTTAAATTCATGTAGGATTACGAAAGATTTTTTAAATATTTATATTAAGGAATTGGTAGGATTTATCGGTCCAATTAGGAATTCCACCGAGCCGAACCCTCTGATATGAAAATACCTGGAGTCGATGAATTATTTTTCCATTTGGTACTCTGGTAGGTTAACATGTTGTTCTTATATTGTTTTATATTAATTATACTTATATAATACACTTGCATGGCGTGGATTTACTATATAAACATTTGCGGAAAAGTGTGTGAAAGGGTTAAGTTTTTCCTTTGGGGAAAATTTAACCCGGATATAAAGTCTGGTGTAAAAAATATATCCATCCAAATTCACATAACATTGAAAAAAACTATTTCATATTTACATTGATATAATCTCCGCGGGCTATAAAAATAATATGTAAATAATTTGATCACGATAGTCACACCGAGATTTATTTATTTATTTATTTAATACATGTTACATAATTGTGACATTTACATAAAGTTGATATATTAAATCACCATACTAGGCGGCTGCCTGTATCATGGTGACCAATATAGTATAGTTACATTGTATGAAATATGAAGTCTAGTGTAAACATGGAATTAGTATAAATCATGTTAAATATTGGAAAAATTATAATAAAAAGTAGAAAATAGAAAGGAGAAAAAAAGTACATTAGATTATATAAACAGGCTTCTAATTCTATCACATTCACTCATCAAAAAGCCTCCAAGCGTCTTCCTGAAAGTGTGATATTTGGTTATTGTCTTTATTTCAATTGTTAAGTTATTGAAGATTTTTGGAGCAAGAAAGTTAAACTGTAACTGGGCCATTGAGGTTTTTGTTACTGGAATTATATAGTTGCATTGGTTGGAATATCTTGTATTATATTTTGATTCAAAAACATATTTTTTAATAAATTTAAATTTAAAATAGCAAGAAATGAATTTTACATATAGGGATTGTGTATTAAGTATTTTAAAGTCTTTAAATAAGTCCTTTGTGGGATGAATGTAATGTACTTTGTAGATAGTCCGTATTATCAATTTTTGAGCCTTTACTAATGGATCTAATATAGTTTTAGAACACCCTCCCCAGACAACAATACCGTAAGAAATAATTGATTGACATAGAGAAGAGTATACTGTTTTTAATGTCTTTTTATTTAGTATATTTCGTAGTGATCTGAAGATATATGCTAGTTTCCGTATACGACTTGTTACATTGATTACATGATCTTCCCACCGAAGTTTGTTATCAATTATTACCCCTAAGTATCTAATGGAGTGTACGCGTTCCAGTGGATTCATTATTAAACGTTGTTTATTACCCATAATAGAAACAATTTAAACGTGTAGTTAATTTCTTTTTAAATTTAACATATTTCAGCATTTACCAGTTAAACAATTAAAAACCGCAAGATATGTAGACAATAAAATCTGCTAGGTACTGTTTTCGATAGAGGGTAAACTCATACCTTTCTCTCAATTTCACGATGATTTTTATATATTATTTGTTAACGCTAAACTTTCACCTCTTTTAGTTATGTAGGTACGTGCCAGAGCTGAAACAATAGCTACATGAATAACAAAATATGGGACTATTTGTGAGGAGTGCCAACCCGAAAGCCTCCCTTTTGACAACTTTTAACTTTACAGTGATTTTTGTAAATACAGTACTTTCATCGCTGCGAAGCCTCCTTTAAGCTCTGTACCCGAGATGCAAACAATAAGGCACGCGTTGGCTCCGCCCACCGCAGCATTATGCCCGTGCTCAAGTCTCCCGGATGATTGATGCTATCACTTTCAGCGAGCATAATGCAGAAAGGATTTGTTGAAATTATGATTCATCTCCACTACAGCCAACTCGCTGCAGCCTTAACTACAACCAGAAATAATAATAATATGTAAATAATAATAATATTATAATATATGGAAATGAAGAAAACATGTCTGTACTTTTAGCTTTGAAATCAGCTTGTTTTTGAAGAATGAGCTTTTGTGTAAGCTTTGATAGTGTGATAATATATCTAATAGAAAACTATCACTTGCAAAATCATGCTTGTTTTCTTTTTTATTTTTTTTTAATAAAAACTTTTTTATTTTAGTTTTTATTAAATTATTTTTTTCATTCCTAATTGTTCCATCCGATAACACTGAGCCCGTCGTCTCACTTGCTCGATAACGGTAAGGAATCGACGAAAACCGGAGGTCCTATCTCCTATGCAGAAAAGACCCACAACCACTGCGCTGTAAACCATAGTGAACTTTACTTTTCTGTGCAGGATCTTTAGTTTTTTGTTAATTCCTATCAGTTACCTAGCTAGTGGGACGACGGGCTTACACATACAATTTTTATAATGATGTCTAACTTTTCTACAGCGTTCAATATGAACCATGAACTGCGAAATAAAATCATTTGAGCGGTAGGTTTGAAGGTTTGTAAGGTATGAATGTTTTAAAAATTGCCATATATGTTGGCATGGATAAATGCAGAACGGGAAGAATAGGATCAAGACACGGAATATGTAGACCTAGACCAATTGATTGCCCTTGTAAAGTTGGACTGAAGGAGCATGTATCCATCACCCAATGGAGATCGTTTGTTAAGGAGGCCAAATCTCTCCCTGTGATGTACGTAGCATTTCGATGATCTGGTGTTGCAAGAGCCCATCATCTGTTAAACATAATTTCTTAGTTGAGTATGTTCTTCTCAGTATCAAATGGAAGAGATTTATAAGGATCGTAAGATTGTGATATATATTATCTGTATAACACATATCGTTTAAGTTTAAACATTTTAACTTACGGCACAAATGACTAATGTTAATATAATGAGGTTATGGTTTATAAGGTACTTATTTGATACATTTTAAGCCGTTTTTTGCGGTTTCGGTAACACTCACGCAATGGTATTGCGATTTTTTTACAGTTTAAATTAATATTAAATTGATTAGACATTTCTGATACATCCAATAAGTCACCTAAGAATTGGTTAGAATTCCAGTATGAGTAAGGCAATTTGTAGGTAGGTACCTTCAAATGTAATATAAAAAATTAATAAAAAATATTAATTGATTTTATACCACTATAAAGTTGTCTTAAACAAATTTATATATTTTTTATTGTCAATTATAGTGAGCCACAAAGTTAATACATTAAAAAAAATCACTAAAAATACATATTTAGGGACCGTTATTCAGAATCGAAACATTGAGAGGCGGGTATGGGTACCGCTGCCCGGGGAATCATTGATTGGATAACACCTCAACCATAGGCCAACCCAAGTGGTTCGCTATGTTTGGTGACTTGGGAGAAAGGTTTGTCTAGGTCTTAGCGTCAGATGTGTCTTCCCACATACTGCGGGGCTCTCTGCAGACTCTCTCGACCTATCACATTACACCGCAGTTTGAAGGATGGATTCATACGCCACTACTGGACACACTGATCCCCAGATTCCTACCAAGCTCTCAAACCTTTTTTCTCCCCAGAACTTCCTCTCCTTCCTTTCCTTAAAAAGCATACAGGCTCCACACAGCATGCCCTAAGATACAGCAGAATATTTACCTGAGGTAAATATTTTCCTCCGGCCCTTCTGTGTGGTGCTAATTAAAATAAAATGGTACAATGGTTTTAGCTCGTAGAGTTACTCTCCTTTCCCTGGAATACTTCCTTTAGCATCACAAAATTTCCGTAATACAATAATGTAATAATGGATATGCCACAGTCCCACTAGCTCCGAACAAATGAAATTATATTACGACGTCGCTGAAGAACAAATATGCACACAATTAAATGAATAAAAACTTAAAATATTCCAAATAATTTATTATCGTGCCTGTTGAAACATTGACGCACAGCTCCTAGTATTAAATATAATGAAAACATAATTGATTTTGTAGATACATATGAACGCCATACAACCACAAGCAATCACATTAGTGGTTTTAAAACTTTTGGTAACCATGGACCACTTTCAGAATTTCAAAATAACCACGGAAACCCGTCGAAGAAAATTGTAGGAAAACAAAACAACGCTTTTTAGAAATTACTTTTATCGGTTAGTTTACAATATTAGAATATCATAACTAGAATAATGAGAAGTGTTATTTTGACTGTGAGCACTAATGATGTATCGTCTTTGATAAGGCAAAGTGCATGTCATCTTTGACGTCTAATGCATTACGATAATTTGTTTTAGGAAGCAATACGGCGAAATATCTAAGGAACCGAAATTATATACTAAAATCCCCCTAAATTTAAATATTAAAAAATTTAAAATATCCTACATCGGTTCTATAATAACTAAATGATTTATTGTATTGGGTAGAGAGGTGCCTGCAACTATTAAATAATCATTTCTTCAAACTTCGCAAAATCACTTTGTGGCGTCATTTTGAATTAAATTAAAACAAATAACTTTGTATTAAATCACTATTATATAATCACAATTACCTACATGTTTCAAAACCGATGGTTTCTTCGTCAGGGTAGTAATGACATTAAATAACAAAAGAATCAAACAAGTATAGACTAAAAAGAACTATGGACAAAAATATTATAGAAAAAGAAAAAATATCGTAAAAAAACAATTATTTAAAATTAAATATAAATTTATTTTAGAATATGAATAATTACATTATATAAATTATCAAAATATAATAAAGATGTTTAAACAACCAAAATAAATTATTTTAAATATAATTATTAATAAGAAAATAAATTTAAGAGATGGCTATTTTAAAAAAATATTTGGTTATTAATAATATTTAATTTACTATTAACACTTAAAATTATAAAATTATACATGGTTACCTATTAATGACACAATTAGAAAAACTTTTAAGTTTGGGGTTTATGAACCCCACTTTTAGAAACCCTGAACTAGAAGATCAAATAAGATTAATGTATCCCGTAAGTCACTTATCGCTTACGCGTTATTAGAGCTTCTAACCATTTTGCCCCATGTTTAAATCATACCTGTCAAATATCCATAGCACTACCGTTTCAGCTGTTAACGTATCGATTTTAGTCATAGAATAATATCCAAAACATAAGATACGATGTGACAGACCGATTTAAAATCGAAATTACAGGTAATTCGGTGTGAGAAGTTATAAATCGGGTATCGAATTATCGAGCAGACATTAAATTACCAATACAATTTCCTTCTATTAACAGTTACTGCCCCGGGACACTATAACAGGAGTACAAGATAGGAAAGTGGTCACAAAATACTTGTAAATTGTAAAGCGTATGAGGATACGAAGATATGAATACAGTAGATACTGCAGTACATACCTGCATTATAATATATTATTATATTATTACGGCCTGATCCCTGTGTTCAGATTATGCATTATAAAGGGCTCTGGTGAATAGTGGATATATTTAAGAAAATTAATTATTAGAGCATTGATATTATCATGGTAAAAACTGACGATCTTGATTATTGCAAAATAATATTTTAAATGATACAAGTGAATTTGCGAAGATTGAAGAAGTAATACTATTTTACATTATTTCATGAGAAAACTCAACTCTAGGGCCCTTTACAGTTAAATCTATTTACAACTTTTCACTAAGACTAATAACAAGTTTTTCTTTCACATTTACAATATTATTATTCAATATATTTAAAAAAAAACAGTTTATTTATAAAGTTCTGCGGTATCGTTATTACTACGCAGTTTCGCCTTCTTGCGTAACATAAAAGGTATCATCACATTGGTACTATCAAAATCAATTTGCTTCACCTTCAGAAGGCGAAACAGTTATCACATATAATAATAATTACGCAGCCTAACTTGTTTATTGTATATACCTACCTAGATTGACATTTTGACAAACTAACTTTGACTAAACCGTTTAAGTTAAGTCGTTTACTAAAATTAAATAAGTCGTTTACAAAAATTAAATAAAGTTGTCTTAAATCCGTATAATGACTTAACAAAAAAAAATATGTAATAGGTTTCGTCATTTTAGTGTTGAAGTTCTCGACAACATTTCTGGATACCAAAATAAATTATATTCTATTTACGTGGACTTTCTGAACAAATTCTAAAGGATCTACAAATTACTAAAGAATTGCTTGCTACAGCCCGTCAATAATAACTGAGGATGATAAGAAATTTACTCGCGTAACGATTCTGGATAACTAAAATAAAGTATTGTGTTTGTGGAATTTATTTCTCAGTCATTCAATTTCTTATATCGAAATTTCGCCAAGGCTAACTTCCAACAACAAGACTTTATTTCTCCTACTTTTCAAATCATTTACTAAAATATTTAATTTATTAACACTAATTTTATTAATTGGCAGGCATGTTGTTTATTTTTTTTTTCGAAAATTGAAATGGTCTTAAATTGCATCATGAAGTTAGTAGCTTAGGTAAATATTTTTAATCACACGTCACTACTGATCAATCTTCTGCACGTTGGGCGACGGGATCACGTGAGATACGCACGCAATATGATATAATTGCATATCCTTATTAGCCCCTTCGATAAAGTTCACCAGGGTTGTCATTGGATATTCTCCTTGTTCCACGATATGCCTTCCTAGATAGCTGAGCCTAGTTCCCACCAAGACGTGCATTAGCATCATAGGTGAATTGGAGCCTCTTCAACTTCTTCACATTTCCTGCATCTTTTAGTGTTTTCCATTCCCAACTAGGCATTTTTCTCTCGGGGTGGCAGCTTCTCGTTAGTGCTCCGACCAGTTCCCTCAATGATTTTTTTTTGACAACTTGACTAGTTGGTATGGTTAAAATGGTCCGTTTTTGTGTACTTTGGATTGTCTCATTCCAGGTGCCTTCTCCCATTCCTTCCAGAGCTGGGATTCGATCCAACTTTCTATGATTAGTTGCTAGCCAATCAGCCCGCTGGTCCCCTTCAACACCTTTATAAAAGGTTCGTATCGCACGGTGAAAGATCATCATTAAGAATCGAATCGTTGCTCGCATTGGGCTTTGGCCGTCTTTGGTTACATCCAATAGCAATGTACTTCTGCCCCATATTCTTCAACTCTCTTCTATCGTCAGCCTCGCCACATCCCTCAATTGCGTATGCCGTGGTCCTATTGACTCTGGCGATTAGTATTCCACGTACTTACGCAGCGGTACCTATATCTACTTCGCACTGATTAGTACTGCGCGGCTGTCTCGTATCTACGCACTGCACTCAGCCCTGCTCCATATTATTTGCCACCTTCTCGAAAGGTCTCGGAGCTGTGATCTCCAATGTACGGCGCCGCGTCGAAATTTCGGAAAGTTTCCCGTGTGAGCTAGTTTAGCTTACCTTCAAGTATTGCCGGGCTATGTAAAACGTGACTCCAGCGAGCCAGCCAGTCTTTAAGTCAACTCGCATCCATTCGGCGACAAACCTCCGCCGGCCGCGCATCAATAATATTATTACGACGTTTGTGAATACGTACTATAAATATGTAAATAAACAAAACGCAATCATCACCGAGTGTTTATTATTCCGAACAGCACGCATATCACGACAGAGGTATCACGACACACCCATACCTCCTTTTCAAATGGAGGCCCAACACATTTCCTCCCTATCAACAGGAGGCCCAAAATCGCCTCCAAAACTCTATGTTTACATTTTTCTTCTTCCGATAATGTGTATAACATTTGTGAAAACATGTCTGTTAAAATACTTTATCTTACATACGAAATTACTTGTCTCTCTATAATTCTGCGCCCTGGTAACACAGTGGGCAGTTACATTTGATGATAGTGACTAGTAACTAGTCTTATTATTAATAACGACTTTTCAATAACCATGGCTCGGGGTGCGTAAAACGTAAAACAGGTTGACATTTCAGTAGTTGGAATGGAGTAAGCATATCTTACCATAATTCAGTGCTCAGATTAGAATGGATCAAACCGGAACAGCGTTCCGGTTTTCTACCATCCGTGTTCGTCAATTATTACATAAAATTACATTAAACGAAGTACAACCTGAAAACGCTCGCTGTGAAATATGTGAAAAATGAATAGTAATATTTTGTTGTCAATTGGGAGCATAAAGTTTGCATTGTGTTGCCAGTGGGGCTTGTGGAAAATCGGTCCTCAGGAATATTTAGGGCTTACTTTTTACTAGCTGTGCTAGTTGCCGTAGCCAGCCATTGCAATGTTTCCCGGTTGCCATGGTTGCGCCAGTTTTGTTGTCAGTTTTCGAATTTTTTTTTTGTCTCCAGCGCCAATATGACAGCGACAGATGACTGAGATAATAGCTGAAGTGTTCTTGGTTTATGGTTAAACAAGCTGAGATAATTACTGAAATCGTAAAATTGACTTGCGCCGTGAGAGAAGTTTGGCTGACAACCATGGCAACCCGCAGTTTTAGTTTGGTTTCTGTTTTTTTAAGAGCACAGGGCCTTACAGTAAAAATTATTGTTCTGAATGCTTGTATTTTTTATCTGTGTATTTTTTGTAACTATTTAATTATAGCAAACACGATAAATACCATATTAAAAACAAAATACACATTTTAAGTGGCGTAAAATTTTAGAAAGAAAAGATCAATATCAAGCTTTGAAATTTCAATTTCACTAGCAAAAAATGAACAAGATACCCTTTTATTAATGAAAAAATTTGGAAAAAGTACGAATTTCCTTAAAAATCGGGTAGTAAATTTATGTTATTAATTTGTTTTGATGACACGCTACATCGGTGCACAAATAGCATTTTTTCATCTAATTGAGAATCCGGCGTCCCTGTTCGCTAAACTGTCGAACCTGAGCACTGAGCACTGAGCACTGCCATTATGTGTGGAATGTATTTAAAATAAATCTTCATAAACGAATTGATATTATTCATCTTGGCTTGTGTAACGGATTGTGCATAATGTAGTCCACCTAATCATGTTTAGTTGTCGTAAAAATATAATGTCTGTGATCGGTTTCTAGGTGCTTAAAGTGTGCCATAAATTTTTGAAAGTTATCACTAGCATGCCTTGATTTTAAATTAAATTAAGTCCGATTCATTTTTTATGAATATAAATAAGTATTTGAATTGATGAGTTATCGTTTTCAGTTTAGCATAATTATTAGGCAGAATATCTACGATTTAAATTTAAATAATGGGTAGTAAAAAAATAATTGAATTAATTTTAGTAATATTATTGCAGGTATTTTAAATATAATTTAGTTATTTGTTACCTGATAACCTTTTTTTTTAATAAGCAATTCACCCTAAAAAGAGTGCCATTAGTTGTGTGATAATATCGGTGGCTCTGATCTTAGGGCTTCAGTGTCCAAAATACTGTATATAAGATTTTTTTAATATTTTAATATGAGCGTCGTGGTAAGAAACGACCGCCTCAAAATTTGAAGGGCGTTTTCACATTAACTCCTTCTTCTTCTTCATCGATGGCGCTACAGCCCATTTCGAGCTTCGGCCTCCCGCAACATTCGCCTCCATCTCCTCCTGTCCTCAGCAGCTGACTTCCAGTTTGTTACCTGGAGAAGCTGTGCCGCATCCCCTCTTACCTCGTTTTCCCACCTCAGTCTGGGTCTTCCCACTTTTCTCTTTCCACCTGGGTGTCCAGTCATAATTCATTTTGGGACACGTGTGTCCGGCATTCTCTGTACATGCCCAGCCCATCCCAACCTGAGGAGTCTCATATAGGCTGAGATGTTGGGGGCTTGATATATATATTGTATAGTTCTTTGTTGTGCCGGATGCGCCACTCTTCCCCCTCTTTCACGGGACCACATATTCTCCTCAACACTTTTCTTTCAGAAGTATCCAGCATTTTAGCCATCTTTGCCATCAGTGTCAGCGCCTCACATCCATATGCCAATACAGTTCTCACAATGGTCTTAAATATGGTTACTTTGGTTTTCCTGTGGACGCTACGTGACTTAAACACTGGAAGCAAAGAGAAGTATGTTTTGATGGTTGCTGTGATTCTCCTTCAGATTAACTCCACACAAGAGAAAATAACTTACCTCGGGACTTTGTCATCTTTCGGGTACTGTGTGGGGGTATTTTTTGAGGAAGGAGAGAAAGTTCTGAGAAGGAAAAAGGTAAGAGGGTTGGGTAGGAACCCTAGGCTTACTGTAAATGGGAGTGACGTATGAATCCATCCCTTCCACCGCGGTTCCAATGCAATGAGTGGAGAGAGTCCGGTTGCAGCGGTCAAATATTATCTCACCATAACAAACCACTGACGTTCCAAAAATGGTTTCTGAGACGGCTGTTCCCAAACACTTCTCTCTAATTGTTGCTGTTGCAATGCCTAAAACTATGGTTGTTTGACAATAAATATTTTATACCTAGATACTAATAATTTAGGTATTACTTCTCGGGTATTTGTTACATGGATGCCTCAAGTTCTAAACATTTCATTGCTTTTTTTTCGTTTAAATCGGAATAATATCACTTCCGTTTCAAAGTCAGCATAATATATTGAGAGTTTAAATGTTACATCGAGCCTAAGTAGTTGTCTGCGTGTATATTTACTAAGTGTTATTGAATAATTCATATCAAATTACACTTTAAAGTAGAGGATGGTGCACCCCTGACCCTGGCAATGTTGTAAACTGTTCGATAGTAAATCAGATTAATATTATGAAGCTATAAATTATTAAATATATAATACTTCATTGCCAGCATTGTATCTTCGCGATATTATATTTAAAAAAAACAACACAACAAAATACAATTAAATATTGACACTTGTATTGCGCAATTGAGGTTAAAATGTTATTCTTTATCTAAAATGATTGCTAATATTTTATTATGGTTCTAATTGTGTCATGTAACTACTGTTTATGGTTTATTTTACCGTAGAAATTAAATAAATAAATAAATAAATAAAATAAACGTGTGTTTTATGGCAATTTTTAGTATCAACGCTCGAATAGGAAGCTCGGTTTTTTATGTGCATACCGCGCAAGAGTCACAACCGTTTGAAGCCAGTGAGGCTGTGGTATCCCCAATTTTAGTACGTTTTGAGGCTGAAGAAAGTGAGAAGGGTAAGGAGATTTTTTTATTGGGATTATCACAAGGGTCCCAACTGCTCCCGTCTGGAGCCATTGAGACTGTGGCATCCCCTATTGGAGTATGTTGTGAGGCTGGAGGTAGTAGAGAAAGAAAAAAAGATGGGGAAGATGTACCTGACTATTCAGATCTGGTCACCAAATAAGGCTCAAGCCATTTCAAGTAACGTTTCAATTCTGAATGGTGGTCTTACACCAGGGTGATACTGCGAGAATCTTAATATCTGGAACAAGCGCAATGTGGTGTATATTATTTTTAATTAACAAAATTATAACATAAATCAAATAAAATTTATTTACCTACGCACGCCGGAATTTGAACCCCCCTCCTCCTGATTGCTAGCTGAGTGCCTTGACCCTCGACCACGAAGGCTGTCTGGGAGATGGGAAAGAGGAAGATAGGAAGTAGATACATAGACATAAAAATTTTCACAGCTAAAGCTATTCCAAGCGATGTATCAGTACATTACAATCAAACTGAAAATAGGTACTGAGTTTTGTATGACTTAATGTATAGAAAATGCAATTGTTATAAAAATAACAAAATAAAAATACAATTAAAAAGAAGATGACACTTATAAAGTATGGAAATGTAGAAAATATGGAAAACAGCATGTACAAATGTGAACTAAACCAGGCAATTTTACTGTCCTAAAACGGGAAACTTTCCAAGTTGGACAGTCAAAGCTCCCTTAATAGGCGTATGTAAAAATTAAATTGCATCTAAAAAATAAATATAAAAAAATCTAAATGAAAATATGAAAATGAACAAGACGCATAAAAATAAAAGATAACGGTCGCAATTGGGACACTAACCCAGAACCTCTTCTTATCATTTTGTATGAACCACCAAATTAATTAAATATTTGTCACTTACTGGCTGCGTTTATAATAATATTATGGGAGGAATATTTTCAACTGATTAATACATTTTTTAAATCTCTTACCGAGGCGGGCGTCTCTACCAAATAGGCTATTGCCACCAATTATTATAAATATATTATCTACATTGATGGGAATAACCGCCCGTGGTCGAGTGGTAAGACACTTGACTCCCAATCGGAAGGTTGCGGGTTCGAACCCGGCGTGCACAAATAAATTTTATTTGATTAATTTGTGTTATTTCACAATTAATTAATAAAAATAATATATATTATATTTGCGGCACGTTCCAGAGTGGAAGATACTCTCAGTATCGCCCTGGTGTAAGACCACCATTCAGAATTGAAACGTTGCTTAATAATGGCTCTAGCCGTGTTTAGTTACTAGATCTGAATAGCCAGGTACTTCCCCACCTTCCTCTGCCCCCTCTCCTTCCCTTCCCCACTTACCTTCAGCCTCACAACATACTCCAATTGGGGATGCCATAGTCTTACTGGCTCCAGAAGGGAGCAGTTGGGACTCTTGTGAGGTTTCTCTATAAAAAAAAAAAAACCTTCAAATGTTATAAAAAGAGAGATTTTGATATAAAAATTATATAAAAATATGTTTTTTAAGAAAGTAGCGTATACGGCAAGCAGTTGATTATAAAAAGAAGAAGAAAGAAGTAGAAAAATAAAAACTCGTAATTTACTCCATTTTCAGAGCAAGTTATGTAATTTTGTATTAGCCTTTACAAACATTTACGAGGGTTTATCGTAATAAGAAAAATTGCATTTAAAAAAAATGATATCCATAAGATAAACATAACCTAACGTTTCGGGGGGCCGTTAATTTTTAAATTAACTTGAACGTGTTATGTTGCATACTTAAGGAAGTCTCCTCCAAACATCAAGGCTTGTAAATCAGGTCCTAACGACCAATAATTCCATTTTTCTGTGGCCATTTCGGCGTCACGCATAGTGCCACTTTTTAACCCTTTTCCAATTTGACATAAATAAATCCTTTCTCCAAATTGAGGGGCCATGTCCCCAAGTTTTATAGCCGTGTTCGTGTCGCGCAGATTCGATAACATTATCCCGAATAATAAACCGAATGTTGCAGAATTTTTTTTGCAAGTTCTTGAATCATGATTCCTGAGAAACGTATTACTTTTTTAAATAGAACAACTCTCTTTTTATAAGTTTCGATGGTTATCCCCATCAAAGTAATATATCGTTGAAGAAGAAGATTACGCTAATAATATAAATGAAAATATAAAAAAGATCAAGTTACAGTAAAAAAAAAAAAAAAAGTTTGATCTTGGACCTAGAATCTCTCGACGTGCCTTCTGTTCTTTTAGTTACGACCGTTATCTTTTTTTTTCTGTATCTTATTTTTCTTTTACACGAGAAAAATTTTATTCTAAAATACGATCATTTTAAAACGGTTAAAATTGGGACTGAAGTTCTTACGAACACATTAACAGGGTTTCAATGTTTATTGGCTGGAAAAAGTAAGAATAATTTTTTGGTATACGTACGAAATTACGTATTCCAAAAAGTTAATTCGTTCGTAAGAACTTCAGTCCTGTTTTTAAACGTTTTTACGAAAAAAATTATCGTATTTTAGACTAACATTTTTCTCCGTGTACCTTCTTCTTCTATGATATATTACATTAATGGGAACAATTTTCAAAAGTTTTAAAAATAAAGTGGTTCTAATAAAAAATTAGTATTCATTTAAACTTTGCGAAGATGGAAGAAATTCATTTATATTTTTACAAAAAGGTCAATATGTGCTCCATATAAATAAAATCGGATATATTTAACCAACACACTACCTACGTTACAAACCATTTCATCAAACACTTGTTTCCAATGAAAAGGATAGCTGCCAATAATATGGAACAAATTATTCCAAGATAATATTGTTAATTCTGAAATTTTTGATGAGGCGTTTATCCCGGTAAGACGAGAGATTCTGGGTTCTAGTCCTAGTGTCAACCGTGATCCTTTTTTTCTGTGTCTTGTTCCATTTTTTATATATCTATTTAAGTTTCGATTATTAGTGTTATCTTCTTCTTCAATTAAGCATATTACTTCTTTAAAAAAGTGTATTAATGTAGAAAAATATATTTCAATTCTAAATATTACACTAGATTTATTTTACTTATATGATTACTGGTACTAATTACAATCGTTTTAATAAATTGTTAATAAGGCAAACGATCTAAACTCTACGGCGTAATCCTAGCCCGATCGGGATGTAATTGCAGTGCGATTGACCACTATGTGATGTCATCTTACCCTGGTTTCCTTTGAGATAACTTCAAAATGAACTCATTTGTACGTCATCTGACTCTGGTTTAAAACGCTGGATTTCAAAATCAAATGGTTTTTGATTTTGCATTGATTCTATAAAGACCGGGGACATTTATCTGTTGTTAACAGTAAAGTAAACTACGGGTAAGAAACATCATCTTTAAATAATAACGTAGTAGTTTCTTATAATATCTACTTCTAACGGTAACAAGTGGGATCTATGATCGTGTTCTCGAATACTCGTATCTACGCTATCATGTTCTAGAATGTAACATATTCGTGCATATTTAATTTGCAGGATGTTGAAGGAAGTACTTGACTTACTTTAAGATGAAGCTATACGCCAAATCTCTATTTATATTTATTTTTACTACGAATCGGGTTATATTATGGATATGAAAAAATATGTTATGGATACATTGAAGCTTTTTCTACCTTTTCGATTGAATGGAATTAAAATAAAATTATTGATTACTTTACAAAAAATATAAGCGCAAGTTCTAAATATATGTTTTTTCATTACATAAATGTGAAGTTATAAAAGAAACAACTCTATTATAAAAGATTATTTTTGACTCGATTGATTGATTGACTAACTTTTTTTCGTTTTTGTAAAATTATTCATTAAAAAATAAAAACCATTTTGGCGCTATTTTCCTCGCGCAGATAATACCAAAAATACGCGGAGTTCTAAAGGGATAAGAATTCAAATATTTCTGGCATTTATATTCCTCTTAACCAGTGATTCCTGACATTATTTGAAGTAAAAATGTTAATGTAATTTGGTCTCCGATGACTTTTTTGACGTCATTATGTTTTTCATTTTTTTTCTGAATCAAATAAAAAAAAACTTCCACATGTCGTCACTGGTCACTCAGCCGTGTAACTTCAACCCCCTCACCCCGCCCCTAGCTGTCCAATATCTAATTATTTTTTTTTAATGTTTTTGTTGAAAAAAACGTCAAAAATGTCACCGGAGAGGAAGCACTTTTTTAAATTATTTTCAAGTCAGTGTGATGGACAACGTGTGGATCCGTAGAACTACGAAATTTTGGGTAGTTTGTATCACTTTCATGTAAAAAACAACCATAAAAATACCACATTGTCAGGTAGTACCTATGGGAGTAATCACAAAATAAATGAAACCTGGTAAATGCATACAAGTTCCAATCAAATATTCATAAATGTGTTACAAATAAATTGCACTGCACACAAAATACAATTTACCAGATTAAACCGTAGTAAGAATATATGATTAAAGTGAATTTAGGTTAATTTGGTGGAAAAGAACCTACTAAATTTGACAACCATTTTAATTACATAGGTAGAAGTCAATTCATGTTTTTCAGACCAAAAATGACAACGAAAAAATGTAATTATTCAATGACTTAATACTTTATAAACATCATGAAATGATAAATGATCAGTATTGCAAGAATGAACTTTGCATGGGTTAAATTTAGACGTGAAAAATATCAGATCAATTAAAAAAATATTGTGATAATAGGTTTATTTCTACTTTCATGCTTCTAAAAACGTTAATTAAAGTCTTGACAGGATCTCATGCCAATCTAAATATGCAAGTAAGTACCACGCAAAATGCTTTATTGTATAGACAAAATTACTTGTGAACGGTTAAGTAGGTATTACGACATGTAATAATAAGTTATTTGATGGATGACTGAACTGGAGCTCGTGCTGTGAAAACGTCTCAGGGAAAATGTTATGCAAAACATAACACCACTTGTTAGTAATTTATGTTATTGTGGGGAATTGTCAAACATATATCGCCATTTTACTAGCTGGTTGAACGAGCAATGAAATGTTTCGAAGCTGCGAGCCAATCTCTAAATGTGCTTTACGTGCAATGACGATAATATGCCTGTTATTTATTTCATTTATTTATTTATAAAATGCATGTTATACATTAGGACATTTTAATACATATGATACATTAATTCACCACTGGAATTTAGTTAATATTTGAGGTCTAGTCTTAACATATGAATTAAGTATTTATGCATGTTAAAAGTATGAAAGATTATAGTAGAAAATTTATAATGGAAATTGAAAATATAAAAATAGAAAACAGTAATACTGAAGAAAATAAAATAAAAAGATTAAAGAAGAATAAAAAATAATAAAGAAGAATAAGACATGCTATTATGCAGGAAAAGATCATATACGAGTATGTGATGGTACTCCTTCAGAAAACGTATTCCAAAGTATAAAAGTTTTTTTAAATATTATAACCCTCTAGAGTTCTACTGCCGTAGATAATTTGGGGGATGTTGTGAAGTTGAGGTGGAGGGGAATAAGGTAAGAAAATGAGGTTGCAAATGTATGCATGATATTTCAAGTAATGCATTGGTTCTGAAAAGTGTTCCTACACTTCACATCTGATCTATACTTCCATTTTGAAAACAATTTGGAATATGTACATAATTCTTATGGAATAATAATATATGTATATCTGTCAAAAAACTTTTCTCTTGTGTTTTGACTGTTTTTTTAACCCACATTATCTGGGTTCAGAATCAAGAAATGCTATGTAAATATTACAAGACGTGACAGCTATTTCGCTTTCTGAAAGCATTATCAAAACATGGTTAGGCCACAAAATAAAATAAATATTTAATTAAATATATTGAAAAAATTAAAATTAAAATGAATTCCTACAAATAAAATTTGATGACAATAAATAAAGAGAATATATGAGTTAATTAATAAGCCACAAAATAGTTGTATTTTTCTAATTTATTATTAAGACATCACTAGATAACTTCAAGTGTAAAAGTATTATTACTAATTTAAAACAATTTGGTTAGAAAAGGATGTATTCCCATATCGAGCGGAATAATGTATGCATGTAAGATTATGTTTGAAAATACTTTGGGTTATTTATTGTTATTGTGACATCCGTTTCGGAATTCAAATCCGGTTTGCAGACTTTTGCATAATAATTTTTAATTTAAACGTATCTTAAATTAGGATATTATTAGAAAATATTCGGTAAAACCTTTCCATCGATTAAAAATTTTAGAAATATATTTCTAAATGAAGACGCATCTAACTCGAGAATGTCGTTAAAGACCCTATACAATCTTACCTATGACCCGTAGGTTTTTACACTCTGTGGGTCTTTCTTTTTAGTGTAATTTATTCGATAAAAAGGCTAAGGGTAAAGTCACTGTGGATGCCGACGACAAGACGTTTAATCAGAGATTCGATACAAAATGACCATTAGTCACGGCATTCGCCACGATGCGATGCGATGTGGCGCAGGTCCTAGGAACGCCTATAAAGGTAAAGGTGGAAACCTATAAAATTATCGGCCGTAGATTTTTTTTATGTGTCTATGCCTATTAAATGCTTGGACACGATATTTTATGTGAATTTATTGATTTGTCTACAAGTACATTCAATGACAAAAAAACTTGATAATTTTATGGTCTTCTATAGTAAGAAAGGTAGGGCATCCATTCTGGTCAAAAAAACGATATATATATTTATTTTTTTTACATTAGCTCCACACAGGAGGCCCTAAGTAAAATAAATTCCCTCGAGGCCTATGTCATCTTTGAGGATGCTGTGTGGAGGGTGTCCAGATCATCCGCCGCCAAGACCTAGACAAACCTCACCCCCATAAACCCGGGCACCCCTGCTAAGTCACCAACCAAGCAAACCACTTTGGGTGACCTCTGGCAGAGGTGTTTGTTATCCAATAAATGGTTCCCGGGGCGGCGGTACCCATTCCCTCCTCCCAAATTATAATATACATAATATAAAGGCAGAGTAAAATAAATTATTAATGGATTTTGATTTAAAATAATAAAAAGATGGCATTATGCACACCCAGTAGATATTCAGCGTTATCTCTAATACAATTGATAAATTTGACAAAAAAATTATCTTAACTAAATCTAAATCTTTATTTACTAAAACTTTAAAGACAAAATTGTCAACGTTACAAGAAAAAAATCCAAACTGTTTTACCATTACTATTCCACCCCAAAAAGCTCAATGGCCAGAGTTCATTGAACCCACAAGTTCAGCATAATAATTATGTACATTATTCATTTCATTCAATACCCGTTGCCAAGGACGCCGGCGCCACCACCTAGCGGAAATTTTCCGAAACATTTTCCCGCTTCTCCAGGGTGAGCGAACGCAAACGGCTCACTTCCGGGACGTCGCTATGACGACGACAGACGGATGCGCACAACTCCAGAATCGTTCATCACCGAACATAAAGCTCTTCACGAGCAACAGAAGCCTTCCGCCCGCTTCTAACACAGCTTCTGTCTCAGCCATTTGTTGAATGAATCGGACACGTGACCTAGGATATTGCTGGTGTATGAATAGTGTCTGAAGCGCATGCGTGAGTTGATTCAGCTTTCTCTCTTTAACCTTCTGCCGTTTTTGAATGTCAGGCTCACCCCTGAAGGATTCCGAGAATATCCCATCCCTTAGGCGTTCTATCTCTTTCTAAGTTACGGGGGTGGGGTTTAGGGGGTGGCTGGTGAATTTATGAATGAAATGACGTCATACTACGCTGGGTTGGTATTCTGGGAATTGGGCCGGCGATAACACCGAACAACGATTCGCTAGAGCTACGTTCACAGTTGTTGTGATTGCGAATGTTTGAGTCCATTCGGTTTCCTGGCAACCCGCAATCGATAAATGGGAAAGTGATACCATTTATCGTGGCGAGCCTTTGGACAACATGGAAATAGATTTAGATGTTTTTGTTTAGATGGTGAGGGAGAAAATTGGAAATTATTTCAGTAGTGTCTTTGCCACACAACTGAAAAGGATTTTTACATTCGGAGTTGACTTAAAAAAGCTGGCATTCGATCATTTAAAACAATTATTAGCTCTCCGGCTTCAATCTATTCTGCGAAAATGTATTTATTAGCATTTCTCACCAAAAACTCTGAAACGGTGAGTTCAATTGTCATGACATCAGCACAACTTTTCTAACTGGATTTAATAAGTTAACTTAATTATTTTTATAAAGAAAAAAATTTCCACTTTGAGCTGCAAAGCTTCGAAACGACCAGATCTTAAACCATTTGATTTACATGTTTCATAATCTCAAATTATAAGAAAAATCGTATTGTGATTGAAATACTGAAGACAATCAAGGATTAACTACTACTGCCTATAATCCTTTAAACCTGCCTTTTCTGTTTACAGAAAACAAATAGGTATCGATTCTTGGGATAGTATTCGTTGATAATTCTATCGGTTTTAAATAAGTTTTAATTTCTTCGTAAAAGCATTTTCAGGTTTGTGTAGGATATTAATATTAACATATCCAATTTATTATCTTGCTTCTTCATATACATCGATTATAGAATTCCGGCTTCAGCATTAAAGCTTTTCAATTACCATTTCACCATTCACCGACCAAATTAACCCCATGATCTAATATTTTCACCGAAGATAATCACGCAATGCTTGCATGAGAAAAACAATCCCATTTGACGTCAGTCGAACAAGTCAACTACCTGTCGTGCATACGTAGTTGCTATGTAATTTATGTGAGTACCAACTATGTCGTACGCAACATAATGTCTGCTATAATCATCGGACAAAACCATGGGGATCACGTGCCAGTCTGAGACTGCGTAGATAAAACCATCATTATTGACTGACTCGTTCAGAGCCTTATCCAATAGCTGTGACGTATGAGGATGATAGCATCAATGATAAAAACAAGTCATTAATAAAAGGTAAGGGAGCCCGTGACGCTTTGCGGATGTTGTACACGCATAGACTGTGTGATGTTCACCGTTGTTATGTATCTACTCGAAGCTTTCAGAGAGAAAATAGGTTTTTGCTTATCCTGCTGTTAACGTCATCGGAACTCTTTTTCTTCAGAAAAGGGAAGGGTCATTTGATAAACCAAATTAAATACAAATTTTATTTTATTTTATTTTTATTTAAACGCCCATAGGGCTTTTACATACATAAATCAATACGCGTTTTCATTAATTACAGTAAAGAGTTAGAATTGAATAAAATACAGGTAAGTAAAAGAAAATATAAAGACACCTAATATAGGTTAGATAAAATATGAGTTGACAAAACGTAGGTAATACAGAATATAAAAGAAGTAAAAATAGATAGCCTGCCAATATCCTCCGAATCAACAGGTATTAATAAAAATGTATAAAATTGGTATTTACAATATTTTATGAATTAAGTCGAAATAGTTCGCACATACGGCGTTTAAAGTTTGCCAAATTCAAATTATTGTCAAATACATCAATATTGTTTAAATATTGGTTACCAAGACTATGTAATCGTTTCATTGGGGAATGCAATTTATAGTTAGAATGATTTGTTTATTTTTATTTCTTTTTAATCATGTTGTACTTAGTGGGTGAACTATTGTTGTAAAATATAATGTGTTGTAAAATAATTCAGGAAGAACGTTTTTTTAAATAAAAATAAAGTATATAAGAGGAGCGGTCAGTTTGATACAAAACTCAAGACATAAGGCCTCTGAAGATGGACAGTGAGATCTGTCCGAAACGTCAGGAGTTAAAAGTCCTTCTATGGACTACGTTACGCGGGTAAACAAAGAAAACTATTCTACATATATAGATATCGATACAAGAGACAAAGAATGCACACCTGTTGTCTGAGCTCCAACGAAAACATCTCTAAGATATTTTACTTGCTTTCTCTCAAGAAAGATCTCATTCGAATCATATTTAATGAATTTGTATAAGTGGCATTATAGCTCTTTTTATTATTTTTACAACTTCATTCTATTTCCCAAAATCGTCAAGAAAACAATTTTTAACATTAGAGCGTCCGATGTATGCTTTCAAATTAATTTGTACCTTTATTCATAAAACATACACGTACCTGCATGCAAGTTGGTAATAGAGCTAGCAATTGATCTTAAGCCAAAAGAAAATAATTTATAATGTGTTATAAGTTCAAAGAACCATTTGAACAAACAAACATTACTTCTCGTGATTCATTACTCACCGCCCTTAATTTACATCTTCTAAATCATGTTGTCATTTATTTCATTTTATTTTTACTGTGAGAACGAGTTCTTCTACGTTACCTACCGCAGTTGTAATGTAATTTTAATGCATTATACGAAGTTTCCGGGGGTATAGTTCACAAACTTCGGGAAGTGATTCTACACGATGGTAGAAGTAAGAAAGGCAAATAATTTTTTTTGAAATTCAATGTTTTTTCTCCATATAAATATATTATTTCCGTACTTAAACTTTGGAATTTCGAAAAAAAGTATTTATCTTTTTTACTTGTAACTTATACCTTCGTATATAACCACCTCCCGAAATTTGTGCACTTGTGGTGTAGCCCCGGACATCTTGTAAAGTTACAACTCCTTCAATACCTATTAAATTCATTTTTTATAAGAAAAACTCTCTTTTTAACTTTTGAAGGTTATTCCCATCAATGAAATATATCATTGAAGAAGAAGATAACAAGAATAATCTAATTTTTTTAAATATGAAAATGAACATATCACCTAATATTGTTAATTCTGAAATTCGAAATATGAAGTTGACAAATTCGACAGTCTCATAATAGGGTGCCTTAGCAAAATTGGTTAATGCGTATGTCCCGGTTAGACGTGAGGTTCTGGGTTCGAGTCCCAGTCGCAGCCATTATATTTTATTATTTTTCTGTGTCTTGTTCATTTTCATATTTTTAAAAATTAGATTATTATTGTTATCTTCTTCTTCAATGACCTATTAAATTATCCATACTATTTTATATTCCCCGGAACCATTTATTGCATAACTAACACCCCTGCCGTAGGTATATCCAAATGGTTCGCGATCCCGATTGGTGATCTAGCAGGGATGCCCGGGTTCATGGGGTGAGATTTATCTAAGTCTTGGCTGCAGATGGTCCTACCATGACGGGCTGTATCAGGAGACATTGGTTGAAGGAGCGCTTTTGAACTCTCCAGACAGACTTTCTGGACCCATCGTCATGCACTGCCGTGGGATGGATGGATTCATACGTTCGTCAGTCCTGGACAAATTGACCCTTATAACTTCATCTCCTTCCTTTACCTAAAAAGACCCTCCACAGAGCATCCCTATAGATGACACAGACCCTAAAGGAACTTTTTCCTGAGGGTCTCCTGTGTGCAGATAATATTTAAAAAATTCCATGCTATTAAAATAACGTTAATTTTATTTCATAACAAACTTGAATCAACGCTACTTCAAACATCGAGTACGTTGACATCTCCAGATCTTATTTGGTTTGAACTGTACTTTGAACTCTCAAGACGCCATCCTTAAAAGGAGATTTCTTCAATGTATTCCTTCAAAACCTGTATTGTCAATTGTCAATTGTCAAGCTAATATAGTCAAATATACCCTTTTTCGTCAAGTTCACACACGAAAGAAAACTGCCAAGTAAACAAGCCACTTCATTTTGGGAGGCTTTATCACAAAGCCTAGGCACTTCGTTCCGCCAACTTTAACCAAACATGACTTTGTCCCAACTTGGAGACACCAGATTCCTTCACGTGTGACTTGGCGACCAATTATTTTATTTATTTCTCTCATTATTTTTGTGACGTCACGGAAACCTCGGATTGATTAGTACTGGGTCGTTTTCTGATTGGCTGATCACCTTGGAAGGCCCCGGCGCCCGTGGGAGGACCTAGCATCTATTACAAAATAATAGTGCAAAATTATTCCTTCTATCTTTTCAAAGTAACGTGTAACGTGGGCTAGAAGAGTGTAGGTGTCACAAAGTAATCAAAGGTCGCCAGCATTTTGTAGTTAATTCACTTTTGTTCCTATTTCATCTAAGGAAACAGCAATTCATTCAACGGAATCATTGTTAACCTCTCAAGCCTCACCATACGTCAGTTCATCGGAATATTTCTGCTTTGCAATAAATTACAAATAATGGAAAAATCTGAATGTCTCCGAATATTTAAACTGTTTTTAAGGGTGGCGAAATACGCATTCAAATTGTATTATCATAAATTCATAAACTAAAATTACTGGTAACAAAAAAAAAAACGCCCACATATTTTTTTGACAATTATATTATAAAAGTTATCATCGCCCCACTCTTACGTAGTTTCATTTACAAATATATTTTTTAAATCCACAAAGTTTCGTAATTTTTTTTTTTCAAATTGCTGTCGGAAACTATGGTTTCATAAATTTGTGCACTTTAATTATGTTGTTGATAACTTTTAGGTTTGAATACAAAGCATGTTGTTTTCTCTTTTAAATACCGTTTAGACCAAGGCTGCCCAACCTTTTTAACACTAGGGCCAAATTTAAGCGGCAAAATCACAGGTGGCCCACTAATGAGGTTACCATCGGTCGATTATTTCCATCCATCCTAAGGGGGTGGCAAGAGAATTAATAAAATTATCCATCCTGGGGGGGGTAGAGACTTTCAGGATATGAATTAACGGGAATTTTTATACTTGCTCACGCTGACCATTTATAATTCGTTCGCTGGCCTGAGATTGTGCAGCCTTGTTTTATACCATATTTCTCACTCTGATAGTAAGGGAGACACAAGGATTTCTGTGAGACCTATATGAGTTCCGAAAATCGAACAAATTAGTCGGAGGACTTAAGAGGGTATTACCAGAGAATACCGGAAATTAGTCCCTTTTAAATCAAATTCTAGGCGTATTGACTTTTTTTACAAAAAAACATAAATTGATTTTGAAGGGTTGGTTTTTTATCTGGTACACGCAGTTTTAAAATTTGGAAAAACTGAGTTTATTTTTAATATACTAAGATTATACCGTTGGTCGTTGGCAGATTTGTTCAATTTTCAAACGATAGATTCTATTAAACAACACAAATCTCAAATCATAATACAATCATACAATAAAATAAATCAATACACAATCTAGTCAACACAGTTTTCAAAATTTTAATTTTAGTTAAATTAAAATCATTAAAAAATAAATCCGAGAACGTGTTTTGTGATAAAAATGCTTCGGTTTTTCTATTTATTTAAGGTACACACTTATTTTGTTTAGACATTATTGAAAAATCATATACACTTATGATCAAAAAATACTTACAAGAAGTAGACGATATTTAATAATTTATCATTAATTAAGAAAATTATGAGCTATTGAAAAAATATATATTGAGTTTAAAATTTGATGTATTTTGGAAAAACTGCATTACAGCTACATAGCGTAAAGAATGAATATTTGTTATTGCCACTTAAATTTAATTTGCAAAAATTATCGCATTTTTTCCTTTGGTTATTATTTATTAATTTTTTTTTGGACGGAATATCCTTCAGTTGTCAAAATTTTAATTTGTTTTGTTTTTGACGCATATGATTTATAAACAGTTATAATAACGAATTTTGTTCACGTACCTTGACCGCTTTTTTCGAAGTAATTTAATTTAAACGATATAAACCATTAAAATTAATATTTGGTAATGAGGCTGCTTTTATACTGACACCCACTGCATTTTTTTAATATAATACGTCTTCCATTTAAAGGAACTTTTTTATAATTTTGGCAATACCTCTTAAACAGCTTTGGGACTTGTTTTATTTCAGTTTTGATACTTCATGGGAAACTTTACTTTCTAGAGATGAATCAGAACTAAAATACGGTAATTACACCATATTTTGCAATGATGGGATTGTGAATCGTCAGGAAAAGAAGTGTCTTTTATTTCTTCATTTTATAGAATTTTTCTAGGTTTTTTAATTATTGTGATTCATGACATTTCAGAAAAATAAGCTAAAATTACGATAGATTATCGAAGAGAGCTAAATACCTCTTCATTTTGTATGGAATATGGAGATATTATTTGCCAAAATACTTATTATTAATACCAATGATTAAAAAGTATATCAATCTAATAAAGTGTACATTAACCTGCACAAAACATAACCAAAATACCTCTTCATTATGTATATGGGGTATGGAGTATGGAGGTATTTGCCAAAATATTTTTAAAGGTCTCTAGTGGTCTAAGGTGGTCATTTTCCTATACAAACCAATCTATCAAGGTGGACATTTTCCTATATAAAATATATAATATTATAAACGCGAAAGTTTGCATGGATGTATGTATGTTTGTTACTCTTTCACGTAAAAACTGCTGAATGGATTTTGATGAAACTTTATAATAATATAGCTCAAACATCAGAATAACATATAGGCAATAATTTATAAAGCTAGCTAATTTCCGTATATTACAAATAATAATGTTATTGTTTAATATAAAATGTCAAAATACGAGAATGACATTTTGAAAAACAATGATTGTTAAATCAAAATTCTATTTTAGAAAATATTTAAATTAGTGAATTTATTTCAAGTTCTCGCCTAATAATTTGAATCGAATCAATTATAGATATTTTAAATAAATAGGTTAAGAATTTTGGTATAAACGTAGATATGACCTAGGAAAAGAAAATAGGCCATTAGAAGTACTAATCCTGCGCAGACAAAGTCGCGGGCAGAAGCTAGTATAAAATATAGGTAACCAAAATACCTCTTCATTATGTGTATGGGGTATGGAGTATGGAGGTATTAGCCAAAATAATTTTTAACGGTCTCTAGTGGTCAAAGGAGGACATTTTCCTATACAAACCAATCTAACAAGGTGGACATTTTCCTATATAAAATATAGGTAACCAAAATACCTCTTCATTATGTGCATGGGGTATGGAGTATGGAGGTATTAGCCAAAATAATTTTTAACGGTCTCTAGTGGTCAAAGGAGGACATTTTCCTATACAAACCAATCTAACAAGGTGGATATGTTCCTATATAAAACATAGATAACCAAAATACCTCTTTATGTGTATGGAATATGGAGATATTTGCCTAAATACTTAGAGAAGCTCACTAAAAACTTTGTAAGTCAAACAAATTAACGAATATCAGATAGTTTGTCGATGATGATGGTGTATCGTTTGGTCCGTTGTTTTTCGGCTGTTCTTTCGTAAGTTGGTCGTGTGGGCTGCCACTCCATTTGCTTTAGCTGCTGCTCCTAATAAGGACATTCGGAACGGTCTACGTTGCGAGGCGACTCAGATCACTGCCTTTTCAATGTCTTTAGAATTACAGAGGAAGTGTTACTGTAAAAAATCGGGAAACTGCGTTGTAAACATAGATAAAAGAAAAAATGAATTTTTGTCTGCAATCTTTGCAAAATAATTTGTTCACAAAATTAGTCAAAATTTTGTGGACAAATTTTATTTATTTATTAGGTGCATTATTTTTACTGTGCCTACCTCAGTGGAGATATTCTGTGTCAAGGCAGGCTAATTTATAAACATTTAATTTTAAGTATAGGTTATTTTTCGATTAGTTGGAATCAAAAATAGTTGTCAGAATTAAATCAGTCAGTTGGTATTTTAGTAACGACAATGGACTTCGAGAATATTTATTATTTTACTTTGAGGGAAATGACTAATTATTGCACAACCTTTGTTGACAATCCATTGGTTAGTCAATATATTAAACTGATTTTTCAATTGTGTTATTTTATCTTGTGGGTTATTGTAGATTTTTCTATCATTTAGTTTATTTGTCCAAATTTTGTATTTGTTTTAGGTATTTGTAAAAAATATGTTGTTTTGTGCAGCACGCTTTTTGCGTGTTTTGTAACCCAAAAATAAATCACGATAAAACTTTTGGTGGTAAAAATATCAAAAAACCCCCCGTGGGATGAGAGAGATTATTGTTGGCGTAATGAAAGCAATTTTAAAACGTAACTTTTTCTCCACCCACACTCTTTCATTTTTATTGTATTAGTCAACCAATGTTTGATTCTTTTATTGGTTTCATAATAATGATGTTTTAAAACCCGTGCGAAATTACCTAATGATATTCTACAGATTTACGTAATAGGTACAAAACCATGTAATTTATATAAATACATTAAAACTTATATTTAATGTACCTATCTACTGTGTATATTTTAAAAACAAATAAATAAAACAAAATAAAATTTCAGCAAAATTGTCAGAATTCAGAGTGACTTTAATGGATGAAAAGAAGAAGAAGAAAATTAAATAGTAAATTATAAATTAATTACAATTCTAAAGTAAGTGATAAAAGGGAAAGCAAGTTAAAGGAATGTTACGATAATAAATATTTATATCTCGTGATATATTTTTTTAAATTTTCTACCTATTTACGAAATATAATATCTCAATGCCATATGTTTGTGACCCAGGGGCTCAGATCCAATGAGTTTACTGCTATTTTACAATAATATATCAAAATACGTTTCTGTACATTTTTTTATTTTTTTTATTTCACTTCTGTTTATTTCGCCTAAACTATTTCATGATACTACTGTAACCCATGCTATTTTATAATCAAATACTTTAAAAACACTTATATTATATTATTTTACGTTGCTAACAAACAACTTCTATGGCCTGAAAACGTATAGACTTGTACAATGAAATCATCGTCCCGAAATATGATCAGAAAATGAGAACGCAGAGAAAGCCTGCTGATTAAAAAAATTATGTTTTGGAGACGTTAGGCAAGAGCTGTTATTGCTCTTAATTAAAATCAAAATCCAGATACTTCCTCTAGTTCTAATTTTCCGTAAGCAATGCTCTCTGAAGTTATTAGTATGAAACGATATCGTCAGATATTCTAGATAATTTGATACGCGGCGAAGTGTAGATATCGGATTCTTTAGCGGAGTTGGATTTTCCTACGATCACAGTTAATACAAAATATCTCTACTATTTTAATGGATCCATTTGAGTTACGTATATATAACGTCGACAGATATTTAATTAAGTTTCTAAATGGCAAATTGGGCATATTTGGTGACGGTGAAAACTGCAAAGTGGTCAGAAATGTTGTCTCAAGTATTTTCTTAATTTCTTTTTTTCCGT
Source organism: Limnephilus auricula (assembly GCA_951813805.1). Classification (NCBI taxonomy): domain Eukaryota; kingdom Metazoa; phylum Arthropoda; class Insecta; order Trichoptera; family Limnephilidae; genus Limnephilus; species Limnephilus auricula. The sequence goes on from OX638401.1 coordinate 23,146,600, forward strand.
AATTATCTTTAAAAGTAATGTTTCAAGATCCACGTTTACAAAAATGCATCCTTACTGAGATTGAAACTCGTGGAAGACGTGTTTTTCTTTTTTAAAAATTTCAAATGCCTGGAGCCAGTGGTACCAAGACATCTCCGATAGGGGTATGTTATGAGGCTAAAGAGGTTGGAAAATGAAAGGATATGGGAAACGGAAAGATAATATTTATTCAAACATTACATGTGGCACACGGAAAACCAGATGTTAGATTTAAATCTAAAGCTAAATGGAGGTGCCGAAAGTATTCAACTCTTCCATAGCTTCTACCGTCCTTTGGGCTGTTTCAAATTTTAAGCCACCGGGAACGGAGCGGATAAACCTGAGATACCACAAGACCAACTAGTTGTGAGGAGATTATTTATTTGATGTATTGTGTGACGTGGGTAATATTATGAAAAGGGTTAAAAGAATTGCGAAATGAGAGACTACGCCTGATGTTACCAAAAAATTACAATGCGATAAAGACACGAAAGCTGCAACTTGATACAGACAAGAAATTCAACAAAAGGACAGATATCGTTAACTAGTACCAGGTTTTACATCAAAATGATTAACATCAACACCATTCAAAAAATTTTATACAGTTTAGGAAAACGTAATTATTCCAGTAACTATACCACCTTCATGAGATAGGAATGTATATAGGACAGTCAGTTCTAGTTTTTATGTGATTTCCTTATTAATCTATTTCCAGAATGGAAAACTATAATAATTACTAAAAAATATCAATAATATTTTCAATTATTAAAACATTCACATCTTTTAAACACACATTTAAGATTAGCGGAAAATTGTTGTTGTGTTTTATTTTTTGTTATCAAGTTCATTTTGCAGAAATCCATTTTACATTTTTTTTTTGTATTCAAAAATAGTATTTTTCATTTGGCAGTTATTGTCAATTGCTTTTTTCTTAAGCCGAAATTTAATAAAATCGTTTCGACTTGTAAGACTAAATTAAAGTATTATTTCGCAGTTCTAGTTGATATGTAGAATAAGTTGGTACATAATAGTCACCATACATATAAGCCTTCCACGCACTTGATCGGGGTTCTTTTCTCGGCCTATGCAATTTTTAATATTTTTTATCTTTACTTTAAAAATTTAAATGATTTTACCGTGATTTTTCGCAAGAAGTAAATCGCAATATAAACGCCAGGTTTACGCGACTCGGTCTATACCTTCAGTAGCTTGGGTAAATTTACGAACTGAAAAAGAAATTGTTTGATTTATGTACCTTCTACCTAAAATTGTAAATAAGTACGCATTATTGGTTAACCTCAAATTACAAATATACTTTTCTCATTTCGTAATAAACCCTCTTACCGCAAACCGCTAATAAATTACTCGGAAATGGCTATTAATATCTGATATTGACGTATTAGTTGTTTTTGCAAATAATTTGTTACGCTATTGCGTACTTATCTGTTGTATCTCCTCATAAATATTATTTTTTTGTGTTCAATTCGTGGAAATCAATTTTTTTTTTTTTTAAATTTAATGACAACCAAATTTGATTTTTTTTTATTATAATTTTGTTTGCTGTGTCGGCTTACTAGGCAATTTTAAAACCTTCACAGTATATTCACAAGACTTAAACAATATAACACATTTGAATAATTCATTAATAAGTAAACAATTAAGACCATATTAAAAATTATTGGGGGTAAAACAGATTTCAAAGAACCCCACAAAATATAGATTCTATTGTCTATTATTTTGTCGGTAAATCGGTTAATTAATTAATCGGTTATTTATCGGTAATAAATCATTTTTGGTACCGAAAAAAAAAAAAATGGGCAGGGTAAATAGAATCGTATGAAAGTGGTCTAACGACAGTTTTAAAATGACCTTGTAAGCCGAAATATCTTTCACAATAATAATAAAAAAAAAATAATACTTGCAAAAAAAAAATTTAAATTATTAAATTTTATTTAAATTAAATTAAAAAACACCTCTATAAGTTATTATCGGGTCAGAAAAGAGAGTAAATCATGTACTGAGTGAAGAAAGTATTTTCAGTAACGCCCAGTCAAAAAAAATCTGTGATCAATTCAGAAGTGAAATGTTTATTAATAATAAAACCATTATACACATCAAGGAAAGTACTATTTTATAAACTACCAATAAAATCAGAAGCATTAATTAGCAAAGTAAAATTGTTGAAATCTGTCAAAAAATATTTTAAAGAAATCATCAACAGGAAGACTGCTTCCTCTATTTCCACGTGAGTCACATCAATTATAATTATACTTGTTTTTCTTCTTACTGAATACATAGATGTTTATATATTTTATTTAAAGGGTCTTGATTGCGATGTACTGTTTTAATTGTACATATTCAAAATGTAAACTTTTCTTTCACAAGCAAATGCTTTTAATGGAAGACTAGTATAAATTAACATGTACCATTTTTAAGATAAATAATAATAAAAAATAAATTTAAATACTCGTGAAAAATCTTGGTTTGAAGTATAGGGTAAATATAAAAATACTAAAAAAATTGGTTTGAAGAAATTATAATTTTGAAAATATCACAATTGAACATTCGCACAAATACATTGCGCAAGAAATCACTCGCATGAACACCTTAATTGTAATTTTTTTAAGACATAATGCCCTGAAGAATGTAAACCGAAATACTCTTAGGTATTTTGAATGAGGCACTTAAATCGGGCCATGTCATGATTCAGAATAGCATTTATGTGACGATGTATGAATGTGAATGAGGCAAATAGTGTGTGCCGAGTTGTTTGACAATCAGTCCTCTCTGCCTACCCCTTCGGGGAAACGGCGTGATAGTAGGTTAGTTATTTTATTTAGTCATTGGAAATAAACGGTAAATTTCAAATAAAATGTCATAAGCGACCAGTAATACGTAGTGTTTGTTTTGATTCATTTTTTAAACCACAGTCGTAATTATTTTTACGAACATTCCTACAGTACCTACCTATATCATTTAATTTATTTATGTTATTATACATCTATTCGGGCTTTACAAAAAAAACGCTTCTGTCTTTCTATCTCCATGTTATTACCCTATATAGCCCTGAACAGAAACGTGGCTTGAAATAGTTTAGTAATATTTTAATGTGTTGAGTTTTTTGAATAGTAACTCCACATTCTTCCGGAAAGCTTAATAAATTATTGCTTCGATGTGCAAATATACCTACCTATCTACAACATGATTTTCCTGCGTCGTCATGTTATTCTTATATAAATCACGCTAATTACAAGAAAAATGGTATTTTCACAGACGGTTTTTTTTCTGCCAAAACCTAGACACATATTTTCGCACCTATTAACGCATTGAGGGCCCGAGCAATTATTGTTAGAATGTTCACGAGATGGTTCGGGCTGCGCGCTCTGTAAACAATGCCAAATACTTGCGCGCATCGTCAGTGGAAACCGAAATAGTGACTCGTTCGCGCGCCTTGCCAACATTTTACCTAACAAACCAAAACAAAGGATTTATTATATTCCCGGCTTGTCGCTACTTGACTAACGCTTTTATTTTATTTTTTGTCTGATTTGAAAAATTCTATCTAAGTCACCCAACGTAGCGAAACACTTGGGTGACCTATGGCAGAGGAGTTGGTTATCCAAAAAATGGATATATCTATGTGTTGATAGATGATTTTTTTATAGTAAAAATAATATTGCAAAGCTCCTTAGCTCATAAGTACATCGTGAGAAGAAATACTCGTCATTCAAGACAAAAAGTCTCATAATATTTCATGACGTCAGAACTTACAGTTTGGGAGATATTGAAGCTTCGGCTCATAGATTCGCTGCTATACCATTCACCAATTTATTGATTTTTTTAATTAATTCCTATAACTTTCCGTTTTATTCTGAAAAGAGGGTTATTTTTAGCGTAGCTACCTAATATATTTTACAGCTATAAAAATTTTACTGACAAATACTATTTTTTATTTCTACTCTTGCAGTGCAAAAAATCCGTCAAACCTAAAATTCGATCCTCGTATTTCTGCGTTTTTTTTTAAATAGTTTGTGATAGATAATATTAAGTGTCCAATATAATTATTATGTGTTATTATTCATACAAATGTCATATTGTTCGGCAATGAATCGTTGTTGTTTTTTTCATTTTTATGATATTGACCTCGGGAAGACCAATTAAATTCATAAAAATACCTTGTGTTTACGCACTGCATATTCTATTTATAGAAAACGCTGGCAATTTTACCCGGAGGATATAAAATCTTCACTCCGCCCGGGAATAACCAACATTAACCAAAAGGCATGAATTGATGGTAGGTAAATACAATATAAAAGTGTACAGTTCTAGAAGAAAAATAATAACGGAAATGAAGAAAGATTTTAAAACGATAATTGTACCTCAGACCAAGGTTGTGGAGCAACAAGTGATACATGCAGAAATTGGACGTTATAGAATCAGTTAAACCTTCATGAATTGTGGAAAAATTATGAAATACATTTCTTTCCTCTTTGGAAATCCAATACTAGGTACCTAACTGACTGTTCACCTTGTATACCACAGTACTTTTAATTGCCGAAATAAATTGGTACTACACGGATAAAAATGTTATTTTTGAAAAAACGATCATTTTAATAGTAAAAACGGTTAAAAACGGGACTGAAGTTCTTACGAACAAATTAACAGTGATTCAATGTTTATTGGCGGTAAAATACGAGCGAAATTACGTATACCAACAAATTATTCTTATCTACATGTTCCCGCCAATAAACATTGAAACCCTGTTAATTTGTTCGTTTTTACTATTAAAATGATCGTTTTTTTTCTATTAAAATAATCGTTTCTTCTATTAAAATGATCGTTTTTTCAAATAACATTTTTCTTCGTGTAGATTTCTTGTAATGTCAGCATTGTGTTTTCTATAAATCAACAGTCGCAAATAAAAGTTCCGTTCTGACGTCAGAATAGTCTTATCGTATCCTGCCTATGGAGACAAGTAAAACTAAATTTAGTTTGTAGTCGCAATGTTCTGTTATCAGAAACAACTGGACTGAATGTGCTACATAAAGCTATGTGTCGCTTTTACATCAAGGACTTTATTTCTACGAAATCTTTGGTTAAAACACGCGCAAGAAGGAAACAACCAAGTGTATACACTATAACCTATAAATAATCCTGCCTAGAAAAACCGCGTTCTAAATAATTTAAAAATAGTTACGTTTAATTTCTGGAAGACATAAGATACTCATACGTCAATTATAATTATCACATTTGACTCCTAGTAAGCAGAATTTGGGTAAAGATTAAATCTAGGTATACTTTTTCATGAGTTGATTAAGTTAATTCTCCGTTATTACTAACATGTACCTATAAACGGTAATAAACAACTGACGCAGAACCATGATGAATCCGGGATATCATTATTGCATTTTTGTTAAAAATATTATATTTCAGGTGGGTATTTTATCGCTTATCTGAATTCTCCCAATGAACGCTTCCAATTTTGAAAATTAAATTAAATTCAATGCAAATCCGAGTTCTAGAGTTCGGAGTCATATCTTAAATTAGAGATACAACTTAAATTAGCATTTTTAATAATGTCCCATATTCAAAATTGCAAAGCAACGAAGATTATATTATAATGTTATGTGTTAAAAGACGTTAAAATGTTGCCCTATTAGCGTTAACACAACACAAAAATTATACCTATTTTTAAATTAGAAACAGCAGGCTGAAATTGATATTGTTTTTTGGCCAAAATATATAAAATCCTCTTGTGTACTCCCATTCGTATTCCCATTGTGTTCTCAAACCAGGTAATCGTCTTGTCTTTTTTTTGTTCTATCTTATATACTCGTATCAGTTTTTTTTCCGTCTCTTTACTTGTTTTCTCTTGTTGTTTGTTCTACTTAACCTGTCTTTATTTTTATTTTTATGCTGTACTGAATGTAAAACTTATATTATGATATCCAAATACCTTTGTAAAATTGTAACTACTACCTCCTACCCATGAATTGTAAGTTCCTCCTGTCCTAAAATGAGTTTTGTAACTCATCGGGATTGCTCTAGCAAGAAATAAAAACAATGAAAAAAAAAAAAAAAAAAAACTAGGTACTTCACATCAATAGAGACTCATTGTGATCTCTAATTCATAGCTGTTGTAAATAATGCGGGAAATGTGAAGATGTTCAAGATCCGCCGAACAACTGGTGAATCAATTTTAATAATCTGAAACCATTTTTTTCAGAAGACATTGCCGACCACCAACAAACATACAACCTAAGTGAACTTTTCTAAAATAAAAGTACTACCATTTTAAAAAAGTTAAAGAATCGAAGCTACAGGGCAAATGGCAAGCACTAACTAGTAATATGCGAAAAACAAGAAAAATTGTAAAATGTTAAAATTTGGGAATAATTCCTACATAGGATACCATTCAATCACCCTGCTTTCTCTGATACTACAGAATACCTCTTTGGAGTTATATCTTCCTTTGCGTAATGTTTTTTCTTCTTATAGTTATAAGCTGTATCGACTCATTTCACCTGAATATTTATTTATTTATTTAGAATTTACGGCACTAGTGCCATTTACATACATAAGTTTTTTTTTTTTTACACAGACATAGATAGTACAGTATTGAATTTTGACGACTGAAAATTATATATAATTGTAGTGAAACATAACAAATAAAATGATAACAACTTTAAGAAATATGGAAGCAAAAACAAACCTGTTATACAGTGACCTCATTAAAATGTTTAATTAGTGTAGCTTTATACTTCACAAGGGGTATATTAAGAATATCGGCGATTTTAGCATAAAAGTTCCCAAGTGTTTGCAACCTATTTATAACTGAGTTATATCCTGAGATTGTGGTATAATTGTCACAATACTACATACTAGAGGACCTCGATCTAATGGTAGGTACATGAAATTGAATCAACATTAATATATCAGGGCTATCCAAATGATAATTTACAATTTTATATAAAAATATAAGATCAAATTTTTTTCTTTTATCACTTAACTTAAGCAATTTCAATGAATGTAATAAAAAATCATAATCTATTGTTTCTAAAGGAATTCCAAGTCTAAAATTAAATACACCTCAAAAATTTGCGTTGGACTCTTTCAATGGTATTAATGTGATTATTAAAGACAGGTGACCAAATTGAAGAGTTGTATTCTAGGATACTTCTAACGAGAGATGTGAACAGAAGTTTTAATGTATTGATATTTTTAAAATCCTTGGAAATTCTTACTATAAAACCTAACATTTTCATAGTCCTGTTAGCGATAGAAGTTATGCGAGATACAAAGCAGAGTTTCTGATCGAACATGATGCCTAGGTCGAGTATTTCGATTACAGAGATTAAGTCAACATTACACAATGAATAATTATACATTATTGGATGTTTAATTTTGTGGAACCTCATAACTTGGCATTTGTTAATATTTAGTTTCAGTTTATTACTAAAACACCATTTGAAAAAGTTGTTAAGATTCTCTTGCAAGATTATACAGTCGTACGCATCATTAATGACCTTAAACAACTTCATATCGTCGGCAAAAAGTAAAACTTCGACATTGTAGAAAATGTTGGTAACGTCATTGATGAATAGGATAAATAATAAAGGTGTGAACCTTGTGGGACTCCGCTGGTTTACCTTAATGTACAGAATGTTAAGAGGAACGTTTGCGCGGCCGGTTTCGGTCCCTTTTCAAACTAAATTTAATATTTGAATTTGAGGCTAAAATACCCAACCAATCTGAAAAATTAATCAAAATTTATATCAAACATCTAGTACAGATGAGTGCTACTTTAATCATTTTGGCTTTTAAATGATGACCTATACAAGTAGGCAATTAAATAAATCAGTTTTGGTTCATTTTGGAATTTTTTTTAAAGTTATTTATAATTATTAAAAAATATATCTTGCCTTATCCTCGGTGTTAATATAATGAATAATAAAATAGAAAATAAAAAAATCGTTAAACATGCGGTTTCATGGGTAGTAATTTTGATATATATAAACGACAAATTTTTGTTCCGATGTAAATAGGTAATTTTTATTTTCAATTTACCCCCATACAAATTCTTTCTAATAAAAAAATATTAAAAATTTTATATATCTATAAAACATATAGTAAAATTATTTTTTTAAATGTTTACATTTACTCGCAATTAAATTAAAATCATAAAATACTAAAATTTTAAAAGTCTATATTTTATAATTTAAAGCAAAAATAAATAATGTGGCCCCTGTCCAAGATAGACATTTGACATACCTTTTCATAACAAAAATAATTTTTCAGTTTGGTTTGGTATTTTGATCTCAAATCCAACATTAAGATTTGTATGAAACGGGCCGAAACGGTCCGCGCAAACGTTCCTTGACGTACTTGACTTACTGTAAGACTATTTGACCTGCTTTTAGCAGTGATTCCTGACATTATTTGGAGAAAAACATTTAAGTGAAATTTTGGTATCTGGTGATGTTTTTTTTTAAATAAAAACATAAAAAAATCTGTAGGTATTGGAAGTAAAGGGCGGGTGAGGGAGGTTACTCGGCTGAGTGTCCAATAAACACAGTGAAAAAAATGTTTGATTTTCAGGAAAAGTTTTGAACAAAAAGAAAACGTTAAATAAGTCACATTTTTTACTCCAAACAATGTCAGAAATCACTGCATAAAACATGTAAAATACGTCTTTAAGACCCTGTGTAGAATTCTACCGCTTGAAATCTTAATAAGAAGTAATAATACCTCGGTTTTGGTATTTCTTTTTAATAGGTGTTTTAAATTTTTACAGAAAATCTTTGTTTGTTTTAGATTCATCTTCTTAGCTTACTAGGTGTCTGGGTCAGAAATAGCCCCGTGGGTATGTAGTTGAGCACGTTTAGCCAGCGAGTCGTGGGCAAGGCCTAAACATAGCAACGCCAACCCGAAATCATCGGAAGCCGTGGAAACAATCGCTTTCGGTTCCACGGGCTACGGATTTAGATCAGTGTGTATGCCAAAATATGTACGATAGTATTGAATATGTGATGTAATCTGAATTTTGGGTGGGACTCTTCCCGAAGTTCAATGCATCTTTTGGAATTTACTGTTCGAAATTATTTTATTCTTGGATGAATTATTAGTATTGCTACGTATTCATTGCTCTAAATATATATGTACGCAATGTAGGCAGGTAATATCGATTACAATAAAAATGTGAATACCGGACAAGAGCCTACTTGCTACTCCCAGATGTCCGGAGGCAGTTGAAATTATCGCATTCCAAATTTGGGATATTTTGTGAGACTTAAAGGATAATTTTTTTTTACGAAGTATTTCGATTTTGAATAGTATAGTAATATAGGCGATAATGAGATTACCTACCAATCTGAACGGTAAAATTCTATGGATACCAGGTGGACTTACGCCATCCGCTCACTGAGGCAACTGAAAACTGGCAAGTGGCAACTGTCTTTGTATGACAATATAATGGCCCGCACACTACACAATCACTCAAAAACTCATTGTCAATGGTAACGCAAGCGATGACTCGCGACTCGCACTGCTGATTGCCGTGGCCGGCCGTTGCTAGTTGCCAGCTGTCAGCTGATTGTTCTTTGTTTATGGTTATGGTACTGAACGCCAACTATTTTTTTTTGTGGAAAAATATAGAATTAAAGGGGTATGAATACTTGAGAAGGAAGTAAGGATGATTTCTAAACAAACAAACAACGCAAGGTTGCAATTAAGGCAAAGTGTTTTTGATGATTTCCTGAAAACTGAAAATAAAATTAAATACAATCTTGTTTTTAAACATGCTATGCTTCTGTGACGGTATGTACCTACCGTGAATTTATTTTATGAAAATTCTTTTAAATTGTCTTCAGTAAACCGACAAATGATCAGATTTGTTTTCTTAATAGCGTTCTTGAACTGAAATGTAACAACGAAAATAAATTTCTATTTACCAGCTTTGATACACAATTATTCTGTTTTTCGGTAGAATGAAAGTGGAAATTTGTTTGAAATGCCACAATCTTGCTAATGCATATTAAAGAAAGAAACCAAGTTGTGTTTACGGAACTTCACATGTTGAAAACTAACCAATCTAAAAAATATATTAGAGAGCCGAAAAATGTGTTTTCTTCGTTTTATCTCGAAGATCTAGTACTAATGCCGTTTTATAAACGACACGTGTTACTTATGAAGCGGAGCTTTTTGAAGGTTTTAATTCTACGTGTTTACAGCGAACAAATTTTTTGAACGATATATATTTCCTCGTAAATCTTCGTCTCTTGTTAATTACATAATGTTCGAATTTTACAATTCCTTAAACTTTTCTGTAAAAGCTATCTTCGCTATCGGTCTTTCTTTATTGAGATATATTCTATATATTCTATATTGAGATATATACTCGTTAAAAATAGTTTTTTTTACAGTAACTCCACACGAGAGGCTCTGAGGAAAATAATTTCCCTCAGGTTCTGTGTCATCTATAGAGATGCTGTAGGCTGTTAATTTTGATTAAATTTGGAGTGTGGATTTTCTTTTGTTTAAAATTTTATAGGACACACTCGTGTTTTGTTTAAATTTTAATCTTTTCAATTTTCAATTCTTTTCAACTGTGTTGACTCTAGATTTCATATTTAATTCTATTTTTTCATAACTTACTTAATCTCTTTGAAAATGGGTTAAAACTTTTGAACATTTGTTTAAGCATCTTGAATAAGACGTAATATTTATATCTCCGTGGAGAAATATCTTTGATTCCCACGCAACTAGCTTAGCCCAGCCTGCTCACCTGTGAATTTGCATGTGGTAATGATACAGGAGTTAAAAATAATAAAAAATCGAATACCAACTATTTGCGTACCATTGCGTGTCCAGAATTGGAACACTGACGCGCGTGAGCGGACACCCAAAATAACCACTCAAACATATTATTCAGCATTCTGCGATGAGTCCCTAACACTATGAAAAGCCCACAGCAGCAGACCGACATACAACAATACGAGAAAACAACCACCTCACCAGAGATCTTAACTATTAATACACACCTAGAAAAGTTGTCAAGTTAATGATGCATCACTTGCTTCTCACGGTCGTGTTTTCGTCGGCGAATTTTCCGATTTGCTGGCTTGTAGCAAACTGTCTAAAAACAAGCCACTACTTCGAAAAATCTTTCGAATTGTATGTATTACGAGATTGATTAAGTGCATGGAAATAACTTTTCTTCTTGGTTGACCTACATTGCTATAGCATTTTCACAAGTGTTGAACATTATTTATTTTGAGCTTTCACACTCGGCTGACAGAGGGCCGCTGAAATATCAACTAAAATAATAAACTTTTGCAAATGCGTTGGAAGAGTATCAAAAATTACTAATATCTACTTCGATCGATCTTGATTTCAAAAGAATTACAGTCCGCTGAGAAAAATTTGCGAATTTGTTGCCATTGCTCTATTTTTTTGTTGTTGTTTCAGTTCTAGAGAATTCAAAACTTTAAATGTAGCTTTAAGTAGACCACCGAAGCTTTAGTGGCAGCTTAATAAATAAGTCGGTGACAAATTACAAAACGAGATATAAATAGTATTTTCGTGACTTATCCTGAAATAATGAATATCTTTATATTTTTCTCGCATTACATCTTTCAAAGCTCGTATTTAAATAAAATTTAATACATTGGAATTACACGAGTTTATGTTGGCACTTGATACATGATTTTCTTTAAAAGACTCGACTGACATTTGAAAAATATATATGTTAACACCAGTAAATATTCGATGCGTGAAATTTTTAACAAGTTCGCATCTTGCCTAGATTTTTCACGTTTCTGGCCTGATGACGGATACGTCAAGGCTTTCCAAATAGTTGGCTTAATTAAAACGAAGATGTAAGACATGGCTTAAAACTAAAAAAACTAAGTTTTTGAGTTATAAAATTGTGAACAACCTGATAATGTATTCAAGTGTATTTATGTAATTGATTGATACTCGAAAATTAATAATGCCAGTAAAGCCATGAGAAAGTATTCTAAAAACAGTCTCAATATTGCAAAACAAAGTGTTGTGTTTATTTTGATGCCCACAGTGGGTAAATAATCACTGGGGTCAATTTCCGATCCACACCACACAAAATTCCTCACCTACAAACCAATGACTTGGCATTCCCACGTGCAGCGTAAAAACAGTCCACAACTTGATCAAATAATCTTGTAGACTACTCAGCTTCTACGTGGGAACCGTCTGAAATGGATACGCGCTAAACCTACGTGTGTTTTACGTTTACAACCGATGTTTGGACACGAGGAGTTACGTTGATAAAGCCAGGAGTGTGCATGATTTGGTCGTTGAGCTCTTCAGTATTTTTTTGTAAAATGCAAGCTGCAAAGCTTTCAGTAGTGTGGAGGCTTTGAACAATGATGCTTTTATGTCTTACAAATGATATTTTTTGTCTTTCGTCTTCAGTATTATTCTTATCTTTGCTTACAGTGCTTTTAATCGCTTCATTTCAGTGGTTTAAGCAAAGGTATGTTTTCAAACTTATGTACCTGTAAAATACCAAGTAAAATCCGCTAAATATGTTTAGAAATAAACAAGCCTCCAACACCAACGTTTTTTCATTATATTTATAAAATGGTGCAAATTTCTGTATAAAATAAACAAATCTCAAATCTTCTAAACTACTCAATTCGCCTATGTTTAAATATGTTCCTTACAATATTATACTCGTAGGAGATCCAACGCACTATTTCAAGCTCCGAAAGCGAGGATTTCTGCCTAATATAAGTTTTGTTTGTGGAGCCTGAAAGCCATTTGAATGTGATAAAGAAAGCTCTAGTATAGAAACGTAAACTTCACTCAACGAATCTACATACTTTAAATATTTCATTAAATATTAAATAAAACAGGTCTTCATCATTTGACTTTGTGTTTTGCATATTGCTTATAATTTGCTGTCGTTTAAATATTGAAGGATGAGACTATGATACGAGTATAAACGCAATGGTTGGGCACTCCTGCAGCACCGTTAATGCGTCCAATGTTGACAACGTTACGCCATCCGCCTTAGCCGGTGTCTGGGATCACCCCTGCCTACGCGGCGCCGCCTACCCTCGCTGCACTGCTGTTCTCGGAAAATCACAACAAGGAAGAGGCCCAACGCCGAACAGCTGATGGGCGGCCGGCTGATGGGTTCACTGTCCCACCGATTGTGGGGGCCGCCCAGAGAACTCAACTCGCGTAATCTGCATGAACTTGAACATGCATGACTACAAATCGGACTTGGATATTGGATCAAATGGTTTTATTATTGGTCTTCGAACTTTACAATACTTAGTGAATGCAAAATCTTGAGATCCCTTAAGATTACATAAATTACCGTTTCGAAAAACGGATTAAAACTTGATTAAATTCGTGATATAGTCTTGATCAAGCGATTTTTTCTTGATATTAAATTTGACCTCGAAAGTGCTTATGGAAGCACCTTTGTCAATTGGTGTTGTCGCACTGGAGTTAAAACTCTACCCCCGTGAATTATTTTAAAATATTTTCGAGATTTTTTTTTTTATGGAGAAACCTCACAAGAGTCCCAACTGCTCCCTTCTGGAGCCAGTGAGACTATGGCATCCCCAATTGGAGTATGTTGTGAGGCTAAAGGTAAGTGGGGAAGGGAAGGAGATGGGGAAGAGGAAGGTGGGAAAGTACCTGGCTATTCAGATCTAGTCACTAAACACGGCTAGAGCCATTATTAAGCAACGTTTTAATTCTGAATAGTGGTCTTACACCAGGGCGATACTGAGAGTATGGCTTGAATTTTTCATAAAGTGGCTTATTGGAGCATTTTAATCATTTTATGGATTCTATGTTATGCGAATGATTGAGCATAAAATCTATGGAGCATTACTAGAACAAATTCATTACAGCTGTAGATTATCTTAGTATCCCCCTAGTCCACTATTGAGAATTAAAACGTTGCTTAGTGTTTAGTGATCTGAATAGCCAAATACTTCCTAACATTCTTCTTTTACATCTCTTTTCCCTTACCCAATATCTTCGACTTCATAACATACCCCAATTACGGACGCCATTATATCACTAGCTCCATACTGCTGGAAACAGTTGAGTCTCTGGTGCGGTATTCACATTTAATACAAATCTATTATTATTGTTATACGCCCATGGGGGCTTTTACATAGATTATAAAATAATATTTAAGTTATCAAGGATTACATATATATAGAATTCATATAACAAAACTAAAATGATTAATGTTTTCTATTGGAATTTTAAGCTTGAAGTACCTAAGAAATTTGTGTTGAACCCGTTCTATATTGTTAGAGTGTACTTTATAGAAAGGGGACCAAATAGGTGAATTATATTCCAATTGACTTCTAACTAATGAAATGTAAAGTATTTGTAAATTTGTAAATTGTAAAATTGTAACTTTAATGGTATGAGGTTTCTATTTTCTATAGCTTTCATCAATTCAATTTTTATTATTTGTCACATGAGTGGCGTCTGAAAGTAATGAAAAATGTCATATCTTTAATTTGTGAGATTATCACATAGATTGTAAGCAATTTTGCAAGGAAAAGCTCAATAATTACGTTTTAATCTAAGGACATCGAAAATGTGTACCTCCTAAAATAACGTTCTGGTGTAACATCCTCCTCCTAAATATAGTAGGTGTGAGATTTTCACTAAGTCAGTAAGATTATTATACAATATTAATGATTGAATATAAAAAAAAATTTATTCATGTTCTTTTTATCCTGTGAATTGAAACAAAGTGAATTTGCTAAGATTGAAGACGAATAAAAAAATATTCAGTATCACTCAATTGATACAACCGTTTCATAATAATAGTCAATTAATGCAAACGAACAATCGCAGCAACTGATGAAGCACAGATTTCAGAATACCACTTAGGTAATAATTTAAAACACAAACAGTTTCAAATGGCACAAACAAAAGACTTGTTATAAAGCATCTTTATTATTTGCGAGAGAATTGCTCTTGATTTCGGTATTATAACAATTTGCTGTAAGTTCGTGTGGGCTAGGCGGACTGGATCCCGCCCAAAGGTCTGCGACTCAGCCAGATTCAGATGGGAGAGGTGTTATGCAAGGCTGCGAGGGCGGCGTCTGTAGTCTGCGGTCTGTCGTCCCTCTGCCTTGGGTATGGTCAAGGATTCGGGGGCGGGTGACGTCACGGCTGACTCGATCACTACGTTTTATCACTTGCATGATGTTGGACAACGGGACTTATTTAATGACAATGTTTTTGTCGCTGTATATACTAGAATTTTTTTATATTCAAGTTTAAAAAATAACTTATGATTTCAATTCAACCTCGGAACAGGCTCAGCCTAGTGAGGTGGCATATACCTAAAAGAATGTACATAACATGTATTTTTTGGTTAATAAATAATAAAAATAAAATAAAAAAATTAACGTAGGAACTTTGGATTCACGGACAAGAAAGACAGGCCAATAGATTATCATTTACGATTTCATTACATCTTACAATTTTAAAAGTGGCCTAATTGGGCATATAGCTACGCCCACAAAACACTACTTTCGGTTTATTTCGTCAGTGTTTTTCTTTCTTATATATTCTGATGTTCATGTAGTTTTCTCTGATGGTAAATATAATGCAGCATTTAGAAATGTTCATGCATAAAGAAAAAAATTATTCACATGCTAATTTCACATTTAAGATCAATGTTAATTGTATAGAAATATGAAAATAACGAATTCGATTTTGTTAATTTTCTAACTGCAATTCTTCACCTACGCGACTGATCGTATTTGTCTACAATAGCTAACTACAAAAATAGCTTAACTACCTTCACCTAACTGAAATGGGTATTATAAGTTTGGAAGATATTTAACAATAATTTTTACAGTAAAACAAAGATCATTAAATCTAAAATCGTTTGCGAGTGCACTACGCGACTAATGCAACTGGATGTGTGATACTTATGTATTTCTCGGAGCTTACGTAATAATACAATCAATTTATCTCATGTTTCTCTTTTTCTTTCGTTTTAAATAATTAAATCTAAGTTTTCTGTTTTCCCGTAATTTTTTTTTAATTAACTATATGGCACTGCAAAATATTGGTCTTCAGTGGTATTCATGTACTATTCATCTCAGTAAAATATCATTAAAAAAAGGGTCCAAAATAATTTATCTGTTTGGTTTATGAAAAAGTAAAGGTTGTATGTTAATACCGTAATATTATTTCAAATAACGTTTCAATATTATATACATTTCCATTAAAATCATTTAGAGTTTTTTATTATCTTGGTAACTTGGTAAATCTCCTTCGTTTAGTAAAATTCCCACGCTTTTTGGTTGTTTGATTTCCACTTTAATACTTGATAAAGTAATTCTATTGATTCTTGAAAAATATCAATACTTTCAAGCACCACGTAAAAACACCAACGTCACAAATAATTAGCTCTTCATAATTTTAAAACAATCTTGAGATGCTCGTACCTGTCTTATTGCTGTGTTCACAACGCCCTTTCCTGCTTCACACATTCAAATACACTCATTTCAATAATTGAACACTGTCTCTTACTGCTTTAAGTGTTTGATACAATGTTTAGTTTTAAACAGGAGATTGTTTTGTACAAACAATGTGTTGTTGACAGAATGATTAATATGAACGTTAAATAGGCAGGTACCCAAATCTCAGTAAGAAAATTAGTATAATCACGTCACCTTTCATAATGTTGTAAAAAGATTAAATACCTTTCATCTAACCTTTTGTAAATATTATTATGTACTTTTATATTTATTGAATTTTCTATGAGTATTCGTTTTCAACGATTTCAAATTTTCTTTAGCAACGATTCAAAACATTCAAAGTAGTAAATAAAAACTTATTTTCAAATCGTTGCCAGAGAATAACCACCTCACCTATCACAGTACATGTGATACCTACCCGTGAGATGTCCTCATGTAGGACATAAAAAAATTGCATCACACTATTACTATCCACTTTCACATAACAAGTGTTATTACTTAGAAACCAAAAATAATACGAAACTACATCACCATTGTTTATCTATGAAAAAGTGGAGCAAATCAATAACATTAATAACGTTAAACATTCGTGAGAATTACATCATTTAATCGATTGTTTACTTTGTTGCGGAACGTAATCTGCCGTCTACCCCAGATACTGTCATATTTTTATCAGTTGTATGAATTTATGTCGTTGGCTTCTAGGCAACGCCGACGTCGATTTTGTCACCCGGCTTTCAAAAGCTTCGAGAGTTTATTACAAGTTCCTATAATTAGCCGGGCACTCATAACTTCCAACATTTGGCGTATTCAAATCTTGAGTCTTACTAGATATTAGAGAGGAAATACATCAAATTAATCTTCATTACCGCCCTGTTTCCTGTTTTCGAAATTTTCAATATTTATTCATTAAAAAAAAATTCAAACACGCAAAAAATATACATCGTAATTTAATGACGAATTTAAAAAATATATAATTTATCTATTCCCAGCTTCATGCTGTAATTGATATTGTCTCTTTGTAGATCTCAACACCAAAGTGAACATTTAAAAAAACACGTATCTAATAAAAATGTATTACTGCAGGTGTCCTATATTTGATATGCTCAGTGTAAGGAGTGAGAAATAAATTATCCCATACTGTAAACATGTTTTGAATAAGAGAAATGAAAAAACGAACGAGGTAAGTTTCCTTTAATTTTTCCAACATTCCAAATAAACACACAGCAAACAGAACCACTGCCCCAATAACACGTGCGGTTTTTTTCAATTCGTGCTAAAAATATGTCATAACTCATAGGATTCAAAACTAATATAACATTTACATAATATTCGCAAGCGAATAATTCTTACCAACGGATATATTTGTGCTACGAAATATGATGTGAGAAAGAGAGTGGATAACCTTTACCGGAGAAAAACATCTGCACTTCCTTGTTTTTTTTTTCTAATGATGTTGTAATCAAGATAACGTCATTTTGGTACTTAATATAAAACAAACTACAAAAATGTTTATGCCGAAAAAAAGGCTTTTTAATGGAATAATATTTATAAATTCATTAGTGCTTTACGCAGAGTAGGTACTTATTTTCATTCAAAATACCATCCTTTTAACAATGATAGTTTCCCACACGTGCTAAGAGGAACGGCTGCGCGGCCGGTTTCATTCAAAACGTAGTTTTGGATTTGAGGCCAAAATGCCCAACCAAACTGAAAAATTATTTTTGTAATAAAAGGGTAGTATGTCAAATATCTGTCTCGGAGAGGAGATACTTTTTTTTTGCTTTTAAATTATGACGTATAGGTAATTAAAGAAATCAGTTTTGGTTCATTTTGGAAGCAACTTTAAAATTTTTTGTTATTTATAGATAATTATTAAAAAATATATATTATTTATAATTATTATTTTTATCTATAAAAAAAATTTAACTCTTTTCCTCGAACGTTTCATCAACTATCATACCAAAATAGTTTTTTTTTATTAGAATGGAAAAATAATTATTGTTGACATCGAAGTATTTTACGAGAGGCTTACAATTTGTTCGACTAAGCATTCTCCTACTTTTAATATTCGTGCCGCAAGGAATTCTATATTTATGATCATTAGCAAGTCGTTGTTTAGCCGGCGCTAGGTGAGATGAATTATTACATAAGATACCAAATCACCTGCTCCTTCTACGTCACCTCTGATGTAACTATGAAAATAAAATAGTTGTCCCACGAGTCCCACTTTTACATGGAAAATAGTTAAAAAGTATCGTCTGTAATATATGCAAAAGTTTTGTTTATTTATTTATGTAAGCCCTAGTGGGTTCTTAC
Source organism: Limnephilus auricula (assembly GCA_951813805.1). NCBI lineage: Eukaryota > Metazoa > Arthropoda > Insecta > Trichoptera > Limnephilidae > Limnephilus > Limnephilus auricula. The sequence continues at coordinate 23,165,457 of OX638401.1, forward strand.
ATGAAAAATAATTAAAACTAATGTAAAGTTGTGTTGTTCAGTAACTGGATTTGGATTCATTCTTCAATCTATACTCAGTGCTACACGCTGATTGTTGTAAATAAATACGATACTGGTTCGTTATACGAGAACGTCGTTTATTGAATACAAATGGTTACAAAGTAAACGTGAATGGTAAAAAAAATGGAAGCACGAAGCATCGTTCGCTAAAGCGCTCCCTTGAAATGACCCACTTCGGGTCGCAACTCCGTCAACGTTCGGGACGTTGCTCGGCGGTAGGGCCCGCCCATATATCATAGAGTAAGGGGCAGTGTTGCAAACACCACATTAAGTAACAATGGTATAGCACTTACAAGGCATTGATTTATATGATAAGTAAAGTCACAAAACATAACGCATGAGTTTACACATTTTAAAAATATTTCAAGGTGTATTAGCGGCACGTTCCAGAATAGAACATAATAGGTATCGCCCTTGTTGTGAAACCACCATTCAGAATTGAAAAGATGGTAAAAAATGGCTTTAGCCATGTTTGGCAACTAGATCCGAATGTCAAGTATTTCCCCACCCTTCTCTTCCCCATCGCCCTCGCCACCCCACTTACAACTTAGGGGGCATACATTGATTGCGTGAGCAAAAAATGGGGGGAGGGGGCCAGTAAAATCTCACCAAATCTTTTTATACCGGGGGGGGGGTCAATAAAAATCTCACGTCAACTTTAAAAGAGTACATATTATTATAGAGAATATAAAGATAAAAAAATTGTTTCACTTCTCTTAAAGTGTCCCATTTTGCCAGTGAAAAAATGGCTATTATGAAAACATTTATTTCGAGAGTAAGAAAAAATCTCACGTGGGGGGGGGGTACCCCACTATATCTCACCAAGAGAGGGGGGTCTAATTTTTTTTTAAAACAGCTCACCTAATTAATGTTTGTCCCCTTACCCCAATTGGGGATGCCATAGTCTCACAGGCTCCAGCCGGTTGGGATCAGTTGAGACTTTTGGGTGGTATTCACCTTTTTTAAAAATTAAATAATAAAGAAAACACACTTCTTTGAAATAAGTAATAAGATTAGCAACTATAAATGTAATGTCTTACCTGTGTAAAATATATCATGAAATGCAAAACAAAACAAAAAATGAGAAAAATGGGAAAATTGTATATTTACTAGGAAGTCGTAAACTCGCACAATTCAGAAAAGTATTTTTGAAGACTTCATTGAATTCCTAATATGGAATCTCCAAATATGTGGACAATATTACCAAATCTTTTGCCAATATTATGCAGTTGCTATACAGGTGTGTGTGCCTGGTAGTTTTTAAATTGTTACAGAAAAGGGTAGCGTTTTATATTATATTTTTAGATACCCATTTTCAACTTCAGGGCTGTCAATACAATCATTATTAATCATCACCATATTTCGACAACACATTCTCTTCTTAGATGGACGTCATTATTTTTTATGGTAGAACAAGTCGGGGACAGGTACCTAAACAATACTAGTCAGTTCACGTCAAGAGTCAGAATTCCAATTTGGGAGGCGGGAATGGGTACCGCCGCCCCGGGAATTATTTATTGGATAATCAACATCTCTGCCATAGGTCACCCCAAGTGGTTCGCTATGTTTGGTGACTTAGCAGGGGTGCCCGGGTTCATGGCGTGAGGTTTGTCTGATCTGAACTTCGCAGAATTTCGTCTCCTTCTCTCCTTCCTTTCCTTGGAAACACCCTTCACACGGCATCCGCAAGGATGACATAGGCCCTGAATGAAGCAAGGGATTTGAGTCATCCTTGCCTTTCCTTTGGAGAAAAAAGAAATGATAAGATTATCACTTAATCAACTGCACTAAAAAAACAATAATTTACTAATATTTGTTAAAGATGTATGAAAATATCCTTCCATAATTTTAAAATTTCAGTTCTGTGAAAGTTATATTCATTTTTATTTCATCATTTCAGTTTTGTCACAGTACTTGAATAATAACAGAACTTATAACCTACAACTTTCACAGAACTTGAAAATCAGAAAAGTTTGAAATTTGATGAATTGTTCAAATTCTGTGAAACAACCTGTCCTTTCTAAAGCGGAAAACATGGGTGACGGACGTGTCAGTAGGTTTCTATGAATAGTTTTAGAACTCGGTCTAATTGTACATACACGGAGAAAAATGAACTGTTAAAAACGGGACTGCAGTTCTTACGAATAAATTAACAGTGATTCAATGTATATTGGCGGTAAAATACGTACGAAATTACGTATACCCAGTAATTATTCTTAATTTTCCCGCCAATAAACATTAAACCCTGTTAATTTGTTCGTAAAAACTTCATTCCCGTTTTTAACCGTTTTTACTATTAAAATGATCGTTTTTTCTATTAAAATGTTCGTTTTTTCTATAAAAATTATCGTTTTTTTTCAAATAACATTTTTCTCCGTGTAGGCAAACTTAAGCTCGTAGCTAAATATACTTTGGTTTTTAACCAACGTAATATCGTTTTTCTCACTTACAAATTATATTTATGCTCATATCTCTGATGTCATTTCACAATCAAATGCCACAGTTAATTTGTTATTCTTTATCTAAAATGATTGCTAATATTTTCGTATGGTTCTAATTGTGTCATGTAACTACTGTTTATGGTTTATTTAACGTATAAATTAAATAAATAAATAAATAAATATTTTTATATAAAAGTACAACGTACACATTATACTTCAATGTTATATGTACTACGGTGATCTTATTATTGTGGTTTCATAGCAAGATCTAAGACAAACAAGCGACTCATTGTTATCAATTGACTTTAACCTATATAATTTGATGACGTTCATGAGAGTCAATCAATTAGAGTTACACTAATTGAAATTACGTTAGATATTCTCACACAATGTTGAATGAAATAGCTTCTTAAAGTGTCATCAATTATTTATTTAGTCGAGAGTCTCACACAGAATTTCCTTCTATTTATCACTCTAGCAATAATAATTACTTCTTGAGAGAACATTGTCACGAATTAAAATTATATAACAGAACAAAAAATAAAGCGTAAAATCTAATTTCATTAAAATGCTCCATAGCTTATGATGCACGGAGAAAACTGTTATTCTAAAATACGATCATTTCATTCGTAAAAACTTTTAAAAACGGGACTGAAGTTCTTACGAACAAATTAACAGGGTTTCAATGTTTATTGGCGGGAAAATGTAAGAATAATTTGTTGGTATACGTACGAAATTACGTATACCAACATTATTCTTACATGTTCACGCCAATAAACATTGAAACCCTGTTAATTTGTTCGTGAGAACTTCAGTCCCGTTTTTAGGAATAAAATTATCTATTTTAGAATAACATTTTTCTCCGTGTGAAAACGACTTTGTGGACTAATAATATTGTGTTGACAGAGCTCACTGGATTAGAATAATGTATTCCTCGAACGAGGAAATAAATCGACAAAATAAATATAATCGTTTTAAATTTTGGGGTATTATGCCGTGTCACGCTTCCTCCTTCTTTAGCCAAGTTTCGGACAGCGTTACCGTGTCCATCATCAGGACAGAAATGAATTAATATATATTATTTAAAATACTGATTTCGGTTTTATATCCGTAACTCTGGCTCAGTGAACTCTAGAAAGAATTCTTTGAATTTTTAACCACTTTTTAAAAACTGTAACCTTTCGTTTGAACAAATTCAGGCAGGCGCTAAATTACTTTATAATATAATATTTTTAAAGAAAATTATTTTATTCGCCTTTTTCCAAATTAGAATCATCATGTCCCGTGATTTTTCACACATCTTCGCTAGTATCATACTAAACTTATTAAAAATGTAATCTAAAAAATAATATCTCACACATGTTCATAAATACATAAAAACAAAAATAATGCTAAATAAGATATTTATTATTACTTTAGAAATATTACATAATTTTCAATCAAAGAACAACAAAACACCTAAAAACTACATAAATAAGAAAGCAGCCAAAACAGTAATGTCTTTTTAAAGCTTCACATCGACTGACTGACAGAGATCTTAATAATATCCAGTGATTTTTCACGGTTCTAGCGAAGAACCGTATGATACTAAATTGTTGAAAAATATAGTCCACGAAATAATTTGGTACTCATGTAGGTATATGAAAACATTAAAAATAATCTATCTATTATTACTTTAGAAATATTACAGTTACAGAAATTTTAACACCACAATCAACAACAACAAAAAACATGAAACTGCATAAACAAGAAAACCGCAAAATAGTTATGTTTTTTCAAAGCTTCACACCGATCAACTGAGTCATAGAGAGCTTAAAGCTCGTTGTATAATAAAGCACCCGGTGTGTATTTTAAGGAGGCTTAATATATCTTCATAATTCGACGGGCCAAATGACCATAAGTACCGCACTGAAATAGACTCCACATAGTTGAAGACGTCAGCGTGTCATAGGACGAGAAAAGCTCCTCGCTGTTTTATCACCAAGAAACCTGGATGCTTCTGGAACGGCCCGCAAATAGCCAAGAGTTGTTTTGGACACTCTGACGTAAATGCTCCATTGCGTTGGCCCCAATTAAGAAATAGCAGATACGCGCAGTGGCGTATTACGGCACAGGCCGGCCTATTACCAACCAGGCAATCAGTCAAATTATTCAACACGAGAGTCTTACATTTTATTTTATTTAATTAACACTTTGTGATAGATGTGTACCTACCTATTATTGACCGGCTTATTTTCTGGCGGCAATTCAACAAACTAACTTACAAAGTCGTGGAGTTTATAGCATCCTTATATTTTATTTATGTATTTATTTACAGGACCCAAAATGAGCTTCAAACATTTAACATGCCAGTACAGAATGAAGCGCGTAACGAAGCAATATAAGGTTGTCGGACGACAGGGCAACGCTGAGAGAAGTTTCAAATCTGGGATCTTTCCTAACTCGAAGCTTCTTCCATTATGCCGACAACAAACATGTTGCACTCCAACCTTTTTGTCCGATTCATTTACTGCGATTCTTTTTTTTCTATTCATTTACTCCAATAATGTTTTCCTATTAATTTACTCCGATACTTTTTCATATTCATTTACTTCAATATTGTTTTCCTATTCATTTACTTCAGTATTGTTTTCCTATTATTTTACTCCAATACTTTTTCATATTCATTTACTCCCATTCTGTTTTCCGATTCATTTACTCCGATAATTTTTTGCTTTTCGTTAACTTCAATTTTTTTTCCTAACCTTTTACTCCGATACTTTTTTTGTTAATTTACTCCAAAAGTTTTTTTTGTTAATTTACTCTAAAACTTTTTCCTAATCATTTACTCCAATACTTTATTTTAATTCATTTACGTCAATACTTTTTGTTATTTATTTACTCGTATAAAAATAAAATATCTGAAAAACCCGATTTTTTTAAATGTAATATTTATACGCCTGGGATTTTATCCCGCCATCCAGAGCCAAGGAAATTATCACTCTTAAGATTCTACAAGAAAATAAGTAGAAAATTGCTCAATATATTCTGATACTAAAATATGAATTTGTACCATTCACATGATTATAGTTCACATTTAAACATAATTTTAAATAGCAAAACCGTTGATCTGAAACTAAAAACGTCTATTTTGATAGAATAAGAAGCTGTATTTAGTAGGAATAAAACCAAAAATGTAATTATACACACGGGTTTATATCACTTCCAAGTATATTATGTAAAATAATTAATTTTGGATTACGGCCCCACCAAACCTTATCGATCCTGGTGGATTATTTGAATCTATGCAAAATGAATTCTATTTTCCTCCCACGTAAAGCGATTTGAAAGAGGTTCTTCCTTTGAACTTGCAATAAAAAATCGGAGCCTGCATGTTTTTATTTACAAACCGCTGTTGCTATTTTATTGCTGAAATAGCATTGCTAGGAATATATTATGTAGAAGTGTTCAAACATAATATTCTCTAAGAGCCAATCCCTCAGCCACTAAAACAAACTATTTATGAAGGATTTAAAGGAGAATGGAAAATATTTACGGTATTTCAATTCTTATCGTGAAATTCCTAGAGGTGATTCAAAATAATAATAAAAAAATTTGAAAGAGAGAAATGGCTTTTTATTAAATGATGACAAAAAAGTGAAACCAGGCTTTTTTGACTTACTATGGCCACGCAAGTTTGTCGTACGAACCCCTGTTCGTATTATTTCCGAAAGACTGGCAAGCACGTGAAATAAGAAGTTACGTTTATACAAACTATACGTTGGAATGAAAGATAATCCGTTATATATATTTTTTAACACATTACCATTATTTATTTAAATTTTAATTTTAAATGACCCAACTAAAGTTTCACAGTATGAGCATGTAACAATTTGATATAGCTTTTGCCAACAGTTCTCGAAATATCAAATATTATATAAATCGCCTGGTAAGCATTGAAAAACTAGACACTCGCTTGTACCCAGATTGCATCCAGTTGGTAATAGTAGATTTTTATAACTGCACGGAATGCATTTCAATTTTTTTTTCCTTTTTTTACTTTACATAGCATAACTGTTTAGAAAGCATAATGCTATAAATATCTTAACTATTTAAGATTATGCTAATGTGACAAATTATTCTATTATTTCACTAATTGGTAGGTACTACTTTTTTGAGCTAATTACTATCATGAAATATGTAAAAGAACTTATGGGCATATAGGTATAACAAATAAATAAATAAATTATCTGAAAGAACACAGCAAATTCCTACTACGAGAATTAGCTCTGGTCTGAATTTTATTTTATTTTATTTTATTTGGAAAACCAACAGTTATAACATTTTATAAAGTATAATAAAACATGGGTAAATCATTTAACCAATAATAGGTTTCCACTGAAGTATCTTAATTTTTTAGTGTAAACAAAGAAAAATAGTTACATTAGCCTATGGGGATGGGATGGTGGGAGGGAAGGGAAAGGGATGGATCTATTCTGTATAATTAGTAGGGTGTACGTAAGTTATGTAAGTAGTTATAATAAAGTATCGAGAGATTGCCTGTATGACGTTAAGGAGTGTGGTGCAGAGTTAAAAATGTCAAATTGTGTATAGTAAATGTAAATATAGTTTTTATGGCAACTCTATCCAACTAAATCTTATTTTGCTCAAAGAAATTATTTTTATCAGGCTCCACTCACATTCAATGGCCATCCAGAACATATAAAGTCATCTAATTCCTTGTACACTTTTAAAAAGATTCTTAAATTATTTGTGTTAGCGGAGGATTACCAATATTTTTTCATCTTTATCCTAAATAAATTAACAGTGTTTATATTATATTGCTTAAATCATTTTTTCCTCATTCTCCTGCTAAATTAATAGCATAATATATTATATGGATACTAGTGTATTTATTCTTACATGTTAGTGCTTTTTAAATTGATAGCATTTTTTTCAAATTTAGTACTAATTAAAGAAATAGCATTCTTTTTTCAAATCAACTATAATCACCCCATATTATTTAAATTGAAATAGGCTAGGCGCCTTCAGCTTAGTAAATTAGTGGGTACCCACTATAATAAATGTTAATGCAACAATATTGTTCTTTCAAGTTATTATTGAAAGTACATGTATTACCTATATTAATTTGTGTTATTTTGTTACTTTAAATAACTGTTAACCTCAACCCAGATGTGTCCTAGTGAGGTTAAAAATTGTATTATTAAATTAATACCTAACATGTGAAAAAACAATAAATAAATAAACAAAATAAAAATTTTGAGCTTTGAAAAATTTCAGAGCTTTTTAAATTTAGACTGAACATTCAGATCTGGCCACTTTCACATAAGCAATTCCATTTTCAAGAAAATGTTTGATTGCTGCATCTTGAGTTAGTGATCTCTGAATCCACATCTGGCTAGTTTGCTACGTAATAACAGAGTTACACCAAATCCGCTGCGATGATTCAGTGAGAAAAGATGCCATACATTTTGGCCCGCGATCTCCTCTGACGTACCGATTTACCGCGGACATGTTAGTATTGTGATGAAGCTTCGATATATTTAGTGCGGATATTTAAGGAACATGACCGTATTGTTTTGATTGATTTCTAAATAGGATTTGTGGGGGAGGTGTGTGACGTCACGCAGCGTCAGTGTGACGATGTGATGCCTTTGTCATTGAAGCTTTCATTTCAGTGAAAGTTTCAGCTAAATTTCCTAAACATGAAATTCATAAGCTTAAATCAAAACTGCTTGAAATATTTTGAGAATAAATTGCTGTGATGTTTGATACGTTTTTAGATTTTCACGGCCAAAAACATTTTCGTTGTTTGTTTTTGGGTTGTTATGCCGTGTTGCGCTACCTCCTCCTTTAGACGACGTTTCGGACAGCGTTGCAGGGTTTGTCCATCATCAGGGCAGATCCGGCACATCGTCGGATCTGAAGGATCTACCCTGGTGATGGACACTGCAACGCTGTCCGAAACGTCGGCTAAAGAAGGAGGTAGCGCAACACGGCATAACACCCCAAAAACAAATAACGAAAATGCTGTGATGTTTGTTTATTACCGTATTAATTCGAAAACGCGATCCGGTTTCGACACAAAGGTGCTGATTTTTGGGTAAATTATTGATGTTAAGTTTATATGTACCTTGAAATTTTTCGTTGCCTGGAAGCCAATTAGCGTTTTCGAAAGAATAAAATTAAATCAATTGACTATAAATCCTGCTTTGGTGATGTTTAAGATGACTTTTAAATGTCAGTAGGTACCTCTAACAAAAGCCTCCTACGGATTTTTACGTAGGTCTTTGTACAGCCAGGTAAAGATTGTAGGTCCTAGTTTATTAAAAAAATACAACCTTGACTAAATAAACTGTAACCCTTCTATCCTTAAAAACTTTACTTTCGGAGAAAGTGTATTTATTTGAAGTCAAACTAAAATATTCAACCGTTACCTGTGTCGTCATACGGATACCTGTGTAATATTTCTTTATAATCGAATTGAACAAATTCGTACTAAAAATGTATATGTATAAATACCGGTTTCCATGAATTTGCACTATAAGGAAATTGATTTTCTTTTAAATCTCCTTGTTTTGAGACTTAGGTAAGTAATTTCTCATCAATGCCGGAATTCCCGTAAGTATATCTTCACTTAACCGCAATAACTAATTACTTTCTTACATAACTTTAAGAACGTTTATAATGCTCAGGCTGAGGAAAACCTCAAACCCTTCGAAGATAAGGTTATCACAACGATTGAAGTAAAATACCAAACCAATGTAAACATTAGAATATCTAGTGGAAATTCAAAGCTCATAATGTCCGAGAAAGCATACATTAAATATTGAAATTTATAATCTGAAAAAATAATTAATACGACTTGATAATAAATAATAATGTTTTCATGCAACAAAAACATTACGTGATTAATTGTCTTCGTACATATTCGTCCGCGGGTGGAAAAGTACTGGAAAATGCATTTAACAAAAATGTTATAATTGTAACGTGAATACGTAGAAAGTTTTCCCTACCAAGCTATACGTGAAAGCTACGAGCGCCCAGTGCCATGCAGAGTGGGAACTGACTCGGCCGGCCGTCGGGCGCTTGCTGAAAGCTCGCCAGAAGCTAGAAGCCTCCCCAGTCCCCTCCACGGGGGAGAGAGGAGGGAACAGAGGGAGGCAGAGGGGGTCAGGGGGCGGGCGGGAGGCGCGAGTGAGCGAGACGGACGGGGCGGAGCCAGCCGACGTCATAGCTACGTCATCGCCATACTGCCACGCGATTGGCTCTCCTCCTCCTCGCTACTACCAAATATGGGACAGCGGCTCCATTCATAAAAGTGGGTTTGCGGGCGCGGCGGGCAGTACCGCAGCGGCCGCCGCGGAGTATAGACGCGCACGCAGTCATTACGGCCCTCTTCCTTATCCCGTTTGGCGCGCGGCCCGAGGAGCAAGTCGTCCCGGGGAGCGCGCCCACCATGGTGATGGACGGGCTGGATCTCCCGCTCTCGGCGCAGATGCTGCTGGCGGAGCCGCCGCCGCACGTGCTGAGCTTCGACTACCTGTGTCGGCCCGTGGGCTCTCCGGCCCCCGACATGCGCCATCAGCCCGACCTGCACACGCCGGTCACCACGGCCGCCGACGCGCCCTCGTTCTTCGGCCCCCTGGATGCCGTGGAGCCGCCCCCTATCTCAGGTGTGTGTTGTCAGTGTGTGCTCAGTCAGTGTGTCCGCCCACAGACCACCAGCGTGCGTCCATTCGCGTATACCACAACAACAGTGTGTAACTACTACGCTCGATCGGAAAATGTACAACGACCGTCTCAGTGTTAGCCGTCGCAAAAAACCGTCGAGTGCTATTTACTTAAGAATACGGATTTTTACGAAAAAATGGGTGGTCTTCTATTAATACTTTGCTGTGACAAGTTCCCGCGGCTGCTAAGAATTTTCCGGCGGCGAAAAGCTCCCGTCGCCCGAATCCCAGCGCCGCGGGTTCCCACACTCGTAATGTCTCGAAATATGTCGGAGTCAAACAAACAAACATTTCTTCGGCCACTTGGCGCGATCGCTACTCGGCCGCCGTGTAAACATCCAACAGCTAACAGCTAACATCGAGAAGAGACCGCAGCTAACAACTAACACCGGACAGCGAGATGTTTGTTTAGTCCGTCCTCCCGCGACACGGGAATTGAGTCAATCTAGCGCGGCCAAAGGGTAATTATATTAAATTAAGGGGAATTCTCCTTCTTCGAGTCGGTCGGGACCCCTGTTAATTGGCCCGTACTATACGGCCGCACTAAATGCGCTCGGTGTATCTACTATTCCTACCTACTGCCTAATACTAAGGTGTGTGTGTGTGGAGACTGAAGTTTGCTCATCAACGTCTCCCTACAATCAGATTGATGAAATGCTGATTGCTGTTGATCCGCTTCAGTTTCAAGTGTTTGTTGTGAGTTGGTGAGGAAATGTGTGAAACGAAGTTGATCCCAGGTATGACATCACTCTTCAACCGCACGATCTTTAAAACAATCACCGCGACGAAATCACCGAGTAAACTTTAAAACCGCGAATATCTTCGATCAGTGTAAAGTTGTTCACCTCCTTTGTATTTATTTATGTGGAAGAACGCGCCGTGCAAAGTGTTGAAATAACATTGCGTATAACTGCAGAACACACTTCTGCCGCAGCATTTAACGTCTTGGTTCATTAATGCTGCGAGAAGTATTTGTACGTGTACAGTACCTAGTAGTAGCACTACTCGCGAAGTAAAGTTGACACATGCGCAGAGATGCGGCTGCCGTCGGCTCGTGTTGTCAACATTAAATAATCACCGCTTTAATCAAACAATTGAACTGTTGACTTCTCACATCGTCAAATTGCTTAATGAATCCACATCTGAACTCCGAGAACTTTATGATGTCCACTTTACCGTGAACCATATTTTTTATTTCGGTCGTAAATTTTCATTATACTCGCCTGACGGACTAGGTCCGTTCTAATGAAGTTGAACTTAAAGGCTTCTTGAAATGTTATCAACCGATGATTTACTGCGTTTTACAATGCTTTCAATTCATTTTATGGTGTAGAATATAGATACCTATAAAACCCTTATCAAAAAACCATTTTCGCATTTTCTGCAAATCGTTAAAACATTGACAAACTTAACAGTTTCTCGTAAATTATCATCATTAATTTATTGTTTATTTTATATTATAGTCCATAAAAAGCTTCTAATCTAGCGCATTTAAATGTGAATAATATACAAAGTAACTAACTCGATCCGCGCGTTATCCGTTGGTGGCTTATCATTATTATTTGAGCGTAAATGCAACAGGAGGGTATGTCCTGAAGCTATTTCGACGTGAAGCAGGAGAGATAATGAATGCCTGGAACGTAAACCATATAAAGCTAATTGCGCTTGCGCGGTTCAACCCGACAATGCATGCTTTACTCCATTCAAATAGCGGTGAGCTTTCGCCAAAGCATCATTCTCCTTGACGATTTTGAAGACCGCGCATTCCATCACTTAAAAAATTAAATCTGTCGTATTTCCAAATGACTTTTGACGATGGTAAGGGAAACCAAATTACTATTACTTTTTCACTTTATAACGATTTATTTCGTCCGACATTTGCGTGAAAGATTAAAGTGGCTGAACGCGCTCGCGTATCTCCCTAGTAAATACATATAACGAATAACACCTGTTACGAAATGTCAACATTTATCAATCTCCACTATAATTTCGTATCATTTTCTAACCTGAATCGCTTCATCGTTCTAAAAATAACTTTTATTACCTCTCGAAACGACTGTTTGGTTTAATCTGCGAATAAAAAATCTTTGCTGAGTGCCAGTTTTTAACTTCGAATTAAAAATGTTTCAGGTAACAGTATATCTTAAGCATACAGCTTTTTTTTAAAATCCAAAGTAACAAAAACTGCTAGAGTTGGCGCCAAAAAATGATTTTGCACAACTCTTATTTGTCCGAAATTTCTGATTTTGACGCAATTGTTTTCATCTTAAAGCAAAATACAGCAAAAGATTTGGCACCATTACATGTGGATATAACAGTGAAAAAATACTAGTAGACACCGTGCTGCTTGTAAAACCAACAAAAAGAAGGAAATAGACAAAAATGTGTTAAAACTTATTCGGCAGTCGAAAAAATAAATAAATGAAAAGAAAATACTTTGTTTTAAGTCACTTTATTTTTATTTGTGATAATTGTTATAAAGTGACTTTATTGTTATAAAGTGACTTAAAAATGTCAAGTCACAATGTCTTTGCTCCTTTTGAAAAAAAAAATGCTTTTCCTTCTCTTTAAGGATAAGGCTAACGACTGCTATTGCGATAAGTCTTATTTTTCCATTCTTAAAAAATCTCAGTTCAAATCCACACTTTTATTAGGTACCTAACGTGCCACTAAGCACCATATGGTTTTATAATTTCTTTATCATTCTCCATAAATTGCTATTATTTTAGAAGAAACGCAACACCTAGAATCTTGCTAGATTCCAATCATAAAAATTAGATATCTATATTTCGTGTAAATATCGCATAAATAATTTTATAAATTCACTCCCAAGTGATCACTTTTTCAGTGCGCGCCAGGTACGCGCACGGGTTTCCCAAAGGATCGATTAAGGAGCACACGCCGGATCAATTGATTATATTAAATTAATGTCGGACACGGCAATGTGTATTGATAATGTAAGAAAAGTATAAAATCATCAGCGGGGGGTTTCAACTTGTTCGTCATCCAGTAGGTACGATAATACGGGCCGTTTCGAGACCTCCGAACGACTCGGACATTATTATTCCCGATGATAATCTACCCAACAGATGCGATACAAACATTTTTATTTTATAACGACTGGCACACTCCACGGAAATGAAATTATGTCTTATTGTATACATTGTATTATGGTCCATAAAGGACCCAGCTCGATTTCATTAAAAAATCTTCTTGATAAACAAGTTTTTTTGTTCGTTCGTTGTTTCTAACTCACGAGATTATGAATGAACATTCCGATGGGCCTAATGGCAGATGCGTAAAGATATGAATAACATTTCACATAAAAAGCGTATAAAATTATTTACGCAGAATACAAACGTTCGATTAGCGCGATTAAAATGGTTTGTATTTATTAAGAATTTGTGCCATTTACGTTTGACTTGTGTGTTTTATAAAGAATATTGAAATTCATGTCAAAATCGCATAATTATTTAATTTTTATGTTAAAATTTTAAATTTCAATCTTATTATTTTTCTGTGATAATTGAAATGAAATATCAAATATTTTTCTATTATTTCTTCAAACTTCACAAAATCACTTTGTGGCGTCATTTTGAATTAAATTAAACAAATAACTTTGTATTAAACCACTATTATATAATCACAATTACCTACATGTTTCAAAACCGATGGTTTCTTCGTCATTAGTCATTACTACCCTGACGAAGAAACCATCGATTTTGAAACATGTAGGTAATTGTGATTATATAATAGTGGTTTAATACAAAGTTATTTGTTTTAATTTAAATTAATTAACATAATTACCTACATGTTTCAAAACCGATGGTTTCTTCGTCATTAGTCATTACTACCCTGACGAAGAAACCATCGATTTTGAAACATGTAGGTAATTGTGATTATATAATAATGGTTTAATACAAAGTTATTTGTTTTAATTTAATTTTTCTATTAATTGTTGGTGAAGTTTAGGTTCGTTTTTCAACAACCATATCATTTAAGATGCCTATCTTTTTTTTTATTTTTTAGTGTTTATTTTTATTTATGTCACTATTATCAACCATCACTATAGGAAAACATCAACACAATAATATACCCGTCGGCAAGTGTCTGCCCACTAGGGATGCCACGACCCCGGCTAATCGTCAGGGTCACATCTGCATCGGCATTGAAACATATCGATTGTTGGATATTACGTAGAACGAGTCACCTGTTGGTCGCGGTCCTTGGGCGGCCTTTCGTGGGCGGCGTTGTATGGCCGCCCCCGCCCTCCCTCCAAAAGTCCACTGAGATCCGATTCCGGCTTCCCTGACAAATAAGCGAATGCGTAAACAAAGACTTTATCGATACGTTGCACTCGTCACGTCATATTTACTCTTTTATTCGGTTTTCTTCATGTTATTTGCTTACACTTATGACGTCATTCTTATTTTAATCATATTTACATGAATAAGCTTTGTTTCACACTTCTTCTTCACTTTTCTCAATCGGAATACATAATAACTTCTCTTTCTGATACTGGTATCGTTTTTGAAATAGAGGGAGAGCTTACAAACTAGCTAACAGCGGTACCTGCCCTACCTTTGCCTTCTTCTATCAAATTTCTTACTGTCATCACTCATCACTAATGATGACGTAGGCCTCGAAGAAAACTATTTTCATCGTGCCATATATATATAGGTACCAATAAATACGATTATATATCCAACCTTATCTAAATTTCAGTTTATTCTGGAAACTAAAATAATTTTATACTTTTATTGCTGCAATTGCATAAATTATAATCATTAAAATGATAATCAATTATTTACATTTATATCGTAAGTCTCAATTTTACTTTTCAAAAACTTTTGGTATTGACAGCAAAAAGAAAAACTTTGTTATTAAGCAATTAATTCGCAATAATATGGAAAACATAAAAACATTATTGCAAGGATAATAATTTCATAAATGTGTTGCTTATCTGCGGCATACTTTATTGAAACCAACATTTTTGATAGCAAATATTACCAGTATATTTATTATAAATGTCCCGAGTGGTTTTTAATGCGATAGCGACTCTATGAGGAAAGTTGTATATTGTTATGAAGGTCAGATTTCTACACCAAAGCGAATTTTGATTTTGAAGGACCTAGCCATATGTCTACTTTGATAATCACTTAAAAGTTCATTAAAATTAATCCTACCTAACTAACTACACGAATCACTTCAATATTATGTTTATTATTATTTATTATATTCATTTTCCTACCCTTGAGAGATTCGTTGTAATCATACAGAATAGTATTTCAATTAAATTAGGAGAAAGAGGTAGATATTTCTTTTAATATATTTATTCTTCTTCGAGGTCTAAAAATAATCAAAAATGTAATTTTGCTATCATTTTTTTATTGTTTATTTCTCAATGCTGATAATTAGGTAGGTACCTACAATAAATATAGCTCTTTTTAAATTGTTTAAGAAATCAAATACAACCTCGACAAACCTTGGCCTTCAATTTATTTTTCATATAATCCCCTATCTCAAAAATCTGACGATAAAATAAATGCCATTAAATGAGTTCATTAGTAAACATAGTTTACTTATTTTACAAGTTTAATCATACAATATAAGCTTTTCAGAGTGTCATTCAGATAAATGTATTAATGTTTAAGACAAGGCTTTGTCGATATTGTCGAGTTGTCCCGGTTGTAAGGCATTCCTAGCATCTCGGCATCTCAAGAAGGTTGTTTTTTTTACCAACCGATCCCTCGAAGGTTTTTTCTTCGATTTTTAAGCCTCGACTCATTTGCATTGTTTACAGCAGGCAAGCCAACAATGAACTTTAGGCGTCAATGTATTTTTATCGCTCGAATATTATTTTATACTTTTGCATCAACAAAGATTGAACAATACAGAAATTTTACTGAGGTATAATTAATAATTCTACCTACCTTGATCTTTTGAAGGTTATAAAGTGTTATTAAAACCTGCGGATTATGTTTATTTGTGTAAGCATTGTGTTTAAAAGCTCATTCCTCAAAAGTATGAAGCTTTATTCGCTTATTGCCGACGGCTATTAAAAATAGTTATCATATACCTACGCACTGATTTAAGCTTTGCAATTTTCAACTTATAATGAACGCTTATTAACTATTTAATATGCAACGAATTACCAAACCGACACACTGAGATATTCGAAGGGAATTACAGATTATATCGCCACCGGATTATCACGCATTATAATAACATGATAATAGCATCATTAAGGGTACATTTTTCTTTAATACACATTACCTATTACCTAGTAGGTATTAAATAATTGAGTATATATCTACACACAATGAAATTTAGTAAAAATTCCTATACAATCAGCGAATCAGTTAAAATCTTTAAAATTGATTGCTTCCGTTGATTTAAAATTTTCTAAAATGTAATTATTCAATTTCGATTAGTAATGAAAATTAAGATCTTCAAATTGGATCCAGCTTAATATTAATATGTATTTTTTATATCGCTCTAATATTTATTTATCTTGCTGTAATTTAGGTTCGTATTTAATAATAGTATGTTTGGACGTTATAATTTCTAGCTATGTGGTACTGGGCTAGCGTTTAGTTATCTCACATCCTGCCTCTAAGATAATGGACCAGGAGTAAAAAAAAACATGCTATCGAATTCCGATTCCGTTTCTTTGGTAAATAGAATTGAAATTTATTTAAGTATACGGCTAGGCATAAATTATATTACTCCTATACCAATTTGTGATGTTTAATCAATGGGGTAATGGCGGACTGCTGTTTGATAATTAAATTACGTTTAGTTTGTATTGCTGAAGATTGCCCGATGATGCTTGCATCGCTACCTGATATAATTTGTTAAATTTACTGCCATGATAATTATTTTTCTTAACTATCCAATCAATTTAAATAGATAATAAACCTACAAAACATAGTAATTTGCTTCAAAAAAATCTGGAAAATGTTTAACTGATCAATTTTAATTAAGTATCTACCAATTTAGACATATAGGTCAATACGTTTCCTTGATCCGGAGGTCGCGGGATTTTACACCGGGGTGCGCGATTAAATTTTTATTTGATACATTTGTGGTATTTCACTATGTAATCATTTAATAATATTATAATGTATACTTGCGGCACGTTCCAGAGTGGAAGATACTCTCAGTATCGCCCTGGTGTAGGACAACCTTTCAGATGTAAAACGTTGCTTGCAATGGTTTTAGCCATGTTTGGTGACTAGATCTGAATAGCTTGGTACTTTCCCACCGTACGCTTTCCCATCTCCTTTCCCTCCCTATAACCTTTAGCGTCATTGGTTATACGCGGTTGGGAGCAAGTAAGATTCTCGTGCGGTATTCACATTTTTTTTAAAGATTTTACGCTTTATTGGTAATGTATTATATTATCACATAAGGACTAGCTGTAACCGTGCTAATAACAGTTTATTTCAAGTTTCCAAAAGGAGACATTCCGCAAATTAACTGACAGCCGTAATTCTCGACTTATATGCAAATCTCACCGGGATATAATGCCCCGCTTCCAGTCAATGAAGCAAACCGATAAACATAAATCACTGAGCTCGATACCTACTACACTACATGCTTTCGCACAGGGCAGATCATTCACGAAACACCAATTGCAATTGCACAATAAATTAAATATCCAGCGAAAACTGTGCTACCCACGAAACGGCTACCGTTCTACAATTATACGATTCCAGAACTAAATTTGCGTGGTCCCAGGTATGTTTTATGGCGTGTTACTGCTTTGTTCTCCGTACTACACTGAACAAATATTGCGAATACGCGTTATAATATAAATAATATGATTTATTTAAGCACTCTGCTCTGTACCTAATCTATTTTATATTGCGTATTATAAATTCAACCGGTTTGAATCGCGCTTCAAGGATGCAAGGAGTATTGAAGATATTATTCAATGTGAAAGGATATTTGAATAGAGTAGGTGAAACTACATTTTGCATTACGTGACAACTTCAGTGGCAGAGTGGTAAACTATAAGTGGTAAGATCCAGAGGTCGCGGGATCGACAGTAAAATTGAATTCAATCTGTTATTTCACACATATATGAAAAAAATATTATTATTTCGACCTCGTTCCAGAATGGAAAATGCTTTTTTTATCATCCTGGTGAGGAACAGCCATAAAGAAGACTTTAACACTTTTGTGATTATGTCGATATGAACGGCCATATACTTCCGTACCTTCCTCTTTTCTTCTTCTTGTATTCAACCGTTGCTTCGAATTAACAACATACCTACCCCAAATTGTTTTTTTAAACAATTTTTTCGGTAATTAAAAAAAAATATTTTCCACGAGCATTACGAAAACCTTATTGTAAGTTCTTTATTTCATCTGAAAATCATCCGACTAGGTTTCTAGGTAATATTTGATCAGGCATTGATTGAGCAATTCCGTACTGAAAATCATTAATAACCAGGAAAGCTAATACTGTCTATTGGTTCATAATTTGCTCTAATGGGTAATGCTCTCGGCTCTAGCTAGCGCAGTATAAGGCAGAGAAATGCAATACACAAGTGCAATGTGCAGCCGGCATGCATGCACTCAAAGTAATAGGCTATACGGAAGCAAGGCAGGTCTGACAGTTTGCTAAGCAGATCGCAGCATTTTAGAAAGTTTTGTTAATGTTTTGATATCGGCGTTGTACAATTAGCATGACCGATCGATTAATATGTGATTATTGCCCGGTCGGGATACCTACGAGGCGAATAGAAGATAACTACTGCTTCATGTGAATTATCTATTAAACAGATGTTGCACGAATTGCAGCGAATATCGGCGTCCATGACTTGGTAGCGGTCGAGTATTAATGGAATTACATGACATTTGGTAAACTCCGAGCTACCAAGTGATAATCTGTTGGTGTTAGTAGTCTGCAAAAAGAGAGCTTTAATAGATAACCGTAGGTTCAGCGATAAGCAGAAACTGGGCATAAATGAAGCACTGTAATCTAGACTACATCACTATTTTAAACCTAATATACCAACCGATTTTGGCACAGTTAATGCCTTTTCTAATGGGTTTTCTGCTATGTTGTACATAGATACTTATTTTCCGAAACTGATTAAAGTAAAATCATCAGATGCCGAAAGTTACAGCTAACAACATTAATAATATCTTTAGTAGGTACCTAGTGTCTGGGTGTCTTCGCTATCGAATGTAGTATGTAGGTATCGAAGCTATATTTAATTAAAATTGACTCGCACCATAAAACCTTTAAGAGCGATTGACTAGCATCTGAGAATAAAAGTTTAAAAATGCTTGCAACTGTACAGGGAGGTTCCAATGAGAAAGATCGATTATTCCCCGTATCAATCTTTTTAAATTAAAAATTTAATATCGATTTATTTCTTTAAAAACCTTTATTTAAATACTTATTTAATATATACCTACATTCAAGTAAGCAATAAAAATGTTCAAAACTATAGATAAATTATTACACTAATTTTAGTGCACTTCTTGTAAGTATTTTTTGATCATAATTAATTATGATTTTTCAATAATGTCTAAACAAAATAAGTGTGTAAAATAAATTTGAAATATTTTAGTTTGTACGACTTTAAATAAATAGAAAAACTGGGGTATTTTTGTCACAAAACACGTTCTCGGATTTATTTTTTTAATGATTTTAATTTAACTAAAATTAAATTTTTTAAAACTGTTTGACTAAATTATGTATTGATTTAATTTCTTGTATGATTATATGATTTGAAATTTGTGTTTCCAAAATTTGCGTGTCCCAGATAAAATAACAATCTTTCAAAATCAATTTATGTTTTTTTGTAAAAAACAGTCAATACGTCTAGAATTTGATTTAAAAAGGACAAATTTTCGGTATTCTCTGGTAATGCCCCTTTTTCTGCATTCATAAGAATTTTTCAACCAACATTATGACTTTCAAACATTTACTTACTAATAAATAAATACCTAGAAGTAAAATATTACTTACAGAATATGTTGTCAATAGATAATTCAACCTAAGTTGTTGTAATATTCAATTGGAAGTGGCCAGTGCCTATCGTAAAATTTATGGCAAATCTTTTTCGTTTTATCGCCATTGTATGTCCAAGTGTTCCAAGACGATAAACACTATGCCCGTTGACTTATACCGGATATGTTTTTCCCTACAGCGTTTATCATAAAACTTTAATATTGAAACGTAAATTGCGTCTGTATTATAATGTTATACGAATTTTAAACTCGCCACGCTTCGGACTTGGTCCATTGGCATAATTTATACTCACCGTGAAGCTTATGCTTTGTATTTTACTGCCCTAGGTAGACAGATGACGGAGTAATGATATACTACGATAGTTTTCTGTGGATTTTAAAATGGTTAATGTTGAAACTTCATCAAAGATATTTGTGGTCTTATATCAATATAAGTGCAAAAGTAATAATTTTAGGTTGAATTGTTTCATTAGGTTTGATATAACTATGATAACAATACCTTAAAAGAAAAGTCAACCAATAACGAAACATTTTTTAATTTTTTTTTTCTAATTTTATGTGAGATTTAATACCACAGAAAATTGTTGAAAACCCCAACAACATATATGACAGAAAAAAAGCTAATTTAGTCAGACCCAATATAAATGAAAATACTAGTTTTATTTATGAGTTCTTTTCATTTGTTGCAGGATCCTTGGAAGGCGAAGAGATGTCCATGGCGGGGGGCAGTCCGTGCAGCCAGCGAGGGCCCGCCAAACACGAGGCCTCGCTGTCCCCTGGCGCGCGTGGCGAAGAGGCCAGCAACACCAGCACGGCCAGTGCAAGCATGTACCCCACCTCCATGCACCGGGGCACGCCCGCCCCGCTCTCCGGGCACGACCAGCACAAGGTCTCCTACCGGGGGATCTTCACCAACGCGCCCGCCTCCTCCACCCTCGTCCAACAGCCCCCGCCCCCGCTGTCACCTCCTTCAGGCATGGTCCAGTGGGCTCTACCCAGCCCCGACAAGACTCTCTTCCAGCCCATGTTTGGTTTGCAACAGTATTCGTCCAGCAGTCCGCAGTACGATGACAGGCCTGAGTTACTAGGCCTAACAGAGTGCGGACTCAGACCCCCGCCTTCCTACCAACCACTTCCTCTAGAGCTGCCTCCCTCAGATATGGGTTACCGACCTCCTCAGGGTAAATATCAGTGGCTCGACCCTCCTTCGCAGCAACAACAAGAGCAGGAGTACATCCCCATGCCGCAAGTTCAGGCACCGGGACCTTCCTCACTCGTACCCAAGCAAGAACCTTACAGCGTACCTTCATCCTGCGCGGGAGAAGTGCAAGCTCACCACTCCCAAAACTACGCGGTCACGCTGGCAGAATACAACCCCTCGACGAGTAAGGGCCACGAGATCTTGTCTCAAGTTTACCAACAGAGCAACATGCCCCTCAAGCTAGTTCCAGTCAAACCCCGCAAATACCCCAACAGGCCAAGCAAGACGCCCATCCACGAGCGACCATACGCTTGCCCCGTGGAGAACTGCGATAGGCGCTTCTCCCGCTCAGACGAGCTGACCCGCCACATTCGGATACACACCGGGCAAAAGCCCTTTCAGTGCAGGATCTGCATGCGCTCCTTCAGCCGCTCCGACCACCTGACGACCCACATCAGGACGCACACCGGCGAAAAGCCCTTCTCCTGCGATATCTGCGGACGGAAGTTCGCGAGGTCGGACGAGAAGAAGAGGCACGCCAAGGTGCACCTGAAGCAGCGCTTGAAGAAAGAGAAGAGCTCGAGTGGCGGAGGGGGCGGCGGCGGAGGAGCGCCCCCCGCGCTTCTGCCCCTGCAGATGCCGAATAGCTCGAGCCTGTGAGTTGCCGCGAGTGCGCCCGGGCCCCATATTGGCGGCTCGGGCCCCTGACTGTGATCTCCGATAGACTTTGGCCGCTCCTCAGTGGCCAGTGCCAGTAGCCAGGCCCGGTGACGCGAGTGAGGGAGCGTGACTACGTTGTTTCGAGAAGATTTATTTAAACTGTTTAATATTAAGAACTGTTATCTTGCCGCGATTGGAGCGGCGTCGTTGTTTAACTCGTAATTTAAGTTCCACTCTTAAGATTTAACAAACATGGCTTTAACTACTAAATAAAAGACGAAAGGATGGCAAGTCTAGATAGAATATTGAAATAATCTATTTTACGTGTTGCCAAATAACAAACGATCGTTTCGACGACTTCGCAGTACATTCCACGTTGTAGATTTTTTACGTAAATTATCGATCGTCGGCTGTTTAGATTGGATATTAAATTATTTTTTATCGTATCTAATGTTGAATCGTCGGATTGTTGTACTACTTGTTAATTAGTATCGAGGCACGTCACCTGTCCACCTGTAAACCTTCAGTCGGTCCGTCAACCCACCCCATCCACTTCCTCGTACCCCATCCCTCATCCCGCAGCTCGCGATTAGGAGTGCTTCGGATCATTGCCTTAACTCACGTGTCTTAACCTCCCCTCACAAACCCCCAGCCCACCACCCATCCCCCCTCCCCACAACCCCCCTGGGCACTCTTCACACAAGAAGCATTTTGCTTATTTCTATTGATCTCATTTACTTTATTGTTTAGGCCTGACGATGCTTTTATGTGCAAAATATCTTTATTTTTATCAAGCATTCATTACTAAGTCCAACTTTCAAATAGTCAAATATTGTTAGAAAAAAATATCCTCAGATCTTTAATAATTTTGAAATTCAAATTAATATTTATAAATATAATATCTACCGCCAATTTGGCGCCTTAAAAAAATCATAAAACTGATTAAAAATCAAATTAATATTTTCATACAAAATATTTTTATAATGCACTTGAATGAATAATTGACCACTTTGGATCAAACGACGGTTGTAGCCTGAATTATTCGAAGCAAACAAAACCCTTAATTTAATATGCACAAAGTTGTGGCGAGCGAACAAAGAGTAGGTATTTTGTGAAAGTTCGCTCGACAGAAGACGCTATGACCTCTCTATTGATAGTACAACGATTTGATATTCTGGAAGCTATGAAAACTAACCCAATTGTTCATTTCATTTCCTTCCTGTCTTGTCAATGTTTGAGGAAGTGATTTGTGTAGAACATGACTTTGAACTAGCCTGAACTCTCACTACTACAAATTCTAAAAACAACAACAACAACACAAACTAAAAACCAATTTTCAACAACCATTATAAAATCCAAGATGAAAGAGCAAGGGGCCTACGGCCCGGTACTCTGAAAGCCATTATTCACAAGTTACTACAAATACTATTTTTTTTATAGATTTTACTTTTTTATAAATTCTATGGCAAAATTTTGTGAAATAATATTGAATATTTTTATATAATATATCACCTGTTTTTCGTTTTTGTGTCATTGTTACGACTTGCATTAAATGTGAAGGTGTTTTTATGACGCTGTGGACGGTCTACCACCTTAAAAAAGTGTTAATCTTTATAATTATTGCTGTTTATTTTCGGCCACAAAGCCACAAATTTTATAAAAATGGAAAATGTTAACAAAATGAAATGTTTCTGAGATCACGAATTATTCATTCGATATTTAATTACTTCTGTGTCTCACACAATAGACTAATTAATTATTAAATAATTGTACCTTTGTAAATAAACATCGACTAAACCCTTTTTAACTTGTATATAATGAAAAACTATTAATTTTATTTAATAACTAAATATATTATTATTAAAAAATAATAAAACAAATTATAATCTTGTTGACTACACTACTTTTGTTTTTTTATTTATCAATGTTCCTGTATAAAGAGTTACAAATTATTATATATAGAATTAGCTATCGAGAAAATATCAACAATTCAAAAAAAAAAATTGTTCTACAATAGCTCCACACAGGAGGCCCTGATAAAAATAATTTCCCTAATGGCCTATGTCATCTTTGGGGATGCTGTGTGCAAAGGTTTTTTTAGGAAATGAAGGAGAGGATGTTTGGTAAGGAAAAGGGTATGAGGGGTAGGTAGGAGTCGGGGTCAGAGTGTCCAGGAGTGACGGACGAATTTTTCCATCCCTCCCACTACGGTGCAAGGTGATGTTCCGAGAGAGCCCCGCTGGAGAATTCAAAAGGCCCCTCTCAACCAGTCTCTCCCGATCTGGTCTGCCTGGCAATTGGTGGGCAGACGCATCCGCCGCCAAGACCCAGACAAAACTCACCCCATGAACTTGGGCACCCCTGCTATTTCACCAAATGTAGTGAACCACTTGGGATGACCTATGGCAGAGGTGTTGGTTATCCATAAATGGTTCCCGGGCGGCGGTACTCCGTGGATACTACCTGCAATCTGCATTCACCGACGAAATAATCCCTAGTCATTATTTCGATCAGCCCAACATTTGAACACAGTTGACATTTGTCACAAGAGAACGGGTCGTTTTTATGACTTGTTTTTGAGTTCAATAGCTCGGCCGTTGATCGATTTGCCAGCCTCTGTGTTTCCTACCTCTTCCAATATGGGACTCTTCAAGACCCAGGTTAACTCTTATCATTTCCACAAAAACAACCTCCACACAGCATCCCCAATGATGACATGGGCCTAGCACGCTCGCTCTATAACGATCGATAGCATAACTATCGCTAACTTCTCATCGTTCCCTAGCATGACTACAGATCGCCAACGAATAAATGACATTTCACAATGACTAAGTGTCCTTAACAAATTCGACATCAACTGTTGTTTGTACTTTAGCGTTGTGCAGTTGTCCTAGGGAACGATGAGAAGTTACCGATTGTTATCCTATCGATCGTTATAGAGCGAGCGTGCTGGGCCTCTGGGGTAAATTGTTTCCCTTAGGGCCTCCTGTGTGGAAGTAGAAATCATTGGGTACCTGAAAACAATATTAAATTTTAATTCATACGTTTAAAGAATGTCTCAAAGAAGTTCAAGGAGATAAATTTCTTTGTGAAATAACACTAATGAATAGG
This sequence comes from Limnephilus auricula, assembly GCA_951813805.1. Taxonomy (NCBI): domain Eukaryota; kingdom Metazoa; phylum Arthropoda; class Insecta; order Trichoptera; family Limnephilidae; genus Limnephilus; species Limnephilus auricula. Next base: position 23,190,656 of record OX638401.1, read on the forward strand.
TAGGTCCTACCTACACACAAACAATACAAAATCTTTTCAAAACTTAATTAAATTGCGAGTTTTAAGTGGCCCATTTGAGTGGCCATTTAAAAAACGTCATGGCAGCTGATTTATAATATTGATTTTCCTCTTTGAATTTTGAAACTTTTTTATAATCTTTAATAATGTTGCTTTTACCAAAAGCGTACGTTTCATGTGGGAGGGCTGCCAAAATAACAAGACTCTTACATTCACCGGTGGTTCGGTATTGTATTGACCTCACGGCAAATACGAAGTCGGCAATATATCTGGATGTATTTACGAGCAAAGAGACAGTAGGTACGGTGAATTTAAATGGTGAGTATTTAGGTTTTGAAATTATGCCTACAAGCTACAAGATAAAATCATTTTTACTAATAGAATAAATTTAGATTAATTAAATAACTACGCACATCACTTATTGCGATACTTGGATAAGGCATTAAATTGTTATTCTCCGTTTTCAACTGTTTTGTATTTTTCGATGATCACTGAGTTGTGATTAGGTACGACTCATTGCATTGGACGGTTCTAACTGACATTTAAAAAAAATGATATTTGAATGCAAAACCATTTATTTTACTCAATTCAATAACAAAAAAAAATTCAGAGCCATCTATGTTGTTTTTCCATAGATACTTGCCTTCATTTATTTTACAAGGTTCTAACATCACATTAAACCTTTTTAAATTACGATTTTGTTTGTATCTGACAGTTGATCGTTTTTACAGGGCGCAATATAAGTTATTTATTGTTTTTGTGTTTAATTCGTAGAACTCCATAAAAAAAAAAATAATACTTTTAATTAATAATAAAAAAAAATCAGTATAAATTCCTCATTAGTTGGATTCATTTATTAGTTAAGTTCTAACTTCGCCATATCACGTACTGAGGAGTACACGTCCACAAAGACGAATTCTCATAATCTATTTAATAATTTCTTGTGTTCAGGTTTAATTTCGTGAAAAGTACTTTGGTTTTTGTTGAAGGAAAATATTTCATTAGAACGTGGCCAGCATGGAATGGCATTAGAGAAACATAGTTGGAACATTGTGCAATAAATTATTATGCCCTAGCTGGTTGCATATGGTAGTATCTGCTAATTTAGGAATGTTCTAAAATGTTAAGAATAAGTTCTTTTTAAAAAAATTCCTTTTAAATCGATAAAACTAAAATACTTTTCACGATATTCAACCTCAAAATCAGAAATCGGTAAATTGATTATAAAGTGCGCCCCACGGTTCAATTTGGCAGCCACCTCTAGTCTGGAGCCGCAAAGTATCTGAAAAAATCCTCCACTCTGTGCAGAAACGTTTGTTTGACAGATTCTCCTGTTTTAACAAACGTATTGCAATATTTAGAGCACAGGCGTCGGGTGGGAATGCTATCCTTGTTCTATCGGTATTTCAATGGAAGATGCTCCGAGGAACTAGCGTCATTTACTCCCTCGGCACCGGTGCATAGTCAAAATTCATAGGGAAACACGCCAGCGCGCGCCCAACATATGTACACCGTTGATAATTGTGACATGAGAACGGGTCGCTCTACGACTCGTTCTTGAGTTCAACAGCTCGGATGTGTGAAACGATTTTCCGGCCTCTGTGTTTCCTACTTCCCACAACATGGGTCTCTTCAAGATCCATGTTCACTCCTTTCTCTCTTCAAAAATACCCTCCATCCAGCATCTTCAAAGATGACATAGGGGAAATTATTTTCCTCCAATAAAAGTGACGATTAATGCTAACATACAACGCCCTTCGTTCAGGCAGCTACAAGCGACTAAATCGCCGCTATCCGCTACCCGCTACCTGTCATACAAACACTATTTGGAAGGTACAGATGAGCGGCGATCGCGTCGCTTAAAAGTAGCTCCATAGAAGAACGGCGTTACCATCACTAGTTTTACCAGTCTACTTCCAAATACCTGAATCAAATATCAAAAGCTGAAAAACCGCAACTTGCCCTTTGTTAAAATGCAATAGGTTACACTATGTTAAAAATACCTATGTAATGCTACCGTTACCTCTTGATGTTTATTGATAGCTATAAAATAGATTAAAATTGCACTTTTCGGATCAATAAATTATCCTACTCTCATATCGATAATGTTTGACATAATGTGGGCTGTGGACATGTTTCATGATCAAAAAGTATCACCATTTTTCTTTTAAATTTCAAATTTAGAAATTCTGTCTTTAAGTAGATATAAATTCAAAATCAAATGGAATGGCGAATACCTGCGCTGTCAGGCAGGAGTGCATATTCTAAGGTAGTAATGAATGTATATTATTGACTATCTCAACGTCTCGGCCTAATACTCAACATTGGAATCTATTAAAATCTACGTGGAAGACAATTTTCTATTTGAAATTGTGTATATATTTTATATTCAGTGGCTTAGGTATAATTTGGACGCAATAGAATAGAAGGTAAATCATTTATTAATTGATATTTTATTACAAACAACTGCAGGTAGGTATATCCTAACATTTTCGTGCAAGTAAATACTTAACAAAAATTACAAATTGCCGGAAGTCTGAAAGACTATGGTAATACTTCCCAATCTGTACAAATTTTGGTGAACCCTAATAATTACAATTATTGTGAATTTTGAAAAAAATTATATCCTGGTCGTAAGACACATTGGTTTTGCAAGATTAAATGGCCTGAAAAAATGTAAACAAAATGTTGATCTCCGATGTTTTTTTTTCTGCTAATACATAAAAAATAGTAGGTGTTGGACAGTTGGGGGCGAGGTAGGTGGTAGGGCGATTACTCGGCTGAGTGAGCAGTGACGTCATGTGAAAGTTTTTTTTTTGTTTGATTTTGAAGAAAATAAATTTTGAAAAAAAAATGGCATAAAAAAAAGACCAAAATTTTATTCACATTCTTTACTCTAAATAATGTCAGGAATCACCGGTTAACGTAAGTTAAGTACGTACCTTAACACCCTGTATAAGAGGCTTAATGGTAAAAGTTTAGAAGTACTGCAAAAATGTAACGTAAAAAATTCTTGAAAGATTCTTGTTAGAAATCGATCCCGTGAAAACCAAATTCAGAAAGTAGTTCCTAACCTCAAAAAGGTTGAGAACCCTTAAACTGTGGTATCCCTATTTGTGGCAATGTGTGACGGGAAAATAAAAGGAGAAGCAGAAGGATAAGAAGTACCTACCTGGCTATTCAGATTTGATCACTAATACAGCTAAAGCCATATCACGCAATGTTTCTGTTTGTTGTTTGTTTGGTAGTAGGAGATTTTCAAATGTTGTTGGGTTATTCGTAACCCGGGAATGTTTGTCTTTCTTTTAAAAAAAAACAAAAACAAAACCTTCCTGGCTATTCAGATTTGATCACTAATACAGCTAAAGCCATCTCACGCAATGTTTCGATACGGAATGATGGTCTTTCACCAGAGAGATATCTACTGAAAGTGTCTCACAAATTAAAAATTTTTACAATGCCGAAACGGGTAAATATGTAAACTTTTCTGAAAATACATCACGGAATTTTTTTACCTTTGACGATATTAAAGCTAACGATTCGACTCGATATACGATCTCTGCGGGAAAGAATTATCTCGAGGTTTAAACAAGGAAAAAACTGTCGCTTGAAGATTCTATTAGAGATGGCATTTTAACTTAATTTGCCTCAAACTAATTATTCCAGCCATATTAAAATTTTATGAAAATACATCACCGAATTTTTTTACCTTTGACGATATTAAAGCTAATGATTCGTCACGATCTCTGCGGGAAAGATTTATCTCGAGGTTTAAACAAGTAAAAAACCGTCGCATGAACATTCTATTAGAGATGGAATTTTAACTTAATTTGCCTCAATTTAATTATTCCAGCCATATTAAGCAACCCTAAAATACTGGAATTCTTAATACACGTCGTAATATTTTAATAAATATAAGTATAAAAATATTACGATGTATTTTATGAATTCAAGTATTTTAGGGTCGTAAATACGTCGTCATAGTTTTATACCTATATTTATAAAAATATTACGACGTATTTTAAGAATTCCAGTATTTTAGGGTCGCTTAATATGGCTGGAATAATTAAATTGAGGCAAATTAAGTTAAAATGCCATCTCTAATAGAATCTTCATGTGACGGTTTTTTCCTCGAGATAATTCTTTCCCGCAGAGATCGTGTCGAATCATTAGCTTTAATATCGTCAAAGGTAAAAAGTACGTTCTTTATATCTTGCCACTTTAATAAATAATTAATAGATGCCTTATTTAACTAACATATATGTACATATACCTTTTTGATAAAACTTGAAATATATGTACCAAAGGCTAAATAAAACCATAAAATAACAAATATTATTTGAACACCAAAGCAAACCCGTGAAAAATCAAGTTTGCTTATAATTATAATTATTCTTAAATATAATTATAATTTAAATTATTTTCTGTTGAAATATTCTATGATAGAGGTATATACCTGTTTTATCGCTTCTCTGAATTATTTTTCACGTATACAGTTTTGATTTTGAAAATGAAACTTAAAAACATAGCAAATTTGAGTTCGTGGAATCAAATTTCACAAAGGAAAAAAAAGTCAACGACACATTACAGACAACCCAAACAATATTTTTAGTTTTTTTAATTGCATTTTTGATTTGTAAAGGTATGCATATATTTTTTTCAATTTCATAAACGATTTGGTTCAAAATGGTATATGGTTTAAAATCGTATATTATAAATGGTTTTCAAAAATGGTATATGGAATCTAGTTAAGATCACCCCAAATATTTATACCTCTACCGATTTTATAATAAAACGGTGTGAGATCAAGATGGCCGGGTCAAAATGGGTGGCAGAAATCTTTAATATTATTTATTGTAATTTTTAAAATATTAGTACGCGTTGAAAATAACGTTAAGGTACTTAAACAATAATTAATTCATGAAGTAGAGTAATGTTCCTTTACAGTAAATTATGAACAAAAATTTAAAGAGTGGTGAAGTGTGAATTAAGATATTTGCCAAGACGAAATGAAAGGAGTTTGATACAGCATCTCTAAGTTCCAAGCATCTCGCCAGAAGAATGCCCCTCCCTGTGACAGTATGTCGGATGAGACAGGGCCGTAGGCTTTATATAAATTATTTATTGTTTTTGTGTTTAATTCGTAGAACTCCATTAAATATATGTTTTAATTTGATTTATATTAAATTTAATGATTTTATTATTAAGTTCTGCAAGTGTTTTAGTTTTTTATTATTGTGACAGCTGTTTCGGCTTACAAGGCCATTTTCAAACTGTGGTGTTCCACAATTAGACGACGATATTTAAACGATTTAAAATGTCAATTTTGAACGTGAGTAAATTGATGTATTATTATGCCACAATAATAAAAAAATAAAACACTTGTAGAACTTAATAATATATTATTAAATTTAATTTAAATAAATAATATATATACATAAAAGAGTTGAAAGGTTCATATGATAAAATATTTTAAAAGTTAGTATTGTAGTAATAACATAAAAGTACAAAGAGTAAAGCAATAAAAGTAAATACAAGTATATAGAAAAAATAAGAAAGAAAAGAAAACTACAACCACCGGTACATTTATACAAGATATTTTGAAAAGTACTCAAAGTACTCGATTACACATGTTTTCATTATAAATATATACATTAATTGAGTGGGTCATTATTTTTTTTTTATCTGTGCCTGCACTTTAGTTTTTCTTATTTGCCAAAGAATTTGTACATAAAAATGCAAAAATCAGTCATTTTAAATACATGTAGAATTACGAAAGATTTTTTAAATATTTATATTGAGGGATCAGTAGGATTTATCGGTCAAATTAGGAATTCCACATAGCCCAACCCTCTGATATGAAAATATCTGGAGACGGTGAATTATATTCCCATTTAATAGTTTGGTAGATTAACTGTTGTTCTTGTATTGTTTTGTATTAATTATACGTATATAAATACACTTGCATAACGTGGATTTACTAGATGATCATTTATATGGAAAAGTGTATGAAAGGGTTTAGTTTTTCCTATGGGAAAAACTAAACCCGTTCCTGTAAATCTGGTGAATAAAAATTAACATGTAATAACTAGAACGATAATATAATAATAATTAAAATAATAATAATAATAATAATCTGCAATCGCATGACATTTTCTGTGCTTTTTAATAACAAAAAATGTCCTTTGATTTCATTTCATGACAAATTTATTTACTTACATTTTATAGAATTATTCCAAAATTCCATAGTTCACCTCAAATCAATTTGCAAATATATTTTTAAATAGCATTTGTAATTCTGATGTCTTGACGTGTTTTTTTGGATTATTCCCTTTAAAATGAGGTAAAAAATTAATAATAAAATTAGGAGTTTAGAATCGAATTCATAAATCATGGGAAATCTAAGAATCTGTGCCAATCGTTTTCTTAAGCTAGGGGAAAAATCAAGAAAAACGTGTTTCGAGCTTAATTTAGCATGATTTTATAATTTACAAAAGGCTTCGGATTGGTAAAAAAATTAATTTTCTAATAATATTTTTGCAATGAAATTTTACTACGAATTATTAACGAAGTTGGAATTCGAGCCTTTGTTTTAAAAGTAATGTGTTTTCTAATGTGGTTTATTAAAATTAATAATTGGCTTATTTATTTTTAGGTAGTATTCTTTTTTAATGCGAATACCGTACAAGAGTTCCAACTATTCCAGACCACCTTGAGCCAGTAAGACTATAGCGTCCCCAATTGGGGTATGGGTCCCCAACCTCTGAATCGCCAGTCGAGAGCCTTGCACCTCGACCAGCGAGTCCGTCTATTCATAAAATAAAATACATTTTTAATTAACGATTTGGATCCGGCCCTGCATATAGGTGTGCTGTAACAGTGGTATTGTTGTGCCTCGGACGATTGTTGTTTCTACCTGAACATCTCAGGGGGGCCATCCACCTTACCTGTATGGGTTATCGTATTCCAACACAGACAGAGTAGAGACTACGCACTACACTCACCACGACCAGAGAGAGAGGCCCCGATAATGTACGGCTTTTTATGTGGCCTTTTATTTTTATTGATATGCGTGCATCATTGGCTGAATTGACTCGGATACGCATGTAAAACGGGTGACATGAAGGATGTAAGAATCTATGTCATACCTGAAAGTGTAAAGGTTGGGAGGTTGTAGAAAAGAACGGAATGAAAAGGTTGCAGGTTGTATGTTTGATCTTCATTGTAAGAAATCCAACTTTATTTAGGCCTTGGTATTCAAAATTTCAATGTACATTGGAAGCTTTAGTCTTAATTTTACTGCAAATATCCATTTCTTATGGCTAAAATTTTTAAGACGTTCTTGGATCAAGGACATACAATTTGACAACAAGCCAATAAATATGTAGAAGCCAGCTTAGCTAAAGAAGGAAGAGAGGAGTAATTCTGGCACGGAGCGGTCAATATATTTTTAGGTTTTTGTAGTGCAATCATATTGTGATAACTTGGCGACAATTTCAAAATACCAGATTCGTATTAAGAAACGGAGCCTTAATATTTTATTTTTTCTATCATTCCCAATTTTTTAAGGATCGCGATAACACCGTCATTTTTCTGATGAATCAGGATCATCCTCTCCTCAAAATCCCGGATTGTTTGATGTTTCAGTCTCAATGCAAACTGTTTCATCTCAGTACTGTGCATCTGTGATATTCCTCAGTTTCTGATGCTTCCAATGTTGCTTACGATTATAAAATAAATGAAATTTAAAAAGTTGAAAAAAATGTAGGTACAACTATTAAATTAGGTAGTTTATTTATTCAAAAATATTTTTAACATTTCATTCTTATAATTATGTACTTTTGTACCCATATTTAAATTTAAAGTTTTACTCTATAAAATGTTACGTACTCTATAGGCGTAAAGTTAGCTATTAACCACTCGAGCGCTTTTTGCCACATTATGGCACTATTTTCAAAACCTCGGATTGCTTTGTTGCTAAAATGTGGTCAAAAAAAAAAAAGTTATTAAAACGACTATATAATATATTGAACACTCAAAATATAACAAAATAAATATTCTCTAGATTCTTTAAAATGTTTTAAGGTTAAAGATTTAATTACATATTTTTTTTAAATCCTACAAATATGTGATAATAGACAAAAGATAGGGGAATTCATTGGCTACATAGAACTATAATCAGTTTGTATGTCTCTATATTCAATTTAGGAGGTATGATTTTTTGTAATGTGGGCGGAAAAATTTCCTTTAGCAATCCGAGAAAAAATATTTTAATTGCTCTGTTGCTCCAGTGGTTAAGAATTTTTTTTATTACTATTGTTGATGTTTATTTTTTGTGTTTTTTTTATATATCTTTTAGTTTTCAGTTCTACACCTTTTTAGTTGTGTTTGAAATTCTTAGTTAATTATTAATTGATATAATATTTGAGTTTAACATCCAATATCAGAATCCTCCTTTTTTTCCTTCTCTTAGAATTTGTTGAGTTGTCCACTAGCAAATATATGCCATTAACATAACGGCCATGGTGAATATATGTCTTCTTTCCCATGTTCTATTTTGATTCAGTATCACCCAAACAGAGGGCATGATTGGTATCACCTGAAAATGTGGTACAAACTTTGTTGAATGAATAAAAAAAAACTTACACCAATGTTTTTTGAGTCTAGAAGTATCGGCGTAACCCTGGTGTATAGTTAGCTGGTTATTGATATTATAAGATCTTAAATTATGTATATTTAAAGAATCGCTTGTTTATTTACCTACCCTTACCCTTACCCAGTGGAGCTTAAAGCTTTAAAAGTACCTGCCTTCATTTAATATTCCATTTAAATAAATCCCTCCATTCAGCGGGTACAGTGTGTTAGAATAAACCCGAGCAATGTTACGTTTGTCAAGTCAGCGAGGAACGTGTGGCTAAGAAATACAGCCTGGGTACAATAGGCAGAACGAATCCGATGGCCCCGCTGCCCAAATGAGCCTTGATTTATCCATTTTAAATTAAGCCGCATAGAACTCAATCCGCATTCAACTCGTGCGCAGTCATTAACATTATTTTTATTTTATTATTTGTATATTTTTCAATATTATCATTTCTTTTATTGGAAAAATTTCCATGTACAGGGGTGGAGTCTGAGGCGGATAAAGTTCAACTAGATATAATAATATTTGTTCGCTGGAAGCGCTTCGGAACCAGGCGCACTTTTACATTCAACATGTGGATAAATAATACGTTTAAACCCCTTTTTTCATATTTTTATTTTATTTAATTTTATTTGGAAAACCAACAGGTATAATAATATATAATGCATGATAAATAAATGTAAATTATTTAACCAATTATACACGGAGAAAAATGTTATTCTAAAATACAATTTTATTCATAAAAACGGGACTGAAGTTCTTACGAACAAATTAACAGTGTTTCAATGTTTATTGGCGGGAAAAGGTAAGAATAATTTGTTGGTATACGTACGATATTACGAATACCAACAAATTATTCTTAAATGTTCCCGCCAATAAACATTGAAACCCTGTTTAATTTGTTCGTAAGAACTTCAGTCATGTTTTTTACCGTTTTTACGAATAAAATTATCGTATTTTAGAATAACATTTTTCTGCGTTTAGGTTTTCACTGATGTATGTATATATTATTTAGTGAAAATAAAGAAAGAAAGTGTTACGTTAGCCGATGGGGATGGGATGGTGGGAGGGAGGGAAAAGGATGGATCTATTCTGTATAATTGATAGCGTGTATTTTTAAGTGTTATTTATTAATTTTAGGTTTGAAAATGTTAGGTACTGTAAGTCGAATTCACTGTATGAAATGTTAAAGATGTGTGAAGTACGGTGAATGAATGTTTTTTTTTTGAGTTAGTGTTGCATTGAGGGATGTTTAAGATGAAGCTATACGCCAAATTACTATTTAGATTTATCTTTACTGCGAATCGGTTTACATTATGAATGTGAAAAAATATGCTATGGATACATTCAAGCTTTTCCTTCTCTATTTATTGGAATAAAAATAAGATTATTAATTACGTTGCAAATAATATAAGCGTTTTTCAATGAAGTTATATAAGAAACAACTTTAAAAAAATACCCTTTTATGACTAACTTTTGACTATTTCCATTGACTAACTTCTTCGTTCTTGTAAAATTATTAATAAAAAAAAATTAAAACAACATTGGCGCTACTTTCCTCGTGCAGATAATACCAAAAACACGCTAAAGGGAGTAAAATATTTCTGGCGTTTATATTCTTTTTTTGTTTGGTTTGTCTGTCTCTTAGTTGAATTCTTTGTAATTTTCCTAATTCTGGGCAATCTTTCATAAAGGTGGCTATTTTTTTGTAAAAATAGTAATAGTAATAAGTCCGGTAAAATGTACATACATATTAAATCCAGATAATTCATTGTTACCGACACATTGTATATAATTCATTGTTACGTGTAATTGATACCACCATCATCATCTTCTTCCCCTTGTCCTGTTCGGGTCGGGGACCCGCTGCATCGACAAGGCTCCTGTATACTTCCCTGGCTTGTGCTGAATGTTCGGCCTCCGTCCATGGCAGACCCATCCTCTCCTCACACAGTTTCTGGAGTTGCCTCACCCAACTGTGTCTGGGGCGGGCCACTGGACGTCTACCCTCTTGTAATTGATACCGATCCGAAAACCTATAGCGGTTCAACTCAACCAGCCCCTATTTCAACCAATTCTTCAGTACCTACATGCCGGAGAATACGTCACATCTTGAGATTGGCTCCACTGGGATTTGGTTCGGCTCGCCAAGTTTCGTAGATTGCGGGGAGTTGGAAAATTATATTGGTGAGAGGAGCTGCTTTCGACGGGAACCTGGATCAAGTTTGTCGGACATGGTTGCAATTCATACGTAACATAATTTCAATACTTAGTTTATTCTTTGGTTACCATTCTAGTTTTCATAATACTTCGCCGTCATGTTCAAACGGCGTGGCGCTCTTTCTTTATCGGTCACTTTACCTAAAATTAGCTGAAAATGTATTTAAATGGTAATTAATACGCGTGTCTTCATTTCGATGAGCACTCGCACGACCTGAGATTTAATATTTAAAAACTAATCTATTCATGCTCTACCTCTTCCTTTAACATGTGAATTACTTATGCAATAAATTGTCAATTTTTATAATCAATCTTTTATTTATAGCAATTAAATATCACATTCATTAAATGTCTCATAATTACCTACACGCATATTCTGAACTAGCTACCTATTTAATTAATTATTTTAATTGTATGAGATGTAGATTTAACTATTACCTATTACAAAACTTGTAAACTGTTAACCACTAATTTTATTTATGCCAAATTTTGTATATTTCTAAAATATTTTTTTAAATCTAAAAATAAGCGCATCCATTCGGTTGACACTCTTGGTATCACCCTGGTGGAAAACGCTGATCAGAATGGAAACCTTACTATAGCCGTATTTAGTATCCAAATTTGAATAGCCAGGTACCAATTTCCTGTAAGTCAGTGGGACTATGGTATACACAATTGGGGTATGTAAAAAGATTTGGGAGGTGGGTAAGGGTACCGCCGCCCGGGGAAGAATTTATTGGAACACCATAGGTCACCCCAAGTGGCTCACTATGTTTGGAGATTTTTCAGGGGTTCCCAGGTTCATGGGATGAGGTTTGTCTTTGGCTTGACGGCGGATGCTTTTGCTAACCCAACGCGTAGCCGGCCCGTCAGGAGGGACTGACTGACTTCTCCAGCCGGATTGTCTCGATCCATCGCCTTGCACCACAGTGGAAGGGATGGATCTGTACGTTTATCACTCATGAACAAATTGACCCGCTGATTCCTACCTACCCCTCATACCTCTTTCCTTCCCTTTCTCTAAAAGATCCTCCACACAGCATTCCTAAAGATTTTATAGGTCCTAAGGATTTTTCCTCGTGTCCTCCTTTATGGAGATATTTTTAAAAAATGTTGTAAATATGAAAGGTATAGGGAAGGAAGGAGATGGGAAAGAGGAAGATGTGGAAGGACTGGAAGTATCCAACGCACCTAAGAGGAGGGATTTCCAGCTAGATAATTCAGCATAAACCTTCCTCGACACGGCATTAGTCTTTCAATGCAAACTCTATAGATCTTCGCAAGGAGTCTCGGGAGTTATCAAAATTTATTTATTGACAATCCTCTAATTCCCACCTGATTTCTGCTGCAATAGCTTATCGCGGAGATACCACACAACTTCCGAATTGAAAAGCCACAATGGATCATTACAAAATAATCGGCCTCATGAAAGGACCCTACCAGAATGTTTACAATGTCCATCCCATACTACCGAGGTGGCCCACCGGATCAAAGGCACTTCAAACTAAACTTTATATCAATATTCCTATAAAACCCATACTTTGTATTCTTCCGTTGTTAATATTTTTGAATTACGCCTCCCAAGGAATGCTATAAAGCTGCTTCATTTTGTAATATAAAATTTCTTAGCTAGGTACATTTCATGCACAAAGGTATGGGTTATGTCCGTAGACATTTCCGATATGAATTATTATTCCCTCTTTTGTATTGTTCAATTTATCCATATCCTCGTATCCAGATATTATGTATAGAGATTATAGATTACATACTCCATTGAGTAAAATGACAATAAACAACTATTACCTGAAGATAAGTAGTTGTGGATAAATGTTTGATACAGTAGCCTGTAACTTCGAAGCTTTGTTAAGATACATGAAAACGATAAAATATATGAATATTGAATAAGGCTTTTTTTGTAAGAAAATATGATATATTTGTGAAATGGATGCGTTGATTGCCATATCTGTAATAACGTGATTATACTGATTATTTAGTAAAACTAAGTGCTTTGTGCTTAGCTTTAAGATTTCATTGTTATCGAGTTTGGCAGCAACATATTTCCGAACATACATACCTGAAAAAACTGTTGACTCTGAGCAAAAAACGGGTAGGTAGAATGATTCTTCTATCTTACCGGACGAATTGCAATCTTTATCACATAGTTGACAGACGCGATTGCCGTGTTTTTTCTAATAGGTATTTTAATGTAAGATGCTCCGAAGTCATTGATCACATCAGCATCAGTGAACAGTTGGGTGGCACGCCAAACGCGTGCCCAAAATTTGAACGCGGCTGTTATTCGACGGTTGAGAACCGGTCGTTTTACGACTTAAGGAATGACTTTCGGTCTTTTACGTCTCCTCCATCCTATCAGGGGTCTTTTCAAGACCCATCCTCACTCCTTCCTTTTCATTAATAGACCATCAAACTCTAAACCTCACCCCTAAAGTTGACAAAGGCCTTGAGGAAACCAAGCTTTCTGTGTGGAGTCGAAAAAACACAAAGCCATCAGACGTATGTTTGTATGTGAACGAAGAAAGGAGTCTGTGCCAATACCGAATCGTTCGGCGGTCTAACCTCTCTGCCTACCAATCAGTTGTAGACAGTTAAAATAATTGGGTAGGTGTAGATATCTTTATGGTTTAATATGTATATTTTTGTTTCAACTTGATCGAATTATTTTAAGCCACAATATAAATGATCTTTAAGAACTTTTTTATTAAATTATTATTTATTATTCAATTATTATTTTCTAACGTGTTCAGCAGGTCAGCGTTCTTTAAGTTAAGTTCGTTTCACGTTTTTCACGTCGATATCACCTTCAAATCAAGAATAGCCTTTGAATTGACCATTAAGAATGTCATCATAATACGGCCGTCACGACATAATATCCATTAGATCTTCCGTATTTTCTTTTAAATAATCCAGAAAATAACTCCTGATTAAATTAGACATCCAAGATAAATAAGCAAATTTAAAAAAAAATCTCACTCATATATTTTTTTTTAAGTTCCATAAAACTTATAAATTTATTTAAATGGCCACGTTTATGACATTGCTATACTATTATTGGTTTAATATAGCTTTCGTTAAAGATTTAAAAGTTAACACGAAAAGTGTTTTAGGTAAGGAATATATAAATACGTCTTCAAAGACGCAAAATACCGATTTGTATTCAGCTACCGATGCCGAACGTTTGTCAAATGTAAATACACTTGGAACACCCGAACTATCAATAATTATGCTCGGTCCGAGCAACCAGTAGCAGCCATTAATTATACTAACAATCTGTGAGATATCTCGAATGTTATCCAAAATAATAAAGTATAGGTATAACATTCTAATTTAGATGTGTCGCGATACCCTTTGGAGTTTTGGAATCAAATTTATAGATGGCACCAAAGGTTAAACACACGCGGCGTGGGTGGGGTATGTTGTTCCGTACTGTACTTGTTCCTAAGACACGGGAAAATAAATATAAACAGAATACATTGAGGATTCTCAATGATAAATTGGGTGACATTACATCGAGCCGTGCCATGCCTTTCGAGATTTCGAGAATTATGAGCCAATCTAGATGATCTCGTGTAGTTCTTTTGTAAAGTGAATATACAAGCTCGTCGAAAACAATAATCACAGTTTCGAAATCATGCGAGAGGTGCATGTTTATCAAGAGAAATATAATAGGGGAAGAGTGTCTAAGATGGCATACTTTTCTAAAAATATTTATTTTTAAAAAGCACAGTGAATACCAGGTTATTGATAATAGAATACTTTTCTATGACCAATTAGCTAACATAAACATTAGTAAAAAAATCAAAAAATGCTTGGTTTTCATTAAAAAATATTTAAAAAAAAACACTCCTCAAATATGCCATCTCACCCATACCCATTGATGAGATGGCATACACTAAATCTAAGTTACAACATTTTCAAAAATACTGACTAAATTTTAGAAGAGTTGGAACATACGTCACAAATAACATGTTTTGCTGTACTGGGAAGACCAATGCATTACACCCATCTTCTTGGATTCAATAGCATCGAGAGCTTATTTCATTTGGGATTCATTCCAAGACTGCCTCGTAGTTTTTCTAACATATGGAGCCATATCTGAAACAAAGTTGTTAAATTAATTTATGTCCGGCTAACACCTTTTTATTCGTTATAATGTTAGTTCACAAGCCCAAAACGGTGACATTTTCACATTTAAAAAAACTCTCAATATATTTCTCATGAAAGATGAGATGGCTCACCACCGCCTCAAGGCGTACGTCGTCTCAGCAACATGAACCACAATTAACATGTGTGAATTTTTTTTTAAACTACTGCGAAAAAACGCAAACCACTACTTTAATATAATCACAAACAATTTATAAGTATTTGGTACATTAAGACGAACCTTATTCTACGCAGGGCCTCGGCACCAGATTGATTCAAAACTTTACACAACATGATTTCAAAACACCGATTTTACAACAATGACGCTCGGCAAAACGTTGCAGACTGACTAGCTGACACCCAACCCAACACTCCAAACTCAAACCAATCTGATAACAGTATTGGTAGAGCCATATTGTGGCTAGTTTTGGAAAAATGACCACTATGTCATCTCTGCCACTATGCCGTCTCAGGCACTCTTCCCCTAATGTAAAGAGACTCTGTCTCTGTACATTTTTGAACCGGCTCTAACAGCTGGTAGTTTTGGAAAGATTTTGTGATTTCTGAAAGAATCCCAGCGGCAGATTGAGGAAAAGTTGGAATGACAAGGTGGAAGAAGATGTGCCTTTGACTGGAGAAGAAGAATTGAAGAGAAGGCTCCATACCACCCTAGAAAATATCATCTTAATAATATACCGAAAATCTTAGTACGGCAAGGAAGAGCCTGTGTACGGTGCTAAATCATTTTGGCTATAATTGTAGTAAAGTCGAGACTCGAGAAATACTTGTACGTCTGTCGAGAAGCTTTTTTCTATTATCTTCCTCTTTACTAGCAATTTATGTGTATTATGTTAATACTAGGTCAGCGTTCATTAAGTTAAGTTTGTTTCAAGTTTTTCACGTCGATATACATCACCTTCAAATCAAGATTAGCCTTTGAATTGACCAAAATATGGCCGTCACAACATAATATCCATTAGATCTTCCATATTTTCTTTTAAATGATCAGAAAATAACTCCTGATTAAATTAGACAATAAATTATTTTAATAATTTATATATTTAAGATAAGTCCTGATTAAAATATGTCAATAAATTATTTTAGTATTAGTTTCGTTTACATCACTAGCATTTTTTTCCACGATCCAAAAATTAATCCAAAGTACTATAAAAATAGCGTGTTCGATTCCTGTGTCTGGCTAAGTCCTCCATCACAACATAAGCAACGTCTTCCAGGAAGTAGGAGAGTTTCAATTTTTTTTTTATAGTGAACACTTTACAAGAGTCCCAACTGCTCCCGTCTGCAGCCAGTGAGACTATGGGTAAGGAGGCTGAAGGTAGGCGGGGAAGGGAAGGAGATGAGGAATAGAAAGGTGGGGAAGTACCTGACTATTCAGATCTAGTCACGAAACACGGCTAAAGCCATTTCAAAGCAACGTTTCAATTTTGAATGGTGATCTTACACCAGGGCGTATCTTCCATAGTATATATTAATTTTAATTAATTAACTTAAAATAACACAAATCAGTCAAGTAAAATTTATTTGCGCACGCCGGGTTCGAACCCGCGACCATCGGTATGGGAGTCCAAAGCCTGGGCCCTGGACTACGTCAAATGTTGTCAGGTTATTCGTAACCCGAAAATGTTTGTCTTTCTTTAATAAAAAAAAGTTAAATTTATCATGTGCAATCTTCTTTCGGTGTTAACTTGTTGTGTAGGAGTGAAAATACATATTATAAAAAATGAACACATACTGATTTTATTATAAAAAAATTGTTAAAAGGCATTTCGGCAATTACAGTATGTGCAATCAATTTAATAAAAGTGGGTACCCGACACTGTGTTTCAAAATAAATAAAAATATTTGGAAAATTTAATAAAACAATGTTTTTTAAAAGAACTAATGGATACATAAAATTATATTCACCGAAATGGTGAAATAGAAAACGTCCGAAGCTACAATATCTATTATTTGTAGTGTCCGACCGAAACTAGTTTTTACGGCCGAAACCGAAACCGAATTTCGGCTTCGGTCTCAGAATCGGCCGAAACTAAAACCGAAACTTTTGTGCGAAAAAAATAGTAAATCTTAATCAGTCAGCCTGTATTTTGA
Source organism: Limnephilus auricula (assembly GCA_951813805.1). NCBI lineage: Eukaryota > Metazoa > Arthropoda > Insecta > Trichoptera > Limnephilidae > Limnephilus > Limnephilus auricula. Next base: position 23,207,808 of record OX638401.1, read on the forward strand.
AACCATATATTAATCATTCAGTCTCCGATATTTAAGCTAATAAAAAAAACTATCTCTCCTTATTGAAATAAGGAGTTGACTTGAAATAAAAATACCTACTATACTAGGAATATTTATTTAAATGAACTCCTTCGTAAAAAATATTTAAAAAAGGTATAGTAGGTGTTACCTAGTATTTCTTTTTAACGTTATTTACGAATAACATAAAATAAAAGGTACAAAACACAATTACTTTTTTAACAAAAAATACTCTTTCATTTTCAGAACAAAATATATTTTTTTTAGCTTTGGTCTTTTTGTATGGCAATTTTTTTAAAGAAATACAATAAAATCAAAATTAAAAAGAACCTACCTACTAATACTTAGTGTATGAAAATAAAAAGCGTCTTCTCTCAAACTAAAAAAAACTGCACCGAACATGTCCGATCGCAGCGCGGAAATCCCGAATTCAGTTTCGGTTTCGGCCGTATGGCTGGATGGGAGCCGAAACCGAAACTAAGCTGAAACCAGTTTTTTGGCTGAAAGTAAGCCGAAACTGAAACCGAAAACGAAAGTTGGGTCGGACACTAATTATTTGGTATTAATTTATCTTCCTTGTCTACTATTGTAGTCATAAAAAACAGCACAAAGAAAAATCTAATTTGCTTTATTCAGCTTTATTCAGGTTTTCATTTTCTTAATTCTCTTCAAATATGTTTTTCTTTGTTTAAACCATTAACACATATTTGACAACTTTAAGTAAAGCTTTATTGTTTACAGACATATTTCATTGTTTATTATTCCCAGACTACTTTCTCGATAGGAGGAAAAACAAATATTCAATGTAGGCAATATCACTTGTCTATCGAATAAGTAATTAGTACTGGCGCCACTATCTGTGACCGGTGGATATCCAAAATATTATTTTATCCAAAGTAAAAGCTGCACAGGTGCGTAAGTCAATCAAAAGCTCCATGGGCAAATGTACCTTTTGATTGGGGACAGAGGAGTGATATTTCCATGCAGCTCGCAGCATCGACAACTGGTTTTACCTTCAATTCCTCAGATGTGCTCAAAAGCCAAACGCCCACGGAAGTTAATAATATTATTTCTTGAACATACAATATTTCAATATTACAAATCGGAGAGTCAATGGATACAGCTAAAACGCAGGTAAATAAAAAATTGAATACCTTAGTAACATATTATGAGTAGATGGTATTTCAATTGAGCTTACGCAAGATAAAAATATTTAATCTTTGCAAGTAAATTCATTCACGCCTTCAAAAATGGTAGATTTAACTATGTCAAAAGAGTAAAAAAAAACTATTTAATAAATTAAGAAAGTATTACCTTTTTAAATCAACTTCTAGACGAGTTGACTTTTTTTTACGAAAAAACAAAAATTGATTTTGAAAGATTATTATTTTATCTGGTAAACCCAGTTTTAAAATTTTGAAAAACTAAATTTATTTTTAATATACTAAGGTTATACCGTTAGTCGTCGGCAGATTTGTTCAATTTTCAAACGACATATTGAAATTTCCACCAATTTGCAAATCATATTATCATCCAGAAAAAGATATCAATACATAATCTAGTAAAGACATGTTCAGAATTTTAACTTTAGTTAAATTGAAAGCATTATAAAATAAATCCGAGAATGTGTTTTGTGGCGAAAATACCTCAGTTTTTCTATTTATTTAAGGTCTTACAAACTTTCACACTTATTTTGTCTAGACATTATTAAAAAATCATAAATACTTATGATAAAAAAATTCTTACAAGAAGTACATGATATTTAATAATTTATCATCATGCGTATTTGAGCATTTTTTTTAGGTTACTTGAAATAATAAAAAATTAATCATAAGTGTTTATGATTTTTCAATAATGTCTGTTTTGCTTTATGATTATACGATTTGAAATTTGTGTTGCATAATACAATTTTGGGTTTGAAAATTGAACAATCTGCCAACGACCAACGGCATAACCTTAGTATATTAAAAATAAACTTAGTTTTCAAAATTTTAAAAGTACCTACGTTTACCAAAAAAAAAAACTTTCAAAATCAATTTATGTTTTTTTTGGAAAAAAGAGTCAATACGTCCAGAATTTGATTTAAAACGGACTAATTTCCGGTATTCTCGGGTAAATACCCCCTTAAGCAATACATGATTCCCAGGGCGGCAGTAGTCACACCGCCTCCCAAACTACAGATGGGACACTTGTGCACTACTCACATAAAAAAAATCTAAATATGAGAACATGCCATTGTCGTACCAGGTATCTCTATACCTATCAAGAGAACAGGTGTAACGAAGAGATACGGTAACGACCTGCCAAAGAACCACTTCGCAATAGTAAAATAGCGTCCAACCCACACAGTTGACATAATATATAAATTTAACTTCCGTATCATAGATTCAACATCAGATCGTCTGCGTTGACTTATAAGGCGATACGTATTATTATTCGTTTTACGATAGGCATTTTGAACGCTGCATGCAAATGTTTATTTATCGATATTATTTCGGCCCATATGGTCGAGCTAACGGAAACAAACAACTCGGTTTAATAATGTTCTTTATTGTTTCTTACACGAAAGTTGTTGTGTTTTTTTTTAATGTGAATTTCGCACTTTTCTCTCAACTGCTCCCTACATCTGAAGCCAGTGAGACATGATATGCCCAATAATTATTGGAGTATGTTGTTGGGCTGGGAAGGAGATGGGGTAGAGAAGGTGGGCAACTACTTTGCTATTCAGATCTGTCCTTCGCTTTTTTTAGATATTTATTTGTACAAAAGATAAAAATTTTATTTACAAATTTTAATAGATATATATATGTTCAAATTATATGGTAAGAGAGTAGATAATAATTACATATACAAAGTATGGAACATTTCGTCTTCCTAATTTTGTATTAATATTTTTTATTTATTTAAAGATGTAGGTACTCCCATAAACAGCAAGGCTTTTATGTATGGGAGGAAGGTGTTATAAATTCGTTATTAAGAATTTTTTGTTCCGGTTTTTTATTTTTTTATTCAGTTTCAATTATTAATAAAAAAAAAGGTTTTCAAGCGACGTTTCAATTCTGAATGGTGGTCGTTCACCGAAGCGATAACAAACGTTCTTTTAATCTGTAACATGTGGCAAATATACTTACCTTTTATTTTATTTATTTATTATAGAAGGATACAAAAAAAGTACATTTTACATATAAGAAAGCTTTGCCTGTCCAACTAGGAAAGTTTCCCGTTCTAGGACAGACAAATTGACAGGTTTTAGTTCATATTATTAGTCCTTAAGAAATGTACATAATTACATAACAAAAAACTGAAAACCATAAAAACAAAAAAAATATTATTTTTCTCTGAAACCAAAACTCTGTATTGAAAAGTATAAACCAGTATAAAAAAGTATAAACCTACACATCATTTTCTTATATTAATTAGTTTTTGTGAAACAACACAAATTCATGAAATAAAATTAATATTTACACTTTGTGATTTGAACCGGCGACCTCCGGATTCGTACTCGAGATAATATATGTTACAGGTTGTTGATTTCCTGGAGATCTAGCATTTGAACAAATCGGCTTCGGTACCCAAGCCGTTTCCGAAAACAAATTAGCTTAGCACTGTATACATATATTTTCTTTTTAAATAGGCAATTCACCATAAAAAGAGTGCACGGTTAGAGTTATTAAAGAGTTTAATATAATTTTACAGAATGCTAGGGAGAAGAAAGAAAATATTTTGAAAATTTTCTAAATTCATATTATATCGAGCAGAAATGTATATTTGAGCTTAATAAAGCGATGGAGTAGTCAAGTGGATTATTAGGGGGTTAACTCGTTCAGTACCAATCACAATCTAATGTATTTTGGTAACAAAATCACCTGCAGCCAATGTGTTGAGAAGAAAAAACTGTCTATGGATTACGGTCTGGATATCTATAAATCTAATAGAAGTGTATTGCCGTAAATATATGTTAAAAGTGTGAAAAAGAACAGGGGAGGATGACAAGCAACAAATATTGTTATTAAGGAAGAGGTCGGTAATATTTAAATTTGCATAAACACGAAAGAATTTAATAATTCCTACAAAATCGCAAAGATATGACGTTATTATAAGGACAATTAATAGATATGAAATGTGAGTGAGAAAAATGTTAATCTCACTCACCTAACGATGTATGCCATCCACACGAAATTAATAACAATGTTTTTACCAAAACTCTGTAAATCTATTCGATCAACTCTTGTATTCGGATTTGCTTTGAATTTAAGTGTAATTTTCAAAATTCTAACTGATTATGTGACGAATGTACAAAAGCTACCTATCTATAATATAGTATTTTAACAGAAAATTATTTATATTATGATTGTAAAAATTGGAACTGATTTGTGAAAAATTCGAACTAACCCATTTTTTTCTTGGGTCTGCGTTAGTTTTTCTATAATTTAGTGTAGTATTATATTAAACATATATATTTTTTTAAATATTGGTTTTAAACTCACAATGGAAATGTATTTAACATATTTTTTGACATCCTATTGTTGTTATTGTCAGTCTTAAATTAAGTTCCAAACCAATAAATATTACGATTACCATATTCAAGTTAAGCATCAATATGGAAGTTAGTTGTCAGGAATTATTTTTTTTTCTTTTTATGAAATCAGGTTATGTTAAATTGAATTATAATTATATGGATTGAAGCTATTGGGTGGAGGAGAGAGTCGCGAGGAAAGAGAGACGCAAATACTTTAATATTTCGTCTTTTGGAATACAGTGAACGTGTTATTTATTGAAATGGCATTGCAGATTTAGGGTTGCCACAAAATCGTGTAGAAAAATGGGGAAATTGGGAGAAATCAAAACGATTAATCCTATGTAAATATGTAGTATAGTATACGAGTAGACATAGGAAAATTGGCTAAACATAGATTAACTCGACTTATCCCCGTAGGTGGGTGCACATGCAAATAATATTGTTCCACGTGCAAGACTTCATTTAACAATGTATATATTTATCTTTATATTTTATGTATAAGCTGTCTGTCTCTTACCAATAAATAAATAAATAAATAAATAAACAAATAAATAAAAAAAATAAAAAAAAGACTTGACCTGGTCGAAACCTGATTTTATTTTATTTATAATGTGTTAAGCAAGGTTGCGTAATATCACCGTGGTTATTCAATCTATACATGGACAATTGTATGCAAGAATTGAAAGAGGCGGGATTGGGCGCGAAATTGAATAATCTGATAGTATGTTGCCTGTTGTATGCTGATGATGCGGTGCTGATTGCCAACAGTATAGAAGATCTGCAGTCTCTCGTGTCTAGGATGAACGAAGTATGTATGAAGAATGAATTAATGATGAATGTAAGTAAGTCTAAAGTCATGGTGTTTGAAAGAGAGAGTCAGAAAACGGTGTGCAATATAGTTGTGAATGATGAATACTTGGAGCAGGTGGATGAGTTTGTATATTTCGGAAGTATGTTTACGAGAGATGGGAAGGCTGATAGGGATATCGAAAGAAGGGTGAATGCAGGTAACTCCATTAATGGAGGATTGAACGCCGTTGAAGCCAACAAAAAGTTGTCCACAGAAGCGAAGCTAGCAGTCCCTGATGTATGGCAGTGAAGCGTGGAAATGGCAGAGAGAGGATGAAAGTAGACTGAACGCTGTAGAAATGAGATCCCTGAGGCGTATGTGTGGTAAAACCATGTATGATCGTGTGAGGAATGTGCAGATCCGAAAAGAATGCAAGGCTGATGTGGGCGTAGTAAGTAAGATTAAGAAAGGGACGCTTAGATGGTTTGGGCATGTTGAGCGAATGAATGAAGAAAGGAGTGTAAAGAGAATTTATGACGCAAATGTAATCGGTAGAAGAAGCCGAGGACGCCCAAGGAAAACGTGGCACGATCAAGTAAATCAGATACTTAAGTCGGGCCATGTCAAGAGTCAGAATAATAGAAGAGTATGTATGAGAAGATGTATGAATGTGAATGAGGCAAGGAGTGTGTGCCAAGACCGAGTTTTTTGGCGGTCCGGCCTCTCTGCCTACCCCTGCGGGGAAATGGCGTGATGGTTAGTTAGTTAGTTAGTTTATAATGTACATAACAGACAGAGGTTTAACATAGGCAAATTACAAAGATTAAGTACCAACAGTCCAATAACGGTGTACAACAATATGTGAGATTAAACAATAAGCAGGTAAAACCACAGCAACTACAAGAAACAATGAATTTTGGATCAAGTGAAGTCAACTAAAAACAAGAGATACGAGAAATTTAGGAAAGATCTGGGAGTTATCGCAAAGGTATAAACTCGACATATTCACACTAGAGGTTGGAAGACGGTTAAGTCGATTCTTTGGAAAGGAATATGTAATTTATTAGTAGACGGTGATTAATATCGATTGTGGTGATCAATTGTGGCCAAGAGGGAAGATGGTTTCATATACCATGGCATATTCATATTAAGGAATGTAATGAAACAGATGGAAGCGTTATAGTAAAATATATGAAAGGTTGGGAAGAACCTGGACAGAGAGATCCAGTTACGCGTTTCAAGCAACGTTTCTGAATTAGCATGCTGAATTTTGAACCGGCTTCTGTGAAATTCAGGCACTACAATCATCAAAGGAATTTTCAGGCTTCGCAAAAATAATCTTAGCGTTGTATCTGTAATTAAATACAACATTTCCAAATAAACGTAAACACATATCAGCAAAACGTTACTAATTATTATGAAATGAAACCTTGTCAAAGCTTCAATGTAATAACCGATACGGCTTAAGACACACTTATCTGAACATCTTCTTCTACTTCTTCTTCCCCTTGTCCTATTCAGGTCGGGGACTCACTGCATCGACAAGGCTCCTCCATACGTCCCTTTCTTGCGCCGATTGTTCGTCCTCCATCCATGGCAGACCAATCCTCTTCTCGCACAGTTTCTGGAGTTACCTCGCCCAACCGTGTCTGGGGCGGCCCACTGGACGTCTACCCTCTGAAATCGCACTTAGTATTTTCCTCGGAATTCGGTCGTCAGACATTCTTAGTACATGCCCAAGCCACCTCAGTTGTGATTTTTCTATGAACAGGAGCAGTGGTTCAATGCTTAGAACATCTCGGATCGTAGAGTTTCTTATATGATCCCATTCCGTAACCCCTGCCACTCCTCTCAAGTACCTCATTTCGGCAGCTTGGACTTTCTGAACATACTAAAATAATTTATTTACTCGTTTATTTTTTATTAACGACCCTTTAGTAAAAAATATAATGTATTTATTACAAAATAACTGAACTCCCTTGGTAACAACACCTTTTTATTTGTTTACTGATAAATTGAAGATGTCCACTGGTAAAATGATTTCCCTCTTTTAGTATTCTGGGCAAAGAGAAAGACATATGGTAGTCATTCACAGAATTTCTACACTTAAATAAATCCCCATTTCTAAAATTACGTAGTGGGATCTGAAAACTTATCAATTAAAATTAAAAATCAGTGAAAAAAAAAATAAGAAGAACATTATAACAATATCTATATAAATAATGGTAGTAGTGGTAGACAAATAAGTTCTGAATTGTTAGCAGTAAAGGTATATTATTATTACAAACTCCCACTTAGTATTAAACAAATTAAAACTAAAAAAAACTACATTAAGGACATTAAATCTTGGCTTAAGGAACTACCGGAAAAAGAACTTACTAGCATATTTAAAACATCGTCGTAGAAGTTTCTGAAAAACCTAACCCAAAACATGAGGTCGAACCACAGATGAGAGAAACAAGGGGAGATATGCTATGTTGGCCGCCAAAACGTGGACGGACTACTACCTGACAAGGGTAGTTTGAATACGGAAAGAACTCGTTCAATCAGTTGATTTTGTGTCGTGACGGAGTGCAGTTTGTGCCCGTTTTATTAAAAATGCCGTCTTGTTCAGTGCAACTATGTAAAAATACCACAAGCAATGTGAACTTCAAGATAAATGGAGTTTCATTTCACCATTAGGTACAAAATTAGAGTACGTTATCAATTATTAATGATTATTCGAAGTTTTTCTTGACATAAGGCCCCATTAAAGCAAACATCGCTGCTCTTTCAATGGTAGTGATGGGAACGCGAATTCTTTTAATTACTGACTATCGATATTTCGTAATTATTAGCAGGGCTTTGTAAATATACCTCGACCCGACAGTTGATCCACTTGATCACCGGACACTTAACCTCTTGACATTTGATCCCCGATAGGCTCCCGACAGTTGGTCCCGCCGAAATTTAGTCCTTCCGACATTTGGCCCCTCCGAATTTAGTCCCTCCTATAATTGCCCCCCCCCCCCCCCCCCTCCCCCTAAAACTAAAATATTTGTACATAAATATTGTATGTATACCTACTGCAAGTGCGGCCCGCACTGATCCCCATGAAAAATATTTGGCCCTTTTACAACAAAAGGTTGCCGACCCATGGTCTAGAGCACACTTATTCCGATTTATCGGTTCTGAGAATTGATCACACTTGTTCCGATTTATCCGAATTTCCGAGACATCTTCGCCTCTCCAGCAGGACTCTCTCGATCTATTGCCTTGCACCGCAGTGGGAAGGATGGATCCTTACGTCCGTCACTCCTGAACATACACCCAAATTCCTACCCACTCCTCATATCTGTTTCCTTCCCAGAACTTCTTATCTAAGGTTTTTTAATAGGTACGTCTTTTTGTATGGGAAAAAAGGTCGGGATTTTGAAAACAGTTGTTAATCTTTTTTACTCCTGCCATCATGTAGAATCACCTCCCGAAGTAAATGCACTTTACCCCCGGACTGTGTTTAGAAAAAAGAAATTTAAAAAAAAATGCAAAAGTCTTAAGATAACCTAAAGTTTTTTTTAATTTATTTATTTAGCATTTTTTTAAACATATTTCGAATCTGATTTATATCAAAATAAATCAAATAACTTTGTTTAAACCACTAATATAATCACAATTACCACTAATATAATTTTAATATAATGTCATTACTACCCTGACGAAGAAACCATTGGTTTTGAAACATGTAGGTAATTGTGATTATATTAGTGGTTTAAACAAAGTTATTTGTTTTAATTTAATTAAAAATGACGCCACAAAGTGATTTTGCGAAGTTTGAAGAAATGATTTATATCAGTTAAGTCAACGGGTTCTTTTAACAATTACGCCGTTCTTCCAAGGAGCTACGTTCAAGCGACTCGATCGCCGCTCGTCTGTATTTTCAAAAATATTATTAGTACTTGAAATCGCCGCTAGGCGCTGCACTAGCAAAATTGTATGACAGGTAGCGGTAGCGTCGCCTGTAAATAGCTACGTGAACGATGGGCGTTACTTTTAAAAATTTCAAACAGCTACATAAAATATACCTATACATTACTACATTATATATACATACATACACATATATTTAAAAATAAAATGCTGATGGGACATCAGATGCTGGGGCGGCTGCATCTCCTCGCGGGACCCCGCCCTGGATAGGGACATTGGGCCTCTGGTGGAAGGCGAAGGAAGGCCGGAGTCGCCGGATTCGGATAAGCGGAGTGGACGGGGCTGGGGTATTCTGAATGGAAGAAAATTTGATTAGTCAAGTATACTGAAGATATGGATCAGTGATAGTGCTACGTGTTGCTGAGACATCTACTAACTACAGTGGTAGCTAATCAACAGGCTGTATAAAACAAACTTGAAATTCAATAATTTTAAGTTAATAAAAAGTTGTCTATAATGATATAAGAAAGAGACATAGAGCTGCCCATAAGGGCGAGAGGAACAAACCAAGTTCGGCGGAGCAGGGAGAGTGGCATGGGCATGTCCCTTTCAGTGATTTGTCAATAAATGTATCTGACAGTATACAGGCACTCTGCATTGTGATATCACCATTCAGTGATAAGGGAAATTATTTTTCTCAGTGCCTCCTATTTGTTATTTGCTAATGTAAAAAAAAAAATTTGTCCACTTGAACATAATTTTTTTCCAATTGGACATTCGTTTTGTCCATTTGTGGATATTCGTTTTGTCCTTTGGGCAAGCCCTTTTACCCAATAAGACATTCATTTTGTCAGTAAGGACCATACTTTTATCCAATTGGACATTCACTTTGTCCGATGGGACATCCCTTGTGTCCAATCGGACACTCATTTTGTCAGTAAGGACCATACTTTTGTCCAATTGGACATTCACTTTGTCCGATAGGACATCCCCTTTGTCCAATTGGACACTCATTTTGTCAGTAAGGACCATACTTTTGCCCAATTGGACATTCACTTTGTCCGATAGGACATCCCTTTTGTCCAATTGGACACTCATTTTGTCAGTAAGGACCATACTTTTGTCCAATTGGACATTCACTTTGTCCGATGGGACATCCCTTTTGTCCAATCGGACACTCATTTTGTCAGTAAGGACCATACTTTTGCCCAATTGGACATTCACTTTGTCCGATAGGACATCCCTTTTGTCCAATTGGACACTCATTTTGTCAGTAAGGACCATACATTTGTCCAATTGGACATTCACTTTGTCCTATGGGACATCACTTTTGTCCAATCGGACACTCATTTTGTCAGTAAGGACCATACTTTTGTCAAATTGAACATTCATTTTGTCCGTTGGGATAGCCCTTTTACAATTGTACATTAAATTTGTCCATTTGGATATTTACTTGACTCAGACGTTGGATATTCGTTTTGTCCTTTGGGCCAGCCCTTTTACCCAATAAGACATTCATTTTGTCAGTAAGGACCATACTTTTGTCCAATTGGACATTCACTATGTCCGATGGGACATCCCTTTTATCCAATCGGACACTCATTTTGTCAGTAAGGACCATACTTTTGTCCAATTGGACATTCACTTTGTCCGATAGGACATCCCCTTTGTCCAATTGGACACTCATTTTGTCAGTAAGGACCATACTTTTGTCCAATTGGACATTCACTTTGTCCGATAGGACATCCCCTTTGTCCAATTGGACACTCATTTTGTCAGTAAGGACCATACTTTTGTCCAATTGGACATTCACTTTGTCCGATGGGACATCCCTTTTATCCAATCGGACACTCATTTTGTCAGTAAGGACCATACTTTTGTCCAATTGGACATTCACTTAGTCCGATAGGACATCCATTATGTCCAATTGGACACTCATTTTGTCAGAAAGGACCATACTTTTGTCCAATTGGACATTCACTTTGTCCGATGGGACATCCCTTTTGTCCAATCGGACACTCATTTTGTCAGTAAGGACCATACTTTTGTCCAATTGGACATTCACTTTGTCCGATAGGACATCCCTTTTGTCCAATCGGACACTCATTTTGTCAGTAAGGACCATACTTTTGTCCAATTGGACATTCACTTAGTCCGATAGGACATCCCTTATGTCCAATTGGACACTCATTTTGTCAGAAAGGACCATACTTTTGTCCAATTGGACATTCACTTTGTCCGATAGGACATCCCTTTTGTCCAATTGGACACTCATTTTGTCAGTAAGGACCATACTTTTGTCCAATTGGACATTCACTTTGTCCGATGGGACATCACTTTTGTCCAATTGGACACTCATTTTGTCCGTTGGGACGGCACTTTTGTCAAATTGAACATTCATTTTGTCCGTTGGGATAGCCCTTTTATCAATTGTACATTAAATTTGTCCATTTGGATATTTACTTGACTCAGACGTTTATTTAACGTATTTCTCTAGCTCCAGCGCGATGAAATCGATAATTTTACAATATCCAATCGATAGGCGTAACTTCCGATAATTTTATAGCACTATTGACAGGAAATAAATAAGGAATCGATATACGCTAGCAACACTGAAGGTATTTTCTATGAATTGACATTACGCAATGTCGATAACAAAGCAATTACATAAATAAAAAATATTAATATAGGCAATACGGGAAGAGTTGCCCAAAGCACTGTGAAACTGGTCTTTCCAATTCCTTCAGACAATTATTTACCGACTAAACAAGTTGGGAATTAAAACCAAAAATAATAAATTAATCAATAAGAAAAAAACATTTCATAGGACGAATTTGTACACTGTAGCAACATTAGAGGTCAAAATAGAAGGAAATGAGAAATTAATGTACATACAACATACAAGAAACCAAAACCTAGGGTAATAAAGCTAATCAGCTTTTAAATGGGTATGTTAAGGAAAGTATCGTAAAATTATCAAGGGTTGTGTACAATGAATTAGAAGACAGGTTCTAGACCACTGCCACAGATGAGAGAAACAAGGGGAGATATGCTATGTTGGCCGCCAAAACGTGGACGGACTACTACCTGACAAGGGTAGTTTGAATACGGAAAGAACTCGTTCAATCAGTTGATTTTGTGTCGTGACGGAGTGCAGTTTGTGCCCGTTTTATTAAAAATGCCGTCTTGTTCAGTGCAACTATGTAAAAATACCACAAGCAATGTGAACTTCAAAATAAATGGAGTTTCATTTCACCATTAGGTACAAAATTAGAGTACGTTATCAATTATTAATGATTATTCGAAGTTTTTCTTGACATAAGGCCCCATTAAAGCATACATCGCTGCTCTTTCAATGGTAGTGATGGGAACGCGAATTCTTTTAATTACTGACTATCGATATTTCGTAATTATTAGCAGGGCTTTGTAAATATATTTATATAAATAAACATATTATTTTGTAGATACTGATTGGTGGTAGAAACAAATGCAATGCTTTTTTTTTTAAATCTTTATTTATAAAAATGAATGTTTCTTTGTTTGTTCCGCATGCGTTCGTGTACCATTTTTTGATGTTCAATGAAACTTTGGTGATTTTTTGTGCCGGAGCCGCGGAGGTTCCTATATACGAGTATAATGGTGGGCTCTAGCATTATGAAATTATTTCCTATACCATTCATCCGACTGGGATGAAACTCTTGGGTTTTATTGTGGGCACGCCCGTAAAGGTTTCAATATAGATAACGGTAAGCTCTGGCGTTACGCATTTTTTATATTTTTTGGCGCGTGATTAGTTTGAGAAATGTATGTATTTCATATAGTTTAGCGGCAGGAAGGTAATGAGAAGGGGAAGGGAATCCGAAGCGAGGGATCCGATAGGGGGAGGGTTATGTGGGTAGGGGAGGGAAACAAAGGAGGGGTTTGACGGTGGTGAGAGAGCGATGAGGGGTGGTAGGGAAGGTTTTCGGGACGGGAAGAAGCATAACAAAAAAGCGTGATAATTTATTTATCTCAGTAAAAGAATAATTTATATCCGTTTTTAGATGTAGTAACTTATAGTATTTTAATTATTTCAGATTTCCGAAGGACGGAAAAATTAAAGAAAAATGGATTGACGCAACGGGGAGAAGGGGAAACTGGTTTCCGACCAATGACCAATGACCAATCACCAATCACCAATGAATAATCATTAAGTTCAACTCACTAAAGCCGTTGGAAAAATATCTTGATATCCGTTTATTTACTTAGTTAAAAACGTAACACCAAAATTATCGAAGCGACAAGTATTACACAAATATCTCCACTTTACCGGTCAATAATAAGTATTTTTTAAATGTTTGTTAGCTAAATGAAATACCTATAGTACATACATATTTGTAAATATTTTGTTAATTTGTTGGAATTGTTGTGCATGTATTTTAAAAAAGAGTATACCCGGTTGGGTTTTGTTTTTTTTTTTTAATTTACGGTTTTGTTCTGATATTGATGAAAACTAGCACACAAAGAGGAGGAAAATAACTGTCTACATATTATTTTTAAAAAGCTTCCTGTAAAACATGGGTAATAAATAGATCATGAAACAAAATATGAAATCGCAAAATAAAGGCCCTAACACGCATAGAGCACCCAGCGTTGCCCAAAATACTTGTCATTAATATTGTAAAATTATTAATTGTGAACACTTTCAGTATAACCCTGATTAAAGACCACCATGCAGAATATAAAGATTGCTTTAAATTTATTAGCCGTGTTTGGCGACCAGATCTGAATAACCGGGTACTTCCCCACCTTCCATTTCCTCGCCTTCCTCCCCTCCCCACGACCTGAAGCCTCATAACATACCCCAATTGCGGATGCCCTAGTCCCACTGGCTCCAGATGGTTGGAAGCAGATGGGACTCTTCGGAAGTACTCAAATACTAAATAAATTAACATGAGTAAAAAATTTGAGTTTTATTATGGATTTTTACAACAATATAAGTGTTATTGTGATTGATTAACATTATTGAACAAAACCAAAAACTGTTAAAAATCAGTTATCTAATTATAGATTATGAGACACGTTAAACGTGTCAGTAGTCTAGAGCACACTTATTCTATGTATTAGTGCCAACGAAAACGACAAGTTTTAAGTGTGAGTTCGAAAAGGGGCGGATACTTTAGCGTAAGCGAAGGTGTGCAATAGTATTAGTTAAAAATATCGGCGACACGAAGGAATAGAGTTCCATACGGTTCAAACTGCCTATAGCATATCTCGTGTTTCTAATATCTTTGGGTCGAACCATAGAAGTCACTGAAAACTTATCCAAAAAGCTAGCCCCCCTCAGTACAGGATCTCCTAGTGAGGAGGACTACGAATATAACCAACATCTGTTATACATATAAATATATGCATTGTTATAAAAATGTTAAAAAAGTAAATAGTTCCGAAATAAAAAATAAATAAGTTAATTAGCCTACCGTATTAACTATAGTGATCAACAGAACGACACATTTAATTTCAATCATTATTACCCTTTTTTATATTATTTTTTAATTTGCCAATTTTGTCTTAAAATTCGTTGTATTCACATAAGTATATTATATTATTATCCCATCAATATATAAAACTATATGGGATGTATGGGATTACACCTGCCCCTTCACAACCCGGAAAAATTTACTTTTATTATTATTTGTATATAGTGGTATTTTTGGCCATCCTTGTTTGTCAGTATTGTTAAATTTGGGTTATCTGGCTTTGCATGTCTGGTATCTGCGCTACAAGCTACAAGCTACATGGCCCGCTTGTCACTGTGACCAGATGGGGCAGGAGGAGGGACGAGGTGTTGAATGATGGACTCTTTCACTCCTGCTAGGAGGGGAGCCTGGCGCCTATCTGACCATGCGCGATGCTGTGCTGGGCATCAGGAGGGGAATTAAGATTCTTGGACAACAACAGTATCTAAGAAATCCTATAACTGATTGATTTCTTCAGTGTCCTTTTGTAGTGTTCATGATCTTCATGCAGAATCGAAGGAGTGGAGGAGCATCGTTTGCAACAGGGCAATTGGAATTTAGTGAATTATTTTTTAGAATGGGAAGATCTTTGTAGTTGCCGTGTAGGGGTCTTTTTAAGGAAAGGAAGACGATGAAGTTCTTGGAAAGGAAGGAGAGGAAGAAAAAGATATATGGGGTTGGTGAGAAACTGGGGGGCAATGTGATGAGGAGTGAATCCATCCTGCTCAGTGCGGTGCAAGGCGATGGGACGAGAGAGTCCCGCTGGAGAGGTAAAATATCTCCCTCGACCAGTCTCTCCCGATCGGGAAAAGCATTAGCTAGCCGCCAAGACCTAGACCAAACTCCCGAAATCTAAAACTAAAAAAAAACCCACTAAGTCGCCAAGCGTGACCACTAGGGGTGATCTATAGTATGGCAGGGGTTTTGGGTATCCAATAAATGGTTTCCGGGGCGGCGGTACTGACATTTGCCTTCCAAGTTGTGAGATCCTCGGTTTCAAATATAAGTTATAGACATGTAGCGTATGCTTGAAATTTATTATTTTTGATTCTAAATGTAGCTTGAAAAGGCTCAAATTATCTTTATTTACCAAGTTACAAGAACTACACGGATACTTGGGCCTTAAACCAAGATATTGCAGTTTTGGCACTAAAAAGGGATATTTCAACATATGGGTATAATATTCATTTATAGGCGCATTGTTAAAATACAAGTAATTCTGTGAACAGTAGACCTCTCGTCCAAGAAAGTATGATTCTAATGTTATCTTAATCAATAAATCTAAACGTAAATTTTATCTTCAATCGTAATTAGGGAGGTTCTCAAATATCCACATTTTAATTATAAACCATACATTTTATGTAACATTTAAAATGTTTCACATACCGAATTTTACGATTTTTCCATAGCAACGTCACCGTCTCTATGACAATTATTTTTACAAACTTTATTAAGACAAGTAGTAGGTACCATAATAATGAAAAATGTGAATCAGAAAGTCCAAACAAATACAACAATGATTTCACATTTGAAACAATGATTTCACATTTCAAAAAAGATTCTTTACTGAACCATCAAATCGGCCACCACCATTAAATGGAAACGGAAAGCACCTACAAACAAATTAACAGACAGACGGTCGAGTTAAAACTAGACTTCGCTGAGATCAGTTATCAAAAAGTTGAGATTAATTATATTAGGCAAAATCTTAACGACAAAGATGAAAATCCTTTTTGTGAATCAGCAAAAAATCTGAAACGGTGACCTCTAGCATTATGAAATTTATAAAGCATTTCTGCAACTAATAAAGCTAGTCAAGAGAGCCTGCTATGCCTCAATACAAAGAACTATGCCATCAAAACCGTGGTTTCAACAATTCTCCCACTTATCCGAAAAATAAATTTCCTCACTTATTCAAATGAGAATCTGAAATTGTTCCATCCCTTGTCACCTTTTCAAAATCCACGTCCTTGACTCCCCTGATAGTACATTATGTGGTCTAGAAGTGGGAAGTTTAGATCACATATTTTTTGGTTTTCCTTCTCTAAATAAATTTGCTCTCTTCTATCAAGCCTTAACTAAAATTGTCTCCCTCCATTTTTGGACTGGACTCCAATCTTCATTAAAATTTGCCCATTAAATAAAATTAATATTTAAATTCACATTTCATTTCTTCATAATTTTAAATAATGGCCTAGAACATCCCTGAAGGATGAAGGCCAGAAACAATTAGAAAAAAAAACTTAATATACATCTTTAGATCATATTATGATACGAGTACTTCGGAGGTATTGTACCAATTAATATATTGTTTGACGCGTAGATACTTTTCAATTGTTTAACTCGCAAGAAGTTGTTTAGTAAAAGGCTAGATTTCTAAAATACTCATTGAATAATGCACAATATAATAGTTTTTTAAAAAATTTCTTTATACATTCATGTTCTTGTTCCTAAGTGTTTCCTATCTCTCTAAATTATATTGTGTTACTATATTATTTATTGTCCGGTAGTTGTTCAGGGACAACAAGAAGCATAAACCACAACAATTTTGTTTCCGTTTTTAACAATAGTTTTTCTGTTTGTCACAATATGAGTAATTTATTATAGTTCCTTACTTTAATGATAAAAATAGTGCCACGAATTGAAGGCGTATGAAATATGAACTTAGTAGGATTATTATTATCGTTGGATGTTAAATTGTATTCGATAAGGAAGTGTCACCTGGATTTAGGTATATGTTTAAAGATATAGTAGTTTACAAGTGTTTGCTAATGGAAACTCTTGTAAACATTTTCACATACAGAAAAGTGTAATGGAACAAAATAGTTTGAGTTATATTGAACATATTACGTAGGTGTGGGTGACCATTAAATTGGTCTAGAACCAACTATCGAGAAATCTCTCTTTTTGTACCTCTCCATAAAATATTTTGAATAATTTTCCTCGGGGCCTCCAGTGTGCTGCTAATGTAAAACAATATATACAGGGTGTCCGGGGGTAAAGTGCTTTAACTTCGGATGGTGATTCTAAATTATGGTAGGAGTAAAACAGATTCAAATTACAAAAAAAAAAATCCCATACAAAAAATGTACTTATTAAAAATCCTTAGTGTAAGGTACAAACATACCCAATAAATTTGCTGTGAGTCAGCCGGGCGCATTGTGGCGACGTTGGTTTTGATTGGCGCGTATCGTAACAGCGGAAAATATCTAATAGTGCGGGCCGCACACGCCGTACTAATTTTATCTTTTTACCAAAAAAGTACCCCTAAGAGTAGGAAAAAAAGTTATTTATATTTTTTACTCACACCTGAATCACCTCCCGAAGTTAACGCACTTTACACCTGGATACCCTGTATATTATAATTTCTTAAAACGCATTGATATACAAAACCCAACCCTGAAGGGTGTATTGTATACGTGTAGTTTTAATTATCTTAATAATATTGTGTATTTGTAAAAATTAGCACCATGCAGATTTATTCACCAAATTTCAGGAATGACAATACACCTTGAAGATTCATTCACTCGAACTGAACTCCGAGTTGACCCGGTCTTGGTTTTCGTTCACTCTTAATGTAAGTATCTGTGGTACATATTTTCGTGTACGAGTACAAATCTAATTAAATGATAATTATTATACTTTGTATTTCGTATGTCGGTTGACTCGTTCACGTGAGCTTCTGTTAAAGCCACATCATTGTATTAAAATATACATGGTTAGCCCTGATAACACGAAAAATAACGTCGAAGCATCAGATGGAATTTAAAAAAAATAAAATAAACTATTTACGGAATTTTGTGGAAGTAATCTTCATCAGACCTATCAATGTAAAACTAAAAACGTTTAAATCTCAGTGTGGTTCTTTCAAACACAAATTGTGATTAGTATTTCACATTACACATTATTTATTTTATATAATGTTTGATTATTTACAAAATAATGGTATTTCTTCAAACTTTGCATAAAAAAGACATAAAAAACTTTACCAACATACAAAAAACATCAAAATCTTTACCTACATACCATTGACATCAAAATCTTTACCAACATACAAATGACATCAAAATCTTTAGGTATCTACATACCAATGACATCAAAATCTTTACCTACATATAAATTAAATCAAAATCTTTACCTACATACAAATGACATCAAAATCTTTACTTACATACCAATGACATCAAAATCTTTACCAACATACAAATGACATCAACATCTTTACCTACATAAAACAACATCAAAATCTTTACCAACATGCAAATGACATCAAAATCTTTACCTGCATACAAATAACATAAAAATCTTTACCAACATACAAATGACATCAAAATCTTTAGGTACCTACATACCAATGACATCAAAATCTTTACCTACATATAAATTAAATCAAAATCTTTACCTACATACAAATGACATCAAAATCTTTACTTACATACCAATGACATCAAAATCTTTACCAACATACAAATGACATCAACATCTTTACCTACATAAAACAACATCAAAATCTTTACCAACATGCAAATGACATCAAAATCTTTACCTGCATACAAATAACATAAAAATCTTTACCAACATACAAATGACATCAAAATCTTTAGGCACCTACATAACAATGACATCAAAATCTTTACCTACATATAAATGACATCAAAATCTTTACTTACATACCAATGATATCAAAATCTTTACCAACATACAAATGACATCAAAATCTTTACCTGCATACAAATAACATCAAAATCTTTACCAACATACAAATGACATCAAAATCTTTAGGTACCTACATAACAATGACATCAAAATCTTTACCTGCATACAAATAACATCAAAATCTTTACCTACATACAAATAACATCAAAATCTTTACCAACACACAGATGATATTATTTGTCAACATTTTACTGATTTATATATTTTTTAATGCACAAAAGCACACCTGTTTCAATTGCATCTACTTAATAATACAAGAGAACCCATCTAGCAATGTATAAATCATTCCCAAAGCACCAGTATGCTAATGTTCGCATGCGTATTTCCTATCATGATTTGATCTTCCATTTGCCTCCGTTCCAATTAAATATATTTATATCCAACAATAAGGCGACATCTCTGCTTATGGAGCCAAACTCGAGTACCTAGGCTACACGACACGACATCCATCACCCGGGCTGACGGACAAAACTCCTGACTATTTTAAATACGGATTAATTAAGATTATAAATGACAAAAGCTGTATAAAGCGAGAAACACTTAACTACATCACGACTCCATTTACTCTGATTCATAGTCCGTGCGCCCTGTACCTATATGACTTAATATGGAAATATAGTAGCGGGTTTAATACATTTTACAAAATTATTACCCAACCTATTGTAGGCATAGTCACATATCGTAGGCATAACCACATCTCACAAGAAATATTTCCTAAATTAAACTCTTGATGCAAAAGTAAATCGTTGATAAGGAGGAACCATTTTGGGTACCGCCGCCCGGGGAACGACATTGGACAACCAACACCTTCGCCATAGGTCACTGAAGGTGGTTCTCTACGTTTGGTGACCTAGCAGAGGTGCCAGGGTTCATGCGGTTAGATTTATCTAACTCTTGGCGGCGAAGGCGCTTTGCCCTGCGTGGCCAACCGGATCGGGAGAGACCGGCTGTGGGAGACCTTTTGATCTCTCCTCGAACACAGCAATGCGAGGGTTTCATACGTCCGTCACTCTTGGACAGATTGACCCATAGATTCCTAATTACCCCTTATTCGTTTTTTCTTCCCAGAACTTCATCTTCTTCCTTTCTCTAAAAAGACCCTCCTAATGGGATCCCCAAAGATGACACAGCCCCTTGGGGAATATTTTTCAATGAATGTGGAGCTAATGTAGAAAAAAACGCTGTTAATACCTTACTTGAGACAGCGGCATTTTTATTTTTTGTCTTAAACTAACCAGTACATGAAATATTTGATGTAAAAAAGTACGTGCACGCCAACCCTGCAAATGTAGGGTCTCGATTATAGGCACGATTCTTCAACACTGCTTACGCAGAGGTCCGCTTTCTACAGGTTAACAACCAACGTATTCGGCTTCGTCGTCTGTTTTTCTAGTTACGTCGTATGCGTCAACACCTGACATGACGATTTTTATATAATTTAATTTCATTTACCAGCAGACATAGGGGTATCTGAATTGTCTACCGTGACATCGCGGCATAAAAGTGACCATGAATGAAGCATTCATCTCTCGAGCCAATTGCTGTCACATTGCGTGACCGTCCTTGTAAGTGTACTTAATTTTTCCTACCGCAGCCGTAAACCCATTTTTACACTGTCCATCAAACTCAATGATCAACACCACAATACTTAAATCTTTCAACGTCAATATCTCAATCAATCGAAACCACAGCCTGACTGAAATGCTACGATTGTTATTTCTATATAAAAAGTTAACAGTATATACACTTCTTGTCAACGATTAACCGGTACTTTAAGATTTAGGTTTACAATGAAACAAATTGTTTTAATACCATATTTTTTATCTTTTCAAATCACTGGTGGCCTGAAAACCAAATTTGCTGTGAACTTTTAAAACATTCCCTCGGATAGATTTAATGAGAGTTTTTTTGTCTAGAAATAAGACAAACTTATATGCTTTTAATTTAATTCTACGTGTACTTACAATAAATGGCACATACTTTTTAATATTGACCAACAATTGAATTTGGGAGCCATATCTACACGGAGAAAAATGTTATTCGAAAACACGATCATTTTAATAGTAAAAATGGTTAAAAACGGGACTGAAGTTCTTACGAACAAATTAACAGTGTTTCGATGTTTATTGGCGGGAAAGTGTAAGAATAATTTGTTGGTAACAAAATTACGTAAACCAACAAATTATTCTTACATTAGGTTCCCAACATTTTTCCTATGTTTTCCACATTTTAATTTTCCATAGCTATGTATAATACCTTCGAAACTAAAAACGTAACAAATGAAATTTTGCACCATCCATTATTTCAACTCACCGTATCATAAATGCTAAGTTTTGTGGTTACGCCTTTAGCTTAAGTTCCAATTAACCGCTCAGTGATAATCATTTTATGCACAGTTCAGATATCATTTTCGAGTAGAGGTGATCGATCAGGGCTTAAGTACCAAGAGAAAAGGTTTTGTAGGAGATAATCTCACTGGTTGTCACGCGCTGAATATTATTCCGGAACGAAGAATTTGCATAGTATTCGAAGCCGTTGGGTTCAGTTTCAACAACACCGCGGAATAAACGGGTGAACTTAAAAGGCTTTTTATCTAAAGCTTTGAATTAAAATGCATAATATTATGACTTTATGAAGTATTGACAAGATATTGATATGTTTTCTTGGCAATTAGTAACAACCTTCCTTTTTGGTAGACATGTCTCTGATACTGAAAAATGCCTTGGTATGACAGTACGCAAATCGTATTTTGATGTACATCCGACTCTTTTTCCGTTAAACCCAACGACAAAAGGGTAGATTCGTTAATTTATACTGGAGAATAACTGAATTAAGATTTCAAAATCAAAACCGAAAGTTCTATCTTTTACGAATGACGAATTATTTTGGATAGCATCCAATTATGAAATAAAAATCACAAATATAAAGTGGAAAATCTATTATCTATTAACTATTTTAAGTAAATACTGCACAACATTCCCAACTGCTCCCAACCATCTGGAGCCAGTGAGACCATGGCTTCCCTAATTGGGGCAAATTGTCAGGCCGAAGGTAGTGGTGAGGGGAAGGCGATAGTGAAGGAACCAGATCTGTTCACCAAAGTTTCAATTCTGAATGGTGGTTACATCAGGGCGGTTCTGAAAGTATCTTCCGATATCTCTCACCGATGGCGATTTGGCCTCCCGCAACATTCGCTTCCAACTCCTCCTGTCCTCAAACTTCCCCACCTTCCTCTTCCACATTTCCTTCCCCTCCCCACTATCTTCAGCCTCACAACATACCCCAATTGGGGATGGCATAGACTCACCGACTCCAGACGGGAGCAGTTGGGACTAAAAAAAGATAACCGAAATGATTATTTTTGATTAGATTATACCTTTAGTTAGGTACATAGATTTTCAATAAAACACACGAAACCTAGTCTTTATATGTCACAGGTTATCAAATATTTAGTAATTTAGTTTATGCCTTGTTCATACTCGTGTTTTACATAAGCAAGAATACTAAGTAGAAAGATATTATTTTCATGAATATTATAATAAGATATGTTTTGTGTGTTTGAAGGTACCAAAATGTTTAATAGTAAAGAGTGACAAAAATATGAGTGAAATGATTCATGACATACTGTTTTATCGATTTCCTTTTATGATTATTTTAGATTTCACACCGTGAATGTCATCCACAAAACTACATAAATATATGAAAAACGTATTAAAATCAGTTTTTGGCATTTTTAAAGATTATTTATTCAGGCTGAACCTGACATTTATAGACCTAATAAAATGAATTAAAAAACGTCTGGCTGTAAATATTGTTGTATTCTGATATCAAAGATTGCTGAGGGTTTATTTATTGCTTGTTTTACGATGAACGACAAGTTAAGAGGAACGTTTGCGCGGACTGTTTCGGCCCGTTTCATACAAATCTTAATTTTGGTTTTGTAGCCAAAATACTCTACCAAACTGAAAAAATATTTTTTTAATCAAACATTACATATCAAGCTAGAATAGGTGCTACTTATTTATTTTTGCTTTTAAACTATGACGTTTTGGTAATTATAGAAATCAGTTTTGATTCTTTTTGAAGCACGTTTGGAATTTTTGAAGTAAATCTTCTTTACACACGCTTGACTTGGGGTCCAAGCTGACGAATGTATGAAGAGAGCGTTACGAAAAGTGTGATCGGGCGAGGCGAACGGAAGTTGAGAGGGAGATATAAGTTAGTAAAGGTAGAAGGACAGAGAGTTACGTTTCGTATATTTCTGTAGGGGCAAGAGAGAGAGGTACGAGCACACATTTTCTTTCTCTCTTTCTCACATGGCCCTATGAGAGAAAGAGAGAAATAAAATTAAAATCATAGATTTTAATATATGAACGACATATTTTTGTTACGATAACAGGTAATTTGTAATTTAAATTTACACCCATCAAAATCATTTCTTTTCAAAAAACATTTTTTAATTTTATATTTCATTATTTTTATATAAAAAATTCGCTAATAATTGTCCACGTTGCCTCTAAAATCATAAAATGTTAAAAAAATGTATGGCAATATATATTTTACAATTTAAAGCAAAAATAAATAAAGTAGCGGCTATCCTAGGATAGCCGTATCTAGATACATATTTTATATACCTTTTGTTACAAATATAATTTTCAGTTTGGTTGGGTATTGTGGTCTCAAATCAAAAATGAAGGTTTGTATGAACCGGGCCGAAACGGTCCGCGCAGACGTTCCTCTTAAGAATACAATTCTTAGCCTTGCCCTTTATGAGTTGTGACTTCCTAATTTTTATTAAGGGTATTTTTTCATCGTAAAAGTATCCTGCTCACACTTATCCTTTGGCATTGCGTTATTTTATGGAACTTTTAAGGACTTTATGTGGAGCGCTTGAACGATAAAATAAACATTATATTAATTTGTACAAACAGATGGAAAGTAACTCACATAAAGTGAGTGAAACTATAAAAAATTATCATTTAACCAATTTGTAGAGGTCTTCAAGTGAAAGTAGCTTTTTAATAGTTGGAACTTGGATTTTTAGATTTTCACGGTTAAAACACAATTTTTACGGTTAACGGTTAAAATTTAATTTCATAATTTGGTAGGCGGGTATGGGTACCGCCACCCCGGGAACCATTTATAGGATAACCAACACTTCTGCCATATGTCACCCCATTTGGTTCGCTATGTTTGGTGACTTAGCAGGGGTGCCCGGGTTCATGGGGTGAGGTTTGTCAGGTCTTGGCGCCGGATGATCTGGACACACTAAACCCCAAATTTCTACCCAACCCTTATACCTATTTCCTTCCCAGAACTTCCTCTCCTTCCTTTTTTAAAAAATATCCCCCACAAAGCATCCCCAAAGATGACATAGGCCGTAAGGGAAATTTTTTTCCTCGGGGCCTCCTGTGTGGAACTAATGTGAAAAAAGAAAAAAGACTTATATTGGTTTTTTTGTGGGTATTATTCCGTGTTGACGTCGTTCCTTATTTAGCTAACGTTTTACATCTGATGTTGGCCACTGTAACGCTATCCGAAACGTTAGATAAAGAAGGAGGTAGCGCAACGCGGCATTAAACCCCAAAAATAAATCACTATATGTAAGTTGGAACATTGTCCAGCAAAATAAATTACATGGGTAATTTTATTTTTTTACATTAGCTCCAAATATGAAGCCCTGAGAAAAATAATTTCTCGCAGAACCTATGTATGTTATTTGGGAAAGTCTCGAATTTTTGGCGCGGCATCGGGTGTCGAATAACCTCTTAAAATTGGTGACACATTAAATACAAGGAGATATTACAATTGCTGGAGAGTAAATTACATTTTTTTCGTATAATATCGTTTATATTATAATAGACCGTAATTTATTTGTTCACTCATACAAATATTTTTATCGGAACAATGCTGTCAAATCCTACAGTGCGGAAAAAGATAAACCCAGATATTTTACATGTTTTGACAGTTCTTCTGATTTTCAAATGTAATTTACGGTGTGGCCACGCCAAAAATATTTCGTAGCTTTTTTCATATGATTTCGAGGTATATTCAGCTTTTTAGACTGGCCACACTAACTATTATTACATTAGCTAAAGTAAGTTTGAAATAGCGCGTGGTCCTGTTTAACTTCCTGAAAACCTTTAACTGAAGGTTAAAATTTAAATTTAGTTCACGATTAAGCTTTCTGATGAAACAGACGGACTAAGATAAACCCCAAAACAGGTGTGCAGTGCATACGTTATTCTAACTAGGCTGTGCCTGCTCTAATAAATAACTAATCATGTGCAAGACTGCAGTTTAAACTCGTATATTGTTATACTTTTTGTAATTCGGTATATAATATAGAATTATAATGATTTTTTATTATATTATTTTATTAGTAATTTCCTACACGATACTAAGTAGAATGGAACAAAATTTAAAATTGGATAAACATGAAGAGAGACAAGAAATATAAACGAATAGAAAACTAGGTACTTACTCGCAACAAGTTTTCAAATAACATTTTTAATAAATCTTCTGAATCTGTCTATGCCTAAAACAATAATTCTTTTACCTATTCTTGGACTAATGATTGACAATTCACCCAAAATTACTGCTATTGAAGCTTTGTTTTATCTCAACCGCTTGGTCATTTCAGGATTTTTTTCTGTAAATTTGTTTGTATGTTCCGTTTCCGGTTTCTAAAATCTCCAGCATCAACTTTATTATTCAAACACCCCTATAATATTGACTAGATGACAAACTTTGACTAGGTGGCTAATTTTGACTGAACTTTCAATATTGTGGTACCTATACCTGGTAATATTTAAAGGAACGTAAGGTTAATAACGTTCCTTTGAACAAAATGTATAATCCCTTAATTAAAATATATTTTTTTACTTAAATTTTTTATAATTTTACGCACCAGACTTTTACGTCCGGGTTTAATTTTCCCCACAGGAAAAACTAAACCTTTTCACACACTTTTCCATAAAAATGATCATCTAGTAAATCCACGCTATGCAAGTGTATTATATAAGTATAATTAATACAAAACAATACAAGAACAACATGTTAACCTACCAGACTATTAAATGGGAAAATAATTCACCGACTCCAGATATTTTCATATCAGAGGGTTCGGCTCGGTGAAAATCCTAATTTGACCGATAAATCCTACTGATCCCTCAATATAAATATTTAAAAAATCTTTCGTAATCCTACATGTATTTAAAATGATTGATTTTTGCATTTTTATATACAAATTCTTTGACAAATCTAATATGCCTAAATTTTTTATGAGAGAGCTAGCTAGCTAGCTAGAGAGCTATACATGCCATTGAAATAGATGAATATATATATATATATATTAGCCATATATCTAAATTTAAGTTTTGTATGAAAAAGGCCACCCAGCCGTTACTCTTAAAATTTAAACAAAAAGAAAAAAAGGTTGAATAATGCCAGTATCCGAAATAACAAATGGTAATATTTTTATAGTCTGAGAAAGCCAAATTCTTTTAATTTCATTTCCTAAATCTGAATACTTTCTTATTTTTTCAGACACAGATTTTTCAATATTACAGGAATTTTGCTACATCAATGATATAAGTTATTTTTTTAATTTTTTCATGTAAAACTATATCGGGTCTATTATGACTAATTGGTCTATCTGTTAGTATAGTTTTATCGTACTATATTTTAAATGTTTTATATTTAGGTAAGTGACCATTATTACAATCGTAGGAGGTTTAAAATGGTAAAAAATTATGGAAGACTAATAGATTATTGAATCCGCGACGTGCCTGGTTGGAAACCCGACGCTTTGATCCTCTAGACCACTAACGGGTCAAATACTTCTCTATTACTTGCTTTTCTCAGAACTTGTTTAATATCTTTTCGAAGCAGCAACTTGTAATACAGCCTCAAGGGTCCAAGCGCTTTTACCTCCTCTTGGACACAACTTAAATCAATATTCTCTAATCAGTAATTACCGATCTTGATTTCCGATCTTCCAAAGCAGAGAATATTTCTCTTTCAGTTCTGGAAATTATCCCTGAACGTATTATTTATGAAAATTATGAGCCATCTGTTTTTGACACACGGGTGATAATCTATTACCTTCATGCGTAGGTAGCTGATGAACAAAGATTTTATCTCCCTAGACCTAAACGCATTATCTATGTTGTACTAACACCATGGAAAGAAAACATACTAGATGGGACTTCATTAAATTCATTTCGGATTATTCTATATAATACATATTGATGATTACTTGTTCAATAGAATTTGAAGACTCCCATAAAAAGGTCCGGGAGAAGGTCTCAAACCATGTAATGGTATCATTTTGATAACTTAATAAACATAATAAAAATAAAGTACATTAAATTTTATCAATACAAGAAATGAATACCATAGAATTTACAAAAAAAAATGTATGGGTAATTTTTGTTTAGCTAATCTTTTTTTTTTACTTGTATGTTCGGGGAGTAAAGGAAAGATTATCAAAGTCACCAATCGGAGTGGGACGATCTTGATTTAGCGATTTCGATCGGTTGTGTTGCTTATAAACGTGACAAAAAGGCGCGAGCTGAGACACGAATTATGAGAAAGGAACAAAGCAACCCCGCTTGCGGTAGATTCGCTCCTTTCCCATATTTAAAACTTTATCTCGACTTTACAGTTACACAGATTTGTCAAAAGATTGAATTAACCCATTGATGACATAAACCGAGGGAAACGCTTTGTGGGTGGGTCCGGATTTAGTGGATACAATTTATCCTTACTTATAGTGAAATTGATCATATATTGAAAATCAAAATTGGCAAATTCATTAGCCTTTACTGAGAACCAGGAGTCTAGTGGTTTTTTTAAAGTTGGTGACATCAGTTTACTTTCAAATAGTTTTTGTCACACACCAATAAGTATGGCTTCGTGTCTTATTAGTTCGGAAATAGTAGGATAATTAATGGCTCCATAGAACACGTAGGCGTATGTGTGGTAAAACCATGTATGTGAGGAATGTGGAGATCCTAAAAGAATGCAAGGCTGATGTGAGCGTAATGAATAAGATTAAGAAATGGACTATTAGATGGTTTGGGCATGTTGAGCGAATGAATCAAGAAAGGAGTGTAAAGAGAATTTATGACGCGAATGTGAATGATAGAAGAAGCCGAGGACACCCAAGGAAGACGTGGCACGATCAAGTAAAACAGATACTTGAGTCGGGCCATGTCAAGAGTCAGAATAATAGAAGAGTATGTATGAGAAGATGTATGAATGTGAATGATGCAAGGAGTGTGTGCCAAGACCTAGTTGTTTGGCGGTCCGTCCTCTCTGCCTACCCCTGCGGGGAAACGGCGTGATGGTTAGTTAGTTAGTTAGTTTTTTTATATGAAGTGGACACGGTATAGCCATGGCATGGCTTTGCAAAACTAGTGTAAAAATTATTTTTTATTTAATTTTACCTTGAATTTGTGTCTTCTAAATTAGTTTTTTGTCTCAAATAAAGCTTTTTTAGGTAGAGTATCATAATGTTATTGTGTACTTAATAACATGACTGATAGAAATACACAGGATATGTGAGATTTTTTCAAAAGTTGCGTTCATTTTGTCACAAAAATTTGCCAAGGTTACCTCCTAAAATCATGACAAATTCGTCTTCTTATGGGTCCTAAAATCGGATACACATCCGTATTTCATACATGCCATTAAAAAAAGATGAATATATATTTTAGTCATACATCAAAATTTAAGTTTTGTATGAAAAAGACCACCCAGCCGTTACTCTTAAAATTAAAAAAAAAAGAAAAAAGGTTGAATAAAATACATCCATTTTGGTGAAGGTATTTTAGCCAAGATTTGATTTTTTTAAATAATTCAAATATTATGATGTCTAAAATTTTGCTCTATCGACCTATCTCGCGTCGTCTAAATCATTGACGCTCTTATTATTTATAATGTACCTGTGATTACTTGTATGTTTACCATCTTTACAATTCATACCTTTAAACACCCACAGTAATTTTACAGTGGCGGGCAATAACTTTTTTGAGATATTTTAAATATTTAGATATTTAAACATTTTCATAAACAAATTATATTGATTTTGATCGATTTTGAAATAATAATCGTCATCGACCTCTTTTAACACATGCATAGAACGTAAGCAAACAATTTTTTAAAGTTTTTTTTAATGTTTTATATTTACAAGAAGCTTGGTTAAAGCAAAACCAGTCGGTATATAAAATAATAAATATTCATTGTTAAACTATCGGTGTTTGTTGTATTTAAAAAGTATATATTATACGAGTGTGAAGGAACGTACTTGACTTACTTTAAGCAGTGATTCGTGACATTATTTGGAGTAAATATGTAATTGGAATTTTGGTCTCCAATAACTCACCAAATTTCAGGAATCGCTGGTTAAAGTGAGTCTGTCCTTTAACATTCTGTATATATTTATGTACATGTACACTTAACCACTGGAGCGACAGAGCAATTAAAATATTTTTCCTTGGATTGCTAAAAAAATCATACCTCCGAATTTTAATATGGAGACATGCAAAATGATTATATTTCTATGTAGCCAATGAATTGCCCTATCTTTTGTTTATTATCACATATTTATAAAAAATATATAATTAAATCTTTAACCTTAAAACTTTTTAAGAAACTAGAGAATATTGATTTTGTTATATTTTGAATGTACAATATAGATATTATATAGTCGTTTTAATAAAATATTTTTTTTTGAAAATTTGCCACATTTAGGCAACAAAGCAATCCGAGGTTTTGGAAATAGTGCCATAATGTGGCAAAAAGCGCTCGAGTGGATAGTGTAAACAGTTTTAAGGGGAAAATCGGAAAATCGCGAAAGTTGCACGCCACTGTTGTATTGAAGGTACGTAGGTAGTGTAATTATATCGTTCAATGTGATTCAATGAATTAAACACATCTCTAATTTTATTTCGAAGAAATACAAAGAGCATTAGTGTTTTTTTTATCAAACATATTTTATAATCAAGATTCGACAGATCTGCAATTTCACAAGTTTGGTCAGAAATATCCTTCAAAGGTACCTACGTGATGTATGTTATATAATGTTTCTTTGTTTATCATAAAATAAACATCCCGTACAACTAGATATAAAAAACTATTTCATACACCTAACTTCATATTTTATAAAAATTCTTTGTCCCATAAGTCCCGTGACTTGAAAATATATTATACCGAAACTAAAAGAAAACTGAAACATTTTATCGCGAACGTAAAGAGTACCATACACGAAATTACGCTGGCGTGTATTTAACCTACCTTCTTTTTGAAATAAACACTGCCAAAATTACATACGGACACACGTGCACGAAATTACGAGTGCAGTGAATAACGCATACTGGAATTTCACACTTCATAAAAAAAAAAATTAAATTTTAGAATTAGTGCAAAAAATTATTTCTTTAAAGAAAAACAAAAGTTAGATTTTTTTCGTGCTTAATTCAAGTAGGTGTACTTTTTCTCTCCATAATATGTATTTTCGTCCTTGTGTAATTCTGTCAGTTTAATGCGATCAGTTTAATATGCATACAATTCTGCGTAATTTCGTCTTCTAACTATCTAATACAAGGTCATCCTTGATAATTCAGGGAAAAATTGATGAACGACGAGGTAAAGCAAGACATCGGAAAACATGTCTTCCAAACTTGTATAACTGGAATAACTTGGTTCAGATCTGCTGAGTTGTTTAGAGCTAACCTAGTCACCCTCCCAATGGAAGATGGAAAAAGAAAAATATGAAATAGTTAATATATTAAACGTTATTTCATAATTGCTAAAAGAGTTGCAAAAATTACTTACTTTTTCTATTCTGTTTTATATTTGATAAGCTGGTGGCAGGCTATCATTATAAAATTATTGAACGCAATAATATAAAAATATATTAATAACCTTTGCACATTACCTTTTTTTTAAATATATTGATTTTTGCAACAAACAGAGCATTAACATTAATTTAAAAGTAAAGAAATCATAATTGAGCCCTTGCCCGGAATAATATTATATCCAACAAAACTATCAATGTTGAGTTATTGATGAAATAATGTTGGGAATAATATTAAGCAATTTTTAAGATAGTTATGGTAATGAGTTTTTTTATTTGGCCGCATTTTAAATGTCGGTTTGTGGAAGAATTTTGTATAAAGCCGTTTATCGAAATTACGGTGATTGGTTTAATTCATTGGAATAAATGGATAAAACGAAAGTATTATGGCTCCAACTAGATACACTTCAACTGAAGAATGCATAAAAGTAGAATTCGTCTAGAAAAAATATTGTTAAGGCTGCTTTTTAGCCATTGAAACAGTTTTGAGGAATAATGCTCTATGTTGATGTGAAGACAAAATCTCGATTGTAAATAGTTTCATTTATTCTTACAGTTTTTTTTTGCTTTTTAAGCTCAAATGACATATTAAAATTGATGTTAGAAGAGCATGGTGCTTTCTTGAGGGTCAGAAATATAAAAAAAAGTTTTGTGGAAAAATATTGTATGTGAAATTTTCATATACAACATTATACCGCGAATTCAGCACAAATTCTTCCAATAAGTTCTAATTTAATAGCCCTTTTTCACGACTTTTCCTTTAAAAGTCTTAAGAATTGTATGCTTCTTGTATTTTAAATATAAAATATGATGAAACATAACCGGTTTCGTTTTTTCCACTTTTGTTTTAAACAAGAATATTGTTGGATACAACATTATTCGGGGCAAGGGCTTAATTACCAATCGTCCAATAATGATATGAACTTTTTTAAAAATTAAACAAAAACAACAACAAAAAACATGAGACAAAGTTTGAGTCAAGTGATGTCAAGTTAAATCAACAGATGCAAGGAATTGTGTAAAGTTCCTAGGGCAATCGCTAAGTTTGTGTGCTAAAACAAAACCGCTGTAAATTCCGTTCTTGTAATCGTAGCAATGCCTAAAGTTACAATTATGTTTTTCATACATGATGTTAATTGCGTTATGAACTATTTTTAAATTGATTTAAAAATGATATTCTTATTTACTAATCCAGGGAAGATAAATCTACATTCCAGGTCACAGCTTATTATCATGTCCGCATTCCAACAAGGATTATTAACACTTCAAAGAAATATTTAGCCCGATAAAAACTTAAACGCAATACAAGGCTTTACGGGAATATCTATACAGGGTGTTAAAGGATTTATTCCTGTCATTATTTGGAGTAAAAAATGTTAATAAAAATTTGGTCTCCGGTGACGTTTTTTTCCTCAAGTTTCCTAGTTTTGGACAGTTAGTGGCAGGGTGAGGGGTTGGGCGATTTCTCGGTTGAGTGACCAGTGGCGATATGAGAAATTTATTGTTTTTTTCATCTTCAATGTTCTCTAATTCATCTTGTGGCGTTATATTAATTAAATGAAATGAAGCCACTTTGTAAAACACTTATTTAATAAAAATTATCAACATGCTTCAAAACCGATGGTTTCTTTAAATTTATTCAGAAGAAACCATTGGTCAGATACGTTTTTAGATTTTCACGGCCAAAAGCATTTTCGTTGTTTGTTTTTTTGGTGTTATGCCGTGTTGCGCTACCTCCTTCTTTAGCCGACTTTTCGGACAGCGTTGCAGTGTCCATCATCAGGGCAGATCTGGCAGATCCGACGATGTACACATCGTCGGATACAAGGATCTGCCAGATCTGCTCTGATGATGGACACTGCAACGCTGTCCGAAACGTCGGCTAAAGAAGGAGGTAGCGCAACACGGCATAAAACCCCAAAAAAAACAACGAAAAAGAAACCATTGGTTTTTAAACATGTTGATAGTTGTGATTAAATATGTGGTGTTTTACAAAATGATTAGTTTTCATTGATTGCTTTGTTGTTCGATATTGAAAAAAAAAATTAAATTAAAAACAAAAAAAAAAAACACTTAAAAAGTCACCGGATACCAAACTTTTATTCACTTTTTTTACTTCAAATTTTGTAAGGAATCACTGGTTATAGTAAGTCAAGTACGTCCATTGAAAATCTGTACCTTAAAGGATAAACCACGGAAGCTTCGGCGGTTTTGAGTTGAATATGAAATTCATAAACAGAATAATAACTGATTTAACTAATTACAAGACAACGGAAATCCAATTCATTTAGAGGATAAACCAAAATATATTAATAAATTTATATATTTGTCTTAACTATGGCCAAAAACAAGTGAAATTATGAAATATACCTTTCACAGATCTTAATTATTTCAGTAAGTAAAAAAATATAGACCTTCAATCATTCAGTTCACAAACACAAAAATCGCTTTCTTGAACAAAATTCCAAAGTGGACTCCCGTGGTTTATCCTTTAAGATGATACCCGGGTGGTGGAGAAATTTGAAAAATATATTACTAAATTGTTGCTGTCACTGTTGCTCTTACACCATCGGATATTGAGCGATAGGGATAATGCACCTCGGGCTACTAATACCTAACTAAAATCGAGGTTTTGTATTCCCCACTTTTCTCCTCCAAAAGTGGACTGATTTTCAATTTTTTTACCAACTACATAAGAAAAAACTATTCTATGTCTGTACGTTTTGCTTTTTTTTTAAAAAACATTGTCTAGTTTGTATGCTGAACGTCTTTTGATGGCGTTTAAACCAGTCAATTTTATTGATTTTTGGAAGATCATAACTTCTATAAAAAGTAACTAATCAAAAAAAAACAAAAAGTTGATATTCAATTTATGTTAAAACAATATTTTCTCTGGGGTTAAAATCCAGAGAGAAAAATAGGGAATAAATAGGGGGTTTGAATGGAAAAATCACCGCCGGGTACCCCCTTAAGGTACAGAAATAATTTGTAGATCGTACAAAGCGCCCGACAGTACACAAAATCGAGAAAAGCATTTTTTACAGCCTACATTCCATACGTATGAATGTTTTGTCTTCTTTATAATACCCTATCGTTATTGCAAAATTATTTTAGTACCTTCTCAGACCACTGAAATTTTCTATTGAATAGTTGTTATATTCTGCATTTGAAAAATCTGTTAGAAGCTAAGGTGTGTACGTAGGTACTGAGGTCAGGTACCGCATCTGCATAATCGAAAGAAAATTCTGGTTTATTCGAGAATAATAATTCTAGATTACTCGATACAACTTTCGCCCGTCACGTCAGACACATAACGTCATCATAATCAATGCAGGCTTGATAAATTTCCATTCCAAACTACCAGTTTTAACCTATTAACTGGCATATTTAATTAAAAACCTTCGTCGGCATACATTAATAACTATAATGTCAAGCAGCTAGCTCACTTACTATCCATTCAATATACTTTATACTGCCTAGGTATATAAGAACTTGCCGTCCATTGATATGCTTGGTGCAACTCTAGGTGACCAGCTCACACTGGGGCTCCATCGAAGCCAGCGTCAAATTAGCCTCTCTGAAGGAGGGCACACCGTACAGCTGTTTCAATTCATAAATGCTGACTGTGTACCAATTGCAAGTGCCCCCAAATTGATGAATTTGGTCTGGAGCCCCAAATTACCCCTTGACTCTGACACTTACCGGTATTAAAATGGAAGATGCTCCGAGAAACTATACCGTCATTAATCTGTTCGGCACCGGTGCTTAGTCGCAATACAAGCCAAACTCGCGCCCATCGGATGTACACAATTGACATTTGTAAGAACGGGTCGTTTCTACGACTCATTGTTGAGTTCAACAGCTTTAAGTATCTTATCCCACTATTTGAACGAAGTCAGAACCTGCCTAGAATCAACAGAATAACACGTTGTGTATAACGCGTACAAGTATTGAATAGATATTTTTTATTTTTCTATCTCTTTCCTTTAAGTTTTGTCAGATAGGAATATTGTGTGATAGTCAGCTTATAATAGCATAGTAAGTAATAAGTGGGTACTTAGCAAAGAAACACATTATCGACCGATTAGAGTTAAAATAGTGTATCTCCATAAATCATAATGTCGAGAAAACCGAAATCGAAAGCGTCTAAACCTTGGAAAATTACATTTTAGGATATGAAAATTAGTGTTTAGTTCCATTTTGTCTGTATTTGATGTAAATACAAAACACATGTATTTGTAATGGACTTTGGTTTAGCTTAAATATTTAAGATATCTGTGCTCTTTGCCCATAAAAACATTTCTTGGAGAATTTACAATATATTTTCATGTGGTTATATCTTTGGGACGTTAGGTGAAGGAGATGGAATATTTTAACACAAAAAATATAGACTGTAATACATTTCAGCACTTAACGAACTTTCAAATAAAATTGTAGTTAAAATATTTTTTCTTTAATCTTTGCAAAATTACTTTCTGTCATCATTTTAATTAAATGAAACAAATGTTATTTTTAGTTAATAATTATATCATTATATTTTGTCTATTATTCTTTTTATCTAGGTATACTTGTTTATTTCTTTTGTTATTTTTATTCATTATTATCCTGACAAAGAAACCATCGGTTTTTAAACATGTAGATATTATAACATGTGATTTTAGTAATTTGCACAAAGTAATTTGGTTCATTTAATTACAATATTTTGACTTTAAACCGTTGTTATGTTAATTGTGTACAAAGTTTTACCATAGCCCCAAAGCAGTAATATAATAAAACTACCGTAAAAGTAATACCATTTTCTATAAATCTCTTTAAGAAGTTAATGAGAATCAATAGTCCAGGAAATAAAATTATTTCCTTAACGAACGCCATATATTCCAATGAGAATTGGGAATAATCACCGTTTAAACGAGTAGTCGCTTCGACCACTGTGTTACGGAGCCATAAGGTTTGACAGCATTAGCTTGTTTATGACTCTAACAATTTCGTAACTTCCTATGCTTAATAAGTCGAAGGTATACCTACCATCTACCTCGTCCCACGTGCCAACAACACCCACAGTTTGCCATACATTTGGAAGGCACGGAAGAAAGCGATCGGGGTTCATTCATGATTATTTTGGTCATCGATTAAAAGTCTTTGTATTGCGCTGAACAACGAATTTATAAGCTTCCTTCTTTCCGAGGCATCTATCTCTGGCATATGTAAAAATACCTTCCAAACTACCAAGATTGGATTCTGTGGTATATAGGATTATACATGTAGTTTCAACATCCTTCAGATCTTGAAACTATGGGATTTTCTTGTAAAAAAAATATAGACCATGTTCAATCAGTTCAAAATTCATTGGTTTTCATTCATTCATTCAAAATTTATACAAAGAAAGGCATAATATTCCATACTTTTATTAGAGTCTCAAAATTCTTTCAGTGAGAGCAATTCTGTGGAACAAAATTATATTTCAGCACATAAATAACCCTTTATATATAAACAGGCTGGAACACAACCATAATACTCGATATAACTTTAATGAAGGACTAATTGTAGCTAAGCATACAAATAAATAAGAACGCTAAATTACATGATTCCCAGTTTTTTAAATATGTTGCCTGCTGAAATTAAAAACTGTGCCCAAAACAAACAATTGGTGAATTTACCGAAGACTTGGCTTACGGAAAGAATTAATTTGTATTAGCTTACAATGACATGTTATTCTAAAGACTTAAAAATTGTTATTAATGTTTTCATATTTTTTCTTTGTTCTTTATTTCTGTAAAAAAAAAATATTTTATTTTACATCTATGATTGTAAAAATGTAACTATTAAATCACTATCTCGGAGTATAATTCATAAAAATAAAAATCCCCCCCCATACACACAAGCCCTGCTTTTTTATGGAGGTACATCAAACATACATATCTATTATATAATTAATTAGTGTATAAAATGTATTTGTAATTTATGTATCTTTTTTGAATCATTAATAAAAATTAAATAAAATAAAACTATAATAAGATCTTTAATGTTAAGAACCCGTTAGACAAACTACAAAATAGTAGTTTATCGGGAATTTTTGTCTTATATTTGTAAAGTGTATAAAAAAAGTAAAAATAAATGTCGTTAGTATAGGTGGTTGTATGTAATTTTTAGGTGTCTCAACAGATGTCAGTTAAGTAGCACCTTAGAAGAGTGTCGACTTTCGTTGTTCGAGTCTAATGCACGAACGGTTATTGAAATAGTCGATGATTCATGATCAGCTGGGCTCCCACAGTGTTTCCCCAGCTTCAGAAGAACTTCAGAATAGCTTCCTGTAGGTAGTACAGACTCCTGGTTCAGGTAAAATATTCATTGTAATATTTACGATAACATTAATAAAGAAACTTGTTATCTCGGAGAGTCTAGATATTTTTTGAGATTTTCTAGATTATGTACTGATTTATTTTTTTGTTTGATAATATGATTTTAAATTTGTGTTGTTTAATTTAATCTATCGGTTGAAAATTGAACAAATCTGCCACTGACCAACGAAATAACCTTAATAATAATAAAAATACACTTGGTTTTTAAAAATTTTAAAACTGCGTATACCAGACAAAATAACAATCTTTCAAAATCAATTTATGTTTTTTTGTAAAAAATAGTCAGTACATCTAGAATTTGATTTAAAAAGAACTAGTTTACGGTATTCTCTGTTAATAACCTCTTAACATGACATGTTAAAAGATGTGTCAGTTTTTGAATTGTAACAAGAATTATTGCAGATTATATCGCCCCCTGATTTGAAGGTCACCTAATTACGGTAGTTCTAATAGGAATACTTTATTTTCAATCTGTTATTCTGCATATAAACAAGACAAAAAACCCGAGCCGAACCTCGAATTATGAGAAAGGAACGAATCAAAGCCGCTTGCGAACCGAAATATATTTTATTATTTATATTAAGTAAGGCTTTATCATTTTTCTCCCTAGCCCTCAAGAGGTGAATGGAAGTACGGAGAGTAATAGCACATCAGCTTGGAGTAGACGTCATTTTATCAATGAACACTGCTCAAGTTTACCAAAGCGCGAAGGTCTCGGAGATTGTCTCGACCCAAGCGTATTGAGGCTTGAGGCTCGGGGCCGTTTGTTCGATGTATCGGCTTGGCCATCATCGGTTAAAACAACACGATCGATAACATAACGGTAGCAACATGCTACTACCTTTTGAGAATTTAAATAAACTACACTTTTTTTTCTTTTTTTGGGGGTGTTATGCCGTGTTGCGCTACCTCCTTATTTAGCCAACGTTTCGGACAGGGTTACCTTGTACCCCATATTACCCCAAAAATAGATAACAAAAATATTTTTGACCGTGAAAATCTAAAATCATATCAAACTACACATCTGTTTGACAAGAGAAGTGAACTGAAAGCAGCTTTATAGGGAATCAGAAGGTTTTTTTACATTAGCTACACACAGGAGGCCCTGAGGGAATTTTCCCTCAGGGCCTATGTCATCTTTGAAGATGCTGTATGAAGGGTTTTTTAAGGGAAAGGAAGGAGAGGAAGTCCTCGAAAGGAAAAAGGTTCGAGGGGTGGGTAGGAATCTGAGGATAAATATGTCCAGGAGTGATGGACGTGTGAAGCCATCCCTCCCACTGCGGTGCAAGGCGATGGTTCGAGAGGGTCCGGCTGGAGAGATCAAAAGGTCTCCGATCGGCAGACGCATCCGCCCCTAAGTCCCTGACAAACCTAACCCCATGAACCCGGGCACCCCTGCTAAGTCACCGAACGTACTGTGGCAGAGGTGTTGCTCGTCCAATAAATGGTTTCCGGGGCGGCGGCACCCATACCCGCCTCCCAAATTGAAAGGGTTAGGTTTATCAAGTTCAATAAATATTATTTATTTCTTCAAACTTCGCAAAATCACTTTGTGGCGTCATTTTGAATTAAATTAAACAAATAACTTTTTATTAAACCACTATTATACAATCAAAATTACCTACATGTTTCAAAACCGATGGTTTCTTGTCATTACTACCCTGACGAAGAAACCCTCGGTTTCGAAACATGTAGGTAATTTTGATAATATAATAGTGGTTTAATACAAAGTTATTTGTTTAATTTAATTAAATATTATTTAATTCACTCTGAGTAGCCAACATATACAGCTTTGCAAAAACAAGTATTTATAATTTTATAAAAATATGTATATATCGATAGCCCAGTTGATTAGTTAGACATCTCCAAATATTAAGGTTTCAGATAATGAGGAAAACTATATTTGAATGCAAACCCCAAATCAAATATTACCTTAACGTGTCTATGTTTGACACATACAATAACACCGGGAGGCCTAATAGTCCGGTACATTAATGACATTTATAAATATCCTACTGATGTCGTCTAAAATTTGTATGATTCACTACAATTTTTTTCTGAATTATAAATCATTCGGTGGTGTATGAGTATTTTTTTGTTTATGAGTATTGAACCAGACAGACGGTACACTTTTACGTATAACTGCATACTCAACAGAAATTTCGATTTTTGGTTGAGTCTGACTAATCAACCATTAAATCGAAATGTAGGATATTATTTATAAAAGAGTATGGAAATTTATTAAAGATATTCCTCATAATAAAAGCAATAATTTCCGTTAAAAAAATTAATCCTTGTTAATAAAATACATCCGTGACATGCTTTATTTGAACTTGAAATGGCGTTCTTCATATTGCAGAAACTTACTAAACATTGTAATCCTTTTTATAAATCGTATTTTATATCACATTCCATTATGTTTTTTATCAAAAATACTAATTTCGTCTGTGCGTCTGTCTGTAACTCTGGTTCAAAGAACTCTAGAAGTCGAATTAGCATTTTTAGTAACCATAATATATAAATTCCATATGTTTATTTTTTTTTTCAGATTTCGTGAATTTTATAAGATTTAGTTGATATAGTCATCCATTAGACATTAGAAAGATTTAATCCAAGATTGGTCTATGCCACTCGCTTCAGAGATGTGTTCTTCTCTCCGAGTAATTTTCCTAAGAACTCTATCAGGTGTGCTAGCACGGTCGATCGATAAGGATCGGTAGGATAATTGTCGGTAACTTCTAATCGTTCCCTAGGACAACTGCAGATCGCAAACGAGTAGGTGACAGTTCACAATGACTAAGTGTCCTTTATATATTCGATATCAACTGTCGTTTGCACGTTAGCTATCTGCAGTTGTCCTAGGGAACGATAAGAAGTTACCGATAGTTATCCTACCGATCGTTATAAATCAAGCGTGCTAGGGCCTCAGGATTGAAATAAGAAATTCCTAATGTGTTTAACCCGGCCGGGAGTTTTCGAGTTTATTGGTGCTAAAGTACTCGAACATCCTCGGAAAATCACCATTTGCCAATACTCATATTTGTCATCTTGTTTTTATCGAGCGGTTTTTAATGGTCGATCCTGTATTATGTTTTTAGGTACAGAATATTTTCACATGCGCCTATAATCGAAATTTTGTAACTCAGATATCTCAGACACAGTCTTAATATCATGTATTTTACAAAAACGTTCAGCATTACAAAACCTACAATTTAAATAAACCGTGATTTTTCACGGATTAAGCCATAGACCTTTCGAACCCACGCTTCTAGGATCACTTCAAAGAAACTAATCACTCCTCCACTCTTCAGGAACTCGCAGAAGTCTTACCCGTCTTGTTGCATATTAAATTCTCTCTAAATTTTTAATATAAGTACACGAATATTTCGTCTTCCTACGATCAAAGTAATCTGCATTATATTTTTTAATCTAATTCCTTTGTGATTTAAGTAAAATGTTAAGAATTTACGGTAAATTTTCAATTCAAAAAGTGCCTTCAAAGTTCAAAGTAACCTACTACAAGTCTTCTAGATCTTGTATGACTCATGAACTTAAACGGGGTGTGAAATATTGAAGATTTAAAATAAAGCATAATAAGAACTTTCGTAAGACGGGAACAGCATTGAATATGTGCTTTAACCCCACGTTTTCACTTCGTGTTATGATTTACACATCACTAAAGCGCCTTAGTGTTTGCTAAACACGGCGTTATCAATGATT
Organism: Limnephilus auricula; assembly: GCA_951813805.1. Lineage (NCBI taxonomy): Eukaryota > Metazoa > Arthropoda > Insecta > Trichoptera > Limnephilidae > Limnephilus > Limnephilus auricula. Next base: position 23,249,197 of record OX638401.1, read on the forward strand.
CCATTGTATCATTACGGCGAAGCAAATTATATATTTATATCAAACTCTTCTACGTCCTTCGCAATCTTCTACAACCAATTAGATATTATAACCTGGTCGTTTCTGGGATGCTGAATATTTTACGTGAACTTTTTTGAGGTAAAGAGATCAAAAATTGTCATCGTTTATTGGATTCATATTCATAGAGAGAAAGGAATTCTTTATTTTAAAATTAAAATTTTAAATTTGCTGTTAAACTTATTGTGAAATCAGATATGAGCACATCAGCAGAATGCTGCCTGCTCATAAAATCAAAAATAATAAAAGGTTTACTAATGTGTTGTGTTACACTTTGCAAATACATGCTATGCATTAGAGTGACAATTAGTTCAATGCCTACTGGCTATTTCGTGAGATATGTTCCCTAGACAAGCGTATATAAAAAATTTACATCGATTTATTTCATTCAATTAAAAAAAATATCAATATATTTCATTAAAAACTTGCTTTAATATATACCTACATTCATGTAAGCAATAAAAATGCTCAAAACGCACGACGATAAATTATTCAATATAGTGTACTTCTTGTAAGTATTTTTTCATCATTAGTATTTATGATTTTTCAATAATGTCTAAACAAAATAAATGTGTAAAAAATGTTGATATATTTTAGTTTGTAAGATATTAAATAAACAGAAAAACTGAGGTATTTTTGTCACAAAACACGTTCTCAGATTTATTTTTTAATGATTTTAATTTAACAAAAATTAAAATTTTGAAAACTGTGTTGACTAGATTATGTATTGATTTATTTTGTTGTGTGATTATATGATTTAAAATTTGTGTGGTTTAATAGAATCTATCGTTTGAAAATTGAACAAATCTGCCAACGACCAACGGTATAACCTTAGTATATTAAAAATTCACTTAGTTTTTCGAAATTTTTAAGCTGCGTGGACCAGGGGTGCTAGCATAGTCCATCGATAAGGATCGGTAGGATAATTGTCGGTAACTTCTCATCGTTCCCGAGGACAACTGCAGATCAAACAAACAACAGTTGATATCGAATATATTAGGGACACTTAGTCATTGTGAACTGTCACCTATTCGTTTGCGATCTGCAGTTGTTCTAGGGAACGATGAGAAGTTACCGACAATTATCCTACCGATCCTTATCGATGGACGATGCTAGCACCCCAGATAAAATAACAATCTTTCAAAATCAATTTATGTTTTTTTGTAAAAAAGAGTCAATACGTCTAGAATTTTAATTAAAAAATACTAATTTCAGGTATCCTCTGGTAATACCCTCTTAAGTAGTACCTTTATGCATAGCTGTAAATAGTTTACTTTAACTAATTCATTATTCATTGATAAAGCTAAAATAAAATCCACCAGTCAGATGCTGCTTGCCCTTGTTAAGTGGCCATCACACGAACTAACAGTGAACACACCTTAAGCATGCGACATACATGCAAAGGTACCTACTATGGTACCTGCCACACTCAAGTTTCATTCAGGCGCTAGATAAATCATTACGAAATATGCAAAGATTCATGCGACTGGGCGTCTTTCCTCATTTCATTCATTAAATCAATTCATTCATAAAAACACCGGTATGGAATACTCTACGAGGCCCTTCAGTCCGGAGCTTGGAGTGAAAGAGATATCGCTATATTGTGTTTGTATTTATCTACGCCTACTAACTATTGAATACTTACGTTAATTTCATGGTGAATGGTGAATGAAATTTCGGTTGCATAATGAATAATTATTGCATATAATTAATATCGATACTATAATTCATGAACTTTTGTCTGTCCAAAACTATTTTTCCATTAATTCGAATTATTTTTTTCAGAATATCGACCCTTTTGGAAAAACAAGGTTACATCTGTTGCCGTAACGTCAATCGATAATGAACTCTAAAGTAACTAACTATAGATTCCAGTATCGCATGACGCTGCCGCCACAGATAGAACCTTGTTATTTCAAAGGTCGATGTGTTGCGAATTTCTAGATCAACGCTTAATTGTTTCCAAATAATTTTTATCGCAAAATTTTGTTTCTACCCCGAGTGCTATGTATAGAAATGACGTTTATAGGTTTTGCTGTCTAATAGTCTATAATAAGGTTGCATCTATTAAGGTTTTTGAATATGAACTTCACACAAGAATACTAACTGCTTGCATCCATTAGGACCTCGTCGTTACCATTTGGGGTATGATGTGAGGGTGGGAGGAGTAAGGAGAACAAGGAATTGGGAGAGAGGAAGGTTGGGAAGTAAGGTGGGTTTTAAAATTATTTGTTGGAGAAAATAATTTGATAAAGCCACTAGAATTCAATTTGAAAGCCGGGTATGAGTACCGCCGTCCAGTGAACCATGTTTTAGATAACCAATACCTCTACCGTAGGTCACAGACCGGAACGGGAGAGACTGATCGAGGGAGACCATTTGGCCACTCGCCATCGCCTCGCACCGAAATGGGAGGGATGGATTATATATGTCCGTCACTCCTGGACCAACTAATACCCAGACCCTGCCCACCCCTCAAACCTTTTTATTTCCCAGAACTTACTGTCCTTCCTTTACCTCCACACTCTTTTGTGTTTTGTTTAGTTTCATACATCTAGTAAGAAAATATTAAAATACAATTTTAGATTACAATTTAAGAAATACAAATTAAGTTACCTGCACAATTACGGTACACAATTTAAGAAATACATTTTTTTAAATATATATAGCACATTTTATATTTTCAGTTTGTAATTAAATCAAAGATTATTTTTTACACATATATATATATATATATATATATATATATATATATATATATATATATATATATATATATATAGCACATGTCCTACGAAAAGTGCTAAGGTTTGAGGCTTCCTTAACGGCATTCGGTAAGTTATTATAAAGTTTTTGCCCTTTATAAAACACGCTATTTTGGTTGCACGAAAGTTTAGTTTTAGGAAGCCTAAAATCTTTGCATTTTCTCGTAGGATAATTATGAACATTTTAGTGGTACATAATATTACTTATCAGTTAATTTGGCAGCATATAATTTTGAGCTTGTAAACATTGTTAAAGTTTTATATTATATTTTAATATGTTGTTTGGTCTCACACTGCATCTCCAAAGATGACATCCCTCCATCCACCATCTCCAAAGATTACATAGGGCCTGTGGGAAATTATGTTCATCAAGGCTTCCTGTGTGGAGATAGTGAAAAAAAAGTTGCTTAGTGCCGCTTGAACGATACTATTCATTTTATCGAATTGGAAGCAAATGGAGCATCTAAAACATTATAAGTAAATTTATATAAGACATTAATCGCCGTCAAATGACAGCCTCTCTAGTATATCATAAACTGAATATTGAAATACACAATATTGAAATATTCTGTATAACTGGTAAAAACACGGGCGAAGCCGGTTTCGAAAGCCAGAAACGCATAAATATGTATTTGGCTATATTATTCAAAAGAGTGTGGGTGATCTTAGGTAAAAATCAATTTTGTCATTAAATCTTAAACTTCTTCCGTTAGGTTTAAAAGTGCCACCTCCTTCGACATTACGAAATATAAATAAATTGTACCTACATATATTCAATTCGTCCGATGTTTAGTTTTATTTGTGTGTATGTTGTTCAATTCGATGATATAATAGAAGTACCTACGTATTAGGTAGGTACCTAAGAACTTATTTTAAGGTGATTCTCAAAAGAATTAATAATCTACTATTTACAATTTATTTATACAAGTTACGCTTTAAAATAATTGATTTTTTTCGCCTTTAATGCGAATAAATAGTTTTGTCCGTAATAGAATCAAAATCTTTCTAGAAAGGCTAACACACACAATACTTGTGGATAAATAGTTTTGTCCGTAAAAGAATCAAAATCTTTCTAGAAAGTAAATAGTTTTGTCCGTAAAAGAATCAAAATCTTTCTAGAAAAACTAACACATACAATACTGCATCGGTGGTTCAATCCAATATTGTATTTGTTAGCCTTTCTTGAAAGGTTCGGGCTTTTTTGTGGATAAAAGTATTTATTCATATTCGTATTGCGTATGTACGGGCGCAAACAATTAATGGTAGATTCAGACTGGGTCGACGTACGTATTCATCGCTACGCCTAACAATATCTGGGCTACTTAGCAATTATAGATTTTCAATGAAAATTTATGTTTTAGAATCACATTGGCCACACGCATCGCGACGTGCGATGTCTGTAACCATTTTCATAGAAAATGTATGGGTTGCTAAGCATTGTTTAGCGTAGCGATGCGTACTTACGTCGTCCAGTCTGAATCTACCGTAATTCATCTTAATATTTTAAAGCAAAACTTATAGAAAGCGTTTTTACGTAAATTTTTACGCGCCATCTATGAAATACTAGAATATTAATTATTTTTATAATAAGGTAATAACGTACGTAGGTAAATACCACTGTCCTATCTTAATATATAAAACAAAGTCGGGTTAGTTACACCATTTATAACTCAAGAACTGCTGGACCGATTGTTATGATCTTTGATTTGTTGGATTTATCTCCGTCCCGATTAACAGAATAACTATTAAAACATTGGAAAAAATCACGGAAAAATAATTATGAAGAAAATAGTTTTTGTCTTGCATTTTGTATGGAACGGCTTTTCAAATAATGTGCGTTAATCGACATAATTTAAATCAATTCGAACAGCTAATAAATTAAACACAATATTTATTGATTCTGAGGCGGTACGAAGTTTGCCGGGTTAGATAGTTTAAAATAAATTATTAATTGCGTTCCTTTACTGCGTGTACCTATCTATATAGGTAGGTAACGATTTACATAATAAAAAATAATTAGAATGATGTAATAATTAGAATGATAAATAAAATTAGTTCGGTGGTATATCCTTGCAGACATGTTTCTGAATGTTATTTTCAGAAGATTTTAAAATTCGGATCCGTTTCAATCAAGCCACAGGAATTCATTAATCCAAGTTCCGCATGGGTGGACATTTGGATTAAAGGATAAGTGAGTTATGTATGAAAACCATAGATGCAATCAAATGTCAACTGTCCCATCTATTTTCACCGCCGATATTTTCAATTTCAACAAATGGGAATGGAGGAAAATTGGTCGCGTTTAATATTTTCACGCTGGAAATAGGTGATCGGTAATTCGCGCAAAAATACCACCTAACATTTCATTTTGTTCACTGAAGGTCAATATTTATTGTAAAAAGGTGCTTTCAATTCAAACATAGATAAAAGTTGTGTTATGCATATTTTGAACTTCTTTTACGTGGCGCCTATTTACTTTTTTTGTGAGTTTGAATCGTGTGTCCTGAACTTTGCTCTTAATGCGTCAACCGCGAATATTATCTCTTTTCTGACAAATTGAATCCGGTGGCCTATTGTAATGAATTGCTACAAGCTGATATATTATAATATGTGATACCAGCTTCCTGTTTCTGCGTAGGAAGGGTTTTACTCTTTGTCAAACGCTCTTTAGTGCGGTTGGATTGGATATTATTACCTACTCGTTTAATTTAAATAGAGTTTAACGGTTTCGTGGTATCACTTTGTTAATTTTAGTGAAAATAAAAAAAATCCAACGAAGCACGGCTATAAATTTATTGTAATTTTTTAAAAATTAAAAGTGATTTAAATGACGGATGTAAAATGTACAAGTGTTGTCTTCTCATACACCATTTGAAATGGCTCTTTGCCAATAAGAAATGAATTAATATTATGCAATTCTTTGATAGTGGAATAACTTGAAAGTTCAATGTGAAACAGGAAGATGAGAAAAAGATTCGGTCGCATCTAGGAATTGAACCTATGACCTCAGCCTTGCCGGGGCTTTGTTTTAGCCCACCTTCAATGATTGAATTAATATTATTTTGTTTAATCTATCTGAAATCGAAAGGTGGGGAGTGAAAGTGTCTATCACGAATAAACGTTACCATCAGAGGGACTGAATATTGACAAAATATTTATGCCACGGAAAGACTAACAGTACACGGAGAAAAATGTTATTCGAAAAAACGATCATTTTAATAGTAAAAACGGTTAAAAACGGGACTGAAGTTCTTAACAATCTAACAGGGTTTCAATGTTTATTGGCGGGAACATGTAAGAATAATTTGTTGGTATACGTAATTTCGTACTTACACCAACAAATTATTATTACACTATCGCGCCAATAAACATTAATTAATTAAACGTTAATTTGTTCGTAAGAACTTCAGTATCGTTTTTAACCGTTTTACTATTAAAATGATCGTTTTTCGAATAATATTTTTTCCGTGTAGGCATTACAAAAACTCTCTGGTACTACTATGATTTTTTTACCTCCTTATCAACTGCTTATTAACATTGAAATACTATTCAACCTTATCAATAATTATACATCCTTAACAATGCGATATGAAAGCCATAAATTATTATCAAGAATAGAAGATTTTAATTAGTTGTTGCGTCATCATTATATTCCAATCACAATAAAAATAACATAATATTCCGATCATAGAAACCCGATGAAAGATAAATATTCGAACGACAGTCTCAAAAAGCAAATATCTCATATGACTATCAATTTTAAATGAGTCCCAAACACGATGGTTACACAAGCGTATCTCTATTTGATTAATTATATGAGATAACTTGTTTATCTACCGGTGCAGTATCATTAAAGGTGTAAGCTTTTTTCAGCCTAAATAATTGATACGAATGTGTTTGGACTACATGCTTTAATTGATAAAATAATACTATAAAGATCAAATTGTACGAAAGGGGAAGATTGCTAAGAAACGGGTAACACGTGTTTTAGATGTTAAATAAATATATTTGCCAACTTATTGGATGTTGGCGATCTAGAGAAATGTAATGTGATTATTTTATTTTATTTGGAAAATATATATAATATAAAGGGAATCTATAAGTTTACAGCGTCATTACCATCATGCTTTTATGAAAATGTTTTATATTGTCGCTTTGTAGAATTAAACCCCTGCTAAGTCACCAAACGTATCAAACTACCTGATCAATTAACAATATCAACTAACCTATGGCAGGGGTATTGGTTATCCGAAAAATTCCTGTGTGATGAGCACAAATTAGTTTTAATTTTTTTATTTGTGAATTCAAGCAATCAAACAATGAATATCACTATGTGTATTTCTTTTGTTTGAATTTTTGAGGGATGATATTTTAATAATTTTCTGACATGTTTTAAATCTGTCATAAAAAACATTAACATTATAAATATTTGTTTTTCAAATGCAATGTGTTTTTTTATAGTGAATACCTCACAAGAGTCCCAACTGCTCCCGTCTGAAGGCAGTGAGACTATGGTACCCCAATTGGGGTATGTTATGAGGCTGAAGGTATATGGGGAAGAGAAGGAGACGAGGAAGAGGAAGGTGGGGAAGCACCTGACTATTCAGATCTAGTCACTAAACACGGCTAACGCCATTTCAAGCAACGTTTCAATTCTGAATGGTGGTCTTACACCAGGGCGATAATAAGAGTTTCTTCCACTCTGGAACGTGCCGCAAATATACTATATATTATTTTAAATAATTAATTGTGAAATAGCACAAATCAATTAAATAAAATTTATTTGCGCACGCCGGGTTCGAACCTGCGACCTTCGGAATGGGAGTCTAACGCCTTACCGCTGAACTACGCCGTCCGTCGAATGTTATTCTGATGCAAATATTTTATAAACTACTAATATTGTCTATTTATTTTTCAATTATTTTTTTGTCAAATCCCAGTATCCCCTATGATGACCCACAAGATGAATCTCCTATTGTGATTGCTAGATGAAGTGTCAGAATCGTGCCAGAACGCGATAAGCAAACCAGCTTTTTACCAAGATGTATCCGATAAAACAACTTTACTGCCTGACTCCGAGTGCTGCGAGTTTAGGAGTGTGAACTGAGAATTAATAAATAATAATATTACGTGGATATTTCTCAGACGCGTGCCATATTAGACTTTTCATCCATTAACGGTTAAATTATTTAATTTAGCTTTGCTTCACAAATTCCGAACGTGCATTCGAAATCGAATATAATAGATTTCAGAATGAATAAATGCATACGATTTTCTTACTGTTCATAGAATAATGTAAGAATGGAATTCCTGAACATGATAATTTCAAAGAAAGGTTTTTTGTTCATAGGAAGCAAGTGTTTTGAAAATATGAACTATGAATATGTATAGTTGTTAAACCAGTTTTTATGTGTTTTATTTGAAAATTGTGTTCATGCTCAGTTTAAAGTAAAAATATCGTAGGCATAAATAAACATCAAAGGTTGAAGTTACCTCGGGAAGTGGCGCCTAGTCCATCTGGAGCGGAAATAAGGAAGATTGTAACAATATAAATTTGTCTATTCGATTTTCATTGGTTGCGTTTATAATATTGGAATGTTTATTAATTGAATGGGTGGTTCCGTAAATTGCGTTATAGAATAGATAATATGTGCAAGGAAGAACGGGCTACCCTGTAAGGTAACTTTCGTGTCAACTACTAAAATAAAAATAAAAGCAAAAAAAGTAAGTAAATAATCGTAAAAAGAAATCAGAAACGAATATAATGCATTGAGATAAATGTTATTCTAAAATACGATCATTTTATTCGTAAAAACGCATAAAAATGGGACTGAAGTTCTTACGAACATATTAACAGTGTTCCAATGTTTATTCTTACATGTTCCCGCCAATAAACATTGAAACCCTGTTAATTTGTTCGTAAGTCCAATTTTTAACCGTTTTTACGAATAAAATGATCGTATTTTAGAATAACATTTTTCTCCGTGTGGCCTTGATAAAAATGGCTACAAACCGCATGTTTAGTGACATAATAATGGTATAAGCACCAAATTCCTATAAATACTTACGTAAACATTACGTACAAAAATAACTAGAGAACACAAATTGTTTCATCAGGACGACACAACCAACTCGTCTTGTAAAGCGTAAACTAGGACTCTCTCAATATAATATCCCTATCCGATATCCTGCTCCCCAGCGATACGACATAAAATTTACCTCATCTGCATACCCATAGACGATTTCAAACATGTTTTTTTTATTTTTTGTATTTCTTGGGCATTAACTATGTAACAATTTCTAGACATTTTGTTTTGAAGAGTTTTAATTTTCAATGTACTATCGTTACTTAAATTTTAATTTTTATGCTACCGGTTTCGACACATCCGTGTCATTCACTAGTTTTAAGTTTGCTAGTGAATGACACGGATGTGTCGAAACCGGTAGCATAAAAATTAAAATTTAAGTAACGATAGTAGATTGAAAATTAAAACTCTTCAAAACAAAATGTTTTTTTATTTTTTATTTTCACTTTTACTATGTTTGCATTAATGTTTTTCCAATAAGTTAAGATTTACCTGAGTTTTAGCTCCAATCTTGCATCAAATACAAATAAACTTGCACTAGAATTTATAGTAGGTAACATTCACCATTTCTTCTAACGGAATAGTAAACTGATAATCACAGTGGGAAATAACACACAATGTAATGTTATTTAAAAGCTCTCGATACTTCTGCTATCTTGGTAGTACTGTAATTTGCAATCCCGTACGGCACGCGGCACGCAAAGGGCAGCTATTAGAAAAAGTAGGTGCCTACAACTTAATCTGTCTCATATATCTCATTGTGACTTTATTCACAGGATAAATCAGTGCAAAAAGCTCACGTCCGTATTTAGTCGGGTAATTAAATTAATTTTTTGAACGAATATTTGCGAAGACCACGTTTTTATTCAACGAAATAATTCTTAAATTAAATTTAGTATCAAGTCTTAGTAAATCGGCAACGTTAATGTATTTTTTTACAAATAAATATTTGGGTTTGAAAGAACATATTATTTATGTTTAAAAATGTAGGTAAAGACCAAAATCTTATTTGAACGGCCATAAAGCAATTGTTATTAGAATCTGTTTACATGTTTCGTTAGATTCGATTAAAAAGCTGTTTAAAAAAAAAAATGTTTTTAGGAAACAACTCTCTTCGGCTCGCAACGTTATTCACATAATAATCTGTAGAATTTTTTGTCACCCGTAAAAAAAATGTAATAAATCGCCAGTAAAGGACGGTAGTACACATTACATTAGTAGTAGTACAATTATTTAAAAAGAAACATGTTTAAAACATTCCAATTTATGTAGGTATCTATGTAAGAAATTACAATAATTATGACATTAGAATGTGTTGATGAAGAATAATGAGGAGCTTTTCAAAAAAGTGTGTGATGTAATTAAAATATATATATTACACATTTAGGGTGTATCAACATGTGCCATTTGGTTTTAAACAGGGAATTCTGAAAATAATTGGAATAAAATATGTACAAGTCATTTTCTGACAATAATAACAACAAACTGATCGCACTGCTACAAGACGCAACGGATCACGTGATACCCACCCTGTCTCATCTGTATGGTGCTGATGGAACAAGATGGAGTGCGTACCACGAGACCAAATAGTCAGTGGCACCGTGTGAAGGGAAAAAGTGTTTTTTTTTATTGAAAATAATATCATCGTACAGCAAAATGACGTCTTTACTTTTCCTTTACATCTGCCCTTCGGGTACATGCTGATCCACTCTGCATAGGTACCATTTCCAAAATTAAAGTAATTATTTTTTCTTGTGTTTATATAACTCTTCCCAAGTACCTACATTATAAAATATATATATCTGCCTTCACCTAACTATCAAATGCGTTTAAGGTCAAAATGGCACGCGAAAACATTACACCCCGAGTGTTTGTAGTAGGTTATTTATTAAGTTGCGCCATACGGGCCGAGCAATGGCCGGGACCTCTTGGCAAGGGATAAAGACATTTAGTGGCGAGTATCTGTGCCGGTTGGATTGACCAGAAAATGCAATTAAATGAATAGAAGTGTTAACCACGCTACAAGATAAGGCCGGGGATTTAGAGACGGGATCTTGGAACAATGAATGTCAAACTTTTTACCTTTTCATTTCTACTAAATCTTTAAAAACATGTTTTTATTTATTGTGAATAATTTTTGGAATATATATATATAGGTGAGCAAACTAATTAATTATTACTATATTATAATTTTCAAATTTTGTCTTATTTATTTATTTATTGTTTGAAACATTTACAGAGTGTTAACAAGTATTACTGTCTTAAGTAATAATTGGTTTCGCATCTTTACCCGGACCCAATATTCACTTAGTACGCATTATTTGCTTACTGAGTGAATATTTGAAACTTGTTATTCGAATTATTAAAAGAAAATTTTGAAAAAAGTCGGACAATATGATAAAAGATCACACAGGATTCGATTACTGTATTTTTCGTCCCTTCTCGCTAAAAATAATTATAATCAGGCTTGAAAATAAAAGGCTGTTTGTCAGAGACATTTGCAGGAATACAAATCGGAAGAATATCGAAAGAAGGGTGAATGCAGGTAACTCCATTAATGGAGGATTGAACGCCGTTGGAGCCAACAAAAAGTTGTCCACAGCGAAGCTAGCAGTCCACAATGGAGTACTGGTACCTACCCTGATGTATGGTAGTGAAGCGTGGAAATGGCAGAGAAAGGATGAAAGTAGACTGAATGCTGTAGAAATGAGATCCCTGAGGCGTATGTGTGGTAAAACCATGTATGATCGTGTGAGGAATGTGGAGATCCGAAAATAATGCAAGGCGGGTGTGAGCGTAGTAAGTAAGATTTAGAAAGGGACGCTTAGATGGTTTGGGCACGTTGAGCGAATGAATGAAGAAAGGAGTGGAAAGAGAATTTATGACGCGAATGTGAACGGTAGAAGAAGCCGAGGACGCCCAAGGAAGACGTGGCACGATCAGGTAAATTAGATACTTGAGTCGGGCCATGTCAAGAGTCAGAATAATAGAAGAGTATGTATGAGAAGATGTATGAATGTGAATGAGGCAAGGAATGTGTGCCAAGACCGAGTTGTTTGGCGGTCCGTCCTCTCTGCCTACCCCTGCGGGGAAACGGCGTGATGGTTAGTTAGTTAGTTAGTTAGTTTACCTAAAATTTTGTTATTATGATCAGATATTTTATGGAACATTCGGTTTCCACGAAATCAATTAAAAAAGTATTTTTTAAGTTAAAACTATTTTTTGATAACTATATGATGTAAGAATTTTATTATGTTGATTTTGAATTAACGAAAAATAAATCAAACAGATTTAGTAAGGTTTCTAGTATCGACCCGTCCACAGCGCTGCGGTCCCATATAAGGCAATAAATAAATCTACAAATCACCCCTACAAATCCTACAAATAATAAACATTTCTACAAGTTGACTGATACGCCATGTCACTCATTTCCCAAAAAATTTCAGAAATAATCATTGGTTATTGATTGAATTAATAAAATGAATAAGGACGTTAAACATAATACAATTAAATATTTTTCAAAAAGTTCATCGCCAATCAGTCATTTAGAAAAGCTCAGTGTGGGCATCGTTAGCAAATATCCGGTTTTTCAATGTTTTTTTCGAGTATACAATAATTTTTGCCAACAATAGGGTATTTTCAAAAAAGATTCTTTTGAAAATGTATGGAATATTTAAAGATAATTTTTCTGATTTAATCAGACTACTAATAATGTTAAATTTATTGTTTTTAAAAACGATCAAAAACTGACAAAACCAAAACGGCCCGTGGTTGGCAACGACTGTTCAAGTCGTTTCCAACAACGAGAAAGTTCTATTGTCAGATTTTTTCAAAGCCGGGCAACGCTTATGACGTCACACGTCCAACATGTTGTATTGGCAGTATTACAAAAATGGGAAACTTTGACGCGCTGTAGAAAATTTATTCGTCAACATAAAAATAAAATAAAAACGCCCTATCAATCGTAATTTTTTGCTTGTTTTTTTGAAGCAATAAAAACATATGGAATACCCTATTATGTGGCTGTGGTCAATAAAATGCGATCACAAAATTACAGATTTTTAATAAATAATTTTTAGGACTGGACAAAAAAAGTTTGATATTTTAACAACTTAATTTTTTGTGTAAAGATTTTTTATTCCTCTTTTGTTTAATTTATATCCTCGTATGAGGTCTTAAAAAATAATAATTTGGATCTGTTAAATTTTGTCAAGAGCATTTTTTGATCAGCAAAAAAAAACTAAAAGAAGTATGAAAATTATATGCGGGTGTTAATCAAATAAATAACTATCTTATTGTTTGAGAGGTGAATTCTCACAAAAACGGCACTGTACAATTTATCCAATTATGATTATTATTATTATTGTCAATTAATAAGTAATCACGAAATTTACTGTTTGCTAAATTTTAACACCCTAAATCTGGGAGCTATATAACTCTAGTGTAAAATAAGGGTATTTTTGTCTTGTTTTTCTTGGGTAACTACCTTTACCTCGCAACTTATTTTCCTTCATGTGCTATGAAACTTTAAAAATGTTTACTTTTTAAAACATTTTTTCACTGTCTTATTGTTCGATCAATATTTTCAAATATAAAATCCCGGACGAAGTAATAATACGCATATAAGTAATAATGCTAGTAAACGTGAAATTATTTGTCAAAGTAACAGAATTGGTTAAAGTCCATTCATAAAAGCTCTAAAGAAGTTGATTAAAAGCAACCGGATGTAAGAATTGAGGATCTCCGAGGGACTCCAGGCTGTAAGTATGTAGACTGTGGACTGTAGACTGTAGAGCCTTATTGCCCGAATTAGATTGTATCGCGAGCTTTATTTCTCTGTAATCTGATCACTCAAAAAGCTCACCCCAACTGGTTTGTTGACCAAAACGCGACCATTCACGGCAATAAAATCATGTTTATTTCAATATAAGATTACGAATATCCTTTTGTTCAATCGTATAAATAGATACATATAATGTATCTCGGACTCGGGGTAATTTATTGAGAAACCGGCGTTTCAAAACATGTCTTGAAGGAATTTCTAAGCAAACAGCCCGATACGTGTACAAGAATTTTATATTTTTTTCTTTTTATATAGGTTACACGGTAAAGGACCATGTGGCAGTGGCATTGGTATAATAACATAGACTTTGGACAAAAGTTCTTCGATTAGAATTCCAACGCTGTTCAATATACCTACAATTTTTTTCGTTTAATAATCAAATTAAATTATATTATTTTAAGTGAAAAAAAATCAATCTGCAATCTACCACTTAGTCAAAAATGTTAAATTATTATTAAATTAAACAAAAACAAATCGGATATGATTTTAGATTTTCATGGGCAAAGGTAATATAGTGATTTATTTATTACTTATTAATTATTATAGTATTGAATAAATAAAATAAATAAATAAATTATGATATTAATATGAAATTATTTGATAATTTGATTAAATAAGTGGTGTATTCAAAGTGGACGCAATAAAGTGAATTTGCGACTTTTGAAGAAACAATTTTACTCCCTCTGAGGAGTAAGTGTTCGAACCACTGTATATTTCTCTAACGTAACCTTAAAAAATATACAGAAAAGAGAAAAGCATAATTGCACATTTGTAATTTTTGAAGTTCACCAAAAAATTTATGATTACCGATGTTAAACGAAAATATATTCTACAAAACGATTGGATTGAAATTGAACGCTTACCTTTTTTATGAAAAAAATCATTAAATTATTATTATTATATTATTTGGCAACCATGATCAATATTATGGTTCAACGTAACCCTTTTTTAACTGTGACAGTTTTAATCACTTTTAATGACTTTTCAATGGAGTAATGAAGTTGCGCTTTGTTCAGTTGTCCGATCACCCCGATATTATTATAATCGGTTTGTAAAAGAACTGTCGGAATCAAAAAAAAATACCTACTTATATCAAATTATCACAATCAGTTTGCTACTCTGTCAGTCATACAACATTAATATAAAAAAAACATTAAAAAACTCTTATACAAATTACCTAATAATTCAATAAATTATTATCAAATGTCAGGATTATTTTTCACATTCGTGAAAACAAAGTTAAAAAAATTACCCGAACACCAATTATTGGCAGTGAAAGATACAATATGTTAATATTAAAAGCGTTCGTATAATTTCCGGACAAAATTTTTGAGTTAAGTCTAACTCAGCAAACGACATATAAGCAAAAATTACAGGTTTAGGTACCTCAAAAATTATTGTTTATTATTTAACCACTGGTAACAACAAAAAATGCGTTTAACATTATTATAATTAGTTGATTTTGTTCAAATTTTGACGTTCATCTAATAATCTAATCAGACCTTTGAACAAAAATACGTTTTGCGAATTGGACATGAGTAAACATTCGTCCTTATCGGAAGACTTAGTCAAGGAATACCCAAATCCAATTCACAACTTTTTTTCAATTAAACTATGGCGTTATTCGTTCCGCGATTTAGTCATTTATATTGATTTTTAATTTTAAGTCTGATTATAACTATTGCTCTCATTGTAAACCTGGTTAAATTTGCCGGAATAATACACGGAAAAAAATGTTATTCGAAAAACGATCATTTTAATAGTAAAAACGGTTAAAAATGGGACTGAAGTTCTTACGAACAAATTAACAGTGTTTCAATGTTTATTGGCGGGAAAATGTAAGAATAATTTGTTGGTGTACGTACGAAATTACGTATACCAACAAATTATTCTTACATGTTCCCGCCAATAAACATTGAAACCCTGTTAATTTGTTCGTAAGAACTTCAGTCCCGTTTTTACTATTAAAATGATCGTTTTTTCGGTTAAAATTTTTCTCCGTATAGCCAACCTCCGATAGGGAAGGCTTCCAGAAAAAAAAGACGATGGTAAAACATACAAACATATTATTCTACATTATTCTACATCATTCTACAGTATTCTACATATCTTCCTGCCCCATGAAAATGCATCTGCTTAGTGATCCCATAATATGTGAAATACCCATAATATGTGAAATAGAGCCTTAGAAAACACTGCCGGCGTCCCATACTAAAAAGCTACTAAAAGTCACCTGTCACGTGGTAATTCTATTCATTGGAGGCTTCGTTCAGGCTGTAGTCAGACTGTGTTCAGACTGTGTTTTTATTTGTCCTGTCACTCGCATAATAAGGTAACACAAATCATTTATGCTGTTATACTACTTAGAACAGTGCGCTGAACAACGTAAATTATACGGTAAGGTTACTCTGAAATCAATCATTGTATAATCTAGTAAGTCGCTTTTATAAAGTTAAAGTTGAAGTGAACTTTAGAAATGATCGAGTAGCAGTGTGAACTATAACACTTTTTGCTGCTATATAATTAAACAAAGAGTTATTTATATTTATATATATATATATATATATATATAATTTTACGCTCTTCAGCTTTGTTATGTAAATAAACAATATTTCTCCATCTTAATATACAAAAAAAAGTCGGGTTAGTTACACCATTTATAACTCAAGAACGGCTCAACCGATTTTTATGATCTTTGATTTGTTGGATTTGCCTCCGTCCCGATTACAGAATAACTATTAAAGCATCGGAAAAAATCACGGGAAAAATAATTATGAAGAATTTTTTTTTTTCATATATTTTGTATGGGACGGCTTTTCAAAAGATGTGCGTTGGTCGACATAATTTGAATCAATTCGACCTGTCAATGGTGTAGTGTGCCGAATATTTCGTGCTTATTCAACAGCTCAATTTCATTTTTTGAACTTAGAGTAGGTACCTATTTATTTTAACTTAATAAAAACTTAATTTTTTTCAGATAATAAATTAAACACCACATTTATAGATTTTGAGGCGGTACGAAGTTTGCCGGGTCAGCTAGTTTTAAATATAAGACACTAAATTAAATTGGCTACTAATTTTACTAAGAAGGTACAAATGACGTAGCATTAAATAGTTCAAATGTGAAATTGGTAAAGAATTAGTTTTGATTTCAAAAATCAATCGTGTGATTAAATAATTAAAACTTATATATGCTTGAAATTACTTTAGTTTAGTTTCCAGAGCTAAGTAATCACTGCAATCAGAATCTTCCAACACTTCATGCCTTGTATATTTCTTGTATTATTTGGGGGCTGTAACTGACTCCTGTCAAAGGGATTTTAGTATGGCGTCACATAAAACTAATCGAAATATTCAACAACTTTCAAAATACCTACCAATTCGCTCACTTCCTTTATGATGTTTTTTTTTTGATTCTGCATGCCACGTGCTGAAAAAGTACCAAATTAAGAACTTTTTTTTTATATATTAGCAGGGCTGTATCTTAAATAAAACCTTTTTTTAAGTGCACAATATTTACGTATTTGCCAAAGACAAAGGCTTTGTTTAAACAATTGGTTTTAGGCTAACCTTTTTTAAACGGCGCCCTTAGGCTCTAGAAAAAGAAATTTTTTAATTTTTCCAGGAGATTCTACAAATTGTTTTTTTACATTAATACTCCACACTGGAGGTCCTGAGAAAAATAATTTCCCTTGGGGCTTATTTCATCTTTGGGGATGCTGTGTGGAGAGTCTTTTTGTGGAAAGGAAGAAATGAACATGGGTCTTGAAGAGACCCATGTTGAAAGGAGGATAGGAATTTGAAGAGAATTTGAAGGTCTTGAAGAGACCCATGTTGTAGAAGAGAAAAAATCCAAAGGCCGGTAAAGCGTTCCATAGCAATGCCTTTAAACTCAAGAACGAGTCGTGAAAACAATCCGTTCTCACGTGACGAATATCAACTATGTACAAATGTTGGGCACGCATTTGGTGTGTTTCCTAACACTGCAGAATAACATCGTCCATTTAAATACCGGTAGAACAAGGGCAGTATTCCGATCCGACGCCTGTGCTCTAAAGATTGCAATCCGTTTGTTAAGATTTGAGAATCTATCAAATGGACCGCCCGTTTCCGAGGTATTTCCAGACCAGAGATGTTTACCAAATTCAACCGTGGAGCGCACTTGCGATACGTACAGGGTAAGCAGTTGGGTACTATTAAAGTATCTGCGGGCCCTGTAAAATATGCCCAGCTTCTGAGAGACCAACTAAATTATGGCTTTGATGCAGCCCCCGTACCCGATCTGGTCATTTATAGTTACACCAAGCATATCAACGGAAGGCCTGTTCGGAAGATTTCTTGAAGTTGAAGTACACCAGATTTTCATTTCGATCCATTTTAGGCGTAATCAGACATGTTTGGGTCTCTGAAACATTAAATTCTACGAGATTATTCTTACTCCAAGAGGAAATACTCTCGGGGTAACCGTCCATTCCATGCTTCAAAGCCCCCCGAGCCGTTGGAGTTTGAGGGTTTGTCATTAAAAAACTATCACGAACTGTACTGTCATCCACGTCACAATGAATTGGTGCACATGTCATTGATGTGCAACAAAAACAGGAAAGCAGAAAAGATAAACGTAAAGTAGGAAGTAGGCACCTGTAAAAACGTCACAGAGAAGTATGTACGTTCACCGATGTACCGTTGAACGTGTTTGATATTTATGATCGTTTGAAGGTTAGTAATCTTAATTGATTAATTTTCACAGATGTCCGATTTGCATGATTTTATCGCGGTTATCATTCAGCATAACAATTAAATACGGGCGAGCCATTTTGCTTCCTGATCAATAAACATGAACGTCCACAGGGGCGGACTGGATCTTTCCGGCCGTTGAAGTCCGATTGGGACTATGGTTTAACGGTTAAAAACAAATTTTACTATTTATCCACTATTAGTCCATTTCTGTACGCTATTTGCTCACTGAATCGTTAAAAAATAAAGTACACATATTTCATATTAACCATTCTCTCGCCATAAATAAGTTTTGTGGATATTTATTAGGTCCTGTTGGACCGTTTTAAATAAATATACAGGTTGTGAATGGATTTACCTTGGTTACTTACCTATAATTATACACTTTGTTGGGGAAATGAAAAAAAAATGATAACCAAATTTTGTTCTACGGTGTCATTTGTGATGATTTTTAAATTAATACATTAAAATATCAGTAGGTACACGGTGAAAAATCGATTTTGACCCTCACGATAATTTATCAGGCCATATTTATAAAACATTCGTTTAGAAATGTTTTGTCTAGTTGCCCTGATAATACAACATGACGATACAACGAAAAAATACGTTGTACTAACAATGTGTACGTACGAAATGTGTTCTAATAATTAATAATAATAATTTATTATTACATTTTCCCGACAATAAACATTGAAACCTGGTAATTTGTTCGTAAGAACTTAAGTCCCGTTTTTAACCGTTTTACGAAAAAAATGATCGTATTTTGGAATAACATTTTTCTCCGTGTAGGGCCGGGATCAGAGACCAGTGATGTCCAATGGAAGATTTTTTGGTTTGGTTTAGAAGAAAAAATAAATAAGAAGGCACGCATCGTTTATACTTTTTATTTCAAATAATGTCAGGAATCACTAGTTTAAATAACTAAAGTACGTCCTATGACATTCCGTATAAATCTCAGAGATTCCTGTGTAAATTTTATGAAGCCGAGCTGAATGTCATGGAGTTTTCGATGTTTTAAAAATTGATTATTTATAGGGTTGATTAATTTTAAGCTTTAATAATAATAATAATTGGATAATTTGTAGAGCGCCGTTTTCGTGAGAAATCACCTCAAGGGCGCTGTACATTTTATTATGACTACTTAGGCTCTAACTAAAACTATTATTTACAAATAGACACAGAGAACATACTTACCTGGGGCAGGTCACTTCCGATAAACACATTTTAATTAGAAAGTTTATGCTTGGAGAAGATACGACTTTGCACGCGGAGGACACTATATTAAAACACTGGACATTGCATAACTTTGCATTTGCTACACCATCATGTTTCATATTACATTCATAAGAAGATTACTGCCAAAAATGGAGTTAATAAATTGAAGTTATTTCGAAAGACTTGAGAATTAGTGACTCATTTGGACTGGAGAACTTTAATGAAATTAGATATACAAATAACTCACCATTAAGAATTCGTTAACATTGTAGTGTGAGATCACCAGTGCGACCCTGTGCGTCCAGTTTTCTCTGTCTGAATGTGTCGGCTTTGTGGACTCGTGCGGGTAGCCATTATATCACGATCCGGTTTTTCAATGGCTGCTTATTACTGCTTAACTTTTAATCACGGCTAATTATTATTATTGTTGGATCTGGACTCATATTTTGACGTTAACACCGTATGATTTAACTGAGCGGGGTACCTGGTACTTGTCGAGGAATTGACAGCCACGGAGATCAATAAGTGACATTTGAGTTTACATTAGTTATAATGTTTGCTTAGTGAATTAAAGATTTGTGTTTGAGTGTAATTATACCCTTTTATATACAGGTTGTTACGCTACAAAACTATTTAATTAACGAAGGAAGAAGTAAATTTTACAAGTTTTGCAAGTCGCCCATGAATAAAAAAATGCATAATGAATTTAGAATTATACAAGTGATTAAAGATAATTACAGTTTTTTTTTTTTACATTAGGTCCACACAGGAGGCCCTGAGGAAAATAATTTCCCTCAGTGCCTATGTCATCTTTGGGGATGCTGTGTTAAGGGTGTTTTTAAGGAAAGGAAGGATAGGAAGTTCTGGGAAGGAAAAATGTATGACGGTTGGGTAGGAATCTGGGGTTTAGTGTGTCTAGATCATCCGCCGCCAAGACCTAGATAAACCTTACCCCATGAACCCGGGCACCCCTGCTAAGTCACCAAACGTAGCGAACCACTTGGGGTGACCTATGGCAGAGGTGTTGGTTATCCAATAAATGGTTCCCGGGGCGGCGGTACCCATTCCCGCCTCCCAAATTGAAAGTTCTTCCAAAGGTTTTTCATACCCCTTTTAGAAATATATCACTACCTTATACCTTCATAGTAGATATATAGCTATTATGTCTTTTTACTTCAATGCCGACAAGATCAGATTATCAACAACTTGATGATTTCCTTTTTCGCCCCTATTTTATAAATCTGAAATTATCAAATCAATTATAATTTTGCGCAGAAGATTGAAATTATGTAAAAAAACGTTGACGGATTTTAATTTGATTGACCTTCTATTTTTGACATTATGATAAAGTCATGGTGTTTGAAAGAGAGAGTACGAAAACAGTGTGCAATATAATGGTGAACGATGAATACTTGGAGCAGGTGGATGAGTTTGTGTATTTGGGTAGTATGTTTACGAGAGTTGGGAAGGCTGATAGAGATATTGAAAGAAGGGTAAATGCAGGTAACTACATTAATGGAGGACTGAATGCCGTTGGCGCTAACAAAAAGCTGTCCAAAGAAGCGAAGCTAGCAGTCCACAATGGAGTGCTTGTACCTACCCTGATGTATGGCAGTGAGGCATGGAACTGGCAGAGGAAGGATGAAAGTAGACTGAATGCTGTTGAAATGAGATCCCTGAGGCGTATGTGTGGTAAAACTATGTACGATCGTGTGAGAAATGTGGAGATACGAAAAGAATGCAAGGCTGATGTAAGCGTAATGAGTAAAATTAAGAAAGGAACCCTCAAATGGTTTGGGCATGCAGAGCGAATGAACGAAGAAAGGAGCGTAAGGAGAATATATGATGCAAGTGTGAATGGTATAAGAAGTAGGGGACGTCCGAGGAAGACATTGCACGATCAAGTGAATCAGATACTTGAGTCGGGCCATGTCAAAAGTCAGAAAAATAGAAGAGTATTATATATAATTGTAGTATGAATGTGAATGAGGCAAAGGTGTGTGCCAAGACCGAGGTGTTTGGCGGTCCGTCCTCTTTGCCTACCCCTGCGGGGAAACGGCGTGATGGTTAGTTAGTTACTTAGTTAGTTATGATAAATGTTTCATCCAAAACTGCTTACGAATTACAGCTTTGGATACACTTCTAATGGACTGTAAATGCTAAAAATTAAACGAAACGAAATAGTATTTGCTGGAATTGGGTGATAATATGTGTATAAAATGAGGACCAATCACTTACCACTATATCTCTGCGAAGAAGCACACGACACATACCTCGATGTAGTTATTACCACATCAAAACTAATGAGTACAAAACAATATTATGTATTTGTGAGATGGTCGAATTCCTTTATTTTACTTAAAAAAGAAATTGTGTACCTATACGAAAACTCAAAAAACTTGCTTCCAAGGCCGTAAAACAAATGCACTCGAATTTAACACTATTATTCTTGCCATTGTTCCAAATTTTAAATTCTTTTCCAGTAAGGTAATGTGGTTAGGAAGAGGTAGGAACCTAGGAACTGGATAAATGTCACCCCAGCAGGAGCTAAGAATATTCTCCTTTCAGAACCAAACTACTAAAGTAGTAAATATTTTCTGTGAAAAATTTACTATTTATCGTGATTTGTTTTTGAGGTATTGGGTTTCAGTGTGCCGTGTTACAGTGTCCATATCAGAGCAGATGATGGACACTGTAAAGCTGAACAAAACGTCGGCTAATTGAGAAGAAAGTACAGCGTGGCTTAACACCCCAAAAATAAAAATAAAAACAGTAATACTTTTGACCTTAATATTTCAATTTTTCAATTTTTTTTATTTATTTAGTAATTTTGAGAAGGTAAGTAGGTACCTTATAACGCGTACATCCCACCAACACCATGTAAAATAAAATACTTGAATACGGCATTATTCTTTTTTTTTTTTTATTAATAATCGGCTTGAAAATATTATGCAATATTCACATAATTTTCATTATAAAACTTCCATTTGCATTCTGCCTCGATACATAATTTTATCAAACACCAAGTTATAGAAATAATTGCCCACCAGACTTATTAGCAAACAGGATTGGGAGAGTGCTTCGGATACTAGACTAGCGATATAATACGTACACTTCTACAGAGTACGGTGAACACGTACAGTGTCCTTGGTATCAGTGAGAAATAACCCGTAATTGCTTATCAATGGTGCATATGTCCCGGGGCGCATTATCCTATGTGTACGGAGACTTGCCTTGAAATAAGGCCTGCCTTGAAAACACTTGGTAGAGCTACGTAAATCAGCGAGAATTGTGACAGATAATAAATAATCAACGCGTCTATTCGCATTTGATGATGCTCTCAAAGGGAAGTATATATTATAAAATTTGCATTTTTTTTTAAATTTTATTTTACCATCTGCTGTGTAATTTTTACATTTTAAGAAGTTAAGAATAATGAAAACTAGATATAGAATATTTTCTTCCTCGCCAGAAGTTCAATGCTGCGACAAACTAGGTTTTGGGTAGCGGCATTTTAGCCAGCAAGTATAGGTGGTGTACTCGTATTTTTAGTACCTTCTACGATGATGTATTTTTTTCAATACTAGTCAGTTCTTTATCTGTTAATTTCTTATACGAAGTTTTTATGAATATAATATAGTTTTATATATACCGCAGAAGGATCTTAGCTTCTCCCAATCATTTGGAGCCAGTGAGACTATGTCATCCCTAATTTGGGTATGTTATGAGGCTGGAGGTAGTAATGAGAGGTAAAGATGGGAAGAGGGAGGTGAGGGGTTCCTAGGTATTCAGATCTGAAACACGGCTTAAGCCATTTCAAGCAACGTTTCAATTCTCAATGGTGGTCTTAAGATACTGAGAGTATCTTCACTCTTGAACGATACTTCACTTTGGAACGTGCCGCAAATATAGGTACCTTACGTTATTTTAAATGTTAAATAACACAAATCAATCAAATAAAATTTACTATAACCCGCGAACTTCGGATTGCCTCAACAGTCGAGAGCCTTAGCTTCCAACCATGGAGGTCATCGTTACCGTGTCGTGTGATATAATTTGATTGATACAGGGTGGAAATTTACTCTTAACTTTGCTGCTAAAAAACCAGAGCTTCCTTTTCCAAAGATAGTAATACACGTGTGTATTTAGCTTGTCTATTTGCTTTGACTATAAACTTTACACGGGATGGGTAAAGCTACCTTTTTTTGCCGTTTTTATTTCTTTATCGCCGTAAGTCTCAACTGCTTACCTCAATTATTATGCTAGGACTTTTGTGAGACAAGATGAAGCGGGGAGTGATTTAACCTGGCCGCTAAGTGCACAAAGCGCAGCTACAACCATTTCAAACAAATTATCGATTCTGGTGGTAGCTCACCAAAGCGCTATTGAGAGTAGTAGATTCTGTTCTACAACGTGGGGAAAATACGCAACTGTGTTGGGATTTCATTCAACGATCTCTAGGCCCAGAGACAATGCTCTTATCGGTCTATAATGGAGTTAACCATAGAAATAGTATCAACTAATAATGTTGTAATTTTTAATCATTGAAGACAATATTGGCGACTCTGAATCAAATATTTGAAAAAGAAAAATCAGCGCCGGACACGGTCACATCTAGGAATTGAAACTTCAATTGAATTGAATCACATCTGATATTGTCTTCATTGATTTAACATTACAATTTGAGGTTTTACTCACTAAGTTAAAATAAAAATAAATAATCATATTCAATTTTTGTATTTGTATTTCTCATTTTCGTCTTTTTTCCCCGATAACGTATTCTTTACTTCCATTCTGAAAGCAGTATTTTGAAAGTAACCACCTTTATATAATATATGCATAAAAAATACGTTTTCATATTCAGTATAATGAATCATTTTCTTATAGTATTAAAAAAAATTTAACAACTTAATCAGAGTTCAAACTTAGGTACGTTTTATTTTATTTTATTAAGAAAT
This sequence comes from Limnephilus auricula, assembly GCA_951813805.1. Lineage (NCBI taxonomy): Eukaryota > Metazoa > Arthropoda > Insecta > Trichoptera > Limnephilidae > Limnephilus > Limnephilus auricula. The sequence continues at coordinate 23,273,855 of OX638401.1, forward strand.
TTAGTTATTATAATGACAATAAAATATGGTTGTTCTGGGAATCATTCCCCCTCAGATTTCTACCCATCCCTCATACCCTTTTTCTTCCCAGAACTACCTCTCCTTCCTTTCCCCAAAAATGACATAAGCTCGAAGGTAAATTGTTTGCTCCAGGGCCTCCTTTTTTTTAAATTAGCTCCACACAGGAGGCCCTGAAGGAAAATATCCCTCAAGGCCTATGTAATCTTTGAATATGCTGTGTGGAGGGTTTTTAAGGGAAAGTAGGAGAGGAAGTCCTGGCAAGGAAAAAGGTTTGAGGGGTGGTTAGGAATCTGGGGATAAATATGTCCAGGAGTGATGGACGTGTGAAGCCATCCCTCCCACTGCGGTGCAAGACGATGGGTCGAGAGGGTTCGGCTGTAGAGATCAAAAGGTCTCCCTCAACCAGTCTCTCCCGATCTGGCCTGCCACGCAGATGGTCGGCAGACGCATCCGCCCACAAGTCCCGGACAAACCTGACCCCATGAACCCGTGCACTACTGCTAAGTCACAAAACGTAGCGAACCAATTAGGGTGACTGGCGACAGAGGTATTGGTCGTCCAATAAATGGTTCCCGGGGCGGCGGTACCTATACCCGCCTCTAAAATTGAAGTCCTGCGTGGAGTTAATGAAAAAATAATAATACATCATTGTTCGTAGAGTAATATATGTTATCCTGGAATAAGCAAATACGATAACGTCAGAAAATAAATTGCTAAAGCATTTCATAGAAAAGAAAAAAAAATAGCATTCGTGCTTGCAAGCAACGACTAAAGTTCAAATGAGATAAGGTCAGTTTAGCAAATGACCGAGAAATCCAACCGAGCAGATTGGCTGGCGCGTTCTGCCGTTGATCAAACACATGCATTAGCAGGGGGATAATAAAGCACACGGCAATTATTTACACATGCTGCAATCAATTTTTTGCTTAATTGCGATGTCGCGAATGATTAGTTGTGGGCAAAAATAAATAATTATCTCAGCCGGTTTGCTCGGCCATATACCGTGGAGTTGATACGGGACACGGATACACTAGTATGACGACTCTATCGAGACGTTTAATTGCCCTAGTGATTTAGTATCGAGAATACTGTCCGTATCGATACTACGACAGAATAAAAAATGCCTACCTGAATTGAATAACAACTAGTAATACCAGCCCTTTTCGCACTACTCAGACTTTTTGAAATAAAACTTCTTTACGCACGCTTGACTTGGGGGGTAAACTGGCGAATGCTTGACAAGAGCGTTACGAAAGGCGTTATATCGGGCGACTGTAGGAGCAAGAGAGAGAGCAGTGCGCGCGCAATTTTCTTTCTCTCTTCCTTTCATAGCCAGTGCATGAAATATTTCAGTCAGTATTTTGAAATACCAGTGATGCGCCAAACGCGGGGGAGAACGGACGTCGATGCGCACGGCAAAATAAATATTTGTGAAAAAATTATATATTTTATACATACAGGGTGTTAAGGTACGTACTTGAGTTACTTTAACCAGTGATTGCTGACATTATTTGAAGTAAAATATGTAAACAAAATTTTGGTCTCCGGTGACATTTTTGATTTTATTTTTTTTTTTTTCTACTAAAACATAAATAATAGTAGGTGTTGGGTAGTTGGGGGCGGGATAAGTGGTGGGGCCGCAACTCGGCTGAGTGACCAATAAGGTCACGTGAAAGAATTTTTTTTTTTTGTTGATTTTGAAGAAAAAATATTTTGAAAAAAAAAAAAAATTGTCATGAAAAAGTCACCGGAGACCAAAATTTCATTTACATTTTTTACTCCAAATAATGTCAGGAATCACTGGTTAAAGTAACTCAAGTACGTACCTTAACACCCTGTATATATATATATATACATACATATAGATGGAGCTAAATAAGTTTTACTTCAGTCGTGTGATCTAAAGCACACTCGTATTTTTTATTGAAAGCTTGTAAAAACATTTTATTATCCTCACTCCTTTTGACGCATGTCACAAAATAGTAAAACTCCCCCTCATGACCTCTTTATATATTTTAATAACCGGTCAGTGGGCCAGTTGGCTTCGCGTTCGGGTCCCACCCAGGCGACCTGTGTTCAATTCCTCGGCTGGCTAAGTCCTCCATCACGACACAAGCATCATTTTCCGCTTACTGTGGGGGTGGTAGGAGATTATCTAATACTGTCAGGTTTTTCATAACCTGGGAATGATTTTCTTCCTTTTTTTAAATTTGATACATGTTCATTTTCATGACGACCGCGTCATCAAGTGGTAAGACCATCGACTCGTAATCCGGAGGTCGCGGGTTCAAATCAAATAATTTTTACTTGATTGATTTGTGTTTTCACAATGTAATGATATAAAATAATATAAGATACATATATACATTTGGAAGATACTCTCAGTATCGCCTTGGTGTAAGACTACCATTCAGAATTGAAGCGTTATCTGAAATGGCCTTAGCGGTGTTTGGTGACTAGATCTGAATAGAGAGGTACTTCCCCACCTTCCTCGTCCCCATCTCCGTTCCCTTTCCTCGTCCCACTTACTGTCAACCTAACAATACACCCCAAATGAGGATGCCAAAGTCTCAATGCCTATACACAGGAGCAGGTTGGGACGCTTGTGCGGAATTAACATTAAAAAAATGATTTTGTTGTCTTTAGTGTTATTCGATCTTTATTCTATTAAGTTGTTGGGAAGTACTTGACGTATTTAACCAGTGATTCCCGACATTATTTTTAAGTATTGGTCTCCTTCAAAAAATTCTTCCATGAGTCATCCCTAGTCCATCCATCTTGCTCCATCCATTGAATATAAATGGAGCAAGAAGAAGTCGACAATGCCTCATGAGGAAAATACCACTTTGAAGTGAATTATAATCTCGAGTCCGGTAATAACAAGAATCGCAATAATATAAATATGTAAACGATCATGAATGAATGTGAATGAAGTACGATTTATGTGATGTTTCGTCCTCTCTGCACACTGCTGCCGGGAATAGAAGATAATTATTCCTAATTAAATCGATCGAAGACTTTACCCCTTTTTATGTGAATACCGCACAAGAGTCCCATCTGCTCCCAACAGTGTGGAGCCAGTGAGAACATGGCATCTCCCAATTGGGATATATTGCGAGGCTAAAGGTAGTAGGGAAGGGAATGAGATGTAGAAGATGATGGTGTGAAATACCTGGCTATTCACATCTGGTCCTCAAATACGGATAAAGCCAGTTCAGGCAAGTTTTCGATTCAAAAGTGTGATTTTACACCAGGGCGATACTTAGACTTCCATACTCTGGAAAGTGCCGCAAATACACAATATACTATTTTAAATGTCAAGGTGTGATGTATTTTAACATTTTTATGCACATATATTTTTTTAAATATATCTACATATCTTTTTTTAATAAATATAATATTAATGTTGTTATGAAACTAGTTACATAAATGAAAATAAAATGAACACCTGGGCTGCCGGCATTGAAACTAATAACACAAATGAATCAAATAAAATTTACTTGCGCACGCCAAGATTGTTGTTAGTCGAGAGGCTTACCCCTCGAGTACGGAGACCCCTGACTATTGACTACACATTCCATAGATATTTTACCCATCCATTTAAATCTCCAAAATGTCAATCGTTGATGAGTACTTCAATATTTCAATAAGCTACTTCATTATTTTTGCTTGTTTTATTTTAAAGGTCAAAGCGTGGAGGTAGAACCGATAACACTTCGTAGTATTATGAGTGTCTAATGATGAATGGAAGCCATAGATAATATAATATACTTCACCGAGATTATGAGTGTAAAATATTTATGAATGAACATGATAATCCTTCACCGAGATTGGAGACATTTCATGACTGAAATGACGCAATTTCCTTCGCCGGCTCCTTGCCTAACCACAGAAATAATACTACGCAATATATGCATAATTCGCACAAACAAGTACACACATTAAATAATGTTATTATGCTAGAGTAAGTGACTTTAAGTGAGGTGAGGCGATTTAAATCGTCAGCCGAAACCGACGGATTCTAGCATCACATTGATGAACGATGAAATAAAAATCAGTTCAAGGAAGTAAATAACTTTATATAGTGTTTATTCAGTCATTCTCGACCCTGAGCCAAATTCGACTTGAAGCCAGAAGTTTTCGAGTTAAAAGTTTATGCAGCATATGAAATGCGTAAAACTATAAATTTTTTTTTTTTTTAAATTAGTACCTATATACTAAGTTTTTACTAAATGTGCCATTCATAGGTAACCATAAATAGTTTAAGTCACATTATATATAATAGTTTTTCAGACTCCTCCCTAACCAAACCTTTGAACCCGCGACCCTCACATTGCTAGCTGAGAGACTTACCTACCCCTCGACGACTGAGGCCAGCAATATAAGGTGGTTCGTAATTTTCGCTTTTTGTATGATTTTGTTTCAGTTTTTTTTATCAGCCAATTTTACGATGCAGCGTCTTCACCTACTCTATCTCTACCAATCTTTACCAAAATCATCATTTTAGATGTCTTTGTATTTTTTGACTATTGGAAGAACCTCCGAAATATATATATATATATATATATATATATATATATTTTGGATATTGAATACCTCACAAGAGTCCCAACTGCTCCCGTCCGGAGCCAGTGAGACTATGGCATCCCCAATTGGGGTATGTTTTGAGACTGAAGGTAAGTGGGAAACGGAAGGAGACGAGGAAGAGGAAGGTGGGGAAGTACCTGGCTATTCAGATCTAGTCACTAAATACGGCTAAAGCCATTTCAAGCAACGTTTCAATTCTGAATGGTGGTCTTACACCAGGGCGATACTAAGAGTATCTTGGTTCTATACTGGAACGTGCCGTAAATATACTATATATTATTTTAAATAATTTATTGTGAAATAACACAAATCAATTAAATAAAATTTATTTGCGCACGCCGGGTTCGAACCCGCGACCTTCGGAATGGCAATCTAACGCTCTACCGCTGGACTACGCCGGCTGTCAAAATAAATAAATAACAAATCTGCCCAGAGTATAAGGGTGTTCATTAGGTCTAATTTTCGAAAGCATATATAATGTCTTTTGTGTCATTTATTTGTTTACTAAAATATCGAACAGCTAAAAAAATTAATTATTTTAATTAATAATATTACCTACTGTGAAACTCAAATAAAAACGTAAAACACAATTTAATTAAAAAATATTTCCACACACATATTACATGTGTATTATTTATGATGCTCAAAACTGTTTATTGAGATCAAAACTTTCCGTATTTTATCACACCAATCACTTAATACTTATCAAGTTGTAAAATTATTACCAACGGAATCAACATGCTACCGTCAAATAATTTGACTGGTCCCGTAAAATTCACAAGTTGTTTTCCACACTTGTTGTTCCAATTGCTTTATCTGTAATTTGCGAGCTCATAGACATGGCCGGTTCAAATAAATATATTATGGTGCCCGTGTCAGGTGAAATCTGATATCCTCAAACATGATAAAACTTTAATTATATTGTACGGGATAGCAGGAATTTAACCTGTTTTGCTTTTACGCCTTGGTTGGAATTCGTGAAGAATTTATTGGTCAGAAATGTTACTTTAGTCCTATTACACGCAATTTAAGATGAATCCTTAACCGCTTGGACACATAAGCTTGTTTTCACGATAATTTAACGTAGGTAGGCATAGGAATGACGTATGCCGCGTACCTGAGTTATAGTTATACCACATATTTTGCCACGATGTTTCACCCAAGTGCAATCAACTAACTAAACGCGTTTCCCCGAAGTGAGAGAGGGCGGACCGCCAGACAACTCGGTCTTGGCACACAATCCTTGCCTGATTCACATTCATACGTCGTATCATAGTTATAAATGTAACTATTAAATCACTATCAAAAACAAGGCATTCACTTCACTCAAAACATTATAACTACTAATCAAACATAACCCTACCCAAACAAATAAAAAATAAAAACTTTGCTTCTGGACAGAAAATATTACCTTAATATTATTTACAAAATCTAAAGTATTCCTACCTGCTTTTGAAGAAAATTATTTGTATAACTTTAACTGCTACCAATTTTATGTCTACGATATTGCCGACACGGGTTGGACCACGGTGCCGTTCTTGACAATATCAAGGAGGATACTGTGTTTCTACTTATGTCGGCAGAATCCCTCTTAATCCTAAACATGCGAACACCTCAGCACAGGTTCTCCTAGTGAGGTGTTCACAAAATGCTACTATTAACCTTCTTACATACCTTTTTACATCCTGTTACTGAATATGAACCTTTTTTAGGTACTACTATGTAAACCATTGTAATTATTTGTTAAATGTATGCACAAATATAGAAATAAATAAACTATAATAAGATCTCTAATGTAAAAAACCCGTGAGACAAACTACTAAAAAGTAGTTTATCGGGAATTTTTATCTTATGTTTATAAAGTGTATAAAATAAATAAAAAATTTAAAAAATAATAAAAAAGGTACACTTCTATTATTCTGACTCTTGTCATGCATTCTTTACAAATCTCCACATATGTCACACATGTTCCACATGGTTTTACGACACATACGACTTCTACAGCATTCTAATTTCATCCTTCCTCTGTCAGTTCCATGCCTTACTGCCATACATCAGTGTAGGTACCAGCACTCCATTGTGGACTGCTAGCTCCGCTTTTTTGGACGGTTTTTTTATTAGCGCCAACCAAGCTCAGTCCTCTATTAATGATGTGACTTGTATTTAAACTTCATTAAATATCTTTATCAGCCTTCCCATATCTCGAAAACATATTTCCTATTTTACTCTTTACCATATAAATCAATTACTTGGTGCTCACTATAATGACCGTTTTAATTTGAACACTTTAGATCCACCTTTACAAAATTATTATGCCAAAAGGTATGCAGTGGTTGTGCAATTCAATAAATGTTATATTAACCGCTTGGGCACATAAGCTTGTTTTCACGACAATTTAACGTAGGTAGACACAGGAATGGCGGATGCCCGCACCTGAGTTATTAAAAGTATTTACAAGTGGGTAATGGCGTAGTAAATTAATTAATTCGTGGTGTTTGTCCGTAATATATTTCATCTTTTCGAATTGGCTTCCCATTCGGATGTGAATAAACGCTCTGATAGAGTTAGTTCATTGTCCTTACTCCTTACATTTCCCTATCGCTGCAGTTCCTTTGGAGTAAATAGTCAGGAGAATAAATATTGTGTAGCAGAAGTTAGGGACGCAATTCCAGAAGATAATGTACGATATGATGCAATTTACAAACATTGTAATTATTAAACAACTATACTATGCTTATGTACGAAGCCATCTTGAGTTTGTGTCGACTGTCTGGTCTCCATTTTATACATTATATATAAACAAAATTTAATCGATTCAGAAAAAAATCATAAAATACATTTCTTATAAATCACACGATCGGTTTGATAATTATCTTGAAGCAACTAAATTTTTCAAAATTAATGCAATTAGTGTACGCAGACAATTATCAGATGCAATGTTGCTATTTAAAATCATTAATAACATTACCGACTGTCCTGAACTATTGAACAGAATTAATTTGAAAGTAATCTATTTAAATAAAAACATTGTAAAACAAATTCGAATAAAAATGCCTGTCTTATAAGAATGTGTTCAACATATAATAACATTCTGTCTGAAGTATATATCTTCAATTGTAATCAAAATAAATATAAAAACTGTATTCAAAATGTATTCAATGTGTACTAAACTTCATAAAATGTATGGACATATATAAAAACTGTATTAAAAATGTATTAAACGTGTACCAAACTACATAAAATGTAATGATATATTATGTAATGACATATATTATGTAGTTTTTCCTGTTATATTAATCTTTCACTTCTTATAATAATGTAATCTTTTTAAGTTGTTGTTTTTAAGTATATCTAGTGTTTAAATTTTTAGATACATAATACTATAGTTCATTGAGGAAATCTATAATTGGTTTCTCACTTAGGTAAATTATACATGTATAAATGAACCACATTGTAAACTGTCGATTTCCCTAAAATAAAATAAATAAATAAATGTGAATGAATCAAAGGGTGGGTGGTGTGTGCTAATAGATACGGTTTTAGCTAAGAAATCTTCAAATTCTACTGCTCAAATATCTATATTTTATAAATCGATTTATATAAGTGCGACTCCAGAGGGTAGCCGTCCAGTGGGCCGCCCCAGACACAGTTGGGCGAGGCAATTCCAGAAACTGTGTGAGGCTAGCATGGGTCTGCCATGGACGGAGGCCGAACAATCAACGCAAGACATGCGGAGAAAAATGTTATTCTAAAATACGATAATTTTTCGTTGTTTATTTTTGGGGTGTTATGCCGTGTTTTGCTACCTCCTTCTTTAGCCGACGTTTCGTCCGTCGACGGATCTGCCAGATCTGCCCTGATGATGGACACTGCAACGCTGTCCGAAACTTCGGCTAAAGAAGGAGGTAGCAAAACACGGCATAACACCCCAAAAACAAACAACAAAAATGCTTTTGGCCGTGAAAATCTAAAAACGTATCTACGATCATTTTATTCGTAAAAACGGTTAAAAACGGGATTGAAGTTCTTACGAACAAAATAACAGGGTTTCAATGTTTATTGGCGGGGACATGTAAGAATAATTTGTTGGTATACGTAATTTCGTACGTTTACCAACAAATTATTCTTACATTTTCCCGCCAATTGATATTGAAACACTGTTAATTTGTTCGTAAGAACTTCAGTCCCGTTTTTACGATTAAAATTATTGTATTTTAGAATAACATTTTTCTCCGTGCAGGGACGTATGGAGGTGCCTTGTCGATGCAGTGGGTCCCTGACCCGAATAGAACAAGGAGAAGAAAATGAAGATCATGATAAATGTAATTAAAAATTTTGGAATAGCTTAATTAACATGGAGCGTTCTTTTTTGAGTTGTTTTCCACACGTACACAAATATAATTAGACCTGTGTGTATTTATGTTTTTATTACCGACCAATATTATCAGAATACCACAGATATAAATTTATTGCACCTTAACCATATCAATTACATGAATTTTCCCACCTATTTTAATAAGACACGAAACGCTGGCTGTTATTTTTTGTATTTTTTAAGTGCCTATAATATACTCACGTAATAAAACGCTCGTTAAATGTAAAGTAATCCTTCCCATACCTACCTGTGACATTTAGCTCACCGTGGTTAAGTGTTAATTTTACAATGCCGTCAGGTTTAAATGTCTCTATAAATAACACATAAGCATTTATTTATTATTATTTTTATCAAAATTAGCGCAAGTGGTTTCAAAGGTTTTTATGCTCTTGCAAAATAGCGACTACGTAACAATATAATAAAAAAATAATCAAATTAAACAAATAACTTTGTTTTGATTTAATTCAAAATTACACCACAAAGTGATTTTGCGAAGTTTGAAGAAAGAAAAAAAATCATTCACACCAATACCTCTTGCTTACTGAAAATGAAATCCGTAGAAGTTTATTTCGGGCGAATGTAAAGAAAATTGATTTCAATTTACGTATGACCTTTCGACTTCTGGGTTATTACTAAGGATAATGAAATTGAATTCGTCAAGAAAAAAATTCGATTGCTTTTGCTTTTTTGGGCCCACAGACACTCCCACAACACACTTATCTTGGTTTGTCTCTTCAGTGTTGATGTTTTTGATAAATTTTATGTTTTAATAAATCTTTCGTTGCATGTTAATGTGTTATTAGTTATTATCAGAGTTTTGTTGCAAAATTCGTTTTTTTTATTGTTATTATTTGTTAATTTTATATAAAGAGTGTTAAGGTACGTACTTGACTAACTTTAATCAGTGATTCCTAACATGAATAAAATAATGAATGAAATTTTGGTATCCGGTGACATGTTTAATGTTTTGTTTTCAAAAACATAAAAAATATTAGTATTGGTCAGATAATTTCAGAGATAAATTTAAATTTAAGGAATAATAAAATTGAAAATAGAAAAATGTTAAAAATGTTAAAAATGCATTTCTTTGGGTAGTAATTTTAAAATATAAACGACAAGTTTTTGTTCCGATGTAAATAGGTAATTTGTAATTTAAATTTACACTCATCAAAAATTGTTTCTAAAAATAGAAAAAATAAAAATAAAAATAGATTTCATTATATTATAAATCAAATATAGTAAAATAATGTTTTTAATTTTTGCATTTGCTTGCAAATTGCCTCTAAAATGTTAAAATCTTTAATAGCCAACATTTTATAAATTAAAGAAAAAATAAATAAAGTAGCTGCTGTCCGAGATCGGCATTTGGCATACTTTTTGAACACAAAAATAATTTTTCGGTTTGTTTGGGTATTTTGGCCTCAAATCCAAAACTACGTTTTGTATGAAACCTGCCGCGCACCCAATTGCCTTAAATACGTTCCCACATAATTATTAACCATAAATATTTTTTTTTTGATTTCAAAATAAATAATTATAGAATATATGCAAAGAAACGTCACTATTTCAATAACAATTATTTTTTCAAACTTCCTTCGGGCAGAAAGGTACTTACCTCCCATAATATTGAAAAATTTGGCTAAGAAAGTCCAAATAAACAACGATAATTTCACATTTGAAAAATTATCTTTTTTGAAACAAATGTTTTAATAAACCACCATCACCTTGAAATGGAAACGGAACCCACAAACAAATTTACAGAGAGAACATTCAAACATATATTTTTTTTAATATCGACTGAACGAGAGGTGTAACTAGTGACGTAAAATTTATAGAATAAAATAATTGAATTTGCTGACAAAACAGTACCAACGTGTTACGTTTTGAATCGGCCCTAAGCGTAAGGTTGTGACGGTGTGATGGCGCGATCAATTGGCGCCCACACAGACCTCAATCCGACTGAGAAACAGGTAGCCAGGGTGGCTGAGAGAACTACTGGAGCCAGTGCTCGTGGCTATTTGGAAGAGGCGGACTGATCATCTAAATTAAAAATTAAAATTTCACTTATTGAAATGCAAAATTCATGAATCTGCTTAATACTCGTATTCATGAATTTCATGATGCTGCTTAATATTCAATGCTGCTTAAAATTCTTCATTCTGCTTAAAATCATGATGCTGCTTAATATTCATGATGCTGCTTAAAATAATGATGCTGCTTAATATTCATGATGCTGCTTAAAGTCATGATGCTGATTAATATTCATGATGCTGCTTAAAATAATGATGCTGCTTAATATTCATGATGCTGCTTAAAGTCATGATTCTGATTAATATTCATGATGCTGCTTAAAATCATGATGCTGCTTAATATTCATTATGCTGCTTAAAATCATGACACTGTGATGATCCTTAAAATCATGATGCTGCTTAATATTCATTATGCTGCTTAAAATCATGACACTGCGATGATCCTTAAAATCATGATGCTGCATAATATTCATGATGCTGCTTAAAATCATGATGCTGCATAATAGTCATGATGCTGCTTACAATCATGACACTGCGATGATCCTTAAAATCATAATGCTACCTAATATTCATGATGCTGCTTAAAATCGTGACACTGCGATGATCCTTAAATTCATGATTCTGCTTTAATTTCTTTATTCTGTTGTTGCTTAAAATTCATGATCCTACTTAAAATTATCATAATGAACTAAAATATATTCCCATGGTCTTGTAATGTCAAGTTATTATATTTTGCCCTGAGGAAGGAACGGTTGTTCTAAAGTGTATATAAAAAATATCGTGTTTCTAACAAAAAATATTGATTGAAGAAGAAGACAACAATAATAACCTAAATTAAAATATGAAAATGAACAAGATACAGAAAAATAATTAAACATATGGTTACCGGGACGGTCGCTCTACCAACTCAGCCATTGCGATCTATTATGATGTCGTATTTGTCAACTTCTTATTTAAAATTTCAGAATTAACAATATTATCTTCGACTAATGTTTTTTTTTTCAATAGTTAAAAATAAAGTTTTTCTAAAAAAAAAAATATAATTTTTCATTTATTTATAATGGATAACTAACTACAAACTTATTGCTACATTCAGAAGTATATTATAATTTAGTGATATATTATAATATTATTTAAAATCATGATATTATTTTCTTCTTCCATTTGTCCTATTTGGATGTGAATCACATTATTTCAATTAGACGCTCCAGGCATCCCTATTCTAGGTTACTATGTGACTTCCGTCCATTGCAGGCCCAGTCTCTCAACGCATGAAATTAATTTTTCTTGTGATTATTATTTCTACAACTCCTGCGAACAGTGTAGACCCAGCGTCCAGAAAAGAAAGTTTCTAGTTTTTTGCTTATTTTAAATCAAAACCAAATCTCCTCGGAACTCATGAGATTGGTTCGTAGGTATTTAAATATATACCTACATAATTAATAAATACGACGATTTCACTTTTCAAAAATAATATTTACGAACAATTAAAACGACCACCATCTTGATATCGCAAGCTCAGCGAAACTAACATATTTTCAAACAGTTGAAATGCTAAGCAAAAGTTGCTCAGTCAAAATAATTAAAGAATAATAAATAAATAAATTTCGGATTCAATAATTCATCGGATTCATTTGTGTGTTATGTCCTGAGATCCATTTATATATTTATTGTTAGTACATGTTAGTACAGTATACTTTATATTTTTTTTACTTCCAACAAAATGTAACAAGTGTATATAAATTATAGGAATATATATTTCATTGCTTATAAGGGGTATTTTTATTTTTCTGCGTATTTTAAGAATTTGTAGATTTATTTCCTACTAGGTATTACTCGGCTGCGTCCCTGTTTCAATACCCATTTTTTCTTTCTTATCAAAGTATTGATATAATAGTGTTCAGACCAAATCAAATGCGTTTGGCCGGATTTTTCCCCATGCATATATAATTCAGAGTAGGTACCATAGCAGATAGTAGTTTTAGAGGTGGGTACGGGTTCCGCCGCCCCGGGAACCATCCATTTAATAGACGCATGGATTAATATGTCCGTCAAGCCTCATGCGTTTTTCCTTTTTAGAACTCTTCTCCGCCCTTTCCTTTAAAAAACCCTTCAAGTAGCATACCCAAAAATGATATAGGCAACGAGAGTAATGACTTACCTCGTTGCCTCCTGTGTAGGAACGCCGGTGATGGAATGTAGGTTAAGTTAAACTACAAGTTAAAGTAAAAAATAAAATATTATCAGAGCATGGTGGAGATGATGTTACAAGTTAATATAACTTACTCTAAATATAGTTACGATGATCAGAAATACCAGATGAAAAAATGCTTTGTAAATTTTAACACGAGCTTCTTTTTACGAGAGGATTTTTGCTACTTTATCCAGTCAAAATACTTCATAGAATGGTTCCACCTCTAATGTGGATATTTCTAATCTACCTGAAAGACCAGTCCAAGTCCTCCCCTGTTTGGTCTGCACAGTGCAGTGGTTGGTAAGATCAGAAGGCAGTAGCCGCTCGGAGTGTAGAACGCTGGTGATGGAAGGTTTGCGGTAGCACAAGTAGACGCGGTAGACAAACAATATCTCAGCAGGCTTCATAACACTCTACACTCCATTACAACCAAACTGGCGGTTATGAGATATATTTACTTAACGTTTATTTAAGACAGCATGTTTTTTTAACACCGGATTTTCAAAAAAATTTTAACACCGGATTTTGTTTAAAACACCGGATTTTCAAAAAAAATTGACACCTAATAGACAAGATATTAAAGATTTTTTCAGCTCTTTGCACTTTTAAACATACGCATTTGCTGTACATTAATCTCAGTGGATGATTAATTACGTAAAATTGAGTTGCGCCGTGTTAATCTTTAGAATGATTATAGATATTTGTAATGATGGTACACGGTGATTTATAATGTTGGTTTATTGTAACTACGAGTTTGTACAGTATGTTTAGTCTAAACTGCTAGCTGGGAACAGAGAGTGCTAATGGTCAGTTACAAGGCTTTATAGACACTCTGTCTCTCTTTATCTTCCGTCTCTGTCAACTACTACGGAATTCAAAGTGAATCCTATCTCACATCCTCCCCTACTTAACTGAAAGCCTCCCCTAGCATACTGGTCATCCATTAAAAGCATTTGCTTGTGGATGGAAGAAGAGTATTCATTTCATATATGTTCAATTAATACAATCACGTGTTTCACATACTCGTATGTACAGTTAATACAGTAACTAAAATATATACATCTATTTGTTCATTAAGAAGAAAAACAAGTATAATTATTATTAGTGAGACTTTCATGTGGAAATAAAGGAAGCAGTCTTCCTGTTGGTGGTTTCTTTAAAATATTATTTGATAGAGTTCAACAGTTGCACTTAGTTAATAATGTTTCTGATTTCTATTGGTAACTTATTAAAGAAGTATTTTCATTGGTGTGTATAATGGTGTTGGGCAAAAGAAGTGTTTAGTTTGGGGCATACAAATACATGTTTATGTCTAGTACGATTTTCAGTTGTGAATGGGTATTTATCTTTTTCTTTTATAATTTGTACGATTGAATTTTTGACAAATAAGTTTTTAAATGTTGGAACATTGAATTCTTCGAATACGACTTCAGCATCCCTTATAAAAAAGTCACCGACCGCCACAGGTATGTACCTACCTACTTTATCACGAGTCTAAAAAACCAGTTCCAAATTTTTAATTTACACAGTACATATTGTAATTATTTTTTTTGATTATACGAAGCTTTTAATAAACTTGTTTAATACGCTCCCTTTACTGTCCAATCTCTAAAAGAATGGAATTATCTTTGGTACATTGTGTAAGTAAGGGGTTAATATATGAGGCCAGCCTGTTAGACCAACATAATAATAATCACTTTCTAGTTTCTAATCTCAAAATTACTACCATTTTATTATAAATCTAATTCGAGTCCGAGTGGCCAGCGTTTAGAATAATTGTAATGCACTTGATTAATGTCCTGTGCAATATGGCGAGCTTTCATGATTACGGGGTTCGCATTGAATTCCTGCAGAATTAAAATATTATTAATTATTAAATGCTATCGTCACAAAGCTGCCATGCTAATAAATGCGCAACTAAGATTATTTATACTTTATTCGGATTTATGTATTTACTTCCCGGCTTAGCTCGCGATATCGGTTCCATAGGATTTGATCCCCCAACAGTTTACCCCCCCCCCCCCCCCCCCCGCCATGCTTATATATATATATATTTTTTTTTTTTTTTTACAAATACAGTTGTTATACATTGTATATATATTTTTTTAATACATTTTTTAAATATCGTGATTCACCTTTTTTTTTGGGCAATGCTCGTGTAAAAAAGGTGGAGCAGCGAAAAACAATTCAACATATATTTTTAAAATGTGTAGTAAGGATAATGAAAATTATAATATTTAATTTTTTTATATATGTATATCATACATTATACGTGAAACAGAATTGAATAAAGAAAAGATATAAAAGAAGAAGAAGAGAGAAAATAAAAAAAGAGTATAAAAGAAAAAGGATTTCCAAAGTCACAGTCACAATGATTGTAATATGTTATCGATATATTGTTTTAATTAACCTTTTGAATTTTTAAGTTAAGGGGTAATTGGTTAAACCATTTGACTCCAAAATATTTATAAAATTGTTGGGCTGTGGTGGTATTACAACGCGGGATAGTACAATATGTAGGCGGTTTAGGGAAAACACGGTAAACCTACTCACACAAAATATAACCAAGTGTGTCCGAAAGGTGTAGAGCAGGGGTCAGGAATTGTAAATAATAAGTTCTTTATTCCAGAATGTGGGGAGGTGAGTGCAATCCCACACATATAAGTAAATATAAGCCCTTTATTATTCATATTGTATGTAAATGAACTTTTTGAACTGCCTATCATTGGAAACATTATTTCTTATGCGGATGATACAGTAATAACTATTGAAAGAAATTCTTGGAAAGAGGTAGAAGTATCAGCTAATAATACAATAAATACTGTAAAACTATGGTTTGACGAAAACTTATTATCACTAAATGCTTAAAAGACGCACTTCCTACCTTATTGCCTAACAGGGAATACCTTAAAAAATAATGTAAACATAAAAATTCATGAAAGAAATTGCCTTCTTAGAATCACACCCTGCAACTCAAACTGTATACACATTACTATTAAAGAAAAAATTAAATATCTCGGAATAATTATCGATAATAACATCAAATGGAAAAGCCAAATAATCTCCACAGTAGACAGAATGAGAAAACTTATCTATATATTTTTTAGACTTAGAAATACTGTATCATATATTATAGAAAACATAAATATTTTATAAATATGAAACTTAAAAAAAAAAAAAAATTTAAAAAATAAAAGTAAAATCAAAGCACGAAAACGCAGGAATCCACCGTATCTAAGATTGTGGGAGCCAGTGTCTTTCTCCAATGGTCTTCTATGCTCGATCCTGGGGTCATACGGTATTCTATGATGAGAATATTTCTGGCGTCTCAAGCTAAAAGTCTAATGCGTCTAAAAGCTCAAGCGTTATTTGGCTTGGCCTACTTCAGCATATCGCTCGTCATACGTTCCCATTTGGAATGTACGGCAACCGATATGCCGAAATACGCCAAACCAAATAACGCTTGAGCTTTTATAGCTAGGTCCGTTGGCCCCATTAACAATAAAAAATATTTTACACATGCAACATGAGTACGTAATTTTTCCTGCGCTTTGTCTTTGCTGCCGCCGATTCGCCAACGGATAGACGGGCGCGGAGCGCATGATCGTCAGTCGTCGCATTTACTCTCTGCATCCTGGTGATGAATGGAGCAATGAAGCTGCAAATATTTTCGGGAGTAATAAAACTGCTCTCCAGATGAAAATCTTAGAGAATATAGTCTAAAAACACAAAAAGCTGAAAGTTTCTTGTCAAGAGTTTTGGATAAAATTTGTTTGTGCTAATAAATACCCAGAATTTAAAAAAAATAGCCTTGAAACTTCTCACTTTGTTTGGGTCAACATACACGGAGAAAAATGTTATTCGAAAAAACGATCATTTTAATAGTAAAAACGGTTAAAAACGGGACTGAAGTTCTTACGAACAAATTAACAGTGTATTATGTATATTGGCGGGAAAGTGTACGAATAATTTGTTGATATACGTACGAAATTACGTTTACCAACAAATTATACTTACATGTTCCCGCCAATTAACATTAAAACTCTGTTAATTTGTTCGTAAGAACTTCAGTCCGTTTTTTACTATTAAAATTATCGTTTTTTCGAATAACATTTTTCTCCGTGTGTGTTTGTGATGCAGCATTTTCCAAGATGAACTTCATTAAAAATAAATTCCGGAGCAGACTTACTGATGAACATCTCCAAGATTTAATGAAAATAGCCTGCACAATCTTTAGTCCAAACTTTGGACATATTTAAATAGTACAGTTTATTATTTCAATTGTTAAGCCGGGAGGGGGATCAGGCTTCTTCCCTTCTGGACCGCGAAAGTCATGTTATTTAAAAAAAAGTACCCCTAATGAAAGTAATTGGTGACCCCTAATGTAGAGAGAGGATGTACCGCCGATAACAAAAGTATAAAACATATTTTAATTCAAATTCATCGAGGAAAAATCTGTCTATACTGTGTATAGCGTATACAATAAATCGAAGCTTTAGAAAAATTCGTTTGATATCCATACCAAATTATTATGAAAGGTTTTTTTAAAGCGATTTTAGGTTTCAAATTTGTAAATAATGCACAAAAAAATATTATTTTATAATAATTATCACTTCGGGGGCCAACTGTCGGGGGATCAACTGTACGGTCACCCATGATCAAATCAAGTTATTGAATGCACAACTTATTTCCCAAGTGGAAATCACTAACATTTTTTTTAAAACCCATTGGGGACGGGTTTCTTAGAATTTTGAATAATCTTTTAATTGTTTAGGACGATTTTCTTTTATTTTTTTTAATTTAGCCAATTCGTTAAATTCTTTATGTCTTGATTTTTTTAAAATAAATATCGTACAAGAGTTCCAACCGCTCCCGTCTGGAGTCAGTGAGACTGTGGCATCCCCGATTGGGGTATGTTGTGAGGCTGAAGGTAGTGGGAAGGGGAAGGAAATGGGGAAGAGGAAGGTGGGAAGTATATGGCAATTTAGATCTGGTCACTAAACACGACTAAAACCAATTTTATTGGTGACCTTACACCAGGGCGATACTGAGAGTATTCCACTCTGGAATTACTCTAATATTATTTTTAATTAATCAATTGTGAAATTATTCAAATAAAACTTATTTGCGCACCCCGCCGGGTTTTGAATCCGCCACCTTACGGTTGCTAGTCGAAAATCTTACCCCTCGACCACGGAGGCCGTCAAGAAGGAAAGGAAATTGCCAAATAAAAAAAAATTAATAAAAAATTCTGTATGCATTAAAGGTCCCAAAGGTAAATCACACTGATAAAGGTTTAAAACAAAATATCGGTACCTTGTCATCATTCCCGAAAACGACTTTGGTTTTTAAATGTGAATACCGTTCACCAGAGTCCCAACTGCTTACTAGCCAGAGAGATAATGGCTATATCTACAATTGAGATACGTTCTGGGGCTGAGGGTAGTGGGAAGGGGGCAGATATAGGGATAAAACATGGGTGAGGAAACAGGTGCAGATTGCCAACGAGTATATAGTTCAAATAAATGTGCTAAATATTACTCACTTAGGTACTGAGGCAACTGAAAACCAACTAAAACCGGCTGTTTTCTCTGTCTTGATTGGTCAAAAAGCTTGTTTAACCATAGACGAAGAACAATCAGCTGACAGCTGGCAACTAGCAACGGCCGCCAAGGGCAATCAGAAGTGACAGTCGCGAGTCACCGCTTGCGTTACCATTGACAACGGGGTTTTGTGTGATTGTGAAGTGTTCGGGCCATCACATTGTCATACAAAGACAGTTGGCAGTTGAGAGTTTTCAGTTGCCTCAGTGGGCGGAGGCGCTTACTCTTTATGTTGAATACCGTTTACGTGAAATGTATTATTTTTCTTATAAAGAAAAACAAATATAACCTGATGGTATTTGAAAGTCTGCAAGTCTGCAAAAATTTTCCAAATTTCAACATTTTTTTTTCTTTCAAATTACATAAGTAGGTATGTATTAAAATGATGTTTTTCTATTTACGTGATTTAAATTTTGCAAAACCACAATATTTTATACATTCTCAACTTCAACAAAAACCATAAACATCAAAATAATTCATCATTATACAAAAACCTTAACATTTACCTGTTGCTTTTTTTCTTTAAAACAGGCTCCGCGGCTTCCGGAAATTAACTCGCCCAATTATTTTTGATATATTGGTGCTGTGATTACTTTCTTGCGTACAACTCGCCCACATTTTTATCACCTTGTTCTGCCAGATTTTTCAAAGACCCTATTAGTTTTTTCTCCCGACCATGTAAAATATGTGAGTGTTTAATTTTAAATGCCTTCCAAGTAGCAAATCAATTCGGTGTATATCGCATCTATTTGAAAGCAGTTGTCAGTGCTTTAATTATAATTATAAAAACATACCATTTACATATTTCAAATATATCTTTTTGATGCCAAAGAAATTTTAGATTCTTTGCAACAAAACTGTTCAATGCACTTCCACTTGCCGACATCGTCTTGAATCATCATCAGCCAAGTCAGATCTAACATCAAATATATTATAAAAATCAAGTTATAAGTATTGATTTTTGGATAGTTTTTAAAAAAAATTTGTAGTGAACATCTCACAAGAGTCTCAACTGCTCCCGTCAGGAGCCAGTGGAACTATGACATCCCTAATTGGGGTATGTTGTGAGGCCAAAGGTAAGCGGGGACGAGTAGGAGATGGGGGTGAGGAAGATGGGGAAGTACCTGGCTATTCATATCTAGTCACTAAACACGGCTAAAGCCATTTCTGCTTTCAACACAGGATTCCTAGTGAGACAGACACAGGGCAGATGTGTAATGATAGACGTTGAAACGTTGGGTAAAGAAGGAGGTAGCGCAACACGGCATAACACTCCAAATATAAATAACAAAAATATTTTTGGCCATGAAAATCTAAAATCATATCCAATATGGAGTTGGTTTAAGAAAAACACGGTATACCTACTAATATATAACTAAATGTCTACGAAGGGGTGTGCAGAGAGAATGTAAAAAAGCATATTTTCTTTCAAATGCATCATGAATAATACAATTTGTCTATGTACTATATATACCACCGAATAAATATAAACATCGATATTGTAAATAAATTCGTTTTATATCCATACCAACTTGTGGCGGTTATTATTACTGCACAGCCGCCTCTACCTGCTACTTCGCTAGGCAATTTAATTTCAACCACCTTCTGGAAAGAGCTCGGACCTGCCACACATTACACACGTATCGAAAAACTTCTCGCGTGTGCATGTTTGACCTACCTTCCGAGTACCTTTGGCTCGGCCTATATAAAGACTCGAGCTAGCCAAGTCAGGCAGTCGTTCTTACTCAGTCTTCACGGCGGAAAGCCAGCGGTCCAATAACACAACTTCGCATTATATTACTCATATTCCTAAAGGTATTTTTAAAGTCGATTTTAGATTTGAAATTGTTAAACAATTCAAAAAATATTTATAATAATTCTAATTTTGGGGGGGCAATTGTAGGAGGATCAACTGTCGGGTCCCCGTAGTTATAAGTGGAGGTAATGGCTTGAGGGTCCTAAAGTATCTTCGATGTTTCCCTGTAAAAAAGGTTTCGTGATGATTTCACGCGGTGAAGAATTTAGAAAAACTTAAACTTGAGGCGCACAGTTTACAAAAGCGCTAACCAATCGGATTCCCTACACATCGTCGAGCCATCCTTTTATATTTTTTCCAGCCGGTATACTATTTTTCTTTCCAACGTCGAAAAATAAAATATGCCTTCTCGCCTTATTATTGGATAGTTGAAAGGTAATTTCTTATCAAAGGTGCAATCCTTGCAGGAAATGATATAGAAAAGCAGGAATATGCAGCAAATGACATAAAATCGTTAATGTTCTTGTTTAAGTAAAAAATTACTTTTTTAAAGATCCCTAAAAATATTTCAAAAATTTATTAACATTTTAAAATAATTTCCTTTTTTAGCTTTACTCACGCTTATTACTTGATCCATTTTAATCGCGTCATATCTTTTTTGGGCGTCCACTACTTCTCCTACCATTTACTTTCGCATTAAGATACATATATATAAGATATTTAATATTCCAACTAATTGCAAATGTGAAAGCTTAGAATTAGTTACGGAATATGTGTATCTTGGTGTTATATGAGATTTATTTTTTAAATGAGACAAACATATTTTTAAAAAAAACTGTAAAAGACTCAGATCAATTGCTGGCAGAATGTACACATTAACTTTCTTTCTATCGATTGAAACACTCAAAATAATGTATATGTCACTGGCAGAATCTATTATAAGATATGGATTAACAAAATGGGGAATACTGTTATAACCAATCTGAAACAAAACAAAGTTGTACAAAATGCAATTGTAAAATTATTAGTAGTCCCTAAAATATTCAAACAGAGAAACAATACACCATTGCTGTTTCAGAGTGCCAAAATCTTACCTGTTAAGGCTATAAAATATACTATGGCACAAAATTATAGAAAAATGTTTATATTAATATGTATGAAATAATGTATAAAAAAATATTGAATCTGTAGATATAAGATTTTTTTATGTATATGTAAGTAAAATATAAGCACCTGTTGACAAGCCAATTGAATTGGTTTAGCGGACTTGTTTGTTGATACTATGTAATAATTCTTTCAATAAAAATAAAATTAAAATAATTAAAAACACACCTACTTCATTCTATTAGACCCAGCGGTTTTTAAGTTTTAAAATTTGAATGAGCCTGACCGCAGCCCTGGTTTGTCCATCCCAGCAGCATGAATGAACGAGATGGCTCATTCACAAGTCGTGACCACGCGTGCGGTTACGCTAGATTAGTTAACCGTGAATGCATTTGGTAAGCGCGTGGCCACAAGACACTGCATAATCATACTTAAAAAAAACACAACAGGTGGGACTTTGCACTGGTCACCGTGAATCATACATATAACATGACTTTGACTACCGGGTTCCCCAAATAAATTAAATACACTGAAAAAAAAATACTTATTTATTGTGAAAAACAGTATAGTCTAATTACATTTCAAAAATTACAGTTTAACATACATACACTTAATTACATAGGTAAGTACATCAATAACATCAGATAAGTTGGATCCTTATGTTAAAGAATATATTTATTGCGATCTTAAAGTCACTTTTGTTTAAATTGAAAATGTCTACCTCAGAAGAAATGTGGTTTTTTAGGAGAGTAGCATTCTCTCCAAAGGCCTGATCATTGGTAGGTTGGTCCGGCCTCTTGGAAAAATAAACAATGTCAAGCTCTGGTGAAGTTATCGGGGACATAAAGCGAAATTCGTTCCAGAATATCACGATTTCAAGTGTGCCCATTTAGCAGCTTATGTAATACCATTGCAATCAGAGCATCATAAGTCATAAGCGTACATATTACTATTTTTTTTATATGAATACCGCCCAAATTTTTCCCAACTGTCCGGGGTCTGGATTGAACTATGACATCCGTAAGTGGTTTACCTATATTCTGGGCTAAATGGAAAAGGGTAGCATTTGTAATACATTATCAAATGTAAAAAAAAATTATAATAATTACTCCGAGATTTGAACCCGTACCTAATTTCTGGATTCATAGTCAAAGATCTTAATCACTCGACCATGAAGATCGCTCTTCACCACAACTTATGCATTTTTCAATAAGATTAGGTGAGTAGTGTATTCATTTTAGATTCTGCAATGCAATTAAAAAATAAAAGCTTAAGGGCTCCAAATTTCTAAACCTCTGCTTGCCGATGAGCTTCTTTAACATGTATATTTTATGACAGGTAATTTGGAAACTTTTAAACAAATAGCATAGTTTGATAGACCAAACTGTTTATAATACAAGAATTCTTTATGGGTTTTATATAATTATATATTTTTAAGGCACAATCCACATTTTTCTTAACTGTTTATACTTGCAAACTAGCACATGTCCAGACGTTCTGGAGGAGCATAAAAGCATGACAAAACATTGCGACATTTTAATTACTAATAGTTCTTATTAAACATGTGTAAAACACTTTCGTCAATGCATAGGAAGAAACAAGGATCGACTGCTGGCATACTCGTCGACTACACTTCCAACGGCTGATTTATGTATCTATCTTGCACGAAATCGATATCACGGATTCATCGATAATTTCGATAACTTGTCATCGTTCCCGAGCACGACTGCAGATCGCTGCTTACAAATAACAATTCACTTCGAAAAAATTAAGAAAACTTAATCGCTGTGAGCTTTTGCTTGTTCGTTAGCCGTCATGCTCAAGAATGACGGCAAGTTACCGGCATTATCGATAAAACCTTTATCGATCGACCGTGTTAGATACTCAGAATACCTGCCATTAAGAAGATAGACTTCGCTTTTCGGCCCATACAAAAAGGACGCCCGGGAAAAAACACTTTTCTACATCGAAAATTGCACAAAATGAATATATTTTTTTTATACTGCCTTTTAGAGGGTGAAAACTATGTCGGTATGTTTTCGAATTTTCGATGCGTTTCGTATTAACGTAAACATTCACTGTCAAACATGTACGATTTATCAATAAATATTATTTAAGGAAAAAGTGCTGCTAACTCAACTCTCATAAAGAATTAAAAAATTATAAAAAGCTACCGACGTAGGTTCTTCTTTTTAAAAAATATATATATTTTTTAATTTCAATTTCGTGAAAGTTTTGGTGTAGAAAAGTGTATTCTCCGTAAACCCCTTTTCGAGCGATTTCTGTAGGTAAATTTGAGCGTTTCTCATTCGCACGTTTCGCATTCGCATGTATTGTAAGTGTGCGTGAGCTTATCGTGAGCGGGACAGAATGACAGACGCGGGTGTTCCGCGTGTGGTTCAAAGTCTAGCCTCTTAAGCTATCTAAAATATTTTCGAAATAGCCTTTTTCAAAAGCTCTTTATTGAACTTTCACAACCCTTGTATTTTATTTTATCGAACATTTCAATACCACAAAGCTGCTACCGCCAGTAACATCTGATTTTCAATTTAATTTCGGATTGCTTGTAAATATGCTGTCATCTGTTTGTGACAGAAATGATTCAAGTTCAAACATTCCACAGATTCAAGGGCAGATAATGAAAATATAGCTTCAATGGTTTTTTAACAATATTTTTTGGGTCTTTTACTGTGGGCATATGACCTCAAAAAAATTGTAAAAACCAAAACAAAATATTACAAAGTGTAAGTTACTGGTTTACCATACAATATAACATTATAATCCACAGGAAGTAGTGACGGTGGCAAGAGAATCGCTCAATTTTATGGTCAAGACTATAAAATCATATTACAATATACTACAATAATACCTACTAGGTACCTACCAAGAATATTTATATTAATATCTTCCTTTGTGTCACATACCAAATTCTTAGAATTTCGTTTGAAATTCCAGAAAATTTCTCCAGATATTTGATAAGACTTTTGCTCATATCCGCTTCCAACTTTCGAGCTATTTTTAATGGTTACGTTATAGGTATTATCTATTTTTGCAATGTTTACGTATATTTTAAACATTCGGATATGACGTTAAACTTTCATTCATTTTTAATCTGATTTTTATCTTGTAATGAAAAATTAAAAAAATAATTTATATTTAAACTGGTTTTCATCTACTTTTCATCTGATCTTCATCTACTTTTCCCAAAACAACGAACAGCAAGTGACGGTGCATAGCATATCGCATACAAGGGTGCTGGCATTAGTTTCTTGTAATTTTTATAGTCAAATCCTAATCTTGTCAAAATTATACTCAATTTGTGTTGTGTTTAATTAGCTTACCTGAGCACATGTCAAACAACAATATTTTAATTTTTTTTCAATGAGAGTAGCAAAGGTAAAAATGAAAAATTAAAAATTCCGACAAATATTAATGCGAGTTTAATTTCTCTGATATTATCAAACAGTTTTCTCTGAGCATATTCTTGACGGCGTATTAGAAACGGGCGCGCGGTCCGTTTGATATATTCGGATTACAGACGTCAGTAATGTGTTTACTTTGCACTTTTTCAATCAATTACTACATATGGGATTGTGGGATGGGGAGGTTGTGCAATATCAATTCTTCATCCAATGATCTTAATCTAAAAACTGTTGCTAAGGATAATATTCAAATGTAAACCTTTACACCCATCAGAGACGCTTTTTAGAAAATTCAGAATATTAGACATTCGACAATTATACATAATGACAATCTCATATCCATATGAAAAAATGATTTAGTGGATAAAACACAACAAAAAATTAACAACCGTTACTCGTCACACCGAAAATGCATAATTCCACAAACGAAAACAGCTTTCGCCCAGCGGCAGTTTCTCTTATATTGCTCCCAAAATGTTCAACTCGCTGAGTATTGTTATCAGAAAATCAAAAACTTATAATCTTTATGTATTTAGTGTTCAAAAGTTGTT
The DNA here is from genome assembly GCA_951813805.1 of Limnephilus auricula. Lineage (NCBI taxonomy): Eukaryota > Metazoa > Arthropoda > Insecta > Trichoptera > Limnephilidae > Limnephilus > Limnephilus auricula. The sequence goes on from OX638401.1 coordinate 23,299,498, forward strand.
ATTTATAAAGGGAAGGAACTATTTTAAAGAATACATGAGATCATTCAATTAGGTTCATTTTCTTTATTATTAACTTTTTTTCATTTCAATTCTATAAAAAAAAAACTTTTAATAATTAATTAATTATTTAATCTCTATTTCATTAATTCAACAAGTACAGTAATTTATTTATTTGTATATTTATGTTTATTTTATCTTATCGGTTGATTTACGCTTGTACAATATACGTAACTGGGGAAAAAGTTAAGGCGTTATTTATTTTACAAATACATTGCTTGTAAGAAAACAATATGGTTACGAATTAACAGAATATTTATACAATTATATGTACAAATTTCGACTCCCTTAATACGAACATGTGTCTATTGTAGTAGCCGAAAGGCATGTAAAAGAACTGTATTAATAAAAAAAATAAAAACAAATAAATGTACTGAATGTTGACCTTGTTCTACCAGTGTTTTGATGGAAAATTCTCCAAGGAACCAGCGTCATTAAACCCTTTGGCACCGGTGCATAGTCGGGAAATTCGCTGAACGCGCCCGTTTTTATACGATTGACATTTTTTACACGGTTAACACGGTTTTTACACGGTTGACATTTGTGACAAGAGACAAATAATATCTTTATTAATATTTCTATTTTTGAAACTGATAATTCGTGGTGGAATTCCATTATAATAGTATAATAAAACAAATTTAAAACTTTTTCCACTTTTAATTTAATGACCGTAACCGGTTTCAGCTTGTCAAAGCCATCTTCAGACTGGTGAAGGATATTTTTCACCAGTCTGAAGATGGCTTTGACAAGCTGAAACCGGTTACGGTCATTAAATTAAAAGTGGAAAAAGTTTTAAATTTGTTTTATTATACTAATATCTTTATTGTTTTAAGGTTTTAGTTCATACGACTTGAGTTAAACAACTCAGCTGTGGAACGATTTACCGGCCTACAACCACAACTTGGGTCACTTCAAACCCATGTTCAATCCTTCCTCTCCTCAAAAAAACCTTTCTTTCTTAAATTTTTTTTTTGTGAATACCTCATTAGAGTCCCAACTGCTCCCGTCTGGAGCCAGTGAGACTGTGGCATCCCCAATTGGGGTATGTTATGAGGCTGAAGGTAAGTGGTAAAGGGAAGGAGACGAGGAAAAGGAAGGTGGGAAAATAGCTGGCTATTCAGATCTAGTCACTAAACACTGCTAATAATGACATAGGCACTCAGGGAAAATATTTTTCGCAGGGCCTCCTGTGTGGAGTTAATATAAAAAAATACTTAGCACAACGGTGAGCAATACCAGGAATCATTCCAACCTCTTCTCGTTCACTTCACCTTTCCATCTACAACTGTAGGCTGACAACTTTTTTCAAAATTTACTTAAAACTATTTATGTTGAAATATTGATATATTCTTGCAAAGAGTAATATTCTTCAATACAGGTGTGTGTCTTACAAAGTACACTTCAAAACTAAACATACATCATTTATATGTAAATTTATTTATCCAATTAATTTATCTATAAACCGATCAACGGGCTAAAATTTAAAATCTTATTGAGATAAAACGACGAACCGGTTAGAAAATAGAATTACAATACAGGATGGAGTTTTTCTACATATTTCGGCCCCTTATCTTACAGATCTGTTATCGAGATATGAGACATTTTAAATTTATTTGGGTGTTAATTACGTTGGGATATGCGCCACGTACAATATATAGCAGGTGTTTGTTTCATTTAGACTGGATTTTATCACCGGAGTATAAAATTATTATTTTAATTCCTTGATTCGGTAGCCTTATTGCACGTACCCACCAATTAAAATATATAAAATAATGATACGTATTTGCTGTGAATGGTTCACAAATTGCTTTTAAAAGCTTGTACCGTTATCAGGACGTCGTTTTTGCAAATTGGTGATGATATAAATATCTTCAGCGTAATTTTATGATATTTTTATTAGAAAAACTCTCTTTTTAACTTTTGAAGGTTATTCCCATCAATGTAATATATCATTGAAGAAGAGGATAACAATAATAAACTAATTTTTTTAAATATGAAAATAAACAAGACCCAGAAAAATAATAAAAGATAACGGTCGCAACTGGGACTCGAACCCAGAACCTTACGTCTTATTATATGAATATTCATTTAGACTTTTATAAAAAGTCAACAGGTGTTCCATAAAAATAAAATCGGATATATTTATCCGAGACACTTTCTAGGTAACAAATACATTCTTTGAATACTTGTTTCCAATAATAAAGGTAGCTGCCAATAATATGAAAAAAAACATAAGTCGAAGATAATATTGTTAATTCTGAAATTTGAAATATGAAGTTGACAATTACGACAGTCTCTTATAAGATCGCAGTAGCCCAATTGGTAGAGGTGTATGTCCCGGTAAGACGTAAGGTTCTGGGTTCGAGTCCCAGTTGCGACCGTTATCTTTTATTATTTTTCTGTGTCTTGTTTATTTTCATATTTTAAAATATTAGATTATTATTGTTATCTTCTTCTTCAATAATTTTATGAGATCATCCGCGGATTTCTTATTAGGCTAAGGGGGTTTCTCACCATCCTCCCAATAGCTTATGTACACTAATAACGAATATTTTTGATTTACGATTTACGGTTTATTTATTTATTAAGTTGGAGTTTATAATTCGGTACTCGAACCTATAAATATTAACTATATATTGGATAAGTTGGCCGAGTTTTCTAACCACTGCAAATATTTTATTTTTATGTTTAATAATATTCGTTATTAGGGTAGATAAGCTACTGGGAGGATGGTGAGAAACCCCCTAATTATTGCAATAGGCTAGCAATGAGATCTATAGGACGTCGATGATAAAAGTACATTATAGTAAGTAATTCAGCGGTAGAATAAGGAAGAAGTGCACTATATGTGTGTAAGAGGTTTGTAGCTGTATCAGAAAAACTAAGGACTAAATAATGTATGGAAACCGGAGACCAAAAAAAAACAATTCAGATGGAATTTAAAATAAAATAATGTTTTTTTAATTTTAAAAATACATTATTATGTAGGTGACGTATATATTGTGCCGTTCCGCTAGGAAATCGAGTGTTGAGAGCAGGCGCATTGTACAATATATATTTATAAGTAAAATACAAAATAATAATAAAATCAATTAACATTACAGCATAATAAATCATAAAAAAAATTCATTTATGCTGTATTATTGCTTACTAAAACTACTTTTAACAATTAAAATAATCGTAATTTTTTTTTGTGAATACCGCACAAGAGTTCCAAATGTCCTAATGATATAATGGCATTCCTAGTATGGGTACCTACGTATTGAGCACAGATCAAAGAAGACCTTGGTATGAAAGGTGGGGAAGTACCTGATTATTCAAATCTGGTCACCAAACATGGCTAAAGCCATTTCAAGCAAAGTGTCATTTCTGAATTGTGGTCTTACAACAGGGCGAAAATGGGAGTATCTTCCACTCTGGAACGTGCCGCAAATATACTAAACATTTATGATTTGAGATTTTCACTGCTGAAAGTATTATTGTGATATATTTTTGGGGTATTCTGTCGCGCTACTTCCTTCTTTAAATAACATTTCGGACAACGTTACAGTGTCCATCATCAGGGCATGTGTGTAATCGATTTTTTATTTTTTTTACATTAGCTCCACACAGGAGGCCCTGAGGGAAGAATTCCCTCAGGGCTACTGTCATCTTCGGAGATGCTGTGTGGAGGGTTTTTTAATGGAAAGGAAGGAGAGGAAGTCCTGGGAAGGAAAAATTTTTGAGGGGTGGGTAGGAATCTGGGGATAAATATGTCCAGGAGTGATGGATGTGTGAAGCAATCCCTCCCACTGCGGTGCAGGGCAATGGGTCGAGAGACTCCGGCAGGAGAGATCAAAAGGTCTCCATCAACCACTCTCCTCCGATCCGGCCTGCTACGCAGATGGTCGGCAGACGCATCCACCCTCAAGTCCCGGACAAAGCTAACCCCATGAACCCGGGCACCCCTGCTAAGTCACCAAATGTAGCGAACCACTTGGGGTGACCTGTGGCAGAGGTGTTGGTAGTCCAATAAATGGTTCCCGGGGCGGCGATACCCACACTCGCCTCCCAAATTGATAGTTAATAATAAGTTAAATGTTGTTATTAATTACAGTAAATAAAAATAATAATGGATTCAATTGTATCAAAGAACTTATATAGTGATAAGATTCAGTACCTATATCAGTTGAACATAATATTATGTACATATTTCTTTAGAGCTTTTCTAAACTCGTTTCTATGAAGAAAAAAAATCTAGTTTACCATATAAGATAATGTAGTGCTTTTCATATCGTCTTACTTAAAGCCGAACAACTTCATCAACCCGGACGATTTCTAAAGTGCACTTTCGACTTTGCCAAAGCTCTGTGGGTGGTGAGAGACTCAATGTTGGGTCAATAAGGTCAAACTTCCAGATAAAGATTTTGTAACAGTCCTCTTAACTACGTCGATGTTATATTGCTTCAACGAGTCACACCTTTTGCTGTTTTCCTGGTACCAAATAAATAAATAATCAGCAACGAATAGAGTTAACTATTAAATTTTAATTAAAATGTTACCATTTTTTTATATAAACTCCACATAGGAGGCCCAGAGAAAAAAATCCCTCATTTCCTATGCCATCTTTGGGGACGCTGTGTGGAGGTTATTTTTATGGAAATGAAGGATAGGAGAAGTTCTGGGAAGAAATAAAATATGATGGGTGGGTAGGAATCTGGGTTTCTATGTGTTCACTGCAATGCAAGGCGATGTTCCAAGAGAGTCCTGCTGGAGTGGTTAAAACGTCTCTTTCAAATAGTCTCTCCCGATCCTGCCTGCGACGCAGTTGGTGGGCGAAATTATCCACTAAGACCCGGACAAACCACACCCCTATGAACCCGGGCACCCGTGCTAAGTCACCAAACTGGTGACCCATGGCACAGGTGTTGGTAATCTAATAAATAGTTCCCGGGGTGGTGGTACCCATACCCACCTCCCAAATTGAGAGCATACTTGTCGTAGAGCAGAAATATCATCAAATCTCTTCGCTAGTTCCAAGAACAGTACAGTATGATTATATCGGAACGCAAAAGGCGTAAGTTTTACATGTAAGGTTTTGTTATTAATTATTAAGTAAAGGTAGTACCGATGTCACATTTTAATAAAAAAAATATTATACAATTAGTAATTTCTTAAGACTTAAAAACACAGGGGATTATTAAAGACACGATTTTTTAATGATTTCGAATTTATCGATTCTACGATCCATTTCGTAGAACGAAAGTTGAATTCGATTGCATAGAAAGCCTGTTTTCACTCATCTATTTCATAGTTTCTAAGAAATAAACCATAGAATACATCAGATGTAATCCCAGGATAAAACGGGAAGTTAGTAGTAGGTAATTATGTATTTTATTTTATTTTAGTAAATAAGACAAGCATGATGAAAAAGTGGAAGATACTCTCAATATCGCCCTGGTGTAAGACCACCATTCAGAATTGAAACGCTACTTAATAATGGCTTTAGCCATGTTTAGTGACTAGATCTGAATAGACAGGTACTTCCCCACCTTCCTCTTCCCCATCTCCTTCCCTTCCCCACTTACCTTCAGCCTCACAACATACCCCAATTGGGGATGCCATAGTCTGACTGGCTCCAGACGGGACCAGTTGGGACTCTTGTGAGATATTCTCTATAAAAAATATTTAAAAATACTTTTACATTCGTATGCTTGTCTAATAATAATTTTCTTTTAATTTTATAATGTTGTCTTTCCCGAAATAAGTTTTATTAAACGCATTGGGCGAAATGTATTATAAACACAATTGTTATGATTTTGTAATATATTATCACTGAATAAATAAAAAAATGTAATTAAAATAATTAGAAAAATACGCCAAAATAAATGTTAAACAAGAAAAGGAACCACCTACCTAGAATTCTTTCTAGTTTTAAATTAACCGAAAAAAAATGTCGGTCGTACATGAATAAATACTAACCACGTTGGAAATCTTCTTAACAGTTGAATAAATGTTATAAAATTTCATCAACATAAAGCTTTGAAAGCTTTTTTGCTGTAAAATGAGATAAACATCAATAAATTATTTAAGATTATCACAGTACAAATAAAATTAAAATATTGCAGAGGTACGAGTACTTACTATTATAATACAAAAGCACAGAGAACAACTTTTCATTCTTTGTTAGGTGAAAAATCATTAGAGATGTTCTAGATACATTCCCACAGCGATAGTGCCAGTGCAGGACACTTCTGTCGCGTTCTCCTTCTCATTTGAGTGCAGCAAGCGGCTGAACAAATGCAGCGCGGTGCATCTTCCAATCCGATGCACAATCGCATAGTTCAAGCCGAGCAGCCGATACAAGCCGGATAAAGTTCAACGAGGTACTTTGTCAATCCATTCTTCTAGGCCGGGAAGGTGATTCTGCAACTTTTCAGATGGAGAAAATTCCCATATCCACTAGCGAAGTACACCTATTTGTTCACCTGTTTCAGCATATTTGTGATTCATTAGCTACACAGGAGGTTCTGTGGTTTTACTGAGGACTTTCTGTAAGCATATCATGTTTAGGGATGTTGCCCGGAAGCTTTTTTGGTATGGAGTGAACCTGAAGATCCATGGTGGGAGCACAAGAACTTAAGTCTTATATATGACCAGTTTCAGTTTACGATGAAGTGGCAAATGCTTTAATAGTATTAATTGTTAAAGTTATAATGAAAGGTGGAAAACATATCTCTGTAATTAGCTTTCGTAGAGAATTAGGTTTTCCTTATTTTTGTCATTAGCGCAGGTGTTATTCAAATAAGCTGTTTAATTAATTCTCATCGCCGGTACCGCCTTACATGATATTTGAATTTTATTTATTATACAAATCTAGTGTACGCATTTTTCAAAGGGTAAACTTTACGGGTTAACAATGAACATGCACTGATATTTTGGACAATGTTATTATTTTTAATTGATTAACTAATATTTAAGACATGATTTTATGCACAGCACAAAGGGTAACACTTATTATAAGCAATAATTGTTACCCTTTGTGCTATGCATAAAATCTTGTCTTAAATATTAGTTTATCAATTAAAAATAATTAATGTGCCTACCTCGAGAAATCATTTCTCTAATGGTAGTGTTGATTTAAAGTGAGTCTTGTCCGTAGTTTATGCACCAAAAATTGAACAGAGAGAGATACTTAGATCACATTAATTTGAATGGAAAAATCAGTCGATACAAATAGATCTGGTTCCCAAAATTAATATTTATAGATCCGTACTAGAAATATTAGCTCGAAATTTGGTTCTTGAATCAACTCTCAGCTCCTCCGATCACAATAACAGGCCGGCAATCTTCCTCTCCTCTCTTACTCTTACGTGAACGGGTCCAGTTTGTTTTGCAAGATTTTGCTTATCTCCCTTTGTCATCTGTTCGTGTAATGGATTTCTTATATCGGCCCATCTCGCTGTATGCGTAACGTAAGCCACCGAGGTATTTAACTTAATAGACGTTTATGCTCGGTGGCCAATTTGCTGATGGTCATCAATGGCATTCACAATCACTTTTATTTTATTGCTTAATAATTAAACGATCCCAGCATTATTACCCGCATACTTAAATGCAGATGATAACCAGTTGATTAAATGTTTAACCTTATTTAACATTTAGTGCAGGCGCAGGATGCAGTTCAGTGTGCAAAACTAAGTTGCTCCCAAAAAGAAACAAAACGGATTTCTTTAATTACATATACGTCATCATTTAAAATAAAAAAATGTAGCTCCTGTCCGAGATAGATATTTGACATACCTTTTGATTCCAAAAATAATTTTTCAGTTTGGTTGGGTATTTTGGCCTCAAATCCAAAACTACGTTTTGTATGAAACCGGCCGCGCAGCCGTTCTTCTTAAGAGCTTCAGCACAAACATATGTATATGGATAAATGCTGACCAAACACGACTACAGCCTATTGATTTATTGATTACACCTTATTAGGCTATGAAAATGATGGTGATAAATTGTACCCACGACAACTGACGAAGAATTGCCAGAATTGTTGATCCACCCCTGTAAATGGAAATCGAATTAACAAACAATGGCTTGTTCATGCAAAAAATGACAACTAAATTGTATTTCGTTATGCAAAAGTATTAATAATGACTATCAAAATAAATAAAAAGATTGGTTATTATTTTATTTATTTTTTGGATGACTTATGTTCAAATTTGTTTTTTTGTATTAAATAATTCAACAATACTAATTTTTATTTTTAACTTTTTTGATTTTTTTTAACCGACCAGCTATAGGTATCTTTAATCATACGAAAAAAATTGATATTGTCTCTAAAACAATCATTAAAATGGTTCCAAAGCATTTGTTCAGTACATTTACTTGATAGCTAAGGAGTTGGGGTGTAAAAAAATGGACCAATAAACCTCCTGGCAACTCCAGAATCAACGCTTTTTTGAGTTCAAAATTAAGTTCAGAATGCGGCACTATAATTTTGAACACTCAACTCCATCCAGCGCCCGGTCTAATTTATAACTGCTTTTAAATGTCTGAAAAAGTACTGTTTTGAACAAGTTGTATTTGAATGTATTGACTACACGAAAACTATATTAGAATTTTTATTAAGCCTTTCTGGACCACTAGCATTAGCATACCGATATTTATCGACAATTTCAGCATATATTAGTTGACGCGAACTGTTGTTTGTTCTTTGGCAATCTGCTGTCATGCTCGTAAGCGTTTACAATAACCGACTTAGTCGATAAAACCTTTATCGATGTGCTTATGCTAGGGGCCCTGAAAGTAGGGAAGGGAGAAGTTAAGCAAGTGTAAAAATATGAAATGGTTAACATAGAAATAAGATTTAATGAGCTTTTTTATAAGAAAGACATAGATTCGCAAGTTGCGAGATTGACGTTAGATCCCGAGCGTTTAGATCTATTTTAAAAATCAATCAATATTAGCGTGAATAACTTTGATAATAAAACTTTGTTCTGTATGTATATATTTTGTTAAGGTCATTGGAATTCCTCATTGGAACTAATGCGAAATCTTTGTTACTCAATTAAAAACATGTGTACGTGCCAACTAAGAGACAAATTGTAAACTGTATACGTAATTTACAATAATATCGTAATCCATTTCCTCTTTCCAGTCATATTTGCGGTAACGTGTCATAAAAGTGTGCACAGCGCAGAGGTATCTAACTACATTATTTTCAATGTATTCTTTGGCAGATTTTTTTTTAATTTTATGTATTAGGTACCTACATTGATTGGTCACACTTAAATTTTGATACAAAATAAAACATGTTTTTTTTTTAGTCTGGCAATTATCCAAGATTTTTTTTTAATTTAATTTTTGTCAATATAGAACTATATATTACGATGTTTGTGCTAGCAGAATAACTTCATTATAGCAAAGAAATTATAAAATACTTGCTTCTGCCCGCGACTTCGTCTGCGTAGGATTTTACTTCGGGTAATCTATTTTTTTTCCTGGGTACCTTCTAAGTTTATACCATAATTGTTAAGCTATTTATATAAAATACCTATAATTCTTGATTCGATTAATATTAGTATTAGGCTGGTACTTCAAATAAATTCTCTAATTTTAATATTGTCTAAAATAGAATTTTGATTTAACAATCATTGTTTTGCAAAATGTCATTCTCAAATTTTGACATTTTCTATTAAACAATAATTTTTATTTTCAATATATTGAAAATAATTAGCTAGCTTTATTAATTATAACCTGTATGTTATTCTGATAAATGAGCCATAGTTTTGTAAAGCTTCATTAAAATCCATTTAAGAAATTTTGCGTGAAAGAGTAACAAACACACTTACATCCATACAAAATTTCGCGTTTATAATATTAGTAAGATAGAACTTATTGATTAAACCACTAGTTTTAAGGATCAGCGCAAGAAGCTCGATTAAAAAAAAAGCACAGACGACGCCGCATTTATGAAAAAATACGGCGCGTGCTCTACCAAGGAGGGCCGCTTAAAGCTCGAGAGGGCGGAGAAAACACCATACACAGTATTAATAAAAACAACACCGACCATTCTATAATCTCTAGACTGAAACGGTAAGCAAGCAACATCGAACCACCTCACAAAAAAAAACTTTCAACAAATCTGTGTTTTTTTAATAAGTTGTGTATTTAATGTTCCCTTTTTACAATTTTTAGTGAAAGTTTGTAGCCATTTTCAAGCTGCTAAATACAGTAGTGAGCTATTAAAGCGTGCAGAAGTTGTAATCAAGCTTTATTTGGGGGTTCGGGAGAAATTAGCAACTTGTTGAAATGACGCTTGGTTTTTACCATTTGGACCGCCAACAGTTTGACATTTTACTTTCAGATATATGTTTTGTTTTAATCTGCTGTTTAACATATTACCTGCCATTTTAAAACATTAAGTTAATTAAATTAAACAAATTACTTTGTGTATTCGAATCAAGTAATATTTTTTTCAACATCGCGATCAATTACAACATCAGAGCAACGATGTAGAAAAAAATAAAAATAAATGGCTTCTATCCATAACATCGAAATAAAGGTGTACAAATTGTAAAGATTTATAACTCGTTTTAATCTTATTTTTATTAATTCTTTGACATCAAAATGCTCCTGCATAAAATACTGTACATTCGTTGTAACGAGCATTGATAAAAAATAAACTCTTTTTTTTGTTATACATAATATGATGAATTTATTTCAGTATTTCAAGGCCATTATTATCATTGTTTCTTTATTAATCCTAAGAAGAAATAATAGACAAAGATACAAATATTTAAAAATAATAATAATAAATAGGTACATCGAGTTACAGCATGTTTAAAAAGCGAAGCTCGTGTAAAATAGGCGGTGAAACGTGAATAACAACGTTTTAATGCCAATGTTTTCAGAAATGAATTAACATTAAATATTCGTAGAGTTATAGAAAAAGTATATCTAATATAGGAAATACTAATATGAAAGAAAAAAGAAATATGAAAAGATACAAGAATTTAAAGATAATTTACTAGTACCAGAGGCCCTAGCACACTCGCTCGATAACGATCAAAGAACGAAATGATAACTGGCGGTAACTTCTCATCGATCGCCAACGAATACGTGACAATTCACTATGACCTTAATGTCCTTAACATATTCGACCTCAATGTCCTTAACATATTCGACATCAACTGTTGTTTGTACGTTAGCGATGTGCAGTTGTCCTAGGGAACGATGAGAAGTTACCGTTAGTTATCCTATCGATCGTTATCGAGCGAGTGTGGTTGGGCCTCAGGAAGATATCGTATTTATGTCATTAACGATTATTCTAAAAACCGCCCATAAATTCTTCCTTCTCACACGTCTTGCATGAAAACTAAAAAACCATGATACTAGAATGTCGAATGTCATCATCAATCATATTGTCAATCATATTCCTAAAGATATTCCGCGAACGTATATTTCTTCCGGATTGTATAACTATTATGGTATTTCCAGTTACAAAAACAAGCAAAAAAAACTTTATTTCATAAGCACAAAATGGTAATAAAATTCGTAGGGGATGGGATAGACATTTAAGATTAATTTCTTACTTAATCGTTAATATTTTTACTATAAGTATAATATCATATTATCGTTGTAAAGTTTTTATGTATTAGTTCCAGTCCGGGACGACTTATTTCTAATTTTGTAACACTTCGAATTTAAATGTCATCGTAAGGTGGTTTGTAAAGCTTAATGTAACTATTTAATTTTGTTTCTTTATAGTTTTACATTACCATACATTCATGATTATTTTTTCTGGAATACATTTCCGACTGCACAAGAAAATATTTGCATATAAATTTCGCATGCATACAATTAAAATATTTTGAGTCTTTATCAACCTTGTACCTAGGTTCTTATTAATACTACTTTTATGTTTGTAATTATTAATACCATTTTTTTTTCAGTTATAAATTTCCGCCTGTGCAATAAAATATGTGCGTATAAATTACTCACGTTTTTTTTCGATTCTACGTATTTGTTAATGTATGCACAAATACATTCTATTGTTGGTCACTGTCACCCATAAATATTTTAAGAAACAAGTTACGACGTACGTTTCTTTCGAATGCTTTATAATACGTAGACACGAGCTACGCCCGCGAATAATATAAACATAGACCAAAGATCTATAGCTACATCTAATAGAATAGAGATTGTAGAAAAAGTTTTTTTAATTGAAGGTACTTTTAAATATTGATTTTTTTGTTTCTCATCCAGTATTAAGGGCCGGTAGTACCCACCAAAAAAGAATAAGAAGGAGAGACACGACAATACGAATGTTGGAGCGAGCGAGCTACTATTTAAAAGCGTGAAAATTGGAGCATAAATTGGGAAAATGATTAATAAAACACGACTCGTTTACAATAGAGCAAAAAATTCTCTTTAACACCTTAAGTAGCATTTAATAAAACACTGTGGATTTTTTCATACATTTAACTTGTAAAATAACAGACACAAACGTGTAAATAATAATTTCTGGAGCATACTTTGTGATTTTTTCTATCGAGGGAATTTTATGTAATTAACTCTTTCGGCTCTACAAATCTTCAGATATTATCTTAAAACCACTTGGAAACAAAAGCTTGTTTTCACGATAATTTAACGTAGGTAGACATAGGAATGACGTATGTCCCGTACCTGAGTTATTAAAAAATAACATATAATTTTTTAATAAGTTAGAAACTTGAAGTAATCAAGGGACATAATATGTTATAAATCAGTAGAAAATTGGAATACCGACCCTTAACAGGCAATTGGTTAAATTAAAATTTAAAACTGATTTAAGTTACTAACAGAATAGAGGAATTACTAATAAAAAAAAAATTATGTTGTTATTAGTGGATAATTTTGGTCACAGCGCCGTTTTTGTGAAAAATCACCTGAGGGGAGCTTAGACTCGTAGATGGATAAAGTTTGTATCAAACCGATTGGCAATGCCTCAGGAAGGCAGAACAGAAGGTAAAAATATCTATGTATATATTTTTGATGACGTACTTGAAATATATCATTCAAATTATTTAGTATAACAGTCGTGGTCGGCAGTAATCAATTCCCTTCATTTTGCTTATAATATGTTTGCGATTACTATTGTTATCAGTTAAATCTCCATTTAAAACCCAGTTAATCTCATCGAACTGCATAAGTGGATAATGACCATATTCGCGCCAACATTATTTTCCACGTGGGCGTATTTTGGCTTAACCCTTGTTCAGGTTACAAATATTAATATCGAAATATGATACTAAAGTGGCTACTTAATCAGCGTATTACGTGTTTATTGGAATTTTCTATCAATTTGTTACAGGTCAGTCAATTTGTTCAACAATCTATTAAATGCGAAATTTCTGATGATTTCTAAACACTTTTTTTGGCTTGAAGAATCAAGACATGGTATTATCACAGATAAAGAAAGAACATTGAGTTTTTAGGTGGTTTATTAATTGATCCGTATTTAGTCACACAAAACGAGAGTCTACGTTGTGAATTGATATTAATATACGATAACAGGCTAGACTCAAGTTTTTTTGGAATCCAATACTTCACGGCTACACCAAAAGTAATCACCAAAAAATAACGTTAATTTAACTAATTATGCTGAAACACCGAAGAGGATCATGCGAGTAATACGGTATCACTTCTACATACATAAACACACTCTTCGCCACAATCTGCAAGTCAGCTCTGACGATGGACACTGTAACGCTGTCCGAAATGTTGGCTAAAGAAGGAGTTAGCGCAGCACGGCATGATGAACCTAAAATATCAAGATATGACTACCACAACACGGGCATTAACATAGTATGGTAGTTGAAAAAATGTCAGAAAACTGTAACCTATAAAAAATTATTAAATAATAAAATATAAAATTTAAAATTAAAAAAAAATCTTCGATAGTTTTGAGTTTTAGATAGGTGCCTACGATCTCTTCGACCCCCCTTGCTCTCATTGCTCAGCGGTAAAATCCTTTACTCTATGCAGAGTGGTTAAGGGCTGAAACCAAATTTTAAATTTGTATGAGTTTTGACCCAGAGTATACAAAAATTGTCCTGGTGAGAGAATTCAATAATACCTTGAATCGCTGCTTGATATGTCTTAAAAAAAGTTAATTGGCAAAACCACAGCCCACTCGCTCTGGGCAGTTGGAACTGTTCAGTTTTTGTATGAACCTTCAGTTTACTTCCCAGCACTACTCTTTCTATTATCCTCCCTTATCTCTCTTCCCTATTTCATCCCGCCTTACAGCGTGCCTTAGATGGTGTAAATTCAATACTCGTTTTAAAAGTCATGGAATTTATACAAAAGCAGAATTCTACTCCGAGTATGGTTATTATTTGAGCGCTATTAATTTATATTCTAGCCTGAGGTCAGTCGTGTTCCCCATCCCAACTACGTCTGTGTTTACACACGTGTGTAGACTCCAAAGACTGCTGCGTACTTTATTCTCGTCATACCTAAAACTGAAAACGATGATCACGGGCTTTGATCTTGCGCCGAACCCAATAATGGTTTCATCCGTACAACGAATTTTGTACCAAATCAGGAAGCCTGCATATTTTGTTCTTCTAGACTTGTTTTTTGTACTAAATTAAATTGCCTTTGTCAATTATTATCGTATGTATAATGTGGTAAGCGGTGCCCTTTAAGACAATACCAGAAAAAATAACGATCCACTCGGAATAGCCAATCAGAAGCTCTGAGTCACGGAGGAATATGGTCCAATCGTGGAGATGGAGTAAACGTGTATTCTCTTGTGATCGCTATTGTTTACTAATATAAAGCGACCGGTGCTTTATGGCTCGATTTGCTCAAGGGTAAGCAGGTATGAAAGTGACATCAGAAAGAGGATTTAATAAGCGAATGTTCAGCTAAAATATGTCTTATTTTCGTTTACTTAAGGTTTTAAATAATAATGATATAATCATTGTGATATTCTTCTATGTAATATCAATACGACTGACGTAGTCCAGAGACAAGGCTTTCGACTTCCATTCCGAAGGTCGCGGGTTCGAACCCGGCGTGCACAAATAAATTTTATTTGATTAATTTTTGTTATTTCACAATTAATTAATAAAAATAATATACACTCTATTTGCGGCACGTTCCAGAATGGAAGATACTTGCAGTATCGCCCAGGTTTAAGACCACCATTCAGAATTGAAACGTTGCTTGAAATGGCTTTAGCCGTGTTTAGTGACTAGATCTGAATAGCCAGGTACTTCCCGAACTTCCTCTCCCCCATCTCCTTCCTTTCCCACTTACCATCAGCCTCACAACATAACCCAATTGGGGCCACTGGCTCCAGACGGGAGCAGTTGGGACTCTTGTGAGGTATTCTCTATAAATAAAAATAAAAACAAATTGTTAATTTTGGAAAATAAAATAGACTTTATTAAATATCTCAAATTGTCAAATAGTCAGATTTTCTCGAATTAAAAATCCAGTTATCTTTAATTACAACATTGATTCTTTATTGTTCTTGAGACATTAACACAAATTAAAGACTTGGGTCACTTTTTAATCAAATGTTTCATTTGTTATTTGCATAACTGATATCTATAATAAGAGCTTGAAAATTTTGGGATTTGTAACTAGGCTAACCAGAAATATCAACAATTTCAAATTATTTCAATTACTTTATTTAAAATAAAGTGACTTATAACAAAGTATTTTCTTTTCATTTATTTCAATTAAACTGTTATAATATAACTTTAAATATTATTTTACCTTTGTTAAAAGTCAACTTAAGTACAATTTCCCTGTCTGAAAACGCACCTTCATACACAGGCTATTGAAATAATACAAAATAAATACTTATTATGTTCTCTAAAACTTAAAATCGGTAATCCAGCAATGATTTCGAACTACAACACTATTTTTTATTATATGAATATGCATGAATTGTCAGACAGACCGATTTTCACTGACTATTTCTATGTAAAAAAATTTAATGGTGTAGTTGGTGGCCCAGAATTGCTAACGTTGATAAGCTTTCAGATTACACTACGTAATACTAGGAGTCTGGATTTATTTCAATGTAGAAAATCTGAATAATGGAGGCAAATTATTACATTAAGTCAGCGGAAAAGTAAATAAATTACATTTAGTTGATAATATGCTCATAGGAAGCTTAAATGTAAACGAAAAATATAATATTACTACCTGACCCATCCACGCGTTGCTGTGGCTAATGAAATACAACGCCATCTACTGGATGGTTACCTAACCAAGTGTTGTGTCGATAAATTAACTCACACCGCTACCTGTCAGAAACTTATGGAACTTAAAAATAATTACAAATAATTTTCTCATAACAAACATTTAATTCGCATTTAATAAATATTGAAGTCACTAATCGAGATAAAA
Organism: Limnephilus auricula; assembly: GCA_951813805.1. Classification (NCBI taxonomy): domain Eukaryota; kingdom Metazoa; phylum Arthropoda; class Insecta; order Trichoptera; family Limnephilidae; genus Limnephilus; species Limnephilus auricula. The sequence continues at coordinate 23,315,947 of OX638401.1, forward strand.
ACTATCCTATATTTTAAGTTGGACCAAATTACACACAGTAAGCCAAATTTCATCAAAATCGGTTAAGTTGTTTCGGAGTTTACCTCGGACGAACATTGTGACGCGAGATTTTTATGTATGAAGATAACAAAAAATAAATCAATATCTTGGTGTTGTGATTATTTTTCTGGGTATTATGCCGTGTTGCGGATCCTCCTCATTTTGCCTGCCTTTCAGACATCCTTACACTGTCCATTATCAGGGCAGATGTGTAGATTGCGATCACGTGTGAGTTTCTTGGTGATTAATATCATAAATAATGACAACAAAATTCTTAATTTTTCGAAGAAAACTTCTTCAGAAAGGTTTTTACTTTGTAATGGCAATATTTATTTGTCTTTTCGAAAATATTCTTATCAGATTATTCAAAACTGTTTGGTCTAAACCACTTATATTATAAAGGATAAGATTCACTCCTTTTCTTATTAGTTATTAGTTTCTTAGCAGCAAGATGTTAAATTCTAATATTTTTTAAGATTTCGGACCTATTTATTGATACAGTGAAAATACCGACATTCGTTGTGATTTCAAATTGCATCAAAAACTAATAATTGCTCACGTATATAGGAATCATCATATAAATACAAAAATATTATTCTTTTTATCCATAGAAGACTAAAAACAACATATTTTATCGTACCTGACATATTATATATCCGACAGAACACTTTAATAGCTTATGCCTATAGGTTGGACTAATAAGGTCACCACATGGTTTTAACGGCGCATCTTAATTTCAGATAAAGTCGCAGCTTTCTAATAAGAGGAAGAACATCCACAGCGTCTGAGATGAGGTGTGGGCGCGCACCGCACAGCATCCCCGGAAATGAGTCACGGTAACCCGAGTGTGCCGTAGGTACTGAGTAGGTACGGGGTACTGCAACCTCCGGCGTACATTTACCATAATAATAAGCAGCCATCATGGTAAGGTTCTCGGATCTCCTAAACATTTGCCACGGATCTTAAGAAGCGAATGGAAGCAGCAGATGTATTATAAAGTACGATTTTTTTCATTATTTCGACCGGGGTACCAAGTGTTCGGAGGGTGTGGAATAATGGCTTCCCATAAAGGAAAAGGAGATGGGTAAGAGGATGGTTGGAGGGCTAGAGGTACGTGCCTATTAGAGGAACGTTTACGCGCCCCAAATTTCATACAAATCTTAATTTTGGATTTGAGATCAAAATACTTAACCAAACTGATAAATTATTTTTGTCATCAAAAGTATATCAAGTATTTAGTACGGGTGGGGGTTACTTTAATAATCACTTACCATAGATAAAGTCATTTCGGGTTTGTGCGTCCTGCGTAACTCTGGTTCAATGAACTGAAATTGGTTTTGAATTGAAGTTTAAATTTCGAAATTCGAACTGATTGTGAATAATTCAGACCAGCGATTAATTACCTACCAATATTATTTTACATAATATTTTTAAGAGAAAATTAGTTTTGATTGTCATTTTCCAAAAGAGAACTGATTTTACCAGAATTCAGAAAATATTAGCTAGTTAATGCAATAATTTCAATTGTTAGGTGAGTATTATTATTTAAAAAAATTAAAATGCATTATTATTTATGCTAAGACTGAAAAAATAAAAATAAAACTCCTCTTCGATATTTCCACTGAACATATATCCCTAGATGCACACATCTGTACGATATAAAATATAGCTGATGTTGCAAATTATTGAAAGAACTTTTGGAAAGCAATTTTCATAAGACCCTGTAAGGCCAATGAAGTTAATTTTATGCGCCAGAAAGATTTCGATTTGAAGGATTTTAAAATTTTCAATCAATTTCACCAGAAGTAAGAGAAAATTGAGCTCACTTTGGACACACGGGCACGTCCTACACACTTCTACCGTTGATTTTATTTTCTTGTGTGGTTCTAGGGGAGGTTCTACACGTTTCGTTAGCCGGAGTGCAAGATTGAAAATTACGGCTTTATGGATATTGTTGTAGCCAAAAATATTTTAATATCATATTTTTATTTTATATTATTTTGCAGAAACAAACAGTACATAATTACATAGAAGAAACTACTCACGTAAGAAACCTAAAAAATAAAACAACAACAAAAAACATCGTTTTAAATCGAGCTGTTGTTTTATTCATGTCCGTTAAAAAGTAATCATAATAATCTTCAAAATGATCTACTTCTTAATGTGCCACCAAACTAAATTTGAAAATGTTAATAATTAATTACATCGTAACAACGTAAATAATTAATCCAAATCTTTCCCGAACTGTCAAACTCAGAAACCATTGCCAGATACGTGCAAAATGCAAAACCGACCTATCTTTATATCACCATCTCTTACAACAACACATAACGCTATCTCCCTCACGGACATGACCTGAAAATATCTGAGCTTTCTGACGTACCTATGCGAGAGAATTTTTACTCCAGACAAAAGACATAGTGCCATCTCGTTTATTGTAGGGCGCGCAGAGCGACAGAAGATATCAATGCCGTGGGGCACTTCTTAGATTGACCGAACAATCATACGTGTGAATGTGAGCTTCTATTTGAGGCAAAAGATGTCATTGCTCTTCACTCGCCGATATCGTTTGCTTCCCGATATTTCGCGGTACATTTCAAACAAATAATAAGGCCGCTAGATGCGTTGTGCAGTTTGATGCGTAAGAATTTATTATTTTTATTATATCTTATAATTTTGGGGGGTCAAACACCATTTAACCCAAGGGATGAACCGCCCCTGATCTGACTCTTTATCTAGTCACCAAATACGGCTGACGCCATTTCAAGCAAAGTTTCGCTTCTGAAAGTTGGTCTTACACCAGGGTGATACTGAGAGTATCTTCAACCCTTATATGATTTAATAAATATCCAAGCACGCTTAGTTTATTATTGCAGGCTGCAGTTTGCAATATTAAGATTGCCAATGATGGATAAACTCCAATAATCAAATAATAGGTCACAAAAAAAAATAGCCGGTAGTTTTGTTCATATAAAATTTCATGACAAAAATAAAAGCGTCCTCCATAGGTGCCATTCTCAACTCCGTGTCCTAAACACTGAATATTATGTAAAGTATGGTGGCGTCAGGTGTTTCGGCGTGGGCTGTAGCGCCGCACGGGTCAGCGCCGAGATAGGAATAGGTACCAAGACCCACCCACGAGTCAACTATCACTGCATTGGCATAAACCAAATGACTACAGTTTAATTTAAATGCAATACTTTGTGGCTGGTGCTGCACTCTCCCTTATCTATATTAGATATCGATGGTGTATTATGATTCTCTACTTGTTGTGTTTTATAACTTATGAAATCATATCTATTACCTTAAAGAATAAACCACGGGAGTCCACTTTAAAATTTTGTTCAGGAAAGCGATTTTTGTGTTTGTGAACTAAATGTTTAATTTTATTTTAAAGGTCTATAACTTTTATACTTACTACAATAATTAACCCCTAAAAAAATTGGCGTATTTTGTCAGAGGCTAAAAATATTCCCGCTTTGCAATAAAATCCAAATAAATTGAACATTTGTTAACGTATTCGAAAACTAAAAACTGTTTTCGAAAGGTGATGAAATAGGCTTTCAAATTTCTATATTAAAAATTACTATGTATTTTTGTAAATAATTTTTTTTTTTCGAAAACTTTAAAAAGTGTTCAAAATGGCTCACTTTACTTTTTTCTAACTAAAATTACTGATAATGAAAGAAAAATAAAACACATACTTATTTCATAAGATAAATGAATTATAAACCTCACTGTCACCTAACTTTTTTTCGTTTCATGTAAAATTAATTCTTAAAAAATTCACAAAGTTACATAATTTTTTTTTTGTTATTGCCATCGGAAACTTTGGTTTCAGAAAGGAAATTTTTTTTTTTTTTGTGGTTTTCTTTTAGATTTGAATATATAGTTTGTTGTACTCTCTTTCCAATACCGTTTAGATCACATTTCTGACTATGATAGTAAGGGAGAAACAATGACAAATATGGTCTCCTGTGATTATACGGGTTAAGATCTCTATGATGTTTTAGGATACACTCAAATATTAGAAAGGAGACTCTAATAATAATGCACTTTGTCTTTTATCGAACAAGTATAAAATTTTATTGACACAGAAATAAAACAACCCTAGGAATTTAATTTCCCCCCAACGGAACTGATATGTGTTTCTTTCTAGGTGGTTCGAAGCAGTAGAGACCAATAATTAGCTTTACAAACAATATATTAATTTCAGTTCTGTTGGGAGGGCTGAAAAGAGCCTGCCATCTATCTTAATAATCTGAAACTATTTATTCAAAATCTTATGTTAAGTTCTGACCTAGATTCAAACCTTAATTTCGGACAATCTGTGAACGGTATTTTTATTTTTTTTTATTTATTTATTTTGTTATAACAAAAATACATTTATATTGTATTGACATTTTGACTGTCCAACTAGGTATATCTCCCGTTGGTTGAAGGACAGTCAAATTTACAGGTATCGTATTTTTGGATACAAGAAAAACAGTAAAAGAATAAGAAAATAAAAGATAACAAAAAATTTGGATCAAAAGAAATATTTAAGGCGTTGGTAGTACATAATTATAAGATAGCTTTTTTAATAATGTTTCTGGCCTAAAATTTGTAACTACTTTGTTATTTTATATTTGGATACAAGAAAAACAGTAACAAAAAAAATAGTGAAAGAAAAACAGCGAAAGAAAAAGAAAATAAAAATTTTGGAACAAAAGAAATTGTAAAATAGCTTTTTTAATAGTGTTTCTGGCCTAAAATTTGTAACCATTTTGTATACTTCACAATTTCATTGGTTTTTGGCCATAGTGAAGACAAATATGTGATTTTTTCATATATTCTGATTTATCCTCGAAAGTAAACTTGATACCAGTGGTTTTGTAATTAGTTCAGTTAATTTACTGTTCGTGGATTTCATTGTTTCATCCAATAATGTAAAGAAAAATTTTCTACATATTCAACTCAAAATCGCCCAAAAGTGGACTTCCATGGTTTATCCTTTAAGGTACAGGTATATTTGTAGATAATTTTGAAAAGAGTAAGAAAATGTCTAAGTACTTTAATAAAACTGAAAAATGGAACGATTTTTAAAAACCCTTGTTTTTTACATAACACCTGAAAAATAACTAATTTCGTTAAACAAATAATCCGTCTTACTAAATTTTACATCCTCTTTTTCGTAATAATTCATAAAACATAAAAAATTGGATAGTAATTAGTAATTACCGAAAAAATAAACTAATATTTAGAACCCACACACAAAATTAATTATCTTTAAAGTAACATATACACCATATGTACTACATTTATTATTATTTCGTTACTTCAGACCAAGGCAAAGGATCATTATTTTTCAAAAATTCATAACAGAAAAATACAGTAGTAGAATTGGTTGGAGTTTCTAAGTTTTTCTCATAGCAAATATTTTTGTAGGGTGAACTGGATGGGACTTTTTAACACCAAAAAAGCCAAACGAGAGAAAAGTCCAATCAATTATTCTATTTTTTTATTTTCATGTATTATTATTATTTCAACTTATTGAACAGTTAAATTACACTTTGAATAATTATTATCTTGTAATTTAATTGTACAACGAGGGCCTCAGCACGGGTGTACTCAGTGAAGCTCACATAATTTAAAAAATCTTTATGTCATGGCATTAAATAATTTAATAAAACATAAAATTTATTTTAATTAAACATCGACAGGGAAATTTAAAATAGTCTAAAGTACAATATAAAATGCTCTACAGTACCGACAACGTCCTCAAAAATCTATGTACCTTGAGCTGCCAAACTGGAGACAGCTGGTACAAAACAGAGATGAGTGGAGGAAGACTCTTAAGAAGGCCAAGACCCACCACGGGTTGTAGAGCCAATTATAATGATGATGATGAAAGTACAATATATCAAAAAATTTGTTAAATACGAAATTTTTCTCTTTCTCTAAATATTTATAGGAAAATCGGAATGCGGATTTTACGACGTGTATTGTGAAAAGATTTTTTTAATTAAAGATTAGAAATAAATAAAATACTGTTATTAAAGAAATTTACTGCAAATGCTTACTATTCTAAAAGATCTACTTAATGTTAGTCTAAAATAAAAATAAAATATTAATTAAAGGTCTACAAAAACAATTTTTGTAGACCTTTTGTAGATTTTTTGAAAAAAAAAATCTTTTCGCTTTCCTGAACAATCAACATTTTGTCCTTTACAATTCAAATTTCCATGATCGTTATAATAACGATAAGTTTTCTTCTCAAACTTGCCTAAGTAAAGTGTGTCTGTAACTCTGGTTCAATGAACAACCTATAGTCTCTGGTTAGAACTTTATCTTTATATTTTCTTATAAATTTATGTGTCTTTTTCAAAATTTAAACTCTTACTTAGAACAAATTCAGACACGCGAAACAGTACCTATGAACCTATGATACAATAGTTTTTCGGATAATTATTTTAAATATCCCTTTAAAAATGTAATTTATAATGTTATGATTTTTCACGGGTCTGCGCTTGTTACCCATAAAACTGAACTTTAAATTCACCTTTACAAAAAAAAATACTGTAATTTTTTACGTAAGTGGCGTTTTGGTTTAAATTCAGATACCTTGTATGCAAACCGCGCCCATTTCTCTCACCTAAGACACCAAATAAATTATATTCCAAGCAAATATATATAATCATATTTCTATAATATTATATTCTGCAATCGTTTATCATAACCCGCCTACATTTATGTGATAGGTCAGTTCCACGCTCTGAGAACGAGCCCGGCGTTATCCGTGATCTTTCTCTAACGTTACTTTGGGCACGTGAGATCTGCAAAGTGGATTAAAAAATAATATATTACACAGAAAATTATTTTGTTGTTTATAGTTAAGCCGACAGAGTTGTTTATCGTCGGGACAACTCATTATGAATTTCAAATGGTGTGTAACTAACAAACTATCCAGTAAAATTTGTCGTAAAGAAATACATTCACATCACATAAAGCAACATCGAGTTTAAATGCACTTCCTTCTTATGTACATGTATTTTATATTTCAAGTAGATACACATGGGAAGTACTTCAAATATATTTTTAATATTATGGTTTGATGGGTAGGTACTTTTTTCAATATCTCTGGCTCTCACCCTTCAAGGAGTTTTTTTATAAATACCGCACTAGAGTCCCAACGGCTCACAAGCATATTTTTTTACATTTGCTCCACGCAGGAGGCTGGAGAAAAATAATTCCCATCAGGGCCTTTGTCGTCTTTGTGTATGCTGTAAGGAGGGTAGAAAAGAAAGGAGAAGAGGTTCTGGAAAGGAATAAGTTATAGGAAAACCTATACTTGTGCGTCTGGCTGTCCATCATATTCTGAGCATTTTTCGCCAGCACCATATTTCGAGGGCGTCTATCCACTTTCTTTCGATGGATCTAAGTGTCCCTGTTTCCTCCTCGTATATATGGGAAAAAAACTCCACAACCTCCTTCATACCATGTAGACAAACCTAGATACTGAAGTCGTTCACCGTTTCTAAGCACCTAAAAATGGTGCACACAACTGTGCTCCGTAAGAACATTATTTGTTCTTATAAAGGTATTTTCCCTGTCGACCAGCTATAGTGATAATTTGGCCTTGAAGATCAGCAGACATACTTTACGACTTTCTTTCTCTATTTTAGCAAGGGTTTGAATAATTTCTTCTTCAGTAGAGGCGAAAGGGCTGTGTTATCTGCATATCGGAGATTAGAGATACGTTTTTTCCATCCATCAAGAATAAATGTATATAAAATAATATTTCTGGAATTTAATGTACCATCTGTCACAGAATTGTATAAGAGAAACGCCTTATATCAAATTTATAAAGAATATTTTATCCAAAAAATTTACCCCTCGGATAGCATAAGCAATAGATTCAAAACTAATGGCTTAATAACAATCCCTATGCTTAGATCGACTAGGGCTCAGCATCACTACTTGTATTTAGGTGTGAGATGGTACAATATATTATTGTCCAAAAACAAAATTAGTTTAACCGAAACTTTGAAATATGAACAATTCAAAAAGCAAATTAAGTCCCTGAAATTGGATAATGATATATTGTACCCTTAATTTACCCTTCGTTTACCCTTACTTAATCTGTATTATCAATGTTAAAAGTTTAAATATACTAGTATATAGGTATTGTCATTCAAAAACATATTTTTTCCTAAATTGTATACCTAAAGTCTTTGATTATATTTAATTAGAACATATTTAATTACAACATTATTTTTTGCATGTAAATACTACTCCCATAAACACGAGCTCCTAGAGCTCAACTTATGGAGTATTAGAATAATAATGAATAATTGTATAACTTTGCATAATGTAATCAACTGTAATGTAAAAAAAAAAAATTCTTATAAATTAAAAAAAAAAAAATTTAAAAATTTGTGAAAGGATGATCCCTTGAAGTACCCTTTTTACCACTATAAATGATTCCAATTTTGTGTCTGGCGTTACAAACGAAGTCAAGCGCACGACCACAAATGTTAATTAAATGAATGCACAACTATAGAAAAGGTACAGCATGACCATCTCCTGTCCCCATCCCATCTTCCTCTGCATCTTGCCCTTTCCTATTCCTTCTTCCTTCTAATATACTTATATTTTTTTTTTCTTCTTTTTTTTGTTAATTTCATTTTCATTTAATAGTTATTACCAATTGCAATTTTATATTATATCATAATAACCAACATTAGCATAAGAAACTATTTTGGCTTATCTCATGTTTAACCTCTATTATAACTCACCTGTATAAAAATTGCTGTTTGTTTCCTACAATAAATAAATAAATAAGTTACTCGGGTTTAAGGATGGTTTGGATGGGACTCAATTTAATATAGTCCTCCTTTTTACAACCAGTTATGAAAAATGGACAGCGAATAAAGCTTTAATGAAGTTCTCCTTTTTTACCAAAATTTTAGTGAAACATACACACGATAAATAACTGAAGTATATTCACTAATCTTTCGTATATTGACAGATTACTCTGCTGTATCACAACTTTTCAAATGTAGGTACTAACTTACCTGTAACAGATATCGAAATTACCGGATTGGCCAAGTCAGTGTGAATGCAATTTCGTGCCAGTTTTCGCAACAACTTCGGTGATGTCACTTCTCTGTATAATAACCTGTATCAGAAATAAATTCAGTGACAAATCAATAACATAACCAAATATAATTATAGTTGTATAATATTATTTGCTATTTTACAATATAATTTGTTACATAAAGCTAATTTATTTTGATTTAGTTATTCAGTTGCTTCATCAATTCACTATTTACATCATTATGAAGGTCTCCAGGCTTTATTAATAAATGAATAAGTGAATAAAGTCGCAAGCATTGACTAATAGAGAAACATTTATCTATTAGATTTTGGTTGGAAAAAAAATATTTCCCTGGCACGTTATAGATGTATCTAAGTTGTAAGTATCTAAACCTTAGTAAATGTATAACTTATATATACGAGTAGAATAAACTACACGGAGAAAATTTTTATTCTAAAATACGATCATTTTATTCGGAAAAACGGTTAAAAACGGGATTGAAGTTCTTAAGAACAAATTAACAGTATTTCAATGTTTATTGGCGAGAAAATGTACGAATAATTTGTTGGTACACGTACGAAATTACGTAAACCAACAAATTATTCTTACGTGTTCCCGCCAATAAACATTGAAACCCTGTTAATTTGTTCGTAAGAACTTTAGTCCTGCTTTTAACCGTTTTTACGAATAAAATGATCGTATTTTAGAATAACATTTTTCTCCGTGTATGTTTGTTTGCTCTTGTTACACCAAAACTGTTTTGAAAATCACCTAATATCAGAACCACAGTTATTTTTTTTATATAGAGATATGCAATATAAAAACAACGGTATCTATTTAGGTGGCTTTATAGCATTAGGCATCAGGAAATTCCTACTTAATTATTTAACCTTATTTATGTATAATCATTATACAATCATTAATTTATTATGTTCCCGCACGAAGAAAAATATTATTCTTAAATACGATCATTTTATTCCTAAAAATGGTTAAAAACGAGACTGAAGTTCTTACGAACAAATTAACAGGGTTTTAATGTTTATTGGCGGGAACAAGTAAGAAAATAATTTTTTGTTATACGTAATTTCGTACGTATACCAACAAATTATTATTACATTTTTCCGCCAGTAAACGTTGATACACTGTTAATTTGTTCATAAGAACTTTAGTCCCGTTTTTAACCGTTTTTACGAATAAAATGATCGTATTTTAGAATAACATTTTTCTCCGTGCGGATAACCACATTAACCACCCAACTTCCCCCGCAAGGGCAAGTTGTTGTTTTAATAGATAGTTTAAATGCGTTTACATTCAAAAAGTACTTATGTATTTATTTAATCCAAAATTTTATTGACTTTGTTTACAAACCTTTGATATTTAGTTATTTTTAGACTGGGGTTTCCATTGCGTTTTTGACACCCAGTATACCTACCCATGTCAGTGTAAAACTTAACATTACATACTGTTTATGCAACGGTCGGAGATGATATGTCTGAGGACATGCACTAAGACTTAAATACATCTATAAAATTGATACTCGTTTATGACTATATACATTTTATGTGTATGCAAAGAAATTAAGTAAATATTTTATTATTAATAGAAAAATTATCTATCTGTGAATTGCGAATGTCAATGGGAACCATATCGAGACTCGATTAAGCGCCTTTCTTAATGGGGTTTGTTACTTGACTTCAATTTGTTTACATCTCTCTTCCTTGTGGAAACAGATTGAGACGATAGTGCGCGTACATATCGTGACGAGAGACTGGTACGCCTTTTGCCGTATGCCGCATTCGCCAAACAAGTCGTGGTGTTGTCGGTGCTGATGAAAGCGTAGGATTGATACAGTTAAGTCCTGGAGGATTATTAACTGTGGCTCCTGAAAAAGGCTGTAACTGGGTGCGTGGGAGTTCAGTTCTCAGTTCGCCTGCTGTGGTATTTTTTACCAGCTACACTGGGTCCATATGTGTATAAACGTCTCTCCCCGTTTCTTCCATCTTCTTTGTCACTCTTGCCGTGCCGAATGAGTGCATCTGTCAATAACAATCCTTGAAATTGAATCGAAGAAACAAACCGCCAGAAGTGGATGTATTTTCTAGATCTGCTTCCAGTTTTTTTTTTATTAAATTGAATAATTATAATATGAGCCTAAAATAGTTAAAAGCAAGTATAGCGCAGAAAAGCAAGTTTGGATGAGCATATTGAGTTTTAATAAAATCACTGTTTATCACCCTGATGCGAGAGAGGGGGTACTCCCCAAGTGTGTGAGTACGTTGAGTTTTATAAAATCATTCTTTTCCACCACCGATGGGAGGGAGGGGGGCCCTCCCCAAGTGTGTTAGTATATTGAGTTTTAATAAATTCATTGTTTACCATACCTGTGGAAAAGGTTAAAATTTGTGTCTATATATCAGATATCAGAGAAAGCTCATACGTAAGTCATCGACGACAGTCCTCTTCCTACACACACGTCTTGTGTTAAATATCAGATTGATTGATAAATTACTGATAAATTAAGAACCAATAATATTTGTACATTCGATTATGTTTTTACTTGAGAAAAACACATTGCATCACGATGTAACTTAAGATTAATAAATAAATAAATAAATGAAAATTATTTTTTTTATTTATTAAAGAATTTTATACATATTGTACATATTGTGTTATTTCGCCCGCCATGCTAGGGATGTCCCTGTGTTATGGCGGGTGAAGTATGCAGATTATATGGGTAATGAAGTACGTTTAATGTAATGCTTGTTTGTTATAAACATGCAGTGTTCAATGGTTTCGCCAAAATTCATCATAAAAAAAACTTACAATAAAATAATTAGTTATCAACTTGTTTGGTTTAATCTTCATAAGTGATATCCGAAAGCCCGTAGTAAAGTGGAAAGCTTATGAACATGACATTTTAGGTCGATTTTGTAAAATATAATTTTTTTTCAAATTTTGCAAATTAACTTTGTGGAACCATTTTATTAATGAAAAATTAAAACACTTTGTTTTTACCACGAAAATCTTTATTTTAACACATCGACATGTTTCGTGAACGATGTTCTCTTCCTCAGGACATAAAATGTACTAACACTAAATAATCAAGTATAAAGCTATGGTAGAAATGAAAGTAGTGGGGGGAGAAAGGTGGTGAGGGGAGGTGGTTAGAAGATCAACAGAGAAGAGTGGGGAGGGGGGGGAGGTGGAAAGGGGATGTGCTTAGAACATCAAAGACAAAAAAAAAATAGGGTCATTCACAAAATTGATTTAATTATTAATAATACTTAAATTTCTTTTGACAACTTTCCTAATTTCTAAAATTTCTAAAAGGTCTAATTGAAAACCACTAACGTTAGTATGTAAAATTTTAAAACCAGTATTTATATCAAATGAAAACAAAGTGTTTTAATTTTTCATTAATATCATTTTTTTATTTGAGCCTTCGTTTTCGAGTAAATCGAGTCTAAAGTTGGAATCGGTTTTAATGAGGTTAGTTTTAGCTGCTTAATGTATTTTAAAGTGTTTTAACCCATTAGTTGCCGAAAAAAATTGAAAAAGAAAAGAAAAGTGATTTTGCGTTCGATCAAAATGGTCACCAGTTTCCTGTTTGTACTACGACTTTCCGGACACTGCGTTTAGGTACTAAATATACTAAGGATTTTTACATCCAATTCTTCTTAATTTTATCTTTATTTTTAATATCTTTTAGTAGTTTTATTTCGTAATTTTTTGCATAGTACCTAGACTTAGACGTAGAGATTACGTTTTTTTTACGTTTTTACGCCTGGGACGCGTGCCCAGTCGCTTTACTGAACAAGGTTGTGTTAAGCGATGGTAATCAACAAGAAAATTACACTTAACTACTTACAGTAATTAATAGAAAAAGGCTCGTGTAATTATCACCGCTAATATTGCCTACTGATCAATATTTACGTATTATAATGAACTCTTAATTTACTAAGAGCTTAATGTAAAATTGCGAAAACTCCGTGGCGCATTGTTTTTTTTTTTAATGTATATTTTTACTTGGGTTGGTTAAGAAGCGAAAGATGTTGCTTGTGTGATGATTTGATCGATAATTTGATGGTCATTAAAATGATGTAAATCAAAATAATGAATATCAAAATGATGGTCATCAAAATGCTGGTCAAAAAAGTGATGGTTATAAAAGTCATAAATAAATAATGGATATCAAAATGATGGTCATCAAAATGTCTGTCATCATAGTGATTGACATAAAATTCATCGTCATAAAAGTGATGGTCATAAAAGTAATGGTCATCAAAGTGATGGACATCAAAATGATGGTCATCAAAATGATGGTCATCAAAATGATTTAATTTTGAAGAATTTTAAATATCACAATCGTAGTAACCGAAGCCTGTGAATAGTCACTTACATTGTTTATATGCCAATATTTTTCGCTAGTGAATAATAATAATAATGCAAACATTGTTAAATTATTATTAATTATTAGGAAGCATATAATCAAAGATACAAATCAAATTGATGATTTATGTAGAAAATGTATGGCTTTTCTGGAAACTATAGAACATATTATATCAGGATGTTCTATATTAGCGCTGTCTGAGTATACATTTAGGCACAATCAGGTTTTAAAAATAATTCACCAAAGTTTGGTAATTAAACATAACATGATTGACTGTCATAATATAGTACCATATTATGAATACGAACCAAATTCATTTTTAGAAAATAATTTCTTTAAAATTTACTATGATAAAACTACACTAACAGACAGACCAATTGGTCATAATAGACCCGATATAGTTTTACATGAAAAAAATTAAAAAAATAACTTCATCATTGATGTAGCTATTCCAAATTCGTGTAATATTAAAAAATCTGTTTCTGAAAAAATAAGAAAATATACAGATTTAGGAAATGAAATTAAAAGAATTTGGCATTCTCAGACTATAAAAATATTACCATTTGTTATTTCGGCTACTGGCATTATACCTAGCCCTCTCATAAAAAAATTTGGCATATTAGATTTGTCAAAGAATTTGTATATAAAAATGCAAAAATCAGTCATTTTAAATACATGTAGGATTACGAAAGATTTTTTAAATATTTATATTGAGGGATCTGTAGGATTTATCGGTCAAATTAGGAATTTCACCGAGCCGAATCCTCTGATATGAAAATATCTGGAGTCGGTGAATTATATTCCCAATTAATAGTTTGGTAGATTAACATGTTGTTCTTGTATTGTTTTGTATTAATTATACTTATATAATACACTTGCATAACGTGGATTTACTAGATAATCATTTATATGGAAAAGTGTATGAAAGGGTTTATTTTTTCCTATGGGAAAAACTAAACACGGACCTGAAAATGTGGTGCGTAAAAAAAAACGACTACGTGATGTAATAGTATATTTTAATATGTAGGTGTCTGACAATTCAATTATTAATGTAGCGCTAAACCCAAATATATCGCAAATGTACATCAGGTACCTAAATCTATGCATCTTATACAATATTAACTGGGTTTTGTGATACGCGCAAAGAAAGGTGATAATATGTAACGCACAATCATTCTTACTGCCAGTGGTGTCCTGACAAGCTCCCCGGTCCCAGGCAAACCCATAATCCGATCCTTCATTGTCTTTTATAGTTAAAGAATTTTTTATTCTTATTTTCATTGCTTATTGTTTCCGTATTTTGAAGAAAACTGGCTGATCCTTCCAGTAGAAGGCAGCAGCAGAAGAAGAGTTAATTTAGTCAGCTCGCAGTGGCCTTACAACAAATGTTAGTAACTAAAATAAGCAATAAGGAATACACTCGGGTAGGAGTACTCTCAGAACTTAAGTATTTTTACATGCATTTAATGTTGGTAGTTTTAGTCGAGTTTTGTATGATACAGTTAAAAAGACTGAATTGGCTTCGTGACAAGCCTAAGGTCCTGGTATTTTTTTATTTTTTTTTTAAATTTATTTATTTACATTTCTTTACACATATAGCATAATATAATAACAAATGGAATAGATAAGAAATCAAAACCCACTAAGGCACTGCCTGAGTGTGGGTAATATAAAAACAAATACTATATTTCCAAGTACCTAAAGTATAAAATAGACTTATAAAACGTATAAAAAATAAATTGTTTTACATAAGTAGAATAAAATAAAGTTTTTTTTGTTTTTAGTTATTATGTTTAGAAATTATAAAAAAATTAAGAGAAAACACATTGTATAACACTTTAGAAAGTTACAGAAAGTGAGTTCAAGAAGGATAGATAAATTTGTGGATGTGGCCATATCTTTTTCTGATTTTTCTGTTTCAAATTTACAATTGAGAGTCGTTAAATTTTATAATTTAAGGTTTTACTCATTAAATAAAAATTTAAAAAATAAAAATATTGTTTTGGCTGGTGAAAACAATAAATATCGATGACTAACCGATCAGTGAAATAAATTTTTTCATTTAATTTAGAAAACGAAAGCTGTATGAGAAGTCCATTTATTTTCAATCATTGATACCCAACTAGATTACTCAGACAATTTTTGTTAGTGGTTGATTTGGCATCGCATCCACTTTATACCTAGGCGTCGGGTCTCGCCATGTCCTGAGTTCAATTCCTCGGCTGGCTAAGTCCTCTCCGTCACAAGCAAAATTTTCTATGTGATCTATTGATGTATGAAATGTAAGGTATAATTAATGCATCTTTTTCCATCTCCCCAGATATAAATAATAATCTCTTACAGTAATGAAGTTGTTTTTGAAATAAGACTTCTTTAGGGGTATTAAGAGGGGTAACTCAAATCTTTTTTGGACGGAAGTAACATTAACGGAAATGACGTTCGATTTATATTTCATCATATTAACTCGTAGGTATGGCAACCATGGGTGAGAAGCCCAGCAACGAATAACAAAACGTCAAATCTGGTCAAAGCAAACTCAAACGTCAGACGTCATACGATTCTTTTTGTTCACTAACGAGCAAGGTAAGTTCAACAGGTTTTTGTTATGTTTTGTTGATTATTATATGATTTAACTAAAGATTTTAGTTGAACCTTTTGATTTGTATTATTTTTTACGAAGAATATTAACCCTTTTTTCTCTCTGATTTATGGAGATGCATTCAGATGGCAGTAGTGTGACAAGAAAGGGGGGGTTGTTTAGGATTAAATGGCTGAATCGCAGGAAAATTTTACCCCTTCGTCTATAAATAATTATAAACGAAAAAATCAATTTAAATGTAAGTTTTTAGTCAAAGAAGTTTTACTTCAACCGCGAGTAAAGGTTAGACGCACTCAATTTGTTTTATAAGTATTATGGGGCCAACAGACCTAGCTATAAAGGCTGTTATTTAATTTGGCGTTTGGCGTATTTCGGCATATCGGTTGCCGTACATTCCCAATGGGAATGTATGACGAGCAATATGCTGAAGTAGGCCAAGCCAAATAACGCTTGAGCTTTTATAGCTAGGTTTGTTGGCCCCATTAAGCGTGATCCCACCAAAAAAATGAAGGTATTTGAGTTTTATTCATTATTTTAATCTTATTACTATCCCTGAAATAAAACATCTTTTAAAACTGTCCAATCGGTCGGTACGCCATTGCTGCCTGCACTGACCATCGCAAAACCTGCTCCAAGTCTCCACATTAATGAATTGGTTAATAATAAAACTACGTGGTTATTAGCATTGCGTATTATTTTGTCGTGCTTGCTTGAAGGTGTAATGAATATTCAGCCATGTTTTCATTCAACTTGAAGTGTTGTTATACCAACACAACGGGCACTAAAAACTCAAACGGCAAAGGACATCATTTATCAATAAGACTACACGGAGAAAAATGTTATTCGAAAAAACGATAATTTTAATAATAAAAACTGTTAAAAACGGGACTAAAGTTCTTACGAACAAATTAACAGGGCTTCAATGTTTATTGGCGGGAACATGTAAGATTAATTTGTTGGTATACGTAATTTCGTACGTACATATCAACAAATTATTCTTCCTTTTTCCCGCTAATAAACATGGAAACACTGTTAATTTGTTCGTAAGAACTTCAGTCCCGATTTAAACCGTTTTTACTATTAAAATGATCGTTTTTTCGAATAACAAAGAAGTTTTGGGAAGGTAAAATGTATAAGGGCGGATAGGAAACTGGGGGTGACGGACGGTTCACGGCGAGTTCATCGAAAATGAGTTCATCGAAAACGAGTTCATCAAAAACGAGTTCAACCTAACCTAATCTCTCGTTGTCGATGAATTTGCTTTCGATGAATTGATTTTCGATGAACTCGTCGGTTACCGTGACGGACGTATAAAACCATCCCTCCAACTGTGATGCAAGGGAATGGGACGAGAGATTCCGGATGGAGAGGTCAATAGACCAAGTCAAACCTCACCCCACGAACCCGGGCAAACCTGCTAGGTCACAATACTTAGCAAACCACTTGGGGTGACCCATGGCAGAGGTGTTGGTTATCCGATAAATGGTTCCCAAGGCGAAGGTACCCATATCCTATCTCTCTCTCATAGAGTTGAGAGTTGGCGTGTTGGATAATGTACCTTTTAATAGCGACATTACATCGATATCAATTATAATCTCGTATCCATCTCTCAAATCATTTCCTGTCTCATGGAGCTAATTTACCTTGCAGTTTTTTACACGTAAAAACATATTTTTTTATCTTTATATTTATTTTATACCTACTATCAAAATTAACAAACATTTGTTTTAACCCCTCTAGCCTCAATAAAATTGTACTTTACTACGGCTTCAAATATTCCTGCTTGACATTGAATTTCAAATAAATTCTCCGTTTTTGAAACTTTTTTTTATTTTTTTTTATATTGAATACCTGACAAGAGTCCCAACTGCTCCCGTCTGGAGTCAGTGAGACAATGGCATCCCCAATTAGGGTATGTTATGGGGCTGAAGGTAAATGGGGAAGGGAAGGAGGCAAGGAAGAGGAAGGTGGGAAAGTACCTGGCTATTCATATCTAGTCACTAAACACGGTTAAAGCCATTTCAAACAACGTTTCAATTCTGAATGGTTCTCTTACACCAGGGTGACACTAAGATTATCTTCCACTCTGGACTAATACTAATACTATATATTGATTTGTTATATTTCACAATTAATTATTCAAAATAATTAATTGTGAAATATAACAAATCAATTAAATAAAATTTATTTATGCACGCCGGGTTCGAACCCGCGACCTTCGGAATGGGAGTCAAACGCCCTACCACTGGATTACGCCGGCCGTCTATTTAACTATTTTAAAATAAAATATTGTTTATGAAATAAGAGACTCTTTCAGTTTTAAATTGATACAAATTGACATATGCAATTTAAAATATTAAAATTTAGAAAGCTAGTAAAGAAAAAGTTTTTGTAGTAGCTTAGCGATGTGTAATTATCACCTTTTTATATTTAAAAAAAAAAAAAAAATTTTATATACAAATACAGTATAAAAGTCATTTTCACATCACTTCTTTCGTTTTATAAAAAGAAATATTTCGTATAAAAATTTCGAACCAATGCTAAATGTCTCTATTGTAAATAATTACATGCAAATACAAATCATGGTATTCTCTCTTTCTAAGGCTGTGTAAATCATACTAATAATTACCTCAATAAAAAAATAAGGCAGTATGTCTTTTATGAGCCCATGTCCGGCTGGGGTCCCCTAAAAGACTAAGGGGTTGTAATGCACCAAGTGATTGAATTTATTGGAAACAACAGAGGGATATAGTCCGGGATGGAAATTACTGGTTTCCCATAGACCATATTTTTTTTTTATTATTATTTAATGAAAATACAAATTAAAATTAAAATACAATATTTAAAAATGTATGGCTTTTCCGGAAACTATAGAACACATTATATCAGGATGTTCTATATTAGCGCCGTCTGAGTATACATTTAGGCACAATCAGGTTTTAAAAATAATTCACCAAAGTTTGGTAATTAAACATAACTTGATTGACTATCATAATATAGTACCATATTATGAATACGAACCAAATTCATTTTTAGAAAATAATTTCTTTAAAATTTACTATGATAAAACTATACTAACAGACAGACCAATTGGTCATAATAGACCTGATATAGTTTTACATGACAAAATTAAAAAAATAACTTATATCATTGATGTAGCTATTCCAAATTCCTGTAATATTCAAAAATCTGTTTCTGAAAAAATAAGAAAGTATACAGATTTAGGAAATGAAATTAAAAGAATTTGGCATTCTCAGACTATAAAAATATTACCTTTTGTTATTTCGGCTATTGGCATTATACCTAGCTCTCTTATTAAAAATTTAGGCACATTAGATTTGTCAAAGAATTTGTATATAAAAATGCAAAAATCAGTCATTTTAAATACATGTAGAATTACGAAAGATTTTTTAAATATTTATATTGAGGGATCAGTAGGATTTATCGGTCAAATTAGGAATTCCACAGAGCCGAACCCTCTGATATGAAAATATCTGGAGACGGTGAATTATATTCCCATTTAATAGTTTGGTAGATTAACGTGTTGTTCTTGTATTGTTTTGTATTAATTATACTTATATAATGCACTTGCATAGCGTGGATTTACTAGATCATCATTTATATGGAAAAGTGTATGAAAGGGTTTAGTTTTTCCTATGGGAAAAACTAAACCCGTTCCTGTAAATTTGGTGAATAAAAAGTAAATTAAGAATACAAAGTGAATTATTTTATCCTCAGTCCTCTTCACTAGGTATTCCTGTTCCGAGGTGGACTGCAGGTTGTTGTATGGTGTTGATCATGATTTCCTCATCATTGTTGTTGGTTTTTGTTGGTTTCCACTAAATATAAATAAATAAAGCAAAAGGTGTTTATGTTTATTATTTTGCGTTGTTTTAAAAAGTGTTTATGTTTATTATCTGTAGGTTGCGTTGGGGTTACTTAATAATTTTAATTAGTTCATCATCTACGTGTTTAGTTAGCCATAATTTGGTGTCCTTTTTAAACTTTTGTATATCCATGGCATTTTTTATTTCAATCGGAAGGGTATTATATAAATGGAAATGTTTTAATTGAGAAAACAAAACACAGTCTTTCAGTAAGGGAGTGAGTAGTAAACTACCCGGCTTTGACCGAGTTTCATTGTTTTGCATATTTGTAAAAAGCATTAATTTTGTGGCTCACCAATTTTTCCAATAAACATATAATTTTTTTGTTTTAGACCAGAATGGTGTAAAACAAATTTATATATTTTTATTGTATGTGTTATTTTGAATAAAATTTAATCTAACATATAAAAATTTGTGTTTGTTTGTTTGTACCTTATGCGCGGTCATTCCGTTTATCCGATTGTGATGAAACTATTGGCAATATGATGTGCGTATACCCGGTATGGTTATAGGATAGTGAGTTCTGGCGTTATGAAATTATTTCCTATACTATTCAATTCATACGATTGCGATTAAAATTTCATCCGATTGCTATTAATTTTTTTTTAATAGTTGTGATTATGCCCGTGAATACTTCTATATACATACTGGTGAGTTCTGGCATTATGAAATTTGCATGAAAAAATTAAATAGATCATGTGAGTTGATGTTTGGAGGGGTATGCGGGAGGGTCGGTTGGCGAATTAAGGAGGGGGCTTTATATATATCGGGGTGCTCCAGTGCCTTGTGATTCGCTACGTTTGGTGACTTAGCATGGGTGCCCAGGTTCATGGAGTGTGGTTTGTCCGGGTTTTAGCGGCGGATACGTCTGCCCACCAATTGCGTGGTAGGCCATATCGGGAGAGACTGATTGAGGGAGACCTATCCTACACCTCTCCAGCCGGACTCTCGACCGATGGATTCGTTCGTCCATTACACTGACCCCCAGATTACTACCTCGTACCTCTTTCCTTCCCAACACATCCTCCCCTTCCTTTCCTAAAAAGAACCCCCACACAGCATCCCCAAAGATTACATAAGCCATGAGGGGAATTATTTTCTTCAGAGCCTCCTGTGTGGAGCTATTGTAAAAAAAAAAGACGACTAATTTATACGATATTAAATGTCGATTTTAAAGGTGTATAAATTGTTTTATTACCGATTAAATTAATTTGCTGAGAAAATAATTGTAACAATAAATTAACTTTAAAAAAAAAAAACATTTAAAAAAATTGATAAAAAAAAAACTTTTTATAAAATTTTGTAAAGATTGAAGAAAAAAAACCGTATATATTAAAACAAAACACTGTATAGATGCATTTAAAGCCACCTTATTTTCATTAAACGAAGAAATCAAAATTACACAAACTATCTCAGAACCTATTTTTATTTTTATTTTTAACTTTTTAACTTAAAGAGTTAAACCTCAAATTATAATATTTTAATTAATGAAGATAATATTAGCGAAAGTCAATCGAAAATCCGAAACAGAAAAAGTCCCAGATGTATCCGTATCTTTTTCTGATTTTTCTGTTTCGGATTTTCGATTGACTTTCGCTAATATTATCTTCATTAATTAAAATATTATTATCTCAGAACCTAGTAATTTTTTATTATATATGCTCATAAATTGCGATTAATAACTATTTATGCATCAGAGTTGGTATTCTTTCCCAATGCTGTCAAATGGGACAACTTGTAAGTACACTTCAGTTATATAATATAATAATACTTGATCAGAAATTTACGACTGAAAATTAATATAGGCACTAACTCTCGGTTTTACGGTTAAATAACTACGACATCGAATAAAAGAATATTATTGCACAGATTTATTATAAACATAAAGTTAATATATTTAATTGTAGATGTAGCGATATGTGAATATATTGTTGCGCATTTTTTTTATAATTACTGGTTGCACAGGTATGTCTACAACATGAAATTTATAAATTGTTATACGGGATGTATCAGGACTTACTCCACAGAGTTTAACCGGCGATTCCAGAAATTGAATTTTAAAAAATTGTGAGTAAATTTTGGTCTCCAATTTGACACTTAAAAAAAAAAAGAAATCGACAATTTTGTTTCATTTGATACCGCCACCCCGGGAACCATTTATTACGTAATCAAAACCTCTGCCTTAGGTCACCTCAAGAGGTTCGTTACGTTTGGTGATTTAGCAGGGGTGCCCTGTTTCATGTTGTGAGGTTTGTCTAGGTCTTGGCGGCGGATGCGTATACCCACCTGATTGTGCGAGGCTGGTTGAGGGTGATTTTTGACTTCTCCAGTCAGACTCTCTCGATCCATCGCATTGCCCCGCAATAGGAAGGATGGATTTATACGTCCGTCACTCCTGTACACATTAATCCCAGATTCTTACCTCTTTCCTCCTTCCCAGAACTTTCCTTCCTTTCCCTAACAATACGCTCCTCACGGCGACCCCAAAGATCATAGGCCACGGGTTTTTTTTCTCAGGGCCTACTGTGTGGAGCCACGACGCTTGTACCTACCATGCGATATGCACTCGTTTCCACAGCTTTGGACACAAAAGGATGTTGCTAAGAATACGTCCTGATTCTGTACATTATATAATGCTAACGCCACATGAAGCCATAAGGAAAACCATTTATATGTTTCCCTCAGGACTTGTGTCACTTTTTGTGTATGCTGAATGAGGTGTATAATTTTTTTTTTTTTTTTTAAGTTAAAAGAAATATACATATTTCGCTTTGTTAACTTAATACATTGATACAAATAATATTAATAATGATGGTTTACTACCTAATACCAAGTAACTCATTTTTTTAAGTTAGAACATTTTGGTTTTGCTCATTAATTTTGAGAGCAAACAGTTTTTTTTAAATATACTTATTTTATTTTCGGTTGTTAGGCTATCAGGAAGGAGATTATATATGTTTATACCCTCATAGCCTATGTTTCTTTTGCCACACTCTGTCTTTGTTGAATTTGTGTATAATTTATTACGTTGTCTTGTGTGGTGTTCAGTATTTGTGTGAATAAAGCCATTTTGAATTTGGTAGATTAATAAGCATATGTTGTATTCGTACAGTTTTCTGATTTTCATTAAGTTAGTTTCTTTGTATACTCTTTTGGTGGGGGTATCTGGTCGATAGTTAAA
This sequence comes from Limnephilus auricula, assembly GCA_951813805.1. NCBI lineage: Eukaryota > Metazoa > Arthropoda > Insecta > Trichoptera > Limnephilidae > Limnephilus > Limnephilus auricula. The sequence goes on from OX638401.1 coordinate 23,339,122, forward strand.
AAGTTTTTTTATAACTTTATTCTAAATTATTTGAATTTCGTTTAATAGTGTGATATTTGTGTTTCCTCATATTTCTATGAGGTAATTAAGATGGGAATGAATTAAACTAAAGTATAATCCCCTCTTTACTTGTACTGGTAGAAGATGGGCTATTCTACCAAATACACCAAAAATACCAATTATAATAAAGAGAATAAGAAGTGAGCCTGGTTGAGATACAAAATACGGCAATTGTTTCCACGGGAATTTTGTCGTATTCGCGGTGTTTTGCGATCACAGAACGAACCGCTCAAAACAGAGCTCAGCAACTCGAAAACCAATAAATAATAATTCGTTTCCAAAACATTTATATTTTATTTGAGACACAAACAGGACATTTTTGGAGCATACTTGTAGGTAATATAAAACTTATTACTATTCAAATAGAAATGTTCCTAGACTAAATCGTCTGCCACATTTATGTTTTTTTTTAAGTTTATTTATTCCAATTTCTTTATACGTATAATATATAATAACAAATAGTATATAATAACATAATATATAATAACAAATAGTATAAACACCAAATGAAAACCCACTGAAGCACTGCCTGAGTGTGGGTAATATAAAAACAAATACTATACTTCCAAGTACCTAAAGTATAAAATGGACTTATAAAACATATAAAATATAAAAAAAGTTAGTATTACGTAAGTAGAATAAGTGAAAAAGTTTTCTTGTTTTTTTGTTTTTAGTTATTATAAAGAGAAGATATAGAGAAAACATATGGTTTTTTATATTTTTTTTTAGTTATTATAAAAAAAAAGAGAAAATGTATTGTATTAAACATATTGAACATACTAACATATTGAACATACTAACATATTGAACATACTAACATATTGAACATACTAAAAATATTGAACATACTAATAAAGAACCAGCAAAAGACCAAATACCAAATACATGGCTGTAGGATGCACCCAATGAACACCAACTCTCTCATATAAAAGTAAAAATTTTGAAACGGTACCAATCTTCACATACCTAGGATCCCTGATTACTAAAAACAATAATACTACAGAGGAGATTCAGAAGCGCATAGTGAGCGCAAATTGTTACTTGCGCCTACAAGAGCAGATAAAATCCAGACTGTTGTCCAGAAACACCACGAAATTGGTGTACAAAACTCTTTTTAGACCAGTGCTCACGTACGCAGCTGAGACATGGGTACTTACTAAGAGGAATGAGTGAGAATTGAACATTTTTGAAAGAAAAATTTTGAGGCGTATCTTTGGACCTAAACATACACTCTGTTTAAGGAACCAAACGTGACACAATTTATAAAGTTGGGAAGACTTCGGTTGCTGGGTCATGTGGAAAGAATGACAGAGCATCAAGCACCAAAGTCTCTGCTAAAATCTAGACCTGTAGGGCGAAGGAGCCTGGGAAGGCCAAAATTAAGATGGAACGACAACGTCCTCAAAGACCCACGTACCTTGGAGCTTCCAAACTGGAGAGAACTGGTACAAAACAGAGATGAGTGGAGGAAGACTCTTGAGGAGGCCAAGACCCACCACGGATTGTAGAGCCAATTGTGATGATGAATAAATAACATATTAAACTAAAAAACATTTTTTTTTTTTTTTAGTTATTATAAAATATAAAGAGAAAACATGTTGTACTAAACAGATTAAACATACTAACATATTGAACATACAAATAAAAATCAAATGAAACTGAACAAACTAAACATATAGTAGTACAAACATATTGTACTACTTTCTAAAAAATTAACAGAAAACATACCGTACTACAGTTTAGAAAGTTACAGAAAGTGAGTTGTAGAAGAATAGATAAATTTATAGAAAAATCGTTTTAATATCTGCATCATTCAGCCATAATTTTACCTCTTTTACATATTTTATCATTTTATTTATCATTTGAGTTTGTAGTGGTAGAAGGTTAAATGTACGAGGACCAATGAAACCGCAATGTGTCTGCATTAATTCAGTATCTATTGGTTTAGTATTAAGGTGAATCTTAATACTAAATCACCATTTTAGATAAATCTTTTGAAATAACACAAATCAAAAAAATAAAATTTACTTGCACACGCCGGGACTTGATTTTCCGAATTTCTAGTCAAATGCCTTACCTTTCGACCACTTAGGCCATCAGTCTTACCAGCGCAGATCTGTGAAAATTCACAGGATATTATAAATGTATGATTTGTAAAAATATAAAACTAATCTTTTCAAAATCAGACATGTGATAGATTAGGTGCCTACCCATGTCCACAATATATTTTAGTATCCCTCCCCCTTCCCACTCCCGCCTATCTTTAAGTCTGTCGTAATTAGTTGGAAGTAAACCCTGATGTAGTAAGCATTGGTTTTTAAACCATAAAAATGGTTAAAACTAGACGGAGAAAAATGTTATTCTAAAATACGATCATTTTGTTCGTAAAAACGGTTAAAAACGGGACTGAAGTTCTTACGAACAAATTAACAGTGTTTCAATGTTTATCAGCGGGAAAATGTAAGAATAATTTGTTGGTATACGTACGAAATTACGTATACTAACAAATTATTCTTTTATGTTCCCGCCAATAAACATTGAAACCCTGTTCGTAAGAATTTCAGTCCCGTTTTTACGAATAAAATGATCGTATTTTAGAATAACATTTTTCTCCGTGTAAGTATTCTAAAAATTTTGAATTAAAATGGCGCCACAAAATAAGTTTGCTGTGTTTAAAGGTATAAAAATGTATTTAAAAATTCAATTTATATCTGTACTGTAATGGTTTTCAAAATTGTAAATACGATATTGCATTTAGTAAATAGAGAAAAAAAAATCTATTTCTCGAAACAAAAATTTATGCGATTATTTGATTTTACAAAAAGTACCTACCTACCATCAATTAGTTAAATTATTTATTTTTGAAATGTTCGTATAAGGGGGGGGGTGAACCGCCGGTCCGGAAAACATTTATTGGATGACCAACACCCCTGCCTTTGGTCACCACACGTGTTCGCTACGTTCGCTGTTTCGGCGTTCAAAGACATTTTCAAACTATGGCTTACTTTTGTAAGCAATTTTTACTAATATGAACTATTCCAGTTACATGATTATTCAGGGGTAGATAGATATTTTCCATGATTTCTTTTCATAATTTAATATTTCAGCCACTTGATTCAGGTAGATTCACATATTTTTATATTTAATTAAAACGTATTATTTCAAAAGATTGTTGATCTCTCATAAACAAACAATAATAACACTGATTTATTCAAGGACTAAACTTATCAAAAAGTTACAACTAAAAAAAGTAATTTCAACAATTATTACAAAATTCATTCATAATCAAAAAAATTCTTTATGACAAAGTGTCTAAATTTTATGCACATTTACTGCACGCCTGCAAAATCTCAGATTACAGCGTTCGTTATGACAGTAGAACTATTTTTAGATGTTGCAGTTGGTGTCAAAGTATCTCTGTCCTCGTTTATCGTACACGGATGATAGAGAGGGAATGAGAGATGTTGTTGAGCAACACTTCGCTACTGGTAGGAGTAATCCATTCAAGAATAATTATTATAATATGTACTTTCAATTATCCGAGTAAAACAGAGCTTTGATTCGAGTCCTGTGAAATCTGCTTACATAGACAACGTGCACGAAGATAATATATCTGTGATTTAACTGTAATGTATTTACATGAGATCGAATTCAAGACTGGTTTAGGCATATGAAACAAAGGAACGGATGCACGACCTTTTTCATACTAAACTTAAATTTTTATTTGAACTGACCAATTGACCAAACAGAATAATTATTTTGTTATTATATTGTTTATAATGTTCGTCTGACTGTAATAGAAAAGGAAATAGATCGAGATATATTAGACGTGTCATTTGGTGGCAGATAGACCACTACATGTCACGAGTGGTTTTAAATAAAATAAAATATCATTGAAGAAGAAGATAACAATAATAATCTAAAATATGAAAATGAACAGGATACAATGAAAAAAACATTAGTCGAAGATAATATTGTTAATTCTGAAATTTCAAAACGACAATTACCGCGGTTTTATGATAGGTGCAAATGGTTGAATTGGCAGAGCGCACATCCCGGTAAGACGAGAGATCTGGGTTCGTATCCCAGTTGTGACCGTTATCTTTTATTGTTTTTCTGTGGCTTCTTCATTTTAATTTAGATTATCAGTGTTATCTTCTTCTTCAATGATATATTACATTGATGGAAATAACCTTCAAAAGTTAAAAATAGTTATTTTTCTTATAAAAACTGAAATAAAATTAATTCATCTCGGAAAAGCAAGAAGTGTGGGCCTAGACAAAATTGTGTGACATTCCATCCGCTCTGCCCACACCTGCGGAGAAATTGCATTAGAGATAGTTAATTAATTATCTAACCTAAGAACTATCAAGGTGTATAAGTACATTTTAATTAGATTTTAAAACTTATGTTGTAACAATAATTGCCAATTTGAATTCCCTAAAGCAAGCAATACATCTCCAACCAGAAAAAAACCATTTACAAAACATTTTCAGCGATAATTTTTTTAAAAGCCGGAACCGAATATTTGTAACGTGGGTTCATAAAAGAACTAGAGGTATGTCTTTCAATGACTAAATGGAACTTTTATCACGTCTATTGGCATTTATCATTTTAAGTAGGAACGCCAACGCCAAGTAATGAATGAATTCCTAATTGGAGAGACAGCAGTTATGTGACTCTGGATGAATAGAACCTTTAGGCTTAACTTAACTAAGGTTTGTCAAATGACAGTTTAAGGCTAAGCCTTGTGCTCGGCTTACAATGGAACAAAATACCTGTCGTATAATGAGAGGGAGCGTTTAAATGAAGGCAAGATAAAGTGGATGATTTTGTGATGATTGATTGATGACTCGAGTAGGTTGTGATCGAATAACAGACCAATTTGATGTGATTTTTGAGGAAAAAATCAGAAATTTTTATTTTAGATATAAACATGTATGAGTATGTCGTCGTTGCATATAGAATATGAACCATGTGAGACTGAGTGCATTCTAAGAAAATCAATAAAAATTTATTAAAAAAATAACGAAACGGAATATAACAATTCTGTTTATGGACAAAGTGGGAATAATATTTTTCATTCACTATAAGAATATATTGGATTATATAATATATTGGCAAACATTAATTTTTTATGCCAGAAAATAATTTAATTTTTCTCACATGCTTCATATTCTATGCACAATTTTTCTCACACGGTTCATATTCTATATACAGTTTCGTCATAATTTTAAATACGTATTATGTCAAAATATTATATTTAATTTTAATTTATCAAAATTTGACAGCTAGGCATCACATAATTATGTTAATATTATGTACACACCAAGGCAATTGAATTCTGTAGTGATACGACATATGACATTGACACATAGATATGACATTTTTTAAATTTTATTATGTAAGTACTATTTTGATTGTCTTCACATATTACTGATATTATTACATGGCTCATATTCTAGAAGATGGAGAAAAAAAAGAAAAATAACTATATATTTAATTAATTTTCGTAAAAATCGTCACATTGTTCATATTAAATATGCAACGATGATATTCAATAATAATCATTGTTTTTATTATATTCATTTTTTAACCGGGATTTATTTCACATATTAAAATTAAAATGTAAAATGTATACGCCATGGTCAAATTACTCGTCAACAAAGCAGTTTATGGACCAGCAGCAAAACTGTCACAATAATGTATAAATTCATAAATATTCTATTTATGTAACACAACAATGTTGTTATTTATAATATGCGAAAAAATTATAAATACTAAATATATATGGCTGTTAGCTACAACGACAACTTTGTTTTTATTCGTAAATTCGGCGACGTTGATGTAACACCGAGCAACGTTGGTGACAGTCGTCTATTATCAGACATTGACGTTTTCTATGACGTGATGATATTGTAGCCACTAGGAGCCGTATCGGAATGTGCGGTTATTATGAATGAATGAAAATATTAAAATTAGATTTGTTTAGTATAATGATTAGAATCAAATAATAAATCTTTAACCTTCCATACATTTTCATATTCCACAGTATTCATAGATTGTGAAAATACGCCTTGTTGATATAAAATCATTATAAATTTGTGAATAAAATTATCTTCCTACAGTGTACGAAATTTTCAATGAAAAATACGCAACCAGGCAAAATATAAACGTACGTCAAGGGTAGACTGCAGAGATTGTACGGAATAGGGTGAATTAGGGGTGGGCGAGGGGGGGAGGGGTATTATCGATTGTCCAATCCCCGCACCCCCTTCCTTACCGCCCTCGCTCACCCTGCCAGCAGACGCAGTTTTCATCACTGGATTTACGAACGTATCATATTATATTATGAACGGCTTACGTTACGCGAAGGAAATTTTCACGTAAATAAATATATCTATATATTGGCTTGAGATATCTAAAATATATATAAAGGGATCATTAATCTATGAACACAAATGATACATCGGTATAGACAGAGTCAATAGAAGGCTATAAGGCTAGAAAAGGTCCTGTTAGAAAAGATTGCATTTCGTTGCCCTGAACGCAATACCAGATCGAATACCTTATTTTATTTACAACATTTCAAATCGAAATACGCACAAAACTCCTTACTCGGGCATGTCTGCAAATCATATTGCCTTAAGCGATATTGACATTTTCAACTGTACCCTCAAATCTTTTAAAGTCAAATTAACTTTACAATATACTTAAATCAAAACTATGCATTGTTTATTATATTATTGTACTTCGGTATTGTTTATTATTTTATTTTTAATATTTTTTACTCACACTATAGACTTTTATAACTTGTAATTAACTACTTCTTAATCAGTAATCACAACAAAAATGTATTAATGGAACTAAACTGGTTAATATTATGTTCACTATCTTATGTTAACCACCGGAGCGATTTAGGTACAAATATGGACCGCTTTTATTTTTCTGCGATTGATATCGGTCCAAAATTGGACCACATTTAACTGAACACCAATCGGCCTCTGTATTTCCTCCTTCCTATAACATGGGTCTCTTCAAGACCCACGTTCACTTCTTCCTCTCCTCAAAAAATCCTCCTCACAGCATCTTCAAAGATGACATAGGCCCTGAGGGAAATTATTTTCCTCAGAGCCACAGGAGTGTGGAGTTAATGTAAAAAAAAATCGCTCGAGTGGTTAAATGATTTTTTATACAACTGTGTGTTTCCTTAATAGACTTAAATAAATTTAAAAAAATTAAATTTAAAAAATGTGTTATCGTGTTGAAACAACTGATTTTATTTTACTCATGTTGTTTAAATGTATCTTTGTTTTGATAAAGTGATTATTTTTGTAATTTTAGGTAAGTATGTAGGTGGGTATATACTTACTAAAAAAGAGCAACCGTTCGCTTAAGATTTCTAAGTAGGTACTTAGTAATAATAAATGGGGAAAAATACAGTAAGTAATAAACAAAAATACAGAAGGTGAACTTTGGTGAACACACGAACAATGTGTTTTTATTAATCCAATAGGAATATGGCATCCCTAATTATGTAACGGTGTTAGGTGTGACGGTACAAAACGTGAAAAGAAGAAGATCGAGAGGAATGTTTTAAATTAGGATTTCCTGGTTATTCATATTTGAATACTCAAGCCATTTCCATTCACCTTTCGATTCTGATACATAATTAGTAATCACAACACGTAATACAATATCTGATAAAATAGTCTTTTAACACTGTTGGTGTATTTCCCGTACTCTTTAATCCACTGAATTGGTTAAATATTACGTCAAGGGCATATACTTTTTACAATGATAACAAAAACAAACTAAATAAACGTCCTCGGTGATATTTTTCGCAAAAACCGCATTACAAAATTACGCATTTATTACCTACCGTCCTATTACTATTTTATGTCAACGAACAAATGTAATTCTTATTCATGAAAACATCATTCATTCATCTCCCTACACATAAACTATTTATCAATGAAACTACAATAATATAATAATATTTCATGAATGGTTTGAACTCAAATGTCAAAAGTCAAAACTACGTACTACATTTTCACTTTATTGCCAGTGCGCCCGCAATATGTGTGAGCCGCTTATAAACTGCACGTAAGCTATGAAGATTGCCTGTATGAAAATACGTAGGCGTTGCATCCGGATTACAATATTATTTTATATTGTATGCTCGAGTAGTAATATTATGTAAGCAGTAAACAGGTACATCATTGCTTTCGGATTTACGTAATACTGAAGTTCGTTATTTCTACCCTGCATTATAGAAATATGCGCCTCGCAATATAGCTATTTTTATAACATCCAATGCCTTGAAGCAATAAGCCAAATCACTTATAATAATAATCGGCATACATACTTTACTTAATAATTTTATCCACTTGTAATGATCTACGTCACCCTTAATTTCTCGTAAATTATAGAAAACTTAATTTCAAGTTTTATAAGTGTTAAAGTTTGTCTGCAATCCTTAGCACAACTTCGTTGCAAAATTCACGGCCAATGTTACGACGAAGCCACTGCGGTCGTATCCCGGGAAAGCCTACAAATAAGGCTTTCATTGTCAATGTTACGCCAGGGGCCAGGTCAGGTCATCCGGGAAACCTGGAAACAGAAGTAGGTCATCTACAGCCGATACTATGGGGGAGGGGCCGCGATACAACCATTCAAAGTACTTTGCTAAATAGGTCGTGCAACGGAGGCTTTCACAGTCATTGCCAATGTCACGGGAAACCTATCATTGTATTAGTCCGGACAAACCAGGTCATATGAAAATATGCGTGTATTGCAGACTTGAAAGGTCACTGTCAATGTTACGCGAAGCCTACGACCTATTTTAGTTAGATATAGGTCAAAATGCAGACTTAGTCGTGGAATGGAGGCATTCACTGTCAGGGTTACTAGAACATTTTAGTGGAGTCTTTTGAAAGTAGGACATCGGTTTAATGGGTTATTCTGCCTAAGATATACGAGGAGAGGTCAAATGGAAATTTTATACGCAGAATAAAGCTATTTGATTTTGATGCACTTTTATGATATCGTACAGCTAACAGAATCGAATATTTGGTGTATTATAAAAACTTATCGGAATACCTGCAAATCATTTTTGTATTAATTTATTAATTTAACTAACTAACTAACTAACCATCACGCCGTTTCCCCGATGGAGTAGGCAGATAGGACGGACTACCAAACTATTCGGTCTCGGTACACACTCCTTGCTTCATTCACATTCATACATCTTCTCATACATGCTCTTCTATTATTCCGACATAGCCCGACTCAAGAATCTGGTTCACTTGATTACGCCATGTCTTCCTCGGGCGTCCACAACTTCTTCTTCCATTGACTTTTCGTCATATATCCTCCTTACACACGGAGAAAAAGGTGAATCGAAAAAACGATCATTCTAATAGTAAAAACGGTTAAAAACGGGACTGAAGTTCTTACGAACAAATTAACAGAGTTTCAATGTTCCCGCCAATAAACATTGAAACTCTGTTAATTTGTTCGTAAAAACTTCAGTGCTGTTTTTAACCGTTTTTACTATTAAAATTATCGTTTTTCCATTAGCATTTTTCTCCGTGCACTCCTTTCTTCGTTCATTCGCTCTACATTCCCAAACCATCTGAGTGTCCCTTTCTTAATCTTACTCATTGCGCTTACATCAGCATTGCATTCTTATTAATTTATTCATTTATTTTCAGGGTAGTATTAATGTTTACACCTCGTTAAGAGTTAAAATTGTAGAATTAAAATGTGTATAATAATAATAAAAATAATAAGGTATAATTTAGAAGGTGTATGTATTTCTTTATAATTTAAGAAAACTGAACATATGGAGTAAAAATAAATATTGGTTTAACCTTCTACGGAGCTAATCTCAGGCTGAAACCGTTTACGGTTACAAATAAATTGAGTATAAAAAAGTTTAAAATTCTTTAAGGAGGCCCTGAGGGAAAAATTCCCTCACGGCCTATGTCTTCTTTGAAGATGCTGCGTGGAAGGTTTTTTAAGGGAGAGGAAGGAGGGGAAGTCCTGGGAACGAAAAAGGTTTGAGGGGTGGGTAGGATTCTGGGGATAAATATGTCCAGGAGTGATGGACGTATGAAGCCATCCCTCACACTGCGGTGCAAGGCGATGGGGTCGAGAGGGTCCGGCTGGAGAGATCAAAAGGTCTCCCTCAATCAGTTACTCCCGATCCGGCCTGCCACACAGATGGTCGGCAGACGCAACCGCCCCCCGAGTCCTGGAAAAACCTAACCCCATGAAGCAGAGCACCCCTGCTAAGTCACCAAACGTAGAGAACCACTTGAACCACAGGCTTGTCCTAGTGAGGTTAAAAATTGTATTTTAAACTGAAAACTAAAATGTGAAGAAGAAACAATAAACAATAAACAAAAAATAAACTTGGGGTGTCCTGTGGCAGAGGTGTTGGTCATCCAATAAATGGTTCCCGGGGCAGCGGTACCCATACACGCCTCCCAAAAAAAAAGCGGAAAACTGTTTTTAAAGTAGCCAAAACTCCAGCCGCATTCTCAACACAAAATGTTCTCTTTGATACCTACTTCAAGGTTGAAAGAACTATTGTAAGATTACAACTTTTCTTCCATCGTGAGCTATGTAACTTTGAACTATTGTTCAGTTAACCGTAAATGTTCTTATTTTTGTACTATATTTCTCATTTTTTCAATAAGGGTGATAGTTACTCTCAGCACCATCCTTGTGAAATCTAAATATTGCTGGAAATGGCTTTAGACGTGTTTGGTCACCAGATCTGAATAGCTAGATGTTTTTTACCAACTTTTCTCCTCCCTGTCTCCACTCCCCTCACGCCCTTCGGCATCACTAAACATTTTCCGATTGTGGATAACATAGTCCCATTAGCTCCAGACAGTTAGTGCTCTCACATTAAAAATTATCGAAAAATTGTATATGATTTATGAGACCGGTTAGAAACAGCAAATAAAAAAATTATTATAAGCTAACATTTTTCGTTGATATTTTCTGCAGAAAAATTCATTCTTCAATGAGATTTTCTTTACGTAATGGAGATGAAAAACGCTTTCAACGGCAAACATTTCTAGTAGCAGTTGGAGCATCCCCAGCATCGCCGTACAGTCATATCTGAACACTTTCAAGGGAATGTGACCTCTATTCTTCGTGAGGATAAGGGTAAGATTCGCGGGGGAGGTTTTAAGGGTGTGTTTGGGAATATCGATCCGCCCTGTTGCCATGGTACCTGTTGCTCAGAGCTGGGTAACTGAAACACATTCAGATTAATTTATCCCAAATTTAAAGGCACCATGCTCAACACGACGCGCGACGGTTCAAAGAATTAACTTTGTCGAAAATTATTTTACTGTAAAAAGTTTCATTAGTAATGAGGCACTAAAGTACCATATTAACATAAATCACTGATAAAGTGCACGGAGAAAAATGTTATTCTAAAATACGATCATTTTATTCGTAAAAACGGTTGAAATCGGGACTGAAGTTCTTTCGAACAAATATTTCTTCAATCAATGTTTATTCTTACATGTTCCCGCCAATAATCATTGAAACCCTGTTAATTTGTTCGTAAGAACTTTAGTCCCGTTTTTAACCGTTTTTGCGAATAAAATGATCGTATTTTAGAATAACATTTTTCTCCGTCTAGAGGTCTCAAGTTCGACTCTCGATCGCAAACCGAACCTTTTTAATGTTATTGAGATATTGTTTCAAATATACACATAACTTTTTAAGCTGCGCTTCCTTCTTCTTTAGCCAACGTTTTGGACATCGTTTCAGTATTTCAATGTCCTGATCCTGTTAATCCTCTTAAGGCCGGTATTTCAGTACAATAACTATTAAAATATATATAAAATAAATATGTGGTTTTCGATGTTTAGATTTGGTGTAGCCGTCAAGTACAGGGTACCAAGAACTATTAATCTTAACACCGTCGCGTCGGGCGTCATCTGTAATCTCATCGTCTCGTAATAATAATGAAATTTTGTTTATTTCAATTACCATGGTAATAAGGCGTGCAAGATGCGTTTTGGGTCACTAAACATTGGCTACAGAAGAAGGAAGTACAACACGGCATAATAACCCAAAATTAATGAAGATAATACTTTTGATCGTGAAAAAATATGTTTTTTATGTGTTTGGTACCGGCACTCACCTCAACCAGTAGAATTTTGCATCGCCATTTGAGGAGGGTTATGAAGCTTACGTAATGTGGAAAGATCTAAGCTGTTCAGTTTCAGTTCAGTTTCAGTGCCGGCAACCCGGGCGTTTATTTAATATAAATTGGTTGATTTACAATTTTCTGTTCTTTTACCTGCCTCACTAGACAAAGTCTGTTCCGAGGCGGGTAAATATTCTTATCTGGGTTAATATCTGTTGATTAGACAACATGGCTAAAGTCATTTAAAACCATCTTTTGGTTCTGAACAGTTTTATCATACTACGGAGATACCGAGCTTTCATTTCTAAAACAAAGCCCGGTTTAGAACCTGCTATTGCAAATTGAAATTTTTTGTTCAGGGTTCCAATTAAAATTTAAATTAGTGATCATAGCGATAATAACAATTTTACTCCGTTATATTTAGAGGCTTCTTTCTGTTCGTATCCTCCCGCTTTCGAAACGAGTCAACAGGTCTACCAACATAGGATCACGCTGAGCGTATTACGCTAATAATGTATACAGCAATCAGGTCTGCCAATATGCTATTTGCACAAAGCTTGGGTGAGGTAAACATAACGAAATAAATATGTACTATTGTCTTGAAAATGACTCGTCTAGATCTTGTCGAAATTTAATATTTTTTTTACAATTTGGTAAAAATTCGTTTCGTTGTTTTCGAATATCACAATGTTTACAGAAGTGTCGGTTTATTATAGCAAATTCCTTCAGATTCCTTTCTCGTATTATTTATTAAACGCAAGTTATAAAAAAATATGTGGCTTAATGAATTAGTTATAGGTACATTACTTAAACTAAATACCGCACAAGAGTCCCAGCTACTCCCAACCGCCTAAAGCCAGTGAGACTGTGGCATCCCCCATTGAAGTATGTTGTGGGGCTGAAGGTAATGGGGAGGGTAAGGAGATGGGAGGGGAAAGTACCTGGCTATTCAGATCTAGCCTCCAAACACGGCTAAAGCCATTTTAAGCAACGTTTCAATTCTGAATGATGGTCTTACATCTGAGAGTATATTTCAGTCTGGTACGTACCGCAAATACATTTGTTTATTTTAAATTATTAAATTGTGAAATTACCCAAATCAGGGGGTTTCTCACCGTCCTCACAATAGCTTATCTACACTAATAACTATTATTATTAAAAATAAAAAATAAAATACTAGCAGTGGTTAGAAAACTCGGCCAACTTATCTAATATATAGCTACAATTCATAGGTTCGAGTACCGAATTATAATCTCCAACTTAATAAATAAATAAACCGTAAATCGAAAATATTCGTCATTAGTGTATATAAGCTATTGGGAGGATGGTGAGAAACCCCCTCAATCAAATAAAATTTGATCGCTAGTGGAGATCCTTACCCCTCGGCAACGGAGGCAGTACTTACACCAAATTATTATCTTTGCTTATAATTATGAGATCGAGGACTAAAATGAATACTTATAACTGTATGAACGAAGATATGATATTTTAAAAGAAGCAAAATCGTATAAAAAAATTTTAAGCAGAAAAGTCAAAGGCGAGATTTAACGCAATGATATACAAAACGCGGCCCGCGATCCAATTTCATTCGGTCCCGCGAGTCTGTTGTTGTAATATATTTTTAGGATAATTTCAAGGGCTTAGAAGCCGGTTTAATTGAATGTATAAATACAAATAATAATTTATTGTTGAAGAAAAGTTGATGTAATGAGTGAACTGATTGCGTTGTTATTGTTTTGCAATATTACCTGACGGACCTTTCATAACGCGGTTATGCGAAAGAAGCGGTAAAAGTATCCCCTTTAGAAAAAAGTTATTCGTGAGGCAGCGGTATTCCGTGAATTTTCTTTGAATATCCAGAACACATTTATTTCCATTTTTGTATGGAAATAAACAGAAGTAAAGAAATCTCCTTTCTGAAAAAGAATCACATTTGTAACTATCTTTATAATTATTACGAGAAATGATTTGTAATAAATATCTAAAATACTAAATCAGTGCACGGAGAAAAATGTTATTCTAAAATACGATCATTTTATTCTTAAAAACGGTTAAAAACGGGACTGAAGTTCTTACGAACAAATTAACAGTGTTTCAATGTTTATTGGCGGGAAAATGTAAGAAGAATTTGTTGGTATACGTACGAAATTACGTGTTTATGTTTTGAACAATAGTTATTTTAAAGTGTTTTATTATTAGAATTTCATTTAATTTTGGACAGTCGCAAGAAACTTCATAGTTCACGTTTTAACATTTTTTATTACTTTTTTGATAAGGGTTGTATTGGGTTTATCCGTATATTTGTTATGGATTTAAAATTTAATACATTTAGTATTTGTGTCATTTAATGTAAGTGAATTTGAATCAGGCCATAAATGTACCCTTATTAGTAGGTAATTCAACTAGGTCCTGTATTATAATGCCTAGATGGTTTAGAGCAGTCGCCCTTATGAAGGAAGTGTCATTGTTAAAAAAACGATCGTGAAAAATTTTTGCAAAATACTATTATTTATAATGTCCATGCATTTCTGGCCATAAAATGAAAATCATTATATTTTTGTTCTAGAAAATCTAGAAAGTTTGAACCAATTCACGAAACACCACTGATTGTTAAATGCTACCTAACAAAATTGAATAATACCGTTTCGCGTTGTGCTGTAATTGTTGAGATTGAATCGTTCAGAAATAACCGCTTGTTGTGTTAAACAACCCCTTATAGAATTAAACCCAGCAGAGCTTGGAGTTGGTCGCGTAATAACTCTGTTTTCTTTCGCGTTTATTAACTTGTTGATTCGACCTTGCATTATTTTTAAACGAGAGGAAATAAAATGCCTATTTTTAAACTTTATTATTTCATAACTCCGTCGTTAAAGAAGCCATTCTGTCGAGTTATGAAATATATTTTATTAACTCTAATGAAAAGTGTTTTTAATCAACAATCGTATTAAACCCAAAGTATTTTGCAGGTTTTTGAGTTAGACCGATATAATATTTATTTATCTTTATTATTAAACGCCTACAATGTTCTGATAGCCAGGCTGCCCTAATGGCACTGGGAAGTAACCGATGCGACTCTAGACTGGTGATGGAATGCAGGACTATTCTCACAGAACTCGCTAACATCAATAAAATAACCCTGATTTGGGTACCAGGACATAAAGGTATTGAGGGCAACGAGCGGGCTGACGAACTAGCAAGGAAAGGGGCGAAAGCACCACTTGTAGGATCCGAGCCGGCCGTAGGGGTAGCAGCTTGCCACACAAAACTACATATCGATAGGTGGGTCAAATCCCAGCACTGCAAAGAATGGGAGAGGGCACCCGGAATGAGACAATCCAAAGTTCTCATAAAAGGACCGGACCCTAGACGAACCAGGAAACTACTCGATATGGACAGAAACTCGCTGAGAGAACTGGTAGGACTAGTAACGGGACACTGCCATCTCAGGAAACACATGCAGATATTGGGAGTGGAAAACACTAATATATGCAGAAAATGTGAAGAGGATGAAGAGACTCCAATTCACCTATGGTGCCAATGTCCTGCCCTGGTGGGAACTAGGCTCAGATACCTGGGGAGACATACAGTAGAACCAGAAGACATAGCCACATATCCAATGACAACCCTGGTGAACTTTATTAAAGGGACTGGTTTGTTATTAAAGGATTGAGGTAAAATGGGAGATAGCACAATGGGCCTATGGCCTAAGTGCTCACGGGAACTGCTTGTAAACCGTCTCCGCCTTAAAAAAAAAAAAAAAAAAAAACGCCTACAAAGACTTATATAAACACGTGATTTACACAATTTGTCATATTCATGCATAATTGGCTTATCTTATTTTATCCTTTATCTTCTCTTTCCAGTTCTTATTTATACACAATATAGCTTTCTTGTTTTGATACTTTGTATTTAAGAATATATTTTACGAACCAGACTTTAAGGTCCGATTCATTCACACACTCACGATGTTCACACACTTTTCCATGAAAATCAATCTAGTAAATCCACGCTATGCAAGTGTATTATACAAGTATAATAAATACAAAACTTTATTTAAATTTTTATTTTCTCTATCAATTACTGTTTTTCTTGTATCATCCAAAAATAACAAAATGGTTACTAATTTTAGGTAGGACAGTCAGAAATATTATTAAAAAAAGCTACCACAAGCGCCTTATATATATCTTTCGTTCCAAAATTTTTCTTTTCTTTTTCTTTCACTGTTTTTCTTGTATCCAAAAATAACAAAATGGTTACAAATTTTAGGCCAGAAATACTATTAAAAATGCTATCTTATAATTATGTACTACCAGCGCCTTAAATATTTCTTTTGATCCAAAATTTTTGTTATCTTTTATTTTCTTTTTCTTTTACTGTTTTTCTTGTATACTGTTTTTCTTGTATCCAAAAATACGATACCTGTAAATTTGACTTAAATTTTATTATGTTTTAAATTTTTTTTTTCTATCTGTAAATATTGATAATTTTAACATATTCATCAGATGATTGTAATTTATTGTTTTTATAGGTAGACCGGGTTTATAGTTTTATTTGTTTTATTTATCTTAAAAATGGTACATGTTAATTTATACTGGTCTTCCATTAAAAGCATTTGCTTGTGGATGGAAGAAGAGTTTACATTTCACATATGTACAATTTTTTAGTCAAGTTATTCGTATATGTACAGTAATATCAGTCACATCGCAGTTATAACAGACCGTTTATAGTTATTACAGATCCTTTAACTAAAATATTGAAACATCTATGTATTCAGTAAGAAGAAAAACAAGTATAATTATGATTGGTGTGACATTTCACGTAGAAATAGAGGAAGCAGTCTGTTGATGATTTCGTTAAAATATTTTTTGATGAAGTAAACAATTGACTTTGTTATTAATGCTTCTGATTTCTATTTGTTGTTTTTCTAGTGGTGTTTTGGAAATTCAGTATATTTGTCAACTGAATCCGATTTTGTCAAATCTGAAGAATAATTGTTAATCTATTAGAATTGCACATCAAATTTTTGGTAGAGTCAATGTACTCATCTCTTTTTCCATGTAGAAAAAAATAATTCTTTTGGCTTACTTCATATCGCATTTTTACTGACTCATCTCCCTTTTCCAAAACCCCACAGGTTTATTAAAGAAGTACTTTTTAGATATTCATGATTTACGTTTTTTATACTAGAGTTATTTTTTTTCTTGTTGTCAATTGCATAATTTACCGTCTTCCAAATAACTTTCAGATTGTTTTCTAAAGTAAAGTATTAAAATCTAATTCAGTCATACAATTCAGATAATCATTTTGGAAAATATTTTCGGATTTTTCGTTAATATTAATAATAAAAACGCCAGCAATAAAACAGGTTTTATTTTTAAGGATAAGTAATTTTTTTAATTGATTTATGAATAGTGCAAGATTTGTATATCTTAGAAATGTATGTTATGTTATGTTCCAAGTGATAAAATAAATACAACTTTTACTCTTTTTTTATTTATGAACTCTTTGAAAGTAACAAACTTTACTTTGTTACAAAATTTGTATATTTAATGTAAGTTAACCTTACTTTCTACTTAAAAAATATATTTCCATTTTCTGTAAAATATGTATCCATTTTAATCAGATTGATTTCAATTTTAATTTGTACAAGTATTTATGCTTGTTTTTTATTTGTAATCGAGAGAAAACCAATAAATTGTAATATTTTAAATCAATTTTGAAACAAGACATAACTTTGTGGCTTGAGGTTATAATTTAAATGAAAAATTTGCAGTATTTTAATCCAAAGCAAATTTATTTTTCAATTAAATTGAAAATTATATTAAAAGTAAAAAAAATAATTTTCAAATCATTTGTTTGTCTTTTCACGTGATTAAATATAAGTGTTTATGAGTAATTATTAATAATTTTGCTTAAACATATAACAAATATCTCGATATCTGATATATTTTTAAGAATATATTTATTTTAATAATTCATTTTTAAATGTGAAAATGACCCTTCCTTTACCTCAAAGATGATAACTTTACCATACAACTACATCAAATCGTCGACCTCTGTGGCCGAGCGTTCAAGCTCGTGCCCGACGCACGGGCCCAAATAATTTTAATTTATGTGTTTTCTTCGCATATACGTGTCTACACATGTGGCACACGCTCAAATTTTTAATTGAAAATAGTGTTTCTTCTGCCACCGTTTCCACAAACAATACCTTAAACATAACCACAAACATGGGACAGGCCCCAACCTTTTTGTGTTTTCTATCGGCCACGAAAAGCAAAAACATTATGTCCCCGACCTAACCATTGACAAAATGTGTACGTGTTTTTGTCGGAGGAGACCGGCTTTAAACATTCATTCAAGCCGATGTACGGAAAACCTCTTTAGGCTTTAATATCCGGTGAATCGATTAAAATTTGTCAGTTCGCTTCCTGGCGTATTTCCCGCCCCTTGTTCGGGGCAGGCGTTGTTCCGTTTCCGCCGCGGCCCCATTCATGCCGGCCGGCTCTGACGTCATGGCAGCCATCTTGGCGCGGCGTGACGTCAGTGGGAAACGAGCGCGTCACCCGCACACCTCATTTCACCCCTCACAAGGGCTCTCGGCCAAAGCGTAGGCGTTTCCCGACCATCGATGCATGGAAAAACGCATTCAGGAATCTGCCGATGCATTTTGATCTGTTAAACCTTGAAAAATCAATTAAATAACTAAACCTAACATTTCTATTGATGAAAAAGAATCTAGGTATTCTGTAACTAATTTAGAAATTCTTCATCGTTTGGCAACTCTTATGAAAAGCGTAGACGTTTCCCAATCCTATGTCCATGGAAAACCGCAAACAAGAATCTGCCGATTGCATTGTATTGCCGATTGCATTGCATTGCCGATTGCATTGCATTGCTTGCATTCTGATTCGTTAAAGTTATTAATTACATCAATTATAGTCTATTCTATTGGATTGTGGCTACAAGCGTGATATACCCTCAAAATATTGTTCAAAATACCCTAAACAAAAGAAAAACTGACTTAGAACTGGAAAAAAGTAGCCTCCTTCATATTTATATTTATTTATATTTTTTTGTTTGGCCTACCTTTTCCTACCCCTGCGGGGAAACGGCGTGATGGTTGTTAGTTAGTTAGTTAGTTTTATTTTTTTTCATCTGCCGATGTATTGTGAACTATGAAACGTAAAAATCAACTGTTATTTCTGTCATTGAAGAAGAAGATAAAGTATTACTAAATCTAAATGAAACATGAAACAGGACAAGAAAATAATAGATGTAATATAATGGTAGCAACTGGGATTCGCTCCCAGAACCTTAGAAATTATCCATAACTTTGATGGATAGTCCCGGTGTCCCGGTGAGACAGAGTTCCTAGATTGGATCCTCAATTGCGACTGTTAACGTTTTATTTTCTGTGACTTGTTCTGTTTCCTGTTTATTTTCTTCTTCAATTATTAAATATCATATTTGTGCTTATAACCTTCAAATGGAATTTATTAAGCATTGTCATGGAAATTAGAAGCTTTCATAGTGTGAGTATATCCCCAAAATAAAATATTTGGTTTTACTACGACGGTTTTTCCATAAAAAAATTTGCCAATTATTGTGCTAGGTATGTCCATCACGAAGTTCGGTATATTTGAAACATGTTTAATAACCTACTTATAATCAGTTTGGGAGGCGTTTATGTGTAACGCCGTTCCGGGAACCAATTATTGGATAACCAAAACCCCTGACATAGGTCACACAAAGTGGTTTGCTAGGTTTGGTGACGTAGCAGGGGTGCCGGGCTAATGGGGTGAGGTCTGCCCACCCAGTGCATGGCGGGCCGGATCGAGACCGACTGGTTAAGGGATACATAACCTAGACCTCTCCACACGGAGAAAAATTTTATTTGAAAAAACGATCATTTTATTAATAAAAACGGGACTGAAGTTCTTACGAACCAATTAACAGGGTTTCAATGTTTACGTACGAAATTACGTATACCAACAAATTATTCTTACATGTTCCCGCCAATAAACATTGAAACCCTGTTAATTTGTTCGTAAGAACTTCAGTCCCGTTTTTAACCGTTTTTACTATTAAAAAGATCGTTTTTTCGAATAACATTTTTCTCCGTGCAGCTGGACTCTCTCGACCCATCGCCTTGCACCGCAGTGTGAGGGATTGGTTCATACTTGACATTTATTTTACATTTCACATTTAGACACATTGACCCCCAGATTCCTACTACCCCTCTTAAAGGTTTTTTTTTCTCAGGGCCTCCCCTGTGGAGCTAATGTACAAAAAGTTCATATTTATGTCCAGGTCCGGCCCCGTGCAGGCACAATTGGAGCGGTTTGCTCCGGGCGCCAATTTGCCAAGGCGCCAAGGCGCCATGACGCTGATAATACCTTACAACAACTAATACCTACAGCGCTCTTGATTACCAGCGCCAGGCGCCGCGGCTTAGCCCAGGGTAGGGTTATTGCTTCCTACTTATTTAGCCAACTTTAGGGACAGCGTTACAGTCAAACATAGTTCCATGGTTACAGTATACTACTGAGGCCATTTAAAACCACAAAAAAAACTTAAATATTAACAAGAACGACGCGACACGGGGCTAAGCTTAATAGTTCTTTGCTGTTTGGGATTAGACGGCTACACCAAAACTAAACGCAGAAAACCACATTAAGAAGATTAACACTTCTACGTACGCAAATACACACTTCACCATAATCTAAAAACTGCCCATTTTTTGTCTTTTGATCATTTACAATTTTATGAAAGGACATGGCACACCACGTGAAATTGGTTGTGAGATTACCGTTCATGTATTCCTCCATATTGTGGGGTGGGCAAGTTGAATCGAGGGAGGCTGGAAGATTTTCTGAGAATTGCGTTGTGAGGATCGATGTTAGACAAAAGTATTGCAGCATGCCGTCTGCGCAGGCGCTATCATCCATCACTTTCACTCAGGTTCATTCACAACACAGATTATTTTAAAACCAACATTAGGTAGATGGTTATTTATCCGAGTATATTGTATCTATGACAATAATTTAATATGTGTATGATTGTAATGGTCCTAATGGTAGATGAATCAAATGTAATTATATAATCTATTCAGAAGATTCAGTCAACTCCATTCATAACTAAGTTTTTATAAAACCAACGAAGTACGAAGTCTCCGTTAGTCAAAATATTAAAAATATATTTTTTTATTTGAAGGTATAATATTTATTTCGAAAGGATGAAAGTTTAAAAATAAACAAGATTTTTTTTTTAAATGTCGTAGGAATTAAAATTTTTCCCGGAATTTAATTAAAATGCAAATTTTTCTTGGTCCCTCCTCGTAAATGTAGATTACTTAATTATTATTGAGAAATTTATTTAATTTCTATTAATATAATACCTGTTGAAATACAACTTCACTTAATTAATACATAATAATTATTAACAAATAGTTATAATTAATAGAAATTAATACCTGTTGAAACACAATTTTACTTAATTAATACATAATAACTATTTTTTTAATAATTATTAAGGAAACCATTAATTAATCTAGATCTTTTAAAAGGTTTATTTTTGTAAATGTGTTTTTCGGGTGTCTGTAACAACTTTGACATCAAAATGTTTCTGTCGAAAAGTGACATATTTACAATAGGTAATGTTCAGTAATTAATTAATACAGTTATTGGTAAATCATTTTATAAATACTCTTGCTTGTGTAAAAGAGCCGGGGGTGGCAATTTTTTTTTAATTTGCTAATTTATTATCGTTATTTTCTGGGGTTTTTACATAAGACAAGTAAAAATTAGACAGTATTTACATAACTGAACTGCCTCAGTAACAAGCGTTGTTTAGTGATGAATTGAAAATGTCCACTGACTCGGCATAATTATTTCCCTCTGCTAGCATTCCAATATTTGTTAGGAAGCCGAAAATGAAACCAACAAAAAGAACTGTAGTGATTTATTTTTGGGGTATTATGCCGTGTTGCTCTACTTCTTCAGCCAACGTTTCGGACAGCATGACAGTCTCCATCATCAGGGCAGTCGTGTAATCGATTACAAGTAAAAGGTTGCACCTCTGCCCTGATAATGACACTGTAATGCTGTCCGAAACGTCGGCTAAGAAGAAGATAGTGCAGCAAGGTACAATATCCCAAAAATAAATCACTGTAATACTTTTCGCTGGAAAAATCTCAAATCATTTTCTAATAAAATAACTTTGTACAATTGAATCGTGAGTCTAAAATTAAACAAAATTGATGAACGTCGCTATGCATTCAGTATCTTTCGACACGGGCGGGGTAAGAGGGGACTGCGGGCAGACGTTCCAAACAAGATCGAAAAACTTTTTTGGACCTTTAGTTATTTTCGGATGGTACAAATACATTCAAACTTGTCCTAGATTTGCCTTTACCAACAACATATTACTCACCCAAAAAAGCATAAAAACGCGTTATAACTTTTAATTTCATGACGTCAGTCTTGATTAGTAACAAAAAAAAATTTAAATCTATGAAAATATTGAAATGCATCCGATTAAGTCACAAGAATCAACCCTCTACGGCAGGGGTGGACAACCCGCAGCCCGCGAAGTTTTTTGGTGCAGCCTGCTAAAATCACCACAAAAAATTACATTTAGAAAGCGAGAACGATTTTCTTTTACGGTGTTTCAGATAAAGTTATAGCATAGCTGATGACATATAGGAACTTACGTATGCACCTAAGCTTCTAGAAATCATTTAAGACACAAATACATACGTGATCTAACATCCTTGATTAGTTATATTTTAATTTCTTATTATTTACGATACGGAAATTTATATTGAAAAAATATCTCTTTACTGATGATAATTCTATTCAGGAAGCAAAAAAAATTTGTTGTGCGTTTTTATATATTGAAACACAACTTCTGCCATAAAAAATAGTTTAATATAAAAAATCTGAAATTGTAAAATAAATTGGAAATTATAGTTTTTTTATTATATAGTCAATAAATTTGCTGTAAAATGAGCTAAACTGTTCTGAGCACAACATAATTTAGCTGGTGTACTGCTGCGCGGATACATTCCTAAGTTAAAACCACTGTTGTGTTCATAATGCAAATTGCTTTTGCGGATTCATCTGCTGACACAATTCGAAGGCAACCATCCATTGTGTTCCAAGTATAGTAACCAGAGGAAAACCATTTTCATGTTCTGGGTGTAGAATCAAAAAAAAGTTGGGGACTCGCATGGAGATTCACTCTTCAGTTAAAACCAGTATCATGTTCCGAATGATGTGTCAAAATTCCAGTAGCGAATTAATCTGCTGACTAAACCGTTTTAATGTTTGGAGTGGAGTTAAATTTTTTGTTTCAAATCGTAATTTGTAGGAAAACCATACCCATATTATGAAAGTAATACTAAATAAAGCTGGAGACTCGACTTCAGATTCAGTCTTTATTTAAAACCAGTTTTGAGTTCAGAATGTAACGGTTAAATTTTCATTTGGGAGGCGGGAATCGGTACCGCCGCCCCGGGAACCATTTATTGGATAACCAACACCTCTGCCATAGGTCACCCCAAGTGGTTCCCGGCAGAGGTGCCCGGGTTTATGGGGTGAGGTTTGTCTAGGTCTTGGCGGCGGATGATCTGGACACACTTAACCCCAGATTCCTACCCAACCCTTATACCCTTTTCCTTCCCAGAACTTCCTTTCCTTAAAAACACCCTCCACACAGCATCCCCAAAGATGACATAGGCCCTGAGGGAAATTATTTTACTCAGGGCCTCCTGTGTGGAGCTAATGTAAAAAAAAAGTTGTGCATTCATCTGCTGACACATTTCGAAGGAAACAATTATTTTATTCGAAGTGCAGATATAAAATTATAGTTGCAGACTATGTACGTTAAGGTGGTCCAAAAAATTTTTTTTGTATTTTTCATTTAGCCACCCCGGGAATTTGTTACATGTATTCATAGTAATAACGTAGTGAAATTTCAGCGAGATAGCTCAAGTAGAAAGGGGTGCTCAATCGAGTGTCGTTTTTGAATTTTTTGTGTAAAATGCTTAATTTTTACTTTTTGTTACAGGACGGTTTTGTGTGTTAAACTATTAAATAAATATTAAAATAAACTGCTGATGAGTTTTATAGACAATTTTAAACAGTTTTGATACTTATTTAGTAGACTGTGAAGTGAATCAGTGTAATAAAATATGTTCATCTACTCGAAAAAAATACGAAATTTTTCTACTTGGGGTTCGAGATATTGGGCCATTGATGAGGCTTTACCAACTTCCTACTCTTCGATTCAATCCAATATCTTCGACATGTTTTACTCCGTTATCACCACATATTAAATGAATTCAAAAATTTTAACGATTCCGCGTATGTACTTATTCAAGAAGTATAGAATATGGAGTAAATCTAGTATTCCGACCGGACAACAAAATCACTCCATTGAAAAACTGATTAAGTTTCATACGAACTGGCTGTTATTGAAGAAAAATAGAGGAAGACATTCTGAAGCACAAAAAAAGATAGAATTTGTTTACAAAAGAACTAGAAAAACTTTTTGGTATTTGCCCATGCAAGCGCTTTGAATTTGATAACTACAGGAACGTGGAAACAAATATCTGATGCTGTTTTTGACACAATGCAACAGTGGAATTAAGCAAATGAAGTCCGGGCTATGAGTTTTGACACCACTGCTTCTAACACCGGTGCCAAAAAAGGAGCTTGCACTCTTTATACGAAAATACAGGACGTGATCTTTTGTGACTTGCTTGTCGTCATCACGTATTTGAAATAATGCTTTCAAAAATTTATTATTCTGTATTTTGGGTCATCAAGCTCTCCTCAAATCCCACATTTAAAAAGATTCAGCGATATTTGGAAAACATTACCGAAGTCTTGACTTCGATAAGAACGAAAATACTGTTCGCTGAAAATATTCTTGAGAGTCTTACAACCGCTCTATCTGGAGAGAATCAAGTTCGTGATGATTACGAAGAGCTAATAGAGCTCACCATGATTGTTTTGAACAAACCATCTGCGATGATACATTGGCACTCTCCAAGTCCGATTCATTATGATCGTTGGATGGCAAAATTGCTGTATGCTTTGAAGATTTTTCTCTTTCGAAATAATCAAGAGAGAAGAAAAACAAATTGTTCGATTTGTTAGTTTTGGTGTGCTCACCTACACCAAAGTTTGGATCAAAGCGCCTCTGGCAGCACATGCACTAGTAAATGACTTACTATTTTGGAAGAGCTTAAAATTGTACGAAGCCATTGATTCCGAAATCAGTATCAGGATTGTTTTAGAGCGTCACTTAAGGTATTTATCAGATGAACTAGTTGCATTTGCCTTGTTTTCTAACAAGCTGTCTGATGCTGAGAAACAGACCGTTGTTCAAAAAATAAATACGGATGGCGGTAATCGTTCAGTGAGAGGTGATTCTGCTAAGCTTGCCTTGGAGGTTACATTAGAAGCTTTTGCAACATAAATAACGTTGAAAACGCTCATAGTTCTTGAAGTCAAGGACTCTTTCTTGCAATTACCCCCTGAGACTTGGAATGACAATGTTGATTATCTTCAAGGCAAAAGCTGCGTTAAAATTTTTTTAATGATACAACGAAAAAAAGGTGTTAAACTATTTGAAGATTACAACACGATACTCACTAAGGAAGAAAAGCAATTTTTATTTCACATCGTTCAACAAAACAGAAAAATCGTTTCTACTGAAACATCCAAAAAGGAGTTAACAAACACAGTTTTGAAAGATTGCGACTAATATTACGTTAATTATTGCTTTGTTGCCAAATTTTGTTCACATTTAAATGTTTTGTATACTTATTTGATTAAAATACTTTTAATATTAGTAAACCTTAAATTACGTGATTTATTTAAAATCCTGAACTCTTTGTCACAAACTTCTAACTCGATGAGCACTCCCTTGTATATAAGATAGGGGGCTGAAATTTTTCACACACAATAGGAATTGTGAGTGTAACAAATCAAGGGAGTGGCTACACCTATTTTAGAATTTTTTTTTTTTACTATATGGGCCTGGACCACCCTAATGTACGTGCTACTAGAAAAACTGCTCGTGTTCCGAATGAAGCCTTTACATTTGAGCTGCACAGCATATGAACTCTGAGAAATGAACTGCTGTCTGTAACTATTAATAAAGCGTGTGGACTCCACAAAAAGGTTTTCCACCCCTGCTATACGGCATCTAAGGGTTGTCTTACTCATTGCCTTGGCAATGCAAGCTGCATGAACTTGAATATACGTAGCTTACGTAGGCCGTGGGTGGCATAGGCCTCCCTGGTTGGGGTGTAGACCGGAGAACCTGTAGACCGGCTAGCAGGGGGAAACACAGCTTTACACCACCCGCCAAGGCCTAGGTCCGGGCGAGCGAAATCGATACAAACCCCCTACCCCTCGACACACGTGGAGCTTTGCCGCAGCTGTAAGAGATAAGGATTACTGTGGATTCTGTGAAAGATTGATTTCAGATGAATACGAATTATCAGATTCAAGAATTTTTTTCTAATATCTGCCGTAGATTTAAAACATTCGGTTAAATAATCTATAATATAAAAATTCATGTTTGTTTGTTCGTACCTTATGTGCGGTCACACCGTTGATCCGATTGCGACCAAACTTTGGGAATATGATGTGCGCATACCCGGGATGGTTATAGGATAGTGAGCTCTGGCGTTATGAAATTATTTCGTACAATATTCATACGATTGCGATTAAAATTTCATCTGCTATAATTTTTTTTTGAATTGTTGTGAACATGCCCGTTTATACTTCTATATATATATATACTGGTGAGTTCTGGCATTATGAAATTTGCATAAAAAATAAATAGGTCACGCGAGTTGTTGTTTGGAGGGGTATGCGGGAGGGTCGGTTGAGGAATTAAGGAGGGGGCTTTGCAGGAGGGAGGACGAGGGAGAGGGGAAGGCGAAGAAGGTGGAAGCGGAATGCGTGAGAGGGGGGTTCGCAAGAAAAGTTAGAGCCGGAGAGGGGAGGGGGAAAGCGGGAAAGGTGAAAAGGGGACGCGGGAGGGGAAGAGGAAGAGGAGTCGGAAGGGGAACGGGGACGAATGGGAAATGACACGAAGGGAGAAACAATTTATTTTTTATTTAATTGCCGGGTATCAGCACTAAAAGTATAAAAATGTTATTTATTTATTATCAATAATATTTATAACGCCAAATTTATAACGCCAGTATCCAGCACGGTCGATCGATAAAGGGTTTATCGATAATGTCGATAACTTGTCATCATTCCTGAGCAAATTGCTCACGTACAAACAACGGTTCAAGTCAAATAAATTAAAAACACGTATGCGTTGTGAATTCTTGCTTCTTAGTTGGCGATCTGCAGTGATGCTCGGGAACGAAGACAAATTACCGACAATATCGATTTAAAAACCCAAAAAAATTGATCGTGCTGGATACCGGTGAGCTTTTACATGATTTTTAAATTTTAAATACCTACATGATTTGACATTGTGTACGATAGAGATTTTTTTATTGTTGATAACAAAATAATGGACATAATGCTTATTATATGCCTTCCATATAGATTTGAATGGAAACCAGTGTCGCCACTGAATTGTTAAATTTTAAATTCTATGGTCTCTCCTATGTAACTTTTTTTAATTCTTTATTCAGTAAAAAGTTTTGTGATTCCCGCGTTGTGGCGGTCTCTTATCTTTTTCATCCGTGTGCATATTATACTGTTTGCCCAACGCAATGTACTAATAAGGAAGTTGAGTCCTTTTTTTATTTTTTTTATCAATGTTCACGGGCAAACTTTTTTTTTTTTAAGGCGGAGACGGTTTACAAGCAGTTCCCGTGAGCACTTAGGCCATAGGCCCATTGTGCTATCTCCCATTTTACCTCAATCCTTTAATAACAAACCCGTCCCTTTAATAAAGTTCACCAGGGTCGTCATTGGATATGTGGCTATGTCTTCTGGTTCTACTGTATGTCTCCCCAGGTATCTGAGCCTAGTTCCCACCAGGGCAGGACATTGGCACCATAGGTGAATTGGAGTCTCTTCATCCTCTTCACATTTCCTGCATATATTAGTGTTTTCCACTCCCAATATCTGCATGTGTCTCCTGAGATGGCAGTGTCCCGTTAATAGTCCTACCAGTTCCCTCAGCGAGTTTCTGTCCATATCAAGTAGTATCCTGGTTCGTCTAGGGTCCGGGCAAACTTAAATACTAGTATTTTTATATTTTTTTTAAAGTTCGTTTTCATAACTAAATTAATTCTACAAGTTTGAATTTTATTAAGACCGCGGAAACGCCCGGTAAGAGGCGGGAGAATATGTGACGTCATCTGTTCCCTTGTTTGTGTGAAAAATAAGGGAAAATATTTACAAAACCGGGACACGCTTAATATGGACGAAAAAAAAAATTTAAAAAAATGTGTAAGCGTGTACCGGTTTTGTAAATATTTTCCCTTATTTTTCACACAAACAAGGGACCAGATGACGTCACACACTCTCCCGCCTCTTACCGGGCGTTTAATAAAATTTAAACTTGTAGAGTTAATTTAATTATGAAAACGAACTTTAAAACTAAAAATACAGGTATTTAAGTTTGCATGTCATCTAGGTACATGAATATATATTTTTATAAGTCAAAACATGTTTCACTCAACTTTCCTATTAGGTATTCGTTGTTTTTGTTTTAGCTTTTTTTCGTATTAGTAAAAAGGGTTGTAGATCGATGCCTTTTTTATGTGTACAAGTGTACACCCAAAGAGTATGGATATTATAGTTCCATGTGTACACCCAACTGATTCAAAGGGTGGAGGCTGTGGGACTACGGCATCTCCTATGTTTAGAGGCTGAAGGAAGTGGAGAAAGGAAGCAGATATGTAAATTTAAGGTTGGGAAGTAGGTACCCGGCTATTCAGATCTGGTCCCATAATTAACGGCTCGGTTCGCATCTTGGTTCACAGATGTATAAACTTGCTGTCTCTTTTCCGCTCGTCACAATAAGTAGGCGTAAATGAGACAAAGAACGACGCGATAGAAGGAAATTAATATATGTGTTTAAATATTAGGTCAATGGAAAACGTATTCAAATTATGATAATAGGTATGTACATGTATTATCAGTATCAACCATTATTGTCTATAATATCATATATTTATTAGCCGCATACGTAGTCCAATGAGTTAATGAGACAAAAAGTAAAATAAACATGTTGAAACAAAAAACTGACAAAAATATATAAATTTTTAATAAAAAAAAACTGAGATTATTTCACTCGCGATATTATTTCACCCCGTCGAACTGGAACCGATATGAATAGGACACAATGTATACTTCCCAACAATGCTATTTTACTAGCATCGTATACACTCTTGCCGTCACTGTTCCGCTAGAGACAAAAATAGGCGTAAATAAGACAAAGGGCTTTTCCTCGCCGATGGAAGCCTGTACCGATGCGCAAATACATTCAATGCTACGCTTTTATTATTGTAGCCATCTCTCACTGCGTTACCTATAACTCATACATTAAAACACTGCGTAACGTCATTAATCACACACCGTCTCTCGTAATTCCATTGAAATTGTCAAAAAGTTACATTTTACCATCAAGAGCTGTAAGTAGAATTTTTTAAATTGCCGTTTACTGTCAAAAGATGCTAGCGCCTTATTACGTGTTCCGTATTATTATTTTTTTTTATTAACTGATATATTTTTTTAGAAGGCGCAGCCGGATGGAAATAATTTTAAATTTATAAAATTATTATAATAATTTTAGGGTTATTGATAGGTTCACATAAAATCTCCATCAGATTTTGCGAAAAACAATAAAAAAAATTACAGAGGTGGTAATGGCGTATATAATATAACCTTTTACGTATTTGTTTGCGTAATGAAACATTTAGATTTCGTAGTCATAAGGTTTGAAAGGGTAGTAAATGCGTGGAAACCCGGCTTATTTCTCCATCATTCTCCACTACATTCGGTCTTTACTCCTGCTGTTCGCTTACCTTCCCATCTCCCCTCTCTCCTCCTCCCTTGCACATATGGGAAATCAATAATCCCCAAGGTCGTTTGCTTTTCATTCATAAACGGGAGCCAATTCACCGTGCTAGGAAAATAATTAATGGTAACTAGTGACATCTAGCGGGGTTTTCTGGAAGCTTTTCTGGTTAATGTTTTTCTATTGTAACTACTATAATTTTATTATCTTCTGCAGCCAGAATAGCGTGTTGTAAATTAGGTAAGTGGAAAAGGTTCGAAAATTCGCCAAATTTTAAGATATTTCTCATCAATTTAAGCATTACTTAAATTTCATTTCAATAGGTTTTGACACTAGCCCTTGTCGCGTTATATGGATTCACAACTTTTTATAAGAGGTTCTCAATATCGCCCAGGAGAAAGACAAGCATTCAAAATCGAATTGTTACCTTTAATGTACTTCCCCACCTTCCTCTTCCCTATCTCCTTCCCTTCACCACTTACCTTCAGCCTCACAAAATACCCCGGCTCCAGACGGGAGCAGTTGGGACTCTTGTGAGGTATTCTCTATTAAAAAAAAAACGTTTCTCAAGTTATGTTTAGTAATTAGATCTGAATAGCCAGGAATTGCCCAACCTTTCTCTTTTTCTTTTCCTTTTCTATTATCACTTCTTTCAACCTCACAACATTGCCCATATTTGTGGATTTGTGGATTGCATAACCTCACCGTCTCCTTGTAAATGATATTTTTAAGTGGTGTTATATAAGCAACAACAAAAAAAACGATTGTGCTTTAGACCACACTACTGAAGTAAAACTTCTAGACAGAAAGAAAATGTGCGCGCGCAGTGCTCTCTCTTGCTCCTACAGTATTTATAAAATTGTTCAAGAACAAAATGAAATTACGAATAATCTTCGAAGAGAGAAAGAAAATGTGTGCGCGCACTTCTCTCTCTTGTTTCTACAGTGTGATACAGCCCGTTCGCCTCGACCCGTAACGCATTACACTTTTCGTAACGCATTCACCAGCTTACCCCCTAAGTCAAGCGTGCGTAAACAAATTTTACTTCAAAAATTACAAAAAAAAAAAATTACAAAATTCTATCATTTTTTTCATGGCAGATTTGATAAAAAAAAATACCATAATGATTTCAACTTTGGTTTTATTAACTCAAGAAAGACAAGATATGTTACACATTAAAAACAATTAAAATATGGGAAAATTAATACATTCTTAAAATTCAATTCACTCATTAACACTCAATTCGGCTTATATAACTATTATTTAATAATTAGGCACAATGTCAACAGGAATGTCTCGCTAAAGGTAAAGGTAATAAACAATTCTCTTAAAAAAGGTATTCTCACAAATGTAAGATTTTGTTAAAAAAAATTAGGAGTTTTTTTTTTATGCTGGTCATCATATTTTCATTACATAGTATATAACTATAAGTTTTACTATGGTATTGGGATGGTGAAATAATAATCAAGGGACTGTCAGTTATTAACATAATGTATTATCTCAGATGATATATTGTAATAATGATATAATAAACTCTTTATATACCTACTATAGTTGTCTCGCTTTCATGCCATCTCTCAAACAAGACTATAGTTGCACATTCATTACATTATTGATTTTAAAAACAATATAAAAATGCCAAATTTTAAAAACTGTTTTGGCTGATGGCTTTATACTTTAGTATGCTACTATTACTGGGGCCGCCTAGAAAGACCACATTATGAAAATACTGTTTTAGCGGCAATTTACAATAGGCATAATAATTCAAATTGATGTAGGAAATTTACTGGCAAACATAAAAAAAAAGTTATTTTTAAGAATAAAAAATTAGTTTAAATCTGGGGCTAAATGCTAGAAGTGCCAAGTCGACCCTTTGGAATAACAAAGTTCCATCTGTGGTTGTAACGTCGTGCCATAATGAGCTCAAAGTAGCTTACTATAGATCTCATTATCGCATGACTTTACTGCCACAGATGATGGCATTATGACCTTATTATTCCAAAGGGTCGAAATGTCAAATTTGTAAATTAAAATTGTTTAACGATTTCTTAAACAATATTTCACAATACATAGGTCACAATTTCATCAACCATTTTAATTTCATTTTAGTAGAACATCTGGGCCTCTAGCACACTCGATCGCTAAGGATTGTATCGATAACTTTCGGTAACTTCTCATTGTTCCCTAGCATGACTGCAGATCGTCAACGAATAAGTGACATTCCACAATGACTAAGTGTCCTTAATATATTCGACATCAACTGTTGTTTGTGCGTTAGCGATCTGCAGTTGTCCTAGGGAATGAACGGAAGTTACCGAAAGTTATCGATACAATCCTTATCGATCGAGTGTACTAGGGGGCCTGACATAGGTATATATAGCATTCCAATAAGGATCATTTTAGAGTACTTTCTGGTTCCTAAATCAATTTAGCAAAAACTGACATAGACACTTCTGGCATCAACCCCAGAAATAAACTATTACATAATATATCCAAATCAATGCTAGAAAGAGAGGGAATGATCAAATTATTCGGAAACTAATCTGTTAGTATCTCGTACGAGGTATACTGGATTATTATTTTTGTGAAGCAAAAGATCAATACATAACACCACTGTACAGTTTGTAATCTACAATCTAAAACATCAAAAAATCATCATTTTTTTTTTATATTTGATCAAAATTTCACCACCATCATAAACTATTTTTGTTTTTATTTTATGAACAAACATAAATAATATGTTTGTTTTCTTAGTTTTTGAGCTATCGGCAAACTCTAAGCGAGAGAAAAGTGGTAAGTATGGAGGGATAAGTTAGTATTGTATTTATTAATAAATTAAAATGTTTAGTGATGCAGGGAAACATTAGTATACTAGTAAGTCATGAGTTTAAATGAGACAAGGTTAATGGTACATAGTAATGTGATGTATTTCTGTGTAATGAAAAATAAATTTATTTTAGTTATTTCTAGTTAAATAATTTTGAAAAAGATTTTTTTTATAGAACTAAAAAACTATGTAACCAAAAAAAAAATATTTAAAATTTTTTTTTTTTTTAAATTGTAGATGGTAAAAAAGCCTAAATAATTTTTAAAAAAGGGAGAGATATTGTAGTTATTTAAGGTATTATATATTATTAGTTAGGGTTCTCAGTGACGAAATTAAATTGTAGTAAAAATAAGGTGTCAAGAGTTGAAATACGAATTGATGGCGCAATATCTATAATTTCCCTGACCCATAACTATTTCTAGAGAATAGGATAATTTTGTTGAAAATTGTCCTTATAAATGTTTTGCTGCTTCCTTGCACTATGAAAAAATTCATTAAGTATTTAACTTCTTTTTTTAAACTTTATACAGGGTGTCCGGGAGTAATGTGAATTAACTTCGGGAGGTGATTCTACATGAAAATGTAAGTAAAAACGATAAATAACTTTTTTCGAAATTCCAACTTTTAGGGGTACTTTCTTGGTAAAAAGATAAAATTAGTACGGCGTGTGCGGCCTGCAATATTAGCTATTTTCCGCTGTTCAGATACGCGCTAATCAAAACCAACGTCGCCACAACGCGCCCGGCTGACTCACAGCAAATTTATCGGGCAAGTTTGTACCTTACAATAAGGATTTTTAATAGATACGTCTTTTTGTATGGGAAAAAAAAAGTTGTTAATTTTTTTTACTCCTACCATCATGTAGAATCACTCTCCGAAGTTAATGCGCTTTACCCCCCGGACACCCTGTACACTCTTGGTTTCATTTTAATAAAAAAATAATCATGGGCAAAATTGTTACATAAAAATGTCCATGTGCATGGTCAGCAGCAAACAAGATAAAGAGTGAATTTGAATTAGCAAACAATATATAAATTTTAATAAATCCATGTCATACAAATAATAAGTTGAAATGGATGTTAGTTACAGAACACAAAAGGTGAAAAAAACCTGCAAGAAATATACCTATAATTATTTTGAGCCGGTATTTCAGTCCCTTTAGTAATGATACAATTTGGCTTATCTTATCAGGACTCGTACCAGACTCATAACTTAACTAACGTGAATATCTCTCAAGCCGAATATAGAATGCAACTAAAATACCGGTGCAAATAGAATAATGATATTATTAAAAACTTTAGATATTATTTTAAATACCTGTTGTGATATTTATTAAATAAGCAACACTTTAATTTATAGTTTATCTTCAAAATATGCATCAGTCTCAAAAGTGTGCGATTTATAATTTTTCATGTAATATTTACACAGAATTGATAATGTGAAAATAAAAGCTGTAGATTCATTTGAAAATATATAAAATGGACAAAATAGGTTTATATTATTTATCATAAATATATTCTCTTCCCGTCTGACAAAAATTGCTAAAAATTAAAAAAGCAAAAATTTACTGCATTGAGCAAATATTTGAGATATAGTTGAGAAGTAATTTTGAGAAGTATTTACATGTATGAAATCTTAAAATAATAAGCACCATTTCTTACTAAAGTATTTAGCATTTACGAACTGCGTTCTTACTGAAATTAGTAGCTAAATGTAGTGACATAAAAAAAAATAACAAAAAAAGAATGCAAGTGAAATGTTTGATACAAGCAATTGATGTATAGTAGGTATATTACCTTTTCAATTTGGGAGGCGGGTACGGGTACCACCGCCCAGGAACCATTTATGTATTGGATAACCAACACCCCTCCCCATAGGTCAACCCAAGTAGTTTGCAACGATTGTTGACTTGGCAGGGGTGCCCGGGTTCTTGGATTGAGGTTTTGTTCAGGTTTTGGCGGCGGATGCGTTTGCCCACCTACTGCGACGCGGGCCTGATTGGAAGAAGCTGGTTGAGGGAGACCTTTTGAACTCTCCAGCCAGACTCTCTCAACCCATCGCCTTGCACCGCAGAGGAAGGGATGGAATCACACGTCCGTCACATCTCGGCACACCAACCCAAAGATTCCTACTCACTTCATATTTTTTTCTTTCCCAGAACTTCCTCTCCTTCCTTTCCTTAAAAAGACCATCTACACAGCATCTCCAAAAATGACATAGGCCTTGAGGGATTTTGTTTCCTCAGGGCCTCCTGTGTGGAGCTAATTAAAAAAATTCAACAAATAAAAAAAAGGTCTGTAAAATTAAGCACAACTTTTAAACAAGCATTAGAGAGAAATGACTCCAAAATGGTTGCTTTTTTCAAATATGTATAAAATATATCCATGCAATTGTCCTCTACTAAAACTATAATATTCCAATTTCTTGATGTACATACATATACGTGTCAAATATTGGGTGCAAAAACAGAAAGATATACTAAAATATAAATTATCTCTTTGAATTCAAATTCCTAATTAAAATTCTTAGCATGGATGAATTAATCAAGGTACAAATTCTTAAACACAAAAAGTAACTAATTCAAGTGATTACACTATAAATATAACAGCCGGCAAATAATTCAAAGTAGTCATAAACTATTAATAAAGGAGAGCAAATCACTTATGTTTAAGATAAATTTAAATAAATAATATTAGTTATAAACTTCAAAGAACATAGAAAAGTTTAGAAGCATTGATAAGTTGTCCCAGAAATAGGTTGTACATGACATCATCATTGTAGCATCTTCTGCCATTTTCGTTTTCATACAAGTTGCGTGAAACCTCTCCCTAGGACTGCTATAGTTGAAAGTTGAGCACCCTTGAGGTGATATTTCACAAAAATGGCTTTGTAAAAAGTAGCCAAGTAAAGTATTATTATTATTACATATTTACCAGCACTTAAAGATTTATGAAAGCATAGCATCAAATGTTTCACGCCAATTACATCATCCAGAAGTTAAGGCAGCGACAGACTCGCAGCTCACATCAAAAAGATACTGCGTTATAAGTATTTTTTCTACCGACACACCACGTTATAAAATATTCCTTCCTACGGCAGGTGAAGGGGTCAGTTGAAATCGGAAGCAGTCGAGAGAATATCATTTCTTTGTACTGGATATGTCAACTTGACAGCTCCGTGCATGCTCCGTGTATTAAAAATGACCCCCTCTCCTGTTTACGGCGAAGGGGGGGTCGCATAACTTTTCTGATATCGCGATCGTAGCGGTCACGAAAAATAACGCGAATTAGCGAAGATTCAAACCGCGATCACAGCACATCATATTTTTACGTCTGGCGGGTCTGTATGGGATTGTATGGCGAGCGCTACTGTGTTATAAGTATCTTTTTGATGAGAACTTCACGTTTGTCGCCCGCTTTAAATTGTTATCATAATATTTTTTTGTAATAATAAATTGATTACAAGAAACAGCCCCCTTTGGTTGAGTTTTTCACAAAAATGAGGCCATAGAAATTACTTAATTGTTATTAAAATTAACTAGTATAAGGCCACATCATTTATATCTTAACTAGCATCTTAAATATCAGTGGGTGCAGCATCACTCAATAGTCATCTATCGATGAGCTCAACTTACTGTATGAATTTTATACAGGAAATAACACGGCCAATGTTTTTTTTTATATACATACGTACATCAAAATATAACTAGGCGTTGAAAATAACAACTATATGCTTTCAAGGCACAATGCTGTTGACAAAAATTTGCATTGGATAAAATTTTTTGTGCTATCAGTAACTACACACAAATATAATTCAATAAAACGCGATACAGTCTTTACTATGTATTGGTTTAGCAGTCTTGGCGCCAAATAAACAAAAAGGTGTAACAGTTTATACTTTGTGAACGATATTATATATTATGCGTAATAATAGATTGGTTTTTGGTTATAAACCTTCCAACTAAATGTCTTTATACTGGTAGGACTACTAACGGGACACTGCCATCTCAGGAGACACATGCAGATATTGGGAGCGGAAAACACCAATAGATGCAGGAAATGTGAAGAGGATGAAAAGACTCCAATTCACCTATTGTGCCAATGTGAGACATACAATAGAACCAGAAGACATAGCCACATATCCAATGACAACCCTGGTGAACTTTGTTAAAGGGACTGGGTTGTTATTAAAGGATTGAGATAAAATGGGAGATAGCACATTTAACTATTTGTAAACCGTCTTCGCCTTTAAAAAAAAAAATGTCTTTATGGTGGCAAGTAAAAATATAGCTGTTACAACAGTCCCAATTTTTCGACAGTTGAAACTCCCAATATTATTAGGATCATTGTTTTTGTTAGTGTTCGCGTCAACGTTGGCGTTATTTCCAACATATTATAAATATTCAACAATTGGCAATCGCCAATGATAGCAGTGTTGGTGTTTTTATTTTATTGTCGTCAATATCCAGTACTAGTACACTGAGTTTTAAACCCAATCTGCCCGATTGCTAGTCGAGTTTCGTGTTCACGGAGAATTCAACCGCCTCGAAAAGTAATATGTGGGTGGGATTCTTAGCACATAAAGCACTTTCGCCACAGTTTTAGTTCTGTACAATTCTGAACGAGAACAAAATCTACCACAGCCAGAATTTACAGTTCTCTACTTTTCTATGTTCCATGATACATATTAAGTAGAATTAATGTTATCAACAATCGTCCGGACTATCTTCTCCCGTATTTACCAAATTCGGCTCGGATTCTGATCTTCTTTTCATCGTTGAATCTTGAGGAAGTGGTTCATCTTCTATCGGCTGTGGAGATGGATTATGGACTCCGGGATTGCTCTTCAGTTCTCTCCAAGCCTTTTCTATATCAGGAACACTTCTGCTGACGGAGGAAATATCCTGAATGGCTTCTTCCATCTCTGACGGTTCCCGCTTTATTTGTTTCACATCCAAGAGTTTTTCATTTAAAAATACTCCGTTGAGATCTATAGCACTGTTTGAGAAGATGGCAGCTGGACCTGCTATGGGATCTTGCAGAGGAACCTTAAATAATAGAATTAATATGAAGCCATTTGTTTGCAATACAGAATGTAAGTTCCATTAATTAAAGCTAAATTTGATTGAATGATTTATATGTGGTGAAGAAATAGAGGTGTAGAGTTAATGAAGGAAGGGGGCACCTCTTTCTCATTGATGATTTTCAAGAACATCACTATCGGAAGTGTACACATGTATGTACAATCCTAAGTACGTGCTGTTCACATCCAACTCCAATTAAGCGACCAATATCATAATACTGAAATATTATTTTGTTTTCTAAGTGTTTTTAATATCTCAATAATGCAACTTTGCCTACATTCACAGCAGGGATAGGGCATACATAATATTTTCACAATCCGTGATATGCTAATTATTGTACTACATTTTCACCTTGAGTTGTAAAATGGATAGTTTAAAGCTCTATAGCTCACGGTGGAAATATATATACACAGGTGTAACTGTTCTTCACGATTCCTGAGCATATCTGGAGCACTAAAAGGAGATGTCATTTTACTGTCCAGTGATATCTTTTTTCTATTAAAAACAAAAAATATATTTTTCAATAACACTGATCACTCTCCTACACGTCGCGTCGGGATCAAGAAGTATACGCGCTGTTACTTGTGTTACCGTGCTGCCCGAACGAGACGGAGTGCTTATCTGTGACCTACTAGGCTGTACCCAACTTGTCAGTTCCGACAAGTGATGAAAAAATATTTTTAAAGTTTTTATTTGAAAAAAATATATTGTCAGAGAGCAAAATGACTTCGACATTTATTACTTCAAATATACCCAGGAATCGCTGGTTAAAATCTTTCAGGTACGTGTTGTTACACCCTGTTTACAGGTAAATGAAGACTTACATCATGCAAATGTGAGCGATCTTGATTATTCTGTTTGGTGTTTGTGGTGTCCATTGATTTCATTGGCAACCAGTCCCCAGTTCTGGATGGACTGGTGGCACTATCTTTACTGTTCACGTTTTCTCTGAAACAAATAAACAAGCCGACAGTTAGAATCTTTGCGCAGAAGTCACATTTAAAAAAAAACATTCAGCACTTAAGGCTTGTTCGTCTTAGGCGAGTGACAAGTAACTCGCCACTTGACTGACCAAAAAGCGTTCATATGACGGTTGAGTAGGGTACATTAGTGAATGATGCATCAGAAGATAAACAGACTGCAATGCAACAAAGTAAATAGGCTAATTAAGCTGATTGTAATGGATATTTTAGAAGAGGTGTAAGAAGAAATTAGTGAGAAGACAGAAAAAAAACTGTGGCTATGAAAAGGGATTAATAGCAGAAAAAATAAATAGAGTAGCATCTTCGCTCTAATGAGTGTTTAGTGGTTGAGCCAGTGAGCAATGACAAAAGTTGGGGAGTGCTACTCGCCTAAAAAAAATATAACAAAATGGATTGACTCTACTAAATCAGTGACTAAACTACTCTACTAAATTTATGGTGTTCGGACACATTTAGTTAATAAATTATTCACTGCTCCACTAAATTACTAGCTAAGTCCGAACCTTTCCGTATCAGGAACCTTTCGTATTTGTAAGTGCTTTCAATATATTTTAAACTCCATAAAATCACAAAATCCCTCTAGACAAAGAACTTCAGAATGATTAGAAAAAATATTTTCTTACTTCTTTGGTGTAGCATTTGGAGTAGATATATTAGCCACGTTTTTATCAGCCTGGTGTTGCGCAATGAGATCACAGGCCTTTCCTAGGATCACTATGGAGACCAGAATACGCAGGGACATCAGGCAGAGATATCCCACGATGACGAGGATGAAGGGGGCCAGACTGAAAAAAACATCTTAAATTAGTAAGTTTTATTCCAGATTATGTAATGTGAAATTGTTTGAAAAGCTGACAATAACTGTAATGCCTCTGCCCTTAGTACAATGGATTTGGACAATTTAAATTTTTTTAAACAATTTAAAACTTGGTTAATTTATTTCAGCATTTTAATTTTTTTTTTTACTTTTTCCAATTTTTTTCAGTAAAAAAAACTTTTGGAGCCGAGTCTTGGTTTCAAAACTATTTAAAAGACATTACGTTGTTGATATCACCCCCTAAAAAGTCGATTCCAAATGTAATGTACATTAACCACTTTTTTCTCTTGTACTTTTCCAGACACATTGTATATTATACTGTCCGGAAATAGGTTGAACTAGTCGAAACTAGTTGATACATTATTCTAATAAAATGACTCGAAACTAAATGTGTTTGTTTTTTATTTAATTAGGTTAGGTTAGATGTTCTTCAATTTTCCGTTTTGTCATGTAACCAACAACTCACCCCTCAAATTTCATGGCTTGCAGTATCACCCTGGTGATGACCACTCCCAGCGGTAGAGGGATGAATCCCATTCGGCGCGCCACCAGGTCCGAGTGGTCCGAGAAGGCGTACTTCTGCCTGGTCTGCGCCATGTCATACGCCAGGCTAAGGGTGTACTCGCGGTACACGCTGAAGGGGATGTCGTTGAACCTAAAATTGTGACGAATTTAATTTTCACATAAAATAGTCAACTATTAGAAAGAGTGTTCCCTAGCGCCATACGGAAGGAAGAGTGGTGCGGAAGGTAAGGTTGATCCAATGTTTTAGCCATAGCTTTTTTTATGTTTGTCTAGTGTGTAGTTAGAAGCAAGATTGTAGAAATGTTTTGAAGTTTGTACAGCACCCTTGAGGTGATTTTTCACAAAAACGGTGCTATACAAGTCATCCAAATATTATTATTATTATTATTATTAGACTGCAAGCAAAGAAGGTGTGCAGAAGCGTCTCTTGTCAAGCTTGGAAAGGGCGTGATTAATTATTTTATGTAAAAACGTTTTCATAAGTTATGTTTTATAATATTAAGATAAAATAACTATTTGCACCCGTACATATGCAAAATGAAATGTATAAATAGTTTTTTTTTGTCCATAGACAAACTCAAATCTTTCGAGAAAGCCTAACAAATGCAATTTGGAATTGAATCATTAATACAAAACA
Source organism: Limnephilus auricula (assembly GCA_951813805.1). Lineage (NCBI taxonomy): Eukaryota > Metazoa > Arthropoda > Insecta > Trichoptera > Limnephilidae > Limnephilus > Limnephilus auricula. Next base: position 23,380,250 of record OX638401.1, read on the forward strand.
CATACGATACGAAATCATCGTTACGAAACACATACGTTAACAATGCAATGCGGAATTGAATCATCGTCTTTCTTAACAGATTTAAGTATATATATGGAAAAATCTATTTATTCATATTCATTTTGCACATGTACGGGCGCAAAAAATTAATTCATCTTAATATTTTAAAAATCTATTCGCCATCTATGAAAGAGAAGATTACGAATTCTTTTAAGTGTCACCTTAAATGCTGAAAATATTGGTTTTGACCTAGAAATTCCAGGCAGAAAAGCTGTGTAAATTTCACTTAGCCATTAGAAAAAGCTGTGTAAATTTCACTTTGCCAGAGCTTTCCATTTGAGAATTTTTGATGAGTGTATTTTGTTGTGTCTGAATTTTCTATGTCTGAAGTAAGTAGAATGATTGAAAATGTATGGGACCTATAAAAGTGTAAAAATAAAATATGTCTTGGTAAAATATTGACCAGCCAAACAAGGGAAGTTTTATATTTTATTTATATTTATCATCTGACAACTTTTAAAGTAGAAATATTATATTGCTTGCTATGTTTTGTTTTTTTTTTTAATTACTCCTTTAACATTAATTCTTCATTAAATTTTACAAATGCAATAATAACAACAAAGGCTGTTATTTTGCTCTATGTTTTAAGGCACTTTTACTCTTTTACTTTATACCTAAAAATAAACTAAATTCTTAAATCTCCTATTAACCATAAAATTATAATAAATTCAATATTATACCCACGCTCAGGCATTTGCCTTTGTGGGATTTTTTTGTTCATACAATATTATATTTAAGTATGTTATATACCTTTTATTATTTTATGTACCATTGTAACAAAAAATCTTCAATAAAAAAAATAATAAAAAAAAGATACTTTAAAAAATTATTTGTATATTTTCCACATCAGTACAAATAGTAGCCAAATCAACTTGCATTTCTATAGGATCTATTCGGAGATCTGTCAGAAAATAAATGTTTTTAAAAATATTATAAATACCTATTTACTTAGTTTATTACGTTAAAACTATTATTATGTATTATTACAGTTAAGGTCAATTTTCATTTGGAGTTATACTGAAAGCGATCTTATTGGGCTCTTTTAAAATTACTACAGCAACGGCACAAAAAAGTTTACATTCTTCATCACAATTATGCTGCAGTGCTTTCTTACACACTACATAAATGTGTAAGAAAAACCTGTTGACAATGAGACAAACTATGTAAGTATGTCTACTTCCTCCTGAGGAAAAATTTAATCATGATGATGCGTCTCCCTCACATGTGTATTAAAGAAACGAGATGCCGCGTGCCGTAGCTTTCAGAATTATAAAAGCACGGATTCTTACATTCTAATATAAAGTATAACTTCGAATGGAAAGACATTTGAGATAAGTCCTATTAGTAACATGTATTCTGTTTAAAAATTCCTACAGTATAGTGTATATATTATGTATTTATATTGAGGGGTGGGCCCAAAACTTCTGATTATCCTTTGTTTTAAGTTTTTATTTGTTAAATATCCCACCTGGTGATGAATGCATGTTTGATCCAATCTATCACAACCTCAAATCCCAAAACCAAGATGCAATCAGGCACCAGAACCCAGAACCTCTCCTCCTTCCAGGCGTACTCCTTCATCGTTTGAAGGACCACTATGCAGAGGAGGACGAACAAGTGCAGGCGCTCCCTAACATCGCTGCACGAAACTTGGAATAGGTTATTCTTATCAAATTTCTTGAAAACTGCTCCTTTCAATTCCACAAACTGTAAAAAAATAAAAATATATGATATGTATAGGCATACTGATAATCTGTGTCTATATATTTTTTATAATAATACTAGCGCAGACCCGTGAAAAATCACAGGTTACTATAATTATTGTAAGATTTGTGAAGCTAAAAGTATTTATAAAATACTTGTTGAAGGATTCATGCCTTTCAAAAACAAACAAAAATTGACAATTCCCCGGCGTTGCTCGGGCTTTGTCTAGAGTTTTTCAAAATCAGACTTATAAAGTGACATTCTTCTTTTTTTCTGATTTTGTTCACTTTATCTTGCCGAGTCTACCTCGGGTGTCTCTGACTTTTTCTACCGTTCACTTTCGCATTAATTATTGATCCTCGGCACAGGATCTCCTAGTGAGGAGGACTAGGAAGTATCCTAAATGAAGTACCATATCTACACTTAATTTCACCATTACATATTTAATATTTTGTATGAACAATACATTATATACGTAGTCGCTTTAGGAAAATGAAGGTGGGCCTCCAAACAATTATTATTAAATCTAAACCTCCCTTCGTTTTCATGCATAAAAATTAGTTTTTTCACTCTCCTGTAAAATTTTTAAAAATTTCACAATGGAAGTTTTTTTTAAAGAAAGACAAACATTCCCGGGTTACGAATAGCCTGAAAATATTTGAAAATCTCCTACTACCACCACAGTAAGTGGAAAATGTTGCTTGTGTCATGATGGAGGACTTGGCCAGCTGAGGAATTGAACACGCAATGCCTGGGAGGCGCCCAAACACGATGTCAACTCGCCCAATAATGATATATCTTGAGACTTTTTTTGATGCTCTGGAATGGATTCCCCATACAATCAGTGTAAAGAATTAAATAATAACACGTTCACTTACATTATTAGACATCACTATTATAAGCAGGGCCTTATTGTTTGAGTTGAATGCTACATTGAGGGTTGTCGCTTGGAATAACACCAATACGCTGTGAAAAACTGTAATAAAAGGTTAAGGAAAATAGGTATGACGGAACATAGAAAAAGAAATAAATTATATATCGTTATTATTTTGTTGGTTTAACCTCTCGTAGGCCGCAGTCCCCCCGGCGGGTCCGGATGTTTGAAGCGATTTTGCCCCTTATGTATAAAAAAATTATATGAAGAACAAGGTCAGAATAGCTTGGGCCATTCTCGTTCTTGACATAACGAAATACTGGAAAGCATTTAGCCACTCTGAAAAATTTAAATTAATAGCCAATGACGCGCCCGGCACCAAAGACGGCGGACAAAATGGCTGCCGCTTGATAATATGAACGCTGTCATATTCAAAGTCTATATTTATTCATTGTTTTTTATATAAATCCATTGTGAAAAGCCTAGATTTGAGTGATTATTAGGAAGTTCATTTTATCTACATTATTTTGACGTAATTTTTGTAATATATCACAAAAGAAATGTTATAAAAATTGAATTCGTAAGAAAGGTGAGAACTGTCAAATATTTTATGTCGTATTGAAAAAATATATTTTTGTATGCTGGCTTTCAACAAGTTAATATTTGCATTTGGTATTCCAATATTTACAAATTTTGATATAGATTTTTTTATCTTCAATACACCTTCAATATGAAGATAACAATATTTATGCACTATCAAATTCTTAGTAGCTTTTAGGCGCACCATAAAATTCCAAGAACAGCACTTTAGAAATCCTTAACACTTTGCACTCTTCAGGCGGAATAGTGAAAAACGTGAATAAAGTAACTGTGTTGTACTGATGCAAAATAATCTAATGTTTACATTCGAAAACTTTATTTGAAAAGGATACAGACATAGACGAGAGCGAAAAGTAGATGAGGAATGAGTCCCAAATGTTGTCTTCTTCTATCACGAGGTTCCGTAGCTGTCCAAAACAGGGCATCTATTGTGTCTTGTCCAAAAGCAGAAAACAATCTATCTCCAACTTCCAGCATGTTGTAAAAGATGTAGAGCTTCATGACACTTTGACTCTTAACGAGATGGTACATCATGTTGGTATCGATGTAGCACATTAGAATGCTGCAGACTATTAGAATTAATCCTTTCAGAAGGTCACAGACTTCTGCTGGCTTTAAGAGGCCCCTAGAATATCTATCACATAACCTGTAATTGTATGTATTATGTTTACGACATGGTATAAAATTAATAAACCGATTGATTTAAATTATATTGCATGCATGTATTTATTACAATTTGCATAATGTCTGTGATATAAATTAAATAAGTCTAAGATAATGGCAGCTTAAGTATAAAAAAAATAATACAAATTGAATGAAATGTTGCAACAATGTCAAATAAAATCATTTCCTAAATAAATCGATGAACTTACCCAAAACATTTTCGGAACGGTCTGCTAATGAATGAAAAAAATGCCATTAAAAACCTTAGCGGCAAGAAGGTATATACAAACAGAAAAGAATCTGTACATTGAAAGAACCCGTAAACCATAAACTTCTCTAGCTCTTGGGGAATCTTCATGAAAGAATATACTTTTTCTCTGCGGGCAGAAAAGCGTTCCTCATCATGTTCCAGAAGATAGCCACGTGTCAACTCCACTTGCAAGAATGCCAAAAGGGAAGGGTTTTTTTTATCTGTGGAAAAGTAATTAAAAAAGGAACATGATTAAATAAATCATTCATTACAGCAAAACAATAATGTAAACTTTAAATATTCACAAATTTGTGGTGTTTCGAAGTAATGATTGAATAAATTATTATGATATTACATTTATGACGTTTGAAAATACAACGTCGACTGTAAACGCTGTGATACCTATGATATTTTGACGCTTAAATATTTTTATGGTTTGTCCATCAGTATGCTTACCAATCAACATTGAAGCTCTGAGAAATTGTTGTACCGGTAGATGTGAAAATAAAAAATATCAAATAAAATAAAGTCGAATTTTAAGAAAGTTATCAAACCAAACGGCAATCAAAATGTATTATAATTTGATGTAAAATCAAAATTGGAATAAAAACTATTAAAAAATATTTAATATACATTATTTGAAAAACATCGAAGTGTTTGTGGACTCCATACACAGATTCTATCCACCCAAAATTATGCAAGAAATTTTGTGTGCGTTTTTAATATGATCATATTCAATGAATATCAAAAGAATTGTGTATTTATATCATAATGTTATGTGTTGACATTACGGATGATAACATCAACGTGTTAACATCTTCCCTTATGTTATCTGAGCTTAATAAATGACTCAATTAAACATGCACCTCTTATCAATATGAATATTACAAAGGTGTGATTAAAACGAAAAAAAAAATTGTACATTTAGCACTAAAATTGTAAAAATTTACCGTCAAACGTATGAAACTTTCTGTGGGCGGTAAAAGAAATGATGAAAAGCAAGTTTATCGGTAATAGTACAATAATATCTGTAATATAATATAATCTGGTTACGGGAAAAATTATGGAAATATAGAAGAGCGAACCTAACCTCTTTTCGTTTCCTTATGTTCAGTAACTGGTACGTCTTCATTCTTTTGAGTATTTGCATCATAAGATTTAGGAAAGTCTTCAGTTTTAATATCACTGCTGTAATGTACTTTAGTTGGTGGCCTAAATCTTAGCTTCTTTTCTGTAGGGGCTACAAAAACATCGGCTTCGTTTGACATTTTGAACAATTTTAGCTCGCAGCTGACGAGCTGACACTATTTTGTGACAGTTGTCTTACATTCATAGATGTAATATTTAGGTAGATGCGGATAGATATTATTGTTATTTTTAAAAAATACCTAAAACCATTGACGCCATACATATCCCAAAAGTAAAACGCCATGTTTCAGGGGTAAAAAAATGTTTATATTAGCTTTTTATTAAGAATTTAAATTAAAAAAACAACGGTTTGTAACGGTGAGTAAATTATCTAAAATGCTCACTATTCATTTCACCCATTACTAAGGCAGTTGAAAATCCAACTCATTAAAGATCCTGAAAGGCCCAACAATCGGAGTTTATATAGAAGAATGGATGACGAACCTTATCAAAAGTTTTACTAAAGTCTATTGTATCGACTTGTGGGAATCCACGAAGGGATGGATGTGTAATTTTCATAATTTATTTAATTACTTATGGGAGAGCGGAACAAAGCATTATATGAAGATATTTTTGGCCAATTTTTTTATAAAATCGTCTTGTTATTTAAAAAATAATTAGGTACATGTCTTTATGAATATTGCAAAAGTTTGACACAACTTCAAAGGAATGATGTAAAATTATTTTCCCCATGGACAGATTATACCCAATTCCTTCACAGGTTATCTAGCCACTCTTTCAAGCTATGTCAAATAAAAGTTTTCGTTTCCGAGACTATTTTCTATGGTCAGTCAAGTTTTATAACATTGCGGTTGTGGTTAACAAGTTGTTAATTAAAAGTTTATTTGTTGTGTTATGTTTTAACCGTGTTTTGGTAATTCAATATGGATCAAGACGACCCCGTGTTCAAGGGATATCTCCAGTTCCCGCCTCCTGGCAACAATGTTCTTAATAAAATTAAAAAAGTAAGTGACTAACTACTCAATATGGCATGAGATGTTTTGTTAAATATTTTCACATGTTTTAGTAAAATTAATCAATTTCGTAACTCTGTTTTCAGAAATCACAACAGCAAAAGTATTGCATGCTATTTAACTCGAGTAAACAAGGAATTGAGAGACTAGAAGTTTATGATAATGAAGAAGATGTTAGCACTGGAGCCTGTCAGCGGATAATAACACTCGAAAACTGTATAAAAATAACGCACTCTACCCCTAATAACATAATAATTGTAACCAAGGCATTTACCCAACATCTCTCTACTCTGTCTGACGGTGAGTCATTGGGCTGGGTGACAGCTCTGCAGGCTGTAGCCTTTAAGGATGACAGCTCCAAGAGAGGGAGCATCGATGAAGACAACGACCTCTACTGCTCCTCTGGGGAAGGAATATTCTTAGTGAAACTCTGCTCTTCCGATGCATCCAACAAGTGTGGCTTTGAACCTATTAAATACATGTTGCTGATCACTGCCACAGGAATAGAACTCAAAGACATGAAAGACAATAAACACCGAGCAACATGGCCTTTCAAGTACATAAGACGCTACGGTTATCGTCTGAATAAGTTCTCATTTGAAGGGGGTAGAAAATGTGAAACGGGAGAGGGTACTTTTCACTTTGAGTATTCAAACCAACAAGAAATATTTCGATGCGTATCGTCCAAAATTAAATTCATGAAAAAGAAAATGAGCGGGTCAGAAAGAGAATCCTTGCCGCGTTTAGACTGTGGTGATCAGTTTGATGCCGCCTTCCACATGGAACCCCGCTCCAGAAGTCCTCTGCCACTGTCGGCCCGCTCCGAAGAACTGAACATGGGCTCCTTCTCCTCTATCAAGTCTACTTCTACCGCCCCCTTTTCTGTTGACTCTCAATCACCGCTGATTGACAACTCGCACAAACCTAGTATAAAACCCAAGCCGGCAAAACCTCCTCGAAAGCATATTTTCCCCATAGCCAAAAAACTGCACGAAGAAGATTTTAAAAGGGAAAATATTGATCTAGGAAGGTACCAGAAAACACCCACCCACGAGGTGGTGTCGCAAGGAAAAAACGTGGGTGAACCACTCCCTGTTCCTCCTTATGACGAAGTTGAAGTTAGAAGTGAGGCTTGGAAATCTAGGGGTATAAATGATATTGACCACGTAGAATTCATCCCGCAAACCCCTCCTAAAATCAACAGTTGCGAGAGATTAATATCTCGATCTCAAGACAATTTATTGTCTTGTGGTGAATCCTCCAAAATAATAGTGTTACCTAGCAATGACGTGGACCCGAGAGATGCAAGTTACGACAGACTGCAACACTTTGGCTCTTCCCACAGGAGCAAGAGATCAGACGGATATAACATGGTTTTGACCCGTCCTCCCGTAGTGAATGTGAACAACAATAAGGAAACTTGGAATGACTACGATGAAGTGGAGAACGTTATGCAGTCTGTGAGATTGGCCGATGATTCCTACATGGGTTACGGGATGATCCGTAAGCCCAGCATTCCCGGCCCGCAGGTTGCCATCAAATCTAAAAATACCAGCGTTGTCAACAGTGATGAATCCACAACATACTATCAAAACGGTAGCGAATATGCTCTTGTCAGTAAACCAAGAAGAGTTTAATATTAAAATAACATTTTATTTCCATTTATCAAACATGCATGTATGTAACAGATGCATAATTGTGTTGGTAAATATTTTGTTCGAAAGAACATCTTTAACCCTATACACTTTGCTGTACAACATCGGAAGTGCAATAGAACCACCGGGCCTGGCCTTTGGTATGCTTAACACTAGTAATTGTAAATATGGTCCTGCCGCTGATAGCTCCGTTATAACGTCACTTTTTTACATACTCAAAAAAAATACCTAGAATGTAGCTGTCTTAAAATAAGCCAGTTTTGTCAATGAAATATAATATTATGTTTCTCATTAGTAATATTTAAGATATACTTTCATTATTTAGTTTGGCCTCGTCTTTTAATCTACCTTTCTATATTTCTTTATCTAACAGGTAAAATGCTCAAAGAATTGTTGGAAAGGATATGAATCATTATTTTATCTCTCAGCACTTTCACAAAAGAATGATGAGTTTTATCTTGGCGGGTTTCTATGAGTGGTCCTCCTCCAGTTATTTCTCTTTGGGTTTTGTTTTTCTCGAACAAAGATTGTCAATAAACTATTTATTACAAGTAAGTTTATTGAAACCAATTAATTACATACCTAAACTTGTGATTCCATTGAATAGAAAATATTGAAATTTAATCACTTCTTAAAAATTGCTGCCATAACACGAGAAATTACATTTACAGTTTAATTACTCGATTTGTACTCAAAACTATTTTAAAACTCTACTACAAATGTTTTGCTTCAGGCGTTTCTTCAACACATTTTCACAATGTTAAATATCTCAATTATTGCAGTATTAGCTGAAGTCCTGGGCGTTTCCCGGGCTTTACACAGAGTTTCGTATTTCGAAATCTGATGTAGACAGTAAGTTCCCTCTTATTTTGAACTTCAAGTGTGCTAAATTTCTCTGAGAATTATCAAAAATCTGTGAGGTGGGAAAAGATGATTTCTCACATTTAGACAGTGACCTTCCTCTTATTTAGAAGATCAAGTGTGTAAAATTTCATCAATCTCCGAATAAAACTGTAGATTTTTTTAAATAAACAGCCAGGCCTCCCGCTACAGACACTCTTCTTTATATATTTTTCTTGGTTTTCTATGCATTTTAACCGGAACATGGCCTTTCCTTTAGAGACTTTTTAGTTATATTTATGTTTAATTAAGTTGTTTTATTTCTTTGTTGTTTTCTCAAATTGTGTTTTAAAATAGATGTGTACTTATAGGACAATACGCCATACTTACGTTATTAATTTTTTTATTGTAAGCAATCTGTTTCATCTTTCATAAATTATATATTATTTACATGTATATTATCACAGCGATGCTGCTATAATATTATTTATTTAATAGTAAACTTGTTTCTGCTGCAATCTATATGGGTGCAGTGGTTTTACGAAGATTCTTTTACCTCTGGTTTTAAATTTACAATTACAGTTGATTCTGCTTAATAGGGACACTGGTTTATCGGGTCAGACGGTTATTTGGGACAAAACCCAAGGAACAAAAATCAAATAAAGAAACTAATACTAATTTGATTCTGTTATCTGGGACACCATTCCGTTTAATTGGAACAATTTTCCATCTGAAGTCAATGCAAAACGTGTATCAGTAAACAAATTTTAGTTAAGAAGGGCGCATGTGCAATATGCGGCGCAGGTGTGCCATTTTTTTTGGGATTGGATTTTAAGTAAATATTTTGGATTAAATTAAAAATGACACCACAAAGTGATTTTGCAATGTTTGAAGAAATAAATATTTTGGAGTTTGAAAAAACCAATTTTAAAGGTGGACCTCCAAATAATATTTATTTATATTAATAATGATTATTAATATAAATAAATATTAATATAAATAATTATTAACAATAAATGGAAACCTCCTTCATGTTTCTGCTTTAAAATGTGTTTTGTCACTCTCCTGTAAAATTTTGTCTGCATTGTAAATATTACGCGCCCAGCGACTCTATTTGTACCTATAATATACATAATTATTTTTCTGTAATTAAATATTTTTTTTAAATATCAAGTGTAAATACGCATTCAAGAGTACTTGAATTAATGAGTACATATAATAAAAGTTATGATATTTGCCCACATGATGGTACACACCATAGAAAATTAATTACAAAGAATTCAGAGGAGCTACAATTCTAAAATTAAAAGCAACGTCTAGAATGTTATTGGTGGAAGCAATTCTGACCTTGTCCTTGTACAGTTTCTTTATACATAAGGGTTAAAATCGCATTTTATTTTTTAACCTCTCATCTGTCACCCGGAGAAACGGTGTCCGAGTGACAGATGAGTGGTTAAACTTCGCTTATTTGGGACAAAATGTTTGGGTCCCGATGTGCCCCAATTAAGCAGAATCAAAAAATATATATTTTGGCAGTTACAGCAATATCGCTTTCCTGCGACGGTATGCAGCTGGTATTGCATATTTAGTTTTAAGATATATATATTATACATACGTAATATGCATTGCTTTTTTATCTTTGCGGTTTGCTTTCCTTAAATATTATCATATATGTAATATCGACAGCTTTCATCACTTTTAATTTTTATATAATTTTCTAAAATGTATTCAATCATGCCGCTGAAACTACTGAATAAGATGCCGATTCTGATATATGTATATATAATTAATTTAAATAAAGAACAAATTATCATATCGATACTGGAAAGCAAAAATAAAAATAAAGCGCCATACAGCTGTTTTTTCCTTATGGCACGTACGGCACTTTAGCCATTTTTCCTCTCCAGCGTTGAGATGATAATTTGTTCTTTATTTAAATTCATGAAAAATTATTGCCACCAGTCATATTCTACGGGAAATGTATGACTGGGAATATACGAACTGCTCCAAACAGTCGATGTTCAAAATAAATGAACTGCTGTGCTATTTTGTAATGTTTAATCCTATGATTACTATGCAGCTGTGAAGCTGCACATATCTGTTTATGTATTCCCTGCCTATCAAGAGCTGTAATTTGTGTGCAAACTGATTTTTGCGGTAATTTCACGCAGCCTTTATATTTAATTAACCATTACTTTCTTTACTGTCAAAATCATGCAATATCTTTCCTTGCCAAAATCATAATACATATATACACGGAGTCCGCCAGATTTTATACTTTAAATTTTTTTTTTTAAATATGAATACTGTGAAAGTTATTTATTTATTATTTCATACATGAATAATACGGATTTTAGTTTTTAAAAATCACTCCACTCAAATGGTGTCCTTCTAGCCGCAGTATAAAATCTGCCAGCGGACACCCTGTACATATATAATAATAATGTTTTGCATATTTCAGAATATAGTGGTTTTGCTTATATAATATTATTAGTATATTCACAGTTATTCCGAAACCTTTTGAAAAGATCTTTTCTTAAAGGGTGTCTGTCTAAAACCCCCTTAAAAATCCGCAATTTATTGGAATTAATTTCTAATTTTCTATACATTATTACTATATTAATTTATCGTTAACATAAGTTGTGCCAACTTAAAACAATGAAATCTTTGGACATATTCGCTTGAAATAATTTCAATGGTCCAATTTAGATTGATAGTGTATAGTATAACTACATACTTTAATGTGTTTAGCTATTTAATTTAATTTAAAACATCGCTGCCGATGTTCAAATACATGTGCCTTATTTGTATGACTGAAAAAAACCATAATATTATATACATATTATTATGTTCCGTATTTTAATGCATGTGATATTTTGTATATTGTATTATAAGGAGATATTATTATCATGCCAAGTATTTGATCTGTATTCCATTTTTTTTTTATAATTCCATTGAGGTTTTATAATATTTTTATTTTATTTTTAACTTTTTAACTTAAAGAGTTAAACCTCAAATTATAATATTTTAATTAATGAAGATAATATTAGCGAAAGTCAATCGAAAATCCGAAACAGAAAAATCAGAAAAAGATACGGATACATCTGGGACAGATGTATCTGGTCCCAGATGTATCCGTATCTTTTTCTGATTTTTCTGTTTCGGATTTTCGATTGACTTTCGCTAATATTATCTTCATTAATTAAAATATTATAATTTGAGGTTTTATAAATTAAATTTTTACGTTTAACTAATTATATAATTATAAACCGTCTACACTTTTACAACAGTTAATATTAAAGCATTTGCCATTTGAGTGTTGGGTTAAAACTCAAGAAAACAGCCATATATTTCTATATATCTGCAATTTTTTTTATAAATGCAACACATTTAGGTTTATGTGCTTCGCAATGTATTATAATAAGAGATTATTGTTTGTTTTATGTCTTGACCAACTTTGAATTCCGTAAACGTGGCTCCAATCCTTTAGTATTCGTTTTACGGGACCGTTTAACATGTTTTTTTTCACATCATAGAACTGTCCAATTATTAAAGTATGATAATCTCAGAAAGCAATTGTTGCCTTACAATAAATAATAATACAATAATAATTATTATTAAAGCAATTTACCTGCAAAAATTATTAAGTGTGTTTTTCTGTTATTTATAATATAGGTTTTTGTTAAAAATAAACTTAAATAAACATTCATTGTTCTATCAGAAATAATGTAATAAACAATTCCTTCAAAATACTGAGGTATGCGATTGCAAATACAGATGGTGTATACACAAGAAAACAATATTTACCATAAAGATATACTTTTTTTAAGTAGGTACGTAATATTATAATTTGTTTTTGTTAATTTCAATCACATCTGTTAAGGATTCATATTGGCCTTCTCTTATCTAAGGTTAACCAATAATGGGATTTTTCATCCACATCATTTTAAATTTGTTATTCATAATCCCAAAATGCTTTGATATATTTGGAATCAATAATATTTTTATTCAAAGGTAAAACATCTATGTAAAAAAGTAGATTTACCTCGTCAATCAGTTACCCATTAAAAAATAGAATAAAATCATGAACCATGAAAACAAAAAACTTTTTGTAACTACAAAACATAATCTATCATTGTACTGAGAAATTCGATTATTCTTCTCTCTATATATATATTTTTTAAGTTTGCTTTATTCATTTTGTTTGTTACAGCTTTGATTTACATGGTTTTTCGACTACCAAGCTAGGCAAATACCCGAATTATGGTAGTCGAGATTTCTAAATAGTGTTTACTGAAAAATTATGCCCCGTATTACTGAATTGAAAAAAATATTGTTTCGTGGATAGAAATTAAAATTATTATATTAGCGATCTGTAAAGGAAAAAGGAAGTGTAGAAAGACATTGAATGTATTGAAGTTAAGATTGGTGTAAACTTAGTTGTGTGTTGTCAGTACAATAGTTGTTATATATTTAAACCCTTTGAGTGCCCCTGAGGAAAATACATGAAGACTCTGTTATCAATTTTATTTTTAAGGTCTCAAAAGGTTATTGATTATTATCACTATTTTTTGTTTGTCATTTATTGGTGCTCCAAGTAAATATATCAAAATAAAACTATATTTTTACTGTGTGTCATGAAGCCGAACCTTTACAGAAAATAAAGTAGTTGTGCTAGTTCTCTCAAAATCCAATGCATAAAGATATTATTTTGTACATTGCTAAAATGGGACTAAAGGTCTCTGCCCACTACACTGTTCCATACCATGACCGTAACCGTAGCGGCGCATGCAAATAAATATTCTTTGTATCGATCAGTATGAAACGCTGCCCGCTAGCCCGTCCCGTCACCCACCAACACCGTCGCATACCATGACCGGACTGACGGCGAATTCTCGATGACAATATTTTGCAGGTGCCGGTCCGCTCTATGCATGGCACGCGACGGTGTTAGAACGGGGATCATACGCGTATGATCCCCGTTCTAATAGTGATAATATTTTCTTTATTCATTATATTGGAATGACGTCATACGAAAGTACTTATAAAAGTTTTCTTCATCAACTATTTGCTTAAATAACTTCCAGTGTTCGAACCGTATTAGAACCGTACGCCTATTGAACGGGTATGGTACGGACACTAACCCCGGTGTATACGGGTATCATACAGTCACTAAACCCGTTACGTACGGGTATCGTACGGTATTAGCACGTTCTAGTGGGCATAGTAGGGCGTAGCGTGTTTATTTTGTGGCCGATACGTTCATAGTACGGTCATTGTATGCAAAGGTGTAGTGGGCAGAAGCCTTAATTTTTCATTGTTAGTCCAGTCATTTGGGACAAAAAAAGGGGTGACTTGGAAAGTATTCCAGAATTTTTGAAAATTGGTAATATTATTAATTTCAATGTGCTCTTTTCGAATTTAAACTTGCCACCTGGTATCTTAGCCGCTCCCGTCGCCATTTTGGAAAAATGGCGCTTAATAACAGTTTTTTGACAATATCTCCTTTTCGACTTATCTTACGATAAAAACACGTATGTACAAAATAAACGATAAAATTTCCTACAATTTATGTGTTAACAACTTTTTGTAAAATCAATAGTTTTGGCGTACAAGTGCCGCAAAATATATTTCAATATGCGATTTGGCTAAAAAAACTCATTTTCACACCACCTTGAGGTAGAGTAAGAGGCGCGTTTTTTTTTTTATCGTGGTGTCTGTCCCCTGTAGGCCTAATCCACAAGTAATGCACAATTTCGAAACTTCTTCTTGCTTTGCTGTTCCTGATAGACCAGGCTTTGCAAGTTCGTCTTCGATATCGATCGAGACGTCACAGACCGAAATTTCATCCACAACATCTGCGATGGACTACTGTGTAGCAAAACAACAAAAATACTCTTTGAGAATGATGGTCTCTGTAATCTATAATGAACCATACCCAGGGCTGGCCCCGGCCAAACGGCGCCTTGCGCTAGTGAAAACCTCAAGGACGCTGTGTTGAGCATTATCAGCACCTCGGCTTGGCAAGTCGGCGCCCGGAGTGGACCGCTCCAATTGCGTCCATCACAAAGCAGGTCCTGACCATAACAATATTTTTACACTGGCTAGGCGAACCCTACACATTAAATATTTATTGCGATCTGTGAATATTTATCAAATATCGCGATATTATACACAATTCGGGAAATTATACCCAACACGGGCATTAGCCCATAACTATTGATGCATAGGCTACACATTTAATATATGAAGACCTTAAATTCGGTAAATGACAAAAAACCGATAAAAAGAATGCTTCGCATTTTTCGTTTGATTTTTTAGTAAAATCTTTAAAAAAATAATTCATAGTGATATTATAATAAAAAATGTTGTAATAATGTGTTCATTGGTCGTGTTGATTTATTTTAAATTCAGGCTTGTGATTGACTTTTGTGGGGAGTGATAATTTTGCTTGTTAATCGCTGTGGAGAGTGGTGATTCTCATCTAAACCCTAATTTCATTTCGATTTTTCCATGATTTGCAGTTGATTTTTCTAAAGAGCTCAAAAATCATCTTGTAGTTACAGACATTGCACAGAGATTGGCATTTATAACTCAATTTCGAGAGTGGCGTTTTTGCTTTTAAACCCCACATATATCAAAATTATGAATTTAAATCAATTGATATTTGAATATAGAAATCCTGTGATCCGTCAATAAGCTAGACTGCAGTGTAATTAATTTCACGATACTTGATAAATATTGACAGATCATAATAAATATTAAACGTGTTGGGTAGCACTCCCATCAGTATCGATGGATCAAAATCCATTCTTAATATTGATGGATCACATCAATATTGAACAAATAGCCTAAAGCCTTAGGATTCAATCAAAGTTAAATTTGTTTACTTTTTTCCTAAAAAGGACATTGTAATATTATGCATCCAGTTTGCAGGGGAATTCTCATTTGATACAAAGAAACAATTTTTCATAAAAGATTTATTTTTACTTAAGTTAAGATCAAAATATATCACAGATTATGTTCCTCAAAGAGTGTTTTTAACATTTTTCTGATAATATAATATAAAGTACAAAAATACCACACTTATTCGAATATCATATATTTTATAAAAATACATTAGCGCATTTCTCAAGAGAAAGGATAATAAACATAATAGGAATGAGGTTTGAATTTTGAGCCCTCAATATATTAAAGCACACAATATGTTATAAAAATACAATGCTTTACCAAATTATTTTTATAAAAACCTGGTATTATTGGTAAACTTTTGATCGCAGTGGCCACGCTTGATACTAATGTTTTTTTAGATTCACCTATTTAGAAGCTTCTTTACAATAAAAACTTATTTTAAAAACGCGCGGGCTTTTTTTGTGGAAAGCAAATTTTAATTTTACGCAATTGAAATATTGATTGCAATATTTTCCACCGCCCCAAACACAAAAAGTTGTCTTTTATAGTAATTGAGGTAAATCCAAAGGTTTTATCTAAAAAATATTCATATTAAGCGTGGCTAGCGCGAACGAAAGTTTACCGCATTATTTGATAGCAACTAAACCTTCCGCCTTTGGTTACAATACATAATATGAAACTTATGAATTTGATACTGTTATTTTTTTTATTGATGGGACTGTCAAAAAATCGATAGATTTAAATTATTTCACTAAAATAATGAATTTACTACACACATGGTAAGACTAAATACACTAAATTACTTATTCACAGCAATATTATAGCTGGGATATATATATATAAATTATACAACTTCTCGCTTGTACATGTTTAAAGTTGCATACAAAATAGAGGTGTTGATAATATGCATAGGTACACTACCAATACCACAAAACATAGGAAGCAAAATAATACTGACACAAAAATGTCCCCGAAATTAAGTATTGTTAATAGGTTACAAGTTAATGTTTGTCCAGTGTTTTGGGGGAGCCTTGTATGAATTAGTTGCAGAGAGATAATTCAATTAGTTGCAAATGAATCAATCATTCAGGTTGCTTCTTTTCTTCAGCCTTCTCAACCAAAAGCTTCTTAGCGGCCTCTTTAGCTTCAGTTAACTGCTTGACTGTGTCTTGTAATAGGTATTCGAACTCCTCTGAAGATATTTTGAGGACGCTTTGACCCTTGGCTCGCAGGATGTCTTCGACGTTATTATTATCTCCCGCGTCGGTGAACCAGTTCAAATTATCAGCAATGAGATGGTTGTTTTTGCAGTCATCACATTTCACAATGACGACGCCTTTCTTGTATGCCTGTTTGGAAATATACTTCATATTCCTGTAATTGCACTTCAAGCAGGTGTAGCACAACTGTAGTTTAGCATGGCGCTCGTCGGCGAGTATGGGTTGTTCGGGATTTATAGGAATGGTTGATACGAATTTTTGATGCACCGAAGTCAATTGCGCCGCGGATGCCTCGACGCCACGCAAAAAATTCGGAGCGGAACCGTTTGCCGTAAATGGCAAAGTTGCGAAACGGCGAAAGTACCGTAAAAACATTTTGTTTTCGGTGCTCAGTTGTTCAAAGAAAACAACAAATTGCAACACTTGAACGACTTGCACAGAAGATGTCGCAATACGCAATAAAATAAACACAAGATACTTTCGTCTGAATTTGACACTCGAGTTAGTGAGGATTTGTTTATCTCAGTGGCAAAGAAGTTTTGGCAAGTTCAGTACTTAGTAGCGCGGTGTGCGGTAATAGCGTTCTAAGTTCACTCGAGGCCATTTACACGGCGATGCACGATGAACGTCAAAAAAAGCATAGAAGATAGAAGTAAACAAAACAAAGCGTGTTCCAAATGCCAATGAAATGTTATAACCTGGCCCTGAGAATTCTTTATATTCATAGCAAACTGATGCATTAGTTCATCACAATAGAGGTTTATTTTGCGTACACGCCAACGAGTCACGGTGTAAAATTATTTTGTTTTTAGTTTGACCTTATTAGCAGGGTTGCCAATGCTCATGTTCCAAAATACCCGCAACCAGGGTTGCCGATTTGCGGGGAATTCCCTAAACTGCGGGGAATATTTCAGATTTTTTAAGAATTGGGTATTTTGCGGGGAATGGCTTTTTGTGGGGAAAATGCGGGGATTCTGGGCATTTCTTGATTGTCCAACCATATTGAAAAATAAGCACATTCAGTGGAAGATTTCGTAGTTTATTTTATGGCAGCACTGTAGCATTTATTTCTAAACGATTATGTCGGGGGGATTTCTGAAGTTCGGGACCTAAACTCGAAGACACATGAATTTGCTAGTCATGGAACTTCTATGACAGAAGGTTTCTTTTCTTACGTATTGTGGTTTTGACGAATTGGTGAGTTGTTGTTGGAAGATTTATTTTATAATAAGTAATAACGTGAGTTTTGTGAGAGTCTTTTTTAAAATAGATAAATGGTTAAAGAAGTGTGAAGTTACAAAGGAGCAAGGCAAAACCTGAAATTCTCTAGCCCACCCCCCCGGATGGATAATTTAGGATTTTTTCTCATTCAAAACTCATTTTCGTATAGGTGACCCACATGTGGGGAATTTGCCATTTTGATTTCCCCGATTTGGGGATTTTGAACATTCGTTGCGGGTATTATTATTTATGGAGTTATGAGATTGCGTGGTAAAATTGAATTGTGTATGTTCACTGTTGTTTTATTGTATATGTAATTATGTAAAAGTTTATCAATAACCGCTTATATCGCTTGTTAAAACTGTGAAGATTCAGAATACACTTGTTATTGTATTGAGATAAAAATAGTACTAAAAAGATGGAATCAACACGTATGACTGTACAGTTGAAATGCCCAAACCCGCTGTTTGAAATGTGGATTCAAGAATTGCTCATGACAGCTGTCAAAAATGAAAGCAAAACTCAGCACACTTTAAAAATAGCTTTAAAATCAATTAAAAAATATCCTTTGGTATTGAATTCAGGTTCGGAATGCGCCGTCTTACAAGGATTCGGCAAAAACTTATGCCAAATTCTAGACAGCAAACTAAATCGACACAACAATCCAATTCCAATTGAGTCCAAACAACCTACAAAAGATTTAGAAACATTTCCAAAACCAGCAAAACGACCCTTACCTCAGAAATCACTTTCTAAAACTCCTCCGAGTAATAAAAAACTTAAACCTGGTTATGTTCCGGGTTACCGAACAGGAGCTTACGCTATTTTGGTTGCGTTGTATAAAAATTTTGAAAATAATATAGAATCGATGACAAAGGCTGATTTACAATTTCAAGCACATAAATACTGTGACGAATCAATGTCCAAGCCAAAGCCTGGATCGTTTTACAGTGGCTGGTCAAACATGAAAACTCTAATTGCCAAAGGTTTTGTCGTAAAAGAAAGAAAGAAGATAATGAATTATGCTTTAACCGATGATGGACGAATTTTAGCCCAACAGCTTATAAAGGAAAGTGATAAACTAAAGCCATCTGATAATCATGGCATTGCTCTACAGATACCTATTTCAGTTGATGTTATTTGTCCTATTGATAAAACAAAACATACCACATCTATAATTGCGCAAAGACCTGCACAAAGTGTAACGAAAATAATTGATAATGATTTTAATTCCTGCCAAGATTCTGAGGATGTTAATGTTATGGAAGCTGACACATTTTTTGAATTTGCTCCTCAAAGTTTTGATGTCCTCTTACTTGTTGACAAACAAGAGATTAGCGGGTAAGGCTTGTTAATTATTTTACCTGGCGAAAAACATTATCATCTTCCTATCCCTATGGTACCTACCTCTTTCGATAAACTTTTATCATGTTCTATAAAAACTTTTCAGTTCTTTAAATTATCTTTCAATTTGGGAGGCAAGTACGGGTAACGCGACCCCGGGAACCAGTTATTGGATAACCTTCACCTCATCCAATAAGTCACCACAAGTGGTGCGCTACGTATGGTAACTTTGCAAGGGTGCTCGGGTTTATTGGGTGAAGTGCGTCCATGTCTTGATGACGGATGGGCCTGCGGACCCACCAGCTGCGTGGCCGACCGAATCGGGAGAGGCCGGTTTGGGGAGATCCTTTGTTCTGTCTAACGGGTCTCTCTCCATTTGTAGGCCTAGAGGAAAATTATTTTCCAACCTCTCACTTTGTTTGCATCGTGTTTTCATAAGGGAAGATTCTTGAAAGAATATAAATTTTTCACCGCTGATTTGAACATGATATTCTAAATGAGGTGATTTCACACAAAAACGGCGCTCTACAAATTATCCTATTACTATTAAATAATCATGCAAGCTTAACCACTGGAGCAATTTAGATCCAAATTTGGACCGTTTTTATTTTTCTGCGATTGATATCGGTTCAAAATTGGACCACATTTAACGAACCTACAATATGGGATAAATGGTGAAATCTAGGTGGATTCATTAGCTTTAATGGTGACAATAGACACAGCTACAAAAGCGCTAGTGATATTTGTTTTGGCACATTTATGCATATCGCTCGCCATATAATCCCATTGGGAATGTACGGCGAGCAATATGCCAAAATACGCCAAACCAAATAATGCTAGCGCTTAATAGCTGTGTGTGTCACAAGTGTAAACTGCTGTAAACATTTTATATGTTTCCATATTAATATTTTGAGGAATGATATTAATTAAATCGAATGGCCAAATTAAAAACTGAACACCAATTGCTTGAGTGGTTAAATCCCTTCGTCGCCTGGCCTAGACAGTGACCTTCCTCTTGTTGTGAAGGTCAAGTGTGCAAAATTTCATCAACCTCAAAACAAAAAGTAGATTTTCAAAAATCAAATCCACACCTCCCACCCATTGTCCTCCCGCCACAGACACTTCTTCTTTTTATTAATAGAGATAGATTAGTAGTTTTGTTTACCTGTGAAAAATCACAGTTCTGTGACTTGCGAAGATGAGAACTGATAAATTTTGTTTCTACTGAGTCAAAAATATTACATATTTTAAATACAGAATAAAAATAATTATCTGGTTAAATATTATATTACAAGTAAGTGCTTTGTCGGTTTTTGAAGTAAATACTTCTTTACGCACGCTTGACTTGGGGGGGTAAACTGGCGAATGCGTTACGAAAATTGAAATGTGTTGCGAGGCGAACGGGCTGTATCACACTGTAGAAGCAAGAGAGAGCAGTGCGCGCGCAGTGCATCATGCAGATGTATAGATGGAGCTAAAGAAGTATTTACTTCTTGTGGTCTAAAGCACACTCGTATTTTGTATTTAAAGGTTATGTTTATAATTTTCACAGCACAACACCACATATCACTTCCAAATTTGAAAGTGTTTCATATAATTCACAAGAAAATTATATTGTTTAATTTTTAGGGCATCAAAAAAGGATGACGCTACTATTATGGAACTAAACAAATACAACATGATTATGTATGAACTGAGACATCTCAAAGTTGGAGATTTCGCATGGGTTGCTCGACACCGAGATACCGGCAAAGAGTTAGTGCTTCCGCATATAGTGGAAAGAAAGCGAATAGATGATTTGTCCGGCAGTATTAAAGACGGACGCTTTCATGAACAGAAATTTAGATTAAAGCAATGCGGGGTGCCGAATGTTATATATTTGGTTGAGAGTTATGGCAACAACCAACGCACCGGGCTTCCTATGTCTTCTTTGATGCAAGCTGTTACGAATACCAGAGTTCAAGATGGGTTTACGACGCATTTCACTCCATCCTTATCAGGGTCCATTAAATTTCTTGCTATGATGACCAAAAATATGGAAGATTGTTATAAGGTAAGTTATACTGATAATATTTCTAGAAAAATCTGTTTTCAACCAAGAGTAGATTTTTCCTTGCGAGCCTTCCATAGCTTCCAGCTTTGCCTCGGCGTAGGCCTCACTCCAATGTTTCCAGTTCTTGGTGACACCCATCTGAAGTAGGTAGTTCTCTTCAGTCCACATCTGTGGACAACCTTTGCTCAACTGACCACCACAACACGGGCATGTGCCTAGCGTGGTGGTCGTAAAATTCTCAAAACATGTAACTAGCAGTAATGAATGGAAAAAATAAAAATTTCTTTCACAACCAATTATTATTATATCAGAGTATGGGTTAATAAATTTTTATTTTATTTCAGAATAAAAGACTGACTGCATTGTGCGGTAATAACAAAAACACAAATATATCCGCAAATAATATAAGACTGATGGAATTCAACAGTTTCAACGCTATGGCTTCAAAATCAAAGGCGCTCGCTGTAAAAGATCTGTTTATAAAACAGTTATTACAACTGAAGGGCATTTCTGTTGAGAAGGCGGTGGCCATTGTTTCCTTATATAAAACGCCCAAAAACCTAATGGATGCTTATGAAAACTGTGATAGTAAAAAGAAGCCAGAATTGTTGTTGGCAGATGTCAAATATGGAATTACTAAAAGTAATGTAGGTCCTGGAATGAGCAAAATAATTTATTATTATTTCACTAAAGAGGTTTTAGAATAAACACTAATTTGTAAAAATGAAATGTTTTTATTTTATGCGTACTGTAAAAGCGGTTATAACTTGAGCCAGTGGAATTATGACAGCACTGTGGAGACTGGAGGAAGTGGGAGAAGAGAAGTTTTTGAAATATGTACCTGGATATTCAGATCCAGTCACAGAACATAGCCATGTTTGCAATGTAAGTGCAATGTTTCAATTTTGTGTTGGCTTTTCACCAGGGTTACGCTGAGAGTATATTCCATGAAAAACGAAATTTTTATGAAAAAAATAGTTTTTGCCTCCCCGAGTGTCCATAGAGTTGATAGTATTCTTGAAACTTCAAAATTAAATAAAATGTACAATATTTTTTTGGTTGAATTTATTAAATCATTTTTAATCTATCTACTTATATTAACATACAGAAGATATTCAAGAAGATCTATAAGCATCTATGTGTAATATTCTGTGGGTGAGCAGTACTAAAAATGAGAATCACAAAACTGTAATGTTGTTTCGCTGGCAATGTTATTTAAATCATGTTTTAAGCACCCATCTACCACCAGAATTAAATATACACACGGAAGGATATTTTATTGTTTCATACATATTTTTTAGATTAGATACATTTATGGCATTGCTTGCTCATTCGAAGAAAAATAAACCCAGATTAATTTTCTAACAATATCAAAACTAATACAATGTCATGGCTTAGGTAGAACTCCAATAATAATTATTTGTTTCACATAATATATCAGCTACGAGAGACAGTGATCCAACAATAATAATTTTATTTATGTAGATAGCACACGGCATTTTAATGGTTGCTTTAAAAACAATTATTAATACAGTGATCAAATAGTGCTCAAACATCTATAGTTCTGTTATTGAAAGATAGTCCATCTAAACAAAAGTTGTTTGTCTATCGTAAATAACCAAAGATCGAACATTACTAACTAATGTCGGCTAAACCTGCATAGATGAAGGTTATCCTCTCCAGAACTAAAGAGTACAATATAACCTTAAGATTTCGCAAATAATTTAGAAATAATAATTAATTTCAGAGTTTTATATTATAAATAGGAATTTTACATTTAAGTGCACTTTATTGATTTCTATTTCCTTAGGAGAATGAAGTCATAGACTAGAATACAAATAATATTGATAGGTGAACTACGACAAAGATAATAATAATACTTGTGGAAAAATTATGCAAAATTGCAGGAAAACTTTGTGAGATTACAAAAATAAAGATCTTTGAGGTTATGCATTTTGTAAAAAAAAATCTTGTTGATATTTTACAGACAAGTTTGTTAGGAAAGAGAGAAAATTTAAATATTTTCACAATGACGTGCAGTGAACACTGAAAAATGCTTTTATGCACTACATTACGTGTATTTAGTTCCTCCGATAAGATTATTTTCTTTTGAAACATTACATATATAAACTGTATCAGTCAATTAAGCTAATATTTTAACATTAAGGATAAGGTAACATCCAACACTTATGGCAAATGGTATTCAAAAACTCAAAATAAGAAAGGCATTAGAGGTAAGACAATAAATAGGAAATTATGCAGATCTATGGTAAGCATTGCAACTGTGGGAAAATTAAACAGCGATGCAGGTATCAATAATGGAGTGGCAAACTCAGGCATTCTACACACTTCTGCAAACCTAGTTGAAAGTTCATCCTATCTGGATCTGGATTTGAGGTTTCTTTTGCAATCTTAAAAAAATATATCGATCTTTAGATGTTTACAGATCTTTAAAAATTAATAACAGCGAAATCTGAATTTGCTTTCACATGTAAGAGCCATTTGAGATATAAACTTTGATAAGAACTGAACTGACAACATTAAAATACCATAACATAGCTCATAATATATATAATTACACAGATTATTAACTCCACAATTTGCAATGTGATTTCTTATTTTGAGTTTATGTTTGAGAATGAAACATTACCCGGAGATTACCCTGATAAGATTGCACAATCAAATTAATTGCAAATTTGCCACACAATTGCAATTATGTGCTTAACTTACAATCTACATATATCATTTACAATATCGAGAAAATATATTTTTAACATTTTTTTCTATTGATACGATTAACAAAATAAACATAATGAAAAAAACAATATTAGATAATTCTCACACAATAAAAAAGAGATTCATGAAAAAATAATTACCAAGACTTGGCTTCATCATTAAAATTATGAAAAATTAAGCTTTCAAACAAAAATCACAAACTTGGTGGTTTAGATATACTTTTTGAAGAGAGATTCTCATTACCATCGATAGAAAAAAGAAAACACAAACAATAATTATAATAAAACATTTTCGCTTATTTATAATCGACAGTCATCAAATTTTGGACTGGACAATAAAAATGCAAATGTGTCATAAATTTAGCTGTTGAAATTGAAGATGTTGCGTAATGGCGATCTTATAAAACAAGTCAAAATAGTGGTCTGAAAGAAAAAAAACTTGTTAAGAGTATTGTGAGATTATTAGAAAACGAATGGTTAGTAATAAAAATAATAAACAATAAAAAATAAAACAAAATTTCAGTCGATAACTGAATCGCCGAACCTGGCTATAATTTCCTCAGTCAAAAAAATTAACCGACCGGGACAAATAATAATTTTAACTCTCATTTGCGAGATTCGATTCAAGAGACAATCTTAAAATAGGTGCAAAAATAAAATGCTGTGAAAAACTGTAGTCAGATTTATAAAAACACTTGAATAAGAAATATGAATGTGTCTGAAATACTAATTGAAGATTATAAATTGGTCAATGTTAAAAAACAACAGCTCTATTCAACCGATATTCCTTAAATGAGACGAATCAATAATTATATCGAGAATCTGCAAATCTGATACATAATAAGAACAAAAATTGAAGTTTTTTTTATCTTCCAAAGACTTCTCACAAACTATCATAATAACGCATATTTGTGAACAGTATTTAAAATTCTTAAATTATGCACAATAAGTTTGCTCCTTTAATATGGCAAATTTGCAGATAATAAATAGTATTGTTAAGATAATGAAGTCTGGCAACAAAGAAATAGCTAATAACATCGAACTGAACATGCAATAAAAATGTTTTAGTTTCACATTTAACGCTTGTTTACGTCATGATAATTAATAATGCAACATAGCCTGTTCTCGGAATGTGTTCTTATCATGTTAAACCAAGATGATGCAAAACCTGATCTCGGAATGTTTTTTTTAATGATATTTAACCAATGACAGATGATGCAGTCTTTTCTCAAATTTTTTTCGTGATGTTCAACCAGATAGATGATATTCCTGTTAGCCTGTTCTCGGAATGCTTTTTAATGATGTTAAACCAATGACGGATGATAATTTTTTTGCCAGGCTTCATTGCGTCTCAATTTTAATTAATACCGATTAGTACTGAAATAAAATTTGCCTCATTTCAGGGGTGTAATACGTAATTGTGGCCTACTATGCGTTGGATAAAAGATCTAGTCGGCAAACAGATAGCTCTATAGGGTACGGTAGTTTCTCTCTGTCCTTGCCTTGTAGTATTTCCAGCCGATGAAGCCAATCGCCACCAGTCCCAGAGACAGGACTATTCCTCCG
The DNA here is from genome assembly GCA_951813805.1 of Limnephilus auricula. NCBI lineage: Eukaryota > Metazoa > Arthropoda > Insecta > Trichoptera > Limnephilidae > Limnephilus > Limnephilus auricula. Next base: position 23,406,109 of record OX638401.1, read on the forward strand.
ATGAAGCTGGGTCCATCAAACCTGGAAATATAATAATATTCAAGAATTATTTTAAATATTAGACTCAAAAGAAAAACACCAGAATAACCAACCAAAACCTGTAAAAGCCTATACACTGATGACAGGCAATCTTCGACAGGAGTGGGTACCAAAACAAGTTCTTGACTGCTATGATGATCTTTATATTTACTCAACTTTTTATCCTTAACCTGCCGCAGTTCCGGATTTTTGAAGCCATTTTGTCCTTTATGTATAAAGAAATTGTATGAAGAACAAGGTCAGAATCGCTTGGGCCATTCTCATTCTCGACGTAACGAAATACTGAGTAGCGTCTAGCCTCTCGGAATAATTCAAATTAATACAAGGGCATAAAAGATGGCCGCCGCGTGATAGTATGAACAGAGTGGTAATTGGAGTCTATATTTTTTATATAAATCCATTGTGGAAAGCATAGATTTTAGTGATTATTAGGAAGATCTACATTATTTTGATGTATTTTTTGTAATATATCACAAAAGAAATGTTATAAAAATTGAGTTCGTAAGAAAGGTGAGAAATGTCAAATATTTTAAAACATTTTGAAAAAAAATATTTTTCCTGTGCTGGCTTTCAAAAGATTAATAATGTATTAGCCAAATAGTACATTTTGATAATGAATTCCAAATTAATTAATTTGAACATAACTGGCATTTAAATCATTTTATTTATTTCAGCATTATATTTTATTAGGTTTTGCATAAACCGAGTAAACCAAATAAATTTTTTTTTTAATTCTTTAGAGTAACCGCTCAATCCCTCACATCGGCCTAGCTGTTCAATACCGGCTGATTTTCACGGTTTTTAGTTGAAAAAATAAAACCATCAAAAATTTCAACAGAAAACAAAATTTTGTTTACATTTCTTACTCCAAATAATGTCAGGAATCACTGGTTAAAGTAAGTCAAGTGCGTCCTGTATAATGAGCTAAATAACACTGTGAGGTAATATCGAACCCGTCACTTTCTGACAAAAATAAAAATGCTGTTTTATACAAAGATTACTGAAAAGCTAAAAGCAATAATTATTCAAAAATGATGAAATCTGGAATGCAAATTTGTAGCTGTACAATAATACTACAAACTATATTTGTACACGGGAAGTAATATGATATAAGTAGAGTAGTTCTATCAGTAGCCAGATACACAGATGCTAGTTGCTGCCCAACACGGGCGTTAGAATAAAATGATTGTGAATTTTGAATCACCAGAATATATATAAATAATTGAATACTTTATCGTACATTTTACTAAATAAAATGAAGGTGGGTACTTTATGTGTAGATTTTATTTATTTAGAATAAATAGCACAAGTGGTGATACTCACATGATATCTCAGTAAATCACAGTGAAATTCGGTGGTAGGTTTCACAATAAGGAAGTTGAGTGAAAAATATTTTGATTTATAAATATTATTATGTTCATGTAGATGGCATGCAAACTTAAATACCAGTATTTTTTTTTTAAAGTTCGTTTTCATAATTAAATTAATTTTACAAGCTTGAATTTTATTAAAGCCCGCCATAACGCCCGGTACGACGCTCCCGCGTGTGATGTCGTCTCACATCATCTGGTCCCCGTTAGTGTGAAATATAAGGGTAAATATTTACAAAACCGGGACACGCTTAATACGGACTAAAAAAAATAATTTTAAAAGTTTTAGTAGATAGATATTAACTAGTACTAATCAATTCAGTTACCTGAATTTCTAAAAAAAAAAACACGAAATGTCATTTTTCACAGACCGCTATGTAGGAACTATTGCATGTTTGTGGGGGAAAAATGACACTAACTACTACAACTTTTAAAATTTATTTTTTAGTCCATATTCAGCGTGTCCCGGTTTTGTAAATATTTACCCTTATATTTCACACAAACGGGGACCAGATGACGTCACACACTCTCCCGCGTCTTAATGGGCGCTTTCGCAGGCTTAATAAAATTCAAACTTGTAGAATTAATTAAATTATGAAAACTAACATTAAAAAAAAATAAAAATAATACTAGTATTTAAGTTTGCAAGTGAACATAAAATAAAAAAAATGATAAATTTTTTTTTTAAAAAAGGACTAACTTTCTTATTAAGAAATTATAATATGTACCTATATAATTTGTTTTGATCTCCAAATAATTTTTAAATATTTATATCATCAAAAATGGTTGTTTGGCGGCCTCTGTGTATTGTCTATGAAAATATGATTTTTTCTTTTTGGGTGTTATGCCGTGTTACGCTATCTCGTTCTTAAGCCAACGTTTCGGACAACGTTACAGTGTCCATCATCAGGGCAGATGTATTATTGTTAGTGGCAAAGTGTATGCTTAAGTACGTCTACGTTACATATTTCAATTGAGCAAAAAAGAGGAAGGACTAAAAAGTGTCGATAGTATAGGTCATTTCCCATTATTATAAAAAATTCATTTTAAAAAGTCACGGTGTAGTATCGAATGTGTACATTGTATCAATTAATGTTGGGAGGCCAATGAATTCATTATTATAAACAAGATAAAAGAAACCAAACAAAATCTAATTTGACCTTTACTGACCCCGTCATGTGACTAGCTAAAGATCAAGGTATTATAACGCCAATCAATATTTGGTAAATATACATTAAGAAATACGGTAATCTTAACAGTATGTTGATTTGAAACTCTTGAAACCATGCGTCATGAAATTTACAGTTTTTTTTACTCTGGATTTTTAGGCCAATGTTTCATCACTTATAAAATTATATTAGGGGTGAAAAAAGTTTTGACTTCAGTTCATTAACTTGTTGAAGGCCAGCATACAAATTTTTTTTTTTTCAATACGAGGAAAAATATTTGACAGTTCTCACCTTTCTTACGAATTCAATTTTTATAACATTTCTTTTGTGATATAATACAAAAATTACATCAAAATATAGATTTATATTAAAAAAAAACAATGAATAAATATAGACTTCAAATATGACAGCATTCATATTATCAAGCGGCAGCCATTTTATTCGCCATCTTTGGTGCCCGGCGTGTCATTAGCAATTAATATGAATTATTCGGAGTGGCTAAATGCTATCCAGCAATTCGTAATGTCCAAAACGAGAATGGCCCAAGCGATTCTGACCTTGTTTTTCATACAATTTCTTTATACATAAGGGGCAAAATCGCTTCAAACATCCGGACCCGCCGGGGGGACTGCGGCGTACAAGAGGTTAATAAGAAGGAACAGCCTCAGGATCCAAGAATTATTGAGGTTCATCTACCGTGATGGAATAGACCATTAATGTCAACGGGTTCAAAAGTTCCACAGCTGACCAGTGGCGGTTTTCTCTAAAGTGCGGTGAACCCCCATTAAAATATGATAAAATAAAACAATCTTGTATAGTTATATAAGCGCATCACAGATAGCTCGACATTAAAATTCCGTCTTTAAAACTCGCGCCACCGAAAAATACAGTACCTATCTATTCCCATTTTGTGCGCGTTGCGATCCGCACACATTTGTCCATACGAAAAATCATAGCCGATACGAATCGCTGTGACGGTAGAATGGACAAAACTACGCAGCTTGGTGCGCTGCTCACGAGTCAACTTTTGCACCGTAGTCATTTTTGTACATTTTTTTTTTCTTGTTTCTGCATTTCTCCAACCGTTTACTAATGGCATTTGAAAATCTACTATTGAAGTGGACCGATTTTGACTTCTGTTTTCGTATTTTTTTTATAGATAAGTCGTTATATCCCTTAGTTACGAGTACATTTACGAGTAAGTTTCGGCAAACGTCGCTAGTTATACAATTTTGTGTTGAGCTTTCCTAGTATCGTTTCGGCTTTCAAGTTGAAAGTGGTTGCGTTTATCGGTTGTCGCGAATATTCTGTCCTAATTTTTTCAGACAATGACGGAATACAGTGTTTTATACAAAAAAATAACGCTAATGCTTATGAAAAAAGTTTGGAAATTAAATATTATTATTTTTTTGTGTACGTGTATAATGGATTTTTAGTGTAAATGAAAAAAGCTAATTTTATTTCGTGGCCACCTTTATTTGTGTTTCTTGTTTTTTTTTTATGTTGAAAAAAAAAATCATATTACATTCTACATTGTACGCAATTATTCTTATTGAAAAAAAAAAACAATAATAATTAGCAACGTACATTGAGTGTTGTAAAAACCATTAAACAATTTAAACCCTCTAAAACCATTTTGGTTGTTTAATAATTGTGTCGAGGAGTATCAAGTTATTAAAAAACAATAGTACCTATTTTGGTACCCCCCCCACTAACTTTATTTAATTTGTGTGAAAAGAGTAAATTTTGATTAGACAATATATCATTCTTCTCTTGAATTTCTGAACCCCCCGTTAAAAAGACCACGAACCGCCACTGTTATGTAATGACCGGTGTGTAGCCAACGGAGATTTCAATACATATAAACTTATTTTAGATTCATGCCCATATGGTGATCCGATTGTTGAAAATATTAAGATGATACCCGGTGGTGCAGAAATAGATTTTACTAAAATATTGCTGTCACTGTTGCTCTTACTCCACCGGATATTGAGCGAAAGGGACAATGCACTGACACCTAACTAAAATGGAGGTTTTGTATTCCCCACTTTTCTCCTCCAAAAGTGGACTGATTTTCAATTTTTTTTTTACCAACTACATAAGAAAAAACTATTCTATGTCTGTACGTTTTGCTTTTTTTAAAAAAACATTGTCTGGTTTGTATACTGAACATCTTTTGACGGTGTTTAAACCAGTCAATTTTATTGATTTTTGGAAGGTCATAACTTCTATAAAAAGTAACTTATCAAAAAAAAACAAAAAGTACCGACACGCTAGTAGTTGATATCTATTTTATGCAAAAACAATATTTTCTCTAGGGTTAAAATCCAGAGAGATAAATAGGGAATACGTTTGTATGGAAAAATCACCGCCGGGTATCCTCTTAATTGTAAAAACCATCTGTTACATAATAATACCTTTACATAATAATGCTTTGGTACGGTACATATTCCACTAACCGCCGCACTTTTATTAGGCACAGATTTTGGAAATTACATTACATTTCAACTTAATTACTAAAAGAAACAACTAATTACATTTGGATAGATGGAAAAACATGTATTTATCAAAATTAATAATTTGATCAAATTTATCCAGAACACTACATAAGTAGTATTTTAGTTAGGGACAAATCTTGAAATCATACATAAAGATAGAAGCCAATAAAAATGTGCATTAAGAAAATGAAGATAATGTTGGTAGTTCTTGTCGAAGAATGAGACAGTTAAATATGATTGAAAGGGAAGCTTCCCGGGTTCAATTCCTAGATGTGAAAGTATCTTTTTATGATTTTTCTGTTTCAAATTTTCAATTGAGTGACGCTAATATTGCCTTTAGTAATTAAAAATTACAATTTGAGTTCTAACTCATTAAATTAATTCATGTAATTGGTCACCATGATACAAGCAGCCACCTTGGTAAGATGATTTAATGTGTACTCGATGTAAATGACTTAATTAAATATCACATATTTTATAAATAAAATAACAATACAAATTATGTATTAGCTCATTGAAGAAAATTATAATATATTATTATAATGGGTACCCAAACGGAAAAAAATTATAAAAACATCGATTACTCGGGACAAGACCAGTGGCGGCTGGTGCTCACAAAAATCGGTGGTGCGCTAAAAATCTTGTACATATACCTACTCTAATTAAAATAAATTTAAACCAACTAACCATGGGCAGAGAGAACGGACCGCTAAACAACTCGGTCTTGGCACACACTCTTTGCCTCATTCACATTCATACATCGTCTCATACATACTCTTCTATTTTTCTGACTCTTGACATGGCCCGACTCAAGTGTCTGATGTCTGCCTCGGATGTTCTCTACTATGTTCTTATATCATTCAACCTTGCGTCATATATTCTCCTTACACTCCTTTCTCCTTTGAAATAAATTTAATTATGAAAATATCCCACCTATAGTATATTAGGTCCATTCTCCGTTGTCTCTGAGTAGCAAAGACATCAATGAGCCTGGAGTTAAAATCCGGTATAGATTTAGGCGTTATTTAATGCTTAGCACTGACAATGCATTGAGTCTATCTTGGCTAATTGTGTTTCTCAAGAAAAATTAAATTCTTTTTAAAGTTGAAAATCACCGAAACAACTTTCCTCGGCGTCATAGGGATGGTACCCACGATTTTTAACAATTTAACACACGAAAAAGCATCCGATAATTTATTACTTACTATAAAAGAGTTGTAAAATAGATATTGATCACAATGTTTAATTTCTAACCGTTTTTCAAAGTTCAGCCCATTTTTAAATCTTCCTTACTCATCCAAGAAACGGATCACAATAGCGTATTGGACCTGTGACCTGTCATAACATGTCTACATTGTTTTTGTTAATTATGCTAAGCGGAACATTAAATGAAAGAGTAGATGTTAAATTAAATACACAATATCGAAAATAATATTACACAAACGCGTCTCATTTTAATCTGCTGGTGAACAAACCGTTCCTTTTGATGTGGTGGAAATTTTCAGATCGCCGATCTCGTACACGTAAGATTTGTTAAGGATATTACCCATATTATACCTACCCACGGTTTGAACTTATTAGATAATTATGAAGGGACTCTTTGGAGCGATTTTAAAAACGATCCAGCGCTCGGAATATAGGCACACAACGATCTGCTTCGATACGCACACAGTTATATGGACATATTATGAATGCATTAGCGAAGTGTGTATTGTGATTTGTGACGAGGCGTGTCGGAAATATATTATTCGGCGCTAGGGAATTTTTGGATTGGCAGAAATTCTGGGAGTGCGTCGCACTAGCGCTCTTTAGAGCTGGCCGCCACTGGACAAGACAACACTAGAATATTGAATATCAATCATTGACTACGTGACATCACTTCGCATGAATACATATGTATTTATCTAAACTCTCTCCCCTCACCACCTTACCTCCCGAATACTGAGCGAAAGGGACAAATGCACCTCGGGCTACTAATACCTAAATAAAATAGGTCAAAATCGAGGTTTTGTATTCCCCATTTTTCTCCTCCAAAAGTGGACCGATTTTCAATTTTTTTAGAACTATTATGTACGTTTTGCTTTTTTTAAAAATACATTGTCTAGTTTGTATACTGAATGTCTTTTGACGGCGTACCAGGCTATTTTATTGATTTTTGGAAGGTCATAACTTAACTCTATAAGTAACTTATCAAAAAAGCAAAACTTACCGATACTCTGGTGGTCAATAGCTATTATATGTAAAAAAAAAAAAAAAAAAATTTATTTGCTCTAGGGTTAAAATCCAGAGAGATAAATGGGGAAATGTAAAGATGGAAAAATCACCACCCAGTTCCCTCTTAATTACATAGTTTACCCAATCTAACAACTAGTTGTTTCGTGCAGTAATTTTTAAAACCAAGTGTAATTTCATAATCGGTGCCTAAAAGTGCGACAGTTAGTGGAATAATGACCAAGTGACACAAGTTAACCGAGCAACGTACGGAAATAAGTAAAGTTAGATATTTACGTTTGCTAAAGGTAGCTCGCGCTATAAAATAATGGAATGCTCGATAAAAGGCTCTCGGTGGCCATGGTTATGTAAAAGTACCAAAAAATAAACAATGGCAGTGAATGCGAAGTTTGATATACAAGGGCCTAACAAATCAATTAGCAAAAACTATGAAAATTGTCAGCTCGAGTATCTCAGCTAAGTGATTTTTCAGTCAAGAAAGGTGGACAATGCAAGATTTGTAAGAAATAATAATTTGACTTACCTATTCCTGTGAGGTGCGGGGGTTGTGGGCACTACAGGAGCTGGCGTTGTTGTCACTACAGGAATTTGCGTTGTGGGCTCAGGCTTGGGAGTTTCCGTTGTCGTGTTGGGGAATGGGCCCGGTGAGACTGTTGTGGAGGGTGTTATTGGGGTTGTTGTTTTTGGTGTCGGGGTTGTTGTTTTTGGTGTCGGGGTTGTTGTTTTTGGTGGCGGGATTGGCGTAGTAGTAATAGGAGCCACTGTAGTGTTATCTGTTGGAGTAGGAATGGGAACCACTGTAGTGTTATCTGCTCCATGTGGTGTGATTGCTGTAGTTTCATTTCCAGTTGTAGTTGAATTTCCAACAGAATAAGAGCTGTTATCCTTGGAAACATTCGCCGTAATTGAAGAATTGTCCTTGGGTGCCACGTTCGATGGGGTAGGCCCAGCTGGACCTACGTCTCCGCTGGTATTTTGTGGTAAGGTACCAAGCGGTACGGTTTTGTTTGCGACATTGTTTCCAGATTGTGCTGTCGTGACTGATACAGTTTGATTCTCTTCAATGGGGGCTGATGAAGAAAACAAAGACAAATTAATAATACAATTAATCGATTGAATATACTAAAACAATGTAAAAACGGGACATTACCACTCTCTCCGTGTAGGCTCAGTACGTTGCAGAATATTAAAATAGCAAATGCAGCAGGAATCTTCATCGTGATTTTCGATGTATAATCACTCAATTGAACAATTGAAACGTTCGACACCGCTTAAATGTACGTGTGTATTTTCTATAGGTTTAGCTCAGAAACAGAAATCAACAAACTAAAACCGCAATATTGAAGTTTTACATTCGACGAACCACAAAATGCGACACGAACTGCGGAATAACGACAAGGAACGACGATATGACGACCTTTTCAGCAGGGTTGCCAATACATATGTTCAATGTGTTCTAAAATACCCACAAAAGATGTTCAAATTCCCCACGAGTTCCTTTACCTCCAAAATTAAACTAAATTCTATTTTAGCATTTATTTTTTATTATCAAGTGGTTTATGGTACTGAAAAATATGCTCATTAATAGCAAGAGAACATACTACTGATGAACAAATGCTTTCATGTGGCATGTGTATCATTGACGTTGTTAGTATTAATCACGCTCGTATGAGCATTGTTTGATTCGTGGGTGGAAGGATAAGTGCTCTAAACATGTCGATCCGATCTCAGTTCGCCACAGCTGAACGTACGCATTCTTAGCAAAAATATAGAAAATGGCCTGTTGGGAAGATGAGAAAACTTTGCTTTTCGTGTTTTACTATTGTAGTCATGAATGTCTCTGGAATCCTGGGTTATCTTTAAATAAAAATAACATTGCACATCGCCAAATCGATATTTGTTTAAACACAAGTTTCTTAAATAATTGCGTTGCAAGCGATAAGATTTTTTTTGTTTAGATCTTGGCGAATAGAACTGACTATATTTGTTCACATTAAATTTATTACTTGTCAAATAATAAAACTCAAAAATGAGTTCAATTATTGGCTTTAAGCGTGCTCATTATCAAGTATGCTCAAACCAAGCAAGTTCGTATGAGCGAATGTGTATAGTAGATGAGCATGTGTGTCAGTACCATTACGGAGTTTCTCTTTCGTTCAGGTTTTAAGAACAGAAGTTTGTTTGAAAATTTGCTGCTAAAGAAAATTGAATTATAGAACATTGTACATTCTCACAATTATGTAAATATGTTTATCGATATGGATGGATAACCAAGAACTGTTCAGAATCCCTGCATATTTTCCCACAAAAAGGTTCTCTCCGCAAAATACCCAATTCTTGAAAAATATTATAAATTTCCAGATATTTGGGGAATATCTTACTAATTGGCACACTCGCTTTTCAGTTTAATTTCCATAGAAAAATAATGGTATGTAAAACAAGACTTCGAACTTCTAAATAGTGATGGGCGTAATCGAAACTTTCAATTTTGGCACAATAGAAATAATGGGTGCTTTTATATTTCGGTAACGGCTTTCGGCAACTAATTTATTTAATTGGAGTGAGGGAGATGCAAAGAAGTAATCATTTCCTGCCTCTCCCTCACTCGTATTAAAGAAATAAGATGGCATGAGCCATCACTGTTCCATTTCCACGGGAATACTAAAAGCACCTAAAGGGTTGCTTTCGCATGATTTTTGCCGCTAAGTGCCGCTTTCGAAAAAAACGGCCCTAGAAAGTTAGGAGAACTGCCAAAACCCATAAGTTTTTTAAAAGTTTTCGTCATAATATCATAATAATGCCGACAGTTTGTTATTGTTTTCCAATGTCTTTAAGTAACTCTTACCAGCCGACAGGACCACAAGAAAACTGGAGTTCAGGTCGAAGGGAACCTTCTAGAGGTGGCGCAGTGGACAGTACAGGAAACTAAGCGCATAGAAAATAAGGGCTCCACCCCTGCCAGGCAGGGACATGGAAATGTTCCACCCCATCCAGTGGGGAGGGTGTAACAGCACAGATGAAGAAGCAGTATAATTCTAGCCAGTTTGGTAATCAGTAAAAATATTTTTTAAATATTCTCAAATCATTTCCAGAAAAAAAAATAAAAGCAAAGAAGTTCACTTATTTCATTTTACCAGGGCGATAACAATGTAAATAAAAAAAATTCATACAACAGTTATTAAGACAATAGAAACAGAGAAAAATAATAATTAAAGTTACATGGCATAAATCGTAACATTTGATTGAAAACATTTCTAATTCCCAAGGATACTAATCCCTACAGGAGAAGCACACCTGTCACCTGAAACTAAGTAAAGATTTTATTCTCGTTCAACGAATCTAAGCTCATATCATCTCTCCACCCATGCGTTAACAATTTTTTAAACCCTCAAAATTCACCTTGTTCGATACCAGGTCGGAATTTTAAACTGGCCTGGTAGTAGTACCACAAGCATTTCCTTGCAATCCCTCAAGCATTTCCTCTCGAGCATCCATAATGATCTCACAGTGCTACAGAATGTGCATGGCCGTTTGGTTTTACTCACCACATGCGCATCCTGCATGATGAGAGAGACTGAGGCTGAACAGTCTTCCCTGAAATTCTCAATATCTAGATCATACAGTGGTCCAGCTTGAGGTAGGCACCTTCTATCCTGGCTTTAACTGAGGGGAAAAACGAGTGAATCCACCCCTTATCGACTGTCCCATCTACTTTGCCATTCGTCGAGACTTTTCACTCTCATCTTTCTAAATAATCTGCACGGAGTGAGAGTCACTCCTAGGTGGGCAACAGCATTACATTTGATGAGTTCCTTTCTTACTAAAATGCTCGGCGTCTATCCAGCTACTACTGGGATTGCGTCCGATGCCACAGTCCTGTAGGCACACAGGACACACAGTAAGAGCAAGCAGGGGAGTGCGTTGGCTCCGTTTGAGAGCAAGTTATATCATCACGTTGTCCAAATGATGCGACCGTACAATATAGAGTATGCGACGTAAGCTTTGCTTGAAATACTCTTGACGTGTACCGGAACGATGATAATCTGTCAAAAACAACACCTATGTACCTACGTAGTAGGAGACCAGCAGTTTTATGGGGAGACGAAGGCCAGATTATTAATTTCTCCCCATTTCAGTACACGTCTCAGATATTCTTCAGTCTTTATTTTGACTTCTTTGATGGTTGCCTCCAGAAACTAATAAAAATAAATCGTTCGCTTATGCTACCAACATGAAACCTTCTTCTGAGAGAGAGCCGAGAAAGTTTATTTTATCTGTATTTATTTATCTATCTTTATTACTTAAATTACATTGTTGATGTGCTGTGCCTGTCTCACTAGAAACTGATGTGTTGATAGCAGGTGCAGTTTAACACAAGCAGTTTACACAGAAATAAAAATATCAACAATCAAAAATTATTTGAAATAAACGACAAAAGACAACCAGCGTCGTACCATTGGAAAACAGACTTATAAATAGGTTTTAATAAAATTGCTATAGATCATCAAAGAGCACGATCCAAAGTGTGGGTCGCAGAACCGATTCTGTTGGCATCTCATATCGACAGCTCTGCATACCTCGGTTGCTCCATGGGAGACCATACTGTGCGATATAAAAGTAATCCGCCAGACTTTATATAAAGCCACTAGGGCATCCACGATTTTTTAAGTTTGCAAGGTACCATCGGCCACTGCGCATTGTCAAAGGCCCTGGAGATGTCTAAAAATATTTCTAAAACATAATTCGATGATCAAACCTTCACCCAGATGAGTGCATGTAGAACGGCGTGCTCGGTAGACGTTTTTCCGAATAAAGCCAAACTGTCAGAACTAGAATTTCTGATTATTTTTTCAAGGATTTTTCCAAGAATCGGCAGTAGAGTTATCGGCTGTAGACTCCTGGATCTGACCTTGACTTGTCATAACCTTTTGGAATATTTTTGAGCACGCCCCTTTTCCATGCTGGTGAAAAAAACCCTCTTTGCAAACATTTTCCCATAATTGTGAACTAAATTCCTGAAGCGCATAATTCCGTACCTGTTTTATGATCGCACCGTTAAGTTTATCGAAACCTGGAGCCTTTGTGGGACCAAAAGCCTTGATTATTAAGTCCAGATCTGTCTAAGGGATAGGTCAGTAGGTATGAGTCGTGACAGACTTCTGATCTGTCTATAATGGTCGTGTTCCCCAGTTACTGATTCTAAAGGGACTACCAGCAGGGTATTGAGAGTACTAGCTACGCAAGTATTTTCACGGTCATCGATTCCTGGTCCAGGTGTAACACCAGTCAGGTAACGTTCGGATCCTTTTCCCGTTTTCCCACGTTACCCACGTTTTGGACAATTTCCCAAATCGGGTAAATAGTAACAGTTCGTTATTTCCAAAATTTATATTTGGTTACACTATTTAGACACTTTTACAAATGTTTTATATATATTTACCCACCTCTTTCAATTTTAGCGTAGCTGGGCCAGGCGATTGATTCGTTTAAAAATAAAAATTCAGATCCTGTGCAGAAAAGTCCCTCAATGGACGGCGCTGCAAACTTTTGCCTTACTTTATTTATTTATTTTCTTATGTTGGCGCGTTTTGATATGCAGAAGTCCTCGCTTTCGGAGCATAAAAAAGATTTAGTAAACGTTACATTTCTGCGCATGGTCTGGTTATATCAATGTGATTTGTAATTTGCCTCCAGCTAATCGAAATGATATACAGATTTCCAGCGTACTAGTGTATCAATTTTGAATAATATTTTTTTATTCTACAAATAGTTTGTTTTTGAACTTCATTTAACTAATCCTATCCAAGTAAAAAATTCAATATAAATCAATTTTTTTTTTACGCACCAGATTTTCAGGTCCGGGTTTAGTTTTTCCCATACTCCATTTCACCGACTCCAGATATTTTCATATCGGAGGGTTCGGCTCGGTGGAATTCCTAATTTGACCGATAAATCCTACAGATGAAATGAGATATGAATTACTATTTTCACAAATTCACGGAATAGCGCCGCAGGCGCATATTTTGTAGGTCGGGGGAAGACCAACAAATGCTTTTTTTTTATTTTTCGATAAGTCAGTATTCCAACAATGTATAGACAGAAATCCTTTAGTAATTAATTTAACAGAATTCTTTTAGTATTATTTACAATATAGAAGCCCTTACAACACATCAGCTTAACCTAAGCCCCTCCGAAGTGGCCCAAGGAAATTTGTTGAAATATTGCTTTACAAGCTATGTGTCTTCAATATGTACCATTTTGGCACTTAGTAGGGGCCCCCTCCTAAATGGGGCCCCAGGAAATTTGTTGAAATATTAAAAACAAAGTCCTTTTAAATATTTAAAGCAAAGCCCGGCCTTGATGTTGGGACCCTAGGACTAGGCACATAGCGGATTTCCGGCCCTGTTCAGATGTTAAAACCAACTTAATAATTATTGACAATTTATTCATCTACATACATCCCCTTTTTGAAATTTCGAAACTTGTCTATTTTGCCCATCACTATTTCCAGATTTATCATGCAATAAAAGTAAATAATTCGGGGAATGGGGGAGCCCACTTGATTTTTCTTAGGAATAAGAGATAGCGTCCCGGAAACGGATATCAATAATTTTGTGAAAAACGTGGTTTTCTGGTGATTGGTGATTGCAGTTTTCTGTTTTACCAACAAATGACCAACACCAGACGTCACTACAGTCTTATTATTTTGTCAGTATTTGTGTTTTTTATGGATTGTTCCAGATTGTTCGTTTGTTATGGTACTGACACATTTGCTTATTACAAACGTTGTGTTCGTGGGTTTTAAGGATTCTTAGGAGTCCACATTTCTGATAAGAGTGTCAAATTCAGAAGAGCTTCGAGTCATGACTTGTTGCTTTTAGGATTGAATTCAGGATTGTAGTAAACGGGAAAATAAAAGAACAATATTGATTTATACATGTTTATTCCCAATCTTTGGACCCTATACACATTATAACTATCAATAGTACTAATAAAAATAATTAGGTTAAGTACAATCCAGGTAATACGGCCATTTATCATGAAATGCTACATGACACTATAAATATAAGTCGCAGACAATGTTGGAACTTTCTTTAGGGGCGACGAATGTGCTTTGCATTATTGCCTCAGATCATACAAATAAATGAATTAACACAATGCTTTTTTATCGTAGCCTACAAGGCGTACAGATTAAGAAAAATGTAGCTATTACTTGAGACGTTAATAATTACATGCATGTTTCTTACTTGAATTGTACTAAATTTTAATTATATGTTTCTCTAATATCGGATCCAATTTGAGAATACATCAATTAATAGTAAAGATTATTTAACAACTAATGTTAATACATGAAATAAACAAGGCGACCAATTTTACAGAATTATCTAAAGACACAGAAATAAGTTGACACCTACCTCCGATTAGACTGAGTACAGTAATAGCTGACCTCACGTAGTTCTTACTTTATTCTCTTAATTCAACTTTTGACAAAATAAGTTTACAAACTATCTTCGCGACAACACTGTCAACTTATCCAAATGAAAATATAGTGTTTAAACAACTTTTTTTTGTAAGCAGTTAGGTCGCTGATGTTCTTTTAAAACTAAATCTACAAATGTATGTACTATTTGGTTTGAAAGAAGCATTTGCTCAAGGCATTATAAGCTGGTAAACATATCTACATTAAGGCTGTGAGTTCCTCTGTTAGTTCATTAAGCATTTCAGAATAATTCTTCTCTTCGGCGTTAGTACAAAACTAAAACGATGTTTTAATTAATTCTGGAAAAATTATTAAATGAGATAGCTAAAATGGTAAAAGATTGTGCTGTGCGGTTTTTCAATAAACTTTGAGCGCTAAAAATATAAAGTAGGTACATGCTTGTAAACCAATTAACAATGCAATCAAATTAAATATTAATTATAGAATATATTATTCATTAAACAAAAAATGAGGTTTTTTCCAGAATTTGATTTATTTTGTACACACTCAATGAACTAATTTTAAAAGATATTATTTGAAGTTTACTTTGAATGATTACCAAGAATGTAAATGGACAATAATGATAGTTGATCATTGAGAAAATATGTTGGTTTTCAATAATCCGCTAAGCAAATGCCCTAATTTAGCAGACGACACATGGGATCTCTTGAGTACTGGGAATATATAATGTAAATCAAATACCAATAATACAGGTAGGTAATATTTACTTAGCATAGTACACCTTAAGTTTAATTATAAGCAATTTACTAAACTATTTAACATAATAGATAAAAACATGACGCAATATGTATAAGTATTTATATTATAGATTTGTTTGTTATTATAGTAATATTATAAGGGGCACAGATCTGATATGTGTTGACGAGAGGTGATGCGTTTGATACACCATTCCATTTCCTATTCTAATGCAAGAAGGCGTATGTCTGGCAAACGGCTAGTATGCCACCACTGATACATTTTTATCACATTGTAATTTCTTGCGTTGCCAATGCATCCAAATTTTTCAATTTCATCAAAAATTTATAGCCATTTTTATTCATTTTATTCCCAAAAGGGATAATTATGTACGATAAAACTTACTGTTTCAAAAGAATGAAACGTTAAAGAAATGTTAAACACATTATAACTCCAAGTAGAAATAAATAATCAAAAAATCAACAGATTTTCGAAAGAAGAAAGATTTTCATTAGTAATGATGCAGCAATAATAACATTTTAAATGTAGAGACATAAGTAATTGAATGAAATTGTTTTTCTTTTTTAATTTCTAATAATTGATTATCTAAACTAGTAAACTAGATATAATTTATTTATTAATTTGTTTATATTAAGCTGATATGTTTAATGTAGTCCCCGTAAGTCAGCGAAAAGTCAGCATGGCTGATTCGCCCTCTAACAAAACATCTACACACACAATTGGACGGAATCATCAGTGAACACACGCGACCACACATAACTCTCCTGCCTGGTTCACTTGAACAAACTGTCTTCCTCCTCACTGTGCCAAACCTACTTCTTAAGTGTCACTTGGCCGCAGTTAAAACGTTGGAAACAAATTACCCCCAAACGATTTCACAAAGATGGCATGATTGTCTATAGCAATATTTTTAAAAAAACTCACTTGAAATTATTTAGAAGTTTGAGCATGTATAATTTATTGCTTCTTTGGAAAGGGTGGATCTACCTTTGCACAGTGAAGGTTATGGTAACGATTGGTTGTGGCAATTAAAAAAAGAAGCTGCCCGTGTGTTCACTTAGAAAGAGATCATCAACTAACAATATTCACTTGATAATGTAACAAATACATATTATATTATAGAAATTCTTAAATTTAGATGAAACCAACTTCAGTTGGTTCAAACATTGAATAAAAATCATTAGATTCTATTTAAACGCAAGGATTGTTTCCAAAATTAAGTAACATTTTCTTGCAAAACTATTATCATAATAATAATATATTTTGTTTGTTGAAGAAACAAAACATGGAGATTTCTAAAATGAAATGGTAGTTATCAATGTATGCGTTAAATTACAGTTTATGGTCTGTAATTCATATTTGAAATGTTTTAAGTAAAATGTATAACAAGAATGCTACTAGCATATCACATCAAACCACACATAAGCTAACTAACTATTATAATATATATATTTCACTAGTTACCACTAGGACTTCGTAGCCTCAATCTATTGTAGTATTTTTCAAAAAGGTAAAAAACTACAGAAATTTTTATTTCTTTATTTAACTTCGTTGCCAAAAAAGATGAATTTGAATTCTTAGTTTATCAAGAGAAATAATAATTTGAGCTTAATACAACACTGAAAACGCACACAGATTTAAAAATGTAGGTATGCATTAGGGTAAGCTACATTTACATATTATGTAGTATATTTCAACGCAACTGTAAGATTTTTCAGTATTTCCGCACAAAATATGGAATTCATTAAAAGTTTTTGCTTTTTATGAAAATATTGGTCTTTATTATATTAAGATAATTGAGATACTTAAAATCAGCGACAGAAGATGTCAGATGAGAGGGTTTTTATAAGATCGCATTAAAAGTTGGATGTGAATTGACCACAACATTAATATGACCATTTTAAATTGACAAATATTAGCCATGAAATAATTGACATAATTTCAAATGTTTTAAGATAAGATAATCAAATAATTAATAAATATTCATGTTCTGATTTGATCAAAATATTGAAAACGTTTGTTCACTCGACAGTAATAAATTAAATTCTTAGTACAACGTCGTTAGATCCTTCACGAGAATTTAAATCAACACGGTCTCTGGTAACATTAAAGTCCTAACTTACAAAGGCTTTGGATTGTTAAAAGTTAGAAATACATATTATATTACACTAATACAAGAAGAATAACACTAAATACAACCATATCAAATTACTGACATAAAATTATGTAATATATAAAATTCTTATTGATTAAAATGTTTTTTACTTTTAGCATTGTCTCGAGAATTATGTTTGTATTGTGAAACATTCATAACAAGGTTGGAATATTTAACAAATTATTCAATAATGGGATATAAACGAACTTACACCCAAAAATATATAAAAACAAAGAAATAATAAAAATTGTTATACAAGATATTAATTACTCTTCTTTTAGATATTTGGTTTATTGCTAATTAGGCATCTCTTAAGAATACTTATTTTTGTAAAAATAAATAATAATTATAAAAAAAAAAACAAATACAATAATATATTACTTCATTTTCAGGAATAAACAAGGGTGAAAAAATTTACCATTACTTCATATTAATATTTAAAAGTTAAAACCTATTAATAAACATTTAAATATATTTACCCTATTGATTATATTAATTATATTATAATTTTCCAAAAAGCTCGACAAGCATGCTTAAGATTTCATCAGACGAAATATTATATTTGTAAGAAGTTAAAAAGGTGTTATATTGCGACAATTTGCTGTCATACTTTCTTCAAGTAAGGCAAATTCGGACCAAACCATTCTAGACAGGCACCTGACTACCAAATTGCTCCAATACACACTTTATAGAAGTTATGGTTTTCTACATAAACTCATTAATAACCTTTCTACTAACCCTATATTGTTACAGAGATCAACTATAAAGCTAAAAAATATAGAAAATCATTTAAAAAAATCTAGTAATTATTATCAAACTAATAAAAAGTCAAAATTTATGAAGGAAATGTAATAACAATAATATTATTTAATGATAATTTTGTCAAATATGTAACATGCTTTTAGAGTTTCGGTTACCGCTTCTCTGAAGCCCAAGAAGTGTTTTGTAATTATCATAGTACAAATATTAATTTGACAAAATTCTTAGGAATTTATTTAAACTCTTACAAATTACAAAAAAAGATAGGATATTTTAAAACTACGCTTGGATAAAATTGCAACAATAAATATTTGCAAATAACTTTTAATACTTCACTAGATGAATTACTTTAAAATATAAAAAAAGGTTCTTCTTTAATAATAATGTTCAAGTCTTAAAAGTAATTTTAAAAGGGCACCTTTGGTTTATAGCTTACGTAAGAATCATAATTATTATCTTTCTTCTTTCATGCGATGTTAATTAATGCTCAATGCCATTTTTTTCCTTTAAAACCCCTATTACCGAGATAAATTTTGGAAATACCTCTTCTAAAAATGATTCCAGGTCAATACGATAAACAATGACTTGTTAAAGAATGTAGATAGGAATTTCAATAAATTAAACATAATTAATTATAATTTAACATAATTTGGTGATAACTTCTGGTTGAGAAGTGTCCTGGAGCCCAGGTTGTCAGGTGGTTAGCTGCAGATACGTGTTGTTAATGTTGTTCACTCTCTTCTCCGATTTTGGGTCCCTGAAAGGAAGAAAAAGTTAAACTTTAATATGTTTTCCATAAAACTAATAATTTTATTTGATTAAACAATGTGTTAATCAATGAAATGAAAGTAGTAATGAAATACATAAATAAACAAATTATGAAGAGAAGTTTTAATTTGGAATTGGAAGTAGGAAAATTAAAAAAAATATATTGATTAAGATTTCAAGACTTAGGAGAGTAGCACCGCTAAGTCATGACCATTAAAAGTTGTATAGGTGAGCAGTAGTAAGTAAGCATGGTAGAAAGAAAACCATTTAAAATAATAGTACTTCCAAAATTCCTTGAAAAATATTGTCTCTGGATCACAACCTTTTAAATTTCATGATCAAGTAGTGTTACCTTAGGCCACATTCATAATATTTATGATGGAGAATTTTATTCAAACAAAATAGGCAATCCATGATTGAGCATGCTGCAATTTTACTTGCCTGAATGTGACCTAACAGTGACCAAAAATAAAGGTCCCACACAGTACATCTCAGACCCAAGACCTCACAGAAACAAAGACTTTCTAAACGTCTTTTGAGGTATTCTGAAATACGCGTAATGTATGGGATAGTAATAATAATTAGAGTCCGGATTTGCGCTGAAAGGAGAATAACACGTATATTTGTCCCCAAATCAGTTTTTCTAACAATTGAATTACAATGTCCAATATGGAGCGAACAGAATAACAAATATTGTTGAATAATTGGATCAATATAACATGCCATTAGTTCTATGCAAAAAAAAAAGGAATTTAATTTTTACGGCACTCCTCTTGCCACCGCATACCCGGACCCTAGTAAAAATTGAAAGTGAGGTAATAATTAATTGTAAGTGAAATAAATAATTGTCAATGAAGTTATGTAAGCATACTTCTAAGTTAGCCAAGTGATGCCATCCATTGTGGTAAGCTGCCCCTTCTGTGGCTGCCATCTTGGACTTGGCGTATTCAATTCGTATGGCTCCCCTGTCTGAGCTGAGTAGGAAAGTCCCTTGGAGGCTGGCCATGGCGTTGGCGGCGCTCTGTATATCGTGGAACTCGATGAATGCAACGGGTGCCTGCGCCCCCCCTGGCTGCTTAGCAAGCATTCGCAGGCGTGAGAACCCCGCGCAACTGGCGTGCAAAACACACAGGTGATGGGCGTGCACACATACAGTGTATAGGTCATTACAGGTGAGTGCATATCGGAGCATGTCCAACGTCATCCATACAAAAAAAAGGAGGTCACTGAATGCCACAATATGGCATCAAAACATCTCTTTAAATGATCGACCTAAAGTTATCCACATAACACCACACTTGTGGCATCAACATCCTGATTCAACTGTTTTTTAAATGATCAGTTCAAAATTATCCACACAATACCACATTTGGGCATGAAAAGATCAACTTCCTGATTCAGCTGTTTTTAAATGATCAGTAAAAAGTTATCCGCATAACCACATTTGTGACATTAACTTTTCTTCATAAGACGAGTCCAAAGTTACTCATAAAATGGTTTAAAAGCTCTTATAAAGCTTGGAGAGCAGAAGCGTACAATTCGTAGAGTCTGTAATTTGTGAATATCACAAGAAAAGATCTAATAAATTTATGAAAAAGTTTTATACATAAAATTGTTATCCTTTTTTTCTTAATGTATGCATGGCGGCGGGAGACACAACAGTAGGTTTGTAACAAACTTCACATACATAGATGGTTTGGCATAAGGTGCTGCGTCAGAGATATACTCAAAGTCGGGTTCATAGATTTCAACCGTATAGTCGCTAGGGTAATAAATAATACTATCAGATGACATTTTCTTGTATGAGGTGTTTTGGACAGCTCTATTAATAATGCATTCTAAAATATAATGTTGAAGTATCAAATAAATGAGAGAAGATTAAGGGAATTGCACACACGTTATGGAGTTCTACACCAATGATCAAATTATCTGGATGTTATGTTATGTAAGTCATAAAGATTCAAAAAAAGAAAAGAGACAACAGACACAATAAATATGTTGTTAATAATATTATTATGACTAAAGAGTAAATGAGTCAAAACAATGATTGGTGTAAAACAGCACAATTTGTGTAAAGCAATTCACAGTTATCAAATTGTTGGGGTTGGCATAGGGTAGTGGTTTATACCCAAGACGAGTAAATAATATGACTAGAATTAATAATAACAATGTGGGTTGTGTTTAGTGGCAGTGCATGTGTATGAAGAACAATGTTTACCAACTAAATGCATGCCAGTGCTCAGATATGAATCTTATTTCAATTAGTTTATTATAATTCTCGTGCAGTTAGGTTAGGCTGCTACCATTATTGTATAACGTCAATATGTATTGTCTTTAACTTGAGAAAGACAGTGGATTTATTAACTGTAAGTATTAAAATAAACTCGATAATGAGAGTAATTAATTTAAAAGTGGGTTATATAAATATTACTCAGTTAAATTCACAATATTTAACTGTCTTTTCAAAACCACACAATGAGCATTAATATTTTATCATCACAAGCTTAATTTTCAACAAAAGTGACATGTTTATTTTTTTCTTCTTAGATGTTAAATGAATTGATTCAATTAAAAATAATGTTGTATTTAATTATATTTGTGTTATCATGCCTGTATTTGTTTGATAGGTATATATAATAATAATTTTGATTATTTATAAGAGGGTTTATTGACTAATCAATTTTTGGTAGCGCCATACTGCTTGGGTTTGTGTGCGTGGGTGCGTAAGAGGTGTTAACTTTTCTCAACATTCATAAGTTATGTTTGGTAATTTGACACATCATCAATACAACAACAATAATTTAACTAGGCTAAAGTAACTGTATCTTGGACACATTTCTTTTTATAGAATAAAGTAAAAATAAACATTCAAAATAAAAACACAATTAATAATGGGGAGACAACCAACAATTGAAGAAAAAAATTGAAATGTTAACCAACACTATTTTAAAAATGTTCATTTTAATACAATGTCCTGTTGTCACTGCATTATATCGTTTAACGCTTCTTAAATTATAGATTCCCCTCCAGTGTGAAGGGTTTTAAATTTTGAAAGTTAAGAGACAAACATGCACACTATGAATGGGGGCAAACAGTTTCAAATTCAATCAAGTTGGATTAGACTGTCCCTTTTGCAAATTAGATTTTTAGTAGGCAATTTTATAATTAACAAACAAATCAGTAACCCTACCCACTGACTGCATATTACATACTTCAAGATGGTGCATATTTGTCATTAAGAAATTGAAAGACGGTAGACCTCACGGTAACTTTCCAGTGCATAATTGCCACATTCTCAATGGTTTTCATTTGATTTAATAATATTTTGCAAGTTTTTTTTTCGTGGAATGCCAATGTCGACTCAAAGATTGCCGAAAAGTATATACATTGGCAAACATGCACCATCATACGAATGCAGGGGTCTTAAATTTCTAAACTTTGAATAAGGGTCTGCTTACACACAGACGCTGTATAGATGGAATTACTTGGAGCCATTTACACCTATGATATTTAAGTCATGTAAACCTATGAATTTGTGACAATGTTGTCATGTAGGTACATCTTACTATCTTTCTTATACTAATATCATAAACGCGAAAGTTTGTATGGATGTATGTATGTTTGTTACTCTTTCACTCAAGAACTACTGAATGGATTTTAATGAAACTTTACAATAATATAGCTCATACATCAGAACAACATATAGGCTATAATTTATAAAGATAGCTATTTTCCATATATAACAAATAATAATAATTGTTTAATAGAAAATATCATAATTTGAGAATGACATTTTGCAAAACAATAATAATTGTTGATTCAAAATTCTATTTTAGAATATATTTAAATTAGTGAATTTTTTTGAAGTACTCGCCTAATACTTTAAATCGAATCATGATTATAGATATTTTAAATAAATAGGTTAAGAATTTTGGTATAAACATAGGAAAAGAAAATAGGCTACTCAAAGTACTAATCCTGCTCAGAGGAAGTCGCGGGCATAAGCTAGTAGTTAATATTGCAGCAATGCATATTCAATGTAGCCATGACATAACGTAACAATCATGCACCTACAACTAATGACATTAGTTGACTTTGCAGCCATATAGCCCTAACGTCATTTGGTGTACACAGGTGTACATGGCTACAACTGACGCCATCTTCATTCAGTACGCAATGTCACATTTAAGCAGACCTTAAACAGTAAACAGCAGCGTACTCACCAAATTGAGTTTCTGCACTCACAAGGGTGAGGTTAGGTTGCCTGATCAATGATATGTCAAAATAGGTGTACATGGATACAACTAACGCTGTCTTCACAGCACATGAAGTTACATTCAAGTAGACTCTAAATAGTAATAAACAGTCAGTGGAATGGTTTTCTGCACTCACAAGAGCGAGGTTAGGTTGCCTGATCGATGATATGTCACAATAGCGGTGTTAAGTGCTGGTGGATGTTTGCAACTGACCTACTGAATATTTCCTTGAGCTCGTGCTCGGAGACAAACTGGCCGAGGTTGGCCACGAAGAGAGTGGAGCAGGGGGCCGCCGAGGGCACCGGGGGCATCGGCGGCCCCACTCCGGCCGGCGAGCCCAGGGCAGGCGCCGGTAGCAGGCACGACCCCACCGACAGGGGGGGCTGGAAATCATACATCTAAGTTAGATTAAGTATCATTTTGAAATGGTTCAGTTTTTACATGGACATAAGGAAAAATAGAAAAAAATCATATGAGTCGTGGGATTATCCTGGAGTATGGTACTTTTTATTAAAAATTCAAATGTCATATTTAATGAAAATATTTAAAGAGTTAAAAATATTTTTAATTCAAGTGGATTAATGTAAACCACATTTATATTCACATTAAGTATAAAATTATTATGAGATGGTTTACGATATTAAGGGGGTTTCTAACCATCCTTCCAATAGCTTATCTACACTAATAACAAATATTTTCGATTTACGGTTTATTTATTTATTAAGTTGGAGTTTATAATTCGGTTCTCGAACCTATAAATAGATAAGTTGGCCGAGTTTTCTAACCACTGCGAGTATTTTATTTTTATTTTTAATAATATTCATTATTAGGGTAGATAAGCTATTGGGAGGATGGTGAGAAACCCTCTAAGAATAATATATAACATAATAATAAGAAAATATTTTAAATTGAACAAAAAAAACTCGCTCCCCAGATATGGTTAAATTCAAAAAAACTCACGCCGATAAGTTAACAACATCAATATAAAAATAATATACATTTTATGCTAAATATCTAAACCCTAGAATATTATTTTTGTTTTTAATGTTAAAGAACATTATTTAATTCTATAGTTTATTGCGACTGTCTTGAAATCAATAGAAACTTCCAGATCGAGTTTTGCAACCCCACAACTTATATATGTATACAAGGTGGCGCAAAAGTCAGCACCCTATCGGAAGATGCCATAATTTTTGTAAATGGCAGCAAATATGTCAGTTCTGCTTTGACATTTGTGAAGTAAACAGATTCAAAATATACTTCAACAAGACATGAATTGTAATACCATTGACACCGTCCAGTGCAAATCACTAAAACGATAGTAGCCGGCAAGATCGCCCGATTTAACCGTTCCAGACTTCTTTTTGTGGGGTTTCTTGAAATCACAAGTCTACTATGTCAACAAGCTCTAGAAGAGAATTTTGTCAAGAATCCTATCGAAGGGTGATGAAAAATGCCATAAATCGGGCCCACATCGGGGTCACAATTCTGGCGGCGGCAACTTAGCCGATATCACTTTTTCTACTTAATGTAAAAAAAATTAAAACATCAAATAAACACAATCCAAAAGCAGAATTAAAATTTTTCATTTATGAAAAAAATTACAGCTAAAGAAAACCGGATGACAACTTTTGTGCCACTCTGTATTATCAATTCAAAAATATTAAGCAAGCTTTTCTTTTCCATTTATGGATTTATTTAGGACGAGACTGCTTTTACACATCTACAGTCATCTTCATATTTTTATAGACACTTTTAAGGCATGCAACTTTAAATTCACATTAATGGGTGACATCTCTGAAAAGTTTTGAAAATGTATGCCGGTTTTAGGTATAATTACTCAATCACCCAACATAATTCATGAATATCTATTATACAATCATAATTGGGAGTTTAACCGCTAGGGCACATAAGCTTGTTTTCATGAGAATTTAACGTAGGTAGACATAGGAATGACATATTACCCGGACCTGAGTTATTAAACTAAAACTAAAACTGTAAATAAAATTAGTTCAACAGGAGAAAGGTATATTTTACTGCTTAGAGGTAAAAATTGTAAAGCAAGTATTTTCAATAACCATTGTTTCTTCCTGTTTTCAGAATATTTAAACAATGTGACCAGCGCATCAGTGGCATAAATGCAAAAATGTTAAACTTAGATAATAAACTGATTCCATATTGCATGTAGCAGAGTTAAAAAAATATAAACAAAAGTTATTAGGAACTTATTAGCCGGTTACTTTAATTAGAAGATCCTCAGTAAACCCTCCATAATCTAGCAGATTTTATTTAAATTTCTAGATTTGAATTAAAAAAAAAAACATAGACAAAGTTGTAAAGAGCATAAATAAAGTAGTATTATTTACTAACATGATGGTGTGGTCGGTCGCCTGCTAGTCAGAGGTAGGAGCGCAGCGGCGCAGGGGGCAGCTGCGGGTGAAGGGCAGGGTGAACTTGCCCCGCATGTAGTAGCCCTGGCAGGTCACCCGCCCCGTACAGGGTGTGCGGCCATAGCTCAGCTGCCCCCGGGAAGAAGGGACTTCCCAGTTCGGCCGGCATGAACGCATCTACGTGATAGAAAGATCCGTGGAATTAAATTAAACCATAGACACGATAATCAGTCACAAAATAACTTCATAATTATGTTCAGACTCACGAAAATAACTTTGCCAGTCGTAGAAAGCACCATTGGTCTTATTTGATTCTAAAAATAAAAAAAAATAAGTGTATAGATATCATCTGCATGTTCTCGATTGCACTACTGGCAAAGTTATATTGGTCTCATTGTATTCGACACTTTTAATTTTTTGTTGAATTTCATAGTATTACAAAATTTTCTATTCAATTATCGAGCTCTGTAACGCTTAGTACAATAAGCATTTTTGTATTAGATTTTGAAATCATACCTTAAAATTTCTTTATTCAGTTACTTCATACAATTTAGTGCAATGATATTCGAAACTTACGATCACCAGACTAGGCAATTAATTGCCAGCAATGTAGCGATCATATTCTATGTTTCATGTAATGACAGAAAAAATAATTTTTAACTCTTTAACTAAGTTTTGATATTCATTAAAGCAGGTATTGAATGTGTTATTTTGCAAACACAGTAAGAAGTAATGCGCTCACCTAATATAGATATGTATAAATATTAATAATAATTATAAGTTAAGTTAGGCTCAGCTAGTGTGTGTACACATGAGTGGGTATTATAGCCGAAGCTGATTATATGTGACAGTGGTGGCTTGTTTTCCAACTCAAATTTTATCAACTTTACTTTGATTTATCCAACTTTGTATAACCTTTTGGATTGCTTATCTTTTGATAATCACAGGATTAAATATGAATCGGAAAACTAGGCAGTGTTTGTAAGTGATTAGCAAACAGGGTCTATACAAAATGCATATCTTGAGGATGTGCTTGGAACATTGTAAAAGGTCTTTGACTATAAAGATTCCTACTAAAACTACAAAAATAATTATAAATATTAGGAAAATCTCAATGAATGCTATATGAAAAATTCATAAATATAAAAAATATCCGGTCAAATTAAAGTACTTATGTAATTTATTATCATCTTATTAAAAGCAATAATTTATGTTGACTTTCTTATAAATTAAGTGTGTACCTAAATAGGGTTTTATCTTAACATGAAGCCTTATTTCTACATTTTGTATTCCATTTTACAAAGATAGGAAAATAGTCCTTACTCCGTTTGCTTCTTAATATGGACAAATTATTTGAAGATCACTTTGTTTCAACTTAATTACTACAAAAAACAACTATTTACGTCAGGGAAGATGGTAAAAAATGCAATAAAGTAATATTTAGTTTCAATCTAAGTTAAACATTTTTCTTGTCGAAACATCTTTGGCCACCGTGTTGGATTTTGTTAGTATGAAGTGACTGTTAACGAAAGGTTACATTTCAATCTAAATACTCATAAATTATTTAAAAACCAACCTAATAACCTATCATGTGCATGTTTTTCCATCTCCCCCGAAGTAAATAGACATTTCTTGCACTAATTAAGTTCAAGCGAAGTGTTACTTCAATAAATTGAGCGTGCTTAGCAGTAAGCGGAGTAAGAAACTACCGAACAGAATATCACAATTTGTAACTAGGAATATATTTTTTTCAGCAAGATTACAGAAATATAATGTCACACAGAAAATATTGTTAAAGAAAGACGAGGTTTTTCTGTATGCTGTCTGCTAGGCAGCTAATGTTAAGTGTTTGTGCTGAGGGGTTTCCTTATTTTTGTTACAATCTCATGAGAAGGATTAACAAAGTGACGTGATATTTCTGTTTTCCCGGTGAGTGGGTTGGATCAAAATCTCCTAGATCACAAGGCCGGGACACTGAAACAAATCGGCTTCCTAACTTGAAATAAATGAGAATAAATTGAAAAAAAAAAGAAAAATTTTGTAAGATCTCTTACAAGTTAGGAGGTCGATTTGATTCAGTGTCCCAGACTTGTGATGTAGGAGGTTTTCGTTAGATTGGATTGGGTCAGGATTGGATTTGTTACAATAGGCTTAGGTTGGGTTCAGGAGATTGAGATGATTGCCAGAATCAGGGGAAGTAAGGTTGTATTTGTTAGTGTCAGATTATAATGCGTAGTACCATGTTAGGTGAGGTTCGATTAGAATGCAGCATTTCCAGCAGGTTTGAATATGGTAGAAATGACCGCGAGTTGATAAAAATGTAGTCTTGTAAGAATATCATGAATCAAGCCGTGGCGGTCTGCGTCTTTTCAGTAACCTAGAGTGCTAAGATTAAAAATGACATTATTGATGTTGTTGTAGCTGAAAATATATATTTTTCAAAATACAAATTTTGAAAGAAAAATATATACATTTTCAGCTAGAACAACATCATTGTAGCAATTTTCCATCATAGCAGCTCTTGAAAATTCTAGAACCGCCCCTGGAATCAAGTCTAGCAGACCGTGTCTTACTTTTGTTAGGATGAATATGAGTTATATATACTTGGGTTTGGCTAAGGATGGATGATATTGACTTGGATCTAATCTGGAATACCTCGATTAAATAAGATAAGATTTAGTTAAAATGCTATGAATCATCTAACATAATGTGTTTTAATCACGCTATGAGGAGGAGAAGATTAAACATATTCAATTAAAGAGAATTGGGTTAGTTTAAGATGAAGTCACACTAAATAGGCTTGAGGATTGGGTAGTCAGGAGTAAAATTGTGTTGAGTTGGATTGGGCCGATTCTTAGGTTAAAAGGATTGATTGAAATACTATTTGATTTAAGAGGAAGAGGAATGAGTAAGGATGAATTGTAGTTAAGTTGGAAAGGTTTGGCTAGTGTAGGTAAGGTAGAGGTAATTCGGAGTAAGATTGGTTTGGGTTGGGTTGGGTCGGGCAGGTACTTACGTCCAGTGAGAGGGTGCATCAAGGCGGGGTGTGTGGCCGGGGCGGCCGTGGCTACCGCCGGCTTCGGTTTGCTGACCTTGGTGTTGCTTTTGGCAAACTCCAGCCGAATTGTTTGTGGCATGTCGGGATCGAACCTGACGCCTTGCTGTGAACATTTCGACCGCCGCCAGAGCGGAACGGTATATGATAATGTGGGGCGTGCTTACTGGGGTGACATTATTACAGGCCGTGGCCATATTCCGGATTGGACATCGCAGACCAAACCAAATCACAATTCAACACACAATACATCATTCAATTGAAACGCACAGCTAAGTTACATGCCTCATTGAACATGACTCAATGAATGGAATAGCTCAAAATATGCTACAGATAAAACCTTGTACTTCAGAAAGACAGCATATTATCGATACACATTTTTATGTTTACTCAAAACAAGTTTAGTTACAGAATTTAGTTACATTATTATGGGCATTAAGCCAGGGACAAACACAGCGCTAAAAGCGCCGGCGTTATTTGGCTTGACCTATTTCACCACATCGCTCGCCATACATTTACAATAGTAATCTATGGCGAGGGATATGCTGAAATAGGCCAAGCCAAATAACGCTAGCGCTTTTAACGCTGTGTGTGTCACTGGCTTTACTCACATTCTCCCATTACAAGAAGTGTCAAAATATGCAAGGATGCAAATGGAGGTTTAAACTCCTGGAGCGTATAAACTAGAGATGAAACGGATAGTTGTTTAACCTTGAAGTAGGATAGCCGTATATCCTGTCGCAGGATATCCGGTTGGACTTAGCCGATTGGCGACTCGTAACACGAGAGAACCTATTGGAGTTTATGAAAATGTCTTGCGAAGAATCCTCCGGCAGTAGTTCATGTCCATCGCCAGCCAAAAAAAGTAGAAGAGAAGAGTCGGCTGTATCTCGCAAAGCTCATGACACCTTTTGGGATTGCTTTAATGAGGTAGCGACTGAAAATGACACTAGTCAATATCACGATCGATTCTTATTTGAATTCAGTGCGCATTGGTCGCGATCTTATATTTGGTGGTCAGCTAATGCTGTACATTACCCAAACTTAACAAAGCTTGCTAAAATTTATCTTTCAGCGCCCTGCAGCAGTGTATACAGCGAAATACTTTTTTCGGAAGCTGGCCTTGTATACGATGACAAGCGAAACCGTTTGTTGCCCCTTAAAGCAGAGAAATTGGTGTTTATTCATCACAATTTGCCCTTACTGCAGGTCGAGTATTAATTTTCATCATTCTGTAATAAAAAATTGATAATTCTCTTTGTTATGTGAATTAAATAAAGTGCCTCTAGTTTATATATCATTTTTTTTTTCAAATCCGATATCCGGCTGGATATCCGTTTTATCTCTAGTACAAACATCCTGAAATTAATGTTAAAGGCGAATACAGTTATTTTTGTTTAGTAAGTAACCTGCATTGATACAAAATGAATTGGTATTGTATTGTAATTTGGTATGTATGTACTTCTTTCTGGCATTCTTAATTTATTTTTAGTTGTTCCGCATCTTTTTCAGTTCTACATACATAATGTATTATACATCACACGGTCCTCAGAATGCAATCTCAGTATTAACTTCATCACCAAGATATGTAGTAGAAACATATTATGTGATATAGGCCGTATATAATAATTTTTGCACTTGGTGCTGGAGTGTTAAAATAAATTTGCATCTATCTTTCATTTCATATATTTCATTATACATGTCTTAAAATTACAAAATATGTGTCTTTGAAACATTGAAATATGGTAAATTAAAATTAAGGATACAAATTTATTTTATCTAATATCCGGAATATGGTAATAGAGAACAATATTTTAAAATTTTAACAATAAAAAGTAATAATATATATAAAAACCAATATTTATAAAAATTACACATTGTTTGAATTCTTGTAAGATGAAAAGATTCAATACTTTAAGTCTAAAGTAATATATTATTATTACATTTTTACTTTCAAAATTTCAAAATATGATAAATGATATAATTTCCATTACATAGAATATTAAATATTATATAAGTAGATATTTATTAGTATTGTATTTACGTAGCTCGTTTTTTTAATATAATGGGCCCTAAATGTTTCGTATGTAGATTTAGTATTTGCTCGATTGCCGTGGAAAACAAAATGCTGGGAAACATTGAATTTGAGGGAAATCTATTGCATGTCTAGTGGACAATTTTTTTTCTTGGGCATTTTATATTGTGATATAACACGGTGCTAGGGGGTGAATCAATTCTCAGTCAGAAACCGTGTCATGCGTTATCATTGAATATCTTTGGCATAATCTTAAATATATATGGTCATGATAACAAAACAAACAATAAAGAAATGTGTTGTATTGAAAGTTGATATTTCCATTTTGGTGTAGGCACTTTTTACATAAAGCAGTACTTTTTACAGCAATGAAGCTGTGATTTGTCTATGGGCATCTTTGCATTATATTGATAAATGTGTGATTGTAAAATGAGTTTTATTGAAAAATCATTAAAATGGGTTTGACGAAATGAAGAGAAATGAAGAGATTATGCCAAAGATACCAATTAATAAGCTATTGTACAACTCATTTATAAATTATTACAGAAAAGTAGAATAGTTAGGCAGTTTTTGAAACGAATGTAGGTACAATTAATATGTATTTATTTATAGCAGCTGCGTTAATTTTAATAGGATACCAAGTGAATCTTAAATAAAAACAAATTTCAAAATACTTCAAAGCATGTATATTTAAGCTATTTAAATATAAGCAACTGCTAATAATAAATACAAATAAAATGGTAGATACTGAGGAATAACTTAAGATGAAATGATCTTTTAAGAGGAGCAACTGAAAAGCCTTAGTTCATACAAAATTTAAATTTGGATTTGAGGCCAAAATTCTTGACCAAACTAAATAATAATTTTTAATCAAAAGGTTTATATTATATATACTTTTGATATATGCTAATACTAAATATTTGCTATTCCTTTTGATTAAAAAATAATTAATTGAAGAAATTTTGCATTTTTGCAGGCAGCGCAGCCGTTACTCTTGATAAGGCTTTTTACTTCACCAATATAGATTTCAAGATATAATATTGGTTTAATTAATTTATTTCTCAATATCACCCAAAGTTGCAGTGATGAAACAATGAAATATTTCATGACTCCACAAGATACTGTGCTTATCTTGGCATTTGAAAACGTGATGTTAGTTATAGATTACTTATAAGCAATACACCCAAAAAGTATGTCTTTAATATTATTTAACCTAAACAGAGAATACCTAATTTTATTTTAATTAGGTAGGTAGTGAAGATAATTACCCTAAAACAAAAACAATTTTTTTTAGAAGAAGTTCTTGTTTAATATATTTTTCGAATTTGATATTAAATTTCAAATATGGATTGAGATATTATTATTGATTATACATTTTCAAAAAGATATATTTTCAAAAGTAGAAAATCCAATTTAAGGATAAAGATATTACCTTATGTATATTTTCGAGGGTCGCATATAATATAATTTATATGAATAAATATAAAATACTATGAAAACAAACCTGTAAGTCCTGCTTGGCAGCTTCTGCACCAGCCCGAGTGTGGAATGTTACAAATCCAACAGGCTGAAATGATTTAGTTAAAAATATTATTAATTAATTACAATAACAAATTAAGTGAGTTACGTTCCAAATAAATTAAATGTTTTGCAGAAGGATTAAAATATTTCTAAATAATAAGGGTCAATTTAACTAACCGATGCAGTTTTTCCATTCTTGCTGGTTACTTTGAGCAAAGAGCCTTCGTATCCCTGGAATCAATAAAAGGAAAACAATCTTTAAAAAACGGTATTATGTATACATACAGCCAGAGAAATGTTTGTTGTCAGCTGTCATTATGACGTTTACATAAAGTTCATAGAGTCACCTAAATAATACATACATAGATAAATAATTTTTAATATTTTTACGAAAGTAGGCACTCGATGAATACCTAAATAATATTTTATATGAGGGGCATAATCGAAATAGCCATATCTATAACATTATTTCTAAGAAGTTCTAATTACTTTCATAAAAAACAAAACAGGTATAATTTGTGAGTTAGTTGCCATCATATATTTCTAAGGCGCTCCGCCCACTGAGGCAACTGAAAACCAACTAAAACCGGCTGTTTTCTCTGTTTTGATTGGTCAAAAAGCTTGTTTAACCATAGATGAAGAACAATCAGCTGACAGCTCGCAAATAGAAACGGCCGCCCAGGGCAATCAGCCGTGACAGTCGCAAGATGGTCGCAAGTCACCGCTTGCGTTACCATTGACAACGGGGTTTTGTGTGATTGTGAAGTGTGCGGGCCGTCACATTGTCATACAAAGACAGTTGGCAGTTGAGAGTTTTCAGTTGCCTGAGTGGGCGGAGGCGCTAATAATGTCATAGTGACTTTTATAGATTGTTATCGATTGGCCTAGTTCCCAAATAGTCACCTTGAATTAGTTATATCCAAAGGAAGAAAAAAAACTTTCATTGGCAGGTACCTTCCCACTTGAAAAAAACAGAGGTTTAACAATTTAATTCTGAACCTACTTAAAAACAATATTGATTGAAAAAACATTGCAAAAATATTATGTACAGAAAAATGCATTTAAATTCATATAATTCCATCCCTCTATAATAACTTATAACAAAGGGTTAGAGTTAGAATTTATAACTAAAGTTGGTTACCTACCCAGAGTCTAGAGAATAATCGATAGAATTTTCTGGAATGACAATTCATTTGAAAAGTCATGAGAATTGACAGACACGTGACGTATTATCTCACGGCAGTCCTCTCTATTATTTTCGCAATTTTCCAAATCGATACCACCGTAAATAATACAGTGGCAGACCGGGAATGGAAAACGGCAGACTTGCTGGAGGCACTTGGCTTTTTTGTATCGTTTGATTGACACACTACTATAATTTTCCATCAGTCAAATTATATGGCCACCGGTGTGTTTTTACCACGGAAATCAATAATGGAAGGCACTCGGTCTAGTTATATTTGATTATACATAAGTGAGGGAAACTTGCAATATGTTTATTGTGCCGTTTCCAATGTATTTTCAATCGACAATCGAGGTCGCAAAACACCTGCATTGCAAGTACCTACCTAAGAAATGAAATGTCTAGTCAAAAAAGTTCTTGGGTTGAGACGGGAATAGAGAATCAAAAGCATAACTTTCCATTAAAAGTCAAATGCATAGTCAAAAATTGGAAGATACAGTCATAAACATTGAATTTATAACCACTGACTACTACTATAGAACCCAGACAGGCCAATAAAATTAATTTCTGTTTAAGATATAATTTTGATATTTTAAATTCTTGAAAACCCGAAGTAGGTACCTAAAAGAAAATTTATCTTACTTTGGTCACATATAAACGCTGACAAACAAGAAGACGTATCTCTTCAGTGATTGAGTGTACCAACTGAAGAAAACAGGAACGTATTGGTATGATAATGCCTGAGGTCAAAATAAACGATATTCCCAAAGCTGTATTATTTTCCTATGTAGGTGTACCTTTAAAACCAAATGTGGCGGTATTCGTGGGGACATTATTATTTATAGGGCCATAATATTATATTTGCATAATTGTACTGTTCAAAGGAGCTTTAAGAATATACAATTTCCATAATAACTTTTCACATAATGGAGATTAGCCATTTTAAGTATTACGTTTGTGTTTCTAACCCAAAAAAATATTTTACGTAAAAATCTTATCGGCCTAAAAGCAATAAAGAGTCACGCAAACTACTTCCCCTTTCGGGTATTTTATGCGTGTTTAAAGACGATTATTATAATTTAACATGTTTTCTCCCATTTCGAGACATATTTTCTAAGTCTATTCAAATATTAATAGCCGTCCATCAACTCTCCATTAAAAATAAATAAAGTACCATGTGACATCGTTTATTTGGTTCCCCTATTAACAACGAAAAAATATATTATCAATTACAATTAACCGCTTGGACACATAAGCTTGTTTTCACGATAATTTAACGTAGGTAGACATAGGAATGACGTATGCCCCGTACCTGAGTTTTAAGAGGTTATTACCAGAGAATACCGGAAATTAGTCCCCTTTAAATCAAATTCTAGACGTATTGACTCTTTTTTACAAAAAAACATAAATTGATTTTGAAAGATTGTTATTTTATCTGGTACAAGCAATTTTAAAATTTTGAAAAATTTTTAAGATTCTAAGGTTATACTATGATGGCTAGGATAACTTTATGTAACTTCTCATCGTTCCTTAGGACAACTGCATATCGCTAACGTACAAACAACAGTTGATGTCGAATATATTAAGGATACTTAGTCATTGTGAACTGTCACTTATTGGCTGGCATTTTGCAGTCATGCTAGGGAACGATAAGAAGTTACCGAAAGTTATCCTATCAATCCTTATCGACTGAGTGTGCTAGGGGGCCTGGACTCTTCCTACTCTTTGTTAATGACACAATATCCAGCTTCAACTATGTTAAATGTATACTTTTTGCTGATAACATAAAAAATTACAAAGTAATTGCCCGTATTAATGATTGCCAAGAGCTTCAATCAAATTTAGATGATATAATTCATTTAATTGGCGTGTAACTTACAATTTATTTCTAAATATTAACAAATATGCTAAATTTTCTCTGGGATGTTTATATACCCTATGATAATTATAGGAAAGTATGACCCAACATCAAAACCAAATTGTTGTAACCACCAGGAACAACAATTGTTAGACTATGATATAAAAAAAATATCTGCTCACACTCTCTATGTTTTACCCCTTATTGTGAGATGTGCAAGTAAGTAATTAGGTTTCGAAATCATAATAATCTCTTCGTCACTATCTTATATTTTGAAGGATATAAACAAAACGGCCACTACTAAAGCATTAAACCAGCCTTCCTCATTCCTGTGTAGGTAATGTGATCGATAAAGCTATGGAGTTGATACGCGAGCCTCGGGCCCTGTAAACCTCTCATACTGTTTACTAAAGTCTTCCTCTATTTAGAATAGACACCATAAATTCGGGGAATGGAAAACCACCCCTTAGAATAACGTAGGAGGGTAGTACCACCTACCGCCCGATCGCCGGTTTTTTCGGGGATTTCCCGTACCAGTTCGTGACGGGACAAATACAAATGTCAAATCCAACCCCATACGCCGCCAAGGAGGCTTTAAATTCCGACCGACAGTATTATATTGTGTGCACGTCAGAGTGTAATATAAGACATGCTGGAATCGATTGGTTACCAGGGTATGAAGACTGTAAGTGATGTATGAAGAATAGGTATGAACTGAGTTTCGCTAGCACGGAATAAAGAAGCACACATTATCTATTCAGTGATGGACAGAATGAAATAAAATTTACTTAAGTAGGCCAATAATCATTTTCATATAATGTTTTGAGTTTGCCATGTTTAAAATGTTTAGGTTACCTACGAGTATCGCCAGAGTAAAGCACAATTAACGTAAATAAATACGTGTAATCTTTACTACCCTAGTATTCCGATATTCAACACTTTTTTTTTCAAAATTATTTTTCCTTTTGTACAGTATATTGGTATACCTAGATAGAATATGAAAATACGACATGTTTTCCTATTTAAAAGCTCCAAAATAGTTGGGTTGGTCTACGAAAACTAAGAAACAAAAGCTAATCATATTTCATTACTCCAGGGACACAGATTCTCTACTTTACAGTTTTTGTTTTCAGTTTCACAGTTTTCAAGAACCATGTTTTGATCGACCTAACATGTTAAATTTAGTATTTTCCTTTAAATATATGATATAGATAATAATATTTATGTTTGAGGAAATAGAAATAAATATTTTGAGTTCCGTGATTTAAAAAAAAGCTCACCCGGTAAACATGTGACTGGCAATAGCAATTTCTTGCTGAAATAAAGAAATAATAATGTATAACCACTCGAGCGCTTTTTGCCACATTATGGCACTATTTCCAAAACCTCGGATTGCTTTGTTGCCAAAATGTATCAAATTTTCAAAATTTTTTTTTTATCAAAACATATTGTACATTCAAAATATAACAAAATAAATATTCTCTAGATTCTTTAAAATGTTTTAGAGTTAGAGATTTAATTATATTTTTTTATAAATCCTACAAATATGTGATAATAGAAAAAAGGTAGGGGAATTCATTGGCTATATAGAACAATAATCAGTTTGTATGTCTCCGTATTCAAATTCAGAGGTATGATTTTTTTAATGTGGGCGGAAAAATTTCCTTTAGCAATCCGAGAAAAAATATTTTAATTCTCTGTCGCTCCAGTGGTTAATGGATGACGGTAAATATATTTATATAAAATTAAACCTCTTTACAGAACTGAATAATATAACATGTTCAAATACAGTTTTTTGTTCTGAAGTTATTATTATTGGAATCCTTACAAAAACTTTTATTTCAGGAATACTTTTGTGTTAGTAATTGAAATAGTTGCTCAATAAGAAAAAAGTTTTTTCTCGATTGCGGGGGAAACACAAACTTCACAAATTCTATCTTCTGTTTATACTTTTGTGAAGAAAGGTACCTAATTCAAATATACGTTTAAAGGTAGTAGAAAATACGAAATAATTTCACTATTGAGTCTTTTGGGTAACAATAGGTTGACAAATATTTAAGGTAAAAGATTTGATTTAAATGAAAAGAGTGCTCAAAATTGTTCATTTGAGACCCTAGGCCTATCACTCGTATCAATGAGCACGGCCCTGCCCCGGAGAATCCCGTCGTAATCTATCTTTCTATCACCAGCGTTGTTCACGAGAAAGAGGGAGAAGCTACAACGGAGCTATCATCGGTAAGTCCATGGAAGGTTTCTGCCACTAATGCGTCCAACATTTTTTGCTAGCATGAAGATGATTTTAGTGGTGAATTTCTAAATAATGTAGGTAAAATCAAAGAAGTCTGATTTTAAACTTTACCGACTGTAAAACTTCATGTATCACATTTGCAACAGCGGTAGATTGTAAAAACTAATACTTATATGATACAGCAGCATCTATTAGGTTAATAAAAAATAAATTAATATAAATTGTTATAACATACTGTTATCACTTTATATAATTCTTCTACGTAGTCAATATTCCAATAAAAATAAAACATACCTACGGTTTGATGGCTGGATCGTTCGCTATGTTGCGTTTTACGAGACCTGCTTACGAAAGGTTATAGCGCCGGAACACGCCTGGCTCCACACGGCCCACTGAGCCTACACGTAATCCTATGTAGCCTTATTTAGTCACACAATAAAGATATGGAAATAATAATCTGTGATTTAAGATTGTTTAGCTCAGAGGTAAGGAACCGATTTTATTTGCCTTCTTACTCACAATTTTATTTTATTTAAAATTTTCTCGTGAACATCAAATTAAATGCAATTAATCTTGAAACGTCACCTACGGAAATTTCAAACTTAAAATTGGTTCTCATTCACATTCTGATGTAGGTTTTCCAATCGGAAGCTCGCGGGTTCGAATCCGGCATGTGCAAATAAATTTTATTTGATTAATTTGTGTTATTTCACAATTAATTAATAAAAATAATATATATATACTATATTTGCGGCACGTTCCAGAGTGGAAGATACTCTCAGTATCGCCCTGGTGTAAGACCACCATTCAGAATTGAAAGGTTGCTCAATAATGGTTTTAGCCGTGTTTAGTGATTAGATCTGAATATCCAGGTACTTCCCCACCTTCCTCTTCCCCACCTTCCTCTTCCCCATCCCCTTCCCTTCCCCACTTACATTCAGCCTCACAACATACCCCAATTGGGGATGCCATAGTCTCACTGGTTCCAGACGGGAGCAATTGGGACTCTTGTGAGGTATTCGCTAAAAAAAATAAAAGCGTTAAAATGCTTAGATTTGTAGTATTTCATGGAATCCTAAATCACTGTTTTCCCTTATTAGTTTTTCGCAGATGTTAAAGAAAAAATGTATCAATAGCTTATTGTATACGTATAGTGAAATATTTTCTTTCTGAATTATTGTGCAAACATATTTGATCTTCACGTTGTTAACTTTTTCATTCCTCTAATTATCTCTTTTGGGAGAATGGTATGGCACCGCCGCCCTGGGAACCATCCATCCCAGGTGGTTCGCCACGTTTGGTAACTTAGTAAGGGTGCCCGGGTTCTTTGGGTGAGGGTAGTCTAGGTCTTGGTAGTGGATGCATTTGTCCATCTACTGTGTGACGGGCCGGATCGGGAGAGACTGGTTGAGGTAGACCTTTTGACCTCTCCAGCCGGATTATCTCGACCCGTCGCTTTGCACAGCAATGGGAGGGATGCAATCATACGTTCGTCTCACCTGGACACGTTGATCCACAGATTTATACACATCATGCCCTCTTTCTTCCCAGAACTTCCTTTATTTCTTTTCCCCCAAAAGACCCTCACACAGCATACCCAAATATGACATAGACCATGAGGGCTTTTATCTCCAGTACCTCCTGTGTGCACGGAGAAAAATGTTATTCTAAAATACGATCATTTTATTCGTAAAAACGGTTAAAAACGGGACTGAAGTTCTTACAAACAAATTAACAGTGTTTCAATGTTTATTGGCGGGAAAATGTAAGAATAATTTGTTGGTATACGTACGAAATTACGTATACCAACAAATTATTCTTACATGTTCCCGCCAATAAACATTGAAACCATGTTAATTTGTTCTTAAGAACTTCAGTCCCTTTTTTTACCGTTTTTACGAATAAAATGATCGTATTTTAGAATAACATTTTTCTCCGCGTGGAGCTTAACATGAAAAAGACATTTTGACGGTCCTCAATATTATTTGTAAATATCTAAATGCATTTTTTGTAGTTTTAATCTACGTGAATAGAAAAGTATTGGTTTTATGGTAATCACAATAAAAAAATCTGGTTACTGTGAGATGAGATACGGCTCATGAATTTTGCAGAGACTTTGTGTCACGAATTTTAAGGTCAACTATTTTTAGTTCGCAACTTCATTTCAATAATTGTATCAAAAAAATTGGTTCGACAAAAAATATTTCATAATAATTAGCATTTTCTGTTTTCTATCTTCGCAATGCCACTCCAGATGATAATTTAACAAAAAATGGCCTTATAAAA
Source organism: Limnephilus auricula (assembly GCA_951813805.1). Lineage (NCBI taxonomy): Eukaryota > Metazoa > Arthropoda > Insecta > Trichoptera > Limnephilidae > Limnephilus > Limnephilus auricula. Next base: position 23,446,128 of record OX638401.1, read on the forward strand.
TTAACCAATTACTTTTGTTATGTGACTTGTATAAATAAAATAGTTTCACAGCAATTTATGCACATATTCAAAGGTACCTGCCATATTATAGTAATACCAACATACAACGCTTATCGTGTCCCAGGAACATAACGATTGCAAGAGTTCTTTCTGAGTTATGAAAGCTTTTATTAGTGTTTAGAAGAAATTCTAAATAATGCAGTAATAAAACTCATTCCTTTTAATATTATTGCTTGGAATGAATAGCAGCAAAACACACAGTGTAAGATATAGCTGAATATGGGCTATTATCACATCAGAAATTCATCATTACAAAATAATGACCGTGGAAAATGAACAGAAGTTCAGAAAACTATACAATTTAATAGTTTTACTTGTTTGTGGCGTAAGCCATTTAATTTTGATGAAAAACGTATCTACAACATGCAATCAATCATACTGGATTATAAAATTATATATTTTTTGAATTTGAAACATTCCAAACGGTTTTTTTTTCAAGATTCTGTTTGTGGGTGTCATTAAAAATTCAAGTATATCTCCACGGAGAAAAATGTTATTCTAAAATACGATAATTTTATTCGTAAAAACTGTTAAAAACGGGACTGAAATTCTTAAGAACAAATTAACTGGGTTTCAATGTTCATTGGCGGGAATATGTAATAATAATTTCTTGGTATACGTAGTTTCGTACGTATATCAACAAATTATTCTTACACTTTCTCGCCAATAAACATTGAAACACTGTTAATTTGTACGTAAGAACTTCAGTCCCATTTTTAACCGTGTTTACGAAAAAAATGATAGTATTTTAGAATAACATTTTTCTCCGTGTGGCGACACGATGTTTTGAGAGGTTTTTCTGTACGTAATTTAAAGATCAGCACTCCTATATTTTTCATCTCGTCACTTCCACTGTAAGTGGCAGAGCCTTGAAAATACCTACTACAAATTTAATTGACAAAAGGTATTACAAGAAATGCTTTTTCTAAAAGTGTTTTGAACAGCTTCAACAGAGACCATGATAAGCTCCCCAAAGCATTGAATTAATAGGTAGAAAATAATCCTGATGTAAGGTAGGCATTAGGATTCCACCTTTCTTTGGCTTTATGTGGGTTCCAATAAAAATGATAACATGTTTTGGAAATGTATTTAGAATGAAGACGATTCAACATCAAAAATATCAATCAGAGAAAAACGTTTAAAACTATTCAAATACGTGATTTTCGATATTGCACTGGGGAAAGACCTCCATTCAGAATTGAGACATCGTTAACTTTAGTCATGTTTGGTGACCTTATTATATAAATAGCCAGGAACTTGCCCGTCTTACTCGTTCCCATCTTCTTCCCCTCCCTTCTACATTCAGCCTCAGAACATATCCTAATTGGAAATGCCGTACACTGGCTACGGGAATGATTAAAAAAGTGAATTCGTAAACATCATTTTTTAAGTATTTGAACTATTTGTCGATAACTTGACTTTTTCATGTAGAATTAATAAGGTAGAATGAAAATTTGGCTTCTTGAAATACTTCTTAATCACCAAGCAACAATATAACATTCTCGCAAAAAATTTCTTCCAGCTCAGAAAGAGCGTGACTTTGAGAATAAAGCTCTAAGCTGTAGTCATTAGTCAGTGTGGGTTTTTATCAGAGGAATAATAAAATATGATTACCTCGTATGCTCGGAACAGTAGATACAGCTCGCGCGGCTTGGCGTCCATAGGCAGCCCGCTCACAAACAGGGTGCGGACCTGAAACAAATAACACCATAATGAACTACCTGGAGTACAAGGACATTTATATTAACATAATTATGATGAAAATATTATTATTTAAAGGGGTGGCAGTTGGCACCTGTGTAAAAAGTGAAATAATGTCATAATATTAGGAGTTATTTGGACTCATCTGTTTTTTCCTTTTACATTCATAATAATTATTATACCGAACAAACAGGGTGTGAAAATAGGGCCAAATTAATAACCGTATAATTAATTACCCTCTAAAAACATCAACTGCATTAGTAGTATGTATGTACACAGTGTATTCGGTGAAGTTATTAGTCGCCTATCTACACATGGTTGGGTAATTACTACAACTAAAATCAGCTTTGTTAGGAAATTGAATTAAAGATGGCAATTATTTCAATAAATCGGTTGTTGTTTATTTATATTGTCAAGTATGGTTAAATGGTCGATTTGTGTGTTGGAACACATTTTTTTATTTTTTTTTATTTTTTATTTAATATTTAAAGGTTTTTTTTACAATAAATACACAATTTTTACATTTTATACAGTGCTAAAATAGTGGATAAGAAAAAGCTTTTCCTCACCATGAAGAGACAAGGCTCTTGTGTTTGGTGAGGGAATTTTAGTTCAATTATATAATATCATGTGTGAAAGTAAATATTACAATATGGCAAAAAACAAGGGATAATTAAGAAAATGCAAGATTTATCAATAAAGGATTTGAAAGAAATAATAATAATAGTGAGATATGGACTCTTATAGTAGTTTTAGGTATTTTTTTAATTTTTGCTGAAATTCCTGAATATTTTCGATAACTTTCAGATATAATGGTAGTTTGTTATAATATGTTATACCTAGATAGAGATAAGTATTTTGTGTGTGATTTGTACTAAATTTAGGGATTTTGATAGTATTCTGATATCTTGCTCATGAATGGAATGGTAAGTTATTTAACTGTACTTCTTTGTAAATTACATAATACTTATATTTCGAAAATAAGAAATTGGCAAATCATTTTATAATGTTTTATTTACAAAAATGGAACAACTTAGCTAGTCATTACTTACAAAGAATGTAACGAAAGCAACTTTAGTGCTACAACTAGCTAAGTCTAGCTGTGTAATTGAAACATGGAAAAACACTGGTTATTACATTCAAATAACTTTATGATTACCATTTTTTTATTTGTATATTTTATATTATACCATTTTTTTATTTTAAGCGTTTTGACTTATCTGTTTGTAGCATTCATAGACGAGGAAATAGAGTTATGCTTTTAGTGTGTAACTGAAAAACGCTGTTTCGGAGTTACCTAGTTGTAGTAATTACCCCACTGTATTATGTAAGTACTAATTTAATTATTAAGTTAATTATTATTAAATAGCCAAGGTGGGGCAGAACAACTTCCTTTATTGAATTTGGCACCCAAAATGGATGGTTACTGCGAGGAGGGTGGGGATAGACACATTCGAGAGGGCGGGGCTTGAAGTTTTATCTCAGCTTGGTTTAGATAGAATCAGGGAGTGGACGAAGGCGGAGCGCGCGTTCGCTGCCGAGGCATATTTTCGGTCAATCACCACTATACAATGTTGCATTTCGTACCCATTTCAATATCGCGCCCCATGGTCGTGTTCTGACCGGTAGTCGATTGTTTCATGGATAAACAATTTCGGGAAAACTGGTTACATGAAAAAAAAACCTGGGCTTTCACTACAGCAAGTTCTCCCCAATACGTTGACATGGTAAGGCTTTCTGTTTTGTGACCTTCTCAGCGCTCTGCTGCTGTTGGGCTGTCTGCTCATTCTGAGTCTCATCAAAACAATCGACTGCCGGCCAGAACACGACCGTGGGGCGCACAATTGAAATGGGTACGGATTGCAAACATTTTATGGCGATGATTGACCGAGAAGTGTGATCAAATATATAAGTTGCTCTGCACCACCTTCATAATAAGAAGGTATACATTGTTTTGAGGTAGGTTTTGTCACAAATAAGAGTGCATAAATGATTCAAAATAGCGCACATCGTAAACCATATCTTAGAATAGCAGAAATGCCTTACAATACAGGAGTATTTTACAAAAGTAGTTCATTTCACTCTGATAAACGTTCTGCAGTGCGGTTTAATGATACTTCAGGTTTTAACATTGCTAGTCATAAAGGTACATAAATAACATAAGAATGATAAAACGCTGTATTTTAGCAGGTTTGTGTGACGTAATACACACATGCAATCTATATATTATGTATACTATCCATCCGACCATAATGAAGGAAACACAACACATAAAAAATACAAAACAAAGTAGGTATATACTGGTTTGTTTAACACGTTAAACATCTTTTACTCTCTTGTAAACGGGAACAATAATAAATTTATAATAAATGCCACTATGTGGTGGTTTAAATTATTATGGTGCCTATATTCTAACGAAAGAGACAGAGTCGTGGAATGGGAAAGGTTAGGTTTGATTTGACGGTGCACTGCGAAGTAATGTAAAATTAAATCACCTGTATATGGTTTTTGGTCAAAAATTGAATTTCGCTTAGAAATAGAAATATTATACATTTTATTAATTTTAAGAGGGTATTATTAGAGGATTCCGGAAATTAGACACTTTTAAATCAAATTTTTTACGTATTGACTCTTTTTTTACAAAAAACATAAATTGGTTTTGAAATATTGTTATTTTATCTGGTACACGCAGTTTTAATATTTTGAAAAACTAAGTTTATTTTAGTTAGTTAGTTTAAATTTAATAACTAAGGTTATACCGTTGGTCGTTGGCAGATTTGTTCAATTTTCAAACGATAGATTCTATTAAATCGCCAATATGGAATCCGCAGTATAAAGTATACAGTGATAGCATCGAACACATTCAAAACAGATTTATAAAATATCTTACCTTCAAATTCAACAATAACTTTGAATTTAAATTTCAAACTTTGCAACAAAGGCGGGCACTAGCTGATTTAACATTTATACACAGAATTTTAAATAATAATATCGACTCTACCGAACTACTATCCTTAATTAATTTCAATATACCTTTAAGACGTACACGACATACTGCACTGTTTCACACGCTTAATTGCAAAACAAATGCAGCAACTAATTCGACAATTAACCGTGCTCTTCATACATTCAATAATATTTGCCTAAATTCTAACATTGACATTTTCTCCGATTCACTGCCCAAATTTAAAAAGAGCATCATGTCAATGATATAAACATGTCAATGATATAAACTATTCAATGCGCATACACTTCTCACACCTACCAACATACTCACACATACACTCACGAACATATACACCACGCACATCTCCCGGTAATTACAAATAAGACATTCAAAGAAACATATCATAGGTACCCACCATGAAATATCATTTAATATATGTAAACTATCTCATCACTGTAACCAATGTACTGTTTGTTTCTGTAATATAAAATAAAATAAAAAAAATAAAAAAAAATTAAACAACACAAATTTCAAATCAAATAATCATATAACAAAATAAATCAATACATAATCTAGTAAACACAGTTTTCAGAATTTTAATTTTAGTTAAATTAAAATCATTAAAAAATACACCCCAGAACGTGTTTTGTGACAAAAATACCTCAGTTTTTCTATTTATTTAAGGTCTTATAAACTAAAATATTTCAATGTTTTTTTACACATTTATTTTGTTTAGACATTATTGAAAAATCATAAATATTTATGATCAAAAAATACTTACAAGAATTGCTTACTTGAATGTAGGTATATACTAAAGCAAGTTTTGAATGAAATAAATCGATATTAAGTTTTTTATTAAAAAAAATATATAGGGGAATAATCGATCTTTTTCATTGGAACCTCCCTGTACAGTTGCAAGCATTTTAAAACTATTATTCTCAGCCGCTGGTCAATCGCTCTTAAGTTAGCTCACATCACTTGCTTTATTTAAATTCCGCAAGTAGAACACATCTCGGCATTTGCCATTATCAAGTATTATTTGATAAGTCTTTTCATAAGACTAAAAAACATTATCTCATATTTACGAACCCCTTTTAGGGTACTTTAGGGTATTTCTTGTATAAAGTGGAAAATTAAGTTCTTTAGTTTATGATAGGTAAACATTTTAACATTACTGTTGGAATTAACAAAATAATATATATTTTTAAAATTTCAACCTTATCGCCATCTGCATAAGGAGTGTATGATTTGCAGAATTGTATTAGATTAGGGAAACCGAAAGCGGTATTAATTATTTTGGTTGTAGTCTGTATTAAAAATAAAGCATTGCAATTAGTTGAAACACTGTGAACTTCGTTAGATAAGTTTGTAACTATTAGAGATGGACAGGCTGATAGGGATAGTGACAGAAGGGTGAATGCAGATAACACAATTAATAGAGAACTAAATGGAGTCGTCGCTAATACAAAGTTGTCAAAGGGAGTGAGGCTCAGCGGTCCACAATGGAGTTCTGTTACAAATCCTGATGGATTGCAGTGAGGCATGGAACTGGCAGAGATAAGCCGATAGCAGATTGAGTCCTTTGGATATTCCCCGAAGTGTACATGCGGTAAAACCATTTACGAACTGGGATATTTTGGAGGAGAGCGGATGGATGGAGAAAGAAGAGTACAAAGCACAAAGGGGTGGTAGAAGAAGTTTGAGACGTCCCAGTATCAGGTGAATCAAAAATTTAAATTGCAGGTCAAAAGTCGACAAGAATAACAGACGTGGACCTGCCAACATACATACGAGAAGATGTAATATATACCTATGTTCGTGAATCAATGAGTTCTTTCCAAGCCAAAGTTTTAACCACACTATCCAAATCTGCGGGGAACGGCCAGCGCCGGATCTGCCATACGTTCAAAAACGTGCAAAAAACCTGGCGCCCACTACGAAGGGGCGCCGTGATAAAATAAATATTGTTTTAAAACTCAATTAAAATATTCCCCGAATCGTTTAAAAATTACTCGTAATACGGAATTATTAGTTCGCGCTAGCAACACTCACTTTCCATATGCGTGAACCTAATGCGCGCGCATCGATGGTTAAAATTTAACGAAATACGGATTTGACTTACGTCAAGGAATTTTTTTCCAAATACAATATATTTCATACGAACGTAAGACCTATTTTTCCTTGTTGCTCTTACGACCATTGTATCGTTCGAAATTCAACAAACATTGTGATTGGTTCATTGATCGCTTCTCGTACGGATCTCCCTTCGTTGATTACAAGTTGCTCTTTGATGATAGCTCGTCGCTTTCGCCGCGTTATTGGTTTATTTATGTTGCCATTCGCGCGCGATTTGGCACCATATTAAACAAACTGATCAGAATATTATTATTTCTGAACTAAACTGCCTCCTGTTTTATATTATATTTTGTTATGATGTTCTTATTTTGTCAAGTGTCATAGATAGCTACCGCCAGGTCACTTGGAAAAGTTACTCTTGATTCTTGTTGGCGGGATGTTAATTTATTTTAAACGTATTGCATAATTTTATTTTTATTTTTTATATGTATATAAATTTTTTATCTGAATTTAAAAAAAATGTTGGGGGGGGGGGCGCCATCGGTACTTCCTGCACAGGGCGCCAGATTTCGTAGAACCGGCGCTGGGAACGGCAAGATTGGATGTTAATATAGGTGTTTCGCTGAACATACTTTTGATCGATTTTACGCTGAATGGAAATTAAAGTTTTTTAAATTTTAAATTGTGATGGACATTCTCAGCATTGTTCTTGTAAATTACCAGCATTTTGAATCGAAACGTTGCGTCGCTTGAAACAGAATTAGCCGTCTTCAGTGACCAGATTTAGATTTATTTTATTTATTTATATAATACATGTTACATAATTGTGACATTTACATAAAGTTGATATATTAAATCACCATACTAGGCGGCTGCCCGTATCATAATGACCAATATAGTATAGTTACATTGTATGAAATATGAAGTCTAGTGTAAACATGGAATTAGTATATATCATGTTAAATATTGGAAAAATTATAATAAAAAGTAGAAAATAGAAAGGAGAAAAAAAGTACATTAGCATTAGATTATATAAACAGGCTTCTAATTCTATCACATTCACTCATCAAAAAGTCTCCAAGCGTCTTCCTGAAAGTGTGATATTTGGTTATTGTCTTTATTTCAATTGTTAAGTTATTGAAGATTTTTGGAGCAAGAAAGTTAAACTGTGATGGGCCATTGAGGTTTTTGTTACTGGAATTATATAGTTGCATTGGTTGGAATATCTTGTATTACATTTTGATTCAAAAACATATTTTTTAATAAATTTAAATTTAAAATAGCAAGAAATGAATTTTACATATAGGGATTGTATATTAAGTATTTTAAAGTCTTTAAATAAGTCCTTTGTGGGATGAATGTAATGTACTTTGTAGATAGTCCGTATTATCAATTTTAGATAGTTAGATACTTCCGATCCTTCCTCTTTACATCTTTGGGGATGGTGTGTCGAGAGTCTTTTTAGGGGAAGAAAGGAGAGGAAGTTCTGGGAAGGAAAAATGTATGAAAGGTAAGTAGGAATCTTTGAGTCAATGTGTGCAAGAGTGAATAACGTATAAATCCATCCCTGCACTGCAAGCCGATGGGTAGAGAGAGTTCGACTGGAGAGGTCTAGGTTTACACGAAGTAAGTGGGGAAGTGCATTGACCGACAAGACCTTGACAAACTTCACCCCATGAATCCGGGCACCCCTGCTAAAACACATAGCGAACCACTCTGGGTGACCTATGACAGGGGCGTTGGATATCAAAAAAATGGTTCCCGGGGCAGCGGTGCCCATACCCGCCTCCCAAATTGAAGTTAGGACTCTTTGCGATATAATATAAAACAATGGTTTTGTGGTATTGAGAACTATATGTGAATAATATATCTATATACAAATACAAATAAATAAATAAAATAAAAAAAACATTAAAACGAAAAATAAAATGTCAATTTTTAAAATAAAAACACCATCCCTTACAAGACGAGTCACACGCCAAGTTTATCGAAAAGAAAATAAAACCTACCGATCTGTTTTCATGTGCATACATAAAGCACATGCATATTGCATTTCAGAGCAACGATCTGGCTAAGGGTAGCTTTCTATTTTCATACGCTTTGTGACCGAAGTTACAACAAGATATGTTGTCCTTTTTATGTTTCATAGTAGTAATATAAAATGTGGAGAGTGTTTCTATGCATATTTCCATAACAACTATCTATCCGACCGACAATTATTAATTTTACAACGAATATTTCAACAGTGAAGCTGAATACAATATGCTTAAAAGTTGATACCTACGATTATTTTTCTTATTTTAGTTAAAATATGCAGTGGAAATTAAGCCCTTTCAAATAATTATTGTACTTATCAAATGAGTTGCGATTTTCTTAAAAAATGTCCATTTCATAATTTGGGAGGCGGGTATGGGAACTATTTAATGGATTTCCAACCGTCATAGGTCACCCCAAGTGGTTCGCAACATTTGGTGACTTAACAGGGATGCCCGGGTTCATGTTGTGAGGTTTGTCCCGATCATGGCGGCGGATACTTCAGCCCAACAACTGCCTCGCAGGCCGGATCAGAAGAGACCGGCTTAGGGAGACCTTTTGGACTCTCCGATAGGACTCTCTCGGAACATCGCCATGTATGGTACACGCCAAACGTTCAAACCGGCCTGACGTTGATCAGAAACTGTCGCACGTTTGTTTATACACACATTTCTACGTTACTCGTATTTGAAAGTTAGTAACTGCGTGAGAATGGAATGAAACATGTCCAGGCCTGTCTTAAAGTTTGGCGTGTGCACAGTGCGAGGGATAGATTCATAAACCCGACACTCCTGGACACGTTGACCCTCAGATTCCAACCCACCCCTTATACGCTTTCATTTCCAGAACTTTCCTTTTTTTCCTAAGAATATCCTACACTCAGCATCCTCAAAGATGACACAAGCCCTGAGGGGAATTATTTTTTTCAGGGCCGCCAATGTAAAAAACTATAAATGTATAAACTATAATGCACTTCTGGCAGGGTCCTATTTACAAGCGATGGAGCCAACTCCTGATGAGTTAAAAAAAAAAAAACTTTATTTTCATGTTTTTTTTTTCTGTATTATTTTTATTCTGTTTTATCTTACTATGTGTGCAGTATCTCACAATATATATGTATATTTTTAATATTAATTTGATAATATGTTCTATGTATAATATGGAGCTCGTGGGATTGCACCACCCTCCCCGAGATCTGGAATAAACAATAAATAAAAAAAAAAAAAATAAAAATAAAAATAAATAAATAAAAAAAAAAAAAATTTGAAAAAATAAGTTTAAAAAAGATAGGTTTTTTTTGACGCACGTTAATCTAGCAGGTGTATTCTCTCGGTGTGTAATTTCTTCCGCGTGTAATTATGGCAGAGCAATGTGTAATAATGGTACTTGAATTTTAATCCAAAAACCGCCCTGGACACCATGTATTCCATGAATACATCTCAGCGCTGTACAATACATTTCTAGACTATACAGAGTGTGTACACAGTACAGTGGGAACAAAAGATGTTGGATGTCGGTCGCTAATCACACAGTTATAAATTAACAAGCAACGTCGTTGGAGAAACTTTTCAACTGCGATGGCCAATTAGCAAGGCTGTGTTTACACTGACGTGGAGCAGAGGAACAAGTAGCTAGATACTCGACAGGTACCGAGTAGCTAGCAGCTAGTCGGGCACCGGCCAGGTACTATTCTTTAGCTGGAAAAGGGAAGGTGAAGGAGACAGGGAAAGGGGGGACCCTAGGGCAGGTGAGTGACACTCACCTGATTATTAATGGAGGTAGGGGAAAGTTTGGTAACAGTAATAGACAGAAGAGAAGAAAGAGTAATAACAAAGATTGGTAGGTAGTTGCAAAAGCTTCTACTGTCTACAGGCGAATATTACTCGAATAAGGGTAAAAGCCTAGAAAGTGATTTTCAGTGACTGGAAACATTAAGCCATTTTATTTTATTTACAACAAATATTAGTTTTTTAATGCATAAAAGTCCCAATTGCTCCCGAGATTATCTGTATTTTAAAGTTTATTTAAATAAAGTCATTTGACTTTACATCCTCACAAATCGAAACAGCCGCTATGCGTTCGTAATAATAATAATCATCAAAGGAGGGTAAATTAAAAAAAAAAATTATATTTGCCTCTTGTTTTCTTATCACACAAAATATTAAAGCATCGTGTAGAAATCAATTAAGTAATATTTATTGATTAAAATCCCGTATTAAGTCGACCGTTTTGCATTTCGTCTGTCTGTAAATTTTGTTTATACGTTCCGTTTCCGTTTTAAACGGTGGCCGTTTTAATAATTCAGTAAAGATTCATTTCTCAAATGTGGAATCATATATAAATATTTGAAAAAAAAAAGTTTGATACGGTTTGGGTTTTTAGCGCACGTTAATCTGGTAGGTGTACTTTAAGTAGGTGTATTCTCTCGGTGTGTAATTTCTTCCATGTGTAATTCCGTCCGCGTGTAATTATGGCAGTGCAATGTGTAATAATGGTACTTAAATTTCAAGCCTTGTCCTAAAACCGCCCTGGACGGTATGTCGGGATTTTATGGACATTTTAATATTATTTTTTTCAATATAACGGTAACTGCCTGCCTGAAGAAATAATTTTTTTTTTTACATGAAATATACGGTTTATAATTTCGTGGATAATATAAGTACAACCTATCTACTCACAAGTTCTCATTTATTATGTGAGACAAAATTAGAAATATACCTTTGTTTGCGCGAGTTGTACTGTTCACAGAACTACATACTAACTCTTGAATAAAACAGAAAGAATATTTCATTCGTAAGTTCTTTCACCCTCTGAATTCAAGTTTTAGGTTTTTTTCATATCAGCTAGCTACTAAATTGGAAATAGTCTGGTGTCATTTAATAAATAAACAAAATAGGTATACGCTACATGTTGCCGAGACAACCATTGAATGCAATCGATACAAATGTATCACCAGACTAATGGTTCTACAATCAAAAGCTTTTCATTCCATCAATATCGATTAGCATATTGATATCGATCTGGCCATCCTGTTAATAACACAACATTACTGCGAATCGGTTATCTTATATATGTTTTTTCCATCAACCCCTCGAGGCCGGCGTCGGTTCTCACTCTACAGCCGGCGGATGTCACTTATTATAGATTATTATAATCCATTGGTTGTCGGCCTGAACGGGTGATAAGTGGAAAACCGAATTATCGTTTTCCGATACGGGACAAGCGAGGGTGTTATCGTACATCTCGGCTACATTTATCAAACGTGATATCGGGACAATGTGTATATGAAATCTATCAAGAGATAAGATTATGTTTTTAATGGTTTCGCTGCCCTATTTTTTATATTCCGTCACCATATTTTCCTGACGTTGATTTTTGCAGACGTTTCATTTAGTTATTGATATATTGAAGATGTACGGTAGTGAAGATACATCCTAGTATTGGAAAAAGTCTAGTGTAATATCTCTCCCACTTTTGAATTGTGGTTTTATCTAGTAAAGGTAATTTAAAGAAATATGTACATTTTTATTAAAAAAAGGCTACTCCGTTAGTCATTGGCAGATTTGTTAAATTTTCGAATGAAATGTTATACTATACAGCACGTATTTCAAATCATATAGTCGTCCAGTTTTATAAATCAATAAATTATCTAAAAAACCTGCTTTTCTGAAGTTTAATTTTAGTTGAAATAAAATCATAAAAAATCCGAAAATGACGAAAATACTTCCGTTTGTCTATTTATTTACAGACTTACCCACAGAAGGTCTGGATGAAAAAACAATCCCTCTGGGCCTATGTATATTTGGGGTTGCTGTGTGGAGGGTCTTTTTAGGGAAAGGAATGAAAGGCAGTTCTGTGAAGGAAAAAGGTATGAGAGGTGGGTAGGAATCTGGGGGTTAACGTGTTCATGAGTGACGAATGTGTAAATCCATTCCTCCTACTGCGGCGCAAGGCAATCGGTCGAGAGAGTCCGACTTCCCAACAAGTAAAAACAAGTAGAAATAAGGGCCCCTCCAAGACCTAGAAAACGCTCTTTCCCATGAACCCGGGAACCCCTGCTAAGTCACCAAACGTAGTGAGTCACTTGGGGTGACCTACGGCAGGGGTGTTGATTAGGTTACAAGTTTTCTGGGTAAGTTAGGTTCGTACAGAAGCCTGGTTGATTTTCGATTAATTTTACATTAAATTTTCGTTGGTAAACCATTAAATACACGATGTCTGCTGCGATATTTTCCAGTAGGTGAACCCAAATTCAACAAAGGTTAATTAAAACATACAAGCATTATCAGTGGCTGATAATGGAATACCTGAAAACATTTATAATTTTCTCCCTTTTGCAATTGCTGCTAATTAATTGTTGTCTAATTAATCGCTTTTACAGTAGCAGAGGATGACAGGTGATAAAATCAAAATATTGTTAAATAACGAACTAATATAGGAACACCTAGTTCCATGTTCTGTACAGCTTTTGTAGTGATTGAATACTAAGCGCAACATTTCTATTAAATACACAATAAAGCCACTAATATAATATTATCATTCGTAAAAATAATAAATCTACAATATAAAATGAAAAACAATTTGGATATGGAGCGGAAAATATGAAAAAAATCAGTAGATTTGGACGAATATATTATGTAAACCGAACCAAACTTTTGGATGGGCGAATTAATACATGCATACATACATACGTCCAAACTTTTGAATGGGCGAATTAATGCATGCATGTATACGTACGTCCCAACTTTTGGATGGGCGAATTAATACATGCATACATACATATGTCCAAACTTTTAGATGGGCGAATTAATACATGCATACATATATACGTCCAAACTTTTGAATGGGCGAATTAATGCATGCATACATACATACGTCCAAACTTTTGAATGGGCGAATTAATACATGCATACATACATATGTCCAAACTTTTAGATGGGCGAATTAATACATGCATACATACATACGTCCAAACTTTTGAATGGGCGAATTAATGCATGCATATATACGTACGTCCCAACTTTTGGATGGGCAAATTAATACATGCATACATACATATGTCCAAACTTTTAGATGGCGAATGAATACATGCATACATACATACGTCCAAACTTTTGGATGGGCGAATTAATACATGCATACATACATACGTCCAAACTTTTGAATGGGCGAATTAATACATGCATACATACATACGTCCAAACTTTTGGATGGGCGAATTAATACATGCATACATACATACGTCCAAACTTTTGAATGGGCGAATTAATACATGCATACATACATACGTCCAAACTTTTGGATGGGCGAATTATTTAATGTTAAATTTAAGTTTTATTGAATAGAGACTTAAAGTTGGACGAAAAGAGAACTTTTATTTTTTTCATTTTTTTCCACACAGGGGGGCCTGAGGAAAATAATTTCCCTCAAGGCCTATGTCATCTATGAAGATGCTGTGTGGAGGGTCTTTTTGAGGAGAGGAAGGAGTGAATATGGATCTTGAAGAAACCCATGTTTTAGGAGGGACTATTGGGATCTGAGGAAAAGAGTTCGGATAATATGGATTACCTCAAAACCATACTTTAAAATAGGCGAATTGTCATGCATAGAGGATCTTTTGTCTCACCTTTTTATGCTGTTTTCTTAAGTTTTTTTTTAAATAGAAAATAGACTATTACAATCTGACGAAAAGAGAACTATTGAGATCTGAGGTAAATAGGACGAATACTATTAAGGGATAACCTCAAAGCAGGACTTTTGAATAGGCAAATTAAGTACAGCATATTTACGATGTCCTGTTTCACTTTTCTTATGCCGGAGTCATAAGTTTTTTTTTTAGAGAGTAGAAACTATTTAAATTTGATCAGGACAAGGGGAAGGATAGCAGAAGTAACCTCTAAAACCGACCTCTTGAATAGTCGAATTAAGTCACCCATATCTACGATGTCCTGTCTCACTTTTTACGCCGAAGTTAATGCCTTATCTCCGGCAGGGCTGTTGAGAAGTCGAGTAAAGTCAACCGCTTCATTAAGATGCCTATCTCATAACAACAAATCCCAAGTTTCATCCGCCTTTTCCCGCCGGCTTCTCCCGCGCTTATTTCCCGCCATAGTTTGCCAATAAGGAGCAGATGTTCGGCGAATCTAAGTGTTCTTTTGTTTAGCGCCTCGCCATTGGAATGAACAAACTTTCTGCTGTTTACAGACGTCATCCCGCTGTTGTTCGAATACAGAACTGTTGTTCCCTACAACAATATGCTCATTTATGGACTACATAATGCTACGAAATAATAAAGTTTTTCATCGGTCATTGCGTAATATTAAAAATATTTTTTTCAAACCACTACATTTAAATAATAATAAAAAATTATTAAAGACTATATTTATATAAAGATTATATTATTATTTTCTGTCTCTATTTCATATTATTAGTAAAATGACTGTCAATAATTATCCTGTATGTAAACGGCATTTGTGTCGTTAATTATAAATAATAAAAAAATCTGGCATTATTTCAACGAGACAAGTCCATCCAAGTGTTTGGGAGCCACAGAATTTTACAATGGCCTCTTGCTCAATCAGATTTAGGAGTATTTTGTTAGATACATTTTATTTGTTTGAAATGGGCGTAGACGATGTACATGTGGGTATAAAATTGAGTTAAAGTCCTGCCGGAAAAACAATTCCTGAAATGGCCTAAAAAGTGACAGGACCTATTCGGGATGTCGTAGATATGCGTGACTTGCAGTTAAACGAAAGTTAGACTATTGTCTATGACGTTAAGTAAATTATCTATGTCGTCACGCACAAGCCTGCCACATCTTGGGCATCAACTTTATTGTTTCGTGATTAGGTTTGACAATAAAATCTTATGGGGTCTATTTTTTCTCCCCATCATTTAAGTATATTATTAGTTTTGGATGGGTTGTTAAAATCAACCACCCTTCAAAAATATGAAAACAATCGTGTCAGTCAACATGGAAAACTTTCTGGTACGCAATGATTATTATTTTTGAAGTAAATACTTCTTTACGCACGCTTGACTTGGGGGGTAACCTGGCGAATGTGTAACGGAAATTAAAATGCGTTGCGAGGCAAACGGGCTCACAAGAGAGAGCAGTGCGCGCGCACATTTTCTTTCTCTCTTCCTCTCATAGCCAGTGCATGAAATATTTCAGTCAGTATTTTGAAATACCAGTGACGCGCCAAACGCGGCGGGGAGTGGACGTCGATGCGCACGGCTTGATCAGGCGAGGCGAATGATAATAAATTTAAATAAATATTTGTAGAAAATTAATATATGTATATACATGTAGGTATATATTTTATGCATATAAACATATATATGGACATGCATATAATTGGAGCTAAAGAAGTATTTACTTCAGTCGTGTGGTCTAAAGCACACTCGTATTTTTTTTTAAATTTTGTCTTTTGTTATATTTGTTTTTTTATGGGTACTAAACATAGTATTGGCGTAGAAAAAATCTTTCAAATGTTGGTTTAAATTGTGTCCGGAATACTCCTCTTATAAACGTAAAATTGGTTAATCTAATCGTACATCGCTCAGAGAACACAAAAAATGTATTTTTCGATCTAAGCAATTCAATAAATGAGGAAAATTACAACTTTTATGGAAAAAGAAATAATAAAAAAACCTCTTTCGTGTTAAAGGTATTTGTCGACAATTTAGTAATATCCCAAAATATTATTTCTTCTCTAATAGCAAAAATAGTATGAAAATAATGATTTTGTACAACAAAGATTTTCATTATAGGTCCCAATATAGTTAACAGATACGGGGTCGGAATGAAAAAAGCATCTTGAAAAGCCCTCTCGGGGCTCGAACCCGCGCCCTTCTGATGTCCGGTCAGGTACTCTTAATCCACTGAGATCCACAGGAGGGCGCGGGTTTGAGTCCCGTCAGCGGCATGTATCCTCTCTCGGAAGATTGTTTCAATGTGGATGAGTGTTTCAGGCTGATAATTATTGCTTCTAATATAGTATGCAGTTCCCTTTCATAATACAATTTTATTAAGCAGTGATTTTATATAATTGTTCAGTACCTACCTACCAACTGGTATTTTTTACTGATACATAATTCACTACGACATTATATGAATCGTAATAACGCTTAAAAAGATTTATATTAGCTAATAAATGTTGTTATTTAATTATAAAAGTGTCCAGTTTATCCGCATTTACGATAATATAAATTATACATTGTGATTTATTTACGTTAATAAATAAAGTATGCAAAGTTCTCAACATTAATTAAAAAGGCTATAGATTAGTGAAACTTTTCAACCCTTGTGGGGCGTATTCTACCCCTGCCAACTTTGTTAAAGGTGCTTATCGTTGTATCATTAATTATCTTTAATCACAAAATCTGTTCTGATATTACACAAATATGGGCGAACTTGGAAATGTAAAGAATGTTTATTTAAGAGGAGTTATCCTAAATACCATTAATCAGAACTTTCTAGTTGAATTATATAAACAAATAAGTTATGGTTATTTCCCATTTCCTATGAACTAATAGGTTCATCTTTAAAATTATGATACAAGTTATTATTCTTTTATGGTGTACAGTAATAATAAATTATATGAAATTATATGTTGGTAGATATATATGACATTATATTATATTTTATATTTTTGAAAGAAAAATTTTAAGGCTTGTCTTTGGACCGATTCTACAAAATGGAATTTGGCGTAGACGTTACAACAATGAGCTCTACACTCTGTTTAAGGAACCAAAAGTGACACAATTTATAAAGCTGGAAAGACTTCGGTGGCTGGGACATGTGGAAAGAATGACAGAGCATCAAGCACCAAAGTCCCTGCTAAAATCTAGACCCGTAGGGCGAAGGTGCCTGGGAAGACCAAAATTAAGATGGAACGACAACGTCCTCAAAGACCCACGTACCTTGGAGCTTCCAAACTGGAGAGAACTAGTACAAAACAGAGATGAGTGGAGGAAGACTCTCGAGGAGGCCAAGACCCATCAAGGGTTGTAGAGCCAATTATGATGATGATATTTTGGTAAATTATTACAGGTTTTATTGTTTTTTTTATGTATATGCAGGGTGTTAAGGGACGCACTTGACTTACTTTAAACGAGTGATTTCTGACTTCAGTAAAAAAAGTGAATGAAATTTTGGTCTCAAGTGTCTGTTTTTTTTCTTCTAAAAAAACCTTACGTTTATTGTCCTGGTGAAGGTTGAGATCAATCGAAACTTAGTTAAAGTGGTTTTAAACAATAAACTTTTATCATTAAATTCTTCTACTTCACTGGTCACTCAGCCGAATAACCGCTCAATCCCTTAACCCGACTCTAAACATCCAATACCTACTGATTTTTCATGTGTCAGAAATGTCGTAAATGAGAACAAAATTCCATTTACATCTTTTAGTCCAAATTATGTCAGGAATCTATGGATAAAGTATGTTAAGTACGTCCCTCAACACCGCGAAGTGAATACCGCACCAGAGTCCCAACTGCTCCCGTCTGTAGCTGGAGATCTGGTCACCAAACACAGGTCACTAAAGCCATTTCAAGCAACGTTTCAATTCTGAACTTGCTAAACGACGATTACCTAAAATCGGTTAATGTCAAAGAAAAGGAATCGCCAGAAATGTTCATTTTCTTGGAATTGACATTACACTTTCATCATCACCAAACAAATGAAAATAAATAAACATTGTTCTAAATTAAAATCAATACCCATTTAAATTAATAATAACAAGTTTTTATATATATATTTTCTAATAGTTTCAATAGCAAAGTTTGTACATTATGTAGGTATAAAGTATTATATAAGTATAATTTTTTTGTCTTTTTTCACAGTCCTCCTAACTAGGGTTTCCCGTTCTGAGTTTGATACAACGCTGTTGCTTTGAAATATAAACTATGCTAACTTATACACCATCGAACAAAATAAGATTTTTTAAATCAATTAGTGTATAGAAAATAAGGTTTTCCTCTCGAACAAGAGATAAAAATTCTCAAAAAACATAATTAGTAAGCTCGCTTGTTAATAATATTAGTATTATATTCAGAATAATTTTCGCAATGCTTCCGGAATTAATAAAGGCTGCTAGAACAAAGTCTACTGTAGTGTTGAATTCATTTACAAAGAACAAAAGGCAAAAGTTCTATTAACGAAGTGCATTTGGCTGCATCTGACCGCGCAGATACTTGCAAGTAGTGCAGTATATAACCAAATGCAGTTTCGTATTAATACTTGTTCATGGAAAAATGCAGTTTTACTCGGGTGGAAAAGTGCATGCATAGATTTTAATTGATAAAAATCTTATGGTGTTTTGAAAACTTTGTTAGTCTTAAAGGATACTTTATAATGACGTTGTTAAAGTTTTTACTTTGGAAATATAAAAATATCACTTTCTACAACGCATTAACAATGCAACTTACGGTAACTTTTATTACAAGGCTTTTCTAGAACAATAATTTAGTAACTTGTGAAACTGATTATTTGATTAACGTATTGAAAATATTTAGAATTATTTAATAATATATGTAACCTCTGTGAATCATTGTACATAATAAAAAAAACTGTTCAAAGAAGTGAAGCTAAGTAAGTAAAGAAAGTAGACTGAATGGCGTAGAAATGAGAACCCTGAAGCATATGTGTGGTAAAAAGATGTATGAACGTGTAAGAAATGTGAAAATCCGCAAAGTATGCAAGGCTGATGTAAGCTTAATGAGTAAAATTAAGAAAGGGATGCTCATACGAAGAAAGGAGCGTAAGGAGAATATGTGATGCAAATGTGAATGGTAGAAGAAGTCAGGGAAGCCCAAGGAAAACATGGTGCGATCAAGTGAATCAAATACTTGATTCCACCATGTCAAGAGTCAGAATAATACAAGAGACGCTGTATGAATGTGAGTGCGGCAAGGAGTATGTGCCAAGACTGAGCTGTTTGGCAGTCGCTCCTTTCTGCCTACCCTACCGGGAAATCTGTGCGTGATAGTTAGTGAGTTAGCTAAATAATTGAGGTGTGCTATTTTTTGCGAAAAGTCAGTACTGCGTTATTTAGGAATCATTGCTACAGCTCTAATAAGTTCAAAAACAGACCGAAAATATCACACATATCAGAAAAGTTATCTCTAAATACATTAATTTGTTTTTATTTTGGGGTTTAACCAACATTAACAACACAATACAAATGACAAAAAGAGTATTTTATTTTTAATACACGTCCGTTTTGAGAAATGAACATTTGCGAGAGCTTTCAAGGCTTTCATAGTAGGCGGAGCGTGAACGGTGGCTTAAAAATTAAGCTTTGGCTCGGAATTAAGACAAAAGCGAAAAATTGCTAAAGACCGAATCATCTCCCGCTGCGGCTTGCAGATAAAGGGACATAAAGACGGGGTGGGAAGGGGACTGGGAAAGAGGACCATAAATAATTAACGGAAATGAATAATTTTGCGTCACATTCTGCGCATTCATACTACTTCATATAAAGCGTTGTAATTAATAATATCATGAACGAATTAATTTAACGATTTGAAAAATTATTGTTAGTGGTGCAGGTAAAGATGTTGGTCGAGCGTTTAATGTGTTCTCCGATTGTGAACCGGTGCCGAAAGCATCAATGATGCTAGGTCCTCGGATCATCTTTCACTGAAATACCGGTAGAACAAGGACAGCATTCCCACCCGACGACTGTGTTCCAAAGATTAATCAATCAATCCGTCTGTTAAGATAGAAGAATCTATAAAACGGTCCGCCCGTTTCTACACAGGGTCGAGGGTTTTTTCAGATATTTTGGAGCTTCAGACCAGAGGAAGCTGCTAAATTCAACAGGGTTATCAGTTGTGTACTATGAAAGTATCTGCGGGCCCTGTGTAGTACCTTCTAGTAGTAGCTTCTGAGAGGCTAATTCTGGCTTCGACTGAGCTCCCGTACATAAGCTGACCACCTGTGGCAGGGGTGTTAGTCGTCCAATAAATGGTTCTCGGGGCGGCGGTACCTATACTCGCCTACTTAATGCCGTAGAGATGAGATCCCTGAGGCGTATGTGTGGTAAAACCATGTAAGACCGTGTGAGAAATGTGGGTATCCGCAAAGAATGCAAGGCTGATGTAAACGTAATGAGTAAGATCAAGAAAGGGACCCTAAGATGGTTTGGAAATGTAGAGCGAATAAATGAAGAATGGAGTGTAAGGAGAATATATGACGTAAATGTGAATGGACGAAGAAGTTGTGGACGCCCGTGGAAGACATGGCACGATCAAGTGAACCGAGATTAATTATTTATTTATTCTTTCTTCTTATTGATTTATTATTCTTGCAACTTGTATTTTCATGTATATTATCTGACTATTTTCCTGTTTTTATCTTTTTTAATGTTCTAATTATTACCTTTTTTTCTGTTTATTTTCTGACTATTTTCCTGTACACCTTTTATCTTTTTTAATGTTATAATTATTACCCGTCTCAGAACAGACAACGTCTAGTGAGGCGGGTAACTTACTTATTGTAAAATATTATTATACCTCGATAAACGCCCGGGTTGCCGGCAATGAATTGAGATACTTGAGTCGGAATAATAGAAGAGCATGTGAAGATGTTTTAATGTGAAGGAAGCAAGGAGTGCATGCCAAGACCGAGCTGTTTGGTGGTCCGTCCTCTCTGCCTACCCCTGCTGAGAAACGGCGTGATGGTTAGTTAGTTTTAGTTAATATCCATTTGGGCAAACTTGAAATCTTGAGATGAGTTTAAATCTTACTAATATAATAAATGCGAAAGTTGGTATGGATGTATGAATGTTTGTTACTCTTTAAATCGAAATTTAATTAATGGATTTTAATGAAACTTTACAATAATATAGGTCATACACCAGCATAATATGTAGGCTATAATTTATAAAGTTAGCTATTTATTTTCAATATATTTTTTAATAGAAAACGTCAAAATTTGAGAAAGACATTTTGCCAAACAATGATTGTTAAATCAAAATTCTATTTTGGAAAATATTTAACTTAGTGAATTTATTTGAAGTACTCGCCTAATACTTTGAATCGAATCAAGAATTATTCATATTTTAAATAAAATGGTTAAGAATTTTGGAATATAAACGTAGATGGGACCTAGGAAAAGAAAATAGATTACTCGAAGTACTAATCCTATGCAGACGAAGTCGCGGGCAGAAACTTGTATTACATATAACCAAAAAATATTTTTAAATAATCCGTTATTACATTTGTCCCCATTTTGTACAGATGAGATATGTTTTCCTGTTTTTGATGGGTAAATGGATTATTGAAAGCTTTTTAGCTCATGATGAAAATGTCGTTTATATCGTCATCTTTTGACCAAGATATTACAAAAAAAAAACTTTTCGAATTTCGTAGCCATTGTCCGAGAGAGTTTTCATTTTAACAAGGGATGTTTTCAATCGGTAATATTGAGATCACGGTTAGCTGTGAAAGCTGTGGGTAAAGTTTAGACAAGGTTTGATATTTTATGATGGCGCTAAGCAAACTAATAATAAATTATTCCAAATACCACTCGTGTAAATTAATATAGAAGGCTGCATCGCGTCGAATTATTCCAGAAACAAAACGAGAATTTAAAATATTTTAGATCATTTAAATATTTTAAATTATTATTTAAACATTAGAATTTAAATATTTTTATATATTATATTCTATGATACTATTATTTAATTTATATATTTTTTATGTTATTTATGAATTATGCTACGTAATTATTATAACGCTCGACAGATGTCTATCTTTCTGAAGGCTGTATGACAGTTTGATATTTTTTTATACCGGTCAGGGGCTGAGTTGGTACCCACCCAGGCATCGAGAGTTTAGTTCCTCGATTGGTTAAGTCATCACAACACAAGCAACGTTTTCCGTTGTAATGGTAGTAGATTTTCAAATTGTTTGTCATGTTATTCGTGATCCGGAAATGTTTGTTTAATTATATACTTAATCGTTAATGATGTTACGTAAAAATAACTTGATATTATCGTTATAAAGTATAAAATTTCCCGTTCTCGATGACTTATTTTTGGATTTGTAACACTTCGAATTCAAATGTCATGGAATGAAATGATAAGGTGACCACCCGATTTTGAATATTGGAATTTTTAGAACATTGGAAAAAAATATACCTACCTTTCGTTTTCTTTTTCTAAAAATATTATTTAATAAATTTTTTATTTTTAATTCGTAAAATTTAATTAATATTTTTTTTTCGAAACAATATTGTGTTATTGCAAATTCACAATTGTTTCTTTAGACATACATTTGTGACTGAACAATTAAATATTATGTGCTAATAAATAAATAAATTTATTGTACTTGTGTGTTTATTTCGAATCCACGAATTTATTAATACATACGTACACAACATGTATACATGAACTTATTGATAATACCTTATTATTATTAATTTATTGTAATGTAAAGAATAGAAAAATGTCTCCTCAATATTATAAGAAGCAAGTCAGGACGTTCCTTTCGAATGCTCCATAAATGACGTCAGGATGTTCCTTTCGAATGCTCCATGATGACGTGGATTCGACCTCTGCCTGGTTTTACTTTGGTAGGTATTTATTACCTAAGTTATTTTTATAAATTATAAGTTTATGGAATTGTTTGAAATTAGGTGTGAATAAATGTAATACTAGTGTATATTGTTTGACTAAGGCCATTTAAAAGTGAGGATTTACAAGTTATATTGCTGAAACTGAATTGAAGCGGCATGTTACACATTTTATAGCAAATGCCCTCGCTCCGGTTCCCCGGCTGCAGACCATAAGTCCATATAATCCGCCGGTCAGACGGATTCAATAAATTCGTAATGGAGAACGCTTACTTTGCCCCCTAAATTACAGCGAACGGTTGCATACTCGATCGGGAAATTGGTAATAAATTCTGCTATTGGTTCATTTATGGTGGGTGCTCCCGGTGTATTCCATAGACGCTGTGATACATAGATATATCGTTGAGGAGACCATAGACAAACGCGACAGTGGCGCCAGTTATTTTGCCGCCATCGTCGATAAAGTTAAATACTGCAATCATGGTTGCCGTGCGTGCCGGTCTACCTTAATGGCGGGGCTATACGTTGCCGACTTTTCCGACAAATACAAAACAGCGTATCAAAAGGGGAAACTATAAAATAGTTATCTTTTAGTTAAGTTAGTTTACTTTAACCTTTTCCGCGGAGTGGTTTAATATTTTTAACCTTGTTCAGGTTAGAGTAGACTGAGCGTTAGTTCCCTGGTGCGTGACTTGCAACGAGAAAACTCAAAATGGCCGCTGCTTATCAACGGACAGAAGTCATTAGGGAAATTGTTTGAACATCGAACAAACCGCCGATTCCACAGTGCTCTACCAACCAACTTGTTAAGTTCAGTTTACGTAAAAAAACTCACTTTGTTTTATGAAATTTTGCAAAAAATGAACAATGCACGTTGAGTGCAAGTGGATTGCAGACACGAAAGCTAAAGTTTTCTGGGTAATATTAAATAAGTCATTTTTAAATACACAATTCAAATAACTAACAAAAATTCGATAAATTAGATTGAAGGTAGGCGTGGTACAAGAAGTAAGTAAGTTAAATTAAATAAAAATGACCATCTTAACTATGAAGTAGATAATTTACTAAGTATCTAAGTCTCGCTAAAACCAACCAAATGGTGATTTCTAGCGTCATGAAAATTGCAAATATATTCAGATAACGAAGTTTTTTTTTAAATTTCTGCTAACGAGCATTGAAAAACCATTTAATTGTAAAATAATATTATTGTTATTTATTAATCCATCGTCTCATATATATTCTCTAATTCTGACTCTTAACATGATCAGACACAATAAGAAATGGTGATAAATATGTTGAAACCTCAAAAAAATGATTATATTTAATATAATAATATGTTCGGAATTTTTTGTTTTTTTCAAGCGTAGTCGAGGGTTAAGGCTCTATCCTAGCAATCCGAAGAACGCAGATTCGAATCCCGGCGTGCGCAAGTAAATTTTATTTGATTAACTTCTATTATTTCATAATTCATGAATTTAAAAAAATATATATAGTAGGTATACTTACGGCACTTGTGGAAGATACTCTCAGTATCGCAGAAGACATTAACCTAAAATTTTCTCTCGTTACTTTCCCAAAAAGATCCTCCATAGAGCATCCCCAAAGATGACATATTGACGGGAATTATTTTTCTCAGGACCTCCTGTGTAGAGCTATTGTAAAATAAAAAATCTCCATCCCTTGCTCACTACTACTAATAATAATAATAATAATTGGATAATTTGTAGAGCGCCGTTTTTGTGAGAAATCACCTCAAGGGCGCTACCTTCAGTTTCACAACATAACTCAATTGGGGGTGTCTTAGTCTCACTGGCTCCAGACGCGAGCAATTGGGATTATTGTGTGGTACCCATTCACATTAAAAAAGCGTAAATTTTTTCAGAGCTTTTCAGTAAAGTAACAGAAATATACATTGTATAACTGAGAAATGATGAATAAAAAAAAAAATCGGAAAGTAATTCTGGACAAGTTATATAAACAATATCGGCTAATAAAAGCCAATACTTTGACGTAGGTAACCTTCCGGATTGATTTCTCTCCATCGCGTCACGCCAGACGGGCCGAGTCAACTTGGCCAAGCAAAGTTGGCCAATTATAATTCTATCTAAATGCAAATTAAGGGATGATGTTCCTCCAACAGTCGGGGCGGGTGAGAAAGAGGTCTGTCTTGTAAACAGGTGGGACCTTCAAGGGATCAAATGATTACTATCAATAAAGTTAAAGACTAAGAGGCTGGACAACGATATATTGATGTTTAAATGATTGACATATTATATGTAGGTTAACTTTAGAGCAAGATTTTAAACAGATGTCCAGAGATTTACGGAGATATAATGCCGGTATATCAGTCAGTCCGCATCCGCGCTATGTACGACATTCTCGCTCAAATTTAAGCAGGCTAAATCTGGCCTTCAAGCCTTGATAAGCCAGAGAAAAGTTCATTTTTTAGACGACGAAGCGCCCCGAGGCGTTAGAAGTAACATATCAAATCTAACATCTACGCAAATAATATTGAATATCACTGAAGTGTATGGAAAGTGCCTAATTTTATAAATATGGACTATTATATTCATTAAGCGATGTAAATGTCGATGTTATTAATTGATAATCAATATAAAATAGTCTGATAGGGGATTTTTAAAGTTTCAACGTCTGGAATGTTTTCAGCGGTTAATTTCACACATTGTGCACGACTCCGGCAAAAAATTGTGGGCTAATAAAAAATATTTTGGGTTTGTGAAATAAACCGCTGTTGTATTTTCAAAGATCTGAGAAATCACAGATATAGCACTCACGTAGACAGCAGTTTGGTTTTCCAAAGAAAAAAACTTTCCTTTATTAAAGTCATAGACAATCCTTTCAATACTGGTGATATCTAGGCTTAAGACATATTTACGGATTATGTTCTAAGCCGCGCTAAGCTCGACATTCCAACCGAATAATCTGATATAACGGGTCCTATTAACCCTAATTATTATTTTATTATGCTAATAATATATGAAACAGGTTATTGCCACTATTGGGATATGGGAAATAACTACGGATGTATCGGATCATTTTTAAATAAACACGTACATACACGAGAATAAAATGTGCAGTAATGCTTATGCAATAAAACAGCAAAAACCAACGATCGGGGGAATGTTTTCACTCGCAACTTCATTTACATCACTAGGTATGAAACTTTGGTACATCTAATTTGTCTGATGATCGTATAATAAACAAGAAGAGATGGGATAATTTTTCATTTATATTGTTCTAATCCAAAATCTGTGAACTAAACACTCCTGAATCTGCTCAGCTAAAGCTTACGGCTAGTATGAATTCAAAATGAAATGATACAATTTGCTAAACATCAATATAGAAACATTATGCTGTCACCAGAACCCCCTATTCTAGCCATATTCTCTAATCATTTAGCAAGGTCAAACACAGTTCTTAAATAAAGAAGTTTACAAAAGTCTGGATGTACGAGTATTTTGGGCTTACAGACGTTCAGAATTTCATCGTTTATAGGGATGTCTATCCACAGACGTGGCGGTTTGACATTCTGCCTTCGCATTCATTTGTCTTTTTGTCCGACATGGCTGTCGCTTTTACCCCCAGAGGATACAGACGTAACAGTGATATACCTATTTCCGATACAGAAGTTTCGGCTCTACTTCAAATGAAATAATAGTTTATGAAAAAAATGCACAATAGTCGAATAGGTAAAAATGAGTTTTTATACGATTCGTATTATGTTTTCAGAATAATGAGTTATTAAGATGTCCTGCAGCCAGTACTGGAGATAAATAATTATTTCAGCGTCACATATTCAACGCATTTTCAATTGAAATCAATGTGGCTATTTACATAGGCTGTATAAGTGCCGAGGTCAGGTAGTGCAAAAGTTATTGAAACATTTATATACAATAATTTATAACACCTATTTATTTTCTGTTTTTACCAGTATTTTTATTGTCTTTAAATATACAAATTTCTCTACATTAACCCCACACAGAGACCCTGACAAAAATAATATCCCTAAGGGCCTACGTCATCTTCGGGGATGCTATTCGAGGGGCTTTTTAAGGAAAGGAGGGAGAGGATGTTCAGGGGAAGGAAACATGTATGAGGGGTGTGTAGGAAACTGGGGGTCAGCCAGAAGTGATGGACGCGTGAATCCATCCTTCCCACTGCTGCGCAATACGATGGGTCGAGAGAGACCAGCTGAAAAGGTCAAAGGGTCTCTCAAACCGACCTTTCCCAGCTGGTGGCATATCCGTTACCAATATCGGAACACGACTGCTAAGTCACCAATCTTGGCGAACCACATGGGATGACGTATGCCAGAGGTGTTCGTTATTCAATAAATGGTTCCCGAAGCAACCTCTTCCAAATTGTATATTCCTTCAACGCCTGTTCTAACTATTATTTCGTTAAGTAGTAAGTATCTTGTTCATACATTTCTTATGTTTTGGGTTGTTTATAATTAATGTACTGTAAATATAAATATATAGAATCGTAAATAAATAAAATTTACAGCAGGCGATAGTACAGGTCATCGAAGCGTGATAAAAAATAAAATACAAAAACAGAACTTCTAAACTAAGATGAGCTTTTAACTTAGATAATTTCCAATTCTATGTTAAAACGTTGATATATTATTGAATATCTTTATAATGTACCCCCAAGTTAACCGATTCAAAATACAATTTGTACGTTGGTTTTTTTCCCCTCGGCAATGTAATGACAGTAGTTTGCTGGTGAATGGTGACCAACTTGAAAACTCCGCGAAACGGTTTCCCTTGTTATTTCATCTCTGCCTTTTCCTCCCTTGTAAGGAGCGGTTTGACGTTTCATGGGACATTAAACGGAACGGGAACTTTCAGAAGGAAAAAGGTTTTCGGAAAGTTTAACTCGTGTAATAAAATTTAGACCAGTAGGAAAGTCACGAAGCCGGTAGATATTTTTATACGATTGATATTCAGAACGATGTTACATTGGATTAGGGATTTTTTTACTGTTGGGAAGGTCGGCTTGTTAGAAGAACAATATAGATTTAAGAAAGTCCACAGTAATTAATTGGAAACTAGGGTCTACTATTCCCACCTATCCAAACCACTTATCAAGTTCAGTGGAACTTAATTAAGTAACTAACATTTCAATCATTTATATATGAACTGGATTTTTATTTTATTTTTTACTTTAGATCCACACAGGAGGCCCTGAGGGAAAAATTCCCTCAGGGCCTATGTCATCTTTGAAGATGCTGTGTGGAGGGTTTTTTCAAGGGAAAGGAAGTAGAGGAAGTCCCGGGAAGGAACAATGTTGGAGGGGTGGGTAGGAATCTGGGGAAAAATATGTCCAGGGGTGATGGATGTGTGAAGCCATCCCTCCCTCTGCGGTGCAATGCGATGGGTTGAGAGGGTCCGGCTACAGAGATCAAAAGGTCTCTCTCAACCAGTCTCTCCCGATCCGCCCTACTACGCAGGTGGTCAGCAGACGCATCCGCCCCCAAATCCCGGACAAACCTAACCCCATGAACCCGGGCACCCCTGCTAAGTCACTAAACGTAGCGAACCACTTGGGGTGACCTGTGACAGAGGTGTTGGTCGTCTAATAAATGGTTCCCGGGGCGGCGGTACCCATAACCACCTCCCAAATTGAATAGTGTTTAAAGATTGGTATACTTACAGTACATATTATTTTCTTTGCAAGAAAAAGAAAAAAAAGATTTTGTGTCTCAAATCTAATAATAGCCACAGCCTACAGGCGCATTTTAAACTCTGTAGATCTATAATGTTTTTTTCTGATATAAATATTTATACGTTATAGAATATATAAACGTTCGAGCCTCGAATCGACCAATTACTGGCAGGGTGTTCTGCTTGCTAACTTCTTCATTATTGCATAAGCCACAGTTTCAGCTTTTAACGATGGGAGTAGAGATAATCTAAACGTCATGTTATTTATTCGTAACTCGGAAATGCTCATCTTTCTTTTAAAAACATAAATTGTTCTAAAATAAGCATTATTTTCAATTTAAATACGCAAAGTAAGATCACGAACGCAATGCCCAGGCATATATCTGAGTGACAAAGTAAATAATTCCAGGAAAAGTTGTGTCACCATCCATCACAGACACGGCAACACTGAACCGTGGGCTAGAAGGCAGTAAAGGGTAAGGGTAGCTACCGTAAAGTCTGTCAATGTTTTACACATAAAATACGGGCTGGTTTTCTTGCTGGCAATACCGACTACAGCTGCCAAGGGAAGGAAGCGAAAGGAGATGCTATGGAGTGCCGACAAAGTTGTTTCTGTAAATATTTTAGTGGCAACGAGCGATGCCGGCACCAGCTTTGCCTTATTGCCGAGTCTCCGAGATATATCTCTCTGGAAATATATATACGAGTATCTCCATGGAAATATATGTATCTCTCTGGAAATATGTATATCTCTCCATGCTACATGCTCGTACACTTCCCTATGGTCCATATGATATTTTCAGTATCTTTACTATTACGTTTCTACATTATTCAAGTGAACATTAGGCGTAGCTGTTCATGTGATACATTTTTTGTTTACCAAAAACACGACGACTTTACCAAAATCTTTTGACATAAAGCGATTATTTAAAGAGTTTGATTATTGAGTCTAAAATCAAAGGGGGTTTTTCAAAGAAAAGATAATAATTTTTTTGGTGAATGATGTTCACAATAAAAAAGAATATTTACAGTCTTCTGATACTAAAGTATTTGATTTATTTATTTATTCATCTTAAGTAAGCTCACATCATTGGGTGAGCTAATAATTTAATTAATATATTCATAAAAAAAAATTACGTTATTTGTCAAACATAATATGTGTATCTTTAAATACTTCTTCAATAATTGCAAACATTGTGGCGTCATTTTACTCAAAGTATTTAATTAAAGCATCAATAATATTTCCAAGCGATCAAGTTTTCAAAATTTCAAACTAAAAACACCTTATTTTATATGATTTTGCAATAATTCAAATTGCACCATCGTAATGAAAATAAATAACTTTATATACACCATTATTCAATCAAAATAATCAACATGTTTTAAAACGAATGGTTTCTTCTACAGGATAAACGTATAATATAATTCTTCAATCATCGCAAAATCACTTTATGGCGTCATTTTTAATTAAATGAAACCATAAGATTATACTTGGTCGAAGAATGAAACAAATAACTTTGTGATTATATAGTGGTGAACAGAAATTTATTTGTTTTATTTAATTAATTATAATATATTGTTGTATACATAATTATTTATATTCGTTAAATTATCTATCAATATTTTAAATTTAATTATTTTTAATTGCGAACAAAAGATTAATATTTAAGGTAGACACACTCAATTCACCACCCCTCACACCCTTATCCACCCCTTATAACCTTTTCCTTCCCAAATTTCCTCTTCATATCTTATCTAAAGATAAAACAAGCCCCGAGGGGAATTATTTTCCTCTAGG
This sequence comes from Limnephilus auricula, assembly GCA_951813805.1. Classification (NCBI taxonomy): domain Eukaryota; kingdom Metazoa; phylum Arthropoda; class Insecta; order Trichoptera; family Limnephilidae; genus Limnephilus; species Limnephilus auricula. Next base: position 23,477,018 of record OX638401.1, read on the forward strand.
CCTCCTGTGAGGAGCTAATTTAAAACACAATAATAATTATTAAAAACGGTTGAAGTTTAACAAATAAATAAACAATTAAATAAACAAACATTTAACAAAGATTTAATAAACAAATATTGATGACATAATGTAATATTAATTTTAGTTCACAAATATTGATATAGTGAAATCGCTGTAAATACATGTAATTAAAAGCTAGCTTTCTATGTGTTTACCCGAATGTACAGCTAGTAATTCTATGAACTGTAGACCTAACGTCCTAAAACCTGTTTCTATTTTTCTCTTATTTAATAAATCAAAACCTTTTTTTTTTTACTGAAATCATCAGATCTTTAAGTTGTTACTTAAATACCTACATACTTAATTATGAACTACGATGACAATTCTTTTTTCAAACTTTCTTCAAGCAGGTTTGGGAGGTACAATTTGGGAGGCGGGAATGGGTACCGCCGCCCCGGGAACCATTTATTGGATAACCAACACCTCTGCCATAGGTCACCCTAAGTGATTCGCTACGTTTGGTGACTTAGCAGGGGTGCCCGTGTTTATGGGGGTTCATTGTCTAGGTCTTGGCGGCGGATGATCTAGACACACTGAACCCCAGATTCCTAGCCAACCCTCATATCTTTTTCCTTCCTAGAACTTCCCCTCCTTCCTTTCCTTAAAAATACCCTCCACACAGCATCCCCAGAGATGACATAGGCTCTAAGGGAAATTGTTTTTCTCAGGGCCTCCTGTGTGGACCTAATTTAAAAAAAAGGTAGGTACCATAATACTGAAGAAATGCGAAAAAGAATATTACACATTTGAAAAAAGAATCATTACTGAAACGATTAAACTGCCACCATCTTGAAATGGAAACCGAACATACATACAAATTTACGGACATGCGAAATTCAAATCGGCCGCGTTAAAACGTGACATCGCCATGCTCAGTCAATAATGACTGCAGCAATCCACACATTCGTAATAGAAACGGACCATGTAGGTAATAAATGGATCGAGTCGTCTGTCGTCTTTCCCTACAGATGAAACAAGCTCTCAGAGATGAAATGGGAACAAAACCGTCGGGGTGGGGAACAGACAAATAGGAACGCACTAAAAGGAGGCTTGACAACACTACAAAAACTAGGAATGGGAGAAACAGGAGATGAGCGGAAAAGAAGTAGTAATTGCGGTAGAAATGTAGAGGAAGACGAAGTAAATTTTCCTGTAAAACGCTATTAATTTTTTTTTATCGTATAGTTTTTTCCTAATAAATCTGAAGCAGATATCTGATAATCCTGCAAATAGTGTGACCGGATAACTCAGAATGAATTCAACTCAACACCTCTTTTGAAAAGTCATTATTTAATCCTACCTCTTGTAGGCCGCAGTCCCCCTCGGCGGGTCCGGATTTTTGAAACGATTTTGTCCCTTATGTATAAAGAAATTGTATGAAAAACAAGGTCAGATTCGCTTTGGGCCATTCTCGTTCTTGACGTAACGAAATACTGGATAGCGTGTAGCAACTCCTAATAATTAAAATTAATTCACAATGACGCGCCGGGCATCAAAGATGGCAGACAATATGGCTGCCGCTTGATAATATGAACGCTGTCATGTTCGAAGTCTATATTTATTCATTGTTTTTGATATAAATCAATTGTGGAAAGAATAGATTTGAGTGATTATTAGGAAGTTAATTTTATCTACATTATTTTGTTGTAACTTTTGTATTTTATCACAAAATAAATGTTTTAAAAATGGAATTCAAGAAAGGTCAAATTGACTGTCAAATATTTTACGTCGTATTGAAAAAAAAAAATTTTTGTATGCTCGCTTTCAACAAGTTAAGAGTTATGAAAAAAAAATGTTAGATAGGTTATGTTAGGTTAGGGTAAGGTCAATTTTTAAATTAATTTTTTTCATAGCTTTTAACGACTTTTTAAAGAGGTGTTGAGTTGATTCTGAGTTGACATGGAACCGCAAATACAATATCCCATGATTTATATCATAATGTTATTAAATCCCTGTCTACGTTAATCATATGCATTTTTTAACATTATTCCTAAGCATTTTTTAGTAATTAATTTCCGATTAGCCATTGTTTCTGCATTAAGAATTTTTCAACATTGTTTCTAAGCATTTTTTAGTAATTAATTTCCGATTAGCCATTGTTTCTGCATTAAGAATTTTTTAACATTGTTTCTAAGCATTTTTTAGTAATTAATTTCCGATTAGCCATTGTTTCTGCATTAAAAATTTTTAACATTGTTTCTAAGCATTTTTTAGTAATTAATTTCCGATTAGCCATTGTTTCTGCATTAAGAATTTTTTAACATTGTTTCTAAGCATTTTTTAGTAATTAATTTCCGATTAGCCATTGTTTCTGCATTAAGAATTTTTAACATTGTTTCTAAGCATTTTTTAGTAATTAATTTCCGATTAGCCATTGTTTCTGCATTAAGAATTTTTTAACATTGTTTCTAAGCATTTTTTAGTAATTAATTTCCGATTAGCCATTGTTTCTGCATTAAGAATTTTTAACATTGTTTCTAAGCATTTTTTAGTAATTAATTTCCGATTAGCCATTGTTTCTGCATTAAGAATTTTTTAACATTGTTTCTAAGCATTTTTTAGTAATTAATTTCCGATTAGCCATTGTTTCTGACAGCTGAAGTATTCTGATAGTTTTATGACATTTACATAGAAATCGAATCTGAGAAAATTTTCAAATCATAGTGTACGTAGAATTGCTCTAGAATTCTAGACTCCAAGCCATTACATTTACAATTTGGTAGGCGGATATCGGTACCCCCGCCCCGGGAACATAGGTCACCCCAAGTGGTTCGCTACGTGCTACCACAGCAGGGGTGCCCATAGGGTGGTACATAGGGTGAGGTTGGCTTAGGTTTTGGCGGCGGATGTGTCGACCCACCTTTTGCCTGGCAGATCGAGAGAGACTAATTAAGGGAGACCTTTTGACCTCTCTAGCCGGACTCTCTCGACCCATTTCCTCGCACCTCAGTCGGAAGAATAGATTCATACATCCGTCGGTCTTGGACACATTGACCTTCAGATTCATACCTTTTTCTTTCCATAACTTCCTCTCCTCCCTTTTCTGAAAAAGACCCTCCAAACACCACAGACCATCCCCTACGATGATATAGGCCCTGAGACAAATTATAGAGCCTACTGTGTGGAGCTACTTCTGAGTTTTTTGGGTTTGTCGCATAAATTATTGAAATGTTATATCATAACAATTGTTTGCACATCGTTTGGAGTGAAGATACTTCCTCTATCACCCCTTCACCAGTCCATTGTAAATATCGCTTTTGCTCTAGATATGTTTACTAAATTGATTTGAAAAGTCTGTTCCATTTTGTCTGTTATCTTTCTTTTTACCTTTCACTCCGCTTCCTGCTTTTCCCAATAAATAGTGCTAAAGTCCCACTGACTCCAGTTATTGGAGATTTAGTGTGGTATTTACAGAAAACAATTCTAGCTATCTTAACAAAACTAGTCTCGGTTACAATGATGTCATCGTTTTGTTGCATCCCCTACAACTCTTTAGTAACAGTCGCCGTTACGCGGCAGACAAGGGGGAAGATGTATGATAGTTGGTGGCTGCAGTCTTAAGTAGGTGAATACTAGCACCCCCCACAGGACTATGACCTCTGGGACCAACATGAGCAAGATTTTTTAAAGGCGAAAAATAATATGCAATATTGCTTTGGTGCATGCAAAATTTTTAGACAGTGCTTTTTTAAAATTAATGTGTATAAAATTTAGAACGATTGTTCAATATTTCAACCACCAACGCGAAGTGAAGCGAAAAAACTCTGGAAGTGTAATCTAAAGCGATTTGAAAGAAAACTATATAAGATCTTTCAATTTCTTAGTCCTATACAAGACACTTCTGCCATAGGTAACCCCAAGTGGTTTGCTACGTTTGGTGACTTAGCAAGGGTGTCCGGGTTCATGTGTGAGGTTTGTGCGAATCTTGGCGGTGGATGCAACCTCCCTGCTGCGTGGCAGGCCAGATCAGGATGGATTGATAGCTTGTTAGAGACCTTTTCACATTCCCAGCAGGACTCTCTCAGAACATCGCCTTGAGCAGCAGTGGGAGGAAGGATTCATACGTCTATCACTCCTGGAGACACTAACCCTCAGATTCCTACCCACTATTCATACCTTTTTCCTTTCTCTCTTTCCTTAACTCTATCTCCATCTTTTCCTTAAAAAACCCTTCGCACAGCATTCCCCAAGATGTCATAGGCCCTGAGAGAATTTCAGGACTCGCTTTGTCTAATTGAAATGTTACAATCTTAAGGATCAAATATTTTGAAAGCAATTTCAAAAGTATCAAAAAATCAGCTGAAAATTTAAAAAAAATTTATGCGTTAAGAGTTTTTTGATTCTGATATATGAATGTTACAAATAGTTCCAACAACTCATACCTTCATTTATATTTCAATGATTTTTCATTTTTATCGCTTCTTCTTACGATATATTACCACCTTCAGCATATGAGGTTCGAAGATTACTCCAATCAATCCAAAAGCGGTGCTTCTTTAGATTGACATAATATCTCTATTTGACCCCTTAGGGCCACGACTGTAGATCAGAACTCCATGAAATTCACTCATATTTTTTTCTAACCCCTCCGGATATTTTTTTCCTTGCAGCAGATCATTTTTCATCCCTTTAAATCAAGTCAAAGAGGAAATGTTTTTCCGTTCCACCTGTATGCTTTAAATCTCCTTGATGTATTAGCAGGCTTAAAATGTGGAGGAATGCTTCGTTCGTGTGCGTTATTTATTCAACAAGAATACTGTTTGAAAACCCCTTCTAAAATGACGGTAAGAAAGATTTTCTAGTAAAAAAATATTTTTTTCTCACAAAATGAGGTACGAGAGGACAAACATTAAAAAATACATATTTAATAAAGCATGACTAAAATGACAGATTAAATTCCCTTCCGAGAAATTTCATCTTAAAATCCAACATGGTGCAATTTGGGAGGCGGGCATGGGTACCGCCGCCCAAGGAACCAACACCTGCGCCATAACGTCTCTCCAGTTCGTTTTTGTCCAACAGACCAATTTTCGTGAAATTGAAATATGTATGCAAATGATCTCAAAAAGCCTTTATTTATGCGATACTCGTTAAAAAAAATTATAAATAATTATTTAAGGGGTTTTAAAAACGCACTTTGTCTTACGTCCTCCAAAATGTATATGCTTCTATCGTAAAAAAAAGTTTGAAGTGCCATTTCTCCCGATTCGCGTTTTGGTCTGTTGGATAAAAATGAACTGAAGCGACCATAAGTCAACCTAGGTGGTTCGCCTCATATGATGACTTAGTAGGTATTCCTGGATTCATGGGGTGAGGTTTACTCGGGTCTTGGCGGGGGATGCCTCTGCTTACCGGATTGGTAGACCTTCTACAGCCAGACTCTCTCGACCCGTTGCCTTATACCGCAGTAGGGAGTGGATTCATATGTCTGTCACTCCTGGACATTCAGAAGCCCACACGGAGAAAAATGAACTGTTAAAAACGGGACTGAAGTTCCCATGAACAAACCAACAGTGATTCAATGTTTATTGGCGGTAAAATACGTACGAAATTACGTATACCAACAAATTATTCTTAATGTTCCCGCCAATAAACATTGAAACCCTGCTAATTTGTTCGCAAGAACTTCAGTTCCATTTTTAACCGTTCTACGAATAAAATGATCGTATTTTCTATTAAATTGTTCGTTTTTTCTATTAAAATGTTCGTTTTTTCTATTAAAGTGTTCGTTTTTTCAAATAACATTTTTATCCGTGCAGTTCGCTACTCACAACGTCCTCTCCTTCATTTCCTCAAAATACACTCCAAACAGCATACACAAAGATAACAAAAGCCTCGAAGAAAATATGTATGGAGCTAATATAAAAGAAGTTTATATCGCATATGTTAAAATTAAATTGGTCATTAAAATTCATAAATTAGAATTGAAAGCACTACTTTGGGATGTACTCATTTGTATGGCGCCATTTGTATGAGGCATCATTATAAGGGTGGTTTACTTTGGGATCTAAGGTTTATGGGTCTGATTATTTTGGCTAAAAACCACATCTCTATACTACCGTGTTTTAGTTGGGTGTCGAGGATTAAAATAGAAAATTTTTATTATCAAAAACATCCCTTTTAAATGTATATAAATTTTTTTCGAAACTAGTGACATAGGTTCTAGACCAAGCTTTGTGCTATTTTTAGAGTGACTGCGGACTGTAAGGGTTGTTAATTTACTGCGTTGTCCCGAATCGCATTAGTAAATAACAAACAAAGGCTGTGAAAAATGTCGCTTCAAATAGCTAATTGAAAAAGCAGACAAACAGCCTGAGGTTTGTTTAAACTTCAAACAATGAAGATTTTCCATATTGCGCTTTCTTATACATTATTAGTTGGAATGGAAAGATTTTTAATGTAAAATATTTGTTTAAATGAAAACAAATCGCTTTGTATAATCAAATAAGTACAGGCGTCATCGATGTCAGTTGTCACCAAAAAATATAATATTAAAATGCAATCTGTAATATAATTTTTTTTTGTGTTCGTACGTTATGCGCGGCCATACCGTTCATCCGATTGCGATGAAACTTTGGGAATATGATGTGTGAATACCCAGGATGGTTATAGGATAGTGAACTCTGGCGTTATGAAATTATTTCCTTTACTATTCATACAATTGCGACTAAAATTTCATCCGATTGCCATTAATTTTTTTCTGAATTGTTGTGAACATGCCCGTGAATACTTCTATATATATAAATATATAGATACTGGTGAGCTCTGGTATTATGCATAAAAAAAAGTAGGTCACGCGAGTTGTTGGAAAAATGGGTGTATTTAAAGGAGACACGGGAGGGGAAGAGGAGGAGGAGTCGGAATGGGGACGGGGACGAATGAGAAATGACACGAAGGGAGAAATCATTGTTTTATTTAATTGGAATAGCAACGCATGCCGGGTATCAGCTAGTTAATTATAAATATTTTACTTCTTCAATATTATCAGTTTCACTTTGGGGTGTCATTTTAATTAAAGGAAAATAAATCACGTAGTAAAATAACATTTATTTGATCAAACTTATCAAATTGTTTCAAAACAAATGGTTTCTTTAGCAGGATGAAATTAAAGTTAACAAAAATAACAAAAGACAACAATTACGTAGAAATAAGTACCTACAGACAAAAACATTTTATAGAGTGGTGATTTACCACTTATATGCATCAATAAAATTATTAAATACTTGTAGGTATTGATACATTTAAGCAATTAATCATCATTCTTTATAATGTTTTTTTTTGTCTTGTTGGTATTTAGTTAGTTTTGTTAACTTTTATTGCTGACGAAGAAACCATTGGTTTTGTTAATAATTTTAATTAAATAAGTAATGTTTTACAAAGTGATTTATTTTCATTTAAATACAATGACGCTCCAAAGTGAATCTGCGAATATTGAAGAAGTAAAATATTTATAATTAATGACGTTCTAATATAATTAACTGACATTGATTCGACTGTACTTATTGGAATTTATTGATGTAATCGAAAATTTTGTTGTAATCATGTAGGGAGTTTTTGAGATATTCGGAGCGTTAAACCAGATAACTGCTATTTTAGTCTTTAAATAAAGTACCTATAAAAAACTGCTACGATAATGAACAAGTTCGATTATTATGTTACCAGACATCTAAAAAAATTTGTATTTAATACACATGCTAATGAATCTGAAAAAAATTACAAATACGAAAATAAATAATTTAAAATATATCTGTTCTTGGTTGTTAAATACGCGTGTGTTAAGAAAAAGGTTTTTTATGCAATTTTTTGCTAATGGAACTCAATATTTTTTCTTTACAAAAAGAGCCGACCTTTGTATTATAATGTTAATGATTATCTAATGTTGCATGCAGACTTGTAATAATATAATAGCACGTTTGATATTATGAAAAAAAAACACCTGCCGTTTCCTCCGGAGAATTTTCCGGGAAGCATTAGAATAATTTGACGATACTTGAGGTAGCGTTCCCAGAATTGTTTGGCTTAACTTGTTACGTAATATCGTAAAGATAAAAAACTGCGTACAATAGGGGAGAAAACGGGTAATTCTATTTTATCTGCACCAATTCACGTGTTATTACTCGGGGAATTCGTACAATTCATTTCCCGTGTTAGTGTAGACAAAAGTTAGGCTAACCTTTTGCAGGTCCTTTAAAAAATTGACATCAATTTAATTTTGCGAGTAGTAAGAATGTTTTCAAGAGTTTTTCACATTATTATTGTTAAAAGTCCGCTGATGATTTGGAGCTTGAGGGGGTAATTTTGACTTAAAAGATTAAAGGTTTATTAAAAAAATATTCCATGAGACTCTTAGAATTTTTTTAAACGAATCACAGTCTCTAAAAGTACAAGCAAGACTTATAATATTTTTTTATTTTAACAATATGTTTTACACGATACATTTTAATAATTTATTTCAGAGTTATTTACTACTCTTCCATCGGAAGCATTTGCTTGTTTGTATATATATATGCTTAAAACTAAAGAACCTCGCAAAATGGGTATAGTTTTATGACTCAAAATGGTTATTTCAGCTAGCTAAAGTTTGAAGTCTCTTCTCTAAAAACATCCTTCAGGTAATAAATTCAAAGACAACAATTAAGATGAATAATTTATCTACCTACGATTGTATGAGGCCTGTATAAAAAAAAATCAAAATCCAACCTTAAAAATGCACCTAGCGTGAGGAGCATTAATGATGGTAACAATTTTAATTGATAAAACTAATCAATTTCTGTTGCTACGCATTTTCTAGTAATATAAATAGTTCATAATAATTTGTCTGTATTCCATTAATAACTTCCAAAGAAAATCACAATTTCATATAAATCTAATTCTGCTTATTAAATAGATAATCAAAACACATATTTTATTAAAGCTGTTACAGATCCGAAACACGAATTATACAATAATGTTGATTGTGTTCTTGCTGGCTTATCAAAAATATGGTAGCATGTCGCTATACCAGTAGTATTTAATTTGATTGTAACCCAAATTGTAGAAATTTAATGTACTTTTATCTAATAATATTATTTCTGGTTCCAAATCGAATAAGGGGTGGATAAGGTTGCCGCACAACATAGTCGGGCTATAATTCCAGCGTTATGTGTCTTTAATGAAGTTACTAAACTTATTTCATTATTTTATAAGAAGTTCTTATGGTATTGCCAACGGGTGGTACTTAATTTTTTTTATGGTCATTCGTGGAATAAAGTAGGTTTAGGGATAAAACTGGTATTAGATACTTAAATTTTTTTTTTTTTTTTACATTAGGTCCACACAGGAGGCCCTGAGGAAAATAATTTCCCTCAGGGCCTATGTCACCTTTGGGGATGCTGTGTGGAGGGTATTTTTAAGGAAAGGAAGGAGAGGAAGTTCTGGGAAGGAAAAAGGTATGAGGGTTGGGTAGGAATCTGGGGTTCAATGTGTCTAGATCATCCGCCGCCAAGACCTAGACAATGAACCCCATGAACCCGGGCACCCCTGCTAAGTCACCAAACGTAGCGAACCACTTGGGGTGACCTATGGCAGAGGTGTTGGTTATCCAATAAATGGTTCCCGGGGCGGCGGTACCCATTCCCGCCTCCCAAATTGAAGATCCCAAAAATGCGTTGCGGACTAAGCTCACACAAGCAATGTGATGGGTTTGTACGAATATCTTTTGTTTATATTTTTATTATTGGTAGACTGTTTAGTATCATCTATAAAAATACAATGTCAAAATCTTCTATTGCTGTATAAATCTTACTAATATTATAAACGCAAAAGTTTGTATGGATGTATGTGTGTTTGTTACTCTTTCACGCAAAATTTACTGAATGGATTTTAATGAAACTTTACAATAATATAGCTCATACATCAGAATAACATATAGGCTGTAATTTATAAAGCTAGCTATTTATTTTCAATATATTGAAAATAATAATAATTGTTTAATAGACCATGTCAAAATTTGAGAATGACATTTTTCAAAACAATGATTGTTAAATCAAAATTCTTTTTTAGAAAATATTTAAATTAGTGAATTTATTTGAAGTACTTACTCGCTTAATACTTTGAATCGAATCAAGAATTATACATATTTTAAATAAACTATTTAGGAATTTTGGTATAAACGTAGGTAAGACCTAGGAAAAGAAAATAGATTACTCGAAGTACTAATCCTACGCAGACGAAGTCGCGGGCAAAAGCTAGTAGACAATAAAATGGCGGCTTATTTTAATCACGGGGTTTGCTTATTTTTAATAACATCCTAAATGAAAATGACATTTCAATCCAAGAGGTAACAAACAGCTTTCTTTAGTAAATTTAGACACAAAGCTAAGTTTTTCAGCTGAGTAGAATTTTTATCAAATGCATAGGTCAGAATCAAGGATTAAGTTTCGTATTCTTTGCTCACAAACACACCGTTACACAAAACTGTGATTTAAATGAGGTTTACTGATGTTTGAGTATTTATTGCTATTCAACAGTGGTAATAATTAGCAAAAAAGTTCTGCCTTCAGTGTTAATCTATTTAACTAACTACAATATAACTGCGTTTTACGTCCAATAGGGTACATGCAGTGTATTTTATATTGTGATTTCAATGCATTTAATGTATGTAAAAAAATTAACTAAATTCGAATATCCTACTCAAAACCCCCCAAAAAAATTTATTTATTCACTTTCAAAGTTTTGTGAAAATTCAAAGATCAAAAACGAGTCATCATTGACTGGCGACATTGTGACGTCACACCGCACTCCCGAGTCCGAGCTGTTTGGTGTTGAGATGTTGTATTTTACATTTTGGTACTATACATTATTTATAAACGGTATTTACGGACATTTTTTTCGACAAACAAATGATCAACTGAAGATTGATTACTGGATAACATTAGGCTCGACTATTGTCATCTGACACAGGGTGCGCAGTGACGTCAAAAGGTGCGCAGTGACGTCACATGGCGTTTTCATCCTTATTTGAAATGTGAATTTTCAAAACGTTTCAAAAAAATACTATTCCATACGTAAAAAAAAGGTTTGAATATTTCAGTTTTTAATTTTTTTCTTTAATTTTTGGTAAAAAAAGTGTGATTGTTCCCTATTTAAATAGAAACAAAATATTTCCTACGCGTGTCAATTAATAATATACTTTTTATGTCTGGAAATCCAACTTGTCAAGTTCAATGACAACTTTGCCACATGTTATTTGAAATACTCTTAATGCAAATTGAAATAGCTTGTTTGGATAGTAATTTAAATATCTATTTGAGTCAAAGCCCCGAGTTTGATCGATCGGTTGGACCATTTTAATTAAACATATTCTACCAGGCCTGATATAGAGGTAGCCCGATTAGCACGAGGTATCTGACAGTGGTTGTGGTGTGGTTATTATCACATATTGGATTTAATGTCATTCAAGATGAGTATATTAAACGATAGTTACATTTAGATATGGTGTATCAATACAGCATAATTAATCAGCGTCGTGGCGACATCTAGCGCCCCAATGGATGTCTAGTAAATCAGGCTAAGTCCCTTCGTATGTGACTTTCGTGATTTTCATCATTAGCATTTCATCTAGATTCTAGATTACCAATCTTTCTAGTAAAGCTTCCTATCTTGCGATTCTTCAATGGCTTTGGTCCATAGCAAGCACACTGAACTTATGCATAGCCTCTATTTAGCTTTCTTATTGCGTTATGAACAATCAACTGAATGTCGTTAGTTACCTCCGGATATGTACAACGTACTTGAGCCGCTCCCAACTAGGAAGTAATTTAACAAATGCTTCAAATTTTGTGGGAAGACCCAAATAACCGTTGTAGCAACCTAATTATTTATTTGGTAGGTGGGAGCAGCTGTTATTATTATTAAGGTTAAACAGAAGAATCAGAGTTAAAATAATTGAAATTCGAGAAACAAAATGGACTTGTCAATGTCAATATATTTGCTGAAACTAAGCATTAAAATTGTTGTTTTATATAACATTGAATTGGGTTGAATGTCAGGAATTTGGTTCTTGCAAATTAAGAAAAAAAAAGTTTTTTATATACGTAACTTTTCGAATCTCAACTTGTTGCTAACCGTTGATAAACGCACCGACATTTGCATATAATTATAAATCCCTTTTCAGCGTTTCTTTTTCCCATTGATAAGTTCTTTAGTTGGTATTTTGGCCATCTGTATAGATAGGGTTGTATACGTTCTATAAACATTGATATATATTTAGATTAGACATAAGCGGAAAAAAATGTTCTTCGGAGTTGGAGGTCAGGCAACCAAGTCTCTATTTCACCACTTTAGTAGATTTAAACTGTCGACCGCAGCTGACGGGTGACATGTCAAAATAATGTAGAAAAGGATCAAGCTTCTTGGAAATCAAAAAAATGGCTTGACTAAAAGGACGCGGAGGGTCTGACGGCCGAGCCTTTCGATGTGGTGGCTCAGTTAGAACGAGTGATTTATTTACCTCTTTATTTATTTACCTCTTCGGGATTGGTTGAACACGAATTTTGGGGAAATATGTATGACATAGCGTCTCTAAGTATATCTCTATGTCTATAAAATAACTACACGTAAAACGTGATTTAACAATTTCGCGACCAAAAATATTAATATGATTAATGCTTCTTCCTTCTTTGTTCGAACAGCGTTACAGTTTCTACCATATCTGTCCTGATAATGAACACTGTAAAACTGTCCAAAATGTTGTGTAAAAAAGGAGGAAGTGCAACACTATATAAGTATTATATTTCAGTTAAAAATTCTATGAATTACGAACAAAAACCACTTTCATAATGCAAGTTTGAAAAAAACAGTGCACAAAACCTTACACACAGTGAAAGTTTCTAAGAATAAGAAGAAGTAAAGTATTATGGTAGAAGCCAGGACGTGGGCACAATGGGCAGGACTGTTGCTACGCTATTCAGGAAGGCTACACAATGAGGAAATAGTTGCACGCATTTCAAGAATACGGACGTCTACAGGCTTGCAAATTCCATTGTTGTAGGGTGAAACGGGGCGCAAATGAGAACACGTCATTATGTGTGGGAAATGCTACATGTTTTCATTTGCAGCAAATGAAAACATGTTTTCGAAAAGGAAATATGATTTTATTTTTCTCCCTTTCAAATTTGGATAGCGTAATTTAAAAGAAAAAAATGGTCTTAAAAAGAAAAGGTCGTGTAAACAATTAGCCAAATCACCCAAATCTAAATTAATAATTCTATGATCTCATTATTATTGTTACCTATATTAATATTAAACCTATTTCATTCTGTCAAATGTTTTTGCTTACAACTTATCAAAAATATATCTATTATTAAAATAAAACCTTTGCAAACTAGCGTCACAGGATATTCCTAGTGAGACAGGCACAGTAAACATGTAAACCTTACTTGTGTAGATGCATCTATTAAATCACATTAAAAATATAAATTTTATTGGATTGTGTATTTTTATTTCAAATCGGTAAATAAATGTGAAAAAATGATTGTTTTTGATACTTGACAGTTTGTCATAGAAATCAGAATCTGTTTCCAGCAGACGAAATTATCTGTAAATTTGTAAATGTCATTTGTGGTTTCTTTAGTAAAGCCTTGTTTAATATAAAAATAATAAAGAATTTAAAATCTGGTTCGAAATTATTTCATTATTTTGTATTTCAAAAAACATGTTGATCAAAATAATCCGAGTATTATACAAATACTCGACACTTTAACTTATAAGGAAAACATTTGTTTTATTAAATTAAACAAATAACTTTGTATTAAACCACTTTTATATAATCACAATTACCTACATGTTTCGAAACCGATGGTTTCTTCGTCAGTGTAGTAATGACATTAAATAACAATAGAAAGCAAAAAAGTATAGTCTAAAAAGAACAGACTAAAAAGAACTATGGACAAAAATATTATAGAGAGAGGTGATTAATTAATTAATTAACATTTTTTTTAGTTTTAATTACTTTTGGCTTTCAATAAAATGACAATTTTATGTGCGAGCAATCAAATTTTGATCACCGCAGAATAATTGAGGACCCTGAAAAATTTGCAAAAACCATAAAAGAGATCTAATCATACTAAAGCCGAAATCATGAAAGTTCTGAGATGGCGCGAAGTTTAAAAACTATCCCTAAAAATGTTAAGGCCTGTAAGTGGCTTTCTATGTCAGAGTAAAGAAAAATATACCATGATACAAGTGTACAACCTCCTAAAAAGGGTTGTTTTGAAAAGGTGTTTATGATTATTTTGATATAATTAACCGGTCATGGTTGAGTCTTTTTTGCAAGGTGTTCAGGAAAATTCTCTCCGTAAGGCTAAATGGAAGCTCGGGGTTTAAAAGCTTTCCCGCTGTTCCAAAGTTTGACAGAGTCATAAACTGTTATGACAGGAGTCTGTCTGTGCATCCTGAAGTATTCAGCCAAGGGACATGACACGCGGATACTGTAATAAGGCTTCATGAAATACAAAGTTTAACAAAAGCTTTGCTTAGATAACTTGTAATGCATAAAATAATACCAGTTTTATTTGAAGACTATCTGGGTTCCAATGTACATGTTAAAATAGTTATTTTTTTCAACATTACGCCAACACGGGAGGCTCTCATCTTTGTAAATGCTGTGTGGGGTGTCTTTTTAGGAAAAGAATGGAGAGGAAGTTCTGGGAAGTAAAAATATATGAGGGGTAGGTAGAAATCTGGAGGTTGATGTGTTCAGGAGTGATGAATTAGAGAGGCCTCAACCAGTCTCTGACGATCAGCCCCGCTACGAAGCAGGTGGGTAAATGCACCGCCAAAACCTAGACAAAACTCACCCGGGCACCCCTGCTAAGTCACCAAACGTATCGAACCACTTGAGGTGACCTATCGCAAAGGGGTTGGTTATTCAATAAATGGTTCCCGGTACCATACCCGCCACAAAAATTGATCTACGAATGGTTTAGGTCGTCGAATATCATCGATGGTATTCCGATTAAAATATCATTTAAACCTCAGCACAGGATGGTTGAGTATTTCCTGCTTGTGCATTATGGTGAACATACTTACTACTTACAAGAGAGAAGATTAGAAGTGGGTTTATAAAACTGATCCATACCTGAAACAAAGAAAATAATAAACGTTAGTTTTCTATAAAACTCTGCGTGTTACCGTAGCCTCAAATTATAGCCATACAATTATTTATAAATCTTAAACGAAAGGAAGGAAAATAAACAATCCACCAAAGTATTTAAAATAAGCACATCTTAAAATTAGCATTGCAAATCAGAGTTCGTTATAATATTTAATTGGACTTTAACGAGGTGGAAATAATAGTTTTTAGTAATTCGCACGCCACATAATTCTGAAAAATAAACTTAGAATCTTTGGAAACGCCGTAACCAGAAGGTAGGAAATGAAGTAAGAAATAAGAGTTGGGGGTTGGTTTGGTGGATTGGAAAGGGGACGAGAAAGGGGGTGGTTTGTCTGTGCCATCGTCAACCCTTCCTTCGCATTATAACCCCTCCCAAATAGCCTCGTTCAACTCACGTAACCTCCCCAAAATAATTCTAGTTGCAGGGCGTGGAAAACACACCACCATAATTAAAATAAGTCATTAATATAAAATATGTATTTATTCATTATATATTTTCGAACTAATGGGTAAATAGAAACATGTTATTGAGCCCCTGCATTCCGAATTTCTACCGATTTTAAACAATGAAAAAAAATTATAATATTTTTGAAGCATGAAAAAAAACCACAGTGTATGTTTAAATGCGACTAAGGGATGTGTCGATAGATTTTTGCTCTATTTTAAGCAAGTCGTGTTTTATTAAATATTTTCACAATTTTCGCTTAATTTTTATCGTTTTTTATTTATGTATTTACATATCTCATTTTCAAACCATCTTCTTCTTCTTTTTGAAAATTTACTACCGAGCCTTATGACACATAATATTATAATGAAACATAGTAGATGCTTTACCGGTATAAACAGTAGGAGGAGAGTTTTTTCATTAATGTTAACTTATTCAAGACATACGATTTTATAGCCTTCTTGTATGTACGTCACGTGCCGTTATACATAAAAATCAACCACCACTGCGAACTTATCATAGATTGCAAGCAATCTAGGTAAAAATGAGTTATAACAGGCTTAATTAAAATGAGTGTTTTATTGTTTTTTATACTATTCAACGTTAATATGGATTCAGCTCGTTGAATTCATTTTTAATATATCTTTTTGTTGAAAGGATTAAACAAAACTGATTACAAACATATTAATATGGCAGTCCAATTCTATTTTCAAGCGCGTGGGTGCAAAGCGTAACAAAATGAATTTAAAGAAAATCCTTTCAGACAATTCGAACCGTTAAACAAAGGACTTTTATAATTTTCCAAGATCTATTTAAAGCGTCCACCTAACTTGAAAACGTTGCCTTAATTAAATATACTATTTTTGGTTGTGAATCAATTAGTAACTTCGGTTGAATGAGAATGATAAAGTGTTTGTTAGAAGAATTTAGCGACCTACCTATAATATAATATTTAAAGAAAATAATTTTAATTGCCATTTTCCAGGTTGGAACTGAATTTATGAGAATTCAAACTATCCCTTTTGATGTGTTTTTAAAAAAAATCAAACACAGAGCGAAAATAATGGTTTCTTTTATTAATTTACCACCGATAAGTCGAATTTAACTTCCAACCCTCTAAAGCCGAACGATCGGAACTAAAACTTTTGTATTGAATTTATTTTCAAATTTGAAAGTATTTGACGTACCCACTGGTAGTATAATATTTTAAACAGAAAATTATTTTAATTGACTTTTTCAAAATAGGAACTGATTTGTCGAAAATTCGGACTATCCATGATTTTTAGCGTAGTATGTAGTCGAAAATTCAGACTATCCGTGATTTTCGGTATACTATTTAGGCGAAAAATCGGACTATCCGTGATTTTCAGTATAGTAACTAACTAACTAACTAACTAACCATCACACCGTTTCCGCCAAACCAACTCGGTCTTGGCATACACTCCTCGCCTCATTCACATTCTTACATCTTATCATACATGCTCTTCTATTATTCTGACTTTTGACATGGCCCGACTCAAGTATCTGATTCACTTGATCGTGCCATGTCTTCCTCGGGCGTCCTCGACTTCTTCTACCATTCACATTCGCATCATATATTCTCTTGACACTACTTTCTTCATTCATTCGCTCTACATGTCCAAACCATCTAAGCGTCCCTTTTTTAATCTTACTTATGATGCTCACATCGGCCTCGCATTCTTTTCGGATCTCCACATTCCTCACACGATCATACATGGTTTTACCACACATACGCCTCAGGGATTCAGTATAGTATTTAGTCGAAAAATCGGACCATCCGGGATTTTTTAGTATAGTATTTAGTCGAAAATTCGGACTATCCGTGATTTTGTGTGTAATATTTAGTCGAAAATTCGGACTACCCGTGATTTTCAGTACAGTATTTTGTCAAAAATTATCCGTGATTTCGGATTTTGCGTGAAAACGCACTGTCTAAATACCAGTAGTTACTACCCGGCTTTTTGACTTATATAAAAAAAAGGAAAATAAGGAAGATGAAAGCAGAGCGAATTTAATGACGCCAGAGTCCATTGGTGAGTCAAGCAGACGTTAAATTGATGTACAAATATGAATAAAGTTTTTTCAGCATGCGAAAGGGTAGCTTTTTTATGAGATTACCGCAAAAGAGTTCCAACTGCTCCCAACCGCCTGGAGCCAGTGAGTCTATGGAAACCACGATTAGGGTATGTTGTTGGGCTGAAGGTAAGTAGGGAGGGGAAGGAGATAGGGGAGAAGAAGGTGGGGAAGTACCTGGCTTTTCAGATTTAGTCACCAAACACAGCTAAAGCCATTTTAAGCAACGTTTCAATTCTGAATGGTGATCTTACACCAGGGTGATACAGAGAGAATCTTCTACTATGGAACGTGCCGCAAATATATCTAATATTATTTTCAAATGATAAATTCGTAAACATACAAATCATATAAAATTTACTTGTGCGCGCCAGGATTTGAACCCGCAACCCCCGGATCGCTAGTCGAGAGCCTTGCCCCTCGACCACGGAGACCGTCTACTAAGCTGCTTGTCATTTGGAAAATAAGCATATTTACAAAAATTTATTATTTATTTAATAATTTTATTTTAATAATGTGTACTTCAAAATTTACAAATTACTAAATATTTATAACATTGCAATGCAAAATAACGCTACAAAATATTTTGCAGAATGTGTTATTACAATAAATACCGTTTACAACCAAATATACAATATATTTCTCTATAACCGGTTCTTACAGTAAATACCGGTTACAAGAAAATATAGGGTGTATTTCGCTGTAACCGGGATATGCCAGCCCTGTCACGCGATACATTAGCCAGGATTCGCCCAATGTGTTTTACCGTCTCCCGCTCAGTTTGCTGGCAAATTTGTTTTTAATGAGAGATTTTCCTCGTTATTAAGCAGCGCGACACCGGGCTTTCCGTGTTTTTATAACGTTTTTTACTATCACGATTTGAGGAATAACACTCTGGCTGTATGTGTTAATGAAGAATTTCGGAATATAAATGTCAGCGATAATGTGGAATTTACATTTTGTGTTTCGTATTCCGCTAATTAAAACGGTTACGGCTTCAGCATAAATTTCTCTGATAAAATTATATATAAGAGAAAAAGAGGAGGAAAATGTTCTGACTCTTTGTTCTTGCAGGGCAAGGAAAGTTATTATTTTTAGATTAAATTCTTATCTCAGTCTTCTAGGAGGTAAACAAAATTATTCTTTTAATTAATAAAGATAATATTAGCAAAAGTCAATCGAAAATCCGAAACAGAAAAATCAGAAAAAGAAATGGATACATCTGGGATTCGAACCCACGACCTCTGGAAATCCGGGCCAACGCGCTATACACTGCGAAAACGTATCCATATCCGATTCGGTCATTTTTAACTGTATCATACTTCGACTGAGAACCACTAACATTATTTTCATTTTCTTAACGCATATTTTATTAGCTGCTATCTTTATGTATGACTGTAAGATTCAACTCGAACTAAATGCCATCTAGATAGTGTGACGATAAATTTTATCACTTTTTATTAATATGCGATATCTATTGACTTTTTCTGCAAGTCCACGATGATTTTTACTTCTTATATGACTTTTGCATATATTATCTTCATTAATTAAAATATTATAATTCGAGGTTTAACTCATTAAAAGTTCAAAATAAAAATAAAAAAACAATTTTCATTATCCACTCGAGCGATTTTTGGCACATTATGGCAAGTTTATTAAATATTTCGAGGAAAAGTGATAATAATCATAACCATGATAATATCATATTGATATTAGGGATGATAATAAGGAGTATACTATGGCGGTTTCCAGATGTTTTCCAAAATCGTTGGAGATTGCCAGTGTTTGGAGAGAACGCTAGAAGAATGTTTAGTTTCAGTAATTATTATTTTTATTAAATAATTTATGGAGAATCGATAATTTTGTGAATGTGATTATGTTTGTAGTTTCAATGTCTCTCAACAGATTTCGTTAGAAGGAGTTATGTGTCGTGTTAACGTACCTCAACTGCACATTAAAAGGTGTCATTCCCGAACGGTTGTGAAGATAGCCGATGATATCCGATCGACGGGACTCTGCTAGAGATTAATACCACCCATTAAAACGAATGTTAAGTCAAGTTCAAAATTCATTTTAAATAATACGATAATAAACACGATACGTAACCTGACGAACTATATGTATATAAATCAGCGTGATACTATTTAAATGTAAAAAAATCGATAAGCTTACGCATGTTTAATATTCACCATTAAAAAGGTCGCATTGGTAAGAGCTTAATATTTCGTTAGCAATTACGGCAGAAATTTAAACGAAAAATCGACTACGCTCTTTTATGTTCCCCTCCTAACTTCAGTGTAATGTTTCTTCATAAACTTTCTGAGTCAATAATGTTTCGCGAAAGGTCCGCATTACCTGATGTCGGTGGTGAGGGGACGGGTGGGTATCGGGGAGTGGAAACACCCCGCCCCCCTCCCCCCTCCCAGGTATAAGTAAAATATTTCGGTAGTCGATAATGACAATGTTGGGGGAAATGGAAATATAAATAAATGCTGCCTAGGGTTGAATAAATTCATTCCTGTAAAATTTGGTTTATTTTTTTGGTGTTAATTTTAAAATACTGTTCGCACTCGTATTAAATTCCTCCCAGAAGATATCTCTGATTTAAATGTGGTATTTTTTAAGCTTTTTCACTGTTCCATGTTGGCGAACCTGCAAAGAATTCATTACTGTACAAACAGATAAGAACGCTTTGGTTTTTGCGTATTGAACATTTATGTACATGAAGAATTACAGAATATATATTTATAATATCGTAGTTTTCAGGTAGGTAAGAGTTCAGGCATTTAAGTTCCTTAGTTATTGAAAAGTAGAACTGTTTCTTTGCGTCATAAAAAATTCTTCTATGGTCTGAATTTGTTTACGTAATAAAATAAATTTCTAATAGTGGTATTTGTTTAAGAGTGATTGACCAGCGGCTGAGAATAAAAGTTTAAAAATGCTTGCAAATATACAGGGATGTTCCAATGAGAATAATCGATCGATTATATAAAAATTTAATATCGATTTATTTCATTCAAAACTTGCTAATATATACCTACATTCAAGTAAGCAATAAAAATGCTCAAAAAGCACGACGATTAATTATTAAATATCTTGTACTACTTGTAAGTATTTTTTATTCATAAATACTTATGACTTTTAAATAATGTCGATACTAAATTAATTGTGTAAAAAAATTTGATATATTCTAGTTTGATACATAAAAATACAAATAGACCTTAAATAAATAGAAAATGTGAGGTATTTTTGTCACAAAATACGTTCTCGGGCTTATTTTTTAATAATTTTATTGTAACTAATATTTAAATTCTCAAAACTGCGTTAACTAGATTATATATTGATTTATTTTGTTGTATGATTATATGATTTGAAATTTGTGTTGTTTAATAGAATCTATCGTTTGAAAATTTAACAAATCGGCCAACGACCAACGGTATAACCTTAGTATCTTAAAAATACATTGGCTTTTTCAAAATTTTAAAACTGCTTCTACCAGATAAAATAACAATCTTTCAAAATCAATTTATGTTTTTTTGTACAAAAGAGTCAATACGTGTAGAATTTGATTTAAAAAGGACTAATTTCCGGTATTCTCTGGTAATACCCTCTTAAATGTGTTAATTTAACAGTCAAATATATATATTTTGACCTCGGTTCAATCCGATACTAGTTAAGATCTCCACTATTATATATATAACTTATCCGTTTGATCAGAACGATTTGACAGAAGAATAAGGTATTTAAAAATATTATTTAATGTTTGTCTCTAAAACTTATCCAAATAAATTTTTGGCTAAATCGAGTGATATCTTATCTTATCTTATCTTACTAATATTATAAACGCGAAAGTTTATATGGATGTATGTATGTTTGTTACTCTTTCACGCAAAAACTACTGAATGGATTTTAATGAAACCTTACAATAATATAGCTCATATATCAGAATAACATATAGGCTTTAATTCATAAAACTAGCTATTTATTTTCAATATATTGAAAATAATAATTATTGTTATTTGAGAATGACATTTTGCAAAACAATGATTGTTAAATCAAAATTCTATTTTAGAAAATATTTAAATTATTGAATTTATTTGAAGTACTCGCCTAATACTTTAAATCGAATCAAGAATTATAGATATTTTAAATAAATAGATTAAGAATTTTGGTACATACGTCAATGGGAACTAGAAAAAGAAAATAGATTACTCGAAGTACTAATCCCACGCAGATGAAGTCGCGGGCAGAAGCTAGTATAAATTATTAGTAAAATTTTAGTTAAATCGTTAAGTCTTTCCATTAGTTTTCAGAATGATTTATTTAATATTAATTGTGAAGCATTAATGAGAAAAGTGTTTATTTTTTAAACATCTTTAATTTACAACGTTTTAGCCAAAATGTCTGTTTACTCGAGCCTACAGCTATCGAATTAGCGACACTCAAATAGGGTTGAAGGGCTCGTGGGGTACTTGGCATCCGGGGGTAACTTCTACTTGGAACTTGTCCACTCCCAAAACTGATGCCGTGTGAATGAGTAAAGTTACCTCGTCAACCAAAGTTGAGGTCCGGCCATCCGTACCCTATTCATAAACAAGTCACCGTTGATAATCAAGGGAGGATAAGCACTGAATGGATATCTCAAATTCAGTTAATTAATGGCAGATTTTCTAGAAATATTCTTATTTATGCTGATTTTTGGAGAGAATTTCCATATCAGCATATGAACTTAATTTAGGTATAATGTATAATACATCATATATATACAACAGCGACACGTCATTGGTACCTATTATAGTATTATTTTCTATAACTTTGTAACTATTTTATTCCATGTAATTATGTACTGTTTGTTTCTGCAAAATAAAATAAAATAAAATAAAATATAATAAAATAAATAAATAAATATTGCATGTTACTTAATAACGGTAATAAATTATGTTAATCAATAAAGAAAAAAAAAGAACAATTCATCAAATATTTTAAGATATTTTTTACGTGTTACGGAAGTTCTACTCAAGTTCTGTTATTATATTATTATGAACCCGTTGCTTCATAAAACTCAAATAATCACGTGAAAATGAAGATCAAATATTTTATGAATTTTTTTAAACAAGCCATCCTTAGTAATAAAAAATCAGAGACGTGATGCGTATTTTTAGCTTTGAAGGAGCATAAACACTCGAGCGTTAACCTTTGGCGACAAGAAATTTACACAGATTTTAATATTTGAAAATTTTCCATCGTTCATGTTTCGTAAGTTCTACTCAAGTTCTGTTATTATATTATTATGAACCCGTTGCTTCATAAAACTCAAATAATCACGTGAAAATGAAGATCAAATATTTTATGAATTTTTTTAAACAAGCCATCCTTAGTAATAAAAAATCAGAGACGTGATGCGTATTTTTAGCTTTGAAGGAGCATAAACACTCGAGTGTTGAGCTTTGGCGACATGAAATTTATACAGATTTTCATATATGAAAATTTTCCATCGTTCATATTTCAAGCTCCAAACGTCGTTATCATGATCAATTATAGAGAGTTTTATATTTTAAAAATATTAGTTTTTTTCTTGAAAATGTAATCAATAATATTTATAGAACATTAAAAAATGTTGTGGCAAATGAGTGACATGAATAACAGGCGATAGTTTTTATTTATTAATTGGATAAATTTAATGTTATACCTTTTTAAGTATGGTTTTATTTTTAATTTTTTTTTAATTTCGTGAACCAAATTTGTCTTTAAGTTCTATATAAATAGATTTATTGGTTCACTAAAGTTTGACATTATAATGCGGCAATTTAAATATAAATAGACATGATGTCAAAGGGATTTAAATAACAATAAACTATATTTACGAGATCCAGGACGAGAAATACGAAAAACGTACGAGAAAATAGTTGTAACACGACATTAACTTATTAACCGGGTCACGCAATACCATTATGATGTTGTAGATTTGGAATTCACAAGTTTTCAGAATTATTGAAAATTGGTTTTAATTTTTATAAAAAATACTGGTTTCCATTGCGCTTCTGTTTGTAAGTTCGGTTCAATGAATTCCACAAGTTGTGGTTTGAATTGTGTCATCATTTAAACAAATTTAAGTGTTAGTTTGTCGAAATTCAACAAGAGATAATCCCGTTACAATTTTGGAGGTGAAAATGTCGTACGTAAATGTACCGCCGCCCCGGGAACTATTTATTGGATAATCAACACGTTTCATAAGTCACCCCAATTGGTTCGCTACGTTTGGGGACGTAGCAGGGGTGCTCGGGCGGGAGAGACTGGTTGAGGGAAACATTTTGACCTCTCCATCCAGCCTGACCCATCTACTTTCACCGCAGTGGGAGGAATGGACTCATACGTCCATCACTCCTGGACACAATGACCTCCAGATTCTCGTACATTTTTCCTTCCCAGAACATCCTCTCCTCCATTTCCTGAAAAAGACCGTCCACACAGCGTCCTCAAATACAACGTAGGCTCCGAGGGAAATTGTTTACCTCAGGGACTCCTGTGTGGAGCTAATGTAATTTTTTTTTATGATTTTCAAAATGATAAAATTAATTCTAAATAAAAATTGTATTTATAATATCCGCGTCAAAAATTGATTTTTCGCCGATCTGCACGAGTCAATAAATAAAACCATCATGGCTGTACTTTTAATTATGATTGTGACCCACTACGATACTTGTGTACTCACTATAACACTATACTCGATGATACGTTTTTCGCTCAACCATGCTTGAAAACATTTTCCATTTTGATTACTGAACCAACTATTTATAGCGTAAATATTTTTATCAACAAATCAACGGCATTGATTCATTTCTGATGTGATATTTTAGAAATACTGATGCACACAGAAAAGCTTGAAAATAAATAAAAGGGAAGGTACACCGTGTTCAGATTGTTTCGATGACCCATGATTAAAGGCAAAGCTTCGGTAATAAAAGCGCTCAAACTCTTTAAGGAGTTTTCAGAATATTTAAAAATATTTTATTCGGTGTTATTTATCATTTTTATCGTTATATTTTATACGATACCCAACTTCCCTCGCTTTTGCCATTAATAATGTACCCACTCCTAAGTTGTTTACCCTCGGGATGCTCTCACGGCCAGCTGTCACTCACTTACTCACTCGCAGGGTGTCAGTACGTGTGTGAGAGAGAAAAATATAGGAAACGTTTGCTATTTCAATAACACAAACCCCCGTCAGCTGTCAATATCATTTTTATCGGAAATTTCGAGCATGGCCTAAATAATAATATTCAAAATTTGCGTGGGATATTGAAAAATTCACGTAGAAATTATGGTGTTAATAAGGATGCCATTTCGTTTGGAAAATGTGCTTTGATTTGCCCAACGGGCTTTTGGGATTTTAAATGAGTCAGGTCTAGCAGCCTCAGTTTTGGTACGTTTCTCTTTTTTCATCTGTTAAATTAAAATCTATTTTCTGAACACACAGAATTATTTTATATATTTAGACATCGCCTTTTTTAAAGTATGATAATGAGAGGTGCAACCTTAAAGATTGAGCTTATTGCTAGATTAATGAGCGTTTTAAACGATGTTTTTTTTCATCCTGTTCCCAATGTGGAAACTATATCGGGACCCATATAAAATATTTTGCACGTAGAAAAATAACCACATTTACGTGATATTCACATACTCTTACACCAATATGTTTAGACATTCTTTTACTGTGTATTTATTATTATTATACAGGGAGTTAATTTTCAATATTTTTTCTTCCTCATATCACATTTCACTGGTCACTGAGCTCAGTAACCGCCCAACCCCTCACCCTAACCCCGAACCAAATCTTCTAATTTTTTACGTTTTAAGTAGAAAAAAAAAACAAAAAAAAATGTTGGAGACCAAAATTAGCATTAGAATTTTTTATATTAATAATGAATTAATTACCTTTTTATATTACTAATAAATACACGATGTGCTATAATGAATAGATTCATTGAAAATTATAACAAAAAATAAAAAAAAGGTATATTTATTATTATGTTTCTATGGTTTCATTCTTGAGACAAAAACGAAGTGTTTTGAATCTACGTCGATAGATACCACTTTAATTATTGAACAATCGGAAGCTTAGTAATAATACTTTATTGGCGATAAATTTACGACTTACTAGTTGCAACTATAATTTATTTACCAAAGAAGAACACCAAGCAAAAAGCTCGTAGAGTTGATTAAATTGGCACACATAAAAAGTCGTGCCGTATACCGTAGCGACTCGTAGCAATACTGGATATGTAGGTACTCCACATGTCGTAATAAAATTTCCCGTATTAATACAAAACACGAGATAATGTAATCAGTCACTCCGGCGGGGATCCCGATAGCCACGGGGTATTTTGGCGGCAAAAAGCGACCATAGAAATGGCGGGAAATGGCGGAAACGGCGGAACTTGCGGTAAATTAAATTGCAATCAGCGGGGGTTCCCACAGCTGGGTGTTCTTCATCTTATATTGATTCATCTCATTTTGGAGGGAATTGTTCCAATTTGGAGCGTTGACACAATGCTACTTCCATATTTTTTTGTGGAAAGAATGGCAAATTTATTAAGGTTCGTTATGGTGGTTAGATAAAAATCAGATATTTTTTAATATGATTTTATAAGAATTACAGAAATGGTCGGTGTACTTTGATAAATCGATAATTAAATTAGTAATATAAATATTATCAGGTATCACTATTGATTTTATGAATTAATATGATTAATAATGACCGGTCGTTGGCTTAGTTGGCATCGCGTTTGGGTCACATCCAGGCGTACCGTGTTAATTTACTCGGCTGGCTAAGTCATCCGTCACAACACAAGCAACATTTTATGCCTACTGTGATGGTAGTAGAAGATTTTCAAACACTGTCAGGTTATTCGTATCTCATGGAATGTTTGTATGTCTTTGTAAAAAAAAAAGGTTCATTCATTCATTTTTTTAAAATTGATAAACTAATGTTTAAGACAAGATTTTTTATGCATAGCACAAAGGGTAACAATTATTGTAAGCAAAAAATGTAGATATAATATGTCTCGACGCCACCTAGTGAGAGAGTTAACACTTATATGCCTTTCTCATGTAAAAATAAAGTTGGTTGTTTGCAGTTGAAAAAATGTAATAAGCGATAATTGTTGAATGAAACACTAGGTATATATTGAATCATTTGGCGGGTAGGAGGTAACCCACTGTAGCTTAATGATAGAGCTCGTGACCGGCAATCAGAGGGGAGCGGGTTCGAGTTCCGTCGTCAAAATGTATCTTTTCTCGGGAGATTTTTTCAATCTGGATCAATGTGTCAGGATAATAATTATTGCTTATAGGAATTTCATCATAATTATATTAGGATCATTTGTCATTGCCAACCAAGTTTTCAAGTCATAATGTTTGAATTATAATCCATTTCTATAATTATAACAGTTTAAGGATATAGAGGGTATGACCGAGGGGACAAACTCTAGGGGACGCCCACGCCGAGAGTACCTGGAGAACCTGCTGGGGGACATGCGCTGCTCATCATATGCAGAATTCAAAAGAGCCGCACAAGACAGGGAAGAATGGAAGAAAAAAATAAAGGAAATTGCTGCAAACCAATCCCAGGATTGAAACCAGGGAGAGAGAAAGGATACGGTCAGCAAGAAAAGTGATGATCAAATCGTAATATAAAATTAAGACGTAATTTTTATGTAATATAAAATTTAGCGTTGACAAAATTTGCCTAAACCACAAAACTTATACTATTCGAAGCCAAATGATTTCATCTAGGTATTTTTCTCTCAGAAATTAATAACTTTTTCACAACAATTTCTTTAGATTGATTTGAAAACAGTATAAAAAAAATAACTTCATGAAAGAGGCTTTGTTTTCCGTTTCCCGATTTTCTAACCTTTTGGGAGGAAGTGGAAGTAAAGAGTAAAGCAGGGTTGAAAAATAAAAACCAGTAGGTCGAGTTCATGATCACAAGAACGGCCAATGTAGATCGTTTCCGAATGTTGGTTGCTCCCATCTGCGAAGCTGCGTCGAAGGGATAATCTGACGCAAATACTGTACAACCAATACTCCGCTCAGCGTTATCATCTGACGACCGTATTCCAAAGTCTGCACTCCTTCCGTTAATATAGAGGAATCCAACAAACAGATTTCCGGATCTTTGCGTAGAGTCAATATCTGAAGGTCTTACTAGATATCTAAGTTTTCCAAACGAGATCATGATTATACAAATAGTACACTGCTTTCCAACAATTTCCAACAGTTTTCATTTAACCTTTTTCAATGTTGGATGAAATTTGCCCACACATGGCCGTATTCCATAGAAAATTAATATTAGAGCATTACGAGAGGCTAGAGTTTTGAAATAAAAAGCAACGTCTGGAATGATATTGGCTCAAGCGTTTCTGACCTTGTCCATGTACCGTTTCTTTAATCTCTCATCTGTCATCCGGACACCTGGGGTGCTAGCATAGTCGATCGATATGAAGTTACCGACCGATTGTCGGTAACTTCTCATCGTTCCCTAGCACAACTGGAGATCGCTAACATACAAATGACAGTTGATATCGAATATATTAAGGACACTTAGTCATTGTGAACTGTTACCTATTCGAAAATCCGAAACAGAAAAATCAGAAAAAGATACGGATACATCTGGGACTCGAACCCAGGACCTCTGGCAATCCGGGCCAACGCGCTAACTTGGCCCGGATTGCCAGAGTTCCTGGGTTCAAGTCCCAGATTTTTCTGTTTCGGATTTTCGATTGACTTTCGCTAATATTATCTCCATTAATTAAAATATTATTTGAGGTTTAACTCATTAAGTAAAAAAAAAGAAGTTACCTATTGGTTTGCGATCTGCAGTTGGCCTAGGGAACGATGAGAAGTTACCGATGATCGGTTGGTAACTTCATATCGATCGATCATGCTAGCACGCCTGGTGTCCGAGCGACAGATGTGTGGTTAATATAATTTCGTTGAAATATTTGCTTTTTACAGTAATTCCTCAAACATCTGCCGTATCAGCCATAAATCTCACTAAACTACACTCATAGTCGAAAGTTATTGTACTCTTTCGTCGGGCGTGTTTGGAAATTAGTTTTTCCTTTTGAGGGAAGCTTGTGTCGATGCTGACTACGTGACGCGAATCTTTCCTTCACACATGTTTTGTAACTTCACAAACACGCGCAGCCAAAAAACCAGTACAGTCGCGGACGGCGAGTAAAAAAACACCACCAAACATGAAGCTTACTCGCTGACGATAAGATCTTTTCTACATGAGGGTGCGTTTTGGAATATTTTTTAAGCGAAGTGCGGATGAGAGTCTTATAAAATTATTGATTGAAAACAAAAAGTACATTAAGGGCGAAGAAAATCACAAACTAGTAAAATATTTATTCAGTAATAGAGGATTTCTGAAGTCGCTATTAATGAATGCTAGCTTACAAACTCAATCCCATAATATATGAATTTATTTTCAAGATAAATTAAATGATCCTTCTTATCCGTAGAATTCACTCAAATCTTTTAATTAAATGTTATAAAATTGGTTTCTACAAGAAAAAATTATTAATGTTACAATGATTTTTGTATTTTATCAGGAGAAAAAAAATAGTCTAACAAATGAATTAATAATCCATTATGGTACTTTTTTTTAGATATTTAAATTAGTTTTCAGATTTCAATATCAGATTCATTAATTTCATTACGCCAAAAATAGCAAACAGCCAAAAAACTACGAAATATAATACAAATAAAAATCATTTTATTGCTTGAAGTATCTAAATAAAAGCCTTCTTGTTGGTATGAATCTTGCTGTTAACAGCCATTGACCAGCGGCTGAGAATAAAAGTTTAAAAATGCTTGCAACTGTACATGGAGATTTCGACGCGAAAGATCGATTATTCCCCGTATCAAATTTAAAAAATAAAAAATTTAATATTAATTTATTTCTTTAAAATTTTTAAATATACATATACCAACATTCAAGTAAGCAATAAAAATGCTCAAAACGCACGATGATAAATTATTAAATATCGTGTACGTTTTGTAAGTATTTTTTGATCATAAGTATTTATGATTTTTCAATAATGTCTAAGCAAAATAAGTGTTTAAAAAAATTTGAAATATTTTAGTTTGAAAGAACTTAAATAAATAAAAAAATTCGTCACGGTTTTTATAACTCAGGTGCGGGGCATACGTCATTCCTATGTCTACCTACGTTAAATTGTCGTAAAAACAAGCTTACGTGCCCAAGCGGTTAACTAAAATTAAAATTTTGAAAAACGTGTTTACTAGATTTGTATTGATTTATTTTGTTGTATGATTATATCATTTGAAATTTGTGTTGTATAATACAATATGTCGTTAGAAAATTGAACAAATCTGCCAACGACCAACGGTATAACCTTAGTATATTAAAAATAAACTTAGTTTTTCAAAACTTTAAAAATGCTATTACCAGATAAAATAAGCATCTTTCAAAATAAATTTATGTTTTTTTTGTAAAAAAGAGTCAATACGTCTAGAATTTGAATTAAAAATGACTAATTTCCGGTATTCTCTGGTAATCCTTCTTCAAAAGAATCAATTTATTCGGATATCGAAATATTTAGTAACAATAAAGCTTTACTTTAAAAAGCAAACTGTGTTACTCCTAGTACAGTTGATCCCCACTGTATATATTTATAACCATAATTCTGATTTATAAATTTGTTTAATAATGCATAAAAATGATCAATTTTGTAATGTATCATTGAAGAAGAAGACAACAATAATAATCAAATTTTTTTGAAATTTGGTACTGGGTTCGAGTCCCAGTTGCAACCATTATCTTTTATTATTTTTCTGTATCTTGTTCATTTTTATATTTAAAAAAAAATTGATTATTATTTTTATCTTCTGCTTTAATGATAATTACATTGATCGAAATAACTTTCAAAAGTTAAAAAAGAGAGTTTTTCTTATACAAAAAAAAAATTTGTAATTTTTTTTAAAGATTATAAATTGATTTGAATTGAAAACTTGTTTCGGATACATCCTAACATTCTTCAGGACAATATTATTATAAAATAACCTGAATTCAGAAAGTACACTATAAATAAGTTTAAAATAAAGAAAGAGAGAGATAAAGCATATTGGAGGACAGAGCATTAGAGAGGGAATAGAAGAGATTTAGGACCTCCCACTAGGTTGGGGTTAAATGAGGAGAAAAAAGATAACTCTAAAGTTGTACTTTTGGATACTTCTTTATATTTATTTAATCCTAGCTTCTGCCCTCGACTTCGTCTGCGTAGGATTAGTACTTCAATTAGCCTATTTTCTTTTCGTAGGTCCCATCTATGTATATACCAAAATTCTTAACCTATTTATTTAAAATATTTATAATTCTTGATTCGATTCAAGGGTGAGTACTTCAAATAAATTCACTAATTTAAATATTTTCTAAAATAGAATTTTGGTTTTACAATCATTGCTTTTCAAAATTTCATTCTCAAATTTTGACATTTTCTATTAAACAATCATTATTATTTGTAATACATGGAAAATAGCGAGC
Source organism: Limnephilus auricula (assembly GCA_951813805.1). Taxonomy (NCBI): domain Eukaryota; kingdom Metazoa; phylum Arthropoda; class Insecta; order Trichoptera; family Limnephilidae; genus Limnephilus; species Limnephilus auricula. Next base: position 23,508,347 of record OX638401.1, read on the forward strand.
TTTGGGTATACATTATAGCCCATATGTTTTTCTGATGCATGGGCTATATTATTGTAAAGTTTCATTAAAGTCCATTCAGTGGTTTTTGCGTGAAAGAGTAACAAACATAAACTTTTGCGTTTATAATATTAGTAAGTTTCGATAAATATTATTTTTACTTGCCGTTGACATCTGTATTTCCGCTGAAATATTTGTCTCAAGTTGTGCTATTTCTTTCGTTATTATTTAACCATGAACTGTAAAAATGTAAATGAACGAGAGATTGCTGTTTATGAAAACGACTAAAGCTAATAAAGTATAATCTAATAAAAAGCAGTAAGTACGAGTGTTTCACAAAGTGGCTTGTATTTCAGCACTTTCCAGCGGAACTGGGTTGGCTTGATTAGTCCTGATTGTTCATCTTCAACTTTGTGCGGGAAATCTCATTCCAACATTTCCAAGAAGGTTCGAGAGTTGCTGATTCGAATTGGTAATGGCCTCCAAATTGAATTAGATTCATCTCTTAACTTTAATTACCAATTCAGAAGAGCGCAAATGCATCCCGGTAGTACTAATGAGCGCCCGGGATTGGATCTCTAAAAATAATGGGTGGCTTTCAATCTGAGATAGTCTTAAAGGGTAGTTAGGATAACGCACGTAAGAAATTAAGGGTTGGTTGGAATATAAGTTTACATTATGTGTTCCCGAGAATCTTTTCGGGAAATTCTCGGAGAAAATTAACCCACCTTATTTTCCTTTCCTCGGAGCCAATGGGTCTGTATTATCTTCGATTGGAATATGTTGTGAGGCTAAAGATATGGGGAAGCGGGTGAAGAAGAGTGAGATAGAAAAAATCTGGTTTTACAGATGTAACGTGGATTAAAATCATGAATTTTCAATATGCAACAATTTGAGGATTACGTAAATACGACACCATTGTGAATGGATTGAGGATTTATTAAGCCTTTTATCATTCCTGTACTCCTGATACTAATATGGTGTAAGATCACATTTTTAGCGATAATATATACCAAGTGAATTTAATGCTCAATACAACCGAACAATTACATACTTTAATAACCGTATTTCAAGGTCTTATTATTATTATAAGTCACAAAAAGAATAAAAAGTTCATTAATTTTTTTTATTTTTTAATGTACTTTGTCTAAAATAAAAAATAAGGCGATTGTCTTTAGGATTCAAAACAATTTAATGAGTTTAAAGAGACAGGTGTAGTTTAAATACTTACGACGGGTTATATAAAAGAATTTGATCAATTCACGGACATGTTAATTTTTTAGTATGCTTACATAGTGGTCCACATTTTTTAGATATGATAAAACAGATATGTTGGCCATGTAATCTTGGACAAGGGTGTTAATATTATCCAATTTTAAATATTTAATTTCAAAATGAATGCTTTATTAAAATGTCAATATTTTTCTTATTGGTGACTATTTATTTATTTATTTACATTTGATACATTTAAAGCCAAAATAACAGAAATAATATTACATAATAAGAGAATATATTTAAAATGAATACAAGTGTTATTACGTTGTTTTAGGTCGATATTAGTTCCTAGCTAGGCAGATTGCCTGTTCTAAGGAACCAAAGTTTGTAAAGTGCCAAATGCAATTTGAATTATTATTATTTTTTTAAATTAATACTTATTTATACTAAGTTTTTACTAAATGTGCCATTCATAGGTAACCATGTATAGTTTTAAGTCACATTACATATTAGTTTTTCAGACTCCTCCCTACCCAAGCCAATCAACCATTTAGTTATTATTGAACCAATGCAGGACATTTTGCAATTTTTAATATTTAAGTCTGGGGGGATTTTATTGTATAGTTTCGGTCCCAGATACGCATACGTCTTTTGATACTTTGCCGTTTTGCTCTCTGGGACCAAGAGATCCTTTCTATTGTGACTTCTTGTATTGTATTTGTGATCAATTTTATTAAAATTTTCTATATTTTTATGTACATGGATAATAATCTTTTTTATGAAGTTTTGATGAACATCAAGAATGTTAAATTTTTTGTAGAGTTTGTCGCTTGAGAACCTGTAGGGTTTACGCATAATGACTCTAATTATGGATTTCTGGGCCTTTACAAGCGGATCTAAAATCGTATACAGGATGTTAAGGTACGTACTTGTACGAGTTGCTTTAACCAGTGATTCCTGAAATTATTTGGAGTAAAAAATGTAAATGAAATTTTAGTCTCCGGTGACTTTTTTTATGAAATTTTTTTTTTTTCAAAATATTTTTTCTTCAAAATCAAAAAAAAAAGTAATTCTTCTACATGACCTTATCGGTCACTCAGCCGAGTTACCGCCCCACCACTTACCCCGCCCCCAACTACCCAACACCAACTATTATTTATGTTTTTGTAGAAAAAAAAAAAAATGTCACCGGAGACCAAAATTTCATTTACATTTTTTACTTCAAATAATGTCAAGAATCACTGGTTAAAGTAACTCAAGTACGTACCTTAACATCCTGTATACAGAACTATAGAACAGAATATCATTTAATGCAGAGCGTTTTCTGTCCAGTATTTATTCTAGGCCAACGAAACAATTAGATAAAACAGAACTATGTTTTTAATCAACGTTTCATTATAAGTAATACATTCAATATTATTTAAACTGAGATGGTCTTAAATATTTATTTAACTCTTAACAAATAAAACAAGAAGCAATGCTATTTTTCAGAAATTTACAATTAAAAAAATGATAATATCGGGACAGGTAAAAAATGAATAAATGTAAAAAATTTTAATGTTGAATTATTATTAAACATTGAAATTATCATTGTTAGTCCTGTTGGAAGACTACAAAAATGTATTATTTTTAAGACTGAAAAAGGTGTAAAAAATGTTCATTTTAAAGGCACTGTTATTTCGCCCGTTCCCGAAACTGTTTATGTAAGATTCTGTAGTCGAATAGGATCCTCAGGCGCCAACATAACTCGACCCGTCTCAGCTCCAGGGGAATGATGGTAAGTCCCATATACGAGAGTTTACCGCAGGAGATTTAGGATCAATATGTTGCTAGTTGCTCATTGCTCGTTGCTGGTTGCTACTTGCTGGTTGCCCGTGATCAGTCGAGTGGCAACATTGAGGTGACTCGGGATCGACGATGTGTAAGAACCCTGCAAGGGGCTTCTACAGGGTAGGCTGTGTTTATCGTTTTATATATTATCTTAAATGAAATTTGGTCAAGAGGAAATGATTGTATTGAAGACAAGGGAAAATATGTTTTAAGGTTATTTTTCGATCAGATACTTGAAATAAAGGCGAAGTCGAATGGAAAATCATTAAATTGGTTTTATTAGTGAGATTTTTTTTGAAATCCTTAATGTGTTACTAACTGATAACTTTATTATAGTTCTTATTACATACAAGGAAAAATATGAAGCTAAATAAAATTGAATACATTTTAGCGATTTGTTACAAATGTTTTCGATATTGATTATTTTGGCTTATTATTAAGGCAGAAAGCCTAATAAGAAATTCTAGTACTGGAATGGATTTTACTTTCAACATATTCCTGGCTCACCAGATTCCGAATAGAAATACTACCGGAATGGTATTTTTCAAATACTATAAAATAATAATTCGACCACTTCATTTTCAAAATATTGAGATGGCAAAATACTACACTAGCTCTGAACGGCATTAAGTTGTACCAGTTGGTTTTCTTAGGTGCGCTTAAATAAATATTACAAGAAATGAATTGTTTATTTTAGGTGAATAAATTATAAAAATGTAAAAATTACCAAAAAAAAATTATATATTCACAACTTACATGACACGAATATACCGTTTTTTTGCTCACATAAAAAAAATATTTTAAAGTGTATTTTAGGTTTCTATTATAGTTGTAAGTAAGCTTCGCCACTCGTGCTTTATCCACAATACTTAAGAAATGGATTAAATTACTTATTTAATAATTATAATTGTGATATATTTTCTTTAATTTTTTTACTTTTATACTTCAATTTTTTGGATTACATATATCATAATTCTTACCACTAAATCTATTTATATGTATATACTTTATTGAGAATATTTTAATATTTATCCAACAATAATTAAAAATAGCTGTGGTAAATTAACATCCCGGAAAATTTTCTTTTGTGTTAAAATCTAATGTAAATTCAGTCTTAACAATATACATGCAGAAATTCAAATCATCAACATTTTTTTTTTTTTTTTTTTTTTTCTTTAAAAGGAAGACAAACATTCCCGGGTTACGAATAACCCAACAACATTTGAAAATCTCCTACTATTTTGATAAAGTACTATGTGCCGTCTAATAGGATAGAAGAATTTCAAGATGCAAATTATAGTTTATATAGCATTTAGCTTTTGTATATATTGACCCACTTGAGACGGATCAAATAAAATCTAACTATCATTTGCAATAAGGAAGTTGAGTCCTTTTTTTATCAATGTTCACAGGCAAATTTAAATACCAGTATTCTTTTTATTTTTTTTTAAAGTTCGTTTTCATAATTAAATTAATTCTACAAGTTTGAATTTTATTATCCCGCGAAAACGGCGTCAAGAGCATAATGCCGTGCGGCAGAGTTCGTGACGAAAACCGGTCTTTGCTTGTGTGAAATATAAGGGAAAATATTTACGAAACCGGGACACGCTTAATATGGACGAAAAAAATAAATTAAAAAAGTTGTAGTAGTTAGATATTTACTAGTACTAATCGATTCATATGAAATGAATGGTATTATGCTCTTGACGCCGTTTTAGCGGGCTTTAATAAAATTCAAACTTGTAGAATTAATTTAATTATGAAAACGAACTTTAAAAAAAAAGTACTGGTATGTAAGTTTGCATGTCATCTACATGAACATATTTTTTATAAGTCATAATATTTCAACTTCCAACTTCCCTATTGTCGCACCCAGTATGTTTTATTATGTACAATAACATAAAACTACATTCATTGTAATAACGTTGACGTCATGAGTTATGACACATAATCTCAAACTTTCAACTAAACTTTTAAAATGAAATACATCACATTATGTAAAATAACTTCTCAAACAAAATAAATATAAAGTCAACATAAAAATACGAAATTCTTCGAAAACCTTCTAGTTCTTCCGCAAGTATGCGGCCCGCCCCCCATGGGGTGAATTTAGTGAAATTCTTTAAACTTTCCTGAAGCAGGACTGATGTCTGTGGAGAAACTACCCCAAAAGATTAATGACGCAGGATTCTACAAGGCTTCGCCTGACAGCACAAGGATCGCAGGAATCCTTTATGCCCGAAAAAGTGTTTTGATATATTGGTGCTTCAATGCGGATAAAAGTGACGGGACCGGCAGAGTAATGCTTGCATCTTAACGACTGCATAAATATGTTACCCTGGTAGAAACTATTTCTTGGGACGATTAGGCATTCAATATTCAGACGTTTTAACGAAACTGTAAATTTTTATGGCGTTTGAACGTGTATTTAAGTATGGCCAACCATTAAGTAAGCACTTAGATATGTTATGTTTTTGCGTGCTTAATATTTATTACTATACTAAAGTACTACATTAGATCACATTATAATGTGTACTACTAAAATGTTCTACTCTTTTATATGAGACTATGCACTGTGCACAGAGAAGGAGGGCACATCAATTCATTAAAAATACGACGTTTTACATTTAATGATGAGTACAATGGTGTTAAAAATATAGTACGCGCAAAACTTCAATGCCGACCTGAACGATGTATTCTCGCGCAAGTACTTTACTGACTTTACAATGACCGCAAACGGAACAGAAACATGCGTAAAACATACGTGCATTAAACGCGCCTATTGCGACGATTTCTGTATTAATGTCAGGCCGGAATTAAAGTTTGGCGTTTACTATATATATACATTGGGTTAATAGTTAGTCAAACATCGATTTAATAAAAGTACATATGTTTGTATTGGTATTCATAGAATATATCAATACCGTATCTAGTATTAGGAAAAATTGTACTTAGTATAAGTAAAAATTGTAAAGATGACCGTGATAGGCTGAAACCGAAACCGTTCTAATAAAAAAGTGGAAAAGTTTAAATTTTTTTTAGTAAATCAGTATTCAAAGATAGTGACAATTTAATTTCGGGTCAAAAGGCTGCACGCATCAACCATGTAAAATTCAATAAAAAAACAAGTGTTGAATTCGTGATTTAGCAACTACCAAGGACCCTAGCTATTTAGAGTATCCCCGAGGTCCAATACCATTGGATTTTGCTCTTAAATGTCACCCTTATAATAATGATAAATAAATAAAAACGTTTGTTCATAAATGGATTTTTTACAATATTACACATTTTGTTCTTTTATCATTGATTCTATTTACGAAAAGGTCACTCACTGCTCAGCTACAAATTCAGGATTTCTCCTGAAATGCTGCTGGTTTTCAACAGTATCTAACATAATCATCGAAATTTTGATAATAGATTGGTTTTAAATGAGTCAAGCAAAAGCAAAAGCGGTTTCGACAAAATAAATTAATAGGAACACGGTTTAGGGTCAAACGAGTACAGAAGGATTAGACATGGTGAGAGAATGGTCAAAGATTGGTTAGAGGTTAGAGTAATATGTCATGGAATTATGTAATAAGTTTGATTTGAGATTAATAAACAGAGATTGTGTTTATTATTAAATATGTCGCAATTGGTGGAAATGTAGATAAATGTAAATACCCGACAATACTGCAACAGTAAAATTATTTGCAGGGGCTATTGAATCATATGTAGCGTGTATGAATTTAATTTTGTTATGACTAGAGATTTATTCTAGTTTTAATACCGGACTTCATCGGTGATTTGAATTTTCTAATAAGTATTACCTAACACGTATTTAACATTAAAATTTACAACAAGCAACATGGTACTTCTTTTGTGGATATTTCAAAGGTCTTGAGGAATGCTGTTGTTTGCCAAAAAACAGTGAAAGTAATACATAAAAAATTGCAGAATTCAAAATAATGGCTAAATTTCATGACACGAATTTTCTGACATGTAAATAATAGTTGAGAAACTGTGCAAGATCAGAAATATTACTTACCTACTTTACATAAATTATACATTTTAATCTAGTTATATAAATGTTAAAAATGTTTCAACATTTAACAAAATTAAAAATAATTTGATCATAACTATTACTGCCAAATTTGATAATACATATTACTATTTTAAACAACAGTAGGTATTTTGTCACCAAATTGGGTACAAAAAATAATTTCTTCAAGCGAATGTTCTGACAAGTGGTAACAATTCCTTCTCGAAACTGAACACCAACAAGCAAAGCTGATACAACCCTCGTTATTTCAAACCAAAACTCCGGTCATTAAAATATATGAATATCTTAATATTATGGAGGCTCTACTCACCAGACTGTTATCCTAACCACGAATAAATTAAAGGGAAGGTTTCGGGGGTTGAGTTATTGTGTTTGTAATGTTACCTGAAACAAAAGAGAAACAAATTATTAATATCATTGATCATTTTTTAGACTTGAGAAAAGTGAAACCTTACTTGTTACGTCTAACATTATATCTGCCTTAACCAAAAGATAAATCCAGGCTAATGAGATAAAAAATATTTTCGTTAAATTAGCTAGAGGATGGTGTTTCACTAAAATGGTGCAAAAAATATCTAAATTGACATAAAATTAAAAGTCTGGAGGAAGTAGTTCGATACTCATAGCTTGTATCGACATTACATCTTCAGAATTAGGAATGCTTAGTGGAAAAGGTAAAGTATAATAAGAGATCCCCAACAGTATTTATTAACTGTCTAGAATTTATAGACCGACATGACTATGCCTGTAATTTATTGTATGAGCCATGAATTCATAAATATTTTAAATAAAAATTAAAATATTTTGTTTTTATAACTCTTTATTTGAATATGTTATGAAACCAAGTGTTTGAAGAAGTAAAACCAACTAATTTCGGCTCATTCTAAACCTTCTTCAGGATTTTATAAATGCATAATATGTATACTGTAAAAAATGTAATATGTAATAATGGAATATCGTAGCCAGGTCTCAATTTAGCAGAGGGTAGATGTAGTATATCTAAAAGCTTCCTGCTTGTAGACACAGATGACAGTGCTACGAGCTGTCCTTAGATTCCGCCAGATGGCAGGTAGGTCAGTACCTGTGGGAACGAAGAGAGGGTCAAACAGCTCTGGGAGAGCGTTCACTGGAACACTCGATTAGATTCTATTTAGCCAGCTTATAGTTAGATCGATCAACGAGATCTACATTGTAAACCACGAAGTGCATAATAAGAGAAGATAATAACAATCTATCTATTATTCCTGAAAGTAATCTCCATCCAAAGTATTAGAGAATCTGTAAGTGTCTAGTAAATAACAGAACGCTATAGCTGGCATATATATTTATTATACATTGATATATATATATATATAGTGGTGAAACAAAATGTTTTCCAACGCAAAACATGTATTTTAATACAAAACATAATTATAATAACGATTTTAATTAAAAATAGTCGTGATAACAACAAAAAATTAGGTTGTTAATAATTCAAATTACTTGTAAGGTATTTCGTAAACAATACTAAAGTAAGCTACCAACTCCAGGTAATTATGCCTACTAGTAGTAACCAAAATAATTAGCAATTCGACAGTTAAATACGACTTAGTAAGAAATGTTGAAAAACCCATAAAATCTCTCGCCTCCTTCATATGTTATGTATATAAACCGTAGGTTAAGAATAATTTGTACCTGTTTGAAGAGGGCTTTAACAAGTTGAAACCTGTTACGGTCAAGTAACGTGGAAATAAGTTTTATACTTGTTTTATTATATTATTACTCGTACAATTGAATTCCACCACTAATTATCAGTTCCAAGAATAGAAATATTAAAATGTTTTCATTCAAATTTTAATTATGTCTTCAAAAAGTGATTGTTGTGTGAAAACTTACATATTCATAACTGTAAAAAAATATTCCAAAAGCCATTTTTTGGGTCTTTTAGAACTAGAGCTATAAATAGAAATATCTTTCTTACAAATAGCTAGAGAAAATGGGACGATGACACTCCCAATTTAGAGATGATATGGGTAAGATCGTGTAAGGTTGTAACCCATATCTCTGATTTTCATATCTGTATTTTAATCCTTTAGCCCAAATAACAATTATGAATAAAGAGTTATCTATCCAAGTCATCACTTCTTTGTATGTTTGCTGAAATTTGTGAGAGATTACTGTTTTGTTGAGTAAATGTTTGAGGATCTTATTGAGAACACTTTCATTTATATTTTATAATGAAGATTTATTCACGACTTGCCGGATCAGACTTCGACACAGAGAGAGAGCGTACACCATAGACATAATGATCACAAGTACTTTCCACTAGTGATGTGACCTACTTTACAGTAGTGATGTGACAATTACATATATTGATGAATATCACCAAACGAAGAAGTTTTTACCGTAAACTAATAAAATTTAATATTATAAATAAACAATTTCAAAATGTTCCCATAAAACTACCCCGAACTTGAATTTGGTAATTATTCCTCTCTATATAATTTGGAAACTCCTTTCATTTGGTAATTCAAATACCAACTGATATGTAATATTATTACGTAATATATAATGCAAAGATGTCATTACACAACGCCAACTCTCGGTTAAATTTTCACATTATTAGTTAAGTCTATATGCGCCAGCTGATTGCGGTATTGTAAGTTTTAATGAATGGTAAACGCACCCGTATTGTCGGGGCTGTGTTCACCGTACCGAATATACGGTGTACGGTGGTAGGTACTAAACTGCGTCAATGTATATCCAAGTCTTGGTAAACTTGTGCACTTAATGATAATTAATATCCTCACCCTGCTTTGTAATTTGACAATACAAGTAAAACATAGTGTATAAAAAAACAGAAATAAAAAAAGGCTATAGGCGTAACCAGTCTCGGCTATCTATTTAGGCTTTTACATGCATACATTATCTAACATATATATACAGCGTGTTAAGGTACTTACTTGACTTACTTGTACCAGTGATTTCTGACATTATTTGGAGTAAAAAATGTGAATAAAATTTTTGTCTCCGTTGACTTTGTTTTGAGTTTTTTCATTTTATTTTTCTACAAAATCATAAAAACATAGTACTTGTTGGGCAGTTGGGGTAGAGTAAAACGTTGCGTAGTTACTCGGCTGAGTGACCAATGACGACAAGGATTTTTTTTGTTTGATTTTGACGAAAAAAAAGGTCATCGAAAAGTCACCTGAGACTAAAATTTCATTTACATTTTTTACTTCAAATAATGTCAGAAATCACTGGTTAAAGTAAGTCAAGTACGTATCTCAACACTTTGTATATAAGAATGTATTTATGAATTATTAACATTTTTAGCGAAAGACATGACAAAACAGAGTTTCCTCAAATATAATAAATTTCTATTATAATTAATGTAACTATTGTTAGGCCGCCATGTACAAAGCACGATTGTAATCGAAAGACTTTGTTTTTATCCAAAAACGAATACGGTGCTGTTCATAAAGATTTTTTTGTCATATTACGTTTATAGGTGATGAGTAACGTTTGGGAGGCGGGAATGGGTAACGCCGCCCCGGGAACAATTTTTTTTGGATAACCAACACTTCTGCCATAGGTCACCCCAAGTGGTTCGCTACGTTTGGTGACTTAGCAGGGGTGCCCGGATTCATGGGGTAAGGTTTGTCTAGGTCTTGGCGGCGGTTGATCTAGATACACTGAACCCTAGATTCCTACCCAACCCTCATACCTTTTTCCTTCCCAGAACTTCCTCTCCTTTCTTTCCTTAAAAATACCTACCCCATAGCATCCCCAACGATGACATAGGCTCTTAGGGAAATTATTTTCCTCAGGGCCTCCTGTGTGGACCAAATGTAAAAAATAAGGTAGGTACTAATTTTCGGAATGCGAAACATTTGATCTTTCAAAATAAATTGGAATTTTATTTGCTCAATTCACATATGAAATGGGGTGTTTTGGTAAACATAACTTTCTCAGGTCAGAACTAAATAAACATTTTGCATTGCCGACAACCTAAAATCTACTCAGTTTTCATTTCGTGTTAAGCCCTCTCCTTTCCTTGCATTTTGCTTTCCCAACCCCCCCTCGCATGAAAACTGTTTAATAATTTATTTTAATCACCCAAACTACAGTGAATTTTGTGTTGGTTGTAAGAAATTGCCACCAGGTAATCAAGCCACCTTCATACATATATTAAAACGTATATACAGTGTTAATTAAAGTCATTAATTATATATAGACTATAGTTCGAAATGCTAGAGGGTAAAAGCAACAATTTGAACCAAAGCCATCTACATCGATCATCGATCAAACTTCATAAATAATCATCGATGTACAGTATATACACGTAATGAACTAAATTAAAATGGACACTTAGATGGCTTGGACTCGTAGAGATGAATAAAGAATATGTGACGTGAATGTGAATGGATAAAGAAATCCGTTGATTCGTTGGTAAAGGTTGTAAAACAAATGCTTGAGTCGGGTCAAAGATCAGAATAATAGAAGAGTATGGTAATGACTATGTGTAAATGTGAATGAAGCAAGGGTTATGCGGCAAAGCAGGGTTATATGGTGGTTCATTTTCTATGTCTTCCTTTGCAGAAGAAAGGCGTGATGATTAGTAGTAATATTTTAATGTGAATACCGCACAAGAGTTCCAACTAATTCTAACTGTCTGGAGCCAGTGAGACCTGTTACAGAGTGTTACATTACAATAGGACGACGCTACGCTCAATTAATTAAAAAAGATTAAAGTGGAGCAAATTGAAAGTTAGTTGGCTGAAAACTGCATTGCGTAAGTTCAAGTATGTATAAATAAATCGAGCATAAAGCATTTCTTATTCTTTTTTATGTTCGTTTTTCTGTTTTATATTTCCTTTATAATTTTTCTACTGTAATTTTTTTTATTTTCAACATGTTTATATATTTAATCTATATGTTTACACTGGACCTCACAAAGTAAATATATTCCATTGGTCACGATGAAACAGGCAGTCGCCTAATATGGTGATTTAATGTATCATATATATATGTAAGTGTTTTAATGTATTATCATGTATTTTATAAAATAAAAAAAAATAAATATATATAAGTTATTCCACATAAAATTTGATGTTTTATAAATATTAAAAAATATATTTTTATCTTTTGACACATTATCGCAGTTAACAGTTTTGTTCATACAAACGTATTTCACAATTTCTTTTTTGGGTTTTTGATGCTAGTGCAAATATTTTTTAATATAATACAGATATCGACCACTATTGTATCGGTACGTTTTGCTTTTTTGATAAGTAACTTCTCACAGGAGTAAGTACTGTCTGAAAATTGTTAAAAATGCCTAGTTTGAACTCCATCAACAGACGTTCAGTATACAAACTAGACAACGTATTTTAAAAAAGTTACAAATATATTTTCTTCTAATACAGTTGGTAAAAAAGTCTTAAAAATCAATTCTGTTTAGGAGGAGAAAAATTGGGATTACAAAACCTTGATTTTGACGACAATATTTAGGTATTGTCATCCTGAGGTGCTCTGGCTCTCGTATTAGGAGGTATCTCGTATTAACAGCAACAGTGACACAGCAACAGTTTGGTAAAATACCTATTATTCAAAATTTTCGGAGACTGATTCGGTTTCCTCTTAATACTTCTATCATAGACCCCTTAAGTAAAACAATGATAAATAAATAAAACAAAAACTCATACCCTTAACAAAGTATGAAAATACATAATCAAAGAAGAGTATGGAAAATAAATAAAGCGTTTTTGACGAGCTTTCCGTTTGATGCTGTCATGTACTGAGCTACTTTTGCCGTTTAAATGACATTTAAGACTTGCTACAAAGTTTGTAAACAATATTATGTGACATGAATATGATGAAAAATAATACAGGGTATTCAGAAATCTATCTGTTTAAATTATAAACAGTTCGGTTTGAGGGGAGGGTATGGGTACAGCTACCCCGGGAACTAGTCATTTAGATAACTAACACCTCAGTTTTGGTTCGCTACGTTTTGTGACTTAGCAGGGGGACCCAGGTTCACGGAAAGAAGCTACTGTGTGGTGGGCCGGTTTTGAGAGGAGGGAAATCTTTTTACTTCTCAATCAGGACTCCTCGACCCATCGCCTTGTGCCGCAGTGGGAGGGATGAATTCAAACGACCGTCACTCCTTTTGTACCGTATACAATGACCCCCAGATCCCAACCCATCCCTTGTACCATTTTCCTTTCCAGATTTTTCTCTCCTTCCTTTCTTTAAAAAACCCTTCATACAGCATCTCCAAAGACGATAAAGGTTCTGACGGAAATTACTTTCTTCATGGCCTCCTGTGTGGAGCAAGTTTCTCGAAACATGGCTTTCACCGTGATCGTTGACCGGGTCTGAGTAGCCAGGTACTTCCCGACCATTCTCATTCCGTTCTCCTGTCCAATCGATCCCGCAACATACTTCATTTGGGCTGCCATAGTCACACTGGCTCCGGACAGTTGGGGGCAGTTAGGTCTCTTGTGAGGTTGCTAGTTACGCAATACTTCTAATTTCGACGAACTTCATTAAATCACATAAGGATCTTCACACACACCCTGTACAATATAAAAAAAAGAGAGAGGAGGCACATGAATATAAACGTACATAATATGACATTCAAAATGATATGCATGGTTGGAGAAATTTCTTTGACGAAATATCACCTACAAAGGTTGCTGGGGAGTATATAGCGTTATCCTACATATATAGTATATATGTAGGATAACGCCACATATATACTATATATGATTTTAATTATTTTTATTTACATTCTTTCTAAGCCATAAAGGTATATATTATTATTTTTTCTATTATTGATTTTTTTTCTTTTCATTTTTTCTATTGTTAAAAATGGTATTAACTAATACCACTATTACTATTAACGGGACACTGCCATCTCAGGAAACACATGCAGATATTGGGAGTGGAAAACACTAATATATGCAGAAAATGTGAAGAGGATGAAGAGACTCCAATTCACCTATGGTGCCAATGTCCTGCCCTGGTGGGAACTAGGCTCAGATACCTGGGGAGACATACAGTAGAACCAGAAGACGTAGCCACATATCCAATGACAACCCTGGTGAACTTTATTAAAGGGACTGGTTTGTTGTTAAAGGATTGAGGTAAAATGGGAGATAGCACAATGGGCCTATGGCCTAAGTGCTCACGGGAACTGCTTGTAAACCGTCTCCACCTTAAAAAAAAAAAAAAATACCACAGTAAATAATAACATTTTGTTTGATCTTTGATGATGTGTGTTACTTTTATTAAATTGTGAAATTATTAACCCCGATACAGGCGAACCCTAGTGGGGTTAATAATTAATTCTAAACAATGTATTTTAATTGTAAAGAAATAATTAAAAAAATTAAAAAAAATCGACCTAACCCTTTTGCACCCAATAAAAATAATGTACTCGCACTCATTCACTTTCATAAACTTTACAATTTAATTTTAAAAATACACTGCGTAGATAAGTATGTCGTGTTTTGTTAATCCGCGGTATAATGTCGCTGCATACTCCTGCATACTCCTTTGGTGACACCGCATTATTATTATCAAAAATATTTTTACAGCGGTTTTCGAACTATAAACGCATGCAGATATAAGTATATGGACTTTTATTATACGGCCGTATATCCTCTCTGTATACTTTTGCAAAATAATCTTGGAAAATTTTTGTCCGAGGGGGATCAAGTATCTGAGGGATCAACTTTCATATGGATCAATAGTCCGGGGATCATGTGTCAGAGAGATCAACTGTAAAGCGATCAAATATGAGCTAGTAGTAAGGGGATCAAATGTCATTGACACTTTAAATATATTTATTATACACAGTTTGTTCAACTTGCCCATAATAATGCACACACCTACATTTTAAAGCCTTTAAGGCTTGGAATATAAGAAACTGGTAGTTTTTAAAATAGTAGACCTCTCGTCTAAAATTGTTTCCATTCTTATTACAAAATTTCCTTTGAAATCATAAGCTTTGTGAGTAGGCACTTAAATACATACCTATTTATTTACAAACCATATATTTTATGTAACCTTTTTAAATTTCATATAAAGAATTATAGAATTTGTACAAAGAAACGTTTCATTCTCAATTAAAATTCCTTGACAAACAGGTAGGTAAATATGAAAGTAAAAAAAATAAACCATTTCTCATTTAAGAAGTAGATAACAATAATAATCTAATTTTTTTAAATATGAAAATGAATAAGACACAGAAAAATAATAAAAGATAACGGTCACAACTGGGACTCAAACCCAGAACCTTACGTCTTACCGGGACATACACCTCTACTAATTGGTCTACTGCGATCTTATATGAGACTGTCGTAATTGTCAAGTTCATATTTCAAATTTCAGAATTAACAGTATTATCTTCGACTAATGTTTTTTTCTTTTCCATATTATTGGCAGCTACATTTAAGAACATGAAGGTTATTCCCATTACATTGATGGGAATAACCTTCAAAAATTAAAAAGAGAGTTTTTCTTATAAAAATATGGATTTCTCATTTGACTAAATAATCTAAGTTGAATAATTAAGACGGTCACCAACTTGAAACTGAAACAGAACGTACAAACAAATTTACAGAAATACGAAATGCAAAACGGTCGACTGAAAATAGGGCGACGCTACGCTCAACCAATTAAAAAAATATTAATAAAGAATTTAATTGATGCAGGCAAGATGTGCTTTTTCCTCTTGAACTACATTAATAATTAACCCTTTATGAAATTATAACTCCGTAAATTAGGGGGGCCAAAAATTCGACAGAAAGCCACTCTTACTTTCCCCAGCTAAAAAGCAAAGCTGACGTAATACTTTTACTGCTGAAAATTCCCGAACAATTTAGCTTAATAAGGATACATAAATTCCGTATTAGGGCCTTTAGTGACACGGGAAGATAATTAACCGCGTCAGTGTTGGGTCACGTCCTTAGTACCCTTAGTGCCTTCCCCGGGTCTTCCCAGTTCCTACTCTCACTTCCTACCCGGCGGTGGAGCCTCCCGCGGAGTCACCCCTGGCGGAGGTACTATTTTTCTCTGCCTAAAAGACTATAATGTTTTCGCATTACTAGGAGTCGGCGTGATACGCAAGGGTTACGAGTAGAGACAGCTTCTTCAACTTTCTACGATTATTTAATTCATTTTTTTAAATTTTTATAAGAAAAACTCTTTTTTTAACTTTTGAAGGTTATTCCCATCAATGTAATATATCATTGATGAAGAAGATATCAATAATAACCTAATTTTTAAAATATGAAATTGAACAAGACTTAGAAAAATAATAAAAGATAATGGTCGCAACTGGGACTCGAACCCAGAACATTCCGTCTTACCAGGACATACACCTCTACCAATTGGGCCACTGCGATCTATTATGAGACTGTCGTAATTGTCAATAATCAATTAAAGGTAGCTGCCAATAATACGGAAAAAACATTAGTCGAAGAAAATAATGTTAATTCTGAAATTTGAAATATGAAGTTGACAATTACGACAGTCTCATAATAGATCGCAGTAGCCCAATTGGTAGAGGTGTATGTCCCGGTAAGACGTCGAGGTCTGGGTCGAGTCCCAGTTGCGACCATTATCTTTTATTTTCATATTTTAAAAAATTAGATTATTATTGTTATCTTCTTCTTTAATGATTATTTAATTAGATTATTATTGTTATCTTCTTCTTCAATGATTATTTAATTATTATTTTTAATTGATAAACTAATGTTTAAGACAAGATTTTTATGCATAGCATAAAAGGTAACAATTATTATTAGCAATAATTAATAGTCTGAAACAATCGTCCACATTGAAAAAATCTCCCGAGAAAAGATACAAGCTGACGACGGGAATCGAACCCGTATCCTTTTGATTTCCGGTCAAATGGTCTACCACCAAGCTACGCCGGCTTATCTCTTACCCGCCAAATAATTCAATATTTAATTATTGCATTTTGATTATTTAATTATTGCATTTTATAACTTATATAATTTAAAAATAAAACATTAAATCAAAAGAAACGTAGATGCTTATTTTCTAAAGTTAGCTGAACTGCCACCAACCGCCTTGAGCCAGTGAGGCATGGCATCCCCAATTGGGGTATGTTGTCAGGCTATAGGAAGTGGGGAGGGGAAGAAGATGGGAAGAAGGAAGGTGTAAAAGTACGTGGCTATTCAGATCTGGTCGCCAACTACAGCTAAAGCCATTTAAAGCAAAGTTTTAATTCTGAATAGACGGAGGCCAAACAATCAGCGCAAGACAGGGACGTATGGAGGAGCCTTGTCGATGCAGTGAGTCCCCAACCCGAATAGGGCAAGGGGAAGAAGATCATAATGATTGTCTTACACCAGGGCTATACTTAGACTATTTTCCACCCTCGAACGTGCCGCAAATATACCTTGTATTATTTTCTTAAACGATTGAATTGTGAAATAACACAATACAATCAAAGACAATTTTCTTGAAAATAAGAGACAGAGAGTCTTACCCTTCGACCACGGAGGATGTCAAAATTTACAATAATGGCAGATGTAACCTTATTGATTCAAGAGCACGATGTGGTGTGATAGCGTGCCGCATAATATATGGTCCTCCCCACGCAAAATTAAATAAATGGGAATGAAATTTTATTCTCTTTAGACTAAGTAATTGTGTGAGGGTAAATTAGTTAAAAATCCTGCACGATTTTTGTAATTTGAACTCTCAGAGCGTGTGATAAAGAATACAATTGCTCGTCCTTGTTCTGCAGTTTGGGAAAGCCCGGCGAGGGAAGCACCCAGACCGTGCCGTGAATTTTAAACTCAGTTCATTTCCTTCTGCTTCCTCTCGGATTCTCCGCTCGTTTTTTTCCCCTCCGCTTCGTGGTTCGTGTTTCGAGAGCCATAAACCTTCAATTTTATCGGACATTTCGACCAAACGTCTTGTTTGATGGAAATCCTATCGTTTGGAGATTTTTTAAAGACGAAACGTAACTTGTACCTTCTACCTTGTACGGAACTTGAAAGAAGAACTTTTTACCGCCTTTTCCGGATGCTTTATGTGTTTACAATAATTTACCCCGTATTGATGATATTTAGTAGATTTATGTCCTAGGTTGGTTGGAAATCCTAAATTTGTAAAGTAAGTTGAATAATATGTAACTACGCTTTTTATTCCAGGATATTACATTGCAGAGTTCTCCAGACAGATTAGCGTCCTTGGATAGCGAAATTAGTGAAAAATACGTGCTTTGCAACCATATACAAATAATATTTGAAGCATTAGAAAATCTCTTCCTTAAATGTCTTAAGTAATTCAAAATGTAAAGGGGCATGTCTTTAGGTAAAAGTCATTTTAGATGTTTGAGTTTTTTGTTTGGTTCTTAATATCTTATTTAGAATATTACGCTTATGAATCTTTTTTTTATAATAGCTCCACGCAGGAGGCATTGTCCTCCCGACAACCAGTCTCTACCGATCTGGTCTGCCATGCAATTGGTGAGCATACGCATCCACCGCCAAGACCCGGACAAACCTAATTCCATGAACCCGGGCATCCCTGCTGCACCATACGTAGCGAACCTGGTTTAATTAATGTTTCATAATAAAAATAATGATTAAAAGAAAATAATTAAAGAAGGGCCTGATTAATACCACTTGGGGTCACTTATGGCAGAGGTGTTGGTTATCCAATAAATGGTTCCCAGGGCAGCGGTACCCATACCCGCCTACAAAATTTATCTTATAATAATAGTTAACCTACTTACAGATTCCTACTTATAAAACGAATGATCGAAACCAGACTTCTAAAAAGGGACTTACATAAATAGTATACCCAAAAAAGGATTTTTTATAATGAAAAATTTTAATAGCGTGAAAACACCATGACAAGACACCATGATGATGGGGACGCTGCAAGGCGGGTTACTATAAGACATTACTCAAAAAAACAAACACCATAATTCATCAATCAATTGGTCTTAAGAATCATAAATCACATCCCAATAGTTCAAAAGATGATCTAAACATGCACCCAGAAAAATCAGAAAAGATTTAATTGCAAAACAACCAAGGTACAAATTTGATTGTTAACGGAATTAAATTACATAATATTTATTGCAGGACGAGTATAACGTAAGATATTCCTGAAAATCAACGTTATATAAAGCTCGAAAACAAGCTAATAAACGTTTTCACCCCAAAATAAAGGACAGGTAACAATTTATTGACAGATTGAGAGTTAAACATTTTCAACGGACGTTCGTTTTCACTTAGAATGTGTTACAGTTTACAGAGACCCGTGTTATATGCCCCTATTTAATTCCCATCCTTAAGGCGAACAGTTTTAGAAGAAGTAAGGCAGTAAAGTTTGGAAACAGTGCCACTTGGAATAAATATATCTGCCCGTAATAAAGAAACTCAGAGGGGGATTGCTCGTACACTACGGGTACTGAAATCTTAGCAGGGAGTGGAGAACTGATTAGGTTGGTGAGGATATCATGATTATAATAATATTTGGCTCATTTATAATAGCGCCGTTATCAGAAAAAAATGTAAACAAACCTAATTTGAGTATTTTCCCACTTAACCATTTTCCCCTTCCAGCGACCATGTAATTTTCTTCTTCTGCTGATTTGGGTTTTGTTTTACCTCGCTCTCTTACCCTTCACCCAATATTAAATGATTTTAACATCACAAAAAAACACCATTTAGTAGAACTTCTTAAAAAAAAAGATTTTTATTTTATTTATTTAAACGCCCATAGGGCTTTTACATACATAAATCAATACATGCTTTGATTAATTACAGTGAAGAGTTAGAAGGGATTTAAAATACAGGTAAATAACAGAAAATATTAAGACACATAATATAGGTTAGATAAAATATGAGTTGACAAAATGTAGGTAATACAGAATATAAATAAAGTTTAAAAAAAACTTCCTGCCAATATCCTCCAAATCCACAATAATAGGTATTAATAAAAAATGTATAAAATTGGTATTTACAATAGTTTATGAATTAAGTAGAAATAGTTCGCACATACGGCGTTTAAAGTTTGCCAAATTCAAATTATTGTCAAATACATCAATATTGTTTAAATATTGGTTACCGACTGTGTAATCGTTGTATTGGGGAATGCAATTTATAGTTAGAATGAGATGTATGCATATAAAATGTTAATGTTTGTCTAGTAGTTCGTGTAGGGGCATGTAGATTTATTAAATGCAAGAGTTCACAGCAATCAAATTTATAGTTTAATAATTTTAATAAAAAGGTTAGGTCGGTTATTTTTCGTTATAAATTATATATTAGATAAAGCACTACTTACGGCAATACGAAAATCACTTCGCGTAACAACGTATTTTACACTATCTGATTCAGCCTTAATAGCAGGTACTTAAAGAATGAGACTAAAATATTACACAGTACCCAGCCCTGGAATTACCCTAAGTATTGTTCTAGCTCCCACCCCCGAGGATGTCAAATAATTCACGGAGAGAATGCCTGAGCGCGCGGCCTTAAGTAAGCCTCCCTTACACGGCCCGCCATCCCTCGCTGAAGTGGAATATGTAAGTTGTAAGGGATGATTTCAGCGGGGAGGGAATAACTCTCGGAGCGTAAGAATCGAACTGTCATACGTCGTGATTAAAGCACGTGTTACGATTGTGTAAGTCAAAGTAATACCGAAACTATAATATTTTGCTGCCTTTACATATTATGTGACATGCGAAAAGGTGAGGGGCATTTTCTACGTGATGATGTGATCCTAGTATATTTCGTGTAGAACTTTGATCTTTATTTAAAAATTTTTGTTAAAATTTTGTACATATTACTGTATCGCAAAAAAACTCAAACGCTCTAATATTGTGATATTTAACCCGTTTTTTTACCGATTTTGTACGTACGTCAGATAAAATTCAACCGCAACTGCTAGAAACGTTAAATCCACATTGAGCTTTAGGTACAGCCTTAAAATAAGAATTTAAATCTCAATAAATATGATGAGATATTAAGTTATTTGCACCTTTTTGTCAACTATTCAAAAAAGAAAAATTACACCTAAAAATATTCTCGAACGGTGAAGTATTGCGTTGTGAAAATTGGAAGGATTTTTTCTTCTGGATTTTACATTCAGGTTCATGTTACGCACCTTGTTGGATTCTGCAATGATTTTTATTATCTTGATCAATGGAGCTCTGAAGTATCATTTAAATGGTGAAGATTATAATTTTGGCGAAAGCGGGTAGTAAGTATTGGAGAAATGAATCGAACGATTCTGAAAAACGAAGAAGTAAACGGTTACTGAGGTCTACATAAATAAATAAATTGGTTTATAAATATATTCTCCTGACGAAGGAAGGGTTCTTCCAAAACCGATAAGGTGTAATAAAATGAAATTAATCTCTAACAAATGCATGTGCTTTCATTGTAAATAAATATTTTTTTATGAATTTGGTGAATATAAAAATATACAAAGCAGATTTAAATAAAGAAAGTTGTCGGTTAAGCCATTTTCCAATAAAATTTATCGACTAATGGACACTCAATGAAGTCTTAACACTTTTTACAAATGTCATAAACAGCTGAGGACAATAAAAACACGAGGGGATGGTAATTTAATAGGGATCGGATCGGCTAATTCAAAATACTGGCAAAGATAAACATGCTATTAGTTGGCGGATCCCAAGAAGGAGTTTCATTAAGGTAATTTGCATTTAATGACTTAATCTGGTACGGAATACCGCCGATCTACCACCAGGCTCATTAGTTATAAGGCTCTCTGGCCGGGAGGTGAGGGGCCGTGTCAAAAAGCCGTTTTCAGGGGGAAGGAACTCAGATTTACACTTAGTTTGTGACTTTAAAAAATGCTTAAAAGCTCAACTGGTGCAGAATTACCCTGAAATTTATTTTGTTTAACCGTGAAAAATTATAGAATTTAACTTTACTCCCACTTAACTCATAAACATTTTTAATCATTAACTGAGGGCATAATATATGGCCTCTTTGGAGATGCTGAGTAAAAGATCTTTTTGTGGCAAGGAATGAGTGAACCTACCCAATGAAGGTAGGTACCCATGTTATAGGAGGGAAAAAACGAAGAGGCCAGATTAGATCCACTCCTAAAAATTTGAGAATTAACGTGAATGCCCAATATTTCAAATTTTCTAAGAGTTTGTTTTTTATACATTATTTTATAAAAGACTACATTTTAATTTTAAGATTGATAAAATTTTACACATTTGACCCTAACAACAAGAGAAAGGCTATTCTTTCCACAAAACTTCGAAAAACCACTGATCCTCTCATTCCCACCCTAGCTCAGCTAGTAAATAATAAAACAATCGTCTTGTAAAATGTAATATTGGTACCTATCTTAGCCTGGATTTGAAAATATTCTTTTTATAATTTGATAACTTTCTTATACATGATTTAGTTCTAATTTTAACCATATTAACATACTCGTTAAGCTGTGACCTCATCTGATCCATTGATCTATTTCATACAAACTAGCTGTTTCATCAACAGGCTTCTATGGAATAGAAATCCAAATTTGCATACACCTCAACTTTCATTCTATAAATTGACCATAGAGACTCGTATAATAAATAGATCAGGCAAGAACGCACTATGAAAATCGCACAAGAAAAACATATCGTTTATGGTTTTAGTTTACAGTTTCAACTTTCAACATGCTATATTTAAACGTATTAATAAAATGATGTATTCATGTTTTTTATAAGAAAAAACTCTCTTTTCAACTTTTGAAGGTTATTCCCATCAATGTAATATATCATTGAAGAAAAAAAATACGACAGTCTCATAATAGGGTGCAACGGCAAAATTGGTTATTGCGCATGTACCGGTTAGACGTGAGGTTCTGGGTTCGAGTCCCAGTTGCAACCATTATATTTTATTATTCTTCTGCGTCTTGTTCATTTTCATATTAAATTTTTTTTGATTATTATCGTTATCTTCTTCTTCAATGAAAAAATGATTTACATTTTTTAAATCAAATTATTATTTTATATCACAATCTAACCCACAAATTAACCCATTAAATATTTACTCCCAATATTGTGAAGCATTTTGGTAAGGTAATCTAGAAAAATAAAAAGAAAAAGAAATTTAAATGTTGGGTTGTTTTATGTTTTAGATTTAACATAAATACTGACCTTCAGACCTTTTAATTTTTAAGCAAGCTTAAAAAACAAACACGTCCTTAACATTATTTCACTAGAGTTGTTCTCCCAGCATTTATATCTATAACATTAATATATTTAATTAGGTACAAAACATCAAAACAATTATAAGTTTTACTGTTCAAATGCTGTTACTAGAATTAAATATTTAAAAAGTAATCTAAACGGAAATTCGTGTTTTTATTGACGGTAATAAAATCCGTGATTCTTTGTCCTACGTAAGTGGTTTCAGAAACAGAAACGAGAACAAAAAATGAATTAATCTCATAATGAGTAGCTGCCCTGCCCTGTAGGGCAAACGAGAAATTTCGGAAGGCGTGGGGGAGATTTTAGAAGTTGGGGATGGGAGAAATACTCGTAACAGCCGTTGGAATTCATTCCCTACATTCAAATAGGACTTCCTTCCACTTTGCGTTGTTTTATCTTAATTTGATTACACCGAAATATATGAAGCTCGCCAGAAAGCTTTGCGAGGGCTTTTACCTTGAGAGCGTTTTCAAGTATCTCTCTTAGGGGCAGTTGATAAAGTGAAACGTAAAAGAACTACTTAGAGTCATTTCCATGCGAGTGGACAGATTGAAGCACAGCGCCGAATATTCTAGTACTAGGAACACATATGTTGAATTTTTGAAGTAAAACTTCTTTACGCACGCTTGACTTGGGGGGGGTAAGCTGGCGAATGCGTTACGAAAACGCGTTACTACGTTACGCGTAGTCGGGCAAGGCGAACGGGCTGTAACACTGTAAGAGCAAGAGAGAGCAGAGCGCGCGCACATTCTCTTCCTCTCATAGCCGGTGCATAAAGATTATTCGTAATTTCATTTCGTTCTTGTTATAAACACTGTAGGAGCAAGAGAGAGAGCAGTGCGCGCACACATTTTCTTTATCTCTAGAAGTTTTATTTCAGTGGTGTGGTCTAAAGCAGACTCGTTTTTTTAAATGTAGTAGTTAAAAGTCAAGTGAGAGAGTGAAATGCTCCATTGCTTTGCACCGAGAGGTCGTATGTTCAATTTTTGACCAAAGTAAACGAAAATCTGTTAATTTACATTTCATAAACAAAAAATAAATTACTTAAAATTATCATGTAAATCCACGTTGAAAAATACTCCATGGCACCATATTTCAAAATCGAAACACTATATGAAATTATTTTAACAATGTTACGTAACTATTTCTGTATTGCCAAGATTTCTAAGCCTCAACTTCTTTATTTTTCTCCAGCCCCACAAGAGTATTTATCAAAAATTGAAATTCTATGATTCCACTGGCTCCGGACAGTTGGGATTCTTGGGTAAAAAAGTGAATTTTCATTCAATACTAAGTTCAAAGAAACCGTTCAAATCTCTGCGCAGAGGACTTACAAAGAAGCATTGCAGGCTTCTCGTAGCAGGCCAGGCATATACTCAATTTTCGTTATATTGAAGGCTGCAAATGCATTTTGCCGTACAACGGGTTTGATCTTTAGTATGTCCAGCAAAAGCGCATTCCGACGTCCAGCATCCTGAGTCCATGCTTTGTCTACGTCTGTTATCTCCGTTGGGCCGGCTCCACCAATCGGAACGTATTACTTTGTTCTCCGGGGATTCCCGCTCCGATCGGACCTTCCCCTCCCCCTCTCCCGGGCAGGAGCCATCGCTACGAGAAGTGGTCTTCCATTTCCTGAATGCGTACGTGATTCCCCGTACAACGGCTTTCTCTTCCATTTTTATTGACCCTTTAAAAATGAATCGAAACTGGTCTGGTCTCTCCGTGCCGCAAGGAACAATGTCGGGTATCGTTGCAATCGCGATTGTATATCTGACTTTTATTGGCTACTTGAGATTAACGAGAAACAAATTGTCAATTTTCTGACACATAAAATCCATTGACACAGGGTTTAACGTCTAGCCTAAGATCGCACAGGCAACCGACCATTTCCTGTGTTTGTTTCTTGAAAATGAGTAATAATATTATACATTAGAGTCTCATATTACATATCACGAATACAGCCTAATCACGAGGATTTAAATGCAGCTTTTTTTAATAAAATCAAATTTTAAATCATTATTCATGGAACTCATTATGTATTTTAGGGATAACAACTATTTATTTACATTTTTTCTTCAAACTTCGCAAAATCACTTTGTGGCGTCATTTTGAATTAAATTAAAACAAATAACTTTGTTTAAACCACTAATAATAATAGTGGTTTAAACAAAGTTATTTGTTTTAATTTAATTTATTTACAGTTTAAAGACATCATCCATTATAATAACTAAATACTACTTACAAATTAGAATGCAGGTTGTATTTTAAATAATATTCACAATCGGATATGGTTTAAGATTTTCACGACCAGAAGTTTTTTTGTTATTTGTTTTTGGGTGTTATGCCGTGTTGCGCTACCTTCTTCTTTAGCCAACATTTCAGTGTCCATCATCAGGGCAGATGTGTGAAACGGCAGCTAAAAAGGGAGGTAGCGCAATACGGCATAACGCCCTAAAAACGAATAACGACAATATTCACAATCTCTTAAAAATAGAATTATATTTTTATGATTCGTGGAAAAAAATGTAAATCGTTAACAAATTTTAACTGCAGTTTTTGAAAAAATAAATACAAGTCTAACGGCGCTGTTTCTAACTTTTACATCGATTCATCTGAGGCCGCTATCAGCCAAGCAGTTTGTAGGGTAGCGCTCGATTTATGTTGTCCCCAAACATCTTATGTTATCTGGCCTCGCCCACTTTCATAGACAATAAAATGACATCAAAGTAAGAACTTTCGAAGTTAAATTAATATTATAGAGTTAATTGTTGGATTTATTATTAATAAACGTAATTTATTTAAAATATTTTTATCCATAAACTGACATTTTATATTTTTTTAAACAAACGTATATAAAATAAAGTGTCAGCTTGACCGTAGGTACTGGACTTGACACCTTGGCTTGGCGAATATTCGAAAACGACATAGTTTTTCGCATAAATTAACTGTTTTTCGTCTCTGCTCCGCACGCATCCGAACTTCTCAATCCATATTAATTAAAATGATAATTGATAAACGCAATACAACAGAAGTGAAATGAGCGCGAAACTGTGTCTTCTGTCAAAGTGATATTTCATCGACCATATAATGTGTTCGTGGTATTTTTTCTACTCTGGTGACACTTTTAAGAACTAGTCCAAAACTGAGGCGGCCGGAACGAGTTTAATCCACTAGTCCGGCTTCCTTAGGTTAAGATATATGCTTAAGCGATACTTGTTTGTTGGAAAAAGCGTAGTTGTGCACTAATCAAATACTAAGGCAAAATTTTGGCTTAGTAATTGATTAGTAGGATTGGGAACAGCGGCCGTAATTATCAAAGATTGAAATTGAAAGATCAAAGATTAAAGATTAACTACGAATTTTTTTTTTCAAGAGTTGTTGAAAGCACGGTTTTGATGGGATTATTTTAGATCTAACATCGAAGATTTTATAAAAAACAATTTTTAAGTATGATTTTTGATTAGATATGTTGCTGATTCCCTTAATTTTAAACGTAATTTGTTTTGTTATTTGTATTTTTGTTATTAATTGTGCCTGTCCTCGACACAATTCTTAGTGAGATAGGTATTGAACATCACCAATTATAATTGAATAATTAAATACGTATAATAAGAAAACATTACGAAAAATTACAGTATTGTCCTAAAAGCACGAAATGTTGTTTTAAAATAAGACCAAAACAACAACGCAACATGCAAATCAAATGACTTTGATCTGAAACAATGAACTGGATTCACTAACGAGGCACTCATTCCGCCGATCGTGAAAATACAACATTTCAATGTCGTTTGAAATCAAATCGTTTGAAAAATTATCCTGGTAAAGTAGAAGTGAGATATAACAACGCCTGTCGCAATTTGCGATCCTCTCGAGCGGCTAAGTAGGCGATCTTATCTGTTCCCAGGGGTTGGAAAACTTTACTAGCGGAAACACGTTTTCCCATTGGAAAATTATTGAAAGAAAACTTTCCTGAATATGATATGGGTTCTTATTAATATTTTAAGGTTTCTCATTAAATTCTTACCATAATTTTCGTGATAGTCTGATTAAAATTATATTTAGGTTTTGGATGGCGGATTTCTTTATTTTATTTTTTATATTACTCCACACAGCAGGCCATACTGTGTGGAGTGTCTTTTTAAAGAAAGTAAGTATTTTATTTTTTATTTTATTTTATTTTATTTGTGTACAAAAAATTTACAACATTACAGATATTTCATCTAATTAATTGTAATAGTACCATTTTCACAGTAGGAATGTAGTGCCAAAAACCTTAAAAACTCATTGAATTTTTCGAAGAATATGTCAAATTTTTTATCTAATATATTTAAATAGCGTATCATTCTTCCCACGGGCGAATTCGGGTACAGATTTGTACGACTCAATCGGCAATATAATATGTTATGGCGACGTGCCCGAGAGTGAGACTCTGGTACAAATAAATTGATTTGCGCCAGAATCTCACCGTTAGAGACGAGGCCATTGATTAATTGAAAGAAATATTTATTATTATTTTTTTTTTTTGTATAGGAAGTTCTGGGAATGACAGAGGCTTGATGGTAGTGTAGGAAAGTGAGGGTTCAATGTGTCCAGGAGTGATGGACGTATGAATCCATCCCTCCCACTACAGTGCAAGGCGATGAGTAGAGAGAGTCCGACTGGAGAGTTAAAATATCTCCTTCAACCAGTCCCCGATCCGGTTCGCCCCCCAGTAGAGGTGCAAACAGATCCATCGCCAATACTTAGACAAACCTCACCCATAAACCCGGACACCCCTGCTAAGTCATCAAACGCAGCGAACCAGTTGGGGATGTATCATGTCTATATGTCTATATCAGGGATGTTGGTTATATGGTTCCCGGGGCGGCTAGCGGTAGCCATACCCACCTCTCAGATTGATTATTTTAACCTTGTCGAAAAACGTCTAATCAATGACTTGCTACCTTATGTAAAAAGGATTTATTATTATAAAAATCAAACAACTGTATATTATAAATTATGACAAAATTTTTTGACATTTATCTTTAATATAGTTTTATGCCTTTTAGGTTAACCTTCAAATATTAAGAAAAACCCATGTCATAAAAATGGGCAGCCCTGTCAAAATAATCTTTCTTAGGGTCTATTTTTTCCATTTTGTTCCAGTACGGTGGTATAGTCGTAGCAGTGAGCGTGGTCTTTCTCGTATCGGTTGCCAGTTTTCCGGCCAATTAAGTTGTCAGCCGCCCCCACCCGCCACCCAGGCGACATCTCACGGCGACATCTCGAATGATACCGACCGTGGGACTATACCGCTGGGGGTAACTACGCCTAAAGACAGCCGACGTATCCAGTTTGTTCTCTTTCCACTTTGTAGACAAACAGAAATATTAAAGAAAAACAGAAGATTTTTATTACGCCTTTTAAAGTTTGACATTATTTGATATTGAATATTATTGCCAGGCATACGTTTTTGGTAAAGTTTTGAGTCCTTACTACTAGTCCAGAGGCAGTGGGGCAATAGCATCTCCATTTAGGATATTTATGTTGTGTGGCTGAAGTGATTGAGGAGGGAAAAGAGATGGCATTACAGAGAATGTTAATATTAACATTATGAAAAAGATTGGAAAATACCTGGCTATAAATAGATTTGGTCACAGAGCACCGCTAAAGCAATTTCAACTAACCAACGTTACGGTTCTAAATACTAGAATAGTGTTAAATAACAATACATAAGGTAGACACTGAGAATAAAAACAGAGTGAAATTGATTTTGATTTTGAAATTGAACTGATATTATTAATTACAATTAACCGCTTGGACACATAAGCTTGTTTTCACGATAATTTTAAGGTTGGTAGACACAGGAATGATGTATGCCCCTTACCTGAGTTTTAAGGGAGGGAGAAATTCTAGACGTATTGACTCTTTTTTACAAAAAAACATAAATTGATTTTGACAGATTGTTATTTTATCTGGTACACACAGTTTTAGAAATTTGAAAAACTAAGTGTATTTTTAATATAATAAGGTTATACCGTTGGTCATTGGCACAATTGTTCAATTTTCAAACGATAAATAACACAAATTTCAAATCATGTAATGAGACAACAAAATAAATCAATACATAATCTAGTAAACACAGTTTTCAGAATTTTATTTTTAGTTAAATTAAAATTAAAATTTAATTAAATTAAAATCATTAAAAAATAAATCCGAGAACATGTTTTGTGACAAAAATACCTTATTTACTATAGATAGGTCTTACAATTTTACACATTTATTTTGTTTAGACATTATTGTAAAATCATAAATACTTATGATCAGAAAATGCTTACACGATATTTAATAATTTATCAACTTGCGTATTGAGCATTTTTATTGCTTACTTGAATGTAGGTCTATATTTAAGCAAGTTTTGAATGAAATAAAATGATATTAAATTTAAAAAATTGATATGGGGAATAATCGATCTTTCTCATTGGAACTTCCCTGCACAGTTGCAAGCATTTTTAAACTTTTATTCTCAGTCACTGGTCAATCGCTCATAAATATTATTCTACATAACTATTCAAACTTTTAACATCTCTCTTTTTCACTCTTCATAAGTCTCAAGAGCGAAAATCTTGAAGAAAACAATAAAATATTCTAATAAAATTGGTTAACTATCAAACATTATATTTACTTAATTGACTCTTATTATTATAATAAACCTGAAATTAATTTTAATTTACTCACAACATTATGAATCAATCAAACGTTTTAATTTCGGTTTTCTATGATGTGTGTTAGTCCTACGTTAAATCTGGTCCAATAAACAAATCATTGAATTTAATTTGTGAAGAATTTAGAAAATTATTTTAATTGTGTTTCTAAAATTGCATTTATTATTATAACCCGTGATTTAACAAGGGGCTGCTATACTAATTTTATAAAATAAAATATTTCAGACATCAGGTCATCGAAACAAAATAATAATTGCATTGGAAAAGAGGAATAGGAGAAACTTGATAAATGAAGGAGTTTCAACTTAATGGTAGACAAATTCCAATAGGAGAGGGTAATCAGAAGAAGAAGAAAATATTGATCTCTGCATTAGAGATGGACATTAAAGAATTCCTAATTAAAGAAAAATGGCATAACCTGCATACAACTGCCCTGATGTAGCTTTGCGAGATTTGTTTTTTGTTATTATTAAAATTCTTGTAGGTATTATTAATATTTTTTTACATAAGCTCCACACAGGAAGCCCAGAGGAAAATAGTTTCCCTCAGGGCTTATCTCATCGTTGGGGATGCTGTGTGGAGGGTATATTTAAGAATAGGAATGAAATGTTATAAAGGGTGAGTTGGAATCTGAGGCTCAGTGTGTCCAGATCATCCGCCGCCAATACCTAGATATAAATTACCCCACGAACCCGGGAACCCCTGCTAAGTCACCAAAAGTAGCAAACCACTTTAGTTTAATTAATGTTTCATAATAAAAATAATAATTAAAATATTTTTTTTTTACATTAGCTCCACACAGTACCATGAGGAAAATAATTTCGGGAAAGGAAGTTCTGGGAAGGAAAAAGGTACAAAGGTTGGGTAGGAATCTGGGGTTCAGTGTATCCAGATCATCCGCCGCCAAGACCTAGACAAACCTCACCCCATGAACCCAGGAACCTTTGCTAAGTCACCAAACGTAGCGAACCACTTGGGGTGACCTATGGCAGATAGTTGGTTATCCAATAAATGGTTCCCGGGCCGGCGACACCCATACCCGCCTCCCAAATTAAAGAAGAGCCTGATTAATGTCTAAAATATCCATTCATCAAACAGAACGGCCGGAGGCGTTGGACTGCCATTCCGAAGGTCGCGGGTTCGAACCCGGCGTGCGCAAATAAATTTTATTGAATTGGTTTGTTTTATTTCAGAATTAATTATTTAAAATAATATATAGTATATTTGCGGCACATAGTGGAAGATACTCTTAGTATCGCCCTGTTGTAAGACCCCCATTCAGAATTGAAGCCGTGTTTAGTGACTAGATCTGAAGCCAGGTATAACTACTTTCCCACATTCCTCTTCCTCGTCTACTTCCCTTTCCCACTTACCTTCAGCCTTATAACATGCCCCAATTGGGGATGCCATAGTCTCACTGGCTCCAGACGGGAGCAGTTGAGACTCTTGTAATAAGGTATTCAATATAAAAAAGAACATGTAAAGATTAATTTAAAAAAATATATATTTTTTCACATTTAAAATTGTGTTTGAATTTTTTAATTTTTTTCGCATTTTAAGCGTTAATCACAATAATTGCATTAAACGTCCCCGGATAAATAATATCGCAATGATTAAAAACTGCACTTTTTAGTCAGCAAATTTCATTAGCGTCATTAGTCGAAAGTGGATCTATCAGTTAGCGTAGTTCGGTGTAACTTTATCGGAAAATCACCGCGGCACCCCATCGGAAGGGCTGGAAAGGTGTGGGTGGGGGGGGGGGGTGGGGAATGGGGTGCAGCCTTATCAAATTACGGTAATGGCGTTACTTGGTGCGGAAAATTTGCCGATGCTCTCTCGCGTGTGTTTGCGTTACGCCGGAAAATGCAGGCTGGGAAATTATTTAAGCGAACTTTGCCGGGACGATTATCACCGGGAGTGTTTTTATTTTTATTACCAGCTTCACTTGTACAGGTATTTTCTGGCTTTTCAGACTTTTTCAGACTTTTCATACGTATCAGACAGTTAAGTCTTCAAAGGATCGTGATTATTTTTAGCTAGTACGATTTTTTTTAGTTTTTTTCCACTTTCAATATTGCAAGGTATTTTTTCAGGTTAATTAAATTAATTTGTTAATTTTAAAGTTTCTATATATCTATGTATTATTTATGTCTAGTCTAACAAAAATAATATTAAGCTTAATTTATATTTTATTTAGGAAAGTATTCCATAATACATATACGCATTATTTATTTATTGTTTCTTCACATGTTAGGTATTACAGCTTACAATCCAATATTCAACCTCACTAGGACAAGCCACAGGCTTTGAATAATTGTTAACCTGTTGAGGTTAACAATCGTTCGAAGTAATATAAATAACACAAAATAATATAGGTAAAATAAAAATAATACTTGAAAGAACAATATTGTTACATTAACATTTCTTACAGATAATGGGTGATGCATAATACACTAAGCTGAAGGCGCCTAGCATATTACAATGTAAACAATGTAGGATGCCATAGTTGATTTGATATAAAAAATACCCTAATAATAAAGCAATCCTCGGCTAACAATAACATTTTTAATAATAACATTTCAAAGTTAATAAATTCATTGTGGGATCGTATGGTCGCTTCTATGACTCGTTCTTGAATTCAACAGCTCCCTCCTACAATATGTCTTCAAGACTCATGTTCACTACTTTCCAAAGGTAAAAAGATCCTCCACACAGCATCTTCAAAGATGACATAGACACCGAGAGAATTATTTTCCTCCAATATGGAGTTAATGTAAAAAAAAATATTAAATTAATATAATTATACTTTACAGTATAAATCTTTAAAGTATTCTTTCAAGTATTAAAGTTTTAGCATTCTACTATGAGACCTTTCACTTTGGATAGCACATTTAATCTCGTTAGGTAGATTATAGTTCTGTGTAAAATATTAATTCTAAAGATTTTAGTCCGTACTTTGTTGAATGTATTTTGCTTACAATTGTAGTGTGTTGAGGTTTATTGTGTTGTGTTGGTTTACGCCATGATTGTAATTGGAATCGTGGAGTGAATTTAGCATTACGAGAATGTATAAGTTGATGAATAATAAGTAAGGGAAGCCCATGGAGAATTGCCATAGTCAAGAAGAAATTATTGTCGGGTGTTGGAATAATAAAAAATAAAGCGTATGTCTAGACTTGGAACATGTTGCAACTTCTCTGTCTTCCAATTGGGACAATTATTGAAGTTATATTTTGTTAGTTAGGTAGTAAAAATATAAAGATATTGAAGATAAAATCTTAATTTTCCAAGAGCACATATAATATCTCAAATATATCACAAGTGCGCTTCAAAAAATACTAAAATACAATTAGTTTTAAGCTACTTATGAAGCTTCTATCAGATGCGCTTTAAGTGTTCCAAAAATTATATTCACGATTTTTGATGAATATTTCATTCGCCTCTTTGCCCCTGCTTTGAAAAGGCACAAAATGTGTATAAGACCTAAGCCAATGTAGCATTATTTGTAAGTAAACGTATTTTAATATAGTAAATGGGTTAAATGTTTGGACTGACTAACCTAAGTAATAAAGAGCAGATTTCGAAAGCAACTAAAAAGTATCTTTCAAATAAACTTGAAAAATTGGCGATGGTTAAATTGTATTCTTAGAATCAGCTGAAATTAAATCTTAATACGTATTGTACAGGTTTAATTAAATAATAAAAACGGTAAAAGTCAAGTTTTTTTATTCGCAAAGTATTGGATTTAAAACTTATTTTAACGCAGAACTCCATAATTTTTTTAGAATATTAAATAAAGATTTACACCGTGTTTTAAATATAACACATATACATTTTTTGTCTGTACTGTAGGGGAAAAATTGTTTTAAATAAAATAAAACATCTAGATTTTTATTTTTCTTTTAACTGTAGGTTTATTCATTGCCCACGTTAGTCTGTTTGATAAGTTAATACACAACTTAAAATTGTTTTATTTTAATAAGTGTTTAGGAAATTACCACTTGATCTTTTTTAATGTGATAATAATAGGACAAAGGTTCTGTCAGGAGCCAATGAAAATATCGCATTTAAAATAATTATGAAAATCTTGTGAAGCTAAAATAAGTGAGGAGGGATAGTCGAAAGAGAAGATGAAGGTTAAGATGTAATTGGCTAATCAGATCTGGTGGTTAAACTAGTCTGCAGCCATTCAAATCAAAACTATGCATGTTATAAGCAAAATATGAATGCAAATATAAAATAATCTAGGTGATAGAATGACGTACGCCTCTGACACTGCACACGCTAATTGCTTCATTCACACATCGTATCTTATAAATATTTTTTTGTATTTCCGACTCTTCACAATATTATTTTAAGAAAGCCGTTCAAAAAAGTAAGTAAAAAAGTAAGTAAGTTTGGTTTTGGATTTAACAACTTTTTGGTTTTAAATTGTGGTCTCTCACCAATATGATTTTCAGAGTATCTTCAGAGAAAGTGCAAGTAAACTGCTCACTAAAAGATTTATTTTGAAGAAAGAAAAAAGTGTGATGCTAAAATCGTGTAGTTGTTTTATTTAACGTTTTTTTAAATGTCTTCTTTTTGAATGTCCCAAAAATATAACTTTTTCCTCTTTAGCAGAAAGAATTGAAAAAGCAAAAATAAATGGTACCTATAAAGCGGCGCGGAGAGCTTTTTAATTAAAACGTTTGATTCGACTGAATGCGTGAGCTTTTGCCGCCTGCTCGGCCGAATAAGGCAATTGCTTTTTTGCCGAATTTCAGTTGCAACTGTATTAGACTAAAATTGGGAGATATTTCACTTAGTTTTCACTCGCTTTAATTGGCGAACTGTACGTGGAAAAGTGAAATAAACTGGGCGTTATAAACGAAAAGGAATCTGAAAAGAATTCCAACGTTCTCACTTGATGCCATGACACCTTTTATAATTGGTACGAGTACAGTTTTTTTAATGAATAAAACAATTTAAAGGTGTTTTTAACGCGTTTAAATAGTTGAGAAAGTTTTTTTCATATGATATATAAATGATTGTAACTTACTGTGAAAGTATAAGTCAAAAGGCAGCCCTCTTAAATTTATGATATTTGATTACATTATGTTTTCTTACCTGTAACAATAGAAAATATTTTTATTAGAAAAAAAAATTATAATACTTTTTTTTATTCAAAATAGTACTCAAATAATAGTATCAGTTGAAATAGTAATATCAATAGAACATATTATATCGGGGTGTTCTGTATTTGTGCCCTCCGAGTATACATTTAGGCACAATCACGTTTTAAAAATAATTCACCAAAGTTTGGTAATTAAACATATGGATTGACTGCCGTAATATAGTACTTACCATATTATAAATACGAATCAAATTCATTTTTTTATAAAATATATTATGATAAAACTATACTAACAGACGGAAAAATTATTTATAATAGACCCGATATAGGTTTACGTGTGAATTTAAAAAAAACTTATATCCTTGATATAGCTATTGAAAATTCCTGTAATATTAAAAGAACTATTTCTGAAAAAATAAGAAAATATACAGATTAAGGAAATGAGATTAAAAGAATTTGGCATTATCGGACTATAAAAAATTACCATTTGTTATTTGGGCTACTGGCATTATACCTAGCCCTCTCATTCAAAATTTAGGCTTATTAGATTTGTCAAAGAATTTATACATAAAAATGCAAAAATCAGTCATTTTAAATACATGTAGGATTACGAAAGATTTTTTAGCATGGATTGAAAATATGATCATTTGTGGAAAAGTGTGTGGAAGGGTCTAGTTTTTCCTATAAGGAAGATTTTACCCGGACATAAAGTCGTAAAATAATGATCTCAATGATCGAGAGTTTTTAAAATAACAATCAGGCGGGTTTGATAACGATACTTGGTGCCATTATCCAATTATTATTAAAACGCATTTTTAATGAAATAAGTGTATAATCTACATCACTGGATTCTTTATGAAGTCAGAAAATAAGTTAAAAATACATTAAAAAGGCTTTTTAAAAAACGACACTTGGTACTTACAGATGTCGAGTTAAAATCTTTGAACTTGTGAGAAGAATCGCCAAAATGAAAATACATATCAAATTTTGCAAAGTAGTGGGAAGAAAATAAATTGATTAATTCAGGTAGGTATTAAGGGCTATAAAAATAAGGTTTTCAACTGTATAAAATATTTGTAAACTTAGAATTGCTAGAAAGGTAAGCATTTACAAAATATTTTTAAACATTTTGTCGGGTTAAGGATGAAGTTTACGACACAAAGTAAGGAGGAAACCTGCCTCAGGTATTCATGTAACACGGGCTCCGTGTATGTCCCCAGAGATAGATATGTCGTCAAGATACCTTTTATGAATATTAAAGTCGATCAGCCGCAACTTCCGTGCTACATGAGCGTCCCTAGAAGGAACTCAAAACTGTTTCTGTTTCGTTGAAGAATCGTTTTAACTTACAAAGAAGCTAAAGTTTAAATGAAACGTATCGTACAAAGCTCAACTTGTCTAGGCAAGTTTGCAAGTCTATTGTATAAGCTGATGATTGTTTCACAGATGTAAATAAATAAAAAACGTTTTAATTCATTTGGTGTGCATAGTTAACGCAATGCAACATAGAAAAGCTTCAAGTAATTTGGAAGTAATGGAGAAGAAATATTCAAGAACAAGGCTCGTGGGAACGTGAGTGCTTATTGTTAACAGTTGCGAAGAAGGTAAAAAGAAGATAATGGAAAAAAAGTACTAGTCTTCCGAGCGAATTGAGAGTTCCTTCAGGTGATTATATCTTAATAGCTTTTATGGAGGGAGGTTTTTCTAGGTCTTAGTGGCGGACGTGTCTGCTCACCGAATGCGTGGCGGGCCGGATCGAAGAGTGGGGGAGACCATTTGACCTGTCCTGCCAGACTCTCTCGACATAATCCGCAATGGATTCATACGTCACTTCTGGACACTCCAGATTCTTACCCAATCCTCATACCCTTTTCCTTCCCAAAACTTCCTCTCCTTCATTTTCTTAAAATACCATTCACACAGCGTCCCCTAAGATTAAAAAAAAAATGACCCCGAGGGACATTATTTTCCTCAAGGCGTTTGGATGTTATACAAAAATGCCCTTTTTAATAAATTGATACCATATCATATGTTCAAAGACAGAGGTTGTCGCTCACCATACGTTACAATAATGCAATTATTGTTACAGCTTTCATATTGATTGAAAGAATTGGGAGTCTTTCGAGGTCATTCATTATTCGAAAGGGTTTGTCATTTTAAAATATAGGCCAAAGAAATCAACTTCATTTTGAATTTCTACATTAAAAAAGTATCGATTTTTTGAAATTTTTAGTTAATTAAAAACTTATAGCGATATTGCAGGCGTATTAATAAATTTACATTTTATAAAAGTCTGTCTGACAACCGAATCGTTTGACAGACGCGGCCGATAAGGCTTCAGGGGAAAAAGTCTCCCAGTTTATTTCCGGCAACGGATGTTATCGGTGTCACTTCCGGGAAGATCGAAAACTTTCTTAAAAGGAAGTTTAATATTTTTTTATAGAGTTTAAAATTGATATGAATACACAATATATCTTCTCGGAAAGAAAATTGTTCAATTTTATTGAATACTTAGAAATTGGTTTTGGAGCAGAGTTTTCAAGCAATTTTAATTAATAATTTTTTTTTCTGTTTCATAGTTCAGCACTTGTTACAAAGCTACAAAGTCGACGATGAAATTGATTTTACGAACGGAAAATCAGTTATATCAAATTATCAAATTATAAACAATAAAACTGTGATTTTAATTTCTTTCTCTCAGCCCAGCTCCCACTCACCGTATCTATGCTTCCTTCTTATTCATTTTCATATTAGTTTTCAGTGAGATCAAAGTATTTTAGATGTCAACGTGTCTTAACAATAATGATCATCATTGTGATATGCTGATAAATATCTGAGGTTCTGAGAATAGAGAAATGAATCGATTCCAATGAAGTACAAATAAAAAAAAAAGTTAAAAATTTTCGCCATATTCCACACACATTTTCATTGGCTTACGCACTTAATAGTCACAACTCACAACAACTTCTTAACTACTTAATAGTCACAACATATTCTTACATTTTATCCTTCCCCAAACGTTTCCACCCACCTCACAATAAAATTAGTACCATGATCCCTCTGCTTTCTCGCAGCGAAAATTTATGGTGTTCACCTAAAAATGAATACCATTGTACTAGAAGGTAATTTAATCAGCCAAGGCACTTTATTTCACCTGACTTGCATGCATTTTAAAATTTATTTTTATGTAAGTACCGCACAAGAGTCCCAACTGTTCCCAAATGTCTGGAATTCTGGAGCACTGGCACATGCAATAGTCTCTCTGTAGACTATGATTTCCCCAATTAGGGTATGTTTTTAGGCTGAAAGGAAAGGTAAGGAGATGGGGAAGAGAAATGTAGGGAAGTAGCTTAGATCTGGTCACCAAACACATTTAAAGTCATTTAAACTGAAAGTATATGTTAATTACATATTATTTTAAATGAATAAATTGTGAAATAACACAAGTCAAATATCACTTAACCACAGAGGCCGCCTTTAGTACAATAATATGATTTTAATTAAAAATATATCAAACCAAACAATTATTTTAAATGATAGACAAATGAAGAAGGTTGACATTGCTTTTTCATGAAAGAATATAGGCAGTTATCTCAATGCTGTTTTTAATTTCCTCTTTCATTTGTGTTTCTTCATTAAAATGTTCTTTAGGAGGAAACCGAATCTTTTATTAAAATCTTATAAGTAAGAACCTCCGCGAGGGCGCCAGTTCTCAGAACACATTAAAGTAATTGGATTTGAAAATCTTAGCTGTTAAATAATTAATTAATTATTGTTATAACATTTTATCTCAATAAGTACGTACTGAGAAGTGACAACATGGCATCAGCGAAATCAAATTCAAAACCCGGAGATCAAAAATAAGAAAGTGACAGAATAACATATTACTAAAATATAATAGTTAAACTTACCGAATTATTATTTACTAGCTTCTGCTCGCGACTTCGTCTGCTTAGGATTAGTACTTCGAGTAATTTATTTTCTTTTCCTAGGTCCCATCTTTGTTTATACCGAAATTCTTAACCTATTTATTTAAAATATGTATAATTCTTGATTCAATTCAAAGTATTAGGCGAATACTTTAAATAAATTCACTAATTTAAATATTTTCTAAATTAGAATTTTGATTTAACAATCATTGTTTTGCAAAATGTCATTCTCAAATTTTGACATTTTCTATTAAACCATAATTATTATTTTCATTGTATTGAAAATAAATAGCTAGCTTTATAAACTATAGCCTATATGTTATTCTGATGTATGAGCTATATTATTATAAAGTTTCATTAAAATCCATTCAGTAGTTTTTACGTGAAAGAGTAACAAACATACATACATCCATACAAACTTTCGCATTTATAATATTAGTAAGATTAGTAAGATAAAATAGAATAAAATTAGGTAGGAATGCGGAAAGTGGATTGTTAGAGATCACGCGTTCAGTCTCTCTTACAATGCTTGATATTGTACATGGCCATTCTATTTGACTGAAATGAAAATTTCCTTGTTGTTCTGAGATGTTCCAAGAGAGTCCTGCTGCAGAGGTTAAAAGGACTCCCTCAATTAATCTTTTAAGGCACCAAACGTAACGAATCATTTGGGGTGACCTATAGCAGAGGTGTTGGTTATCATTAAACGGTTCCCGGGGTCGGCGTAGCTATACCCGCCTCTTAAATCGACATAGACGTAATTCGTAAAATGGAAGTAAAATCAGAGCTTGTAGAAAATTATGGTCACTCGCTGTCCAAAATGAATCCATGGAAGATGAGAAATCACAAAACTGGTAGATTATCCACAAACATCCAAGATAACACGATCACAGCAATTCAAAGACAAGTATTACGAGTTTAATCCTACCACTATGTACAGAGGAGATATTCCGCAACTAAGTCTCAAACTTCCTATTAATATATCCTTAAGGGGTTGCTATATTATTATTTGTTGGTCGATACCAAACTTCCAGTGACGTAACCGCACATTGTTGTTCCGCGGGGAGAGGCAGATTCCAGACGACGATCCCGACTGTCTTAAATGACGTTAAATATCAATTACGGTGACAACCAGCGAGCACTCGCCCACCGAGCGATCCGTGAATAGGCAGTAACTGGGGAGGGTGTTCGGATAAACAGGACATTATTTCCAACAAGCGCTAATGTGGTATTTTAATAAATGTATATATGTTTTACAGTGCATTTCAATTCTGATCGCGAAAAATGTGCCCTAAAATGTGTAAATATAATATTATAATTGAGGGCCTTAGAAGCAAAAACGCCACTCTCCAAAAGTATTGTTTTCTGTAAATGACAAAAAACCAATTAAAGAATGCTTCGCATTTTTCATACGATTTCTTAGTAAAATGTTAAAAAGTATAATTCAAAGTGAAATATTATAATTAAAAATGTTGTAATAATGTGTTCATTGGTCATGTTGAATTTATTTTGAATTCAGACTTGTGATTGGCTTTTGTGGAAAGTGGTTATTTTGATTGTTAATCGCTGTGGAGAGAGGTGATTTTCATCCAAACCCTATTTTCATTTCGATTTTTCTATGATTTGCAGTTGATTTTTCTAAGAATCTCAAAAACCATCTTGTAGCTACGGACATTGCGCATAGATTGGCATTTATAACTCAATTTCGTCATTTATGGAGAGTGGCGTTTTTGCTTTTAAGCCCCACAATTCCTAATTTTGATTTTAAAAAGATCCAAAACCGTATATTACTATAAGGTTCGGAGTTGCTTCATCGTCATTGTGTCGTAGAAAACGGTACAGGCTGGTAAGACAGCTGTCACTGACGTTGGTCGGCGTGACGTCAACAACGTTATATTCAAGAACAAAAAAGAATATGAAAATAATATCGTAATTTTTTCGACAACAAACATTAAAAACACACTCTTAATTCACTAGGAAGATGGCTTTTAAAAATAAATTTTTGTAAAATTAAGGTATTTTTGCATTAAAACGAATTCTACAAACATGGGAATTTTATTCAAATATCTCTTCTTCTCAATGAATGAATGGTATGATAGATTTTGATCAAATTCTTTGTTCTTGCCTTTTTTAAGGCTTTTGTGGATTTCTGAATGTGTTATATCTAATCAAGTATGTAAGTTTAAGATTATTTCTCTTACATTTTATCATTCAATGTACAATTTCTCTGGAAAGTTCCCTGAGCATATCGAAAATAATCTTGTTATTTATATAACGAAGTTCGTCTAAAAACTAGTGCGAGGACTCTTTTCTTTTGAAAGTGGACACGTTCTGTTTTGCTTGAACGCTCATCAGATGTGGGTGGGAAAGTAAAGATGGGGAATGGGGTATGGTATGTAGGGTGGTAGGACCAAAAAGACGCAGGAGTTGATGTGGGGTGAGAAATGGGGAAAGGATCTGTAAACAATGGGGAAGGCGGATGAGGAGGGGGGTTGTAAACCTCGATAGAGGGGAGATGGCTAAATAAAGGGAAAGCGTTTTAGATAATTGGAGATGCCCTTAAATGCGTCTGCTTCTAATGCCCAATTCATTTGTGGAAATTCATTACTTAAGCGCTTTTGCTAGACAGTTATAAAAAAATGAAAATGTATTTTTTTTTTAAATCATTTAATTTAAATAAATGTTTTGTAAATGAATATTTGAGAAATGTGGAATAAAGAAAATGGATGTTTTAAAGCTTCTTAGCTAATACATTGTCTGTTGTTTTCGAGTTGCGCGTGCTGTGATTGAGTATGGCACGCCGCTGGTGCTGGAGTTTTCCATCGCAACCACACAGAGAAAAATGTTATTCTAAAATACGATCATTTTATTCGTAAAAATGGTTAAAAACGGGACTGAAGTTCTTGCGAACAAATTAACAGGTTTTCAATGTTTATTGGTGGGAACATGTAAGAATAGTTTGTTGGTATACATAATTTCGTACGTGTACCAACAAATTATTCTTACATTTTCCCGCCAATAAACATTGAAACACTGTTACTTGTTCGGAAGAACTTCGTTTTTACGAATAAAATGATCGTATTTTAGAATAACATTTTTCTCCGTGCAGGTTGTGTTAAGGATTACCAGAACCAGGGTTTTTACACTATTTCAGGGTATTTACAGTGCAAAACAAGCATTTGAAATTAGGTGCAAATACGTTTCTATATAACCTATGAAATGGTCTTTCAGAACGGCCAACACAAATATTTGTACTAGTCAAAGCAAGTAGACCTGCATTACATTGTTCACGGAGGGTCGAGTTCCCGGTTTGCTGCCCTTATTAGATCCAGAGTGGCAGGAATGAGGAAACGATAAGCAGCTCTGGAAATATCCTCACCATGGAAGCCCGCCTTAGTCCATCCTCCAGCATTGACTCACACGTGAGAAAGATACTAGCTCCCAATGTAGTCACAGCTCCCTAAAGGCTTTTTTTTATTATTTATTACGCACTAGACTTTTAGGTCCGGGTTTAGTTTTCCCCATAGGACAAACTAAACCCTTTCACCCACTTTTCCATAAAAATGATCATCAAGTAAATTCACTCTATGCAAGTGTATTATATAAATATAATTAATACAAAACAATACAATAACAACACGTTAACCTACCAGACTTAAATGGGAAAATAATTCAACGACTCCAGATATTTTCATACCGGAGGGTTCGGCTCGGTGTAAATCCTAATTTGACCGATAAATCCTACTGACCCCTCAATATAAATATTTAAAAAATCTTTCGTAATCCTACATGTATTTAAAATGACTGATTTTTACTGTCATTATTATTGTTTTATTATATATACTCGTATAGACCCGTTTATGAAATGTGTGGGACTGCACTGACCTCCCCACATTCCGGAATAATCACTTATTATTATTATTATTGCCTACTACAAAGTTCACTTTGTAATGGGTGATAATGTCAGAAGTGTCATATGTAGCAATCGGAAAGCTTTACTGAAAGGAAAGATTAAATATAATTACGTTCAAGACTATAATATGGTAACTGATACAAGGAAGCGAGTAATAATATGGCATTGAAACAAAGTATTGTTTAACAGTGATCCATTGTCTCTAAGTCTCTCGTTCCATACTCATCTTAAAAGAAATGCTACGAAATTTACCATTCTTTCCTCCCTTTCCGAATAAGCTGGAAATTTTTAACAAATTCGAAGTGTGTCTGTGAAATACGCTGGCGACATCTGTAAGCCGCGGCGAGAAGGTTTAAGGGGAAATAAAAGTGAAGAACTTAAACAATTTTTCAGCCCAACTGTCAGGCGTACAAAGTTTTCTTACCCCCACCATGTAGATAGAAGCAAGCTTTATTAAAGTTATATTATTACTTGGAAGAACACAGTAGAATGATGATCCACTTTGAATTAAC
Source organism: Limnephilus auricula (assembly GCA_951813805.1). Taxonomy (NCBI): domain Eukaryota; kingdom Metazoa; phylum Arthropoda; class Insecta; order Trichoptera; family Limnephilidae; genus Limnephilus; species Limnephilus auricula. The sequence continues at coordinate 23,551,830 of OX638401.1, forward strand.
GCCATGTATCAAGTTTTGATTATTTTAGTGATCCCAGCAATCGCCATTTTCTGGATACATTTAAATTTGCGGTCAATATGGATCATTGTTCCCAACTTTTCGAACGAACAATCCGAGTCTCTGATCAGCAAAGTGATTTGTTTGGTAACGCTCGATTCGCCCGTTGGTCAGAGAGTTGCATTGGAAAGAACGAATTTGAGCCAACATTTCGGCTCAACAGTTGATCAATAGGTTTGGGAACAACGCTGTTAGTAGTAGGTACAAAATATAATTAATGATTTGTTCGGTTCAATAAGTCGAATAACTAAAAATATGGTGGTCATTTGAACATTTTTATATTCAAGTAACATAATGAGGAGTTTTGGCTTTTTGATTTTTTTTCAATAGCTTACCAATCTGAACGGGGTAAAGACCAAGGAAACTATATCGCTACCCAGTTGTGGCATGGTGCAAGGGGGGGGGGGGGGGGGGGGGGGGTTAAGAAAGGAGCTAAAACGAATTGTTAGTATGAGACCTTAAGATGTCCAAATTACAACAGGGAAGGAACTCGTTCCACATCCGTGCTCTTTATATATGACTCGTTCTCATACTGCTGATATCAACTGTGATGAATATTCTGCTGTTGATTGACAAGTTTCTAATGTGTTTAATTTCCACCGTAAATTATACATTACACAAGTTTCTAATAATTATATCATCATATATTTTTTTAACGTAGTCCAACTTAGCAAAATTTATTTTAAATTATTTATTTTGTCAAGAGAAATCGCAAAATTATTTTCTAATTAACAATCTAAAAGTTAAGTTTAATTATTTTTATTTAACACCACCACAAAGTGGCCCAAAATTAACAATCGTCCATCGTTTCATCAATAATCAATACATTCACGAACAACAAGTTCACTCTTTCACCAAATCGTGAAAATACAACCAGCATAATTATGGCATATTGGAAAAATTGTTTCCTATTTATAAAATAGTTATACGATAATGAAGTCAATTTATAGTTTTAATGTCAAAATACTATAATAAATACCAAAATCTTCGACTAAATCATTTGCTTGCATAAAACTGCACCCTGGCGGAAGAGGATGTAACTAAACGCTCCCGCGCTGTCATCGAATCACACGCGCCATTGGACGGCGGGCCAGTGCTGCCAGGCCGCGGTACCTATCCGTGTAATAATAATGCTATATGTGTGCCAGGTACGGGACGGGGTAGGTACCGCCCGACAGACGGGGGATTTATTCTGCAGAGCTGGCAATAATCGAGAGAGATCCGAACTCAGTCGAACGAGATAATTATTATGACACGAGAGGGCATTACTCTGGGGGCGCTCAAAGGGTTTTGGGGAAATGGAGGAAAATGAATAGTTTCCACAATAAAACGTTTTATAAGCATTTCAGTTTCCTTTTTCAATGCCATTTTCGTAGATTTTCCTCTTTATTAAATTAAACGGGTAAAAACACAATTTGAGGAGTGTCCGCTCAATAAATCTTATCCTATAATTTTGGTTTTTTTAGTACGTTTCTTTTGTGATGAGCAAAACAAGTTGTCAATTTATATATTTTTTGTGTGATTATCGCACGGAGCCAGTGAATCGATATATTCCGCAATTTCGAGAATGTTATGGGACTGAAGAAAACCGGGGAAGGGGAAAGATATGGGAAAGAGGAGGGTTGGAAAGTGTATGTTTATTATACGGTCTGGTCACTAAGAATACTATAAATAAGAGACACTACAGACTAAACGATCGACCGATGGTTCAGTCAAATGTTCAATTGATGATGGCGCTGCCAAGTCTAACTGTCGGCTGATTACTATACAGTATAATCTGTCAAAACAGAGTAGAAACCATAGCAGGGCGCCACTGTTCTTTAAATGACAATACTAAAGTTATAACACACGGTGAAAATGTAAAGCTACGTAAGCTATCAACTCAATTTTACTGTCATTTTGACAGTAAAAATGATTAATTACATGAATCCTACAGTTGCACAGCGCAATTAAAGTTAGCCTTAAAAGGCAGCAGAATACGTATTTTTCAACAGAACATTGTAATATATTAAAATAAATCAATAAATCTTTTATTATTCCCATTACTGGGCAGAAAACACACCGATATTCGGAGTAAATCGAAAATACAGCAAAAGACGAGTCTGCGAGCTCCCGTAGTACAGCTGTACAGATTTTTAATTTGAAACGGAATCGGGCAACCTAACAAACATTTTATCGGCCGATTTGTGATAGTTGGGGGTGGCCACTCACATACTTTTTGTGATGGTTGTCTTCACGCTGATAAGCAACCGATTAAACTATCGACCGATCTAAAATTTACAGTCTGCGGCTTCTCTAAACATGACTGAAGCCATTAAAAGCTATAATAATTCGCATTCGAACGGGGGTGGCATATTTTCATATGAAAAATTATTATTATGCAAAAATTAAATCTCTGGATTTTTCGTCGGATTACTAAAATTTATCATGAAGTGAAAACAATGGAACAATATCGCAATAAAACAATTGTTACGTCTTACAATATTATTTCAATAAAACAGTGTACAAATAATCACTACTGAGAGAAACGACAATAAAAGTCTATTGCAACATATTTGCAAAATTCTCTTGCGCAATTTTGCATCCGTCTGATTAAAAGCTCTGTAAAAAGGGGTGCCATTGTATTAATCCACGTTTGTTCAAATAATATTGTATGCCGGCTGTAGGGGCAGTGCGGATACGTTAATAATACGGTGCAGGTACAGCAGTAAGTTTTACTTTACGAGTTGAAATAATATCAGCGTGAGGCGAATAAACAAGTTAATAATATAATAGAGAAATGTTATCTACTGGTTAAGAAAGAATTAAATGAATTCGTTATTTAGTACCTATGGATATAAAATAGGAGCTGATTAAAGGTGGCAATGTTAAAAAAAAATTATGTTCTGTTTGATTTCGTGGTGGAAATTGTGATTTTGAGTTGAATTATTTTAGGTTTTTTTTTTTTTTTTAATCATTATTTTAATGTGAATATCGCCTTAATGTGAGTCCCAGCTGCTCCCGACTGTACGGACCCTTGAGAATATGGTATTTTTCAATTGTGGGATATTGTGAGGCTGAAGGGCGTAGGCTTGGGAAGGAGACAGATATAGGAAGGATGGTGTGTACCGGGGGCATAGTCTCTATCTCTCACAACGTCCGTACCTACGTTACGAATCCTTATTAACCTTCCCCCAACCGTGCTAAAAACTTCCTCTCTCTCCGGTGCTGTACACTCAGTAAATATTTATATGTTGTATTTATTTAATCCAATCCATAAATGTATTGTGGAGGAATACCTAAAATATTAACCCTATGTTTAGTATATTTACAAAGATATTTCAATAAATACAAACTGTGACCGCTTAGTTGACAGCACCTCAAGAAAGGTTAAACGGCAAACGTGCTTGTTTGTGAAACCGAAAGATAGAGACTAGGCCCCCAGGCAATTTAAAGCAACGTTTCGATTGTGAATGGTGGTCTGTCATCGGGGGGATCTGAAGGCATCTAACACTGTGATATAATTAACAAACCATCATGTCTAATTGAGAACATTGTGTTAGCCAGAAGCTTCGATAATATATGACAAAAACTGTCTTTTCCTCGCAGGACAACCCTTGCTATACCTACACACAGAAAAATGTTATTCGAAAAAAAACTATCATTAGTTAAAACGGTTAAAAACGGGACTAAAGTTCTTACGAACAAATTAACAGTGTTTACGTACAAAATTGCGTATACCAACAAATTATTCTTACATGTTCCCGCCAATAAACATTGAAACCCTGTTAATTTGTTCGTAAGAACTTCAATCCCGTTCTTAACCGTTTTTACTATTAAAATGATCGTTTTTTCGAATAACATTTTTCTCCGTGTACGCATAGAGATTGGAATGTCACACAGTCCCTATGTTGCTTCATTTTCCTTAAACATACTCTCGTATACTCTGACTAGGTATACTATGTTTCCTGATTCTAGTTGTGATCCGATACAAGTATTTATTTCAGTTGAGCTTGCCTTCTATGTTAATTCATGCTTTATATGTTTATATATATTTCCTGATTATGATATATATGTTTATATGTTTCCTGATTCTAGTATACTATGTTTACTGATTCTAGTTGTGATCCGATACAAGTATTTATTTCAGTTGAGCTTGCCTTCTATGTTAATTCATGCTTTAATGAAATGAGGTAAATGCCAGAATGGGAGATGGTTTGTCTGTTTTGCTCCGATAAAATAGCATCATTTAGTATCGAAACTTTGCTTGAAATTACTTTAGACTTGTTTTATACTTATTTGTATATGCAATATATCTTAATTTATTTCGACGTATACCGAAATATCCTAATCTTCCTACTCCGAATCTCCATCACCTCCTTACATACCCCACTCTAATCAGCCTCTTAACTAACTCCACTTGGGAATGCCATAGTCTCACTGCTTCTTATGGGGTTATTCAGTCTATTCACGTCTCCATAGTTATATATTTAAAAAGAGGTTCCGTGGGTGGCTCTGTTTTTATACAAATCTACAGTTTTTTCTAAGAATGATAAAATTTTTCACAATAATTGATTTTTAAAAAGTCTGCGTACAGCCTGGGACACGCAGGGAACTTCAGCGAGTTAAAAATAATTGTTCCTTTTTTATTATATACGTTCATTAACTGTATTTATCAACATTAAATTATCATTAAAATATGATTATTTTTCTTGAAAACAAAAAAAAAAATATTTATGTATATATTTTCAATTGTAAAAAAAATCGAAGAAATATTTTCTATTACAACTTTTCTAAGATACGTTTATTTTCTAACCTCTATAAGGTGGAAATTGAATCGTGTGTTTTGCGGAATAAATAATCCCCCATGGAAATCCATACACCCCGAGGAACTTACTCTTACATAGAGAACTTGCCTATGGAATAATTTGTTGTAAAGAATGGGAGAGGGTGCGGAACTCTACAAGGGGCTTAGCATCTTAGCAACTTGGTGTGAGGAAAATCGAAGCCAAGTTTGAAAATACAGTAAGCGTCTTGCGGAGCTTGCGAGAGAACTTTTTTCATAATGCCGCTTGTATTTGTGTGCATCGTGTGTTGCTCGCCTAACATAATAAAGCCACTTTAATGTTCTAAGAGGTAAAGTTTTATAATATTATTATAAAAGCTATTGTTTAGATGAGTTAGGGGGTGTTTTTAAGATTAATTTATGAAAGTTAGCGCGGCAATGATAAAACTGTAAGATTTTGGAAAAGTGTATAGATAACGTATGTTTTTTAATGGTTAAAAAATTATATATATTTTTTTTTTACATTAGGTCCACATAGGAGGCCTTGAGGAAAATAATTTCCCTCAGGGCCTATGTCATCTTTGGGGATGCTGTGTGGAGGGTATTTTAAAGGAAAGGAAGGAGAGGAAGTTCTGGGAAGGAAAAAGGTTTGAGGGTTGGGTAGGAATCTAGGGTTCAGTGTGTCTAGATCATCCACCGCCAAGACCTAGACAAACCTTACCCCATGAACCCGGGCACCCCTGCTAAGTCACCAAACGTAGAGAACTACTTGGGGTGACTTATGGCAGAGGTGTTGGTTATCCAAAACATGGTTCCCAGGGCGGCGGTACCCATTCGTGCCTCCCAAATTGTTTAATTTAATATTCTGATAGTTTTACAAATCACAGTCGTATCGTAATAATTATGTCGATAGAGAACGCCTCTGTGTTATGACATTCTTACGAAGTGAAATCTGTGGAAGTATGTCATGAAGGTTAAAAAAATATGTCATTTTAGTACAAAACTGTGAAGGTTTGCTTTTGATCATAAACATTGGTGGCATATTCCTAATGTGCCGGCCAGTCGCTATATTATCAGTTTCCTATAATTATAAATCGTAAATGACTAACTTTACATTTTTTTACTGTAAAAATATTTACTTGAGTAGTAATATTGTTCGTATTATAAGTATTACATTAGAGAGATAATTGATATGCTTAAAATGCTCTAGCGTAAAATCCTAGCCTGGCTAAGCCCAGTAATTTCATTTGCGTAATATTGTATGTATCTATAATGTCTGGGATTTGCAATCAGTAAGAAGACGGTTGACTTAATATGACGTTTGTTGACACTCCGATACATTCCAGGTTATTCTCCAAGTGCCGCTTGTGGGCTACCAACATATCAATACATAACAGTATCTTGTTATGAATTATATCTAACATATAAAGTGCGTGATAGCATTTTGCATTTAGGTTTAATTTTTTAGGTGTATAAAAATAAAAATATTTTTTCAGCACTGAACCGTAAGATATCCCCTGAGTGTGGAAATGCAAATAAATTAAAAAATGAATTATGTGATGCCAACCGACCCGGACATGTTTGCGGACATTAAATTCTAGGGGACAAAAAGGGTGCTATGTCACGTTCTTTCACTAGGGACCCGGGGAAAGGAAAGGAATAAAAATTAAAAAGGTTGTCACTCTCTCCCGCGACCTAAACCGCACGCAATCAATGTTTGCTGAACAAGTCCCGGTCCCCTGGCGGCCATAATGTCGTCCCGCCGAAATTTGTTCTGCCAGAACCTTCCATTGTTTCTAGAACAGAGCATTCCCCAAGAACAACTGAGCGGAATGAGGTGCTGTGATTTTCAAAATGAATCGCTAGGCCTGGCGATGAAATAACTTTTCTTTCTGGTACGTAGAGGCATATTATATTGAATACATACATGTACACAAATACAAGATAGCCGCATTTATTTTAGTATTAACACAATATAGTTGTGAAATGTGTCAATATTTTAACAGCCTTTCAAGTAATTGACCAATTATATTACTTAACCTCGCTTTAACATTGAATTAGCAAACAGCATTTAAAAATTGTATCCCTAAACTCATCTAAACTGTATCTACAACTACTATATTTCTGTATTACTAAAAAAGTGTTGGCGGTAAATGTTCGTAAATAATTTAACAACTTTGCAACGACATATAAAATTAATTTTTCACACAAATTGTTATTCAAAATGAGAACAAAATACTTCAAAAGTCGTGGACAAAATATCATCTAGGGCTAGGCAAAACAAATTGTCGCCATAAAGTGTCGGCATAAAAGTAGTGGACATAAAAATGCGCGACAAAAACATGGTCGATACAGAAATGGTCGACAAAAATTGGCCGACAGTTTTCGTAGAACCGATTTTCCCGGTCTTCTGTGTTATATTTTCGAACGGCGACCATTTCAAAATGAATGCTTCGGCCAAAATGGAACCCTCCTTTGTTATTACGGTGAGTATCTCAAAATTTCAAAGGACCCCCAACGAATTCTTGCCAAGTTATGACGGCAAAGACTCGGGACATATTATTCCATTGTAAAAAGTTGCTATGAATGGCGGTAATTTCGATTAGTTGGCGACGGTAATTTGATGGTGATTAATTATTATCACCTAATGCCGAGGTTTATTTATCGGAATTTCGTGTATTTATTACCCGTCAGGGCATGAAGGGTTAACCGCACCCTTGGCAAATAATAAGACCCACCCGAAGACTTGGACGTATTTAGAGACGTTAAGTATTTGCACCGTAATTAATTATATTTTGACTTCAAGGACGCTCAAAATTAGGTAGGTTTTAACATCTACTGATGTAAGTGTAAACTTGTCTGGTAGCTGAGAGCACTCAAATTGTAAATCAAAAAAAAAATCACAAATTAATAAAACTAAGCAATTATTTTTCCGATTTTCCGAAAATGATATTAGTAGCTTTAGACGAACCCGACTTCGTTCAATATTCGATTTTTACAACACGATGATAAGAATACAGCAGCGTAAAAAGTTATTGCATTTAAAGTCGTGGTGTTGAACAAGTTTCCTGATGCCAGAGTTCACCTTTTGAGCACTCTTGCTACTTTAGATAAACGATTTTCTAACGATTAAAAAAGAAATAAGGCTTATGAGGATTTTATTACGTCACTATAAACAATTTTCCTTTTGTAGTTAAGATAAGCCGATTGTATAGATATCTAGCTAAAAAAATTGTTTTAAAAATCTAATGTGGTTAGAAATAAGATATTATGCTACCTGAAACCCTCCGTATTTTAAAAGCGATTGACCAGCGGCTGAGAATAAAAGTTTAAAAATGCTTGCATCTGTACAGGGAGGTTCCAATCAGAAAGATCGATTATTCCCCGTATCAAATTTAAAAAAAAATTAATATCGATTTATTTCATTCAAAACTTGCTTTAATAAATAACTCCATTCAAAAATTAAAAATGCTCAAAACGCACGATGATAAATTATTAAATATCGTATACTTCTTGTAAGTATTTTTTTATAATAAGTATTTATGTTTCAATAATGTCTAAACAAAACGAGAGTGTAAAAATTTTTTGAAATATTTTAGTTTGTAAGACTTTAAATAAATAGAAAAACTGAGTTATTTTTGTCACAAAACACGTTCTCGGATTTATTTTGCTATGATTTTAATTTAACTAAAATTAAAATTCTGAAAACTGTGTTGACTAGATTATGTATTGATTTATTTTATTGTATTATTATATGATTTAAAATTTGTGTTGTTTAATAGAATCTATCGTTTGAAAATTGTACAAATCTGCGAACTACCAACGGTATAACCTTAGTATATTAAAAATACACTTAGTTTTTCATAATTTTAAAACTGCGTGTACCAGATAAAATAACAATCTATCAAAATCAATTTAGGTTTTTTTGTAAAAAATAGTCCGGTATTCTCTATCGCTCTTAATGGCGCGTTGTGATATGCTTTCCTTAACAAAACCTATTAAAGTACCGATAAATAATTGATTTATTATTTTCCTTGATTTTATTTGACGATTAAATACATTCATTATTCACCAATACTAAACATGCCTAACATAGGTAGGCTTGGAAACGCCTCTCCCCGAAGTGGTATTTGATTGAATGCCTTTACGCCCTGAACCAATGTCAGTCCTCTCGAATGAAAGGCTGTGTGACTGCGGGGAGGCTTTAAGTTCAATCGGAACCCAACCAGAACTAAGGGAAGGTTACTATTGTGTCGGATTCATGAAACATAAAACCATCGTGTTACGTAAGGTTTGAGATTAATAGTTCAAACATTTTTGGCGTTGGTGCCCTGAAAGTCGCTTACGTAAGGTAATTAGGCCATAAGTCGCTTGCGTGAGCGAATAACGGAAATAAACTCACGAGTGTAAAGGCAGCCCAAAAATTACGATTGCTATAGATATATAGATGTATCGAGAATGCTGAATCGAGGATAAGTAAGAAACGTTTCTAGAAAAAGTTTTCTTTTCTTGTGTTAAAAAAATAAATTTATAATAGAGAGGTAATTATTATCAAATCATCCTATTAATTATTGAACATAGGAGTGCCATAGATTCATTGGTACTCTTGTGCAATATCAGATAAAGAATAAATTTAGAATTCTTGAATTTAAGTGCAAAATATCATTTATGAAGAATATAATACTAACAAATGTAAAGAACAAGATACAAATAAATAAAAATGTAACGGTCGCAACTGGGATTGGAACCCAGGATCTCTCGTCTTACCGGTTCGATCGCCTTAACCAATTCGGCCACTGAGCCCTCTTATTTAGAAGTCATTTTTTAAATTTAAGAATTAATAATATTATATCTTTGACTATTTTTTACCGTTTTTACTGGCAGGTATGTTTATAAAACGGAAACTAATGTTTAAGAACTGGTTTGTAATAAAAGTGCCCGGATAAACATATCCGATTTCATTTATACCGGACACCTATCGATCTTTTTCTAATAGTCTAAGTCTAAATGAATATTTAATTTTTGTTAGAATAAGGGGGTTTCTCACCACCCTCCCAACAGCTTATTCAGACTACTACGAATATTATTAAAAATAAAAATAAAATACTCGCAGTGGTTAGAAAACTCGGCCAACTTATCCAATATATAGCCACTATTCATAGGTTCGAGAACCGAATTATAAACTCCAACTTTATAAATAAATAAATCGTAAATCGAAAATATTCGTTATTAGTGCAGATAAGTTATCGGGAGGATGGTGAGAAACCCTCTAAGGGGGTTATTCACCATCTTCTTCATAGCTTATCCATAGGATAACGTACATTTTAGATTTACGGTTTATTTATTTATTAAGTCTGAGTTTACTATTCGGTTTTCATACCTACGAAAAGTGTCTATTTATTGGATAAGTTGGCCGAGCTTATTATTAATTATTATTTTTTAATTATATTTTATTACGTATATATATTATAATTTTTTTTATTGTAATTGTTATAGTATGGGTAAGCTATCAGAGGGATGGTGAAATACCCCCTAACTCTCTTTTGTAATAACTTTATAAGGTTAATCCCTTCAATATTATATATCATTGGAACGGTAAAACCTTGAAAAATGAGGATTACGGACCAAAGTTTTATGCTCTAACTAAAGAAATATGGTTTTTACAAACTATTCATCAAGTCTTCTTAAGCTTGAGAGATTCACCTTTATTGAGAGCTAAAATAAACCTTTCTTAAAAAAGCTTTATTTTTTAGTGCCCTATTTTTCCAGTGAATCAAAAGCACCTTTTCGAGGTAATCCAAAACCGGGAGCATATTCACAAGAATCACAAGGAAGAAGGAACATTTACCGACAGAGGCTGCTGTGAGGCGCAATATTGATTCAATGTTCGTCGATTTGTTCTCTGAGTTATTCGTACACAGAACAGGCAGTTTGCTTTGGCGCTGGAAGGAAAGACAGATGGAAATCAGAGTAAAGTGAGAATAAGATGCATGTCAAACGTTTGGCTCAAATGTATTTGCAATAGAGAGTTTACCAGAAATGTTTTGAGTTTGGTGTTTGCGGAAATACTTTAAGATACAAGTTGAAGCGGGGTGTTTATTGAGCTACCGTAATATATATATATATATATTATTAGTATATATATATATTATTTGAGATTTTCACGGTCAAAAGTATTATCGTTATTTATTTTGGGATATTATGCTTCCTTTTATTAAGCCAAGGTTTCGGAAAATTGTCCATCATAAGAGAAGATGTGTCGGTTGTGGTGAAGTGTGTATTTATGTATGTAGAAGCGATTCCGTGTTACGCACTCTAATCCTCTTAGGGGTAATATTTTAGTATAATTAGAGATAATTACTATGGTTTTTAGCGTTTAGTTTTGGAGTAGCTACCGGACACCAAGAACTATTAAGCTTAGTATCTAATGACTTATAATGCTTAGTCTAATGGGGTGTTTGTGGGTTTCAATTGCCTCGATGATTAGTTGTGTTTGATGCTTCTTTTGGGTCTTCCCAGGACTTTAGGAACAAATACAAAGTAATTGCCGGTATCAATTTATTAAGGGGTAGAACATCCCCTTAATAAATTGATACCGGCAATTACTTTAGTGACTTTACTTTCTAGTGGCTCAAATTTCGGACGGTTTTTCAAGCTCTGTGTACTTTTAGTATTTTAAGATTTGCTTATTATATTTTAAGAATAAATAAAAAAAATAAAAAAAATTACAAAATGAAAAATTCTAAACTCGAAAAGTAATCGGCTGGTTAACTGGGGGAACCAAAAAAAGAGAGGGCCTGGCGTGCATGATTGCAACCCTTCTGGTCATCTGAAAAAAATAAATATAACGGATTCTTAATCAGCAAAGATTTCGCTATCGCCGGAACCCCGGAGGAGTAATAAAAATTTTCTTCCACAAAATGGCAGCCGTTTGAAAAAAAGTTTTTTTAACGTTTAATTTTTGAAGTAAAAATTTTTTTTTTTTAGTAATTTTTATTTTTATTTGTCTGATTCTGCTTGGCGATAAAGGGATAAGAGAAGGTTCATACCAAATTTCAATTAAATCTGTTCTGTAAAACACTAGATATCATGCACGCCAGCTTGAAAAAAGTAGTATTGAGAAAAAAGCGTTAAAAGTTTTGAGTAAAGTTTCGGGCAGTTTTATTCATTTAATGGTACGGTATACTTACGTTACGTTACTGGGACCTTTAGTTAAAAATACATTATATATGCATTATATGTACATTATATAAGTATAGAATATAAGAAAGGGTTTATGGGGTAATCCATCTGCAGGTAGTCGGGCAATGTCTACTTTCTATTGTTCAATTTGTTCCGGCCAGACCGGTTTAGTTGGCGGGCTACAAAAATAGCTATAATGCCAAAAATAATTCGAATTTCGAAAAATCCTTTTAAGGACATGTTTTTAAAGACTTAAACTTTGAAAATATATAATTTTTTTTTTCGATATTATAAACTAGAATACCCCCTTAAGTGTATGATAAATGCCGAATTGTCGGGATGGCCGAGTTTGCACACTCGCAAGGGTTCTGATATAATTTTTGAGATGGTCTGGTCTGTCTGGCCTACAAACACCTTGTCACATCCGGGGCAGCTGAATTATCCTGGCAATTCTTTCAGTAACATTGAAAAAATTATACTTAAAGAATTACAGTAGTTTCATTTGATTTGCTTCTAGTAAATGATGTGTCTAATAAATTTGAGTAGCTTACTATTCAGAGATAAAAATAAAATTATATGAAACAGAATATTTTTACTTACGGCACTTTTCTATGGGATGTGCGATATATATCACAGGTATTCTAGAAGAAGCGGTCGTTAAGTCATTGATAAAATTTTGGTATCTAAACAAAAATTCGAACGGTTTTCGTAAATCGTTGGCGAAAATATAGAAGAACTGATCCCTAAAGAAATAAGTGAGACATGGGTAGCAGAGGGCGAAAAGCTTTGCTCACGAAATATATAAAGGGATCATTCTGTTCGGGATTACAACTTTACGGGAAGATAAAAAATAGTGTTCGAAAAGAAAGCTGTGGGGGCGGAAATTCCTAACCTCCCTCTTACCCTCACCTCCGTATTAGCTATGTTCTCCCGGGAGAAGAGTGCTGTAATATCTCCCGAGCCGCATTTGTATTATTACACTCGATAGTTTATACGTGTATGAGATGTTTCTAAAGAATGCGACAAAAATATTTCATTTCGGGGGAATGGCATTTGTAGCGTTTTCTCCAGTATTTTGGATCCTCGCTCGAAATATGACTTGTTGTGTTCTATGTATTATTTATATTGTGTGTACCGAATTTCTCCTGACTGGTCTACGAGATAGGAATATCATAAGTAATATAATATTGTTTTTAACAGTTTTAACGAGCACCGAACTCAAGCATTTTAGAAAAAAACCTTTTTAAATGAGTCAAAAATATTTCGTAAAACTCAATTTATAATTGACTTTTGTACTGACAGTATAGAATAAACATGATTTGTCATAATATTGGCTTTGACTTTTCGATCATTCTGAGATAGGGGATTGTACTTAAAATAGTTTTTTTTTAAGCACTGATTTTCCAGAGCATTTATGAAAATGTAAGTAATTTTATATATATTGAATGAAAACTTAATTAACCATTAGAAATTGATTTGTCTGTGGGGTTATATTCATAGAGTCAGTACTATACGTTTTACATGGAATTACTTAAGATATAATTTTAGTCTTAATAGCGATTTACTAGCGGCTGAGAATAAATGTTTAAAAATGCTTGCAACCGTGCAGGGAGGTTCCAATGAGAATGATCGATTATTCCCCGTATCAATTTTTTAAAATTTAATATTGATTTATTTCATTATATACCAACATTCAAGTAAGCAATAAAAATGCTCAAAACGCACGATGATAAGTTATTAAATATCGTGTACTTCTTGTAAGTATTTTTTGACCATAAGTATTTATGATTTTTCAATAATGTCAAAACAAAATAAGTGTGTAAACAAAATTTGAAATATTTTAGTTTATAAGACCTTAAATAAATAGAAAAACTGAGATATTTTTGTCACAAAAAACGTTATCGGATTTATTTTTTAATGATTTTAATTTAACTAAACTTTAAATTTTGAAAACTGTGTTGACTAGATTATGTATTGATTTATTTTGTTGTACGATTATATGATTTGAAATTTGTGTTGTTTAATAGAATCTATCGTTTGAAAATTGAACAAATCTGCCAACGACCAACTGTATAACCTTAGTATATTAAAAATACACTTAGTTTTTCAAAATTTTAAAACTGCGTGTACCAGAAAAAAAACCAATCTTCCAAAATCAATTTATGTTTTTTTGTAAAAAAAGAGAGTCAATACGTCTAGAATTTGATTTAAAACGACTAATTTCCGGTATTCTCTGGTAATACCTCTTAATATATATACCATACGCGTGTATTGGAGAAAAAATCTTCTGTACGCACATGTTATAATATACATATTACTTATATCATATTACCTACACTCTGAAACATATTACGTAACTTAACTATTAATATTATTCTCATTTAAAAGTTTTCTCTCTTCAATGTCACGGTAAACATTTTAATGTTTTATTGAGATGAATAACTGTAAACATTTCTCCAAGAATCCCTAATTTTAACGCAATAAATTAAAACTCGTTGTACGAAAGACGTACGAATTCGGGTGATTTGATTTGCCGAGTTTTGACATCTCGTTTCGCCGCCGAGCAGCGGTGTTTAACCCGACTGCAAGGCATTCCAGCTACAGGGGAATGCGACTAATTTCACTTATAAAGTCAAGTTTTGGTAGGCAATAGCTCCCTGCCGGTCTTAACTCAAACCCTATCTTGTTTCCAAATGGTGTGCAGTAGAGTGGACTTGCTAGCTTCCATATTAACGAGATTCGAATGCTTGGAATTCGGGTCTTGTTAAATAAAATAGACTGCTTGATTACCTAATTCATTCGAGATGTTATTATTAAAACTTATTTCTGGAGGGGTTCTTTTAAAAATTAGGTAACCTAAGCACAATCTGCCGTCGAAAATCTCAAACATGGTAGCGAAGTTTGTACATTTTTTCCTATCTAGAATTAAAAGCCAATGCAAATATTTTAAGCTACCAAAATCTTTACTATTACGAGCTCTAGAGATTTAAAGTATCTATTTAACTTTAAAAATAAGACGTCATGTTATTTGTTCCACATTTTAGGTTCATTAAGAACAAAAATAAAAAAATCGAAAATAATAGAATCGAATAATATAGACCTAAAACTGAGAATACTCCTCATCGAGACCTATGTATGGAGTATCTTGATGTACGGCTGCGAAATATGGTGCCTATCCGAAAGAGATAAACGGAGATTAGAGGCTTTTGAGAAGTGGTCCTATAGAAGACTATTAGGAATTTCCTGGAGAGACCGCATTACAAATTAGGATGTTCTCCAAAGAATCGAAGGAGGAAGGCACCTGCTCAGGACCTTGTCCGAAAGGCGTGCACGACGGATTGGCCATATAATACGACAAGAAGGCCTCTTACATGCCATTATGAGGGTATGACCAATGGGAGAAACTCTAGGGGACGCCCACGCCGAGAGTACCTGGAGGACCTGCTGGTGGACATGCGCTGCTCATCATATGCAGACTTCAAAAAAGCCGCACAAGACAGGGTAGAATGTAAGAGAAGAATAGAGGAAATTGCTGAAAACCAATCCCAGAATTGAAACCAGAGAGAGAGAAGAACAAAAAGGTTTCGAAAACAATAATCTCATGCCAGGCTCGCGCAAAGCCGGGTGGAAGTAAAATAATCATAATAAAAATTTAATATAATATTTTTCTGGAATGCCAATTCAAAGGCTTACAAATTCCACGTGAATTCTGATTTATCGGTGGAATTTAATACGATAACAAGCGTGTAACGATTTAAATCTCTTTTATATAACATTTTGAAAAGCTTACAATGTGGGCGGCCACCAACGCAAATCAGAATTTAATAATACAGGGATACAAATAAATGATCTACATCTCAGTCTGATAAAAATCCGATGGATATAATAATTTACATCGAGAAATGATATTATTTATGGAGAAAGGATTTGATACGGGGGCAATATTTCACTTTGAGAATGGAAGATTTATGTATATTTCACTCGGCATAAACTACAAGTGGATGTATGCGGCTATTTAAGTTAAATATATGGCCGGTTGACCGCCCGTCCGAAGAAAGGATGGAGAATACAAAACGAGGGAGAACGGTTTGCCTAAATATTTGCGGATATAAAGGGATGTTTAAAACAATTTGCAAGCGTATCAAACTATCTCTCACTCGTTCGTCTGATTTATTATAATAAAACGTGTATTTCTGCGTTAGCGAGGGAGTTTTCCACGTTTCTAGGGATTTTTAGAATTACTGGGAATTATATTACCGCAAATAGCTCTGAACAAAACAAAATATTGTATCAATATTTTAGGTATAACAACAGAATTAATAAGCTTATTGGTAGCTTTAGTATAAAATTAAAGGGAAATTTGGTTGGGAAATAAGAATATGGAACCCTTTATAATTATTGACGTAAACATCATTAACATCAAGTTTGATATGTGACTGCTAGCACCTCGGTGTCTAAAAAGGAACTATTCCGCCGCTGATCAAAGCTTGAGCGGACGATTTAGCCAGCTTAAATTTGAGCGAGGATAGTCGTACATAGCGAAGTAATGGAACGGTCTGACTGATATACCGGGCCATATGCGTATAATATTGCGATATTTAAGAAGTTACTGTTATAATAGTACGGTAGGTACTGCCTTTTAACTGTCCTGCCAGGAACATGGATCTAAATTATACAAAGCAAATCGGTGTTCTAGATTTAAATGAATGAGAATCATAGACAGACACAGCCGAAATTGGTATTTTTGAAAATTAAAATGAATGTTAATGACACTGTGCTGAGCTGGCTCCAGGCAGTTATATCATGTCTGATATATCACATTATAAAAGATTGAGTGGTAATTTTCTGAAAACTTATTTACACAAAAATGATTGAAGATATTTTTTTAACTTTTCAAACCGACTCAACGTGGGCGATGAGCAAACCTTAGTTAATAAAACATCTGCGGAAATGTTATTTTCAAGAAAAAAAACTTCAATTGATATACACGTTATATTTCATGTGTTCCATTCACAAAAACAGTAAAAAAAGAAATCTGAAATTTAATAAATTTTTATGCTTGAAAAATGTTTTAAAAACAACAATTTACGAACAGCTTCAGTCTTTACCGTTATTATTTTTGTGTATTATACGCTCTGGGAATAAAAATTACAGTTGAAATTTTTTTCTTACAATAATAAATGAACCATTTTACAAGTTTTTTGAAAGATTTTGTGTTAAATACTCCCAGCTATAATTTACATTTGTTGTTCCTTACTGTATTAAATACGCATCGATTTCTATATTAAATACGCTAACCTACAAAAATACTGCTAAATACGTTATTCTGACCCTTGACATGGCAAACTTACTTATAGCAATTTTTTTTTTCATGCACTACTTTTTGTGAAATATTAATATATGCTTAATAACATTGGTGAATAATTGTTATGGCCATAAATTAGCTTGTAAAAATATTTATGAAAACAACATAAGTCCTTATTTCCAACAACAACAAAAAAGCCTCAAATACCCAATCAGCTTTTCTCCGAATAAATATCGAACAAAGTAAGAACCCTGGGAAGGTATTTGGCATTCTGATTAGTTTTGGAATGACTTTATTTTCAAATTAATAAATTTCTACTTAATCTTGCTAATATTATAAAGGCGAAAGTTTGTATGGATGTATGTGTGTTTGTTACTCTTTCACGCAAAAAACTACTCGATGTATTTTAATGAAACTTTGCAATAATATAGCTAATATATCAGGCTATAATTTATATAGCTAAGCTATTTCCCACATATTACAAATAATAATTATTGTGTAAAAGAAAAAGTCAGAATTTGCGAATGACATTTTGCAAAAGAGTGATTGTTAAATCAAAATTCTATTTTAGAAAATATTTAATTAAGGAATTTATTTGAAGTACTCGCCTAATACTTTGAATCGAATCAAGAATTATAGATATTAAAATAAATAGGTTAAGAATTTTGTTATTAGCGTAACAGCGGTTGTTCTAAAGAAACAGAAATTTTATTTGATAAAGGCGAATTAAGGAAAATGTGAAAATTACTAAATGGTATTTTCTTAATTATTTTTATATTCTCGTGTGTAATATCGATGAAAAAATCTACATTATTTTTTACAGAGGATTTCTATTCGTGTGTATGTGGGAAAAAATTGCAACAATCAGAAAAGACAATCTAATCCGTTTTTTAAAGCAGTTATTGAACCAGTCAAATAAAAAAAAATGTAACATTCTAATTTAAGAGACGTAAAACGGAGAGATTTTTTCTCTAACTCCATCGTAAAATTAATAAAAGTCGAATTTCATTAGTTTTGTTTGAAGATATTTAAATATTGAACCAAAAAGGGTTTACAAAATAATTTTATTGTGACTCAAAATCTTTAAAGCAATCGCTATGTAACATATTCAACTGTAAAACTATATTCTACTGGGGAAAAAAGGCTTTAGATTAAAAACGAGTACTCTACACTTTCATATACGGTAAACAAAGTGTATTTTAGAACATAATAAAGTATGCTACAAAATTCAGGTTTGTATCATTCAGAAGTATCAAAAGCTTGTAATTTGAAGTGACTGCTTCAAAACACTATTTTGCGTTTCTTGAACATTTATGAAAATGCTTTAATCGATGTTTAAATTTGACAGTCGTATTTTCCCAACGTCCGTATTTTTTATATAAATACTATCGATCAATCTTTTCAATTTATATTCCAAATAAATAATTGATTATCGTTCATCTGCGCAACCGAAAACAAAACCTGCCAAAGCTGTATTCACGAAGGCACAATAAAAAACATTCTTCGATTGTGCGATTCGGAATTGAATTTGAATTTCAAAAATGAATTTAATAAATCAATATCGTCAACCGCGAGCTTCGGAAGGGAGAATACTGAACCAAGTCCAAAATAGTACCCGATGGAATATATTACGACAGTAAATCGTTGGAAATTTCCCATCGCAAAGGACAGCCGAAAGGAAATTACGAAACACAAGAATGAAATATTTATTTATCTTTGTAATCAGTTGACTTGTTTACTATCAATGAATTATTACAAAGTGAAAGTTGCGACTTAAGAAAATGAACTCTTTAGTAAGAAAAATTGGTATTAAATGAACAAAAATTGAATATTTTAAAAATTAAAATCTATCGTCATGAGAACTGATCAGAAATATCTTTGTCTAAAGCAGTGAAAACTACTATGGGGTGAGCATTGGAGTTATGAAATTTGCAAAGCTTTTTGAGTCACCGTATTTCTAGGTAATCGCAATGTTTTATTGCGGGTAAGGTTATTTCGTAGTAGATGACTTACCTCTTGATTACGGTGCCCACCCGCTTAACTTTATCAAACAAGGCAAAACGCTATGTTTTGTTCCCGGATTTTTGAATTAATATTAATGATTTTGTAAAGGTATAAATAAGAATGAAAACTCAGGCCCAGCAGTTGGTAAAGCTAGTTTTAATGAAATAGAATTATATTATGTAAGTAAGTTGTATTAAAGAGGAAGAACTTCAAACATAATCTTTACAACGTAATTTTAGATATAAAGTAAAAATTTAAAAATAATATCAAGTAGATAAAATATAAACATCTTGACTTAAAAAATGAACAGAATGTAAAAACTAATTAAAATTGAAAACGCGAAACTTTCATAATAATTTTTAAAAATTATTTCTCGGTGATGGAAGCCACTGATAATATTAATGAAATTTTGAAATATTTTATACTACAGTAAATTCCGCATTATATTATAACAATAACACGAGGATTATTAAATTGTAATTTTATTAGTCAATGGCCAACTTTCGTTTGCAGTGATGAAAATCTACGAATTGCGTGCCGCTTTCTCCGTTACTGAAACCTTATTTATGAGAAGTAGGAGAAGGGAAACCACCGGGGGTAGGTTTTACCCCCAAAATAATACAGTATTTACGACAAGTATTTTAAGAAATACGTTTCAAATTCCACGATTAAACATATATATTTATGTGTAGCCTTAAAAATACAACAGTTGCCATCTATTTATAAGTTTTTAAATTATGTAAAAAAGATACTAAAGAAATTCTGAAATATGTAAATTGGATGAGTTAATATTATTTATTTTAAAACAAACATTGATGAGGATTTTTCACTTACCGAACATTTTATCAAATCCTTTATGTAGGTGTATAAAATAGCTGTCTGGATCCTTACCTGTAACAATAAGAGAAATAATCCTTAGTACAAGTTAGATATTTTCTGGAGAAAATGCTATTTGTAGTCTTAGTGAACCTAGCAAAATTATTGTTTGTAGACATCGTTAAATAAATTATTACATCATCATCATCACAATTAGCTCTACAACCCTTTGTGGGTCTTGGCCTCCTCGAGAGTCTCATGTACAAGTTATGTACTAGTTCTCTCCAGTTTAGAATCTCCAAGGTACGTATTTCTTTGAGGACGTTGTCGTTCCATCTTATTGTTGGTCTTCCCAGGCTCCTTCGCCCTACAGGTCTAGATTTTAGCAGGGACTTTGGTTCTTGATGCTCTGTCATTCTTTCCACATGACCCAGCCACCGAAGTCTTCCCAACTTTATAAATTATGTCGCTTTTGGTTCCTTAAACAGAATGTAGAGCTCATAAGCTCATAATATAAATACATTATTACATTCTCCCTAAAACCACAATAACCGATAAGGATAGGTAAAATGTATTATAACTGATTTGTGTTGTAATATTACCGCTATCGATGAGGGGTTCATTTGAGCTGATGAGTTCGATTCATGCGTCAGGTATAATCATTGTAAAAGGACATCGTTTACGATTCTTTTGATACCGATTTCTAAAATTATAAGAAAATTTACATTCGAATAATTCCAGTATGTTCCCAGTACACTTTCAGAACCAAATTATTCCAAGCTAACCGATTAAAAGGGCATTATATGAACATGAAAAGTAATTAATTAAATCACCCTAAATAAATAATACGTTAAAAATATTTAAAAAGCAACCATTGTAAATATCATGATGCATAGATTATCCCATTAGAGCTCACCGTACAAAATAGAACCAATATCGAAGCTTCGAAAGGAAACGTTGAAATATAATATTATGCATGGTCTAATACACGAAAGAGCTACTTTCCAGGGGGTAGTTATTTCCTTAATGGCGGAATATTCCACCCCCTCCCTCGTGAGGCATGGCGTGTTGCGCTCATAAGGATTTTAATCGAAAAATTGAATTAAAAATTCCAGTAAAAGGCGAGTCGACGAAGCTTTTCAATTTAATACTTTATTTAGTTCACTTTTTGTTTCTACTAGTCTTTTTCAATTAATCATTGATTAAATACCCTCTACCAATACATTTTTAATACTTTCAATTAAGAAGCGATAAATTATGCTAATAATTTTATCAGTTAAATGAATTTACGTGAACTGAATTTGAGCAATGATATAATACTGCACTATTGAACAGAACAAATTCGACGCTTAATAAACCATTGTCTTTTTACATAAACTTAATATTTTTATAGGTAAAGATATATTTATGGTCCAGAAAAAAAACATTTTAAAGTCAGATATGAATTCAAGATTTTCGCAGCAATGCTTCAAGATCCCTGGCTCTACGCTCAACCGTAGTCTATTCAAATACCGTCGAGAGACAAACATGTTGGGAAATTTTCACAAACAGAATTTAAATCACATAATTTTTAGGACCGTCTTTTTAGAACCCTTATTCAGAATCGAAACACCGGTCAGTGGGTTTGTCATCGCGTTTGGGTCCCACGCAGGCGTTCCGTGTTCGCTTCCTCGGCTGACTAAGTCTTCCATCACAACACAAGCAACATCTTCCACTTAATGCGGTGGTAGTAGGAGATTTTCAAATGTTGTTGGGTTATCCGTAATCCGGGAATGTTTGACATTCTTTTATAAAAATTTTTTTTTTTTTACTAACATCACATCTACAGTTTATTACTTGGTAGTGAATGACGTCGAGTGCACAGTCATTAAAATAATTAAACATTTCAAACATTATGCACTTTAAGGAGCACGTTTTCATAAAACGCATTTTTCTACAATTTTCTCATTTAACTAATTGCCCCGAGGTACAATGCGCCCGCTCTCTCCGCCCGGCCTACATTATGTTTAATTTAATATGCCTTATATTTATTGCACTGCATTGTCTTCGGCTTGTTTGTCTAGCACAAGGAGGATACCGGGGCGAGGCGCCCGATGCGGGCAAACGCTTTCGCCGTGCCACGAAACTTTTAATTTAGAATTGATTAGCCCAAAGTTTAAAGGTGCCGTTTTGTGCAAACTTCTTATATTTACTTGCGTTCTTTGTAATTTACTTTGCGTTAAAGTTTTTTTTAACAAACATTAGCTAAAGCGTTCTTTTAAAATCCGTAATTACTAGATATCTACTACAGACTAATGTCTTCTATTTTCTCTTCCTATGTAATCACTAGATATCTACTACAGACTAATGTCTTCTATTTTCACTTTCTATGTAATTACTATATATCTACTACGGACTAATGTCTTCTATTTTCTCTTCCTATGTAATCACTAGATATCTACTACAGACTAATGTCTTCTATTTTCACTTCCTATGTAATTACTATATATCTACTACGGACTAATGTCTTCTATTTTCTCTTCCTATGTAATCACTAGATATCTACTACAGACTAATGTCTTCTATTTTCACTTCCTATGTAATTACTATATATCTACTACGGACTAATGTCTTCTATTTTCTCTTCCTATGTAATCACTAGATATCTACTACAGACTAATGTCTTCTATTTTCTCTTCCTATGTATACGTAACGTTGCGATGGGATGAATAAATATTTTGTGTATTTTACACGGTCAAAGCATAATATAAAGCTTAAGTTTAGACTTACGGAATTCAATATTACGTGTGAAATCACAACGAAACAATTTTTGTCTATTCATTTGATTGTAAGTCAGGAGGTTCCGGGTTCGATTCCCGCCAAAGGGTGTGTAAAAATAATAAACAGACAATTTGTAATAAGTACTAGGACTGTATACTGAATAAGAAACAATTGTGTATAAATCAATGTGTATGTATCTACATCAATAAAATAGCTAAAATAAAAGAAGATAAATGATCAATCAGTATGGTCGTAATTTCATAGATATACAGGGTGTTAAGGTACGTACTTGAGTTACTTTAACCAGTGATTCCTGACATTATTTGTAGTAAAAAATGTAAATAAAATTTTGGTCTCCGGTGACATTTTTGATGTTTTTTTTCTTTTTTTTTTCTACAAAACCATAAAAAAAATAGTAGGTGTTGGGTAGTTGAGGGCGGGGTAAGTGGTGGAGCGGTAACTCGGCTGAGTGACCAATAAGGTCATGTGAAAGAATTTTTTTTTGTTTGATTTTGAAGAAAAAAAATTTAGAAAAAAAAAAAAAATTATAAAAAAAGTCACCGGAGACCAAAATTTCATTTACATTTTTTACTCCAAATAATGTCAGGAATAACTGGTTAAAGTAACTCAAGTACGTACCTTAACATCCTGTATATAATCTCTATTACATTGCCACTAAATGACACTACGAGTTACTTAATCTAGGAAAAAAAAGCTAATAATTATAAAAGCCAGTTCTCTAGATTTATGGTTTTACTTAATTGTGCGTGTCCGTCAATGTAATTGCTAAGTGGGTAAAAAACAAAACCTTAAAAACTAATATAATATTTTTACGATACAGAAAGGTTTTTCTGATAAACGCGATGTATTATATAGAAATACAAATCGTAGTTTCGTAAATATGGCTGCTTTCATATTTAAACTATTTTAAAACATACATAAAATATTTATCTACCCTCCTATCTATTCGAAGGCACGTTCTACCCTCTTGGAGGCAGAAATCAAAGACAAATGACCAAAGTTTAACTGGAAAATGTCGGTTAATCCAAAAGCCACTTCTAGCAAACCACTAGTTTAATCTAACCATGTGTGATTCGGGAACTCAGTGGTTGGCCGCCACTGCGACAAATTACGGCGGTTTCTTTTCCAGGGGTGCTTTAACCAGTTGGAATTTCCGGACAAGTTGGCTTTGATCGAAATGCTTAACGATCTCACACCTTAGCACTTGGTACATTGAGATCACGATGAACATTAACACTTTTTTGCCCGTAGAAAATAAAGTTGTTAATACACGGAGAAAAATGTAATTAAAAAAAACGATAATTTTAATAGTAAAAACGATTAAAAACAGGACTGAAGTTCTTACGATCAAATTAACAGGGTTTCAATGTTTATTGGCGGGAGCATGTAAGAATAATTTGTTGGTATGCACCAATTATTCTTACATTTTCCCGCCAATTAACATTGAATCCCTGTTAATTTGTTCGTAAGAACTTCAGGCGCATTTTTAACCTTTTTTACTATTAAAATGATCGTATTTTAGAATAACATTTTTCTCCGTGTACAGTAAAACTGAGTGTAATCAGGAGAAATAGACGACTGAAAGGTGGCTTATTAAATGAAAATTTCGAATATTTTTGTTTTTGATTACACTGTCTGGAGTACCATGTCTACAATTTTATTATCAGAGAAATAATTGCGAGGAACAAGATTTGTATCATAGGAATGAAATTAGGAAATAAATGGTTGGAAAAGCCTTAGCTGTTTAGATCTAATAACACAATTGAAGCAATTTTAAGTAAAATGTCATGTATATGTAATGTTTACGTAGCTACTTACAAGCGAATAAATCGCCGCTACCTTCTACCTGTCATACTATTTTGCTGGTGCAGCGCCTGGCGGCGTTCACAAACACTAATAATAGTATGGAAGGTACAGACGAGCGGCGATCGCATTGCTTGAAAGTAGCTACATGGAATAACGCCGTTAGTGTCTAAAAAGAAAAAAAAGCTTAACGATTCTTTGACCGGAAAAAATCTAAATCTCCAATTTATATATTTCCATTTAAATGATTTAATTAAATTATAAAAATAAATTAAATTTACTTGGTAAAACACAACTCTATTTTTGAAAAAAATACTCACTTTAATTTTTTTTAAATGCATTAACTTCCTATTGCTCGACTTTTAAACCTTTGGCCTTTTGGGTTACAGATATATAAATACGATACTAGAAGATCTACCATGCATTATATATGTTAATAATTTGAAAATTAGATTGCAGGCAAAATAAGTTAGCAAGGTTTATTTATTAATTTTAACTGATTTAAAACATATATTTTTTTCACCATCATCATCACAATTGGCGCTACAACCCTTGGTGGGTCTTGGCCTCCTCGAGAGTCTTCCTCCACTCATATCTGTTTTGTACTAGTTCTCTCCAGTTTAGAATCTCCAAGGTACGTAGGTCTTTGAGGACGATTTAACATATATTTTATTATATTACTTTAAAGCGTCCCGATTTACAGATCTTTCACAGGCATCATAAACCAACCTAAAAAACAGTTCTAACGATATTGCAAATTGTCTATCCGCTTCCAAATAAACAATAATTAGCTTGTGGTTAAGTTTGGCATGTGAATAATTGCTCTGATCAATTGTTCGGAGTTTGGAGAACAACCGAACAACTCGTGTTACTGGAGTTCTAACGCCCACTGCGGACTTCTAGGAATGATAGAGTGGTCGATGCATTAACTCCTAGGTGGATAATGAATTGTATAACTATACTACAGAATGACGCAAATAGATGAGTGAAATTATCTAGAATTAAATAAATAAACACGGAAACTAGGACTTAAAAGAAGAGTGTAAAGTCAAGGTAATTGTGGTAGAATAAAGATAAAACTTCAGGTGTAGTCATCTCCGTGATGTGTTCATACGATACCATATTGCTGAACGCATGTTCTAGCACAGTATAATATGACAAGAGGAATGATGCTATAGCATGACATTTCTAAATATGTTTGTATTTGATTACACAGTAAATGATAACACTTCAGTTATAGTATTATCATATTTTTTTGTATATTATCAGTGAGAGTTGACCAGTCAGTCGCTAAGTTGGCGTCGCATCTATTGTCCTGGCTAACTCCTCCATCACAACACAAGCAACATTTTCCGGGTACTGTGATGGTAGTAGACGATTTTCAATTTAATATTATCAGGTTATTCGTAACCCGGGAATGTTTTTTTTGCCGGGTATCAGCTAGTGTTACTTAATAATTTTTAATAAATAAAAAAGAAAAAGAGAAATTTAGGAATTTGGAGACGTGTCACGTAAAGAGTAAGTAAAGAGTCGGAATAACAGAATAATACATGTTAATGAAATAGGTGTGTGACGAATCATCTTCTATGGAAGAGAGTCGCCACCAATCAGAGTGATGATAAGTAGTCAATAAATTTTTGTTTTAAACACTGTTAAATTCTTAAATGAAAACTAACGTAGGGTACAAAATTTTTATACTTTCTTGTGTTACTTTGCGATTGGTTAGAATTGAAAATTGCAGAATATTTTTATAACAAGAATAACAGTCTGAAATGAAGCCTGAATTCTCGAAATGTTTTTTTTTTCCAGGAAGCACTCAGATGAAGTAAGGGCGGCTTTAGCACTTCAGTACTGTGTAGTTATCATTGAATGTACTGTAGAGTGATTGATCAACTTCAATTTGAAACTTTTGGAGTGTAGTGTGGGATTGTTCTCCAACTTTAAGATGGATGGATTGTATCTTTTGAAGAATGGCAGAAAAGAATGTTGGAATGAAGGATTTTTGAAAAATTTCATGGAGTTTGATTAAAATAACCAGTGATCTTGAGCAGTATTGAATTAAAGTCAATTAAGACAATTATTAGCCTTTGCCTTTCTTTTTTTAAATTTTTTATTATTGTTTAAAAATGGCATGCAGTGGAGATTAGTTCCACAGAAAATAATATTACAACAATAAATGAAATAATCATAAAGACATTAACGTAGTTTTTGTGACCGGATAATTCCGAATGAATTCAACTCAACATCTTCTTTGAAAAGTCACCAAAAAATATATATATAAGTTATGTTAGGTTAGGGTTTGATATGCATGCATACAGAAGATAGTGTTATACTTCCAAAATGTATAGTGAATATTGAGCTAAATGAATACATCAAATTATGGTATTTGATTAGTTTAAAAAACCGCTTAAGAGTGCGTTACCAGAGAACACCGGAAATTAGTCATTTTTACATCAAATCGTACACGTATTGACTCTTTTTTACAAAAAAACTAAAATTGATTTTGAAAGATTGTTATTTTATCTGGTACACGCAGTTTTAAAATTTTGAAAAACTAAGTGTATCTATAATATACCAAGGTTATACCGTTGGTTGTTGACAGATTTGTTCAGTTTTCAAACGATAGATTCTATTAAACAACACAAATTTCAAATCATATAATCATACAACAAAACAAATCAATATACAGGGTGTTAAGGTACGTACTTGAGTTACTTTAACCAGTGATTCCTGACATTATTTGGAGTAAAAAATGTAAATGAAATTTTGGTCTCCGGCGACTTTTTTCATGACAATTTTTTTTTTCAAATTTTTTTTTGTTCAAAATCAAAAAAAAAAAAATTCTTTCACACGACCTTATTGGTCACTCAGCCGAGTTACCGCCCCACCACTTACCCCGCGCCCAACTACCCAAAACTTACTATTTTTTATGTTTTTGTAGAAAAAAAAAAAAACATCAAAAATGTCACCGGAGACCAAACTTCTATTTACATTTTTTACTCCAAATAATGTCAGGAATCACTGGTTAAAGTAAGTCAAGTACGTACCTTAACATCCTGTATAATCTAGTCAACACAGTTTTCAAAATTTAAATTTTAGATAAATTAAAATCATTAAAAAATAAATCCGAGAACGAGTTTTAACACATATATATTACAGTTTTTATATTTATTTAAGGTCGTACAAACTAAAATATTTCAGATTTTTTTACACACTTATTTTGTTTAGAGATTATTGAAAAATTAAAAATTATTTTTATCAAAAATTATTTTTAAGAAATATATAATTTTCATTCATTTACCATCTCCCGTTTGATCGTTTGACATAAATTCTCCCGATTCATTAGCCGCCGAGATGCGGCCGTGTGAGGTTGTCTGTTGCGCTGCTTATTTTGACAACATTTCGCATTAAATTTAAAACTAATACCGTTTAGCTTCATGGTTGTAAAAACACCCGCGAGCAGCGCTGTTAACAAAAACGGAATAATGGATTGCTGGATATTCCTTTTGATTTACATTAACACGTTTTCTGAAACCCGCTATACAATCAGAATGATATGTCATGTCCTGGAATATATTGATCATTGTTGGACAACCTCTATCAATTAAATCGAGGTTTGCCGTCAATTGTTTGTCACATTGACATAAATTAATACACAAACAGACACTGAACTTACGACCAATATCGTTTATTCATCTTAGGTAGATAGATTTCCGAGCTTAAAGTTTCACAGTTCCTTCCTGAATCAACCTGCTAAATAAGTTGTAAATTCAGTTAAACAGGTAAGAACTGCATACATGAGATTCGTTCGCTACATAAAAATCATAATCCATTGTTCGTTAACTTGAAAAACAATCGTATTACTAATAAACTGTTTGCAGTTTGTTATTGGTAGATGAAAGCCTCAAACATTAAATTTAATTTGAACACTATAATAGTATTTTGCGATATAGGTATTGAAATGGAGAACGGTGGTTTTGGTGTGAGTGATAAGACACTACGAAATATTACGTACCTCCCCAGAAGTGTTATTGTTTTAGTAACTATGCAAAACTTCCTCGTTGCAAAATGGTACTAGAGTAATTAGTGGGGGTAATTACTATACAACGAAGTATTGCATTGTTGCGAAGTATATTACCTAGCATCTTGAAAATAAGTTTTTTTTAAGTTCTTCAATGATATTTTAAATTTTGTGGAATAACGCCTGTCATAACTAAGATTAGACACTGGAAAATGAAAATCGTTATCTAAAATTAAAATCCAAATTGTTGAATATACATACAATCGATCAAATTATAAACGTCCAAACCTGCTGAAAATAAAATCATAAAACATATTTAAATTTTTTATGATAACCAAATTTTACACAATAAAAACCTTTTCTCAGTCTCTTTGGCTTATAATTGTAAATATTATTTGGAGATTGGTGTCTTTCTCGCTAGCTTATCATTATGATTAATATGTGGAGATTGGTCTCATTTTCTATGGCTAATCATTGTGGCTTATATTTGGAGATAAGTCTCTTTCTTTCTGAAAAGCTAATATTTGGAGTCTAGTGTATGTCTTTCTAGCCGTATAATTCTGACTAATATGTGGAGATTGGTCTCATTCTCTAAGGTTCACTATGACTAATATTTAGAGAAAGGTCTCTTTCTTTCTGAATAGCTAATATTTGGAGATTGGTCTCATTTTCTAAAGTTAATCACTATGACTAATATTTTATTTTTAGGTCTCTTTATTTCTGATTATCTTTATGGTTTGGATATTGGTATTTTTCTCTCTGGCTCATCGTACTAAAATTTGTGGATTGGTCACTTTCTCTCTAGCTTATCATTAAGACTAACATTTGGAGATTGATAGTAAATTAAAGAGTCCAAATCTCTCTTGTAGCATTTTGAATTAAAAATATTGTATTTTGTTATTTTATGTTCTGAATGTATTTATTTGCGTGTTGTTCTACTGCTTGATAGGTAGGCGTCCTTCGAGAATGTTTTGATGCTAAATACAGGTACGCAGATGAAATTAATTCTATGTAAATAGAACACAACCCAACTCCAATACGAAAACAACCTACTGCTCGTCCCAAGCGTCTCTCGTGTGGGGCTGGCTTACTTCATTATTTAAGTTTAGGGGATGAATCAGAAAGATGAAATCAAGAAAATTAAAAAAAGAAAAAAAGGATAAAAAAGAATGTGGCGTACAATGCATAAAACCTAAGATTTTATTTTATTTGAATGTTGAATCACTGGCACGTTCTAGGAAACTTATAAAGGTATGCGTTGTATTAGGCCCCCTTTATTTAACTATTTTCTTTTCAATTTTAAATCTAATAATTTTGTTTGTTAATAAGAAGGTTTGGCATATAGCATTTACTACAATTTTATAGTGTCATTCCGTATATAATCAACTTTAATTATTGGTTTAGAGTGTTGATGCTGGAATGATTTTGAGAATAAACTCTAATATTTATCCTCGTGATTTCTTTATGTGATATGATGCCGTGTTGCGGTACCTTCTGCTTTAGTCAACGTTTCGGATAGCGTTACATTGTCTATCATCAGGACAGATGTTTATGATGACGGGCACTGTAATACTGTCCTAAATAATGGCTAAAGAATGAGGTAGGGTAATACGGAATAATTATCCAAAAATCAATAATAATATTTTGACCGTGAAAATCCAAAATGAAACTTTTATCCATCTCTACGATATTTATTTATTTCAGTTTCTTAGGGAAACATATGGAAATAATCTGCAATATTATTGCAAATTTGTGCGAACATGACTCATTATTTCACAATGCCGTATGTACCACAAGATATATTACACGAAAAATAAGTAATTTTACTATAATATTGTGTGACTGTATTACAAATTTTGAGATTCAGGAAGAATGCAGAGCTTATTTAAGTCAAATGAACGCGACCACTGCCACTGACAAGATATTTCTCTATAGTTATGCCATCCTCTGGGTTTGGTGAACCAGCTCGCTAGAGTAGGGGTTAGATCGCAAGTGGATGGAAAGCTGGGGTTGTTGAGACGATTGCGATGTTATGATTGGTGGAAGAAGGGGAACGGGGGTAGTTTGGAAGGAGGACGGAGGTGGAAGAGAGAGAGAGGGGATGTAAGACAGACAGACGGCGCCTGGAGCGAAATCAAAACTATGGCGGAACATCCGGACAGGGGTGGCTTGCTAAACAAAGGTTTAATTTTTATGTCTAAAAGTTTTCATGATATTCGATCATAAGTCTAGATTGCAAAAAAAAAAATTAAGACCTACGATTAAAAACTCAATAAACTCAAGAAAAAAATTGTATTCTTAAAGCTTAGGTTTATAATGCTGAAGAACAAGAATTTATTCTATATAAAGGATAAAGGCGACAAGTGGCTGGCTAACATCTTTTACGAATTGAGTTTTTAATAATAAATAATAACCAACAATAACGTCCTTTACCATCGAAAAAAAATATTCATGATAAGGTCCAATCCTAACACAATCCTACCCAGACTAAGCCAACCTCATGGCCTATATAATCTTTGGGGATGCTGTGTGGAGGGTTTTTTTACGGAAAGGAAGTTCTGCGAAGGAAAAAGTTATCAGGATGGGTAGGTATCTGAGGTACTGTGTCCAGGAGTGACGGACGTATGAATCCACCCTTGTCTCTGCGGTGCAAGGCTATGGGTGAGATAGTCTGGGTGGAGAGGTCAAAAGGTCTCCCTCAACCAGTCTCTCGCGATCATGCCCGCCATGCAGTAGGTGAGACAAACCTCATCCATGAACTCGGGCACCCCTGCTAAGTTACCAAATGTAGCAAACCATTTGGGGTGACCTGTGGCAGGGGTGTTGGTTATCCAACAAATGGTATCCGGGGCGGCGGTGCCCATACCCGCATCCCAAATTGAACCTGAATCAGTTTCATAATATTGTTAAAATTGTTTCCATAGACCAGCTTCAACATTTATTTCTATTTTTATTTTTATTTGAATATGGCCCAAGAGTCCCAACTGCTCTAATAAAGTATATGATCTACCACTAAAAATAATACATTTAAAGGAACCCAATAAAAAAAGGAAAAAAAATCTCGTGTTTCTTCTCCGTATGGAGCCAGTGAGACTATAGCATCCCCAATTGGGGTATGTCGTGAGGCTGAAGATAGTGGGATGAAAAGAGATGGGAAAGTACCTGGCTATTAAGATCAGGTCACCAAACCCGGTTGAAACCATTTCAAGCAACGTTTCAATTCTGGTCTTACACCAGAGCGATACTCAGAGTATCTTCCACTCTGGAAGATGCCGCAAACATACGATATATTATTTTTAATTGATTAATTGTGAAATAATATGAATTAATCAAATAAAATCTACTTGCGCACGCCGGGAACGAACCCACGACCTTCGAATTAGGAGTCGAGAGCCTTACCTTTCGACCACGGAGGCCGTCGAATTAAATATTAGTAATATGGCCGTACGTACAAGATACTAAACCTAACATTCCAGTGATAGTAAAAACAAATGTACTCACTTATTGTCTGGTGTACGTAATTATTATTTTATTACCGCATACGATATAAATCCGATTGCAGAAACATTTGATTGTGTCGCAGTGGTACGAGGAAGAATATAATTAACAAGGGTAGCAGGAACGAGAGGGTTTGGAGTAGGAGGGATGGCTGAAGGGGACACGAGGGTGGAAAACCTATTACGTGGTTGTATTGTTTTGCGTGAGCGGATGTACAACGAATTATCTCGTCAAATGAGGACTTAGGCAGCGAGCTACCTGGAAGGGTAATCCATTTTCGTTATATTGTTTGCAGTCTCTATTCGAAAGTTTTATTTTTCTTTTTTGTTAATCGGGTGAGGGTTGTTAATTTAAAAAAATATTTACCATAAACCTCAACTAAAAAAAAATCAATGATGTTTTTATCATTGAAACTAGTTACTATTTACTTTATACCTTTCTCGGAACTCAATTGTTAAGTACAAAACATTCTTTCAATAGCTTATTCATACTATAACGAATATTAATAAAAATAAAATACTCGCAGTGGTTAGAAAACTCGGACAACTTATCCAATATATAGCCACTATTCATAGGTTCAAGTACCGAATTATAAACTCCAACTTAATAAATAAATAAACCGTAAATCGAAAATATTCGTTATGTATCTTATTATGATTTTTCTGTTTCAGTTTTGCGATTGAGTTTCGCTAATATTATCTTCATTAATTAAAATATTATAATTTATGGTTAATAATTAATAAAGAAAATTGTCTTTTACACAGATAATATTGTTTTTAATGGCTCCATAGCTCATTTTGAAAAAAAATACTGTAAGTAACAAACTTGTATTTTTGAAGTAGAAATTTAAGCACACCGAAAAGTAGTGCAATTTTCATACTGCTTTGGTAACAGGCGTAAATTAAACTGAATAATAAATACTCGGGCAATGGCAATAGTAAAACTCAAATTATAAAGATAACTAACTAACTAACTAACCATCACGCCGTTTCCCCGCAGGGGTAGGCAGAGAGGACGGACCGCCAAACAACTCGGTCTTGGCATACACTCCTCGCCTCATTCACATTCATACATCTTATCATACATGCTCTTCTATTATTCTGACTCTTGACATGGCCCGACTCAAGTATCTGATTCACTTGATCGTGCCATGTCTTCCTCGGGCGTCCTCGACTTCTTCTACCATTCACATTAGTATCATATATTCTCTTGACACTCCTTTCTTCGTTCATTCGCTCTATATGTCCAAACCATCTAAGCGTCCCTTTTTTAATCTTACTTATGACGCTCACATCGGCCTTGCATTCTTTTCGGATCTCCACATTCCTCACACGATCATACATGGTTTTACCACACATACGCCTCAGGGATCTCATTTCTACAGCATTCAGTCTACTTTCATCCTTTCTCTGCCAGTTCCATGCTTCACTGCCATACATCAGGGTAGGTACCAGCACTCCATTGTGAACTGCTAGCTTCGCTTCTTTGGACAGCTTTTTGTTGGCGCCAACAGCATTCAGTCCACCATTAATAGAGTTACCTGCATTTACCCTTCCTTCAATATCCCTATCAGCCTTCCAATCTCTCGTAAACATACTTCCCAAATACACAAACTCATCAACTTGCTCTAAGTACTCATCATTCACAACTATGTTGCACACTGTTTTCGTACTCTCTCTTTCAAACACCATTACTTTTGACTTACTTACATTCATCATCAACTCATTCTTCATACATACTTCGTTCATCCTAGATACGAGTGACTGCAGGTCTTCTATGCTGTTAGAAATCAGCACCGCATCATCAGCATACAACAGACAACATACTTTCAGACCATTTAATTTCGCGCCCAATCCCGCCTCTTTCAATTCTTGCATACAATTGTCCATGTATAGATTGAATAACCACGGTGACATTACGCAGCCTTGTTTAACACCTTTTATGATGTCAAACCACCCCGTAAAACCACCGTTTACCCTAATGCATGCAACGCTTCCCTCATACAGAGACGCGATTGCCTGTATGAGATTTGTATTCACTCCATACTTGGACAACACCTTCCATAGCTTATTCCTGTCAACGCGGTCGTATGCTTTTTGTAGATCTACAAAAGCACAGAAAAGTTTCTGGTTTTTTGCCAGAAACTTCTCAGTGAGCATCCGCAATGAGAAAATCTGGTCCATGCATCCCCGTCCACTCATAAAAGCACCTTGCACATCCCATATTTTATCTTTGGTTTTCATTCTTACCCTTTCAATCAATATTCTACCATACAGCTTGCCGACTGAACTGAGCAGGCTAATAGCCCTATGATTCCCACATTCCATGCGCGACCCTTTACCTTTGTATAACGGCATGATTACAGCCCTTCTCCAATCTAATGGTGTGTAACCCTCCTCTAAACACTGGTTAAAAAGTTTGCACAACCATGTGAGAATTATCCGGCTATCTCCTTTAAAGTATTCGGCAGCGATATTGTCGAAACCAACAGCCTTACCATTCTTCATACATTTAATCGAACTTTTTATTTCATCCATGCTGATTCTGGTAACATTCACTCCGTCGTCGTTCATACCTGATTCGCTACCGGAATCACCGTCACCCAGGTCGCTTTCGAAGACTTCCTCAAAATATTTCATCCATCTTTCTTTTATTTCTTCCTCATTCGTCAACATTTTTCCATCTTTTGATTTTATCACTTTCATGCTTCCGTTGTCTGTACCACTCCGGGATCTTTTGACCTCCTTCCAAAACAGTTTAATATTTTCTTGGAAGTGGTTAGTCATTTTAATTCCCTCTTCCTCTTCCAGGCGTTTCTTTCGTTCTTTCACTCCAACACTTACTCTTTTCTTGCATCTCTTATATACTTCTTTCGCTCGGTCTCTTTCTTCACTAGAAGCACTACCGGACGCTATCAAACACAACCATGCTTTCTTCTTCTCTGAGACCAGTGCTTTGATCTCGTCATCCCACCAAGCATCACCTTTCTTCCTACCTTGCGTACTTATTCCACACACGTCTCTAGCAGATTCACAAAGACTTAACTTTATGTGGTTCCATGTTTCATCTATGCTTAGACCGTCCATTTCCTTCTCATTCAGTCTCATCTCTGCACAATTCTCATACTTACTTCTGATAATATCGTTTTGCAGTTTTTCTACTTTGACTCTTGTTGGAGTCGTTACCGTTTTCACTTTAGAGCGCCAGCCACGGAAGAGGTTTACTCTCGACACTACCAGAAAGTGGTCAGTTTCAACCTCAGCCCCTCTAAAAACTCTTGTGTCCTCGGTAACGGTTCTCAACCTAGAGTCAATTACTACAAAGTCAATTATTGATCTCTCATTTCCTCTTTCCCACGTATATTGGTGGATACCTTTATGATCGAAGAAAGTATTCGACACAAACAGGTTCCACTCTAAACATACTTCAAGTATTCTGTTCCCATTGTCATTCGTTCTTTTATCCCCAAACATACCTAAGGCTGAATCAAATCCGTCACGTCTGATTCCCACCCATCCATTCAAGTCACCCGCCATTATAATCCTTTCATTCAATTTTTTCTGTCTCATTACATCATTCACTCCAGTCCAAAAATCATCTTTCACTTCGTCGCTTTCAGAATTAACAGGGGCATAGCAAATAAGAAGAAACACCCTTGTCAAACCAATTTTAAATCTGATCCACATTATTCTCGGACTTACACATTCATACTGTAACATACATTCAACCATTCTGGGAGACAGTAGCGCTGCAACGCCCTGGCAAGCCCTCTCTGTATCTGGTTTCCCAGACCAGATGACGAACCTATCATCATGCTGCATCGTACCGCTCTCTTTTTTCATACTCTCTGTCACACAAAGTACATCCAAACATTTGCTTTTCATTGTATCACACAATTCATTCATCTTTCTTTCCATTCCTCCTCTGATATTCCACGTACCAATCCGACATTGTTCGCGTTCCGTCCTCCTCTTTGCGCTACCGAAGGGATGGCGATGTGATGGATAGCGAACCTCATCAACACCTATGTCGGCCATTCCCTTCCAAGAACTGCTTATCACATCGAGATTAACATACCTTTACATACAAAAAAAAAAAAATTAACTTGATATATAATACATACAAAAACAACTGCGAATAAACAACAACTTAATGGAACTAACACTAAAAGACAAGTTTTTGCACTGTATTATTGTTTTAATCCACTTCCATTTTGTCCATGGTCACTTCATGCAGGCAGGAAACAAAAGCACGGGTTAAGACCGATTTCATCCTTCCATATGCGCAGGGGCGCGGGCGGTGGCAGCAGGGGATGGAGCTAGGGGCGCAGCGGGGGCTAGAGAATATCTCATCACTCCAAATGTTTATAATTGTCTTTTTTAACACTCGCAGAAATAAGGGACGCGTGTTCCAATGTCATTGACTAGGTACTTGTATAAATACATACACAATTAAACACCTACATACTTAAACATATAACACGAAAAAACTAACACCAAGGAAAAATATATAGTATCTTATCACTCAGAGATGTTTGTAATTGTTTTGATTTACTCCAGAAATACGGGGCGTGAGTCCAAAGTCATCCATCCGGCGGTGGGCACGGGGGTGGGCGAAGGGCAGCGGCGGCTGCAGCTAGGTGTGGGTGCAGGGGTCGCCAGATGATCTTCTTTGCGATTCTTAGAATGGCCGCCCCAGTGGTCCAAGCAATGAGCAGGTCATACACAACGACACCGGCGACAGCAAGTAGCGGGTAGAGGGTGGCCGGGGTTTCAGTATAGGTAAGGGGTGGGCGAGGGATGCGGCTAGCGTACCCAAGGATCGAACGGATCACCACATCTGGCAAATGTTCACAGCTAGTCTCGGCTTTTTGACACTGCATTTACACTTTGTTTTATAATTATCAATATTATTTGTTTCATATCCTTAAAAATTCATTTCACGTCCACACTATCCGCAGTAATTTTATTTTGCGTTTACTAACGCAACTATAACACAGCAAGGAACATTTTTTAACACTTTTAAGGACTGGATATTTGAAATATACCTCTTATTTAACGAATACTAACGAGACCGACCAAACCACGTCAGGCTGCTCCGAAAGCCCGACAACCTGTATAAAGATTATATATGTATATTATTAATACTACCCTAGAACATATTATGTTCATATCTGGTAGGTGGAAACATACAGAAACATAGGATGTGAACTAATTAAATAAAATACATCTAAATACGCGTGTAAGTAGGTACTATCAAATTGTTAGCTGTCTCAGAAACTTAATAAACTAAGTAATAATTTCCCCAATTAAATTGCCGGCGTTAATAAATGAGATGAATTTTAATATATATTAACTATTTTCCAACACGTGACGATGTTCATATGTGTTAATTTGATCTTCGTCGACTTCCACCCTTATTTCCAACCCTTCAGAGATGGATCGTAAAATCTTTACATTCATATGCCTACTACTTCTCCTGTGAGATCAAGACTTGTGAATAATATATTCTCAATTTGGAACAAGCGGTTTAAAACGGAGGAATATAATAGGCTGTAGAAGGAATTAGTTTGTTCACTATAGTGCCATTGCTTATGTGTCTACTTTGCTAACAATAAAGCATTATATCCAAGTTTCCAACGTGAGAAGCTTTTTGAATCTGAACTGTTTTAAAGTTCCTATTGAATAATCGTATTATATATAATAATAATTATATTTTATTAAAGATTTTTATTTATTTTATTATTTTATTATTATTTTATTAATTATTTTATTTTATTATTTTATTTTATAAATTTAGTAAAGGCAATAAATAGTTGGGCAATACCTCTATTAACGTACTCATTTGGTATAATTAAATGGTCTAATACAGATTTAGATAGCTTAGAACGATTAATTAGAACTACGTTAACAAAGTTTAATTGTCATCATCCAAATTCAGCTATAGAACGAATTAATTTACCTAGAAATTTAGGAGGTAGAGGTATAGTCAAAATAACTTCTTTAAAACAAAATCAGGTAAAAATGTTAAGAAATTTTTTTCATAGAAAAGCTAATAGCTCAGAGCTGCATAAAATAATTTGCAAGGCAGACAGAAATATTTCACCTTTAAATTTATACGACGAGAATGCCAACATTTTTATAAATACCAACCAGGAATTATTAGATTCCTGGTCAAATAAAATTATTCACGCAAAACACTTCAATTATCTCAACCAAACGTATGTTGACAAACTTTCGTCAAACAAATGGTTGAGTATTGGAGAGTTGAGCGCAGAAATAGAAGGTTTTATGCTTGCTATTCAAGATAGAGTAATTAATACCCAAAATTATAGGAAGCATATAATCAAAGATCCAAATCAAATTGATGATTTATGTAGAAAATGTATGGCTTTTCCGGAAACTATAGAACACATTATATCAGGATGTTCTATATTAGCGCCGTCTGAGTATACATTTAGGCACAATCAGGTTTTAAAAATAATTCACCAAAGTTTGGTAATTAAACATAACTTGATTGACTGTCATAATATAGTACCATATTATGAATACGAACCAAATTCATTTTTAGAAAATAATTTCTTTAAAATTTACTATGATAAAACTATACTAACAGACAGACCAATTGGTCATAATAGACCTGATATAGTTTTACATGACAAAATTAAAAAAAATAACTTATATTATTGATGTAGCTATTCCAAATTCCTGTAATAATCCGAAATCTGTTTCTGAAAAAATAAGAAAGTATACAGATTTAGGAAATGAAATTAAAAGAATTTGGCATTCTCAGACTATAAAAATATTACCTTTTGTTATTTCGGCTACTGGCATTATACCTAGCTCTCTTATTAAAAATTTAGGCATATTAGATTTGTCAAAGAATTTGTATATAAAAATGCAAAAATCAGTCATTTTAAATACATGTAGAATTACGAAAGATTTTTTAAATATTTATATTGAGGGATCAGTAGGATTTATCGGTCAAATTAGGAATTCCACAGAGCCGAACCCTCTGATATGAAAATATCTGGAGACGGTGAATTATATTCCCATTTAATAGTTTGGTAGATTAACGTGTTGTTCTTGTATTGTTTTGTATTAATTATACTTATATAATACACTTGCATAACGTGGATTTACTAGATGATCATTTATATGGAAAAGTGTATGAAAGGGTTTAGTTTTTCCTATGGGAAAAACTAAACCCGTTCCTGTAAATCTGGTGAATAAAAAAAATAGAAACCTCGATGTATATTATTTGTAATTTATTTGAATTTAATTTGTATACTTTAGTAAATTATAATTCAATTTATCAACCATCATACTATGTAACTTATAAATAAATTATTATTTATCTGTAACCCACATTTTCATAAATTCATTGTCATATTATCCGTAAACTACACTATCATCAATTATTATATTATCTGTAAACTTCGTTAACATAAATTCAATATTATATTATCTGTAAACTTCATCTATCAATTATTATTTTATCTGTAAATTTCATTGTCATAAATTCCTTGTTATATTTATTACCTGTAAACATCATTATCATCAATTACTATATTATATGTAAATTTTATTATCATAAATTCATTGCTGCATTAACTGTAAACCTCATTATCATAATTATTATATTATCAGTAAACGTAGTTCATTACCTTAAATTATATAATCTGCATACTTCAGCCGCTATAACACAGGGACATCCCTAGCATGGCGGGCGAAATAACACAATATCTACACTATGTATAAAATTCTTTTAATAAATAAATGTAACATGGTTCAAAATAAATAAACTAAAATAATATTTGTAAGTTTTACGAGACACCATGAAAACGCTTTATTAAAAAAAATAGGAAGTTTAAAAATCATACTTGATGCACACGGAAAAAAGTTAAAAAAGAAAACGAAATTTCTAATTAATTCTTTATTTAAGCAGGTAAGATTGATACGGTAGCCATTTGCATATGAGAAACAATATTTGCAACAGGTTTTAAAACTAAAAAATAACCCATAACTGGTAGAGCAAAAATATTAAAAAAAGAAATAACATTGTAACAATTGTCATTCAAACCATCTAAAGTCAAATAGGTACGCACTCTATATTCATTGGTGATGATTGTCAAAAGAAATCGTATTCTACGCTTTCGTAGATGGCGCGCGTACAGTATTTTTTACTTATAAACGCTTATTACAAGTTATGCTTTGAAATTTTAAGAAAAAATTATTGTTCACGCAAATACACAGACAATATGAATATTATTAAATAGTTTTGTCAATTAAAAAACCCCAATTTTCCATGAAAGGCTAACAAATGCAATATTGGATTGAATCACCAATGAAATATTATACCCTTTATTGAAAGATTTGAGTTTTTTAACTGACAAAACTATTTGTTAATATTCATATTGCTTGTGTACTTCGAAAACCATATTTTTTTCTTAATATTTCAAAGCATAACTTGTAAAAAAGCGTTTATAAGTTAAAAAAAACTATACGCGCGCCATCTACGAATGAGTCGAATATGATTTTTTTTGACATTCAGCTTAAGGTGTTTTTTTTAAATAGCTCCCAAAAATAGGCCCCGAGGAAAACCAATTCCCTCAGGGCCCATATCATCTTTGGGGATGCTGTGTGGAGGGAAGGGAGGGAGTTTAGAAATAATGGGTCAACGGGAGTGATGTATGAATCCATCCCTCCCACTGCAGTGCGAGGAAGAAAGTCCAGCTGGAGAGGTTTAGGTTAGATCTCCCTCAACCAATCTCTCCTGATCCAGCCCGCCACGTAGTAGGTAGGCAAAAGCATTGGGCGCCAATACCTAGACAAACTTCATCCCATGAATCCGGGCACCTCTATTAAGTCACCAAACGTAGCGAGCCACTTGGGTAATATATGGCAGGGGTGTTGGTTATAGAAAAAAATGATTCCCACAAAAAATGATTTCCCGGGGCGCGTCCCCATACCCGCTTCCCAAATTGTATCTTAAGTAAACTATATATATATCTAGATACGTTTTTAGATTTTCACGGCCAAAAGCATTTTCGTTGTTTGTTTTTGGGGTGTTATGCCGTGTTGCGCTACCTCTTTATTTAGCCGACGTTTCGGACAGCGTAACAGTGTCCATCATCAGGGCAGATCCATAATCAGGCCGGATCTGCCCTGATGATGGACACTGTAACGTTGTCCGAAACGCCGGCTAAAGAAGGAGGTAGTGCGACACGGCATAACACCCCAAAAACAAACAACGAAAATATATATATAAATACATTATATGCAAAAATTATGTGACATATTCTATATAGATTGAGACGGCAAACCACATTTCATTCACATGTCCATCATCAGGCCGGATCTGTTCTGATGATGGACACTGTAACGTTGTCCGAAACGTCGGCTAAAGAAGGAGGCAGCGCAACACGGCATAACACCCCAAAAACAAACAACGAAAATATATATATATAAATACATTATATGCAAAAATTATGTGACATATTCTATATAGATTGAGACGGCAAACCACATTTCATTCACATGTCCATCATCAGGCCGGATCTGTTCTGATGATGGACACTGTAACGTTGTCCGAAACGTCGGCTAAAGAAGGAGGTAGCGCAACACGGTATAACACCCCAAAAACAAACAACGAAAATATATATATATATATCTACATTGTATGCAAAAATTATGTGACATATTCTATATAGATTGAGACGGCAAACCACATTTCATTCACATGTCCATCATCAGGCCGGATCTGTTCTGATGATGGACACTGTAACGTTGTCCAAAACGTTGGCTAAAGAAGGAGGTAGCGCAACACGGCATAACACCCCAAAAACAAACGACGAAAATATATATATAAATACATTATATGCAAAAATTATGTGACATATTCTATATAGATTGAGACGGCAAACCACATTTCATTCACATGTCCATCATCAGGCCGGATCTGTTTTGATGATGGACACTGTAACGTTGTCCGAAACGTCGGCTAAAGAAGGAGGCAGCGCAACACGGCATAACACCCCAAGAACAAAACAACGAAAATATATATATATATATATATATATATATCTACATTGTATGCAAAAATTATGTGACATATTCTATATAGATTGAGACGGCAAACCACATTTCATTCACATGTCCATCATCAGGCCGGATCTGTTCTGATGATGGACACTGTAACGTTGTCCGAAACGTTGGCTAAAGAAGGAGGTAGCGCAACACGGCATAACACCCCAAAAACAAACAACGAAAATATATATATAAATACATTATATGCAAAAATTATGTGACATATTCTATATAGATTGAGACGGCAAACCACATTTCATTCACATGTCCATCATCAGGCCGGATCTGTTTTGATGATGGACACTGTAACGTTGTCCGAAACGTCGGCTAAAGAAGGAGGTAGCGCAACACGGCATAACACCCCAAAAACAAACAACGAAAAAAAAAAAAAATATATATATATATATCTACATTGTATGCAAAAATTATGTGACATATTCTATATAGATTGAGACGGCAAACCATTTTTGTAAACAAAGTAAAACTCTATTAACAAAGTATTTCGATAACTTATGATAAAAGTGAAGTTAATGGGTAATACGCATGTTTAAACAACGAAAGGACAGCGGAAAAGAATGGAAGAGTGAACCCGGCTTCCTGCACAAGAAGTTTGCAGCAGAGAACTTGAACCAACTGTAGATAACTTGAAATAACGTTGAATAGCGTTTATCGGGATTATTTGTGCCTCCGGCGCGGCGGGAAGAGGAAAAACAAACAGGCGGCTTATCCAAGAGCTTTCCTGGCTCCTTTCGAAGAGAAGCGACTACAGTGCGAAGTGAATTTATTAGAACGACTATCTTTTTTGTAAACAAACAGGTGAAGTGTACGAAACAAGGTGTACATAATATATTATTTAGAAGGAAGGAAACGTATGCGAAATAAATTTCCACGTGTTGGTGGCATTCAAATTGCTGCAGTGTTTCACTTCACTGCAGTGTTAAAAAAATGTTTTTTTAATATTTATTTTGGGATGCATTAAAAACAGCAAATCTGTTTGAAATTGAATTTCAATCAGGAAAATTTGATGCCTTGATTTTTTTACTAGACTCGTGGAGTCAAATCTTAAAGGTCTTCATCAAAGTAAACTGTTGATTAAACTTGTGTGCTTATTTAAAATAATATATTAACTTCGACTCCTAGCATTGATGAGAGATTTCAATATTTGGGATAAATGCTGTTTACTAGAATTTCAAGGAAATGTGCTCTGAGGAACTAACGTCATAGGACTACTACATTGACATTTACAATGATTAAAAAAAATAGGCTAAGAAAATTAAAAAAATATTTTTGACGTCACAAAAAATTTGCAGGGTACTGTAGTTGCTACCTCCGGAGACCCTCTCACACTCTCCGGCGCAGTATACTCTCACAATCTATTGCCTCTACCACTTTCGCTGAAGCAAGAGGTTTTAGTCGTCCAGTGCAATCGGTTAAGGATAAGAGGCTGTCGCGTCTAAAGGATTCTATATTCTGCTGATTTATGACCTCTCTGATTTAATGCAATATAAACTTTATCTGCATTTAAAAAAAAAAGAATTATTGTTTCGTATCGATAAAAATATATATGTACATACATTTGGTCACTTGCTCTTGTTATCTGGAGGTTACAACATTAAATAGAATCATTCAAATCTATCTAAGTTCTATATGGAGTAGTAAAGAAAATAGTTTTGTCTGGATGAAACGGGTAAATGGAGAATGCAAAGTAATTGTTTCAACCATTAAACAATATCATCCCTTGAAGTGCGATCTATTAACAATAAGACCTTTCGACTCCAAGTCCCCAGACAGGCAAATAAAAATGTTTCATTTACCAGAAGGATAAAAAAATGAGCTAATTTAGGACACACGATAAGCCTACAAAACACTTCTAAAGGATTATTTCTTCAGCGGTTTAAACTAACAAATTACTTGTAGCGAGCTACGAGTATTTATAACAGTTTTAAACGAAAATACATTGTTAAATTAATGTTATTTTGTCAATTCATAACTTAATCAATTGAAGTAAATATCACAAAATGTATGAGGTAAATAT
This sequence comes from Limnephilus auricula, assembly GCA_951813805.1. NCBI lineage: Eukaryota > Metazoa > Arthropoda > Insecta > Trichoptera > Limnephilidae > Limnephilus > Limnephilus auricula. The sequence continues at coordinate 23,596,185 of OX638401.1, forward strand.
GACATTTGATGTGAGTAGTGCAACTATTTTGTATTAAAATAAATGATTTTAGTGCTTAAACTTTTAATTTTGCTCTACTAATTTGATTCAAAAGGCGTTGGTATATTTTCAAGAGTTGCAAGCGTGCACGGTGAAGTTAAAACTTGAATTAAAGACTTTTTGACAGCCGCCTGACAATAGCATAATATGATACAGTTTCCCACGCTAACAAAATTTTCAACGAAATATTCGTTATTTTGGTGCAAAATATTATTAAAGATGGAATGAGGCTATGCTATAATGCTAAAAAAACGGACCTTCATTAATTACTTTGCGGCATAATTTTTTAATAAATAATATTTTTAAAAAAATCATTGTTTATTAATACTTATATCTTTAAAAAAGTTGCCCCATACTTATGTAAAAAAGGTAGGTATGTGCTGTTAAAAGTTATAATACTGAATAAGAAGTGAAATTATTCGTAAAGATAATTTTATTAAGTTTTCTGTGCTTTCAAAAAATAAATACAGTGAAAAAGATTTTTTCTTGTATTAGCAACATACTACAAAATAGTACATGCTTTTCTACACTGAATTAGTAAACAATTCTTTAGTATACTGAATTCATATATCTTAACAACAACGTGACAAATGTTAATCAAAAACCAAGTTCAAATTTATGTTATCAAATGCAGTCATTTATATTTAAAACATGTACTTGTTTGATGCCTGCGTGGTTGAGGGGTAAAGCTCTCGACTAGCGATCCGGCGTACGCAAGAAAATTTTATTTTTGTGTTATTTCATTAAAACATTTAAATTAATACAAGCTATATAAGAGGCACGTTCCAGGATGGAAGATACCCTCAGTATCGCCCTGGCAAAAGCCCAGCATTCGAAATTGAAAGGTTGCTTGGTCACCAATGTTGGTGACCAGATCTCAATAGCCAGGTATGACATCTTCCTCTTCCCAGTCTTCTCCCCCACCCTATTCCTTCAGTCACACAACATAATATTATTGGATATGCCATAGTCTCACTGGCTCCAGGCAGTAGGGCTTGGGACTCTTTTGCGGTTTTTCACATTAAAAAAACTAGTGTAATATTAGATTTATCCATTCGACAAAAAGCATCTTCTGCACTATGAGAATTTCAATAATTCCCCTTCTAGATATAAATAATTACAGTACTAAGCTGCATTCCATGCAACTCCACGCTCCCCTTTTTTGAGTTGGAGGCATTATGTGTTACGGCTCTGCTACGGTTTGTTAACTCAACTCTTTTATGCTCAGCATAGCAAGAAAAAATAAATAATATTTTGTAGTAAAAATTTGAAGATTACGCATTATCTCAATTTAGCATATTGTTCATAACACATTTCTGCAATTATTGAATAAAAAAGATAATATGAATAAACGAAATTAATTATTCAGACATTGTATAGAGTCTTTATTATTTATTTATTCCGACGGGACTCGGGACTCGGCGGCATGTATCTTTTCTCGGGAGGTTTTTTCAATATGGATGAGTGTTCCAGGCTAATAATTATTTTATTTATTTATTAATTTACATTTGATACATTTAAAGCCAAAATAACAGAAATAATATTACATAATAAGAGAATATATTTAAAATGAATATAAGTGTTATTACGTTGTTTTAGGCAGATATTAGTTCCTAGCTAGGCAGATTGCCTGTTCTAAGGAACCATATTGCTTATAGCTTTTATATACCTTTACCAATTTTTAAGCCCACACGGAAAAAAATATTAATCTAAAATACGATCATTTTATTCGTAAAAACTGTTAAAAACGGGACTGAAGTTCTTACAAACAAATTAACAGTGTTTCAATGTTTATTGGCAGGAAAATGTAAGAATAATACGTACGAAATTACGTATACAAACAAATTATTCTTACATATTCCCGCCAATAAATATTGAAACCCTGTTAACTAGTTCGTAAGAACTTCAGTCCCGTTTTTACGAATGAAATGATCGTATTTTAGAATAAAAATTTTCTCAGTGCACAACTTCAAAACGATAATTCAGATGAAAGGTTAAAAATGATATTTTAAAAATATCAATATGTATTGGAAACTTGTGCTATATTTGTTATATATTTACCTTTTATATTTACCCTTGTTATATATTTCTTCCTTTTAATCTTATATTTCTCTGCGTCTTTTAACGTCTTTTTAAAATAAATAAAGCAACTAACGCTTCTAGCTAAAGGGGTCCGTTATTCGGCTAAGCCTTCAAACTTTTATTTCTTCCTCCTGCCTACACTTTCTAGAGTTTATCAACGCTGGCTTTGTTAGGCCGAAGGTTCTTTTGCATTCTCATCTTGGGGAAAGCCACGAGATGATGGATTAGTTTTTGAATAATGTATACATACAAAAAGCTTCCCTTATTTTGTATATTTAGCTGCAAGGTTGTGGAATGTGATGCATTACGAAATTTCACATTTTCTAAATGTCAATATATTTAAAACCATTTAGAATTAGAATAATCTAGCTTAGACCTATGAGAAATCACGTGAAAGGGATAATTAATATAATATTCCGTAAAATTATTATATTATAAGGTAGGTACTTTATCGCTTGTTTAAATTATTCACGCAATTAGTTACAATTTTTACACATAAATTGAAAGCAAGTTTGATTTAAGGATAAGGCTCACGACAAGCAATCTGAAGGTCGGGGGTTTAAATCCCGGCATGCGCAAAAATTTTTACTTTAATAATTTGTGTTATTTTACAATAGGATATTTGCGGCATGTTCCAGAGTGGAAAATACTCAGAGTATCGCCCTGGTAATAGACCAAAATTCAGAAAAGAAATGTTGTTAATGAAGGAAACAATATTAACTTGAAAAAAAATTATATATATATTTTTTTTTAATAATCGTTAAAACTTTTTTGAGTTATGAGTGCCTACTGTCAACCCCTAGCCAGTGTGACTATTGCATACTATCAAACGTAAATATATTAAATATGCTTGGAGGTTTTCGTGTTAAATATATTTATTGTTTATTTAATAAAATCTCCATTTTTTAATATTTGTTGTTTATTTGATAAAATCACGCTTTTTAATATATTTTTTTTAAAATAAATTATCAATTCTAAAATTTAAAAAGAAAAAATATTTTTAGTTTTTAAAAGAAAGAATAAAACAGTTTAACGAACTTCTCAAATCAGTTAAGTTCTACTCGAGTACTTGCATAATTACAAACTGTGGTTTCGCGCTGTGGGGATTGTAAGGGTAGATGTCAATTTTTCAGACAGATTTCATCACAGAATTTCCATAACAAAATACAGTAATACCACGGATCACTGGCAGGGAGGATGGTTTCCTCGACATTTCCTTAAAATATTTAAATCAGATCTTCCTCAGACATTCTGGTTATCTGGGAAGTACCGGGACTCCAGAACTCTGAAGTTTGTTAACTTGGGGCACTGGCCTGGCTGTATAGTGCCTTAAAATACCCATTATAACTTTGGATTTAAACGATAACATTCGTTTGACTTTGATTAAAGTCCACTGGGAAAAGCTTTGACGGAAAACTTGTCATAATTAATGTAAATGATAAGATTTATTTAAATGGTATTCAATGGGAATTGAATCTGCATTATTCAGACCAAAGACAATGGTTATAATTACTGAACTACTCTAATTAGTTAAAAGGGTAAATATTCAGAAATATCTCCACAGATTTAATTTTTATTGCTCTAGCGTAGAACAAGACTGAATAATTTGTTGATGGTTGAATAGACGCTCTATTTTTACATGGATTCATAATTTATGAATATTATTGTACAATTATAATTTTAAAAATAAAACAAACACTTAGTATTTAACCACGAATATTTATTATTTTGTATATCAACCGGTTTCGCTTCTATCAAGCTTCATCAGGACATAATAATAACTTATTATAATAAGCTATTATTATATGCTGATAAAGCTTGGTTGAAGCGATACCCGTCGATATACGAAATAATAAATATTCGTGGTTAAATTAAGTGTTTGTTTTATTTTTAAAATATAATGCCTAACCACAAAGTAATTACTTCTTACGAAAAAATAAAATTTTATAATATTATTATAAATTCATTATTAATTTCAGAATATTATAAAATTAATAATGAATTTATTGTGTTAATGGCACATGTTGTGCCGCATATGTGGAAAAAAAATTATTACCTAGATACCCTATACCACCTAATCTTCGCCTTCACATCACATCTTTCATGATATATGAACACTTAACCTGAAGTGGGGAGAGAATCAGAGAAATACATTTTATAAGATGATGATTTTCTGGTTTTGGATTGGTTATACGAACCATACTATTTTTATGGCGATGAATGCTAACGTATTTTAACAATTATCGAGTATTGTGAAATCTGATCAGTGTGAACATTGCAAACTTCTTTTTGGATGGACTTGGCCAAGATTGTTTCAGCTACACAAAACCCATTTACATCACGAGCTATGTTGCTTTGAAATATGTCCATTACGATGCACGAGTAAATGCTTACCATTATTGTACTGTTTTAAAATCATCCCCCAATTAATGCCTGTTCCAAATAAAGCATCTACGCAGAACGATTCACAGTCGCAACGGTTTTTTTTTATTTATTTTTTTATATTCTTTATTCATTTTCTTTGTTACAGGTTTATTTTACATGGCTTTTTGACTACCAGCTAGGCAAATGCCCGTATTATGGTAGTCGAGATTCATAAGATGTTATATTAAGTATAAAATATTAGGTATAATCATCCATATATGTAGATGAAAGTCAAAACATATTGCATACATATTAGGGAAAATATTCATACTAATATAAGGTACATGATTACATACATGAAAGGAGTTAAATTAGGTGAATCTTGTAGAAATAAAAATTAAATAGAATAACAAATAATAATATTAAGGAATAAATAATAATTACAAATAAATAAGATTATTATTATTCTATTTAATTATTCCCATTTAATAGTTTGGTAGATTATTCCCATTTAATAGTTTGGTAGATTAACGTGTTGTTCTTGTATTGTTTTGTATTAATTATACTTATATAATACACTTGCATAACGTGGATTTACTAGATGATCATTTATATGGAAAAGTGTATGAAAGGGTTTAGTTTTTCCTATGGGAAAAACTAAACCCGTTCCTGTAAATCTGGTGAATAAATAAATTATTTTTTATTTTCATTTTTATTTCTATTTTTTTAAAATCTGGTGAATAAAAATAGAAATAAAAATGAAAATAAAAAATAATTTCCTATGGGAAAAACTAAACCCGTTCCTGTAAATCTAGTGAAAAAAAAAATAAATAAAAAAGCGTAACATAAAGTTTTGGTTGAAAATTGATTTAGAGATAAGATTTTTTTACTCGAGAAATATGAGAAAATAAGAACAGTTTTTAAGATGTAAGGCATTCTTTATAATATTTATTAAATTCAAATTAAAAGCGCCGCGATGTTTGGAAAATAACTAGGCTGTAGGTATTTAATCAGAGGAGCTTTGAGAACAATCTTCATATTCATGATACGGCCAAGCCAACCCCTAAATCATTGCCGTCATCCACCGTCGGCGTCGCGGCGAAACTCACCCTTAAGACGGTTTACCTTACTTATTACGCTATTAGGAAAGTACAATATATTTTTCGAGTAAATTTGGAAGAGTTTTCCTACGAATAGAATATTCTTTGGAATTGAGTTAATAATTTTTCGAAATTTGTTTGTATTTTTTTACCATTCGCTTAAAATGCGTAGCATTTGTGATTATGTGATATCTTTACTTATGTAATTATTTACAAAATAGCCAAAAATTATTAAGAGCGATTGACCAGCAGCCGAGAATAAAAGTTAATATATACCTACATTCAAGTAAGCAATAAAAATGCTCAAAATGCACGATGATAAATTATTAAATATATTGTACTTCTCGTAAGTATTTTTTGATCATAAATATTTATGATTTTTCAATAATGTCTAAACAAAATAAGAGTGTAAATTTTTTTAAAAAATATTTTAGTTTGTAAGACTTTAAATAAATAGAGAAACTGCGGTATTTTTGTCACAAAACACGTTCTCGGATTTATTTTTTAATGATTTGAATTAAACTAAATTTTTTTTTTTTAAAACTGTGTTGAATAGATTATGTATTGATTTATTTTCTTGTATGAAAGTTGTGTTGTTTAATAGAATCTATTGTTTTAAAATTGAACAAATCTGCCAACGACCAACGGTATATCCTTACTATATTTAAAAATACACGTTTTTTTTGGAAAAAAGGGACAATACGTCTGGAATTTGATTTAAAAAGGACTAATTTACGGTATTCTCCAGTAATACCCTCTTAATATCCAAACTTTTGTAGACCTTTTTACAAGTAATAAACTGATGAAAAACCCTTTATCCAAAGATTTTTTAATTTCTTATTTTATATTTTATTGTAATATAAAACTCGTTTCTTTATGTTGCATTTTTTTAGAAAAATTCTATAAATGCGATGTGTTATCATGTACCACATTCTATTACAAACAAAAAAATGAAATCGAGTTGAAAATTCATTTGAAATATTAATTCACATTTCAAAATATAAGCCTTTAGAAGGCTTTTACGTTACATTAAAATGAAAAAAAGCAAAAAATACAGAATTGTCCAATGATATTTTTAAACTTCTGGAAAATACATTGTGAGTCGTTTTGAAGAATACAGCTATGCTTATTAAACATTTTGAAGGGCATTGTGGAATTCAAAAATATACCACGTAAGAACCTAATTTATGAACTTCTATGACAGGAATTGAATGCTACATCTTTCATAAGAAAACATGCCAAGAGAAGAGAATCAAGAGTGGATGTGATTATGAATACTTCTCGCAGAACTGCTCAAATATGTTAGCAAATTTCATTGAATGAATTTGTTCGAAAAAACCAGCTCAAATGAAATCGGAATTTACATAAGATCAAAGATCAGAATGGAAAATAGTCGGAATTTTTATAACATCAAACTTCTTCGTCAAACTCTTGAAATTTCAAAATAGTTTTTCTGGGTTTAAAAAAAACAATACATATTTTTCCAGGTCTTTTAAAAAGAAAACAACTGTATTCGAGTTGATGTTTTTAATCTAAATTTGTAACCACTTGTAATAATGAGTTGATACTCCATTGGAGATAACGGCATTAACGCGACAATGAAAAACTGTCCTCGAAACGAGCCTCTCTGGAGGATAGAGAGAGAGAGGTGAATTCAAGGTTTTAATAAGCTAGAATGCGATAAAACTACCCTGGCTCATGGGCGCATAAAGAAAACGTGTTCCCAGACATTTATTCTACGAAATAAGAAATATTAATAGGAAAAACTTGTTATGGGAATTCCGCATTTTTTCACAAAGCATAAGTTTAATATGAAATTTGTTTAGATATTCGCAATACCATCGTTATTTATTGTTATATGCGTTTAGTTTATAGAACTTTATTTTAATGTTTAGTTTCTATTTTTAAAATAAATGTCTTTTCTTTTCAGGGAGATGGTTTATCTATCGCCAGAAAACAACATCGACGTTTTTAATTGTTTGGACTTTTCTTAAGTCACTGGTATTTTTTTAAAGATAAAAAAGTAAGTCAAGGTGAACTTTATAAAGCTAAAAGCTCTATAGGTCGTTTTTAAGACTACCAATAATGCCTTCTGCTGATACTGTATTTTATGCGGTTATTTATTTGTTATGCGTTGGGCCCAGCATAATCTGATTTGAGTGTGTAGATTTGTGAAGGTAATGTCTTATTTATAATCCACGTGTATCATGATACCTAGCATGGCTTTTTTCATAACTCTAATGCCATTTCAATATAATTTTCTTGAAAATATTTAATGAACGACTCAAACCTGCATTTATTCAATGCACGTGTTTGAAGATGTAAAGAAATTTGCTTGATTTTGAGGACATAGCCAAGAGTGACAAAGAAAATATCGAAAAACCTCTAAATCGCATTATTTTTCATCTTTAAGTTTGATAAACCATACATAACACATATTTTTAAAATTTTTTTATTCTTAATTTTTTTCCATCCTTTTAACATACATATAAAATTATAGGTAATATATAAATTATAAATTAAAAGTCAGTTAGTGTGGGAGTAACATCATTTTTTAATAGTATAATAGTTACATATAATGTTTCTAAATTTAGTTGGCGGGTGTGAGTAATACCGCCCTGTGAACCATTTATTGGATAACCAACACCTCTTCTCAAGTGGTTCTCTACGTTTGGTAACTTAGCAGGGGTGCACGGGGCCATGGAGTGAGGTCTGTCTAGATGTTGGCGGCGGACGCTTTTGCCCATCTACTGGAGAGATTGATTGATATAAAAAAGAGATTGGCTAAGATTTTCTCCATTATAATTTTACTGATTTGGTGGTGTTTATAAGTAATCTGAGTATTGTACCAGATAGAGCGTTTACTTTTACACATAACTGCGTATTCAACTCAAATTTAGATTTTTGAGATGTCTGACTAATCAACCGGATAAACGATGTATTCAAAACTGTAGTGCTGTATAAAGTCATGATACCATTCTTCTGCATGACTTCTGACTTATATTTTACTGCAGATTCTAAACTGCTTACTTCTGATTTCTGAACTGTCAGGTGAAAGAGTGTTGGCTGATAAATGCGTAATCTTTTACAATTTATTTTTATTTTTATTATAATTAATATTTTTTATTATTTATAAATTATTAATTATTATAAACCTCTAACTGACAGCCCTGTTTCAACACAGCCTAACTCTAAGTACTTTCAAACAAGTATAGTTAAGTATAGTGGTGACAATATTCAATAATCCCAATACAAAATTACTGTAAACATTTCAATTTCTAGAATTTAACAAATGCAAATAAAACTATGTATGTATTAATAGATATCCTTGATGTTATTTTTTGAGATATATTTCGATATTATTTCAGAGTACGTATTTTGTTCATAATCAGTTTCTCTCTTGTGCATCACTGTAAACTTGTGTATCACTTGAATGTAAAAGCCTTTTATGGCGTTTAAATAAATAAAGTTACCGTTTTGAGTAACGCGTCTTTTTATAAACCAAAAATTGTATTAAAAAGCTTCCCACAGTCGCGTCACTGCATTACCGTCCCAAATAGCTGGAATCTCATCTCTCGGCGGAACAACGCCGTAGTCACGTGCTCTAATGTTTGCCGTAGTAAATTTCATGTAACAGCATGGAGGAGGTTTTGTTTTAATAAACGGGATGCATGTATTATCGTCGTTTTTCTCCGCAGCCGCACTCGGCTTAGTTGCCGGTTAACCTTTAGCCCTCCGCTGAGCGAGGCAACATCCCCTCTTGTTTGTGCGGCGATTTAGCCACAAATTAATTTTGACAGTGAAATGGCGCGGAGGTAATTGACTGTTTGATTATATTAGCCGAACTAGAAGGATTAAATGTGCATGATATATAACTATTGAAATATTTCTTTTGCGAACCCTGTTGCGTGTACCTACATTGCGTGCAAACTGTACCTACAGTTGTCTAAATGAGCAATAAATAGTTATTATCTCAATTGACCTCCCTGGTAAATATTTTCTATATATTGTTTATTTTCTACCTGTAAATAAAAAAAAATCATTTTTACGCAGCATCGCATTCATTGGTCAAATGCATTATACGTATAGTTTTGTAGTGATTGACGAACCTGTGGATGCAAACATTTATCCATAAGTTTGATATAATGGTTTGCCTAGTCTGTAGTTAGAAGTAATACTGTGGAAATATATTATACATTTGTACAGCGCCCTTAAGGTGATTTTTACAAAAATCGTCCAATTATTATTATTATGTTTTGTTAAACTAATCAACTAGTATTATCATATATTTTTATTGTTAATACCACACAAGAGTCCAAACTGCACCTGACTGTCCGGAATATGCGACAACGGCCGGCGTAGTCCAGCGGTAGGTGGTTGGACTGCCATTTCGAAGGTCGCGAGTTCGAACCCGGCATACGCAAATAAATTTTATTTAATTGATTTGGGTTATTTCACAATTAATTATTTTAAGTAATTATATAGTATATTTGCGGCACGTTCCAGATTGGAAGATACTCTTAGTATCGCCCTGGTGTAATACCACCCTACAGAATTGAAATGTTGCTTGAAATGGCTTTAGCCGTGTTTAGCGACTAGATCTGAATAGCTAGGTAGGTACTTCCCCATCTTCCTCTTCCTCGTCTCCTTCTCTTTCCCACTTACCTTCAGCCTCATAACATACCCCAATTGGGGATGGCGTAGTCTCACTGGCTCCAGACGGGAGCAGTTGGGACTCTTGTGAGGTAAATCACTATAAAAAATAAAATAAAAAACGCCTAGGGTATGTTGTGAAGCTGATGATAGTGGAGAAGGGTAAGTGATGGGGAAGAGAATGGTTGTGAAGAAACTGATCGTGTTCCAAAGAACCCAAGGTTAATTTAGATCACAAATTCGCCAATGAAAATACACACATATATTTAACCACGAATTATTCAGAAATGAAATAGCAGAATTGCAGCACAAACGTATTATCCTGGTTTCAGTAAGATAAACGCTTTGTGGTTAAACAGTTAACTTCTGTCATGTAGTAATATCAAACCGACTGCACATTGTCTTCTATCTTCCCCATTGATCTGCTGTAATTTCGCACCTGTCGTGTAACAACATCTACTGTGCCTTCCACAAACTACAAACAGGTTCCTTATTAAATTTGCCGAATTTAAATGATTGTCTTTGTTATATATACACCGAAATAATTAAATTCAGTGTTGCCAGTAATCATTAATTATTCTGTGTACCTATCCATGGAATATGTTCGTAAGAAGATTAGGAGGAAGATAAGATATTAGGAGGAGAAGTTTTGGAATGAGATCCTACGGTTAAATTTGAAACTACAGATATTATGTGTAGTATTAAATAATGATGTAAAGAGACTATCTACAAAATGAAATCTAATTTTGTAAATTTGTTGTTCAATTACAAAAAGTCTTTTCTTATTTGCTTTTCGTCTTACATTGCTGTCATAAATCATTATAGGTGTTAAATTTTGAAGGTTCAAAATAATTGATATGTAGTTTTTTTTTCTCGCTAGAAAGAAAGACACTTTCACTATTTTCTTCCATTTACGGTTGAAAGGTTGCTTGAAGTTACTTTAACTGTTAAAAGGAAACCCGGTTACCAGGAAATTTGAACAATACGTATTTTACCAAACTGTTGCTATCACTGTTGCTCTTACTACCCGATTACGGAGCGAAAAAAATAGAATAATCATAATAGTTTTGTATTTCCCAGTTTTTTCCTCCAAAACTGGACAGATTTTTAAGATTTTTTTACTATCGTCATTAGAAGAAAATACTCTATGTCGGTACGTTTTACTTTAAAAAAAATATTGTCTAGTTTGTATACTGAACTTCCGTTGATCGCGTTCAAACAAGTACATTTTAATGATTTTTGGAGGGTTCTAACTTATATAAGTACTATTTTATTCAAAAAAGCAAAACGTATCGACACGCTAGTGGACTATATCTATATTTTATTAAAAAATAAACATAGTTGTGTCAAAATCCGAGGAAATTAAGGAATACGTTTGTAGGGACAAAACATTGCCCAGTTTCCTCTTAATGATATGACCAACTTTCTTCCTCCCGATATCTTTCCCTTTACTGTAGTACTTAATATATAAACGACAAGTTTACGTTCCGATGTAAATAGGTCATTTGTAATTTAAATTTACATCAAAATTCTTTCTAAAAAATATATATTTTAAATTTTATATTTCATCATATTTATATTTTTTTTTTTTGTAAAATAATTTTTTTTAATATTTAAATTTACTCGCAAATAATGTTCCGAGTTGCTTCTAAAATCATTCAATATTGAAATTTTTTAAAGCCAAAATTTAAAGCAAAAATAAAAATAGTAGCTTCTGTCCGATGTAGATATTTGACATACCTTTTGATGACAAAAATATTTTTTCAGTTTGGTTGGGTATTTTGGCCTCAAATCTAAAACTACGTTTTGTATGAATCCGGTCGTGAAGCCGTTCCTCTTAAGCGGCGTCTCCTCCGACGAAAATGTGTACACATTTTGTGGATAGTTAGTTCCGGGCCACAACGTTCTTGTTATCCGTAACCGATAGAAACAAAAAAACTTTGTGGCCCTGCCCAAGTGTTTTAGCTTTTGTCGGATGTTTTGTTAAACATTTTGTCGCAGGAGACGTCGCTTGTTGTCTGCCATTCAATCTGGTATTTTATTGCATGAAACACAACTGTGCTTACTATGGTTCCAAGTTTAAAATTGAATTTGATTTGACAAATTCAAAATATAAATACTGATTTTGTATCGTATCAGTGCGAAATGATTACGGGAATTAAGTCCTTTTAACTCATTACATTAGAGTGCATTTTTGCATTAATGTATCATATCCATTCCGCAATATTCCGCACACACCATATTCCCGCCGACCGCGACCGCTCTGTTCACACGAGCAATAGCCCCATAACAGTCTTACAGATACAGGTGCTCTGCACGGGAAAGTCGACCTTCGGTCCTCCGCCGCTTGGCCTAAGGTCCTGTGGGTCATGTGGGTTACACAAATGCAAATTGCGTATAATTGTATGAAGTGAACACTAAATAAACCACGGTGTAATTAACACCGGCCCGCATGCCGCGCGAATACGGATGCAATTCTGGCCCGGGCCGGGGCCGCGGAACGTGAATATGTACACCTGAATGCATGATGATTTGAATGGAAACACATTAGGATTATGCACTGCTTATTCACTGTGTCTCATATTGGAATTATAAAATAGATATGTATGTGATCTAAACCTGCATAATAGCATTTCTTATTCTTTCTTATTTTCATTTTACTGTTTTCTATTTTATATTTTTTATTTCCATTATAATTTTATGTTTACACTAGACATCACAAAGCAACTATATTCCATTGATCACCATTGGTCACCATGAACAGGCAGTCGCCTAGTATGGTGATCTAAAGTATCATATATAATGTTTTAATGTATATTATCACGTATTTTATAAATAAATAAATAATATTCTCGACTAATTAAATGCTGGAAGAATTTGTGGGTAAATTTGGTGTTCAGATGGCACGTTTTAAATAAATGAATGTATGAGGAAAATGAAATTTGTTATTGGAAAAATTATTGGAAAAAAAAGGCTTAAGAATGTAATTTTTTTTATTCTTTTTTTTTCATCACCAGAATGTAGAACAGGATTCATACGCTCGTCACTCCTGAACACGTTGACCCCCAGATTCTTACCCACCCCTCATACCTTTTCCTTCCCAGAAATTCCTCTCCTTCATTTTCCTAAAAATACCCTTCGCACAGCATGCCCAAAGATAACACAGGCCCTGAGGGATTTTTGTCCTCAGGGCCTCCTGTGTGAAGATGACATAAAAACAAACTGCTTCCAACCGTCGGGAGCCAGTAACACTATGACACTCTCAAATATGTTATGTTGCGAGGGTGAAGGTAGTGGAGAGTAGAAAGAGATGGGGGAGAGGAAGGTTGGTAAGTACCCGGCTATTCAGTCCTAGTAACCAAACACTGCTTTTTCCAATTTATTTCAAGCAAGTTTCAATTCTAAATGGTGGACTTACAACATAGCGAAACTGTAAGTATTCTTAATATTATAAATAAGCACTCTGGAACATGACGCAAATATATTATTTATTATTTTAATTTAATAAAATGTGATAATTATATAAAATAATCAGATAAAATTGAATTGCATCGGATTTGAATCCGTGACTTCCAGATTACTAATCCATGACCTCGACCGCGAAGGCCATTAACAACATACTACGTTTCAGTACATTTATGCATTATTTTATCCGTCAGTGTCTGAAACGAGTTACAAAAGTTGTAAAAACATTTCAAAGGGTCTGACGTTTAAAATAACTGAAAAAAGTATTTGACTTGACTGTGATATGAAAAGCAGAAAGGATTTTAAAAGAGGCTGTTTTTGCCCACTAGCAATGAGAATATTTCAGGATTTCAAAGGTTTTTTTTCAAAGAGCATAGAGGAAATACAAAGAACTTAGGATTCCAAAGAAGTACAAACATGTGCCCAATTTTTTTTAGTCTCGAAAGAAGTGAAAGGATGTGTAAATATTAAGTTTTATTTTTTTTAGAGTAACTAGAGCAAATACAAACTATGATATGTCTTCAAAATTGTTAACTGCTCAAAACATCTTAGTTGTTAAGAAAAATAATTATAAAGTTTTACGATGTGAATTCAAATTGGGAGGCGGTATTGGTTCCATATGTCACCGAAAGTGGTTCCCTACGTTTGGTGTCATAGCAGTGATTTCCGGATTCATGGGATGACGTTTGTCCGCTCACCAACTGCGCGGCAGGCCGGATCGTGGCACCGCAGTGAGAGGGATGTATTCATATGTCTGTTAGATTCCTTTCCACCTTTCGTACCTTTTTCCTTACCAGAAATTCCTCTCCTTCCTTTCCTAAAAAGTTCCTCTACACGGCATCCCGAAAGATTACTCAGGCCCTGAGGGGAATTATTTTCTTCAGGGCATCCTGTGTGGAGCTACAGTTTAAAAAAACTTGATTGTCTGAAGCCGAAAGAAGTAAATTAAAACAAAACTAAACTAAAATTTGTATAAAATGTTCTAACTGGATTTTCTAGGGCAACGTAACCTCAAAAAATATAAGTTTATATTTCTTTGTTACATAAGATTTCGGTTTTATTATAAGCATAACAATTTATAAAAATAAGTGAAAAGAACATGAGTTGGTTAGCAATTTAATAATTCCGCGACTAAAATACATTAAAAAAAAGGTACGTACTCAGAATATCAACGGTTTTTTGTGTGCCAACAACACTGATCCAGGTGAGTTGATATCCTGGACTTTAATAATTGACATACCTCCATGAATGCATAATATTCTCAATAAAAAAATCGCGTGTACATTGTGTACAAGCTCGTTCGTTAATATTATTAATGTCCGGTTCCGGCGATGATTTATACGTATTTCCCGCACGGGAGACATCTGTTGTTGGCGTAAATAACTAGCGCACCTGCCCGCCTTTATGTGACTGCATGAATCAATGCTAACAAACACACTATTCGCCACACACCTCACACCTCATGTAGGTACTGAATGCTAATTTACCTGTGACCCGTGGGTATACCAATATTTGTAATTTTTTTGTTCGTTTGATAAAGAACGTTTTAACATCTGAGCCCTTGCTCGGAATAACGTTGTATCCAACAAAACTATAAATATTAAATTATTGTATAAATTTATTTATCAAAATCATAGAGCATGGTTTAATTCATGGAAATAAAGGAAGAAATATAACATCTTATGATTTCAACTAGAAAGACTTCAAAGCCAAGAAGGTGAGGGATGCCGGAAAGTAGCATTTGGCCAAAAAAAAATTATTAAACCAACTTTTTAGCCTTTGAAACATGCACGTGAAATAATGTTGTAAGTTGATCTCATGACAAAATCTCATATATATAAATGGTTTAATTAATTCATATCGTTATTTGCTTATATGCTCAAATACATCAGTGACACGTGTAAATAGAGAGCTAGTTGCTTTCTACAAGGAACGAAGTTTAAAAAAAAACATTAACGTTTATTAATAAATTAACAACTAAATGGAAAACTCTGCTAACTTAGCCAATATATTATAGGTTATACTATTATATTTATAGTTTCCAATAGCATCCAATAATAAACCCGGACTTTATAAATAAATAAATCGAAAATATACGTCATCCCATGGATAAACTATCAAAAGTCAAAAGAATAGTGAAGTACCACGTAAGCACAAACATCTAATATAGTAACTATTCTTTTCCATCTTTGGTTTGGATCCTTAGATTGAAACTTCTTAAAACATATACATTTGTAGATTATATACGCTATAATATATACGTTAATGTGTACGTACTACGTACAAAATAAATTGAAAATATATGATAGAAGATCAGGACCAGAAACTGTGCTCCAACTATCGAGGAATAACACTTCTCAGTCAACCAGGAAAAGTTTACGCTAGGATCCTGGAAAAAAGATGTTGAAGAGCGACAGAGAACAAGATCCAAGAAGAACAGTGCGGCTTCAGACAAGGTAGAGGTACTACGGATCAGCTCTTCACAATACAAGTGACCATACAAAAATGTTGGGAATACGGTAAGCCATCATATGTTGGATTTATAGATTTAGAGAACGCATACGACTCAGTACCGCGCCAACTACTGTGGGAGTTGAAGGCAACTTACTAAAAGACATAGCATCTCTATACGAAAAAAGTAGCAGTACGGTTCGTGAAAACGGTAAAATTTCGGAAGAATTTGAAATGGAAATCAGCCTCAAACAAGGAGAATAAGAAGAAGAATGATAGAAGATACTCTCAGTCCAGTCAGTGCGGAAGATACTCTCACTCTTGTGAATGACTTCCATCCACAAGGGTGAGGAAAGAAAAGTGGCTTGAAATGGCTTAATCTGCGTTAGTTGACTCGATCTGAATAGTCAGGTTCTTATCCACCTTCCTCTACCCTGTCTCCTCCCCTTCCCTACTACCCTCAGCCACACAACATTCCCCAATTGGGAATGCTATGATCCCACTGACTCCCGACGGATGGAAGAAAATGGGACTCTCGTGTGGTATTCGCACACAAAATATTGATCTAAAAAAGATTCCTTTCCACGAGCTCTACCAATAATTATAGTAGTTTAGCGATGTCTTTTTAAAATTAAAAATAATTAATAAATAAATTAAACTGTTCTCCAAAAATGTTTTGAAAAATATGTACATTGGCGTCTTGCATTGAGTTTTTTCTTGACGACCTGTTTGGCTTCAGTATGCCTTTAAAAACTTCCTTGTTTATTTTAAATAATTATGTCCATAAAACCACTATCCCCAGCAGATTTAACGAAATGTAAAATTTAGATTACTCTGAACAAAAGAAATCTAAAACTTGAAATGGTATGGCCTTTTTTACATTAAATTTCACTTCAAAAACACGAGATTTCCGTGTCACGTAAACTCTATCAAAGTTTATACTTTTGAAGCAAAAAAGCAGTGTTTTATACAGAACAGTGACTTTGGAAAAATGAGTAAAGTTTTACAGGATGGTTATTTAATTCAAAGTAAACTAAAACAATTAATTTAAAATTATTTCTTACATTAATTTTCTGAGAATTAGTCTTCGCGGTGACAGAATTATTGAAAAAAATTTTGTAGTGATCTGAATACAGCCAGGTCCTTTTCTTTTCCTACCTCCTTAACAATATGTTGCCTCACAACACACTCTAATTTGAGATGCCATAATTTCACTGGCTCTGGACAACGGAGTTTTTTAATATTCGATATTTTTCTCAATCTTTTTTTAACATTTGAATTGAGAATATGCTTAGTTCCTACCGGGATGTCATTTATCAAGTTACTACCTCCCCCTAACCATCACCATGGTGAAAAAGTATTTGAAATTTGGAACATTGGCAAGAAAAATAGAGAAAATTACAATGCATTTGTTTTGAAAAAAGATAAGATTTAAAACTACCCTAGAAGCAAGTTGTTGGTATTTCTCGTGTACTTTTTTGCAGTATTTAACTAATAAGAAGGAATTTTACTATTTCGGAAGTACGTAACGTTTTGTACGCATGCGTTTAAAAAAAATAAATTGTTTGTTTGTTTGTTTGTTTGTTTGTTTTTTTTTTTTTTTTTAATTGATAAACTAATGTTTAAGACAAGATTTTTATGCATAGCACAAAGGGTAACAATTATTATAAGCAATAATTATTAGCCTGAAACAGTAGTTAAAAAACATTATTTTAAAGCATTGCTTACAACTTTTTTATTATGCTGGATGTTTTTGAACATATCTGGGGTGCTAGCATGGTCGATCGATAAGGATCGGTAGGATAATTGTCGGTAACTTCTTATCGTTCCTTAGGACAACTTTAGATCGCAAACGAATAGGTGACAGTTCACAATGACTAAGTGTCCTTAATATATTCGATATCAACGGTTGTTTGTACGTTTGCGATATGCAGTTGTCCTAGGGAACGATGCGAAGTTACCGACAATTATTCTACTGGTCCTTATCGAACGACCATGATAGCATCCCTGGAAGCGAATTATATAGTGTATTAGGCAATATAGTTCAGAGATTTTATCTCTATTTATTTTATTATTTATTTTGCTGTAGTGACAATTACCCTGAGGTACCGCGGTGAAACTTTATAATTATTAATTATATTGTTGTGGTGTTGTGTATTTCTTCACAGAGATACTGTGATAAGTAATTAGTCATCCCTTTTCCTTGCATACCTGG
Source organism: Limnephilus auricula (assembly GCA_951813805.1). Taxonomy (NCBI): domain Eukaryota; kingdom Metazoa; phylum Arthropoda; class Insecta; order Trichoptera; family Limnephilidae; genus Limnephilus; species Limnephilus auricula. Next base: position 23,614,554 of record OX638401.1, read on the forward strand.
TTTTTCTTACACATATTGTCATCCAATTCCAGCAAAGACCATTTTGTCTCGTTTCATTTTTAATACCTACAGTCCATTACAACTCTTTATTTGGATCTCTTATCCGTAATTGGATTTAGTACCCGCATTACAAGTTTTTCCATATGTAACGCCCGCACATAAAATTACAGGAGTAAGCTGGTTATGAAAACAACACACTCACTATCATGTTGAAGGTAAGTAATTATCACAATAAGGAGATGAAGAAATTCAAATATTTAATAATAAAAACTCAGTTTCAAAAACATTAAATAGTTTTTTTTAGATTATTGTGGTTAGGTTTGGTGTAGTACACGGATAATTTTTTTATTTTAAAATACCGTGATTTTATTCGTAAAAACGGTTTAAAACGGGACTGAAGTTCTTACGAACAAATTAACAGGGTTTCAATGTTTATTGGGAACATGTAAGAATAATTTGTTGGTGTACGTAATTTTGCAATTTTTAAATAGTTTTTTTTAGATTATTGTGGTTAGGTTTGGTGTAGTTCACGGAGAAATTTTTTATTCTAAAATACGGTCATTTTATTCGTAAAAATGGTTTAAAATGGGACTGAAGTTCTTACGAACAAATTAACAGGATTTCAATGTTTATTGGCGGGAGCATGTAAGAATAATTTATTGGTGTACGTAATTTTGCATGTATACCAACACATTTTTCGTAAATTTTCCCGCCAATAAACATTGAAACACTGTTAATTTTGTTCGTAAGAACTTCACTCCCGTTTTTAACTGTTTTAAAGAATAAAATTATCGTATTTTAGAATAACATTTTTCTCCGTGTAGAGATTGCTTTAGATTACTTCCCCCCCCCCTCCCCTCAACCTCTACCCCAACATACCCCAACTGGAGATACAATGGTTCTATTGGCACCGACCAGTTGGGATTCTTGAAGAAAAAAACATTGTTTACACCTTGATGTATCGAGCGGTATGAGCCTAAAGTACGTTAAACTCACGACAGTGTTATGGTAAAACACTTCAAGCCACATTTTTGGAAAGTTATTTTTCAATGGTTTCAAATTAAATAGTCTTCATGATAAAACATTTTTTAACTAATTAACGCATTTTTCAATATATGCTTACAATTTTTTTTTCGGCTATTTCTAGAAAACCGTAGATGAAATTACTCAATCCTCATATATCTCATAATTATTAATAGAATTGCAATATTACATATCAAAATTTAGGATAATTAAATTACTTCATACGAACGGAACCTCGAAATTTGTAATAAGTTTGATTAAATATTTGTTTTTATCAACCTGTAAAGTTTTTATTTTGTGGCTTGAAGGATTTTACCAAAACACAGTCGGTATAATATACAAAAGCTAAAATCGTGATTTATTTTGATAAAGCAAATTACTAAGTGAAAAAATACACGCAACACATTCATAACATATCTCATAAAGCAACTTATTTGAATGAGAAGCTCTTACCGAATACAGTTACAAAAGGACGATTTCGAAATCGAATAAGGGTGGAATCATTTGGTTATATCAGCCCGGATATAGGTTCAATATAAACTTGTATCATATTGATTCAACGCGTCCCAATTTGTCACATGCGCTACAAGAATACCGGAATACTTCCCTTAGGGTGGCTCCGCTTCCGCCCGTTTATGCTAAACGTCAAAGTACTTTTAGAGTTCGCCGCCACGTGTCAGGGCGCTGGTGTCGCATTATGCCTAGAGCGATTTGTGTTCACACAGAGGAGAAATGTGCCAATAGAAGTGTGTAGTGGGCGTGTCCGCTTGCCAGAAATAAGTTCTATTACTTTGGAAAGCGGGGATGGGTACCACCGTCCCGGGAACCATTTATCGGATAACCAACACTCCTGCCATAGGTGCCCCAAGTGGTTCGCCGTGTTTAGTGTTTTAGCAGGGGCGCCCGGGAGCATGGGGGTGAGTTTTGAGGTTTGTCTACATCTTGAAGGCTTCAAACGATTCAAACGTTCGTCACTCCTACCCTCTACACGGCATTCCAAAAGATGACATATGCCGAGAGGGAATTTTGTCATGTATATATATAATGTAAAAAAGGATCTATTTGTTTTTATTTCTCCTGAAATTAATGTAACATTTTCAAATACTGATAATATTTCTTTAGCAGATACACAAGTTCACTAGCCTATCTGGGCTTAGGAATCAAAAGATCTTATGCAAATTGGATACATATATTTTATTTCATATCGGTAAAGATCCCACTTCCAGGGATTATTTGCTCGGTGTATTTACCTGTACAATGACAACAAGGATCATATACACGTATCACAATTCTGTAGAATTATCCTGCTGGAGGGATATTCTGGATGAAGTATAATCTTTGGTTTATGGGTGACAAGGCTATTCTTTAGATGGATTTTTTTTTACCGACATAGATAATAATAATACTAGATCAAGAAGGATTATTTTGATATTGTGTTTTATTTTAATCATCCAATATACACCGTATTTTAGGCCCAAATAAGGAGGCGAAATTTATCTAGTGAAAATATTTGAATTCCTTTTACCATCATCTAAATAAGCGGGAAAATAATGATTGAGGATTGAACGCGCGACTTCAGGGTTGACATCCGAAGCTCCGAGCGATTCGATCGCTAAAAATAGCAAGCTAACATATTACAGTTTTTCACATTGAAGCGACGCACCACGTATGTAGATGGGGATAAGGTTGAAATTCCCGGGCGCCACGAGGGGCTTGTTTTGATTTACGCAAGAAAGAACATCGCCATAAATCTTGCATTATTTATTTTGCAAAGTTCAGGCACAAACATTTGAATGTTTTACGATAATTTTCTAACTAACTTAATAAATAAGGTACAAGGTTCGTAAGTAGGGGATTTTGAACTTTAACCGCTTGGGCACATAATCTTGTTTTCACGACAATTTAACGTAGGTAGCCATAGGAATGACGTATGCCCCGCAACTGAGTTATTTAAGCAGTTTTAATAGGCCTGATACGTTATCTTTTTGGGTTTAAAAAAAGGCTTATCAACAAAACACTCAATCATTAGAGAGGCCATTGTGTGTTTTACTCGCAGTATTTAATTTAAGCATCTGTAATATTTGTATACTATATATAATTTTTGTACTAAGCGATCATATTTTCAAAATAAACATATGATTTTTCATTACTTCGTAGTGCATCGCCTTGAAGGAAAAAATATCTATAAATAATTTATCGTGAGAATTATGTGGGTATAATAAATCTGTTGTATTAATGCACATGTAATAATCTGAATTATTGTATGCGGTATTAAATTGCGTTACCAACAAGTATATCCACGTGCGGTATTAACCACATCACAACAATTACAAATCTTTCTAAAAATTACCCTCGCACCCCGTATGCGGTATACACATCAATAAGCAAGAAGTCACATACAATGCGTGTAAACAACCCTTCATTATTTCTTAACATTCCGTTAGATGACATAAATTACCTATCATTAATGAATATTTTAAATATTCCAACTTTAGAAAACAGACGAAAAATAACTGACCTAACCTTTTTATTAAAATTATTAAACTCTAAATTTGATTGCTGTGAACTCTTGCATTTAATAAATCTACATGTACCTACACGAACTACTAGATAAAAATTAACATTTTATATACACACATCTCATTTTAACTATAAATTGCATTCCCCAATACAACGATTACATAGTCTTGGTAACCAATATTTAAACAATATTGATGTATTTGACAATAATTTGAATTTGGCCAACTTTAAACGCCGTATGTGCGAACTATTTCTACTTAATTCATCAACCATTGTAAATAATAATCTTATACATTTTTATTAATACCTATTATTGTTGATTTGGAGAAAATTGGCAGGCTATCTATTTTTACTTTATTTAAATTCTGTATTACCTACATTTTGTCAACTCATATTTTATCTTACCTATATTATGTGTCTTTATATTTTCTGTTACTTACCTGTATTTTATTCACTTCTAACTCTTCACTGTAATTAATCAAAACGTGTATTGCTTTATGTAAATAAATATAAATAAATAAATAAAATAAATTTCTTACAAACGTATTCGTAGACCCCCGTAACATATGATACCTGTAGGATTAAAAAACTACATATTGGGAGAAATGGAACGTGTATGGACGTAGTGAAGATCATGTTGCGGGAAATATGTACGTGTATAGACGTAATGCGGAAAACAGGAGCGTGTTGCGGAAAACATACAGCATCACATCCCTCTCGAATAGTAAGGAAGAGAACCACATCGCCGCCGTTAAATTGGATGGGTTTACAGTTCAGTATTCAATGTACTCACATAAAATACAATCCGATCTAACGTTCTCCAGCATCGGGCATTTTGAACTGAACATTGAACACCCCGTCCCAACCCACGGATCGCGCATCTTAATCGCACATGTTCAGTATTCTGTATGGACATGGATCGGCTCTGCGACTCGGATCAAGTGAAGGGAGATGATTCGACGTCGGTTGACGTCTTCCTCACAGAATTCTTACTATTTTGAAATGAAAGCAATAACAGGTAGATAGATGTTAAGCTGTCAAAAGGTTTTGATAAGTGGAGTTTGTGAAAGGTAAGTTGTGTTCATATTATAACGTTGTTGACACAGCGCAGCGGTGAGAACACAGATATTATGAGTTATAAACCAAGCTTTATGCTACACGCACGTTATATTTAAACGTTTTTAATATTTATGGGACAGATATTTAAAAAGTTTAATATCAACATACTTTGCTTCGTTTTATCCCATTTTTTTACCCTACAACAACAAATTATATCATGTCTGTAACTTGATTGGAATAATTGATTGATTTTTCAATTTAGATTAAAAAAATTCTTTTACGTTTATATTCTGCCTATTTTTTAATATATATTAAGAAGATTTTTAAATAATACGATTTTATTTGAGTTCAATTTGCCAAAATCAGAGTGTCACCCTAGTTGTTTTGAAAATACACTTTGCTTAAGGCGACACACGGCCTGAAAGTTAAAATTAAATAACAAATTGTTAAAAACATATTATATTGGTTGTTTTTGTAACAGTTTCAGAATATTTCAATATCACTATTTGAGTCATTACAGACAACTCACAGTATCAGGTAATATTTTCAACCATTCTTTCAATAATTCTCATTTTTGCTAAAAATACATTTTTTAATTCTGAGAAAATCGCTGCAAATTCGCTATAAAATAAGCGTGGAAATAATGCTTTAGTTCCTGAAAATATTTACTTTCCAAGGTGTGTCCTTGTGCAAAGAAAATAATGTAAACGACACGTCTCCAATCCATTAAGATAAGGAGCACACAATAAAAAGTACACCTCTACAAGGCAGATCCAAGAATAGCCTCAATTTAAAAGCCTTTATTATTTCTTTACAGGAATATTTGTGGATTAAATTCCCTTCCGACGGACTAATTAAAGCCGGCCTTTAAATCTTTTCACAACGAAGGTTGTTCGGATCCATCCTTTGGGCGCCGCACGCTAACATTTTGGGTACCCGAAAGAACCCCTGCATAAAGGATGTTTTGAAAAATCAGATATATAAACCTTTCTCATTAAACGCAAACATTTCAAAATACGTTCTATAAAGGAGAGTAGGTGTAAATGGCAGGTTGGAATTCGGTTTTTACACAAATATACGAAACTATAGTTTTATTTCTAGATTGCTGAAATTTTGCACACTTGACTTAAAAAACAAAACGGAAGCCATTGTAGTTTCGAAAAAAAACAAATATTTACCGTTTCAAATAAAAAACAAGTAAAAAAAAATCGTGGGAATGGTAAGGAGAGGAGGGAGAGGAAGGTGGAGAAGTAACTGGCTAATCAAAACTGGTTACCAAACTCGACTAAAACTATTTCGAGCAGTGTTTCAATTTTAATTATTGTGGTAAAAAAATATGAACACAATATAAAGTTTTTTTTGCAACTGCGAGTATTATACAGGATATCCAGGGGTAAAGTGCATTAACTTCAGGAGGTTATTCTACATATAGTGTAAGTAAAAAAGAAAAATAACTTTATTCCAAATTTCAACTTTTTAGGGGTACTTTTACGTGCCCCCGGCACTAGTAGGTATTTCTGCTGTTACATACAGGCCGCTCGAAACCATCATCGCAACAGTCGGGCCCGGATGACTCACAGCAAATTTATCGAATTAGTTCGTACCTTACACTAAGGATTTTTAATGGGTACGTCTTTTTGTATGGAAAAAAAATGTTGGAATTTCGAAAAAAGTGATTAAAATTTTTTACTCCTACCATCATGTAGAATCACCCCCCGAAGTTAATGCACTATACCCCGGACATCCTGTATAGTAATTTAATGAATATTTAAGGAAGACATTTAGAAAAAACTTTGTGAAAAAAGGTTAATTACTAATCAGTTCTTTAAGCTTTTTTTTTAGCATTCAAAGTTGAAAGGTTTCAGTTCAAGGACATATACTTATAACCTTTGGTCCAGTGAATAGAAAATACACTACAAAAAAGCCTTCCAAATAAATAAAAAATAAAAATCGCGGTCTTACACTAGGTCGATACTGAGAGTATTTTATACTCTGGGGCATGCCACAAATATACCTAATATTACTTGTAAAATAATACAAATTAATACAATAAAATTTAGTTTTGCGCGCTGACATTTTAACCCGAGACTTCCGAATTGCTGGTCGTGAGCCTTACCTCTCGACCACGGGGCCGTGAAAGCGACTCGTTTATCGAAGGAAAAAACGTAAAAATGAGCGAATCACATACAAATATTTGATTTTTTTGTATTGCCATTTTTACAAGAGGAAAGGAGTTTATTGTGCAACGATTGAGCATTGAACCCACGACGCCTGGATGAGAAACCAACGCATTTCTCCACTTGGCTATTTACTGGTAGAAAAATCTAAAACTAATACCGTTTTTACTTTTATCTACCTTCCTGTATTTTGTACATGCTGAGCAAATTATTAGGTGTAAAACATAAAACGTTTATTTTCTCAGTCACGGAGTCAAGCAAAGTGCTGGGGAATTTTAGGTAAGATTGAACCAATGGAGGGTGCAGTTCTGCAGAGTCATTGGTTACCCTTCAGCTTTAATAAATAATGCACCCTATAGCGGTACCTCCGCCCCACCTGTCCCGCTCGCTACAAGGTACACCGGGACCATCCCTAAAGCGGTTTAAGGTACAATGCTTCCACGACAGGGGCACAATAGCTCCATTGTATGGGGTAGCTCTAGCGGCGATTGTTTTCGCAAGGAAGCGGGCTACACGACACTTACCGAAGATGCACGACTCGCGGCGAAGTTTGCCGAAGTTTTGCGAAGTTTTCCGGAATTTTGCGGGGCGCAGAGATGGTTTTCTTACCTGAAACAAAATTTAAGTTTTCATTAGTTATAGTTAAAATAGTATACATCATTATTCGACTGTTAAATTAGCATATCATTTAGCAGTTAAACACTTTACAGGAAGTAAACTTATTTATGGTAAAATAACATTATAGGCATTTCAAAGTACAGCACAAAACATTTTATTATCTAATTATTATGCTGAATCATATGGATTTTTAGAGAAGAGTATGGGTACCGCCACCCCGGAAACATGTTATTGGATGACAAACACATTTGAGACAACTTAAGTGGTTCGGTACGTTTGGTGATTTATCAGTGGTGTCCGGGTTCATGGGGTGAGGTTTATTTAGGTCTTGCTGTTGTCAGCCCATTGCATGGATGGCCGGATCGGGAGAGATTGGCCTAACCGAAACTTCTCCATCCAGCCTCTCTCGACCCGTCGCCTTGCACCGCAGTGGGTATGATGGATTCATACGTCTGTCACTCCTGGACAAATTGACTACCACCTATTCCTACCACCCATCATACATTTTTCTTACCAGAAATTCCTATCCTTTCAGTAAAAAGACCCTCTACATAGAATTCCATAAGATGACACGGGTCCTGAGGGATTTTTTCTCTAACTAACGTAAAAAATAAAAAAAAAGATTTGCTTCATTAATTTTTACTAAAATAATCTGTTCTGATTTATAGCCTGGCAAAACCAGTCGACGTTATTTAAAATAATACATAAACAATGTTTATGTTTTAGTTTATCAATTAAATAACATAAAATTTTTTATCGTTCCATAAAATGTACTAATTACCAAAATGTTAAGTTATCTTTTGAAAATAGGTTTTCTTTATTACAAAAATGAAACAAAAACTTTTATATTTGTGAGCTAATCTGTTTTTAATTAAAATGTTTAAAAAAAATTATACGTTTATGTGACAGTAAGGTCGATTGTAGTACATTAAAAGCTTTCATATTTACACAAGCAAAAGTGAATTTTAATTGTGTAATTTTGGTGGAACCAACAAATATATTCAAAAGAAACAATTGGCCCAATATAAGGTCAAATTATTTTCTCTCTCTCTCTGATAGATTATAAAACACGCGTGACAAACAAATCATTTTAAAAAGGGCTGCAAGGCTTCCGTAGAAAACCGGACGCCAGAATTTTCCATTTATCCCTTCGGCGCTCGTAAGGAAAATCTCATATCTCGGAGGCTGGCCTTTATACCGCCCTGACCTCACGGCGTCGGCGGTTCAATGGGGGTTTAAGGGTTTGGGGCAGTGTAGGGTTAACACCCTTTCAAAACATCACATCAAAGCCGATGGAGCTAAGAAAACAGATGGATAAATTCAAATATTGAATAGTGAAATCAAAATTATGATGCGGGATGGAACGAACCAACACATTTTCTCTATTGCGGAAGGGTGATTTTGTGAAACCAAGAATTTATTTGACTCACATTATTTAATATATTATCTGCAAACAGTTTAAACAATATTTTTAAATCTTATTTGTCATAATTTGTATATTTTGATAACACAACATTTTTTTGTTATATTGATAAAAAAAAAAACATATCCATGTTCCATAACTCATTTTGGAAAAGTAAGTGAAAATTTATTTAGGTAAAAAATATGTACACAATATAAAGTTTTTTTTGCAACTGCTAGAATTACCTACTTCCAAAACTAATTGTTAAAACAGTAGTTTAATGAATTATTTTTTATTATGATCAATATAGCCCTGGTGTAAGACCACCATTCAGAATTGAAACGTGTTTAATGACTAGATCTGAATAGCTATGTACTTTCCCACCTTCCTCTTCCCCGTCTTCTTCCCTTCCCCACTTACCTTCAGCCTCACAACATGCCCCAATGGGGATGCCACAGTCTCTCTGGCTCCAGACGGAAGCAGTTAAGACTCTTGTGAGGTATACACTACAAAAAAAAATAAAAATTAGAAAACCTTTAGAAAAAACTTTCTGATAAAAGGTTAATTACTAATCAATTCTTTAAGCTTTTTTTAGAATTCAACGTTAAAAGGATTTAGTTCAAGGACATATACATAATATAACCTTTGGCCCAGTGAATAGATAATACACAATAGAAAAGCCTTCCAAATAAATTTTATTGGAAATCAATGACGCCGCTAACTTTATATCTTTTTAGTTTGAGCCCATTAGCGTTAATTTTGTGTTGCACTTCTCTCACATCGTATGTATATCACCATTCCATTTGAATTTTATATTAATGATGAAACATAGTTCGGTATTTTAAATTTAAGATCCGATTGGCCAGACTTTTAAGTCTCAAAACACGCCCAGATCGCGCTTCTTATGTTTTTCTTGATCTAAACATGTTAAACACAACAAATAACTATACAATTTTTTTTAAGTACGAGTATTAGTTCGTTTCCACGCAGAATGTATACCATTTCGCAAGATCCACTTAAATCTAAAAAGACTGGGTATTTTAAGGAAATTCCTGCTGTGCTTTTGCAGTTTTTCTCTTTTTGTTAAGCGCCTTTGAGGTGATATAATAATTATTAAAACAATGCTTTGAAACTGTTTTGTTTGTATTACCATCAAAGTACTGAATACTTTAAACATTACAAGAAATGTCATATGGAAAAAAATAGTTTTATTATGTTTAGAGTAGTTTTTATAAATTTATATAATATGTCCAGGTTTGCTGCTCGGCACACCCCTATCTTCGGGGTCGCAGGGTGAGTGGAGGAAGGGAGGGGTGTAGAGCGTATGCTGTGTATCCTCTCTGAATGCCCCTACATCATAAAGGTGAATACTCTGCCATCAAAGAGCCGTGCAATTATCGCGATGTGTCGTTCCTCGTTCCGCCGAGGAGAGCGGGAAAATGGGGGCGGGGGAAAGGGGAAGGAGGTGGCTATCTTTAAAGGCTGCCATGTTTAAAGTATCACATGACACGATGAAAGGAAAGCCCTCCAGCCGCCTTTAGGCTACGGCAGAGTCTTTTTGCGCCCTCAATAAAAAATTATGAATGGGGCCTAGACCTTTGGATTCGAGGAGCAGCATTCTTCAAAGAAAGAATGTGTTAATGAGTTTGTTTGCGAGCAAGGTTCGGATCATTAAATTTTTCTAAATGCTTACGATCTTATTAATTATTAATTGACTCCTATAATTTGCTTTAGACCCAAAGGTCATTCAAATCAAATTTCTTTTTGTTCACTTTACACTTATTACATTTCCAAAAATACAAATTTTGCAGAGCCTCTGTGGCAGATCGGTAAACTCGCTTGCGCTTAGAAGTCAAGAATTCAAACCACGAAAATGGTAGAAGTATTTTGTGGGTTATTGCACCATATGAAGAAATTTATTTTAATTAAAAAGCAAAATAACTTTGTTTACATCACTTTAATTTATACACAATCTACACATTTCGTGAACGATGTTCACATCATCAGGAACAAATGTATACTAAACTTAAATATTAAATATACATCACATATGAGAGGAAAGGCTAGAAGAAAGGGGAAGGGGTAAGGGTGGGGGAAGTTTATTACAATTAGGAATTTCAAAGTCATTAAACATTTATTAACTATGTTATGTGTACAGCATCATATATAGCATCTATAGTATCTATCTATATCTACAGCATATATAGCATCCCGTTTCGAAATATAATACTTTCAGAAAAGTCAAAGCAAGAGACTATTCTGAATTGAAGTGTTACTTGTATTCTAAAGAGCCAGAAAACCATAAATTATTTCAACTTTAAAATAATTCCCTTTCCCTACCCATTTTTACTCTCCACAAAAATCTAGACAAGAAAAATAATGGTTGATGATTGACTTCAAAACATATATAATATAAAGCTGTTATTATTATATTGAAGAGATATGAATTTATTGAGTCGGATTTTTTTGGAATACACGTGTTTTCGTTAAGGGTTTTTCCCCTAAATTTGTAGATGGAAAATCTATTATTTTTACATAATATTTTAGTGAAAACCATATTCCGTTTACATCTACAAATATATACAATAAATATCAGTGGGCAGTATAATAAAATTAAGTTGATAACCACGTATATTCAGGAAAGCTCAAATAGAAAAAAAACAGTCGTAAACAAATAACGTCAAAAGCCTTTATTTCTCCGATAGAAGTAGTAGTCGGTGTAGGGGGCTTAGGTTTGAAGAACAAAATACTTAAGAAAGAAAACACGTAAAACGTTAGGAGCGTGATTTATTTCCACCTGATGGGGGATGAAAGCTTCGAAATATCCCTTCACTATCTCATCCAACTCTCACTGGATTGAGCGCCATCAAAATTAGAGCTTTTTAAAGGCATCTGCGATATATCCAGCTTATATAATACACTTGCATAGCGTGGATTTACTAGATGATCATTTATATGGAAAAGTGTGTGAAAGGGTTTAGTTTTTCCCATAAGGAAAACTAAACCCGGACCTAAAAGTCTAATGCGTAAAAATAAAAATAATTAGCATCATTACTAAAATATATATAAAACATTAACTCTTGTGGTTATGAAATTTTATTTTATTTCATTAATACGTAAAATCAAAAGGTTACGACTCCGAAGTTGTGCAATGCGATGTAATCTATAGTAGCATTCAATAAAGTATACGAAACGAACATAAGAAACGAAAGAAATAACTCACCAATAGAAAAAAAAACAAAAATGTAGGTACAGAAAATAGCAAAAAGTTTTACATGAAGAATAATAACAATATAAAAAGATAATGATATTGAAATATAAAATATTATACTGTAAGTTCATCTTATGGAGGTTCTTGACGCATACTTATATAATGGGCATATTGCAAACACAATCAGGAAGATCAAACACATAAAATTCCCACAGAAAGGGAATGTCTGGCGAGGTTCATTCAAGGTGTATTAAAAATTAAAATTTCAAATTTCAGCGCCTTCAGTTCGTTCCGCGATTAGAGCAAAGGGGGGGAGGGGATTTAATGCATACGTAAATACCTGCAGCAGGGTAGATAAACCACCCCCCCACTTTGGGGCAGAATTATAACTCATTCGGGTATTGACAACCCCTAATGATAAGTGGCCACAAGTTAGTAATAATAGAATCATGTGTTTTAGAAGAATACATGAGGAAAGGGTAATTAAATGTGACTTGAACGGTAGTCGTGTTTTGTTGCTAGATCTGAATAGCCAGTTATTTTACAACCTTTCTCTTCCTCTTCCCCCTCTACTTCCTCTTTCTACTCCCACCAGTCTCTCTCAGATCCCAATCGGGGATGCTGTCATATCTCTGGCTCTGGACAATTAGGTTGGGATTCTTGAACGGAATTCACACAAAAAAAAATTAAAAATTTTCGGAAAATGTAAATTGGGACTTTCCCTTATTTAAACATCTGCTCTAACCTTTTATTTCTTATGTATAAAAAAATGATTTTAAATCCCTTAAAAACATGACCACGCAATTTACGCCACGGTTCCCTTGAAGAATTGCAATATATTAGAATAATATGATCTTTGACTCACCAATGAATGTATAAATGTATTTTCTTCCACAAATATTCAATGTAACTAAGAACAACACGCGTATATATAAATATTGCATACGCAGCGCTAGATTGATGTTCTAATTTATAAATTAAAAAGTAAATAAGCTAAACCAAGCTTCAAATTGATTTATTTTAAATTGACACGATTTGCGTAGTCGATAAAATTTCGTTTTGGCTAATTTGAGTAATCAAGCAAAACGGAGGCAGTAAATTGAACTCCCATTCAACGCTACCATCTACGGGGTAGATATAACGTAGGCTGTTCGGCTTATCTCCGGACCACCATATTTACTCAGCACAGCCAGTAGAATCTGTGGACGGGACACGTTCTAAGCGAAGTAACTATACAATGTAAAACACACCCACGTGTAATATTGCGACTCTCAGATTCTGCGCTATGTACACCAATATTGGATGTTGGCTTGGCACGACGGTTAAAGTTTGGTGGAGTTAAAATATCACGCAGGAATTTCGCATTAAAGTGAAATTGGGAAAATGTTTTGTGTGGTAATTTTTGCATGGGAAAATTTCATCAGCAACGTGAGTTTGAAAATGTACACTGTTACAACTTAAAATATTAAAATTCTTCTACTTGCAACCTTTCCTACCAAATTTTGGCTATCATCAGAGTGATTTTTAAATTGCAGACTGCAGCATAACCGGATAACACAGAATGAATTCAACTCAACACCTCATTTGAAAAGAAATTAAAATTGATGAAAAAAAAAATACATAAATGGTTAAATACGTTACGTTCGGTTAGGTTATGACTTATTTTTCAATGTTTTTTTCGTAGCTTTTAACGACCTTTCAAAGAGGTATTGAGTTTAGTCGTTTCAAAGTTATATCAAATTATTCTTCGACTACCAACATTATCTATACTTTTTTAATGCATAATATTTTTTTAACTGCTATATTTATGTGTATGATTGCAAGATTATACACGAACTAAACGGGATCTGATAAAATGTCTTGGATATATGTATATCACTTTTATATATTCAATAATATTATTATTCAATGTATAAAAACAGTTTATTATAAACAAGTTCTGCTTCGTATTTATTATTAAGCGTTACAGCTGTTTCGCCCTCTGAAGGCATTATCAAACTGGTGTCAGAACCACTTACAGACGATGAATTTATACTAAATCTAGATCAATATTTACGATGACTAATTTATAATTTCTTAGTAAAATGACTGAAGCTATTAATGGTTATTATTTCCCTAATTGTAAATTCCCAAATTGCATTGTTAAAATTCAACTGAAGGTCGCTATGCACTCTAATTATGTTGTTAGTCATTTGCAAATGATGACTCATGGTTTTTTTTTACATATTATCCAGCATAATTAAGTATTTAAAATTGGTTTGAACATATTTAAAAGCGGTGAGTATATTATATTTTTTTGTTCATTTATTAAAATGGCTCTAGGATTATTATTATGTTTATTAATTTCCAACTGCTCTAAAAGATTAAGTTTTCTTCCTTTATTTTCTACATGTAAAGGTGTTGGTTTATTATCATCGCTAAGTGAGTGATTCTCATCTAGGAGATGTTTGGCAAATTGTGATTGTAATTTATTAATATTTTTAAACGATCGTACATGTTCTTTGAATCTAGTATTAAAGGACCTGCCAGTTTGCCCAACATAAACAGCGTTGCATTCATCACACTGGAGTTTTTAAATGCCGCTATTTTTTAGTTTGGGTATTTTACTTTTTGAGTTTTTAAGAGATGATCCTAAATTATTATTTGTGCGGAAGGCTATATCTAAGCCACAATTTTTGAGAACTTTAGCTATTTTATTAGATGTCGGTCCGACACATCACTCACTTAGCGATGATAATAAACCAACACCTTTACATGTAGAAAATAAAGGAAGAAAACTTAATCTTTTAGAGCAGTTGGAAATTAATAAACATAATAATAATCCTAGAGCCATTTTAATAAATGAACAAAAAAATATAATATACTCACCGCTTTGAGATATGTTCAAACCAATTTTAAATACTTAATTATGCTGGATAATATGTAAAAAAAAACCATGAGTCATCATTTGCAAATGACTAACAACATAATTAGAGTGCATAGCGACCTTCAGTTGAATTTTAACAATGCAATTTGGGAATTTACAATTAGGGAAATAATAACCATTAATAGCTTCAGTCATTTTACTAAGAAATTATAAATTAGTCATCGTAAATATTGATCTAGATTTAGTATAAATTCATCGTCTGTAAGTGGTTCTGACACCAGTTTGATAATGCCTTCAGAGGGCGAAACAGCTGTAACGCTTAATAATAAATACGAAGCAGAACTTGTTTATAATAAACTGTTTTTATACATTGAATAATAATATTATTGAATATATAAAAGAAATAAAAAATTAAAATGGAGTTCTACAAAATAAACTTAATAACAATAAATATGTATATCAATTTTAATGTTAATGTGTCACATCTACTGACACTTCTTACAAGTATAGAATGAATATTTTTTTATAGTAGAATAACTTAATGAGTAAAACTTCAAATTGTAATATTTAATCATCGAAGATAATATTAGAGTTTTATGGTTATACAATATTATTATTTGCGAACCATTTAATTACTTCAAAATAAAAATTCAAACGTAATATTGTCTAGTTTTTGCACTGTTAATTCGTGGTGGAATTCCATTGTATTAGATTTGAAATAAAATCATTTTTGCACTCCTTCATGTTTGCAACAAAGGACCAAAATTAGATAGATTAGAGTCAATAGAAATTAATCGCCTAACGAAGAAAATTGATCGTAAATATGTCGTGAGTGGACAGTTGGAACACAATGCTCAATCACCATTAATATATCCATTATCACTTAACATAATTTTACTTCGGAGAGCAGTGGTGTAATTTAAGTATGTAATTAAAAATTAATAACC
Organism: Limnephilus auricula; assembly: GCA_951813805.1. NCBI lineage: Eukaryota > Metazoa > Arthropoda > Insecta > Trichoptera > Limnephilidae > Limnephilus > Limnephilus auricula. The sequence goes on from OX638401.1 coordinate 23,630,377, forward strand.
CAAATATACGGAGAACCCTAATAACAATAATTACCAAAGTGATATCAATATTTGTCAATTAAGACTTAAGCAACAAGGAGGGAATATCCCAACATTACCAAAAAAAACAGTAATTACAAACCTTTTCAATTATATAAATTCATATAGATTCATGCGAATTAAAAATATCTATACTATGTAACATCATTCATGACTTTAATAATAAACTTTATAATTTCCTATATGTACCTTAAATTAACAAAATAACTTATGATACCTTGAATTAACAAAATAGAAACATTCACTATATAGAGACAATGTTGTGTACACCTGCCTAAGTTTGTATAAATTCCGTAGCATAAAAATTTCAACTACCAGTCTGAAAATGTCCGTAGTAAGATGAAACCGGTCCTGGTGAAAATAAATAAGTGGAACAAAGTACAAAAATTGTTTTTATTTCAAATCTAATACTAAGTAATATCGTCAGTTTTGTTAGTATTATTTATGTCGCCGGGAAGTAAGAAAACAAACACATCTATCAGAAGCTCACAAACAGGCTAACGAACGTCTAATTCGCTGCGAAGTTTAGTTTTGAAAATATATATTTCTGCAATTTGTGCCAACTTCTGTGTCAGTTTCAGTCGGCTAATGAAGGTAATTTAATTTGGGCGCTAATATAATCTGGTTCGGTCTCACGGGGGTGATCCATTGACTCTAATTGCCGTCCAGGACCCAACGCCCAACATTACGGGGAGCGCATTCGGAAATAATGTGTACGAGACAAAGCAACAACTAAAAAAACAGTAGAAGATAAATCCGATTTTCCTGGAGAAAATATTGAAAGTTTTTCTATTTTACCTACAGAGATGTTTATTCCTGAGCATTTTCCCAAGAATTTAGTTATTTCGTTAATTCATCCTACAACTAACTTTATAAAGATGTTTTCATAGAAGTTACACAAATTTTAGTGTTGGGAATTTTTAGTGTTAGAAATAATGTGTTGTAGTCAAATAAATAACAACTAAGCAGATATTTTGAAGATGAATCTGATTCTACTGAAGTTAGACGATATTTATTTTTTATTTATTTATTTATAAAATAGAAACATTTACATATATGTGATTCATTAGATCACCATACAAGGCGACTGCCTGTTTTATGGTGACCAATGGAATATAGTTATATAGTTGCTTTGTGATGTCTAGTGTAAACATAAGAACTAAGTATATAAAGATGTTGAAAATAGGAAAGTTATAGAAGAAAAATTATAACGGAAGTAGAAAATATAAAACAGAAAATCGAAAAAAAATAAAAAAATTAAAAATAAGACATGCTATTAAACATATGTATTAAGTATATACATGGTTAAAATAGGACACATTATTATGGAAATAGAAAATTTAAAATAGAAATATTAAAATAAAAATTAGAAAGAATAAAAAGAATAAGACATGCTATTATGCAGGATTAGATCATACATATAACTCTTTTTTCTAATTGTATATGTGTACATGTATGCATAAACGCGTAAATACGAGCATACACACTTACATCTACACAACACATATTCATTTACATACACGCATACATATTTATACACACATATACCCTCATATAATAATAATAATAATAAGTTATTTATTCCAGAAAGTTGGGAGGTAAGTGCAATCCAACACATCCCATAGATAGTATAAGTACATATAATATTGAAAAACATAAATATTTTATAAATATGAAACGTAAAAAAAAAATATATAAAAATAAAAGTAAAGTAAAAGTAAAATCAAAACACGGAAACGCAGAAATCCATCGGATCTAAGATTGTGGGAGCCAGTGTCTTTATCCAATGGATATATATATCTGTGAATAAATATACCCTTATTTATTCACAGATATATTTTACCGACATCAACAGCTCTATCTGAGTATGAGAAACAGGCTATTAATATTGTCATATTCACTATTATATATGTTTTTATTTTATTTTATTTTATTTATTTGCGTTATAAACAGTCTATACATTTATATATGACAGTGAATAATATGTTTATGTCATTGACCAATAAAATAACGACATTTAAATATAGGACCATAATTAAAAAAAAAATATGCAACAATATACCTAATACAAACAATTCTGATTAAGCGCATCTTCAATTTACAAAGTGATACATAAAATATATACACATTTCTAAGGTTTACACTTAAATTTTAAAGGATATCAATAATATCTTTGAGGAAAAGATTTCATTAAAATACAAACTACTAAAAGTAAAAGAGAAAATGTGAGGAATTAATAAAAATAAAAAAAATAAATCAATGAAATTAAGTTTTTGGTTAAACATATGGCATTCGATGGAATGTCATTTTTTTATGAATGTTGTGAATTTAGCAAGGTTCATGTTAAACACATCGATGTTTGGGCATAATCTATTAAATGTGCTACAGCTTCTTCTTATAAATACATTTTCAAGGTAATTCGTTTTGCTCTTAGGAATATAAAAGGTATCCATAGATCGAGTAACTCTTTTTGGACATCTAAAATGAATATTTTGTAGTAAGTATGGGCTGTCAATATAGTTATGAATTATCTTATATAGCATTAATAGGTCTCTGGTGTCTCGGCGTTGATCAAGAGATTTAAGGTTTACGGGGACATAGTTTACATAATTTCGTACGCGAAAAGAGACATAATTGACAAACTTTTTCTGAACTCTTTCTAGATTTGCTTTATACGTAGAACAATGGGGGTTCCACACAGTTGAAGCGTACTCTAGGTGGCTTCTGACATAGGATATGTAGAGAATTTTAAATGTTTGTGGATTTTTGAAAGCTGAACTTACTCTAAGTATAAATCCCAACATTTTCAAAGCCTTCGACGTGATATGCTCGACGTGAGATTGAAAAAGAAGCTTACTGTCTAATAGAACTCCAAGATCCCTTACTACATTTACCCTGTTTAAAATATTGTTCTTAATTGTGTATGGATACAATACTGTGTGTTTCTTTCGAGAATAAGATATGACGCTACATTTATCTGCATTCAAAAGGAGGCGATTTTCTAGACAATACACATTAACCAGAGAGTCCAGGTCATTCTGGAGCTCTATACAATCCATCTCAGACTTAATGATTTTGACAATCTTTTTGTCGTCCGCATATAGGTACAACTGAGAGTTGCGGATAATTTTGTTAACATCATTCATAAAAATATTAAATAAGAGGGGACCAAGGTGAGATCCTTGGGGAACTCCCGAGGTCACGGGGACGAAACTAGAGCAGAACCCTTGTACAGTTACAGCTTGCGTACGATTGTTGAGATAAGAGGCAAACCACCGAAGGAGGTCACCGTGTATACCCATTGCTTCGACTTTCTCTATCAAGATGCTGTGTGGGATTTTATCAAAGGCTTTGGAGTAGTCTGTGTAGACTACATCGACTTGATATCCATTATCCATAGCAACAAGGACTGTATCAACACTGTAGTACTTTGGAGTAGAATGTGTATGTATATATACATTGATCTATTTTCTTCATTTGTTTGAACAAATATTAAGAAGTATACTATGTTTTAGAAAATTTGAAAAAATTCAGCTTTCTCGTTAAAGCATGCAATGAAGAAGTTCAATCCATTTTTTTAAACCATTAATCCATTAGCTAAATTATTGGTATGCGAAGTTTTCAAAGGCACATGCATTTCTGAGTTTAATTTTATTAATAAGCTAGGTAAAAGCGGATTGAGAAAATTTCACCACTTGAGCTAGTGGCTTGAGTTTTGATGTCTGAAGAAAATGTCTAGATATTTTTGTTATTTGGTCACTCTCCATTAATTTTACAAAATACTTGGGAGACAATCCAAACATTATCCTAGTGCTAACTAAATATTAGGTAGTATTAAAATAAAGTTCGACATTCCTTTAATTCTTCCCTTTTCCCCTCCACCATTTCCTTCTACTTCACAAACTTCCTCAGTTAAGGGCACTATTTATTTGGTGTCACATTTTATACACAAGGCGTAATTAAAGCAAAGAGAAAACTTATTGTCGTCGGTGTACTTTCCAAAGGCCACAATAAATAGTCATTCTCTAAGATAGTGCATAAAAACTCTCTTATTTCATATATTTCATATATACATTACATTGACAACGCGCCACCAGTGAAAACATACCTACCAGTTAAAATAATTGTTGAATAATATATACTTTTGAAACCCCTATTTTAAATCGTTTAACATTCCACAAATTCGTATTATTTTCATAATAAGGTAATCAATAAGCGTGCGGGGTCATTGCACTTTCCATTCGTTCCCCCAAAACGCAAACTGTGAATAATAAAATAACACAAGGAAAAGTGAAAATAGTTATGTATTACAAATATCTCTGGCGGCAGCGAGGCGCCAGCCAGCTCTAGTCTACATTCTACATACAACAATAATACCACCCCCTTCCCCCAACTCCCATACCCCAAACCCCCTCTAACCCTCGCCGGGACCGCCCAAACTAAACAAGCGCTCTAACATGCACCGGATTGAAAACTCACTTCCCGCTAAAGGGATGAACTGTAATCACCTCGATGGGTTTGGCAACCCGGTGTTAGTTTTTTTTTTTTGATGTGGATGTGAATATTACTAAATATTTTTGGGAGTAATAAATAACTATTTAGTGGTCGTGAAAGAACGCGTCTGAAATTTTGGTTGGCCCTTTGAGTTTGCGTAATAAACGATTTAAAATATGAAATTTAAAAAATATATACATTATTCAACAAGACGATAATACTAATAAATCTAAACGAAAATCTAAAAAAAGACAAGACACAGAAAAATAAAAAGGTAACAGTCGCATCTGAGATAATTTACTGAGACCTCTTTTTTTGAGGTCATTTTTGTCAAACCCATACTTCAATTTCAGAAATAAAAATTATCTTAACTATTTTTTCCCCATATTTTTGGCAGTTATCTTTTTTAACGATAACACATGTTCGAAGAACTAGTTTGTGCCTTAGGTAGTGTCTCGGACAAACATATCCGGTTTTAATAAATATGTTTTAATTGATAAACTGATGTTTAATACAATGTACATGGCGTCATATATCTTTTCTCGGGAATATTTTTTTAATGTGGATGAGTGTTTCAAGTTAATAATTATTGCTTATAATAATTAATAAATATGCATTTTTATTTATATGGAACACCCATTGGTGTTTTTCTAAGAGTCTAAATGAATATTCAATTTTTTGTTAGAATAACTCTTTTTATAATAACTTTAGAAGGTTATCTTCTTCAATGATATATTTCATTGATGGGAATAACCTTTAAAAGTTTGTATAAAAGAGAGTTATTCTAATAAAACATTGAAAATATATACAGTATACGTATATCTAGAAGCCACTAGCTTTTTAGCGTAGTCAAGATTAAAGTGTTGTTGTCATCAGAAATGAGTTGCATTTCCCAAGAAATAACCAAACCTAGAAAACTATATAAAATATCTTGCACCAGAGCTCTCACAAAAAAACAACAAACAAACCACCATAAAAACGGCACAAAGTTTCAGAAGTTAAGAAAACTATTATTGTATTCAATTGCTACCATTTTTAAGCTCCCAAGAAGCCAATTCAAAAGCTTTCATTTGACCTCAATATCAGTTTGTTTGCCAACAAATACAGCTATTGTCAAATAATCCCGTGAATATTGAAAGTCCAAACACTAATTCAATCCGACAGTGAATTAAAAGTGCATTTGTCTGAAATTTCAACTGTCAGGCTATATCCGGAAGCGCGACTCTTGCAAATCGAAACATCGCGGACGGGCGCACGTAGGCTTTATTATTTTGTAAATTCTATAAATGTGGAATGAGGCCGCCAGACGGAGCTAATGAGATCCTGACCTGTACCTGCGCCGCTGAAAGCAAACCCATGTCCAATTATATCAGCCCGATTGTTTCCGCGAGGTTGATGTCACTCGGCTTTGCTGGCGCGTCGCTAGATGGCACCAGGAGTCAATCAACGGGCAAATTGATCGACGGGTTCATTGGATGATATTATTATTAATATGGCGGAAGTGTGTGCTTAAAATAGTGTGGCTGGAATAATATTATTATCTATATCAGAAATAATTTTTGGATATTAATCATTACTTGAAACCGCATAACCACATATACTCTGCTTAAGAAACTAAACGTCACAAAATTTATAAAACTGGGTAGATTACGGTGGCTGGGTCATGCGGAGAGAATGACAGAACATCAAGCACTAAAGTCCCTGCCGAACTCAAGACCGATAGGGCGAAGGAGCCTGGGAAGGCCAAAATTAACATGGAGCGACAACTTCCTCAAAGACATAACTACTATGGAGCTTCTAAACTGGAGAGAGCTGTCATAAAACCGAGATGAGTGGAGGAAGACTGTCGAGGATAGCTTCTAAACTGGAGAGAGCTGGCATAAAACCGAGATGAGTGTAATCACATTAGCCGCGTTTGGTGACCAGATCTGAAGCAAGACCCTGCCTAACTTTCCTTTTCCCCATGTCCTTCCCCCGACCACTACCTTCAGCCTCATAACATTCCTCAACTGAGGCTGCAATAGTTTCATGCTAGTATGATTCTTGTGCGTTTTTCAAATTGTTTGATTTGGGCAGCATCTGATCAGAAACCCTTAGATTCTTGAAGACATCTTAGGATCCTCTGACAAACATATTTCAATAATGGCTTCAGTTGGGGTTGCTAATTTGTTATACCAGAGATTCAATGGAAGATGCCCCGAAGAACCACCGTCAACATGTTTGATAAATAAGTTGTGTGTTAATGATAATGTCCTTGTGCTGCACATCTCTGTTGCAAAATGATTTGTCACTTTAGTGTGTCATATCTCCTACAATAATATGGATTTTTAAAGAGCCACGTTAACGTATTTCTATTAAAACGACTTTTTTATTAAAATTATTTATGTTAAAACGACCCAAATAATACTGCATTCTCTTAAATGTGACTCTTGAGTCACGGCTCCAGTTTAGAGCTAATGAAGGAAGAAAATTACAAGAAAATCTTGTAATAAATTTATAAAATCCTCAAAGAGATAAATAGTGCTATATAGGACCGTCGGAAAAACGCCTTAATAGGAAACGACATTATTAAATGAAAGTACTGCAAACAACAGGACGGCTAAAAAGACTACACTACAAAGAACTATTGACAAAGGACTGCTTCAAACAATGAAAACCATTATCAATTCCGATTCGAATCAATTTTATATCAGCTCCTTGTCTGTTCTTTCGTTTGACGGTTCCGAAAATAAAATGCAGAGCAGCCGGAAGTGTCAAATGGATTCACACCTCCACCCACCCCGCAATGGCTTCCACCCCGCTTCCGGTCCCCCATCCGGAAACAGGAACTGCTACCTGTCTCACTAGTCTACGGACTAAGAGCGCCCCATACATATTTGATAGTAGTCGCAGCCATAAAGTCGGGATCAGTCGAACCGTAATCTGTTTGGCCTGACAATTTATAGGACATCAATGAAAAATGATACAGACACTCCGAGAATAACGTAATTTATGCCTGGCGGTAAAAATATACACTTATAAAGTCTGACACGCTAAGTAAACCGTAAATATTACGAGTAAACTTTTAATCGAAAAAGCCAGTTTTTTTAACGCCGATTGTCAATTTTTATGATTTGAAATATTAGAAAATATTTTATATATATATGACACATAAAAACTAAAACCATGAACGAATTATATGGCGAGTGTGAATTTATTTACAAATTCTTTTACAATTATAGATATAACTAAGTACCTACACTATTTTTTCATTAATTTACTGATATATATTTATATACCTATCAGTGGATGAGTAAACATCGCTTTGGGTCCCACCCAGCCGTCGCTTGTTCGATTCCTCGGCTCTAAGCAACATCTTCGCTTACTGTAGTGGTAGTAGGAGATTTCCAAATATTGTCAAGTTATTTGTAACCCGGGAATATTTGTCTTTCTTTATAATAAATAAAAAATATATATACTTTTAACATTATACCACACACGAGGCTCTGTTAAAAAATCCATCAGGGCCTATTTTATCTTTGACGATGCCGCGTGGAGGGTCTTTTTAGGAAAAGGAAGTAGAGATCGTCCTGGGAAGGAAAACCATATGATGATAGATAGGAATTTGGGGGTCAATGTATTCAGGAGTAACGAACGTAAGAATCCTACCTTGCATCTAGTGCAAAGCAACAAATCGAGAGAGCCCGGTTGGAGAGGTCAAAAAGTCTCCCTTAACCAGCTTCTTCCGATCCGGAACTCGCCACCAAAACCTAGACAAACTTCACTTCATGAATCCGAGTACCCATGCTAAGTCACCAAACGTACCGAAACATTTTGTATGAAGCATGACAGGGGTTTTGGTTATCCAATAAACGGCTCCCGGGGCGGCGGTACCCAAACCCGTCTGACATATTAGATATTGATTAATAAAGCCGAAAGTTGTTTTATTTCTAAAGGAGATTTTCCTTAATTTTTTCAGATAATTTGTTTGAATTTCTTTTTTTTGTAAAATTTAATAGACTGTGTAAATTTTTTTTTATTCGAGAAAATCTAATTTTACGAAGAACATCAGACTACGGATAGTAAAATAACCAATAAATGACGAAGCCAATCAATGCATTTAATTTTCTTGATAGTGGACATTAAAACAGCACTCTCTTATAAACAATAATCAAATAACTATTAGTGTTGGGCGTGGTCAAACTTTCAGCTATACTAAAAATAAAATAAAAGTTTTGGTCCGAAACTCTCGTGCGCAATGCACACAGTAGACGTCGCGTCGCGTCGGTCCTAAATTCGGATCCGCAAACAGCGGAGCGTGTAAGCCCAGCTTTAGGTTCACTCCGTACATATTTAATTACCATAAGGTTTATCCTGAACGTGTAATTAGCAGAGACACTTTCTAAAATTTAAACCTCTGGCGCCATCTGACGGCGTGATGTCGCGGCTCGGAATAGAACACTAGGAATTGTTCCCGAATAAACTGCTCGGAAAATGAATTGTTAAAGCCTTCAGGTAACTTGTTGGCACAACAGAAAATTTATAGTTTTATGTAATACAGAAATAAGTCACTTGGTAGGTATTTGAGAATCGATTCTTTTTGTACGTAAAAATAGTTTAATTTTGTATTAGTTGGTATTTTATGTAGGGACGTACTTGACTTACTTTAACGAGCGATCCCTCACATTATTTGGAGCAAAATATGTAAATGAAATTTTGCCGTCAGGTGACAGTTTTTGATGTTTTTGTTATTGAATTTCTCCAAATTATTTTTTTCGTCACTCAGCCGAGTAACCGCCCAACTCCTCATTTCGACCCTAACTGTCCAATATGTTTTGATGATTTTTTTAAAGTTTTAAGTTGAAAAAAATAAACACAATAAATGTCACCGGAGACTAAAACTGTATTTATATGTTTTACTCCAAATAATGTCAGAAATCACTGGTCAAAGTATGTTATATAAGTACGTCCCTTAACACCCTGTATGTATATGATTTTTAACGTGAGTAAAGGAGTTATTTTACTTAATAGAACAAAAACATTGCTTAATACTTCTCTACTTAATATTGAGTATTTAATTAACTTGTATGGTCTAATCTATATATATTTTATTTTATTTTATGTTTAAAATATAACATTTTAAAAATAAAACAATATCATTTAACAGTTTTTAAATAAACATTAGCGATGTAATTATGCTTTTTTTCCAAAGACAAATTTCAGTAATTCAATATTATTCACATGATAGTTTAAACCGTATTTTATAATTAATTCCGTAGATTGTCAAATAAAACCAACTTACTGTCTCAACCCACATGATTTATAACTTGTTGTCTTTATTCAATAGTTGTTTAAACGAAAAGAAAATAATAGAAAAGTACAAAGAAACAATGTTTACTTTCATGTTTTGTCATGGTAAAAATAAATAAATAAAACAAGATAGATTTTCATGTTAAGAAAGGACAAAAGACATTGTCCAACAATGTTATTTATCTCCTTACAACAGGTCCATAAATAATAAAACACGATGTTTGCGGGGCCGTTGGGACAACATGTGCGTAATAAATAGACCCTTCGAATTAGTAAAGTTCTCTGCGAATTCGCGTCACATAGCCCGCCAAGCCATTAACTACCATATTGATACTTATGTCGCAGCATTACCCCGCACACTTGCCCCACTGCACCCCAACCCACCCCCACCCACACCCATAGAGTGAAAGGGTGGTTCAGGGATGCACGAAACCCCGACATTTTGTTTTGAAACTGGGATATTTTGTTTATAACTATAATTGTGTTTGGAAATAACGAAATTTTGTTTCAAACAACTGGTTTTCCTGTATTCAAATTATGTTTGTTTACAATGTTTACATTGTGAAAGTTGTTTGCGAATCGTTGGACTGCTTTATTACTATATATTTTAATACGTATGTTTGTCACATTAGTAAATGCACTTATTCTAAAAAGGAAAACCAAACATCTTAAAAACATACTAGTTGTTCTGTGAATAGAAGACTTCGCGCGCGAATAAGTTTGTTTCTAATTTTCTTTCGCTACTTAAAAAATTAAAAACCAAAATTTCCTCTCAAATCGTAAAATTTGTAAGTAGGCCCCTTAAATACCTTAAATATTTACCTACTTATTTTTAGCCAAACATTTTGTGAAACATTTATTTGTGTTTCTTTAATTATATAATTTGTTCACAGAAACCTCACTATAGATATAATATTCGTACTAGATACGTACTAATATTTAAAAAATACGAATACAAGTAAATAATCACGAACATTTCACATGATTTCGTTTAATTTTAAGAAGGTGTAACCAGAGAATACGGGAAATTTGTCCTTTTTAAATCAAATACTTGACGTATTGACTCTTTAAAAAAAAAAAAAAAACATAAATTGATTTCGAAAAATTGTTATTTTATCTGGTAAAGTCATTTTTCAATTTTGAATAACCATGTTTATTTTTAATATAGTAAGATTATAACCGTTTGCAAAATTTTCTAACGAAATATTGCTTTATAAAACACAAATTTAAAATCGTATAATCACACAACAAAATAAATCAATACATAGTAAAGACACTTTTCAGAATTTTAATTTTAGTTCAATTAAGATCATCAAAAAATAAATCCGAGAACGTGATTTGTGATAACTCAGTGTGTCTATTTATTTAAGGGCTTAGAGACTAAAATAATTCAAATTTTTTTTGCACACTTATTTTGCAGTATTGAAAAATCATAAATACTTAGGATCAAAACTAATACTAACAAGAAGAACACGATAAAAAAAGTATCATCACATGTTTGAGCATTTTTATTGCTTACTATAATGTAGGTATATTTAAAGGTAAATTTTGAATGAAATAAAGTCGATATTGAGTTATTAGTTAAACTTGTGGGTACGGAGAATAATCAATCTTTCTCATCGGAACCGCCCTGTACATTTGCAAGGGAACGATCGCAAGTTGAAATTTCAATTCTCTATCGCTGGTTAATAGGTCTTAATGACAAAAGAATTATTTTTTTCAAGAGCGGCTTATTTATCTTATTTTGCTCCATAAGTTTTTCGTTTATTCCGCCATCTATTTCCTTCCCACAAACTCAGAAATATTCCTTCAAACAAAAAAAAAACAATCGATTTGTTTACTAATTTAATTCATCTTAAGATTGTTGTGAGTTCTGTTGCAGACACTTTTAAAAAATATTTTTATAGACTTTAAACATGACGCTAAAAAAGTGGCGACTTTTCCCACCAACCCGACACTGTTGAGATGTTAAACTGATGAAATGCAGTGCGGTACCCCTAGCAGAGGCTGGCCGGCCCGATCCATGGCCGTCTCACATACATAATTTAACTGGCCACCCTTGCGTCGCCCTTACCACCTAGACCACCCCGCTCCGGCGTCGCTGCGACACTGTTGAATTTTTAATACAGCTGTTTTGAAGGGAGTTCCGTGAGGGGTGGTGGCAGCTAGTTAGGGGGTTGGGCGACTATGGATTCCTCCATACGACGTCATAACACAAAACGTAATAATAATGATGTTGGCGAGACACAAAAGCTCCCCTAAATAATGCAGTGACTAATTTTAATAGATTGCGGTAAGATTGAGGCGAGTTATATACTGCCTGGAGGAAACTTAGGTTTATGGACAATAAATATTCTAAGCAACGCGAATGTTATGTCACACGAATTTTTAATTATTTTAAAAGCCAAACAAATTACATAGTAAATGGTGATTGTTAAAAAATGGTGCAATAATATAAGGTGCAATAATTATAAACCCATCATAAAAAATCTGTTTCTGAAAAAATAAGAAAGTATACAGATTTAGGAAATGAAATTAAAAGAATTTGGCATTCTCAGACTATAAAAATATTACCTTTTGTTATTTCGGCTACTGGCATTATACCTAGCTCTCTTATTAAAAATTTAGGCATATTAGATTTGTCAAAGAATTTGTATATAAAAAAGCAAAAATCAGTCATTTTAAATACACGTAGAATTACGAAAGATTTTTAAAATATTTATATTGAGGGATCAGTAGGATTTATCGGTCAAATTAGGAATTCCACAGAGCCGAACCCTCTGATATGAAAATATCTGGAGACTGGTGAATTATATTCCCATTTAATAGTTTGGTAGATTAACGTGTTGTTCTTGTATTGTTTTGTATTAATTATACTTATATAATACACTTGCATAACGTGGATTTACTAGATGATCATTTATATGGAAAAGTATATGAAAGTTAAAAGTTAGTAAAGAATTCCCGTAGGAAAAACTAAACCCGGACCTGAAAATCTGGTGCAAAAAAAAAAAAGAAACTTATTACTGTCGTCGGCTTGCTATCCTTTTTAACTATTTTATTGATTAACCAATGTTTTTTTACGTGTTGCAATGAGATATGGCACTGGCAAATGAATAATGAAAGTAGACTCAATGCTGTGTAAATGAGAGCCCTGAGATATATGTGAGCTAAAACCGTATGATCGTGTGAGAAATGAAGATTCACAAAGAATGCGAGGCTGATGCAAGCGTAAAGAGTAAGAAATTAACCAATACTTAAGTTGGGTAAATCGGGTAATCGGGTATAATATCAATAGTCAGGGTAAAAGAAAGGTAAACATATTCGGTTTATAAAAGTTAAAAGCAAATAGTGTGGGCCGAGACCGAGTTGTTTAGTGGTACATCCTATCTGCCCAATAATGGTCAGTTAGTTAATTTTTTTTATTTTATTTAACCATTTGTAAATGAATTAGACATATCTGGTATATCTATTGTCAATGGATTTCCATTAGGCAAAAATACTTATGTGTTTCTGTTGTTTGAATTCTAGTCTGACAACTATACATATATTTTTAATATTTTTTTTAATAGTTAACACTTTACAAGAGTTCCAACTGCTCCCGCCTGGAGCCAGTGAGACTATGGCATCCCCAATTGGGGTATGTTGTGAGGCTGAAGATAAACGGAAAAGGGAAGGAGATGGGGAAGTACCTGGCTATTCAGATCTAGTCACTAAACACGGCTAAAGCCATTTCAAGCAACGTTTCAATTCTGAATGGTGGTTTTACACCAGGGCGATACTAAGAGTATCTTCCACTCTGGAACGTGCCGCAAATATAGTGTATATTATTTTTAATTAATTAATTGTGAAATAACACAAATTAATCAAATACAATTTATTTGCGCACGCCGGCTTCGAACTTGCGATCTTCGGAATGGGAGTCCAAAGCCCTGCCCCTGGACTACGCCAGCCGTCAAATTATATTACAGATGTATATTTTTTATGCTTATCTAAAACGTTTTTCCTGGGTATCGAACTACCTGATAATAATATGTTTTCTTTTTGTTGAGACTATGGCATCCCCAATTGGGGTGTGTTGTAAGGATGTAGGTAGTGGGGGTGGAAGTAGATGGAGAAGAGGAAGATGGGAGTACCTGGCTAATAAGATCTGGTCACCAAATACGTGTAAATTAATTTCAAGTAACTTTTCAATTATGACTGGTGGTCTTACAGAAATTATTTTAGCCATATTTGGTGACATTTTTCTTCTCTATTTTCATCCCCTCTCCACTACCTTTAGCCTCACAACACACCCCAATTGCGCATGCCAATGACTACTTGTGCGGTATTAACATTAAAAAACCAAGTTTATGCGGTTGATACGGTGGCAAACTATATAAAAATAGATATTTCTTAAAAATATACCAAAGCAATGGAGAAAAACATAAATCTCTATACGAGACCGTTTATTATATTATACTGATATTCCTTAATGTAAAAACGAAGCTGTAATCGTCGCTCTTGTATTACTAAATCGAATTGAACAAAATTAAGACTTAATTATTTTTCTATATGATTAGTTAAATACACAATTCAAGCCCTGCATTTTACAATGCGCACCGATGCGTTAAACAGCAAACACTAACAATGCGCAGTACATTGTAATTCTTCTTTGTCTATGCCAAAGTATACGGAAACCATTTCCGGTCTGGGTGTGTGGAGCCTACTACATTTGACATTTAGATCCGGGCTGGCCAGAGATAATTGACAGTACAAAATGGCCGGAAATTGAGTTCCAGATGATATCATACGCTTTTGTAATCATCATTAATCGGATGTTTATTGTTAGTTATTTTTAAACTTGTTAGTATTATGGGACACACCGGATTCATTGCGATATTTGATTTATTCCAAATTTAAATCAATTCCATGTTTGTTGCTTTCAAGCCTGAAATTTAATCATATTAAACAGTTGGTTTGTCTATTGAATTTAATAGTACGTTTTATTTCAACAACACCAGTTACATAAAAAAAATAATAAATATTTTATACTTTGCAATAACTAAGAATAATATTTTGAATTATATTTATTTTTTTATTGTTTAATCTAGACGAAGAGAATGGTGTAATTCCACGAATTCCATAATATAAAACATACATATTTTTATTTGATTTTATTCAACAATATATAAATAATTTATCTTATTCTATTATGTTTGCAAAACTGTTGTTGTTCTGTATTTTTTTAATGCTTTTGTTTTTATAGTTATTTAGTTTTAAGATGTTGGTTAAAAATATTATATTCTTTTCCGCACTTGAACCTATCTATTTTTCATAATATTTTCTCAAAAAATTAGTTTTTCGGCTCACATTCAACAAACTATTTTGTCTATGCGTATAAAGGCACATTAAAATTATTGCAATTTCGTAAATAAAAATATAATTATAATTTTTAAATACTTTTAAAACGAGAAGAGCCCCGGCAAGGCTTTGGTCCTGGGT
Organism: Limnephilus auricula; assembly: GCA_951813805.1. Taxonomy (NCBI): domain Eukaryota; kingdom Metazoa; phylum Arthropoda; class Insecta; order Trichoptera; family Limnephilidae; genus Limnephilus; species Limnephilus auricula. Next base: position 23,645,683 of record OX638401.1, read on the forward strand.
TCAATTCATAGATGCGATTGTATCTTTTTCTGAATATTCTGTTTCAAATTTTTGATTGAGAATCTCTTATATTGTCTTCAATGATTAAATACTTTTCGATTGTGATTTATTTATAACCGAAAAAAATCTCTTAAAATTTTATTTTTATTTTTAAAAGAAAGACATTTTTTTAAGGTTACGAATAACCTGATAAATGGTTTCAATAATATAAAATCTCCTACTATCACCACAGAAAGCGGAAAATGTTGCTCTTGTCGTGATGGAGGAAATAGCCAGTCAAGGAATTTAACACGACAACTTTGACGCCTGGGTGGGACCCAAACGCGATGCCCGCACGGCTACTGACCGATATTATAAAAAAAAACTTTCGTAACTACTCGAGCGCTTTTTGCCACATTATGGCACTATTTCCAAAACCTCGGATTGCTTTGTTGCCAAAATGTTACAAATTTTCAAAAATTTTATTTTATTAAAACAATTATATAATATATTGTACATTAAAAATATAACAAAATTAATATTCTCTAGATTCTTTAAAATGTTTTACTAACTATGGTCCGGGGCCGTGAAAACAAGCTTATGTGCCCAAGCGGTTAAGGTTAAAAATTTAATTATATTTTTTTATAAATCCTACAAATATTTGATAATAGACAAAAGACAGGGGAATTCATTGGCTACGTAGAAATATGATCAGTTTATATGTCTCCATTTTCAAATTTGGAGGTATGATTTTTTTAATGTGGGCGGAAAAATTTCCTTTAGCAATCCGAAAAAAATATTTTAATTGCTCTGTCGCTTCAGTGGTTAAAAAACATACGTTGTTGAAGAGATTCGGCACGTGAATGCCAAATTAATTCACATTATTGTATATTTTATTTCTCCTTGGGCCCCTATACTCGTTTAGTCTCATCATAGTTACATTATATTTTGGTCACATTTTACAAAACAAACCCACTTTCAGATAATAGCTCTCCCGGTCTATGAAACCATTTAGTTAACAAATGAACCGTCCCTAAGCAGTCAGTATGTAAATAAGTAGACATTCAACCCCTACCAAACGGCTTTCGGCAACAAACTTTACACTTACCAGTTGCCAGTTAGTGCATTCGGTCAAAATTTATCATAATTGTTCTGACTTCAAGTGTGCAAGTTCGGAAACAAACAAAATAAGAGGAAACTTTTCGATAATGGAATTCTTATTCTACGCCGAATGAAATAGAAAGAAAGTTACTTTCTTTGGAAATACTTTGCTTGAAAAATAATAAGTTTTACTTAGTGATATAAAAGACTTTGAACATGTATTACTGATTATATCATGTACCTGATTGTATCCAGATGTTTATTCAATGTCTGGTTACTATACAAGTAGATCGATTAAATTATAGTTGATCAGGTTATTCCCTCACCAAACACAAGAGCCTTGTCTCTTTATGGTGAGGAAAAGCTATTCTTATCGACTATTTTACCACTGTTTAAAATGTAAAAATTGTGTATTTTATTGTAATAAAAACCTTTAAATATTAAAAAAAAGGTGATTTTATAGATATTTTTACTTTATATTTTTTTCTCCAGTTAAAACACCTGTGTAAATTTCACCACTCCTCAGCTTACCGTTCTAAAGTTTTAATGCTTCAAACAAATTTTTCCCCATTTCTGATTACAGTTTTTGATCAAAACACATCACAACGATGTGTTATTTTCTTTTTTGTATTTTTGAAATCAAAAGCAATTTCTTAAAGGTCAGTTAGGTAATCTGAAAGCTTTTGGTGGGCAAACCAGATTTCACACGTAAAATAAATATACGTAGTAAAACTTTAATGGTTTGTCGATTTAAATATTTACGTAATAAATAAAATGTGTTTCACGTTCAATTTATTGTGGTTAATTTATTATAAGCTTTTAAATTCCCTGTATTAAAAGCACATCACGTACTCAGGGGCAAGTTTAGAAACAAATAGAGCAAGACGTGTTCGATCGCGTCGTGGTAAGCTCTTAAAAAGTCCACGAGAAGACGAGCTTCCAATATGTTAAGAGCTTTTACACCAATCTTGTATGTCCGCGCACTTGCCCAAAGTGGTTTCGCCGATGAAGATGGTAAAGGCTTTCAACTATCAAACTGCGGCTTTTGCTAGACGGCAGGAAATTATGTTTTAAACGGTTCAAAAATAAGCTACATCATAATATTTTGTTGTTTTAAAATACGGTAATTAGTATTTGAACCTTTCGTTGCTGATGAATCTCGAAATGGTTCAGACAAAAATGGAAAAAGAGCCCGTTTCAAAATAATATTTGACTACTTATTTCTTATTATGAAATACCAAAAAAGAGTTCCATCTACCTGGAGCCCGTAGAGCTATAACATCCCCATTTACTGAGAATTATTTTGTGGAAAGGAAAGTGAGTGGTTAGGAAGAACTATGCAATTTAAATCTAGCCAGTAAACATAAAGCTGAAAGCATCAAATCAACGGGCGATCCGAATGATGACTTTCATTCTAAAATGAGGTACCAATAATATAGAATTTAAATTATTTGCCTAAAACAACCTGCATATTTTAACCACCCTGATACGAAGGTACTCTTAAAATTGAATACTTACATTCGAATGCATCAATATATAGGCATCTAAGAAGATGTATCTACGCCAAACCGGGTATCTAAATATACTGTGAGAGTGTATAATTATAATACGTCGTAAAATTGGGCACAGATAACATGAATATTTAATAAAATGCTTTGATACAAAGAATTTGTTTAACGGCGCACCCGTGTAATCTCTGCATATCGGAACATATTCGTACAAGTTTATTCTTCAACGCAAATAAGGTAAATATTTTGAAAAACTTCGACGCTCTCCGAGACAATTTTATATATAAAATTTTCCCCAGCATCCGAGAGGAAAATCTAAACCAAAAGAAAAATCCTCGTTCCACTGTGATAGAAAATTTGCTTTGACTGAGCCGCCCGAGGAATGGCCAATACCATCTGAATTCCTTCGGAACGTTCGAGTTTTCAGTTTCGCAAAGGCTTTGAACTTTTAGTACGAAAAATCTTTAAAATCAATATTTGAAGACATTTGAAACTGATTATGCTTTGAAAGGCAAAATAGCTATCAGGGGAAGAAATAACCAACAGTTGCTTGCAAGACTATGTATGTTTAACATGAATAAGTAGGTAGTACATTGTTCCGTGTAGTAAATCGTTTTGTTTTAAAGATTTTTGACGTCAATAAGGAGACTGCTTTTGCTCCTAATTTAAAACCTTTTCATACATTACATTTTAAGTTTATCTAACCTTCAAACAAGTGAAATTTAGTTGGAAGACTTTATTACACCAGACGCCGCACCTTATAACTTCAAAAGTGCCTGGTATGAGTGCAGGCAGTATGCTGAGGTGTCCAAGACAAGGATTGTTCTGACGATAGCAAACTTCCGATAAGAGGGGGAACAAAATGAAAAAAATAAAATATAACCACACTAATATTTATCTATGGCTAAAGAGAGAAATAGAATTACTAAATATGATTTTTATTGTCTAATGTTTTAAATATTCTCACAGTCCTTCCTACACGGAGAAAAATGTTATTCGAAAAAACGATAATTTTAATAGTAAAAACGGGACTGAAGTTCTTATGAACAAATTAACTGTGTTTCAATGTGTATTGGCGGGAAAATGTAATAATAATTTGTTGGTATAAGTATAAAACTACGTATATCAACAAATTATTCTTACATGTTCCCGCCAATAAACATTGAAACCCTTTTAATCTGTTCGTAAGAACTTCAGTCCCGTTTTTAACCGTTTTTACTATTAAGATGATAGTTTTTTCGAATAACATTTTTCTCCGTGTATAGAGTAAAGTTACACAGTACCTACTTATAAATATTATTTCATAAACAAGTTTGTTATAAATATTTCAATATATTTCAGAATTAGCTGAGGTCGCAAACATCGTGATTAAAATTAATTATTCTTTATTACTTGGGGGCAAATTTATCAGCCATATTAATGCGCACAAAAGCACAAAGGTTAATAAATTCACCCCACTTCTTGCAACACATCTTCACAGAGCTTTTTATAGCTTACTTTGACGGCCGTAACAAAAAGTTCACGATTTGGACTATTAATTATTACCCCCGTCGGAAGCTCTTCTGTCATTTGCATTTTCTTAATGGTGCACTCACTTAGCAGATTTGGGAAAATAAAATTCTTTTCGGTGATATTTTTTTAATTTAATGGAAAAATATTTTTTTTTCTAAATCTCCATATAATGGTTTTTTAAAATTAAGATAAAAATAAATTTGATTAATATTAATTTAAAAACATAGAAAATTGATCAGGGTTAAAACAATCATCTAAAACGATTTGTAAGAAATCTGATGTCGCCAATTTATAAAATATATTTTGACCATTAGGTCCCAAACATGCCAATGAAATCGATTAAGAGGTAATAATATCCAGCAATCCATTATTCCGTTTTTGATAACAGCGCTGCGCGCGGATGTTTTTACAACCATGACGCGAAACGATATAGGTTTTTTTTTTTTGCAAAATGTTGTTATTGAGAGCGGCGCGAACACACAATCTCGCACGGACGCGTCTCGGTGGCTAATGAATCGCGAGAATTTATGTCTCGAACTGCCATAAAACTGATCAAACGGGAGATGGTAAATTAATGAAAATTATATACTTCTTAAAATTAATTTTTCACCAAAATAATTTATAATTTTTCAATAATGACTAAATAAAATAAAAATCTGAAATATTTTAGTTTGTAAGACCTTAAACAAATAGAAAAACTCTTTTTTGTCACAAAACACGATCTCGGATTTATTTTTTAATGATTTTAATTTGTCTAAAATTTTAATTTCGAAAACTGTGCTGACTAGATTATATATTGATTTATTTTGTTGTATGTTATATTTAAAATTTGTGTTGTTTAATAGAATCTATCGTTTGAAAATTGAACAAATCTGCCAACGACCAACGGTATATATAACCTTAGTACATTATAAAGACACTTAGTTTTTTAAAATTTTAAAACTGCGTGTACCAGATAAATTAACAATCTTTCAAAATAAATTTATGTTTTTTTGTAAAAAAGAGTCAATACGTCTAGAATTTGATTTAAAAATAACTAATTTCCGGTATTCTCTAGTAAAACACCCTTAACTCGTCAAGAAATAAAAATCAATTACTCCCGAATGAAGAGAAAGTTTACTAAGGGCAAACAGATATGCCCAAAATATACTTCTATCGGTTTTTCAGTATCTATAAATAATTTACTAAATGTCTAGATTAATATATTATTTTATTTATACAAATCGTGTTTTGTTTTCATTTTGTTGTTTACGCCAGTATCTTTTGTTATTTGTTCCGTTTAATCGATTCGTTAATTTATTTGTACATCATTTCGTGGGAGTAGTAAACCTAAAAACGACACCCTAAAATAGATTTACTAAATAAATATAGGTAACCAAAGCTCTTTAGAGTAAAGCACATTTATTATGAAATGTTACCAAATTGAGTTTTATTATATTAATAACTTCATAAATATGTTATTTTATTTAATGAAATTATATATTTTCACTACAAAACAACGGAACCAGATTACAAGCATGAGTAACCTAAAATGGCAGGACTTTTTGGAGATTAATTATTAATTAATTTTTAATTAGAATCAAACCCGCCAAATTAATGTGAACAAGAGGCTTGATTAATTTGGCCATTGCGTGCCAAAAATATGTTCGATTTAACGTAGGTTTAATAAAACTATGATAATTATAGAGAAGGAACATATTCAAAACATTCCAAATAAATTATTACGTAACCTACACAGGTGGGGATAATTTATTCGTATTTATCACTAGGCTTTCCCGGTTTCAGAAATAACGTTAATGTAGTTTTCGGGAAGCACGCAGCTGTTTTTGTTAAATTTAAGAATTCTGAATTGAAGTAAGTACCTAAATAGAAACACTATTTATGCTGAAAAATTTGAACGCTAAGCTCTGGTGTCATGTATTTTTAACAACGGTTTATGTTCGGTAATTTTAGGTTAACGCTCCAAAGTAAGCGAGCGAAAAAGTTGAAAATGAAAGGACGAAAATGGCTTGAAAGGACTAAATGTGAATACGAATGTTAGAATGAGTGCACTAATATAAAAAAAGGATTATATTGAATAATAGGCATTAGCGACTGTTGTAAAAATATTTAATAAAAAAAAAACTTATTTTAAATGGTGCAAAAATCTTTCAACAAAATTCTTAAGTGGTGTTAACACCAAGAAATACTATGATTTTTTAAAAAATGTATGAAATATTAAATAAAACAACCAGATGAGTTTTTTTATAATTTTCGGAGCATAAGTAGCGCGTTTTTTTATTTAGGGTATTTCAAATAATTGCTTTTTAGACTCGGGTAATGAAAAGAGAATATCTTATTTTTTATGGAGGTCAAAAACTTAAAGTGCTCAAGGGAAGGTATGATATTTTGATAGAAATTCGGAATGTGAGGTTTCAGTTATGAAGCTCTACTGAAGGTATAACATTAAAAAATGACACTGAACGCAATATTGTTCGTTTAATGTTAAAGCCGTGTAGAAACACAAACAACAATTATGTGAACACCGTAATATTACATAGAAATAAATAAAAAAATAAACAATGTGTTAGTCTTATATATTATATTATCTTATAACTCACCGTCCACACAATTAACTGCATCTCAAGATCCTTCGTTGTATAGATTAGTTATAATGTTTATGTATAGAATATCTCCACACGATGTTTCATCAGTATTTACCAAAAAGGGTTGATATTTTCGTTGGCATTTTGTGATTTATTAACATTTCTTCCCTTCTCTCGCAACGTGAACGTCAAATAATTCAGCCAACAGGCGGCAAAATAAATAATTGCACCTGAAAATGACTAACGATTGTTCCGCGTGACAGTTGGCCTCTCAAGGGTGGGACTAGGCAGTAGTCAGTAGGCAGTTGGCACCCCTGTAGCCTGTATAGAGTGTATAGTGTATAACTCTACACTGTGGCCTCGCCCATAAAAACTTCAGGCCACGATACCCAACCCAACCCACGGTCCACTCCCACAAGTCACGTAAATAAATGTACATAAATGGCGAAATTTTTAAAATGTCACGCGATGTAGTTATCCACAAAACATCCACCATTTTGGGTTCGTTTAAAAATATAATAACTCCAACGACCTGTGAAGTTATGGGATTTAGAAAAATGTCATTTTTAAGGATAATTTTAAAAAGGTTGGGTAATTTTTGACTAGTTTAAAGATTCTTAATGTCCTTAGTAATGTACGCCCTCACGGTACATAATTTGCTGAGCGGTAGAACGGAAGTAAAATACCTACATGTAATTGTTAGGTTGAAACCACAGACATATTATTCATAGACTTGAGAATCAGGGAGAGGGGTAATAACCATCTGTAGCGGGGCGGAGAGGGATGAGTTGACGGTAACGATATGTGATTCGTTAATCCTTCAATATGACAGTACATAGGCATCACGCATTATAATATCACCATTTAGCTCTTAAAAGTAAAATCTGCTTTTGAATGAATAGACCTTTTTACATGGGAGCGCGAATTGTTCGCCCGGTTTGAACAAACTTGTGTAATCCATATAAAATAAAGAAAGGTTCGCTTCTTTTGAGAGTCGAATATTTTGTTACCGTGTTTAGTTAAGACACTTTTGCAAATGTTTCATAATTTACTTATCACAGTAAACTGCAACGTGCACACGACGGGACCGGGAATTTCGGTTCATGTCTAAAACTGAGCATATTATATGATGTGAATAAGCTTAAAATAATGACAAATAATGCCTGCATATGGAAGGTAATACGACAATTGGGTTTATACTCTTTTTCACTTCTATTTTTACATGTTTTAATAGCACAAGTTACCATTTTTGCCGTGTTATTTCGTAAAATGTACCGATAAGAGCTCGACGCTAGTCCGCACAAGAATGATGACGTCACATTTTCTACATTCACGCGAACCTACACGCCAGCCCGGCCGGTTCCATGGGGGGGGAGGGGGAAATAATACGCTTTTATCACTTAGGGCAGGTCTATACATATTCATATGTCTATGGTTGAAACAGACTATTTAATATTTTAAACATAAAATCGCAATAGGTATTTGTAGACGAACGGAAAATGAGCCAAAGAAGAAGAATATATGACTCGAAAATGAATGGTAGAAGAAGTCGAGAAAATCAGAAAAACAAGGCGTCCCAATTTTTATTTCTTGTATTATTAAAAAAAAATTACATTAGCTCCACACAGAAGCCCTGTGTGGAGCTAATGTAATGCCTATGTCATCTTTGGGGATGCTGTGTGAAGGGTGTTTCTAAGTAATGGAAGGAGAGAAGGAGAGGAAAATCTGGGAAGGAAAAAGGTATGAGGGTTGGGTAGGAATCTGGGGTTCAGTGTGTCCAGATCAGACAAACCGCATCCCATGAAACCGAATATTAGTTACTAAAAATATTACTTATTAAAAAAAATATAATATGTAAGGGCTTTCTTTGTTCTGTATAACTTTTCAGAAAATATGAGCTAATGTGCCCGATAAGGGAGCCACGATTCTTATTTTGGTTGGTGCATAATACCACTTTTGAATTTAATTTTACATATCATATTTGCATTTGTAAGTGAAATGAATTAATTACTTGTGACATGTTATCTCAAGAGTTAAAATAACAGAACGGTATGATGCGGTATACCAATGGGAATGAGTTGTGTCGTTCCGTCCTCTCTACCTTCCCCTCCGGGAAAAGGGGTCATGGTTAGCTTTTAGTGTTTTGGTCGTTAAACTACTCACACATTCAATTGGTGTTCCAAACTAATGATTATTTCTACCCGAGGCGGGTAATGAACATATTAGTGCAAGTCTAGTATCAAATTAAAAGTCAGTTAACGCCCGGGTTACTCGCAATGAAAAGAAAAAACCGTAAAAGAAAATACTGTTTTTTAAAGAAAATACAACCCTTTCGGATCCAGCGTATACCGGTTTTGCGTTTAAATAGATATCAAAATTTTTTCCTCGCTACCTTTAATAAAAATTGACGGTTTTCGTTTTCTCATATCCGATTTATGGTACAACTGGCAATGTGCGCAATTTTTTTGTGTTTTGAAATGTGATTTTTGTGATCTCAATCGAATTTTCTAAAATGTATATTTTTAAGTTTTTAAATTTTTACGTATTTTATTTATTAAATTGTTACATTTTTCGTATACAGTGTACGATTTGTCATTATACCCCCAGAGATCTAATGTTCTTTTAAATGAAAGTTGCGATAACTCTTAACCGCTTGTGCAAATAAGCTTGTTTTCACAATAATTTTACGTAGGTAGACATAGGACTGACGTATGCCCTGCACCTGAGTTATTAAAGTATTGAAAATTTTTAAAAAGACACAAAAAATTTCAAAATAACTCTACCAATAATTATTATCAAGCATCAAAGATGTTCTACCACTGCCAGTTTTAATTCGGGTATGAAAGAGCTAAAAATAAACTTACGTTGTTGTTTAATAGATAATGTATCATTACTTTACCCCACAAAGAACCCCATAATGTAGTTTGCATTGTACATAAATATTATCAATTTAAAAAGAATACCCCGGGAGCGCATAAAGAGTACGGAATAAAGAAGTTATTCTGCAGATTTTCCTCCCCGGGCCGTTAACCTATTTCTTGCTGAGAGATTCATTATGCGGAAGATATGGCGGTCTGCGAACTGGGCTAAGTATGATTAATTGGGCAGATTCATGACTGAAATTTCGTATAGACATACAGCACACTGTGCTGGGAGAGCCGCTAACGACGGGAAGGAAGATTTCCTAAGCGGGCACGTGACTGACTGGAAATGATGTCTCAATGAAATATCGCAGTTTGATAGACTTTTTAAACTTGATTCTACTAGGTAATTATTTTTCTAATGTTAAAGACAAGATTTTTTATGTAGAGATTTTTTATTTTAGATATTTTTTATTTTAGATATTTTTATGTAGAGATTTTTTATGTAGATATTTTAGGTAGAGCTCCTGACCGGCAATCAGAGGGGTGCGGGTTCGAGTCCCGTCGGCGACATGTATCTTTTCTCGGGAGATTTTTTAAATATGGATGAGTGTTTCAGGCTAATAAATATTGCTTATAATATTTGTGATTCTATTCTTTTAAAATTTTAGCATGGAAGTTGGTGGTTTAAGAAAAAAGAGAGCATACATTTAGCATATCAAATATTTATGTTTCGTTTCATTCACTTCACGATCAGAAACCTTTTGATCTCTTCAGCCAGAATCTCAGAACATCGCCTTGCACTGCAGTGGGAGGGATGAATTCTTATGTTTGTCACTCCTGGAGACCCTGACCCCAGATTCCTACTCACCCTTCATACAGTTTTCCTTCTTAGAACTTCCTCTCCTTCCTTTCCTCAAAATACCCTCCACACATCGTCCCCAAAGATGACATAGGCCCCGAGGGGAATTATTATCCTCAGGGCCTCCTATGAGGAGCTAATGTAAAAAATAAAATAAAAAATAAATTAATAAATCTAACTGCTTGTAATACGGGAAAGCATGCTGTTTTATAGAAAAATTCAATATTTTTGAACTTTCAACGCATATGTCAAAAATTAGGATATACGCGAATGTGTCATTTGAACTTTTCAACTCTCATGAAATTTCCCGCTTGTATTTTTTTTATTTGTATTTTTATACTTGTATATTTTTTGTCTACATATCAAATTAATGTAATTTTCATGTAAAAACCGTCAATCGGCGTTAATAAATAAATACATTTCGTAGTAAATATATTTTGAAGCAATATTGCAGGTTATATAACATATTAAACGAGTCACTATCATCTGCGAGTTATCGCATGATTTTGCGAAATATCAGTAGCTCGTATGCTTGTGCCCGCATGGCTGCCGTGCGTGCATATATTTTTGTTTTGTTTCGGCAGTCAAACTGTCTGCAGTCTCCACGGTAGCTCATCGTGTAAGTCGAGGCAAGTCAAGCACTGGCATGCCAGTATAAATGGCAGTAGCTGTCTACTGTTAGGTCAGCCGCTCGCACAGCATAACCAGGTCTTATGACTTCTAAGAAATACAAATTAAGGTTATTCTGAAATAACTTTAATAAATTATCCTTTAATTTATTCGTGATTTAATAAATTCATTCATAAATTTTACAAAGAGGTGAATTTATTCCTGAGATTAATTTACGGCGGGGATCAAGTCTTCACAACAGCTTGACGTATATGAAGACATCTTCAGCTAAACCTCTGAATGATTACAGTCGCCTCAGACGGCAAACGATATGCGATACTAAATATATAATTTTCCAAGAATTTGCTTAACGCTAAGCAGAAGATTTAGCGAAAATTTTGCCAAGTCGATATTCAAAGGGGAAATTTCAGAATTTAACACATTTTTGATTTGTTACCCGACAGAATATCAAAAGTTGTATGATTGATTTTTATTGTCTTAAACATTCAGAAATTATTTATAAATACGGCGTATGCTATCAATATCTCATTAGTACCACAGAAAATAACTTTATCCTTTTCAGCTCAGGCAGAAATATCAATATATGCCGTTCAGATAGAGTTCTGAGCTTGTTTACGCAACACTTGTACAATATGATATATCACAACATCAAAAACCTTTTTAGAGTTTTAACACGTGAAGAGTTATAAAAATACCGCATTTATTTAACCTGACAACGGAAAACGTATTTTACAAAGTCAAACTAAATCTAAAACAAACTGAATGAAATTATGAAAATTACAAATATGTTACAATACTAGGTACAATAATTATTATTTATTGACGCAAATATTGACCCCTTAAGGATAAAACCTAAAACCTGATATAGTCCTTTTGTTATTTAGGCATTAAAACATGTATATCGCCGTGTTTGATGTCTGAATTAAGGTAGATTCAGACTGGACGACGTACGTACGCATCGCTACGCCAAACAATGCTTAGCAACCCGTACATTTTCTATGAAAATGGCCACAGCCATTGCACGTCGCGATGCGTGTGGCCAATGTGATTCTAAAACATAAATTTTCATTGAAAATCTATGGTTGCTAAGTAGCACAGATATTGTTAGGCGTAGCGATGCATACGTACGTCGACCCAGTCTGAATCTACCATTAGGTAGACGTAGGTATTTCATTTTTTAATATTTTTAGAACTATGAGTACATAATTGTTTTTTGTACTGTCAGATCTGAAAAAAATCAATTTTCGTTTCTCCTTACGTTTTACATTATTTACTCTTCAAATGACTTCGAATCAACTATTATTTAACGGCACTCCACACTAGTGATACAATTTGCGTTAAGGTTTTGCGAAGTGAGCAAAAATGCAGTTAGATCTTCCTAAGAAGACTTACTCCAAATCGCTCCATACATCAAACGCAGCACAGCAATGAAACTGTGACTTAAATTAAATATTGTGTGTCTGTATACAATTAATAATAACCATTAATAAATCAAACAACTAATCCACAAATCAATAGACACAAATCCACAAACACCACAAACACGACAATCCGGAACAGCTTGGCACTTTTAGCTTCCGAACCGTGGCTTCTGCACTAATAATAAAGCTCCACTTTGAAACTTAACCCGTTTATAAGTGCGCAATATTAATTAATACTCCATTCAGCTTTGTGACGCACAACTAATAAATCAACCGCAAGACCCAACCTCAGTCCTTCCCTATGATGAGTGTAATATTGTTTGACGCATTAACGTCGCTCAGAGTGACAAATTTATTTGTAGGGTAGAGCTTTCAAAGGGACACTTTGCCATTCATCCGTACAGCGTTGTTTCTTCTGTGGTGAAGCTGTGATGCATTTATCATGATTGCTTTTTGTTTCGTTATTTTTGTCCGTGGATATTTTACAGGTTGACGTGGTGTTAAGACGTGAAGTGTTTTTTGTTTTTTTTTTTATTTAATGTAAATCAAATTTAATAATGCCATTAATAAGTTCTGCTAGTATAACACTTTTTTTCATCATTATGACAGCTGTTAAGGCTTAAAAGGCCATTTCGAAATTGTGGTTAGGCCTCTTTGAGGTGGCTTATTTAATTATCGAAGAAAGCAAACACTTCGTGGCTTTACATTATACAAAATGAAAGAAATACTTTGTTTTAAACCACCTTAATTTAATTAAATTAATACAAATAACTTTGTTTAAACCACTATTATAATCACAATTACCTACATGTTTCTAAACCGATGGTTTCTTCGTCAGGGTAGTAATGACATAACTATGTCATTACTACCCTGACGAAGAAACTATCGGTTTTGAAACATGTAGGTAATTGTGATTATAATAGTGGTTTAAACAAAGTTATTTGTTTTATTTTAATTAAAAATGACGCCACAAAGTGATTTTGTGAAGTTTGAAGAAACATCTTAATTTAAATTATATTCGTCGACCGGTTTCGGTTGAACTTAACCTTCTTCAGCATTATAATATATAAACAAAATCATAGTACAGAGAAAGAATATCAGTTAAACATGATAGAAAAAGAAAGCATGTAGGAGAAAGAGAGAACATCAGAGACTGATTGGTTAAAGAAGTTTGAGTTCAACCGAAACCGGACGACGAATATAAATTAAAATAAAGTGGTTTAAAACAAAGTACTTGTTTCATTTTGTATATGATTATATTTACCCAAGGCCAAAGGCTGAGAAAATAATTGTAAAATAGTTACTCTATTCTGTGGGGTATTTTTATTTCTAAGGCTTCTAAGTTATCTAAGCGTTTATAATAAAATAAAAATAAAATATTCTAAGTTATTTGAGCGTTTATAATAAAATAATAAAAGATAAAAAAATCCCTTAAAAATAATGAGTCGATTATCAACAAACAACAACGAATATTAACTTAATGTCCAATCTTAAATCTGTTCCCTTTCGATGTACGTTGTGTTCCGTCCCACAACTTTTCATTAATTCCTAGCCAGACCCCCATCCCTAATGACACTTAGTAATAAATTGTACCCTCTTACTCTTTTCTGATTGTCAAATCATTATATGTTTGCCCTGATGAAGGAACGATGGTTGCGAAACCGGTCGGCATTCATTAAATAAATCAGTGGTTTTAACAAAGTTACATTGTTTCATTTAAATAAATTTCAATTTAGAATCCGAAACACGCCAATGCATATTATATGTTTATAGAGAAGGAGTGTGTTCTCGAAAATTTGACCAAAATCGCATAAAAAACGGTGATAAAGGTGGGATAAACATAAAGTGAGCCACCGAACAAAATGAAACTACTCTCGGTCGGAGGTTCGAGTGAAACTTTTCATACTTTCAACTGGCGCTTTAAGGATAGACGCAATGCGCTTCCCGCAAATAGTCTTACCTTACATTCTAAAAAACTTTTCCCACCCCTCCCGTAAAGTGTTGTAGGCAGGAGTTCGTAACTATTAGGGCGTGGAAAACTACAGAGAATTGTAGTACCGGTAAATGAGTACAAAATTGAACATGATACCGGTTCATCAAAAATTTTATCGGTTTTTTTAAAGTGTCCTAGGGTGCTTATTATGGGATGTAGTATAAAACAATAAACATTAAAATAATAAGAAGACTGGTTCTTTTTTGTACAAAAGTCGATTAATATGTTTCATCTCTTAGTGTAAAATTAAGGGTTACACCGCTAACAATAACATTATATATATAGCGATGAGATTTAATTTCCATTAACAGCTGCGTGTTTTGATTTAATCAAGAAAAAAACATCGTCAATAAATGTGTTTTATTTAATTTTGTGAAGCTCAGGCAAATTTTTTTAATAATTTACGATAATTTTCTAGATAATTAGATTAGTAAATTAGCACCGAAAAGAGGTTCGTAAGTAGGAGATTTTGAACTTTAAAGCAGTTTTATAGACCTGAAACTTTATTATTTTCTTGACTTATAAAAATACTAATAAAAAAATACTTGATTCTTTAAAGGCATATGTGTTCTGCTCGCAGTATTTAATTATAGCAAACAAAATATTTCTAAGTGATCTAATTTCCAATCCAAAATATCTTCTTGAAACGTAAAATTTGTAACTGAGCACTTAAATACCCACGTACTTAATAATAAACGGTATGTTACTTTGTGTAATATACATATTTTTAATTTAAAAAAAGATGGTTTATTAAAATTTTTCAATGAAATTTGTATTGTAATCTCATTAAATTCAACGATTCTTTTTAAAATAGTGTTCAGGCAGGTAAGTATCATAATATTGAAAAAAAAACGCATAATAAACACGAAGATTTCATATTTGAAAAATAATCTTTACTGGCCGCCATCTTGAACTGGAAACAAATTTACAGCAAACAAAATACAGTTTATTTCAACTTACAAAAAACCGTTTCTATAGGTAATTATTTTAAAAAAGCGTAATCAGAAATAATATGTTACCGATTGGAAACCGTGTGGTTCCCACAGGAACTCATATAGGTACATTATAAATTATAATATTGTCGAGATAAAAAAGAAATTTAGTTCGTTTACTGGTTAAATGGCTTGAAGAAAAACGCAATACATACCCTAGTAGTTACTTCTCAATGTAGGCCACCCCTAACTGAAAGCATCTATCCCTATCCGTAGGCATCCACCCCTAACTGTAGGCAACTTTACCTCGCTGTAGGATCTACCCCCGAAGGCTGGAAGTAGGTAAGGAATGTGCCATGTAACGGACACCTTAAGATAAGGAAACCGTTAATCCTGGTTGTAGATAATGACCAATAAATTCCCTAGTTTAGACCTTTCGATAATTTATCTCCACAGACTGAAAAAGTTACAAAAGTAGGTAACAAAACATCCTCAATTTTATTGACATAAAAAAATATAATATATAATGTAATATAAAATAACGTAATGTAAAATAGAAAATTGATATAAATGTATTTTGGAAATATCTATGCGCAAGAAGAAAGGTTAATTTTCGAGGGAAATTGATAAAAGATTTCAAATATATCAAATAATTATTTCTTCAACGGATAACCAGTTTTGTTTAATTAAATGAAAAAAAAACCTTGTATACACTACTTATATACAGGGTTGGGCAAAATACATGTTTCGATGTAATTAAAATACAAATTACAAAATATTTTCAAGTCGTGCATTTAAAATACGAAATACAAAATACTTTCAAGTCGTGTCTTTGAAATACAAAATAAAATATTTTAACAACTTTATTAAAAATACAAATTACAAAATACTTTCAGAACCTTTGATTGCAATGAATTGTCGTAAGTACCCCTATCTAAGAGTGCGTTTCCATAAAAGCAAAGCTAAGCAGAGACGTGCAAAAATTGACTAATCATATTGCTCAAAAGACACATTTCATCTCCTCTCCACTTCGTAGACTTGTAAAGTTTTGTGGTACAGGACCCAGGTGTTAGGCAATGTAAATAGAAACTAATCCAGCCCAGCCTATTTATCAGTAAAATAAGAATTTCCCTTTATGAACACTAGATTTTTATTTTGTATCATCGGACAAACGGTTTCTTGTTGTATAAAACCTGCTAAAGAAAATAATTTTTCCACAGCTCCTGATGAGCACAAATTTGTTTTAAATTGTAAGAAAACTTTTTTTTAATATTTGAATAGCTTTCAAGAATGGTAAGCTCTTTACTTTTATTGTTTAGAAAGCTGACTGTAACGCCATTGTTGATGTCTTATTATCATAAGATCGCTAAATGTATTGGTGTAAAAATGTATTTTGAAGCCATGAGTATTTGATAAACTAATTACAAAATACTTCAGCAGCAAGTAATTCAAATGCTGCCCTACCCTGCTTGTGTATATACCATTTATATATATATATGTATATATACACCATTTTTAGCCTATGTGGGGTCTAGAAGAAAAGATAAATCAATGAGTTCTGGCCGAGTAAATTACGTACTAAAATTAGTGTTGTATTTGAATTTATTGGTATATT
Source organism: Limnephilus auricula (assembly GCA_951813805.1). Classification (NCBI taxonomy): domain Eukaryota; kingdom Metazoa; phylum Arthropoda; class Insecta; order Trichoptera; family Limnephilidae; genus Limnephilus; species Limnephilus auricula. Next base: position 23,662,682 of record OX638401.1, read on the forward strand.
GTATTATATTATGTATATTCATCCAAATTAGAGATATTCTATGTATGCATTTCAGTGAGAATTCGGAAAACGTTTATTTCATTATTAACTTGAAGATTTCGTCAGATGCATGATGTACATATACACTTAAGCCTTCATTCATGAACGAGTATCTACTATATCTATACAGTCTATAAAATACATATGTACAGTCCCTGGTACATCACACATACAATATAAGAACATGTACTCTACCTAAGATATAAAGGGTTGAGCCTTGCCTCCACGGAAAGTCATCAAAAATATAAATATTCCTTCACTAGTATCATTTCCGAAAGCGGATAACTTTGTGACTGTATTTATGTAACTTACTGTACCGCTACATCTTATAAGCCGGCTGTACGTTACGTTTAATATTTTTCCGTTGTGGGTACTAAACTATGTCCCACCGGACCAAGCTAGAGAACATTTTGGGAATAGCAGAGAGTATTAAATGCGAAGGATAAGAAATCCCTTCATCCCTTACTGTCCGAGTGTCAAAATGAAGCATTATCTTATCAGTCTTTTGGCAAAGTCCACTAAGTCACTAAAAAACAATCCGGAGATAATCGCATTTCAATATTTAGCAATTTTGGAAAGGCTATAAGTGGATGAATATCTCCAAAAAGTTTTATAATTTACAATGAACTCTTAAGTACTTTTTCAATAGACAATATTAGTTGATATCAATAACAGCCACCTTTAATCAAAGATTTACAAAAAAAATAGCCAGACTTAGTGGGTTTTACCGATTTTAATGACTTAATGTGCCTTGCTAATATTTAGCAATTTTGGAAAGACTATAAGTGGATGAATATCTCCAAAATGTTTTATAATTTACAATGAACTCTTAAGTACCTTTTCAATAGACAATATTAGTTGATTTCAATAACACCAACCTTTAATCAAAGATTTACAAAAAAATTAGCATGACTTAGTTGGTTTTACCGACTTTAATGACTTAATGTGCTTTACTCGTTAAGATTACTGTTAAATTGTTGACTGTAATGCCTCAAAATGGCCTTTAGATTATTTTTATCATAATATTTAATTATTAAATACCAATTATTATTTCTTATTATAATTTCTAAATAAGACAAACGTTTATTTTAGGTAGTTTTTTTTATTCAAATTAATAATAATTACAAATTATTGTTGGTGCCTACTGAAATATAGATATTCAAAGTTAGAAAATAAATATTTATGATATTTAAAGATATTTTGACAAATCTCTGTAAAAATAAACATTGTCGGCCTTACTAAAAAAAAAAACACTCCGCGGCCGTTAAACGGTGTTTTAAATGTGGCAACGCTGAAAATTTTACTTGTAAATTGGAGTTTTCATAATAATCCGCTAGGTGGTGTGATTGATGCGCCTGCGCATTGCTTTACCGCTGAAAAAAATAGCCGCGAATGCAGAAGTTAGTCGGTCGCGATTTTGTATGTGATTAATATGATGTTTTCGTTAATGATTTGAATATTTATGACTAATTCGCACTTATATTCATGTAATCAATATATTTACTATTAATTTGTGTTGTTTTTCGTTAGTTTAAGTCAAATTGTGGCACTAAAATCGCGTGTTCTAAATTAAGCTGTCAGAAAATGGTTCATAGGTTATGTTCAGAAATAATTTGCATTTTAAGATCTTTATTTTATTATAAATTCTTGAAAGTGATGTTTTTTGGTGACTAAAATGTCTAATACATATTTTAGTAAACGTATCAAAGAAATTAATGCCTTAAGATGTGCAAGCAATGTATTCAAACGTGTGTTTTTTTATTGTAAATTTTTGGATATGAAAAGCGAATTTCAAGATTTTTTTACATTTTTTTATTGTTTGAAGGAGTAAAAAGTGAGATGACAGATTTATTTTAAAATCATTAAACAAAAGGACTGTGTTTTTTGAATTTTGAATTTTTCCAAATATTTCAATGTTTTAATAGAAAGTGTTTGGGGTAAGTGAGTTTTTTTTTTCCAACTTGATGTTTGAATCTTAAAATACTACAGTTTTTAAACATTTAAGTATATTTTAGGTATGAAAATCTTAAAGGTAATTAAATTTTGGTTCTGAAATGGTATTTGTTTTTACAACATCTAAAAAAATAATAAATATATAGGACATTAAAAAAAAAATTCGAAATTCGTTGAAAATTACAAATGGAACAAATATATACAACAGATAAACTACCCTCCTTGGCCGTGTAAGCAATGTACATATCTTTCCATGAACAATTTTTTGTCAGTTCTTAATTAGTAAGGATTCTTCATACATGGTTGTTTGACCATTGTAAAAATTTTTCAGAAAGTTTATTAGTAAGGCTGGTAAAATGGCGACGTTGTCAGATCAAAACCATATATTTTGTTTAGTAAGAATTTGAAAAACGAAATGTACAGACTTTACACAACGTGCTACAGAAACACCGTTTAACGGCCGCGGAGTGTTTTTTTTTAGTAAGGCCGTGTATGTATTTCTACATAGATATTAAATAAAGCAATACATATACTTTAATCAATTTAGAATATTCGAAAAGTTTTTACAGTTATTCAAAAAGACTCCGATTTTTTTCTGAATACGCAAACAACGAGAACTCTATTGCTGCGATATCAATAAGTTCCAACAGAATCCGAAGATATTTTACGCCTAAACTTACACTAGTGACAAATAGTAGACACCCACATTTTTTGTGATGTTTATTTTAAGATTTAAAAAAATACATATCTTAACTAAAGATTATGAGAGTGATCAGTTAAAACCCAAGTGCATAGATCTCCATACTCTTAGAAAACAATCAAGACTCTTAAAAATCCTAAGTATTATACGAGCTTTCTATTTAAAAAAATCTTTCAGGTTCGTAAGAAAAATTATCAATTGAAAATCGATCGATTTGGTGTTCCGCAAGGTTTACTTATTTTGGAATTATTATTATTAAATTCAGAAAACATTATTAGAATACTGAAAAAAATAAATAAGAATATACTTAGTTAATATTTATATTCACATACGTTCTTGTAATGAGCTAGGAAGCTACTGTGTACGTATTTAATTTAAAATATACTTGCAGGAAGAGGATAATAATATTTATCGTCGGGCGGGAAGTTGGTCTTTGCTTTCAGGCCGAAGCAAAACTCGCGGCTGAACTTCGCCAGTACAAATGCTTTGGCGGGTTGTTTTTAGTGATTTTTTTTTGGTTTTACTCAGTTTGACTAGTTCCCGTGCTCTGCGTTGTTCAACGTTGTTCTGAGGTTTCTGCATAAAGGATGGGAATGGGATATTTTAAATTAACTTTTCGACGATGAATTGTTATTCGGAAGCCAACTTTTACTGAAAACTCTGTGTGTTTGATCACTGAATATTTTACAACGACTTTTTAAGCTATGTGGATATAATATATACTGAATATCGATTTCTTTTCGATGTGTAGTGTTTATTCAACAAAACCTACTATGATTGATGTTTATTTTGTTGATAGACAGTTATTTTTCTCTTATATAGTTACTGTGTTTTTTCTCTACTACAGTAAAAAATATAAATAAACCAATACTATTTTAATGAAAAGACTAATAACTTTCTTTACATCACTTTTATCTATATTTAATTTTTAAGTTTGGTGTACATTTGATCCCGATGACGTGAACATCGTTCATGAAACGTGTTGATTGTGCAATAATCAAAGTTATTTGTCTTTTCATTAAAATAAATAATGCCATCACAGAGTTAAAACCTTTCCGAAGAAGTTTTCTTCGAAAAATTAAATGCAACTGTGAAATTACTTTTGGCAGGGGTTTTTGTTTCCTCTCTTATATCTCAAGGAATTCTTCGGATCCAGTGTCAATACTTTCTCTCATTAAAAAATATCCTCTGTACAGCATCCTTTTAGTAGAATCAGTAGCAAATCGGTTAGTTGATTGAGTCAGAGATCAACCTTTAGTTAAGTCCTCTATTAATAAACGCAACCTCTTCAGAGATACAATGAGGGAAGCAGAAGAAATTCATATGTCGTAAGGTTATTTGTAACCTTAAAATGATTGTTTTATAATTTAAAATTAATGATAATAATATGAATATTCAAACTGTGAAGGTGTTTAGATATTTTAAGCAGTTGAAGATTTCAACATTAATATTAAGTGTAGTTTACAAATATCAATCGATATGGCATCAAAAGCGACCCTAATTCACTAAATGGGACCACAATATTGTCGGAACAATAATAATACGTCTGTGGGGTTAGTTTCAGATGTGTTTGTTTCTGCCCCAAACTTTGGGGAGTCTTATGGTAATTGTTGTTTCCAAGTAAGGAGGCTGTATCATAGGGACAGAGGGGCTGGCTGTACCCTGGCGGGGTCTATTGCGGGGGCGAAATACCTTTAATGTTTACTTGGTCGGCGGGTATTTAGCGAGGGACGTATTATGTCACAAGTATTATGAACCCGGCGTGAGTATAAACACTCGACGGTTAGAATTTCGGAATGGAATCATGTTTTTGACCCTAGTTGAACTAAGTAATTTGTTGGATGTCTTCTTAATATGATAGGTACTTAGGTCATAGAATCTTAGAAGTAACTAACTTTACCACCCACCCCTGTATGTCTAAATTTCAATATGCTGAGGCTAGAATCTTTATTTTGGCAGTTCGAATTATTACGAAACTTTTAAATGGACATTTTAAAGCTACACAGCTAATGATGGTTATAACTGTCCGAGATTTGAACAGTTTTATTGTTCTCCGAAAAAAGAGAGAAAAAATGTTTAAAAGTTTAATGTATCCAGATTTTCAGTATGGAGTATTTGTTGCTTTAAATAAATCAGAGACAGATTCCATAAAACCGCAGAAAAACATACAAGTAATTATTAGACTTAAACCGCTGAAATAATTGAACCCGCAATTTTCTAACTGCGTTGATCACAGTACCAACGGTACTGTATTATAAAAACATTAGAATGAAACGATTCTCAAAAAAAGACATCGGTCCAAAGTACACGGTCTAAATAAAAAAAAAATCCTATTCAATTCATAGATCAGTCTTTGATGGCGAGAAAAACGTTGATTTTGCGAATCCATCAGCAGTTATTTTTTCAAAAGAGGTTCCGTTTTTCCTCTCATTTGTTCGTCCCCGAGTGCATCCTCCGTCCTCTCAATATTAAGAGTGCAGCCAGAAGTAGATTGTCTTTTTATGCAGCATCATCATACGTCAGATGCACTGAGCAGACTGCAGCCAGTGACAATGCAGTAATCAGCAAATGGCTTTTTGATGTCTCACTTTTGAAAGCGTTTCCAAATACAAAGATGATCACTCAGGGATGGGACTCGGAAAAGGACTCACTTTTATTTATAGGGATCTTTAAATAGGATTTATGTTATGAAAATATAATGCTTATAGCAGTGTTATTAATTTAAGTTATCGATTACATAAAAAATCTTGAATAACAAAAATTAGATCCCTATTATTTTAATATTTGAAAGTACATTCAATGTTTATCATAATGAACAATTACGTGAATCTTAATTAGAAACCAACAAGCGTATTTTTAAGCCAGAATGCGATCTATAGCGTTTTATTGGTCGGTTAATAATAATAATAATAATAATTGGATGACTTGCATAGCGCCGTTTTTGTGAAAAATCACCTCAAGGGTGCTGTACAAATTTCAATAATTTCTACAATCTTACTTCTAACTACACACTAGACAAATATAAAAAAAACATCTGGCTAAAGCAATGGATGCAAATCCACCGGTTCTTTGATCAGCGATACAAAACTATATGTACAATGCAACTGAACAACTAGCGCGGTGCTGCCTAAAAATGTACAAGTACATACATGTATTTTTTTATTTATTGTTAAAGTTAGGTTAGATTACTATTATGCCTGTTTACAATTCAACCTAACTGACAGTAAGAACACAATTTTTCGTATGAAAATAGGGCACCAATATGATCACGTGATTTCTGGTAACAATGTCAATAATTTTTTTCAGGTAATACTATTTCTGTATTAATTAACTCTTATTCATAAAAGTACATCCTATCATGAGGAGTGTATCAATTACAGACAGGTTTACAACGAACAAAATTAATACTATCATATTTTGTCACACTCAACAAAGTATTTAAATACACTTAATCAATACAATTATTCACACCAAATTGGGTTCAGTAATAGTCTATATTTTTGCTTCAAACAAAAAAATTGTATTTTTGTTAAACTGGCAGTTTCACAAAACTGGCAATCAGAACTGAAATTTCACTCATTCACAAGCCTGAAAACAATTTTCGCCTTGAAATACATCAAGTTTTGACGGGCAACACTTTTCTTCCATATCAGAGCATTAGAGCCAAATAAACTACTGTTTGGCTGCAGACTAAATCAGTGTCTTCGGTCGGAGCGCACTATCTCTCGGGAAAGAAATAAGCCTGATATATGTTATAAAGCGAAATCGAGGGAAAAAAGACAAATTGCTAAGACGTTATATTTTTCCGAATTCCGAGACTTTTCTTTGGCGTTTACTGCACTATGATCCAGAGGGAGGAATTTTCTTTTGGAGGGGAAATTAAATTGTAGTTTTCCAATTTGAGATAGCGTTGTTCGATTGTTTCTTTGCGAAAATTTTTATTCTCCTGGTTAAAAACCTCACTATGTTCTGGTATCATTCTGAAATATCATTTTCCTTTTTAACCGTTTAAAAAAATTTCTGTGTTATAAAAATGGGAGACACATGAAATAACTTACCAGCATGCTGTAAGATTTCTTCGTTTACGTCATTTATTATAGATCGTCTTACCTGTAACAAAAGAAAAATTATACCGTTAGAAATGTAAATGAAAAAAAACATCATTATAGATAAATAGCAATGTTTAATAATAATAATATTTGGCTAATTTATGTAGCGCCGTTTTCGTGAAAAATCACCTCAAGGGCGCTGTATAAATAAACAAAGATTTATAATTATAACTAGTAACTTACATTTAAGACTTATTGCTAGCTACTAAGACTTATAACTACTGACGTAACTAGTGACTTACATTTATATTTACACCTATGACTTACAGTTAGAAATTTACAACTAAAATAGGTACTTATATTTAAAATTACTTATTTTGGTTTTTGCCAGGGTTGTCCCAAATAACAAACAAAACTCTGTAAGTATAGGCACAAACAGGTAACATAGAAGTAAGTTAATTCCGCGAGATGAAGCAGTTTGAGGATTTTTCACATACATATTATATTCTACATTCCACACATTTTATACATAAACTTTTAAATATTTTTTAGCGCAAGAAGAAGGAAGTTCTTAAGCTCATTTGAAATGAGAAGACCGAAGAAACCGTGTAAATTTCATGCCATCACTTTTCACCGTTTATGATTTTCTAGTGGAAAATACAAACCGGCAGATTTTTTAGCTTTATAGTTAACGTAATGTAAAAAAATAACTGAAAAACAATAAAAATATATTATCTAATTTTTGTGATCCTCTGGTCGCCCGATCCAGTGGATATCTAACACAACATAATTAGGTTCGGTATCAATTGAAGTCAATTACTCGTGTTATGAGTTAATTGGTTGGAACCGGGTCCAATAGTTCAAACCGAGTCACTTAAAAGGTCAGGACTCGGGAATTTCTTTGAAGTAATTCTACGTCGAACGTCGAAGATACTTGCGAGCCCGTGTGCAATCTGCATGTATGATCTCCCGTTCTTCAGTGGAAGATATTCCTTTGAAATAATATGTTTGTTGCATCACTCAAGAAGGTGACATGAGAATTAATGTGTTCTTTTCATCTGCACATCAGGTATACCTACATATATAATACTGACGTACGAGAAACCTTTTTCAATTTACTCTTATGAAGCTTACGTTGTTTTTTGGGCAGTTTCGGTATGCTAGATAATATACAATAGAACTTAGATATAGCTTCAATGGGAGGTCTGTGGCGTGGACTATACACTAATCCAACAATATTATTCTCAATGCCCATCATGGCTGTATTGACGAGAGTTTCTTTGACGGCCTACAGAGAAAGGGAACAATCGAATAATATCCCAAATGCATTCATTATATGAAATAATTCTTATGTTTTATGTGTTTAATGTTTACCTTTAGTTGTTTTATTATTCTGTGTATCTTGACCATTTACGGGAGGCATTGATTATATGAAAAGCTTTAGAAAAAATAGGTAATTTTAATGAGAAATTTTCCATTATTAAGAGGGTAGTACCAGAGAAAATCAGAAATTAGTCCTTTTTAAATCAAATTCTAGACGTATTGAATCTTTTTTACAAAAAAACATAAATTGATTTTGGAAGATTGTTATTTTATCTGGTACACGCAGTTTTAAAATTTTGAAAAACTAAGTCTATTTTTATATAATAAGGTTATACCGTTGGTCTTTGGCAGATTTGTTCAATTTTAATTTTAATTTTCGTTACGCTTACTTTGCCGCTTACATCTTTAACATACATACATCGCTTTTGATGTTTGCATTCAGAATTCAGATGGCGCTGCGACCGTTATTCTAAAGCGTAAGCCGCTCTAAGGAAAATTAGCGTATGCCAAAGTCACTTGGCAAAACTATCGATGTTACTCTGTGGGTATGAAGTATTTATGTTTAGCGGTCTAAATATATGTGGTAATCTTGCGTTGGAAAGTGTTTGATTTGTTTCACAGATAAAAATACTTGCAAATATTCCAACCCTTTATTGTTCGTGCTCCAGATATCTCATTAAATTTATAAAAGATAATATGTGAAGAAAAAAACCAAAACACCGGAAAACCGCTCAGTATGTACTGCGTATTTGATTATTTAGTTTAAAATATCTCTGGATTTCAAAAAAAGCATGTAACATGTTCTAGTATATAATTGAATTATTTGATAAAGAGAAAAATATGAAAATTTAAAATTATAAACTACTAGCTGATACCCGGCATGCGTTGCAGTGCAACTTCCATAAATAAATTGTTTCTTCCTGCGTGTCCTTTCCCTTTCTTCCCCGTAGCCACATCTTACCCACTCTCGGCCTCTTCGTCTCCCGCGTTCCCTTTTCACCTTCCCCGCTTTCCCCGTGAACCACCCTTCCTTCATTCCCCTCCGTCCCTCTCGGATTTCCCTCTCCTTCCCGCCTTTTTTCCCTGCCACTTAACTTAATAAAATCCATTCATTTTTCAAACAACTCGCATATGAAATTTGCAATTTTTTGCAAATTTCATAACTCCAGAACTCACCAATATATAAAAATATTGCTAATACAGAAACCTACACGGGTTTATCCACAACAACTCACCAATTTTTTATCGCAATCGGATGAATAGTATAGGAAATATCTCTAAATATATCAGACACGCTAACTGTCAAACGTACGAAGTGAAAATAGTCGTTAAGTTTTCTGCAATTATCCAATAATCTGCGCAATTTTCTTAATTTTAATTTCCTTAAGAACCTTCTACAAAGTATTTAAATAATTTAAAAAAAGATGAATGAAATAGGTAAAGTCGTTCTGAAGTTACGGCGTGACCAAGGGAAACAGGGATTCATTTATATGTATAGAAGATATGTAAGAGAATTAATTATTCCATAGTGTTTAACTCCCTTCGAAAATCAAAGTTGTTTCAAGGAAATTTTGTTGCTTTGGGCTGATTTAAACAAATTGAAAACCTTGTCGGGGCTGAGATAGAAGTAGTTTTTATTTGTTTGTTTGGAACGATAGGTGAAGTAGAAGAATCTACATCATGACAAACGATGCTTTGAGCAAAATGCTAAAGATTTAGAGTGACGACATAATACTGTAGAATACATAAATTTAACTGTTTCTGTACGAAGTTCGAACATGGAAACTGAGATAAGATGTATAGTAAATAAAAAACAAAGGATTGAACAAGTCTCCGCGCATCTGGACTCTAGAACATCGGCTCTGCTATCACAATTAATTATTTTGTATAGTGTCCTCACGTATGGCAATATTTCTATATGGCCAGAGTGATAGATACTCTTAGTATTACCCCGGTGAAAAACCACCACTCGGAATCGAAACTTTGCTTAGAATGGCTATAGCCGGGTTTGGTAACCAGATCTGAATAGCCAAGTACTTCTCAATCTTTCTCTTCGTCATATCATTCCTTTCCTTCAGCCTTACAATATACTCTTATTGTCCCACTAGTTCAAATAATAACAATAGTGGGAAGACGTAAAAAGGCTGTTGTACAATTGTTTAGGTATGTAATAGAGAAGTACAAAAACGAACAATAAAATTTAGGCCAAGCGAAGTCAAGTAAAAACAATACGAATTTTGTAAAATTTCTAAATTCCAATATTCTAGCGTATCTGATCTAAAATATGTTTTGACTTAGCATTAAAATGAGTCACCATTTCACTTTAGGTTAGTTTAGTTGGAATGCACCAAGTCTCTCAGCTGAATCTAAAATCGAACGCAATTCACAATTTAAATAATGTGTTTTCAGTCAAGATATACACAAATTTCGCCGAAGCGCTACAAATCCTAGCGGAAATTGAACCCCCCCCTCTTTGCATACTGCCCCCACGTGAAACTGAAAGTGCTCTCAAGCATTAAGAGATCGATCGCCCATCTATAAATTCGGTCCAGCCGTCTGCTGTCTGTACCAACATCTCCGGAGGCTGCAGTTAGCTCAGTAAGGACTAGAGATTGCATACCTACCACGAGCCTGTGGACACGACTGCAGCTGAATGCTTTACGACCTCTTGGCTATGACTTAGTGCAATGCATTTGTGAAGATATGGCTTACACCTAAGTGGGCGGTCGGCCTTTGTCGTACCTCGGATGCTGTCGATTACGTGGGGATAATGTGCGATGGGCGGTACGGAACTGCATACTATGCACCTGCACTATGAGGCAGGTGGATAAGATGCTTCTGGTGATAAATTAATTAATTTAAACTACAATTTCTACACTGGAATAAAATGAGCCCACATTATGTAATTTCTGATATGATGACCCAATGATAGTGATCAAGGGTTATTTTCAACTGTAACTACTTCAATACAAAACAACACAAGATTCTTGAAATTCTTTTGCTAAAATATCATAAACATAGATATTTTTTTACTCCATGACACAGATTTTGTAAAATTTGTAAAATTTAATAAAATAACTACATTTTCCTTCCAAAGGATACAAAAACGTGAATTATCGCTATCCCAAAAAGGTATCATTAACATACAAAAAATAAGTCTTGTAACTGAGTATACCTGTAATATTTATTTCTCCGTTATCCACCTTTTTGTCGAAATACACTAAAATGCCCCATTCGCTTCCCCGCAAAGTATTTTCCCGTCACATATATACGTAGGTACACATTGTAAGTGGGATAAGAATGAACGAGTAAATGTGTTCAGTCGATCGAGATCTCCCGTAAAGGGGATTGTTTGTATTTGCGCCCGTCTCGGGAGAGAACGTGTCAATTCTTAACATGGATCCCCCTTCTAATTTCACGGTGTCGAAACATCTTCTTTGCGGAATCGATGTTATGTACAAAATAGGTACAGTACTGCTGAAGATTAAGGAAACTGCGTTTAAAAAAATACTTCAAACCTTTTTTTAATTTTAAACCCTAAATCCTTTTAAGATTCTTCAGCAAAATTTTTGAAATAGAATTTTGAATACCAAATATAATCCGTAAGGTATATTTGCAAGCTGCTAGAGTTTACTGCAATAAACAAGCTACGAATTGAATGTATTTGTAAATTTCCACGGGCGAGGAACAGCCCTTTTTCTTGTTTACGTCTACTTATTGTCACTAGAGGAAGAAGGACACCAAGCTTATATTAGGGTTGTAAAAGAAAATTATTAGAAAGTTTGCATCATATCGGTTCCAGTTTGATCGGGTGCATGTAAGTTATGCATCTGTAAGAGTGCTGTGATGAAGTCTACATAGATTGATATACCTGTACAACACAAAGGAATTGGCATATATTAATCTGTTTAAACTCCTGGATAGAAAGCTCTGGTTTTAAATTTTAAAAATCACATGGACAATGTGTATGGTATGTAATAAAAATATCAGTCGAATCAAAACTCTAAATTGACCGTTAAAAAAATATGAGTTTAGTACCTCACTCTCTGTATCGTATAGTTTGCGAAAGTCAACGAATTTATAATTTATACGAGAGCCATTGACACAATGTCAATAAAAATGCTGAGTTTGAAATGTTTTTACGGTGGCTGAAGATTTGTCGGAGGTTAAATTACGCGCACAGCAATAAATAATCAGGCTTTTTGTCTGTAGGTTATTTTTATTGTTAAGGGTAAGGGTTTTTGTGGTATTTTTAAAGAGTTTTGAAAATGATGTAAGCTTATTTTTATTGTATTGATTTCCCTGAAGAGTATTTGTTTACTTATAATAAATATGCTAACCTCTGTATTCAGTTGATGGTTGTAGCATGAGAACAACTCATTATTTAGTAATATAATGATTAGCTGCTGGCATTCATCGTTTCTCCTTCAATTAATTCAGGTCTCTTCAGGACCCACGTCAACAAATCACTCCCCTCATCGCCTTCTTTAATACGCCTCAGAATGCCAAATAAAGTTCTAACAAGGTCTCAGATAATAAAGAAGTAATCTAACCTACCGATTTATCTTTAAATCCAAATTAATTTTCATCTTCCGTAAAATAATTATTTGTTTTATTCTAGTACGAATACAAATTATACACTGAATATTATTACCACACAATTCTAAACAGAATCTTATCTCTTCTTAGATTTAGAGTGGGATTTATTTAAACTCTCAAAGGGTAAACCAAAAATACAAAGTTTGGGGTAGAAATGTAATTGTCAGGCTTTTAAGGTCAGGGAAACGAACAAGCCTGGAGGCATTTGGGTTTGGTTGGGGGGTAGAGACATCGGGGTTCGGACGCCGCTGTAAAAACATGTCTTTTTGACGACGCTACTACCTAAAGTCGTCTGCATTAACCACCAAGTCAAAATGTCTTTTTAGTAGGATTTAAAGACGAAAGTTAAGTGGACCCTCATCGTATATTGTATTTATACTCTTCGTACATAACAAATATATTTTATCCCAATATTTTATTGCATAATTATTATCATTTTGAAAGATTGCTAACATAATAGCTACCTTCATCCTACAGGTTGCAAACTAGAATAATTCAGTGGAAGTCCATTTGTGATAGATATGTTTCGAAGCCACAAGGAGTGAGGAGCGGTGTTTCTTTTGCTTTTTAGTCGATCAATCTTTCGCAAATCAAGTATGCACAAGTCTTGCACATATCCATAATATTGAAAGAATTAAACTTTACATTCCTCTAGAGCACATAAATTACCTATCATTAATGAATATTTAAAATATTCAAACTTTAGAAAACAGACGTAAAATAACCGACCTAACTTTTTTATTAAAATTTTTAAACTCTAAATTTGATTGCTGTGAACTCTTGCATTTAATAAATCTACATGCACCTACACGAACTACTAGACAAACATTAACATTTTACATACACACATCTCATTCTAACTATAAATTGCATTTCCCAATAAAACGATTACATAGTCTTGGTAACCAATATTTAAACAATATTGATGTATTTGACAATAATTTGAATTTGGCAAACTTTAAACGACGTATGTGCGAACTATTTCTACTTTATTCATAAACTATTGTAAATACTAATTTTATACATTTTTATTAATACCTATTATTGTTGATTTGGAGGATATTGGCAGGCTATCTATTTTTACTTTATTTAAATTCTGTATTACCTACATTTTGTCAACTCATATTTTATTTTATTTTATGTTTGCTCTCAAAATTAATGAGCAAAACCAAAATGTTCTTACTTTAAAAAATGTCTTACTTGGTGTTAGGTAGTAAACCATCATTATTAATATTATTTGTATCAATGTATTAAGTTAACAAAGCGAAATATGTATATTTCTTTTAAGTTAATAAAAAAAAATATCCGAGTATGCAAATAATACTTGACATCAAAAAAAAAAACTAACCTATATTAAGTGTCTTTATATTTTCTGTTACTTACTAATCAAAACATGTATTGCTATACGTATGTAAAAGCCCTATGGGCGTTTAAATAAAAATAAATAAATAAATGCCGTGACGTTTGTTCCCATGGTTTTGTTCCAAAATATTGATTTTCTTCTGTTTAAAAAGCAATATGCTTAAACTAATTACCATTGCTCTCCGTAGGGTAAAACTTTAAAATTTAAGTTAATTTCAACTTCCAAGAGTTCGCTTCATTCACACATTTATTTAATCGAAGAATCATAAGTGAAATTCAAATAGATATATTCATGAAATTGGTTCGACCTTAAAGGTAGAAAAATGTTCAAACCATAAATTTTTCTAGACAATTTTTTTCCGGACGATAAAAATCAACAGCATTTAATGGTTTATCCTAGTATTTTTTGTACATTCTTTTACATTTATGAATGATAAAAATCGACAGTATTATCGGTTTTGCCTTGGAGACAGAAAAAATTGCTTCTGCGTCTATACAGGGTGTTAAGGTACGTACTTGAGTTACTTTAACCAGTGATTCCTGACATTATTTGAAGTAAAAAATGTAATTGAAATATTGGTCTCCGGTGACATTTTTGATTTTTTTTTTTTTTTACAAAAACTTAAAAAATAGTAGGTGTTGGGTAGTTGGAGGCGGGGTAAGTAATGGGGCGGTAACTCGGCTGAGTGACCAATAAAGTCATGTGGAAGAAATTTTTTTTTTTTATGATTTTGAAAAAAAAAATTGTCATAAAAAAAGTCACCGGAGACCTAAATTTCATCTACATTTGTTACTCCAAATAATGTCTGGAATCACTGGTTAAAGTAACTCAAGTACGTACCTTAACACCCTGTATATTTTTACATTCTACAATATTTAAAATACAAATAGTATGGCGACACCATGGACTGCAAAGGTAACCGAGTCAATATATGTATGTACTCTTCCCCATGCGACCCGCTAACATATAAAAAAATGAATTAATTAGCCAAAAATCGATTGATCATCACTGGTGTATAGGCTTTATAAGCCTATGCCCAGTTGATATATCCACGTCCTATGAAAGTAAAAAAACCGTCTGCAAAACACACAATGATAACCAATTAAAAAAAATAAAATTCAGCCTTTCAATCAGCTTCCCCTTCTGATGCTATTATCCGAAGCTTTTGTATTTTAGCAAGTGGCCGGGGCGCAGAAGAGGCAGGGGGTAGTTGGGTAGGATGGGGGGTAGGTGGGGGAGGGGAACGTTAAGGGTGCCAGCAGCGTCATAAGGAACTCAAGGGTGAAGTGTCACGAGAGATACGATGACCCTTCCGGTTCTCTAACACCCTCTCACTAAACAACAGGAGGTTCTATAAATATTACCCAGATTTCGTTGCGCGGCAGCTGGTGGAAATTTTATTTGACCTTTAATATCAATTAAGAGTTTTAAAAATCATAGTTGCTGAGATAACATTAAAGAATGGGTTAACTTAATTGTAGGCTCCTTTTGTGTTAATGAATAAAATTTTTGTTAAACTTCCAATAAAGCTTTGAAAAAGCGCATATACAGACAAGTGAAGATATGTATAAGCCATTGAAGAAGAAGATAACAATAATAATCTAATTTTTTAAAACATGAAAATGAACAAGACACAGAAAAATTATAAAAGATAACGGTCGCAACTGGGACTCGAACCCAGAACCTTACGTCTTACCGGGACATACACCTCTACCAATTATCTTTTATTATTTTTCTGTGTCTTGTTCATTTTCATATTTAAAAAAATTAGATTATTATTTTTATCTTCTTCTTCAATGATATGTTACATCATCAGCGCCCTTGAGGTGATTTTTCACAAAAACGGCGCTATACAAGTCATCCAATTATTATTGATGGGAATAACCTTCAAAAGTTAAAAAGAGAGTTTCTCATATAAAAATATGAATATGTATAAGTAGTTTTTTTTTTACATTAGCTCCACACAGGAGACCATGAAGAAAATAATTTCCCTCATATGACGCCTGTCTTGTTGGGGAACTTTTGGAAAGGAAGCAGAGGAAGTTCTAGGAAAGAAATAGGTAGGAATCTGGGGGTCAGTGTGTCCAGGAGTGATGTATGAATCCATCTTTTCAACTGCAGTGTAACGCTACAGGTCATGAGAGTCCGGCTGGAGAGGTCAAAAGGCCTCCCCCAACTAGTATCTCGATCCGGCCTGCCTTAGACAAGACTTAGACACGCCTCACCCCATAAACCCGGGCACCCTTGCTAAGTCACCAAACGTAGCGAACCACCTGGGGTAAACTACGGCAGAGGTATTTGTTAATCAATAAATGGTTTCTCGTGCAACAGTACTCATTTCCGCCGCCCAAACTGAAAATTACTTTGTTATACTACAAATTTTAAAAACTACATAGCTAATTATGAAAATGACGATGCAAGTTGTAAATAATTACGTTAACAGTTGCTTTGTAAATATTATCTATTATCTATTATTGCACCATATATACATCAACCAAAATCAAACTTAGTTGGTTAGCAAAATCAGTTGGTAATAATAATCAAATAGTTCTACAGTGGATGAATATAATTTAATAATATTGAGAGTTCAGTAAGCCTCCCTCACGTTTTACCCTTGCGATCAATCTTCATAAACGTTGTCAGCAATCGGCCCATCGAGTATATAATATACCACCGCTTCCCCGTTATATTCGCTGAATGACCGATAAAATCAAATGACATTGGTCACGGGCTAATTGATATTACTATCGCTGTTCAGCTCGCATATATTTAAACTGTAGAAATTGTATCGATATGATGAAATTCGTGCGACAACAAGGGGCTTTTTCACATAGAACGTAATTTAAATGGCAAAATACTCAACGTAATTGAATAATTCTTTTTATAATCAAAAGGTGTATGAAATATATAGTATGGATATTATTTATTTATGTTTTAAATTATAAAATATAGGCCATTAATAATTCAATTTTGCGCGTTTTTAGTTTAGTTTTTGGACTACTTTGACATTTTTTGGGAGTTAATTTTTATTATTAAATAATTATCTTACTCTATCAACTGTGTTAATATAATAAACAAAATGAATCTTTAAAAAGCTTTTTCGTGGGTAGAAATTTTAATTTATATGCAAAAAAATTATATTCCAAGTAAACCGGTAATTAGTTATTTAAATTTACGCCCATCAAATTTTTTTATTTGTAAATAATTTCAAAATTTATATAATATATTTTATAATAAATACCTAGATCAACATTATTCTTCTTATTATTACTAATAAATAAAGGCCAATGTTGCCTCTAAAATCACAAAAAAATGATGTTTTAATAACCTATATTATCATTGAAGAAGAAGATAATCATAATAATCTTAATTAAAATGAACAAGACACAGAAAATAATAAAAGATAATGGTTTAACATGGAAAAAAATATAATAATGATAATATGGAATAAAAACATTAGTCGAAGATAATATTGTTAATTCTGAAATTTGAAATATGACTTTGACAGTTAAGGCGGTTTTATAATAGGTGGCAATGGCTGAATTGACAGATCTCACATCCCGGTAAGACGAGAGATTTGGGTTCGAATCCCAGTTGCGACCATTATCTTTTATTATTTTTCCGTGTCTTGTTAATTTTCATATTTTAATTTAGATTATTATAGTTATCCTCTTCTTCATTGATATATAACATTGATGGGAATAACCTTCAAAAGTTGAAGAAAAAGTATTTCTTATAAAAAATTACCAGTAATGTCATTTAAAACTAAAATAAATAAAGTAACTCATATCTGTACTAAATATTTGCTGTATTCCGATTTAAAAAAATAATTATTCAATTTCGTTGGCTATTTTAGTCTTAAATCAAAAATTAAAATTTTATCTACAGAGAAGAAACTTATATCTTTCAAGAATGGCAATATTGGATTGAATAACCAATACATTATTCATATACCGTACATACTGTTATACCGGCGCAAACAAACAATTAATTTTAAATCATAGCGTACAAAAAGTGTTTTAACCAAAAATAATTTAAATAAGCGCCATCCATGAAGAGCAGATGAATAAGTTTAAGTATACCCTCAATATGCTTGTCATCAATTGTTCTTTCATCTCTATTTAGTACAGTCGTCAGTCCGCACCAAGTTTCATCCCGGTGTGTCCTGAGTTTGATATTGATCAGTCAGCAGATGAGCCAGCGACCTTCGGCATAATTAATTTGATCAGCCTGAGAGATGTGTAGGTACTTGCGAAACAATGCTATCAGTGTCATTCTTTGAAGTGGTAATAAGGAAGCAATTAAATAATATCTCTGGAATAATTATTTATTATCTGCGTTTCTTGGATTCTCACATAACCGTTAGTTTTGTTCAACATTGATTTTAAATAGATTCTCTAATTTTAATATGTCAATCAGCCTTTTGCCACAAATTTCGACAATTAAGAAGATGTTAACAACGAATGGTATCAATTATTACGGTAAATTAGTCCTTTATAACGCCATAACACGGGCATGTGCCTAGTATGGCGGCCATAAATTCCACAATTGTTATATATTTACTATTCAAAGAATAAAGAAACATTAAAAAAAAAAAAAAAAACGATTATAAAAAGTATATCGTCGGAAAAAACACCAAAATTGCTGTATATTTTACTAATTTTCGTCAAAATAGTCACATTATTCATATTAAATATGCAACGACGATATACGAACTTACGCAGTAATAAAAAGCAGTTGTTTTTACATACGTACGTGCAAACTAATCATAAATTTTAGAGACTTGGTTTTTCATTTTGCGTATTATTAAATCAACATTCTGGATACTTTTCAAAAATAATTTGAAAATTAATCAAATATTTAAAAAAAAAATCATTAGTTCCACAAAAAGGGGCCCTCAGGAAATAAATTTTCTCATGACCTACGTCATCTTCGGAGGTGCTTTGTGGATGGTCTTTTTAGGAAAAGAAAGGAGAGGAAAATTTTGGCAAGGAAAAGTATGAGGGGTAGGTATAAATCGGGGTAACAATGTGTCCAGGAGTAACGGCATCCCTCCCACTGCGGTGCAAGGCGACCAGTCTCTCCCGATACGGCCCGCCATGCAGTACATATACAAACGCATCCACCGCCAAGACCTAGACAAACCTCACCCGTGTTAGTTAGTATGTAGGTTAGTTGGTATGTTAGTTAACTAAATTAATTACTCAGTATAAGCTTTCGTTCTTAGTGGAAATCAATGGTTGTTCCCAACATTGTTTTCCTCATTTTTTCAATAATTTTAAATTTTAAATTATTTTTTTATTTTTTATTATGTAAATGTTTATAAGTTTTACCGTTTTTTGTCATTTTTTTAACTACCACACTAGTCTAATGCCCGTGTTGTGGATTTATATGTTGCGTTCATCCCAGAACACGTATTACATGAATAAATTAAATGTTGATTTTGGGATGACGAAATATCGTTTCAACATATCGAGCAAAAATTTGTGAATCCTCAAAATTTTAGTCCGTTTTTCCCCACTCCAGTGAAAAATTCAGCGAACTTAAAGTTAGAATAATTAACAACCTGCCCTCCGGCAAATAAGCCAAGCGAATTGTCGCTAAGAAAATGGGCTATGCAAACAAGTTAGTACAACACTGGAGCAGGAGGAATGGCGAACTAATGGTATTCATATTTAAACAATTCCTTACTTCGTCTTGACTCAGTCGCAGTTACACTGTTCAGGAAAAGTTTTCCGCCCCCTTCTAAATGTAGTTAGGGGTGTAATTCAATGATGCAATAAAGGTTTACAGGTTTAGATTGTTAGCTGCGAATTCAGCAATGTTATTTTAGATAAAGACTTTGTTTGTGGCAACATTTCCGGTTTGGGTTATAAAAATCATCAAATAACAAACAATTATTCCAGAGACAGTATTAACATTCGACAAAGTTTGTTCAATACAATATTTTAATATTACATTTTTTCCTAGTTTCCGAGTCGAGTAATAAGCTGCAATTTTTTATTTTATTTTCGACTACAACGCACCAGTGTAAGAAAAAAATTGAAATCATTTGTAAGAACTTCTAAGGCCCCGCTCATGGAAAAACTGAAAAAAAATTAAACTGGCGAATTGCTATGGTTTCTAACCAAACCTCTATGACGGCTCTGCTCAATTTTACGATTTCAGTAATAAACTGACGTAACCATGGCAACCGGGCAAGGTGGCAACGTCCGGCCACGGCAACTAGCACGGCGAGTCACTGCTTGGGTTCTTAATAAATTGTGTTGTATGCGGACTATCACATTGACATACATAGGATAGCAAGTTGAGTTGCAAACTGTTTATTTTTTCGTAATGTCGAATACATTCAAGAGGATAGTGTGAGTGTATTGAATCATTGTAATGTTAAAATGATGTTCCTATAGCAACTTAAATTTCTACACATTTATAAAAAAAGTCACACCAAGCTCCCTATATTTAACAAAATCTTAAGCGTAGTAAATAAAACGTTGCAATAGTTTTGCATTTTCCTTTCGATACAATAAAATAAGGTCAATATATTGCAAAAGTGGAAGTCGAGTTTACAGGAATATTTCTTTTTCGAAAGACTTTTACCGTCATATAGAAATGCTTCTCAATTATTGTTGGATTAATTAAAAAAATATATTATTTAAAACTGTATACGTAGAGGTTGCTTGTAGCGCCTTGTTATTAAAACATATCCAATTATTTTGTTTATCCGCCTGAGTAACAAGCTTGTTAAGCTTCTAATACTAATGGATTGGTTACAACTATCACACAAAATTTTCTTTTTAATTTAGCGATGTTGATTAAAGTTTCTTCTGAAAGCGTTTTCTTGTAACAATATACTTGGATTTATAATATAATGATATATTCGGCGTTAAACGTTTTGGTTTAGGCTTCTTACTCATTTTCTAAAATTTCCTGAGACCTTAATTTAATGAGAGGATAAAAATTGTTGCTAAATACCATTAAAAATCAAATATAGGTATCACACAATAAACAATATTATTTTACAATAGCAACAGTAAACCTGCAATACTATTATTTTAGTTAACTTATTGTTAGCAGCAAACATATTTATTAGCTATTGTGGTATTTTTGTGCTGCTTTTTAAATAATTTTGTTTGTTAAAATATTGTAATGTATCATAATTAGTTCTCACATCGCTCGAATTGTCAATGAGCTTTTCGGGCCAAATAATTTCGTTTACGAGATGTGCCGAAGGTAGGTGTGCAGAGTCATTATAATCCTAGAGCTCCGCAGACAAAACCTAGCATCCAGTTAGAAAGGACGTTAGTCCTCCGAACTATGTTTATAAATAACGGTAAGTCAATAAATAGTCACAGTGATTCAAATAACCTAAGTCTTATAATAAGCAGTTACTAAATGGTTTCAGAGTAACTAAATGGTTTCAGAGTTACTAAATGGTTTCAGAGTTACCAAATGGTTTCAGTGATACTTCAAAGATAGAACTCAGTGCACAGTTTTCAGGGATATCAACAGGGCTCTAAAACATTCATCTGGTGTAAAGATAACGCAAGGGGTACCGCAAGGGTCGATACTGGGGCCATTACTTTTTGCTATATATACCGCTGACATGATGCAAATCTATTAAATACTGTATGTCGCATATGTATGCTGATGAAACACAATTATATTTATCGTTTGACGTAAGCAACGATCATCTGGCGGTGAATATGGTAAATGATGACCTACGTAGAGTTTGCACTTGGGCACAGGAGCACGCGTTACTTCTCAATCCTCAAAAAACTGTTGCTTTATTAATGGGAACTAAGCAAAAAAATATAAGTCATAAGGAATGGAGGACATGTTGTAAAAATACATGAAACCAAAGTTCCCTTTGTTGATGCTGCACACCTTGAAACGTGGACGGTAGATTGAGTTATGAGGGACATGTCAAAAACAGGTCACAGTGGTGCCACTCGAGGCTTCGTCTGTTGTATAACATAAGGGATAACATATCAGCGAAACTACGCAAAATTATAACTAATATATTATCGTCTTGTTCTCTCAATATTGCATACGAAGATTCAGTTTACGGTCCATCTTTTTTAAAACAAAAAACCAAAAACAAGTACAACGAGTCCAAAATGCCCGTTTCCGATATTGCTGTAATGTGCCGAGATGCGAGCATATCTTGCCTTACCTCTATCGGCATCGAATACTGAATATCTCTAACTGAAGGAAGTTACATCAAACGTGTCAACTGTACAACTTGATGAATTTAAAGGTTCCTTCCTATCTGTTTGACAGAGTGCAGTGGTCCCGTGACTCTCATGCATATAGTACACGCCAAAGAGACCGTTTACTTGTTCTCCCCAAACATAAAACTGCTGTTTTTAAGGGTAGTTTAAGTTAATCATCGTCAAAACTTTGGAATAAAATACCACTGCCTATTCGAACAGCGACATCGTTGGAGTGCTTCAAGAAGCTCTTCAGCGAATGGTTGCTGACTGCACAGTCAACCGCACAACATCATAATTGATCGAATTTAAAATGAAAGGGACACCTACTTGTTATTATTTTATTTATTTTTGTATTATTACGTCTAATCCTGAACTATGATTATTGCACATATTTATATTACGTATACTATTAATCCTGAATTTTTATTTTATTTTCAATAAATTTGTGTTTACTTATTTTTTATCTTTGATTTATTGAACTAGGTTGAATATCGATGTTTTATTTAAATTGAATTATTTTTTAGATATTATATTAAAGGCATTGCTGAAAACCAGCTACGTTCCCGGAGAAATCCAGAATACACAGCTGAGCAGTGACCCTTTTGGCAATATAATCATTTAAACTTGTAAAAATTATTGTCAAATAAAAGTTTTTATTATTAATTATTGTAGTAATGGAGAATATTGGACCAAGTACTGATAAAAAAATGAATGTCTCTGGAGATGACATAAGAGATTTTAAGATTAGTCTTACCGTTAGCTATTGGTTTTTATTTATTGCGAGCAGATTTCAAGCATACTAATATTAACCGACGTGTAGACTTGTAAAAATTATCTACGCATTATTAAGTGCTCTATATTATAAAAGTATGTTTTAAATAAAATATTCTATTTTATTCCAAATTTATTAGAGACCACGAAACACGGATAACAAAATATTAAATTTATTATTCATAGAGTGCATCATAAAAATACGCATAAGGTTCTAAGAAATAATGTAATCAGGTTTTGCAAATTAAGAACAGTCAAAGGTTTGTTGAATAAATCTCCCCATTGCTGTATTCTTTGACCCACTGTGATAAATCTTACGCACACTGATTCATGAATTTGTCTCGTTTGCGTTAGACTCGGAAAAATAAATTTACACCAGGGCGAAATTTGATTTAATGACGTCGGAATCTCTTTCACAGTAATAATGTATTCTAATGAATTCTGAAGCAGAATTGTGACATGTTTTTATGAACTTCGTGGAAGATTTTTCTTTCTAACACAAGTTACAGCCCTTAACGAAATATATTACCTTTTCCGCTTAATATGATGGTATTATCAGGTTATTCGTCACTTACAATATCTCTCTCTCTGGTTTCAATCCTGGGATTGGTTTGCAGCAATTTCCTCTATTTTTCTCTTCCATTCTTCCTTGTCTTGTGCGGCTCTTTTGAAGTCTGCATGAAGCAGCGTATGTCCACCAGCAGGTCCTCCAGGTACTCTCGGTGTGGGCGTCCCCTAGAGTTTGTCCCCTCGGTCATACTCTCCATTATGGCATGCAAGAGGCCTTCTTGTCGTATTATATGGCCGATCCATTTTGCACGCCTTTCGGACAAGGTCCTGAGCAGGTGCCTTCCTCCTTCGATTCTTTGGAGAACCTCCTCATTTGTAATGTGGTCTCTCCAGGAAATTCCTAATAGTCTTCTGTCTTTTTGATGAAAAAGAAAAACACTTGACCCCTAATATTAAAAAAAACTAAATGTTGCTCTTT
Organism: Limnephilus auricula; assembly: GCA_951813805.1. Lineage (NCBI taxonomy): Eukaryota > Metazoa > Arthropoda > Insecta > Trichoptera > Limnephilidae > Limnephilus > Limnephilus auricula. The sequence continues at coordinate 23,686,680 of OX638401.1, forward strand.
AAGGGTGTATTTAACTAAAGTATTCAAGAATATGTGTAATGCATAGGAAAAGTCAGGTAGTAAAACTATAGTAGCATAAAATAACTTATAAATTAAGAGCATTGCTTATTAGCTCCCTAAGATCTCGCTTATTAGCGTAGACTAGACGACGACACATAAAAGGTAACGCAGTCCCGTTTTAACTTCACAAATCATCCGCAAGATATAAACACGAAGTAAATGTGACGCAAAGCATCGCATAAATTAAACTTGCTAGGGGCGAAGACTTATTTCGTCGGGAAACAGTTGCGAGTACTAAGAGCTTTAATGCACACTTAGCTTTTACTTATTTTATTTTAACACTCTGTAGATTTTAATTGTGTAAAGGTGGGCCCTATTTGTCATATTCCAGGGAAACATTTTTTTTTTGTATGCGAGTGAAAATAGATTATACGTAATAATTAGTTAAATTTCTATTTAATAATGGGTAATTTTCCTTTTCTTTTAACATTACACAGGAGACAATGACGAAAATAATTCCCTTCAGGGCCCTGGTCATCTTTGGGGATGCTGTGCGGAGGGTTATTTTAGAAAGGGAAGTTCTGGGATGTAAAAAAGAAGACGGGTGGGCCGGAATCTAGGGGCTATGTGACGAGGAGTATGAATCCAAACCTCTCACACGGCAAGGTTATGTTTCGCTAGTAAAGCACTTTTAGACGTCAATAGGTCTCCCTCAAGCAGTCTCTCCCGATCCGGCCTGCCACGCAGTTTGTGGGCAGGCCCCCTTGCTAAAGCAGACCCGCGTCCCAAATTGGTTTAAACGGAAAATCATTGTTTTGTCGAGATATTTTCTAAAATCACATTTTAAAAAATTGGTAATACTAAACAACTAGGTACTTTTAAACAATTTTAACCTATCACACTGTTGAAAATACACAATACTAGAATTTACCTGGTTTCATATTTGAGTGTCAATGCTTTATTCTAATTGATTGAAAATTTTTAAATAGTATTATTCACTTTCTTAGTAACGGTGTAAGCTGAAAGATAATCTAGAAATTTATAAACTTGTGATAACTATTGACTTCATAGTCGGTTGAGAGATTTTGCTGCGACATTACACAATATCTCCTTTATAGTTAAGTAATATAAATTATTAAACTGCTTGAATTTTTATCGAATTTGTGCAGAAATACGAAGACTTCCTTATGTATGCAGCAGCTGCACAGTGCACATTCCATTTTCCGGGGAGGAATATCTTGCTAGCAAGATTTTATTCTATATGCTACATTAACTCTGCGAGTAAGAATATTTCGCAATTCAAGCAGGGAGGAAGTATGAACTTAGAGAAAGCAGTTAAAATATATATTATGAAAAGTTTCTCCACATTTTAATGGAGTTTACGAGAAATATTTATTAAGAATATTTAAAATAAGTTGACTCATTTTCCCCTTACATAAAAAAAAACTCTCACTATGATGACGACAGCGTTCTGTTCAGCAAGAAACAATATTTTTCTAAACAAATCATATAGATTCAATAGGCAGTCAAACCAACTGTGATTTTAATTGAGTTTAATTCAAAATTCAAACATGGTTGTGGTACTTAACTTACCTAAATAATTAATTTTATTTTTAATTGATAAACTAATATTTAAGACAAGATTTTTATGCATACCACAAATGGCAACAATTACTATAAGCAATAATTATCAGCCAGAAACACTAATCCACATTGAAAAAATCTTCCGAAAAGAAAGCACCTAACCGCACATCAGAAGGACACGAGTTCGAGTCCCGTCGGCGGCATGTATCTTTTTTGGAAATTTTGTTCAATGTGAATGAGTGTTTCAGGCTGATAATTATTGCTTAGAGTTAATTTTACATGACTTCGTAATAAATAATACTGATAGGTTTGTTGATAGCCTAAAATTATTTTTAACTAATGAGAAGGTATTTTCAAATATTTATTACCCATGCAATAAGCAAATATAAAGTTGAATTTTCAAACTGCAATTAATCAATAATGTATCTTTTTTAAATCATCTTTGAAGTTTTAATTATATTTTTACCAAACTAAACGTTTTATTGACTTAAAATTGAGTCCATTTGTAAATTAAACCAACGACAATAGAAATCTTTTTTAAGAATCTGTAATGCGTCAAATAAATTTATGGAACACTTTTTAAATCTGTGATAAAATGTTTAATATCACCAAACAAAATAAAGCTTTGAATCCATCAAGGCATTTAAAATATTTGCAAGCTAGTTTTGAACCGGCAGAATATTCCTGAAAGATTCCTTTCAGGTGCACTTGCCTGCATCCTATTTCAGAGGTCTGTACGGAAACCTGAAATGCGGAGGTATTTATTCAGTCTATGGTGCATACGGCCCGTGCGCACTGCAAATACTTGTCCCTCAAATTGGTCTCTAAATGGGGCTTGATAGAATTTATATCTATCAACAAGGAAGATTTTTTTTACTTTTAAAATCAAAGTAAATACGCAAATTTTTTTTTTTTTTTGCGCTATTGAAAAGTAGCGCAAAACAAAAGTTAGAAAAACAAGTATTTGATTTATATGGAGAGAACATGGAAGGAGTCAACATAACAGGGTAACATTGTCAATAATGGTGATTTACAGGATGCTATATTTTTATTGAATAAATTAATATTTGATTTAAATTTTTTTTTTTTTTGGGATTTAATGCCGTGTTACGCTAACTCACCTCCAAAACATCAGCCCTGATTATGGACACTGTAATGTTGTCCGAAAAGTCGGCTAAAGAAAGAGTTAGCGTAACACGGCATAATATCCCAAAAATAAACAACAAAAATTGTTTTGGCCGTGAAAATCTTAAATCATTTTTGATTTAATTGTTTTGTTTATTTCCAAGGTTTTTGAATGTTGATAATTTTAAAATTAGTTATAAGGTTGCTAGTGATGTGTCGAAACCGGTAGCTGATAAATAAAAATTAAGTAACAAATTTACATGTGAAATAAAACTCTTCAAAAACAAAATGTCATAAAATAATTTTAAAGTAAATTGATAACATAATTTTCCACCATGTTAAATGAAAGCGTTTTTCATACTGCTTGCTCAGAAAGGTTCTAATTAACTTAGTCCTTGTTCGTGTTGATATTATTAATTTATCTTAACATATATAAAACACCGTTCAGAAACAAAACACACGTCACTGATAAACAAAATAACTTTGCGTCAACAACAAATTAACAGAAAACTTAAGATATCATAATAATATCTTTAAAGGGTTCTAAAGACACCTTTAAAAAATATACTGAAAACTTAAAATAAATAAAAAAACATGTAAATTTTTTAACAACACTATGTAAGAACATTTAATATATATATTTTTAATTATAAGTAATAAAAATAACCCCTGTCACACGCACTAGCACAGCTTTTTATAGGGGGTGCACATTAAAATCTTAATATATAAAACAAAGTCGGGTTAGTTACACCATTTATAATTCAAGAACGGCTGGATCGATTTTTATGATATTTGATTTGTTGGATTTGTCTTCGCCCCGGTTAACAGAATAATTATTAAAACACCGGGAAAAATAATTATGAAGAAATTAAATTTTTTCATATATTTTATATGGAACGGCTTTTCAAATAATGTGCGTTGGTCGACATAATTTGAATCAATTCGAACTGTCAATGGTGTAGTGTGCCGAACATTTCGTGCTTGGTCAACAGCTCAATTTCATTTTTTGAACTAAGAATATTTATTTTAACTTAATGAAAACTTAAATTATTTCAGCTAATAAATTAAACACAACATTTATTGATTCTTAGGCGGTACGAAGTTTGCCGGGTCAGCTAGTAAATTATAAAAATGCAATATCAGTATATACTCGTACTACACATGAACTATTAGTCTTTTCAATTATGTTTATAATTATATAAATAAATTTCTAATAAAAAAAAACACTGCTTTCAAAATGATTTAAATTTACATGGCAAAAACATTAAGACAATATCCATTTTTGAGCTTGAATTGTATTTTTATAGGTATCAGAAATATATCTGAATTTTTCCAAGACCGTGTTTATTTACTACTTTTCTTTATAATAATTTTAATACCAAATGAAACAATATACTGTGTGGCCTATTTGGTGAAATTACTTCTCTGAAATTGTTTTTTTAACATTACGCGGTGTCACGTGCCTAACAGCAAAACGATAAATATTTTATTTACTCAACTCATAAAGCGCTTGGGAGCTCAGAGCACCGAGCCACGTGCTTTATTTTCTTATTTTACTGAATTTTGCTCACTAAAATGTGTAATGGCAGGATGAAAATTAAATTTATTTACATCTGGGACAAAGCTGAGATTGGCAGTAAACTCTATCGGGGCCGTAATCATTTCTTGGGGCAGGAGATCGTTATATTTTACGGTCTTACCGTTCGCTGTCCAACCCCTCTTCTATATCTGAACTTTACCGTATCTCTTGACTGGGCTCGGGTACAGATATTTTAGATAGTGGTGTAGTGAATACTCGGATTACTAGGGCATAAGCCACAAAAGTAAACTGGAACTGCGACAGATCACGAAAATTATTTATAAAAATACTTGGGTTGCTATGCATAAAACATGTTTATTTATGGGGTGTGTTGATAACGTACATGTTCTATTGTGATCTTATTTCTGTTCTTGATAAGGAGAAGGTTGATCCTGTAAGCTCTTAGGTCATAGACCCAACTTCCATCTTTCACCTTATTCCCTTGACAGTAACCACCCCTTTAATAAAGTTGGGTGTTGACGATCGCTCGTGGTTCCACAACATGGCTCCCCAGGTATTTGGGCATTCTTTAAAATCAAGGAAGGGCCAAGGCATCACGCGGTAATCGATGTACGAGTATCTTCACCCTTATCACATTTCCACAGAGCTATTTGTACTTGCTCTCCAAACGATAGTATGGGTCTCGTGAGGCGGTTCCTATTCCTGACCCATGTCTTTATTCTTCATATCTCTCCTCCATACGTTTTTCCTGCTATTCTTGATACTTCACTGGAATCTATGCTACTGGCAATCTTTAAACTATTGTGTCATCATCACGCGATCATTGAAAGAGCTACATAACAGAATAACGTATATGATGACATTTATTTCAAATAATTACCTCACGTGCGTGAAGTTCGCCAGCATTTAAAAGTATTATTATAATAATTGTACACCACACCGGCGATAAGTTTTTTTTTATTGTACCTAAATTGCGGTGAAAAGGTACAAAAACCGTCATAGTAACAACACGGTAACATTGTATTGCGTGCTGGAATTATTGCATTACTTAGATAACGAAAAAACTAGTATTTGCGTACAACGGCGACTCATTTTAAAAAACACGCGCAAGGGTAATTTATTAATTCTAAATCATAAATAAAGCAAACGTAGAAAAAAAACAGCATTAAAAACGCTAGAACACAAAGAGTCCGGTAGCTGTCATGCTAGGACCCGTCTACTGCCTCATATCAAAGTCACGCAAGAATTTTATTAGTGTTAATATTTCAGTAGGTAGGGTTTTGTTATTTTTTTAAATGAAAAACGTACATCAGTGCATCGCCGTGGTTTCCTGTGGGTCATTAAGGCATTAGCTACACGAAGGAGATAATGTTACTGTTAAACTGCTGCAGTGCAGTGATTGCAGTTCTGAATACGTATGAAATATAGTGATAATTATTATCAATATTAAATCAGTAAAGAAGATAAAATCACATTTCAATATAAATTTTCTATTATCGAAGAAAGAAAAACACTTCGTGGCTTGACATTATACCAAATCAAACAAATAACTTAGTTTTAAACCACTTTATTTTTATTTTTATATTTGTCGACCGGTTCCGATTGGACTCAATCTTCATCAGGACAATAAAATAAACTGAACTATTTCATTGTTATTTTATTGTCCTGATGAAGATTGAGTCTAATCGAAACCGGTCGACAAATATAAAAATAAAGTGGTTTAAAACTAAGTTATTTATTTCATTTGGTATAAATTTTCTAACTTACTTCTAACAATTTGTATTTTGTTTTGTTATAAAATTTAATTAACCTTATCTTTTTTTTATATTAACTCCACACAGGAGGCCATAAGAAAAATAATTTCCTTCGGGGCCCATGTCATCTTTGAAGATGCTGCGTGGAGGGTCGTTTTGAGGAGAGGAAGGAGTGAACATGGGTCTTGAAGAGACCCATGTTGCAGGAAGGAAGGAGGAAATACAGAGGCCGGCAAATCGTTCCACAGCCGAGCTGTTGAACTCAAGAACGAGTTGTAAAAACGACCAGTTCTCATATGTTGGGCGAGCGCTTGGCGTGTTTCCCGACTATGCACCGGTGTCGAGGGGATCAACAACGCTAGTTCCTCGGAGCATCTTCCTTTGAAATACCGGTAGAACAATGACAACATTCCCACCCGACGCCTGTGCTCTAAAGATTGGAATCCGTTTGTTAAGACGGGAGAATCTATCAAACGGACCGCCCGTTTCTGCACAGAGTCGAGGGTGTTTTTCAGGTGCTTTGGGGCTCCAGACCAGAGGTGGCTGCCAAATTCAACCGTGGGGTGCACTTGCGATTTGTACAGGGTTAGCAGTTGTGTTCTATCTGTATAATTTTGTTGCCATTACGGCTGGTACATGTCCGTAAAACATTGAAGATTTTTATAAATATAATGGTTCTGCAGGGGTAATAAAGGTATATAAAAGATTTTGCTCTAAAATAAAAATAGTTTATTATATAAAAATATTTACTATCTATGAATTTACGAGGTTGTTACATCTTGCATCATTACGATCTTGCATTTTTGACTTATTTTCATCATAAAACTCGACAAATTGAAAGATTCTGAAAGCACAATTTTAGAAAGTAAAATTTTATGTGCAATAATTCAATCTCATCATTCGAAGATTGAATATCATATCTCTTGAACCCGAGACTCTCAGGAAATGAACCTAGCAGAAGGACAGGATATAAATTGCAACCTCCGCTCTGTCCGTCATAACCTTGCTTTAGGGGCAGTAAATACCTCTCCGGCCACTAGATTCTTAATGCATTCTATGTGGTTTTATTTCTATGGCAGCATCCAGAGATTCTATGCGGACTAGGTGCGCCGCGGCGCCGTAAATAACAACGCCACCCTGCGGCCAGGGGCGCCGGACAATAAAATGCGCTGTAAAGTAATTTCATAAATTTTATCTTTCACCGCATCGTAAGATTGTCGTACCCGATACTTAGGGGGAGGCCGCATACATGTTTGATGAAAGTTTTGCTGCCATCCGGACACAACTATGTTTATGTAACTGGCATAGAGGTTTTCATGTAAGGATAAAAAAGTTACAAAAAATATATTTGAAATACAGTTCCAGAAAAGAAAATTGAAATACACTTTAGACTACATAAAATAAATACAAGGTGGTGAAGAGTATATAAATTTTTTTTTATTTCTTTTGATAATTTCAGTAACAAAGTTTCTGCGTTAAAACTTACAAGTCGTTAAAAATCGCAACACGTTTCCAATCTAGAAACTAGATGTCAATGCAATGTTTTAGATTTTAAATTAATTTTCATCGTATGATGATGATTATGATCGCAGAGCCTTGAAATATCTGTTGAATTGTAAAAAATTAGACAAGACTGAATGTTTCTTATTTTATAATACTTGTTATATTTGAAAAACCTATTGTAGGCAACATTAATTGCTTGGAAGATAGCTTTGTAGATAAAAGTAAACCAGTAAGTTGAGTGCATCTATGAGAGTGATTCGCACATAGTTGTAATAAACCAAATTTATATTATCGAAAGAAATAATATTAATAGATTGTATTTAGTGTTGTAGTTCAGAATTTCAATGTAATCAAAGTAAAACAAAACTATATTTATACGATTTTTGCTGTTGTTTAATGAAGGCTGTTAATTAAAACGAAAGCAACAATCAGTAAATAACTCGCTTTGTAATCCGTCTTTCAAGGTGATGAAACATCATGAAAAAATCGACTTACCGACAAATTCATTTCCCTTTTCCGTGTGCGAAATAACCTGAGAAGCGGCCATTTATCACCCCCGGCGGCTGCCCCCCGGTCTAACGACGGCTTAACGGCTGACCCGGACGGCCAGTACCATCCTTACGCCACTGGCAGAGACAACGGGAGTAAAAACTCATCACGCGAAATAATGAAAGCATTTTTCAATTCAGACATTTCTGGCCTGGGATTGGGACTGCAATGGTTATGGTTTTGTGTTTTGCGGCGTTTCTTGAAGTGACATAAATAGAGTTTTGACAAATTTGTTGTGTCACGTACGATAACTGTATGATGTAGAGTATGTATTGTATATACTACAATGCGATAGAGGCCAGTGGTATTTTCGAAGAAAAGTTGTGAGGGAAGAGAGATAAGTGAAAGGTGAAGGGTGGAGTGAAGTTATAGGCATTCTTCGCGTATGCATTGTTTTCTTGTGCTATAAGAACATCGTGAGGCTAAAAGTGAAAATTTCACACTTAGACATGGCCAAAGAAAGTGGATAGACGGCCTCAAAATGTGGTGCAGGAAAAAATGCTCAGGATCTACAAGGATAGTTAGACGCACAAATGTTTCCATTCTGGAAGAGCTAGGCATCCACAATAGGCTCTCAATTATCTGCTAACCACTCGAGCGCTTTTTGCCACATTATGGCAATATTTCCAAAACCACGGATTGCTTTATTGCCAAAATGTGGCAAATTTTGAAAAAAATATTTTTTTATTAAAACGACTAAATAATAAATTGTACATTCAAAATATAACAAAATAACTATTCTCCAGGTTCTTTAAAATGTTTTTAGGTTAAAGATTTAATTTTATTTTTTTCATAAATCCTACAAATATATGATAATAAACAAAAGGTAGGGGAATTCATTAGCTACATAAAACTATAAAGGTAGATTCAGACTGGACGACGTACGTACGCATCGCTACGCCAAACAATGCTTATCAACCCATACATTTTCTATGAAAATGGCCACAGACATCGCACGTCGCGATGCGTGTGGCCAATGTGATTCTAAAACAGAAATTTTCATTGAAAATCTATGGTTGCTAAGTAGCCCAGATATTGTTAGGCGTAGCGATGCGTACGTACGTCGACCCAGTCTGAATCTACCATTATCAGTTTGTATATCTCCATATTCAAATTCAGAGATATGATTTTTTTAATGTGGGCGGAAAAATTTCCTTTAGCAATCCCAGAAAAAATATTTAAATTGCTCTGTCGCTTCAGTGGCTAACAGAGTATTTTAAGATATTTTCGACAAGTCGCTCGCCAAACTGAGGACTCCAACTTGAAGAAGGTCGTAGTCGCAAAGTGGAGTGATCAAGCATCACTGGCGTCCGGTACGTGGCGTCCGCAGCTCCCCAAGCATCGCACAACAACAAAGAGTGGAAGAAACTTGCCCACCATGAAAATTGGAGTAGGCGTCGCTATCGTCAGCAATGAGGGACTGACTTAAAAAACTCTGGAAGAAATCAGGAGGAGAAGTAAGCAGTGGAAAAGGTTAGTTTGAAAAGAGCCTGGCTATTTAGATCAAGTCATTAAAAATATTAACTTATATGGTGCAACAGACAACAGGTGTAAATACACAAACTTTAAATCCCAAGAAATGAGAACACTGCTCTTGATATATTGTGTTGACAAGATCAATACATATTAGTGAATACAAAGCTTTCGTTAAAAATTAACTTAAAACTTTATATATATATTTTTTTAAACCTTTTCCATTAATATTCATAAGAACCGACTAAAATCATCAAAAATGATTACTTTCCTTTAATAAAAAAATATTATCAATTTTCATGTTACGGCTCCTTCGCTATATTCCGTGTTTTGTTTCTGGAATCTTTCACGCATCTCACGTAACGCACCCTGAGAGGGCTGTAGAACTACGGGAAACCGCAATTACAGCCTTTTTCTAGGACGTGATCGCATTTACTTAGCCTATGGAGGGATCTTTATGAAATTTTAATTCCCCGGCTTGACCCTTAAGTTAGGGTCAGATCTCTCTGGTGGGCCATTTAACCCTTTTTTAGGTAAACTCGTTTATAAAAATGCTATTTACGAACTTATAACGTAAACTAAATCGATCATTGCTTAATATACGCTAAGAACGTGACAGAGAAGCTCTTCTTATTTTCACAAGTAGTTGAATTTTATTTTTATTTTTAGAGTTATTTCTAAAACATGAAATTGAGTTAGTTGAGCATATTGGCTGTAAACCACCTTGACAACGTGTCCCTTGTTATTTTATTCGGATTTATCCGATTTTAACACTCTTTTGTGCTAAATATAAGCGATAAACATGTTATCAATATCCACTCTTCTGAGTATTTTAATCGGACTTACAGACAGTTTGTCAGCTTTATAGTTAATATGGCGCATATGATAGAGAGTATCTAAAATGTGCCAGTCTGTATAGTTACGAGTGCCTGTTCAATTCGAGCAATAAACGATGGAATTAATTTCATCAAAGAATGATCTCGTAACAATCATAACACATACCAATAAGTTCATTTCGAGTTATCTATACCCATTGTGCCATCTTTTAATGATTCACAAATAGTGATTCTAAAAAAAGTAACTACGGGTAATTAAAGGACATGAAAAAGTAAACAAAAACAAAAAGATCATAAGTTATTGTTCAAAAAGAACAATGTTTTTTTTTTTCGAAAAGTGAATGTTGACGTCTCCATTATATTGCATGTGAGTAAACAGGTTTTTTTTTTAAATAATAACGCCAGTTCCACACAAGATGCCTCGAGGAAAGCTGTGTGTAGGGTCTCTCTAAGGAAAATAATGAGAGAAAGTTTTAGGAAAAATGCATTAGGGGTGTGTAGGAATCTGGGGGTCAAAGTGTACAGGAACGACGGGCACATGAATCCATCTAGGGGGTTACCATTTGGCTACTACACAAAAACAGAGAATGCACCACCAAGTTAATGCTAATCTCTTCCTAATCGATAAATTCTCATCCTTCATTTACACATGTTTTATTTCCAATTATAGAGAAGTTCTAATTATTACCCGTCTCAGAACAGACAACGTCTAGTGAGGCGGGTAACTCACTTTTTTATAAAATACTATATTACCTTAATAAACGCCCGGGTTGCCGGCACTGAAATTGAATTGAATTGAATTACATGTGGTTAATAATCGGAATGATGGATTGTGATATAACTCTTTACACTGTACTCACAAGATTATTTATTTACATCCGTCCCATAATTTATTATTTATCTTGAATACGTAAATGGAAGTGGAAGCGAACGAGTTGCGAAGTTGTTGACCATTCGGCAGTTTAGAGCAGAATCGTTTCTGTTGCAGTTGCAACAGTAGACTTGTGCAAAGTTGAGAGGTCACTATTGGCGAGTGCGAAACCAAAAGGAAAATTTCTGGTCGTTTGCTTGCCACACATCCCTCCCACATCGGTGCAAGCCGATGGGTCAAAAGAGTCCGGCTGGAAAGGTCTAGAATAGATCTCCCTCAATCCGTCTACCGATCCAAACCGCCATGCAGTTAGTAGGCAAATGCACTCACCGCTAAGATCCAGACAAACCTCACCTCATGAACCCGGGAACCCCCGATAAATCACCAAACATAGCGAACTACTTTGGATTACCTATAGCAAAGTTGGCAAATCAATATTAAAAAAAAAATAAGAAGTAATCCAATTTACGTTTATTTTCCTCATATCATAAGAAAAGTGCCTACATGTATGAGTATTGTATTGCCTTATAAAATACTACCGATTTAAGTTGGTAACAAAAACATCTTGTGCTTTATCCGACAGTAAACCAGTGAACACGGAGTACCCAGTAAGTAGACCCTCGTATGCAAAGCCCGCAGCGGTACTCGATTAAAAAGCCATAAATATAGAAGAAAATCGCGCGAAATACAATACGTTCCAGCCCCTTGTAAAAATTCTCCGAGCCTTTCAAGGGGTGGGTTTGTGATATACGCGCTGCTGCTGTTCTTGAAGCGCCGTGATTTTATTGATATTTCATTGTGTTGTAGGCCCTAAGGAAACTCTTCATAAACTTATGAGCTGCTTACAATATCCTCAGCCTGCTTAGAAATTATTCACATTATTTCTGAATATTTTGATGACTACAATTTTTTTTTAAAGTGGTAAGTTTTGCGGATGCGTGATGACCATTACAATTAAACAAACCAGCATTTGAAAGTCATATATTATTATCACCGATATAAATATCAATTATTATTAAATTGATAAACTAATATTTAAGACAAGACTTTTTATGCATAGCACAAAGGGTAACAATTATTAAAAGAAATAATTAAAAAAACCTCCCGAGAAAAGATACATACCGCTGACAGGACTCGAACCCGCGCCCTTCTAATTGCCGGTCAGGAGCTCTATCTCCTATATGATTCAATATATACTAATGTTTCATTCAACAATTACCGCTTATTACATTTTTTAACCTGCAAGCAACCAACTTTATTTTTTATATTAGAAAGGCATTGTAAGTGCTCACTAGGTAGGGTCGAGACATATGATGTCTAAATCAATTAAAAGTGTTTATAAATTAGAAGGCGTCTTTCTTTTTCTGGGATATTCCCGCATTTCTTAATGATTAACTTTACTGGGATTTTCCGTGCACCGGCGTGTCATGTTTTTGTATGTTTGGAACCCCCTTTTAAAATACATTTCCCTTGCTATGGTTGAAATCTCTGATCATTGATAAAAACTATTGAAAATTATTTGAAAAAAACCTTCATTCACTTTGTGAGAATTTTTTTACTGCTCTCGTAGTAACTTCTAAATTTAAGGTAGTTTTTAAGGTGCGTTTCCTTTTGGAAAATAAATATTGATCCCTTTTTTGAAATCCTTACAAATATCTCCATAGTTTCTAAACCTGAAATAAATGACTTGGTGTATTTGTTAATAATTAGTTGTTATTGTCGAAGAAGGAAATAACAACATAACCATTATTTCTTGTTTTGAAACCTCTTTGGATTCTCGAAGGAATTTAATTTTAATATGATTTATGTATTAAAATACCTACATAACTTTCTACCACGTTTTTTATTACCGGACCGGTTTCACTTTAAAATTGGCGTCTTGAGTCTGGTCCAAACCAGTCTAATTATAAGATAAACCTAATTATGGATTATGAAAATTTTAATAACGTTAAGTAATTATTTAGAAATTTAGTCAAAATGATGAAGTAGATTAAATTTATATTATCAATCATAAGAAGTAAGAAAATTGTTACACACGCAATAATAGTTTTAGGGATATCTCGAGGTACCTACATTATCCAAGAAAGTGTATGATTTTACTCTCTTCTTTTTCTACTTAACGTGACATACTGTGCCAAGAGAGGTTATGAACTTGTGAACACATTCAAATATTTTAATGAAATATTGTCATTTCTCCATATGATATCATAAATCCGCTAAGACATTCGTATAATAATATCGTATCGTATCGTATCCTTGGTTAAATATGAAAACATTCGCACACGCGTGAGCCGTAGAGTTGAATAAATATCCATTTAGCAGAAATGTGTTTACAGCCTTCGAAGGCTGTTTTAGTCCCCCTCACTGGTAAGATTGTAATGGTGTTTCCGCCAAATCGACCGGAAGGCGCCGGGACGCTAGCGCCCCTGGCGGCGTGATCCGCAAATGAAACGGAATTTATTGCGTGGCGGGAAAACCAGCGGAAGTTGAAAAAACGCGCGAAAATGCATTTTCGGACGGGCGTGTGTTGGTGATCTATTGCTTCCTAGTAGCGTTCACTCATACGTGATTTGTAGTTACGTGTTCAGGTTTTCATATTTTTTACAGGTTTTATCGAATTTTTGCAGGTTTTTATCATATTTTTGCAGGGTTTATCTTATTTTTTGGTACAGTGTTTTTTTAAAGGCATTTTTTATTTTTAGTATAATTTACCATTTTGTTGAATTCAATTGAAAATTAATTGAACACTAAACTGATTAATTTCCCAACGGGAGAATAAAACGTCATCCAACTTATTTTGATGCCCACTCCTTGCTTCTGTTGGTATTAGTGTTTATGAGTACCTCTATAAAATGTTTTATTCTTGATATAACCGATACGATACGATACGATTGTACCACCCCAGCCAGGAGCAATCCTGTCCCGGTGAGACCGGTACACCAGGGGGCACTGATTTGTTAGGACTGGAATACGTGCTCTAAGGATAGGAAGGAGGTTGGAGTTTAATCGACCGGTATACATGGCAACCTAATAAGCCAATATTGGAATGTAGGATGTGCAGGAGTAAAGGAATGGATTGAGCGTTATGATTTTTTTCCCATTCTTCTTCTTGCCTCTTCTCGGCTCTTCTTGGATTTTGCCGCCACTCCTCGGCTCGTCTTGTCTCTTCTTGCCTCTTCGTGAATCTGCTCGTCTATTATTGAGTCTTCTTGTCTCTTCTCGTCTCTTCTTGCTTCTTCTTGTCTCTTCATACCTCTCCTTGGCTCTCCTTGTCTCTTCTAGTATATTTTGGCCTCTTCACGGCACTTCTTAGGTCTTCGTGGAAAGCCACAAGAAAAGTCTTATCTCTTCTTGCCTCTTCTCTTGGCTCTTCTGGCGTCTTCTCGTCCTTTCTTGGCTCCCCTTGTCTCTTTTTGCCTCTTCTTGGACCTTCTCACCTCTTCACGCTTCGTGACTTTTCTTGGCTCTTTTTGCTTCTTCTTGTCTCTTCAAGTGTGGTATTTTATTGTCTCTTCTTGGCTCGCCTTGCCTCTTCTTGAATTTTCTTACTTCTTCTTGGACTAACTAATTCTCCCGCAGTAACAGGATTGGACTAACTAATCTTCCCGCAGGACTAACAATCCTCTAAAATAAAATAAATAAAAACCGACTGAAAAATAAAGGATTATAAAAGTTTTATTCTTGATGTGAATTAATTGCGAGTCCAGCTTCACTTTATAATATATTTTACAGATAAAAATGTACGGCTTAAATAAATACAAGACATGCACCCGTCCTGTCACTCGTAACCCCAAAGAGCGATGCTGGTGCTCACACATTCGCGCTCTCATCCTTGCATCCTGTCTCACTCTAACAAATTAACATACACTATATTCAATAATATAGGTAGTCTATATTATTAAAGCCTTTACCTGACATAAGTTATCTTACAGTCAACCTTACAAGAGTCCCAACTGCTCCCTTCTGGAGCCAGTGAGACTATGACATCCCCAATTGGAGTATTTAGTAAGGTTGAAGGTAAGTAAGGAAGGGAAGGAGATGGGGAAGAGGTAGGTGGGAAAGTACCTGGATATTCAGATCTAGTCACTAAACACGCCTAAAGCCATTATTAAGCAACGTTTCAATTCTGAATGGTGGTCTTACACCAGGGCGATACTGAGAGTATCTTCCACTCTGGAACGTGCCGCAAATATAACATATATTATTTTTATTAATTAATTGTGAAATAACACAAATGAATCCAATAAAATTTATTTGCGCACGCCGGGTTCGAACCTGCGACCTTCCGAATGGGAGTCAAGTGTCTTACCACTCAACCACGGACATTCGTCAAATAAAAAACATTGTATTATCAAACGTCGTTCTTACTTATCACTACAATAAAACCTCTTAATTCACATTGAAACGTCATCTGTTTCGTTACAAACTTATCGATATATCAACTGTTTCCACGCCGAAATATTTTTTAAATCGATAGATTGACATTTTGGAATTTTTCTGATATAAATGCATTAAAACCAAACTATGCGGTTTAATTCAAAAATAAATTTTATGCTCTTTGTTTTATATATGGTCTTGTTTTCAGTGCATGACCAATGTTATGAAAATAACACGCGATAAGTTGCATGTCGCGAAAATAATAATGCATTTTACAAAACATTTTTTCCGAGAATTTGTTATAATAATGCAAGTAAAAAGATATAAATATTTTTCCTAGAATAATAGAGTTTTTACAATATGAGCTATGCGCAATGTGCATGACATGGTGCAGTATTATATAAATGCATTTGAGGGTGATTAACTATTCAGATATTAATATAGTTAAAACAAAAATGTTATTCTAAAATATTGATTTAGTGCCCCCTGATTTGCCAGTCCCACAGGAATTACTCTTAGCTGGGGTGATATATATATATATAATTTTTTTTTTAAAGTGGATACCTCACAAGAGTCTTAACCGCTCCCGTCTGGAGCCAGTGAGACTATGGCATCCCCAATTGGGGTATGTTATGAGGCTGAAGGTAAGTGGGGAAGGGAAGGAGATGAGGAAGAGGAAGGTGGGGAAGTACCTTGCAATTCAGATCTAGTCACTAAACACAGCTAAAGCCATTTCAAGCAACGTTTCAATTCTGAATGGTGGTCTTACACCAGGGCGATGCTAAGAGTATCTTATTGTAGATTGCACTGAACAACCAAAAACATTTATAATTTAAACACTGGATCAGTAACCTAGCGACAGCTAATATAACAAAAGACAACGATCGGAACGCCGTTCTGTTGTGCGCGTCACCTTGGTTGGTTGTGTTTAATTATCTACACATTTATCCTTCTGAATAGTTCCTGATAATTAACTTGATTATCAAATGTAAAAATATCATTTAAATAAAAAAGTGAATCCAATGATGTTGTATCATTAAAATGGTGACCACCCGACCTTCCACGCAATTAGACACAACTATACGAAAAATTTCTTTTTAAATCTCCGCACCACAACAAACCAGTCAGAGCGACCGACGCATAGAATCCTGAGGCCATATAAATTGAAAATGGCGATTTAATTAGAGACCATCATCGCACATGGAGACCATGGCTGCACAGGTGAACGAGTTTTGCTGACACCATATAGAGACTACCAAAGCAGCGGAGCTTCACATCACGGAGACTTCATGACGCAGTAGCCAATCGCAGCGAATCTATCTTCACGAGAGACGTTTGGCTGAGAAAAAAACATCATCACAGACAGCAGAACATTAGGAATTCGTTTCAAGTCACGTAAATAATTAAACAAAAGACTATTATTTTTACATAACCTAATTTCAAAATTTAAAATTTGAATTAAATGTCAATGATTATTATCTGTTTTGAGAAATTATTCTATTATTAAAAAATAATTTGAAATAATTTAACATTAATAAAAATGTTCTAAAATTAGTAGATTTTCAAAAGGTTTGCGCCTCAGATAATATCACACGTATCTGACTTATGATTTATAGAAAAATGCATAGACGGTACCCCAAATCAGTTTGATAAATTATCGATAATTTTAAATATGTATATTTTAATATGTTTTGATTTAATGTTTTTTCGAATTTTACGCTGATGAATATTTTTTAAAGTAACCGCCTTATATGCGTTGAATTGTCAATATCTGAAATAATGCCATGACAACTGAAGAAAATATTCTCATCTCGAAGCAAACAGCGGAATCAAGTTTACAAACATCAAGCAACAAGATAATTACAGATTCAATTACAATGGAATCATCAAGCGGAACTAGTAATGAATCAAACATCCACCATGTCTCAGTCAGATTACCACCATGTTGGAAAGAAAACATATCGCTATGGTTCGTTCAAGCCGAATCTCAATTTTCAAACTCACGTATTAAAGAAGACTTTACAAAATACAATATCATCATCGCAGCACTCGATTCACAAACCTTACAATGTGTTAGTGATATTGTCACGAAGCCACCTGAATCAGACAAATATTTAAAACTGAAAACTGCACTTATCGACAGACTACAAGATTCTGCTGAAAAAAGACTTACACGACTTTTAACGGGCATTCAACTGGAAGATCGAAAGCCCTCCGGACTTCTTCGGTATATGATGGAGCTAGCTGGACCCACATTAGCAGAGAGTGCAATTGTACGTACACTCTGGCTACAGCGTCTACCCCAACATGTCCAGGCAATCCTGTCAGCTCTTCCTGATAACAACACAAACCAACTGGCATTGGCTGCCGACAAAATCACAGATGTTTATACATCAACAGAATGTGGTGCAATGGATCAACATAACAAACCCAGCACATCAAGATCCGAGAAAATAGAAAATTCAATATTACTTCAGCTACAAAAACAAATTTCTGAGCTAACACACGAAGTGTCACAATTGAAAATATCTCAAAATAACAGTTTTTCAACCTTCCGAGGACGGCGAAATCAGAGCCCTCGTCGAAATAATTCATATCAGAATTCATCTCGAGAGAATCCTGCTAGAAGACCGAGGTCTGGGTCTCGCGGTCGATCACCTAGAAGAGATCCTGATGGATATTGTTATTTCCACAGACGGTTTGGAGAACATGCATACAAATGCTACGAACCTTGTACTTTTAAAACGAAGAATTCGGAAAACGACAGCGGAACCTCTCAGTAGGGACATGTGAGATTCCGAGTAACACATGTCGTCTCTTCGTATACGATCTGCAAACTCGACAAAAATTCTTGGTGGACACTGGCGCGGACGTTTCAGTAATGCCTAGAAAACCGTCATATAACAAAAATAATATCACTTCCGACAACTGCCCAACTACATTGTATGGAGCCAATGGAAACCCCATCAAGACTTATGGCACGAGAACAGTCGAACTCGACTTTGGACTACGCCGTGCGTTGAAATGGTGTTTCATTATTGCTGACGTATCAAGACCAATTCTAGGTGCAGATTTTATCCACCATTTTAACCTAACGGTAAACTTACGAAAGGCAACAATCACAGATCAATCAACAAAATTAATGATCAAAGGAACAACGTATAAAGGACCTACATCTGGTATCTCTACAATTTCCTCGTCACAGAAATTTCGTGACATCTTGAGCAAATACCCTACATTAATGAGGCCTAATATGAAAATACCGGATACAAAAAAACACTCTGTGACTCACTGCATCGAAACAAAAGGACCACCTGTCACGGAACGTGCCCGCAGACTATCACCAGCCTTATTAGAGGCAGCAAAAAAATAATTTAAGTATCTGATGGAACAAGGGATTTGCAGGCCATCAAAAAGCAATTGGGCCAGCCCTTTACACATGGTGAAGAAAAGCAACGGAGAGTGGCGTCCTGTTGGCGATTATCGACGATTGAACGCTAAAACAATCCCGGACAAATACCCGATACCTCAACTACAAGATTTTGCACACAAACTTTCAAATGCAAAAATCTTTAGTACCATAGATATGACCAGAGCATATCATCAAATTCCAGTTGAACCAGAAGATGTACAAAAAACAGCCATCATCACACCGTTTGGATTATTTGAGTTTACATCCATGCAATTCGGTTTATCTAACGCAGCACAAAGCTTCCAACGTTTCATGCACGCGGTAACTAGAGACTTGGATTTTTGCTTTGTATACATAGATGACATTCTGATTGCTTCTGAAAATGAAGAAGAACATAAAATACATTTAGATTCTTTACTTAAACGCCTGGCTGAATTTGACCTAGTAATAAACATAAACAAATGTCATTTTGGCGAACCTACAGTCAGCTTCTTGGGTCACACAATTACCCAAAATGGAATGTCACCTATTAAAGAAAAAGTTGAAGCCGTCATAAATTTTCCATTACCTAAAACAGCAAAGGAATTGCGACGATTTTTAGGCATGTTGAATTATTACCGAAGATTCCTTCCCAATGCAATTAACACTCAAACAAAATTATACGACTGCATTGCTGGTTACAAGAAAAATGACAAGAGAATATTGGTTTGGAATCAAGAACTGACGGAAGCATTTGAGGAATGCAAACAAAACCTAGCGACCGTGGCTTTACTTGCACATCCAAATCCCAATGCAAAAATAGCTATAATGGTAGATGCCAGTGACGTAGCTATGGGAGCCTCACTACAACAGTCCAACAGAAACGCTTGGGAACCGCTAGGATTCTTTTCAAAAAAATTCACACCCGCGCAACGAAAGTATAGTACTTTTGACCGTGAACTTACTGGTGTTTATGAAGCGGTAAAATACTTTAGAAATCATATTGAAGGACGGAATTTCATAATTTACACGGATCATAAACCAATCACTTTCGCCTTTAACAAGAAACGTGCCTCTAGCTCTCCACGCCAGGAAAGACAGTTAGATTATATAGCACAATTTTCAACGGACATTAGACATATTTCAGGACAACTCAACACAGTAGCTGACGCACTATCTCGAATAGAGGAGATTAATTGTCCTACTTCTATTGACTATAGGCAGATGGGAAAAGCGCAGTGTCAAGATGACGGATTTATGAAGGCAAAAGATGACACCGCCCTCGCCTTACGTCAAATGGTGATGCCTGGTACTGAAACTTCAGTATGGTGCGACATATCTACAGGTCACGTCAGACCGTTTGTACCTGCTTGCATGCGAAATCAAGTAATTGAAAGTGTACATAATGTTTGCCACCCTGGCATCTCGGGAACAACAAAGACAATTAAACAAAGATTTGTTTGGTCTAACATGGCAAAGGACATAAAAAACTTTGTCAAACAATGCATTCATTGTCAAAAAGCTAAGGTTTCTCGACACACTGTTGCGCCATTAGCAACGTATATATTACCAGAGGATCGATTTCGTAATGTACATATCGATCTAGTTGGACCCCTTCAAAAGTGCAATGAGTACCAGTATATACTAACAATGATTGATAGATTTACTCGATGGCCCGAAGCAATTCCCCTGAAAGACATGACAGCGGAAACAGTCGCCACTGCACTCACAACCCATTGGATTGCTCGTCACGGAACCCCTGACAGCATAGTAACCGATCAAGGTCGTCAATTTGAGAGTCATCTCTTCAAAAAACTCACAGAAAAGTTTGGAATTAAACACTTGAGAACCACAGCGTATCATCCACAAGCCAACGGCATGATTGAAAGATGGCATCGTACTTTAAAAGCATCTCTTATGGCATGTGGAGACCAGAATTGGGTTGAAAACCTTCCACTCGTTTTACTAGGCCTGAGAGCGACAGTGCGTGAAGATCTAAAATGCTCACCAGCTGAATTAACTTACGGTAGAACTCTAAAATTACCTTGCGATTTCTTCACAGCAACTCCTCGAGAAGAACCCGATACATACGTCGGACGTCTCCAAAGAAAGTTCGAAGATATCAAATCAACTCCGGCCAGTATCCATGGTACAGGAAAATTCTTTGTTCATAAGGATCTACCTACTACTACACATGTGTTTCT
This sequence comes from Limnephilus auricula, assembly GCA_951813805.1. Classification (NCBI taxonomy): domain Eukaryota; kingdom Metazoa; phylum Arthropoda; class Insecta; order Trichoptera; family Limnephilidae; genus Limnephilus; species Limnephilus auricula. Next base: position 23,707,887 of record OX638401.1, read on the forward strand.
CAGAACCGATGGTGGAAGAAAACCACTCCAAAATCCATATGAAGGTCCATACAAAGTTGAAGAACGTGATGAGAAAACATTCGTTATTACCGTAAAAGGAAAACCAAAACGCGTCACGATAGACCGTCTAAAGCCTGCTTTTGTTCCTGTAGAAAAAAATGTTCCAATTTCTACAATTGTACCTAAACCACTTCCCGAAATTACCCGAACCACAAGATCTGGTAGAAGAGTTCATTTTCCAGACAGATTGGGACAGTTTAAAACATAAAAAGGCATTATTATTTTTTACGATTATAATTATCTTCTGTTAATCATACTAAATTGATTAAAAATTACAAAAAAAAAAAAAAAAATTAACAAAATTTCAGAGGTAATATATTAATGTTACTAAACAAACTTTGTATCTAAACTAAAAAATAAGTTTTTAAATCATATACTGTGAAAATATGTTTACTTTTAGTTATTTTAACCATGATCATTCAGATATATAATGGCACTCACATCTGATTGAACATGTCGTTGAAATTTCTTATTTATATTATGTAATAATTCTTTTCAAGTGTTTACGGAGACGTGTGAATGTTTAAATATAATAAAATGTATTATATTTATTTATTTAAATAACAGCGATAAGTTTTAATGAAAACAAATATGTCTACTCTGGATGATTCACTACCCAGTCTAATTTACTGTAATTACAAAAAACTCAATAAATATGTTGAGTTCATCAATAACGCACTCCAGTAAACAGTTTAAAAAAAAAAAATTATAAATATCAAACGCTTTGTAAAATGTATAGCGTCTCATAAACATGTACCTTATTTTTAAGAAATACTAATATATAAGTTTTATTGAATCCAGTTATTATTAGATATAAAATATTGTGTCATAGTCACAGTTACTTTGAAAACTTGTTAAAAAAAAAAGTTTGTAGATGAAAACATTTGTTTTTAAAATATAGATAAATAAATAAATCTAGTAGAAGCATTCTCCTAGAAATAATTTTTTAAACTTAAGTTAAAAAATACTACTTTTGTTTACCATATAGATATTTGAAGATACCATACTTATAGTTCTGTATTCATGTTTTACAACTATTTGAGTTTTTAATTTAGAATTTTTTTATTATTTTCATATATATGGTTGGGCCACAAAATATTAAGCGACATGTTTGTGTAATGTGCCCTACAAAGCATGGTCAATTTTGCCCTTATATCGTTTAACAACTGGAGGGGAAGTGTGTAGATTGCACTGAACAACCAAAAACATTTATAATTTAAACACTGGATCAGTAACCTAGCGACAGCTAATATAACAAAAGACAACGATCGGAACGCCGTTCTGTTGTGCGCGTCACCTTGGTTGGTTGTGTTTAATTATCTACACATTTATCCTTCTGAATAGTTCCTGATAATTAACTTGATTATCAAATGTAAAAATATCATTTAAATAAAAAAGTGAATCCAATGATGTTGTATCATTAAATTATCGTCAAACCACACGTAATATAATATATCACCAGTATTTATTCTATTCGTTATGTCTGATTTAAAAAAAAACATTGATTATACTTGATAATATTATTGTTTTATTAATGTGTATTACGGATTTATGTTATCCTATTACAATACACATAAAATAATTTACAACCCTTAAAAATTAAATGCCTTACACGGAGAAAAATGTTATTCTAAAATACGATAATTTTATTCGTAAAAACAGTTAAAAACGGGTCTGAAGTTTGTACGAACAAATTAACAGTGTTTCAATGTTTATTCTTACATGTTCCTGCCAATAAACATTGAAACCCTGTTAATTTGTTCGTAAGAACTTCAGTCCCGTTTTTAACCATTTTTATAAATAAAATCATCGTATTTTAGTATAACATTTTTCTCCGTGTACACTTTGGAACGTGCCGCAAATATAGTATATATTATTTTTAATTAATTAATTGTGAAATAACACAAATTAATCAAATAAAATTTATTTGCGCACGCTGGGTTTTAACCCGCGAACTCGGAATGGGAGTCCAAAGCCTCGCCCTGGACTACGCCGGCAGTCAGACGTCATACTCGCTATCGACATTGTAATTTCTTTTCTGGATAAACCTCGAATCCCACACAACATTTTAATTTAAAACATCCCACGTGTGATTTTTATAGGTTTTCAGGTGAGTAACAGTTTGATAAATATCAAAGGTTAGATCTCGATTGCATTAAATAGTTGCAAATGAACTTTTTGTTTTGGGAATATGGTCACATAACCCCAGGAGATTGAGAATAGTAAGGATGGGAAGAACCTGGCCTGTTTGTCTGGTTAATAAACATTTTTCAGAAATTTCATGTTATTTATCGATTGTTGTTGCATATGAAATTATTATCTAATTATCGTTTTTAAAATTGGAATCCCTTGATTTTTCACGTGCTTGCGCTAGTATATATGTGGGTGGAAATCTATTGAATTATTTTTTCTACTTTATAGTTCAGTTTTTCTGGACTTATCTTCCTTTAAATACTTCAATACTTTGTCAAAATTTTAACCATGCCTTAAACGATACATTTAAAAAACAAGAAAGGCTTTTCTTGTTATTGTTTTGACGATTTACTCAACAAAGCAAACCTTTTAGCCTAATATGAGAATAATAAATGATGCGTACCTTCAAATTTAGCCTCTGTTAGGAAATGTGTTGGGGGCCATTCCCTTCATAAATATTTATACAAAATGGCTTATTTTAGGTCCTATTTTTGCGGAAAAATATCTCACATCGCTGTAAACCGTTTGTATGTACGTACAAACATTTTAAAATAGCTTTATTTTTTTAAAGAAAATGTTTTCTTAGATTAGCTCCATTCAAGAGACCCGGAGGAAAAAAAAACCCTCTTTGGGGATCAATTCATCTTTGGGGATGCTGTGTGGAGGGTTTTTTTAGGGACAGGAAGGAGAGAAAGTCCCCATGGAAGGAAAAGATATGTGGGGTGGGGAGGAATGTGGGGTCAATGTGTCCAGGAGTGACTGACGTATGAATCCATCTCTCCCAATGCGGTGCAATGTTAAGAGGCTAGACTTTGAATCACACGCGGAACACCCGCGTCTGTCATTCTGTCCCGCTCACAATAAGCTCACGCACACTTACAATACATGCTAATGCGAAATGTGCGAATGAGACAACGCTCAAATTTACCTACAGATATCGCTCGAAAAGGGGTTTATGGATAATACACTTTTCTACACCGAAACCTTCACGAAATTGAAATTTTAAAAAAAATATATTTTTTAGAAAGAAGAAGCTACTTTGGTAGCTTTTTATATTTTATAGCTTTTTATAATTCTTTATGAGAGTTGAGTTAGTAGCATTTTTTCCTTAAATAATATTTTTTGATAAATCGTACATGTTTGACAGTGAATGTTTACGTTAATACGAAACGCATCGAAAATTCGAAAACATACCAACATATTTTTTACCCTCTAGAAGGCAATATAAAAAAATATATTCATTTTGTGCAATTTTCGATGTAGAAAAGTGTTTTTTCCCAGGCGTCCTTTTTGTATGGGCCGAAAAGCGAAGTCTATCATCTTAAGGGTCCGGCTGAAGAGATCTGGGATAGGTCCCCCTTAACCAGTGTCACCCGTTTCGGCCCACCCCGCAGTAGTTGGGCAAGTGCAATCGCCTCCAAAACCAAGACAAACCTCACCCCCTGAAATGGGGCACCCTTGCTAATTCACCAAATGTAGCGAAACATTTGGGGTAACCTGTGGCAGGGGTATTAGATATCCATACTCGCCTCCCAAATTGGTACAAATAAAATAAGTAAGAAAAAAAAATTCAACGTGAATGAGGATTGTCCTAGTAATCTGTTAATATTTTTATCTCTGGTAATTCATCTGAGTGAAAAGTGTAATGTTTTCATAATCTGATCCCTTTAGAAGAAGTTAGTAACAACGAAATTTTTCAACTAGATTGAATGAATTGCATTAAATATATCACTCACTAGAAGTTAAACCTTTCACAATAAAGCCAGCAAAAGGGATCAAACAGTTACAGAGCTAATAATGCTCTTTAGTGTGGCATTCCTTGTGCAGTGAATAAATGAATAGTCTTTCTGTTGATAAAAAGATATGTAAAATACAACTCACCGTGGTCAGAATATTCGGTTATCGTTTCTAGCGCTACTTGAAATATTCATGTTCCTTACCTGAAATTAAAGAAAAAACATTTGATTACTTACAAGCAAATAGGTATATACTTTTGTTTGTAACAATTTTCTTGAGTTTGTGATTAAGAAGTAAACGACTTTCCAAATCCGAAGCAATGTTATCAATATTAAACTGCATTCTACGATCCAACTAGAATACGACTCTGCTGTTTAAGCCCTGTATCAGCAAAAATATGTATAATTAGCAAGAGTATTAAATAATAAACTATTTTATTGAGCCCGTAGGTACCTACTGAAATGCTTTAAATTGTTGGTGTCATGATCTACTATGTATTCCACTAGGCAGAACGGTTATTCTGGCCCAGCAGCAAGACAAGAGGGATGCTGCTATAAGTTGTCTTTAGGTATCTTGACATTTTTTGACAGGTTTTTTCTTGACAGGTTTCAAGAGTAATTTTAGGCAAGAACTCTAATATATATTATTCTTAAAGTTTAAGGCATTTAATTTTTAAGGGTTGTAAATTATTTTATGTGTATTAGATAAATTATAGGATTAGATAAATTCGTAATACACATTATTAAAACAATAATAATTACGAGTAAATCAATGTTTTTTTAAAATCAGACATAACGAATAGAATAAATGCTGGTGATTATATTACAAGTGGTTTGACGATAAGAATACATCACCCCAGCTAAGAGTAATTCCGGTGGGACTGGTAAATCAGGGGGCACCGATTTTTCAGGACGTGCTCTGAGAACTGGAAAAAAGTTCGACCAGTCAGTGGCCGAGTTGGCATCGCGTCGCTGGCTTTCATGACAAGCAAAATTTTCAGGAAGATATTCAATTATTATACAAAAGGAGTCAACATATAAACAGAAAAATTTTTATGTGCGGGTTTTCATTGAAATACAAAGTTTTAAGTTTGCTAGTGAATGACACGGATGTGTCGAAACCGGTAACATAAAAATTAAAATTTAAGTAACGATAGTACATTGAAAATTAAAACTCTTCAAAACAAAATGAAATACAAAGGCCTAGAAAAAAAATACATTCTAAGTTACAGCTTGCATATGAGTATAATGATGTTACTATGAGATGTATACTGGGAAAAGGCAAATACGCAAAGGTTAATCAAATGAGAGAGGAGCTAAAGTGGATTCTAATAAAAAAGGGACTGTTATTTGATGTGTTAATTTTTGTGTATTTCATGACTTCATGTACAAAAATTAAACCAAAGACATACTATCCTCTTTGAATACTCATTCGAATAAATAATTCCCTAATATAATATTTGTGGGGATGAAATGTCGGAGGTATCAACTGTGCGACGGACGAACTGTCCGCCGGATGAACTGTCCGCCGGACGAAGTGTCGGGGAATGAGGTGTCGCCGGATGAACTGTCGGAGGATGGGGTGTCGCCGGATGAACTGTCGGGGGATAAGGTGTCGCCGGATGAAGTGTCGGGTCACCATAGTAGTTTATATTCTAATGTAGTATAAACTAATTCAATAAATAATAATAAAAATACATATACATAATCGCAAGTATTTTTCTTTAGCCTGGTGAGAATTATTATAAGCTTTTTTGCTTCAACGCAATGAGAACGATGTGTTTTATGACAAGGGTTCAATTTTGTTAATTAAACGCTGAACTTATGTGTTTTTACCAATTGCAGGGTCATTACATATTTAAAAGAAAACTTTTTGGCTCCTTGTCCCGGGGAACATGGCAAATAATATGGGGAATAAACAAACAACGCGATTATATCAGGCATATCTCTGGAGAAAGTGTAATTAAGTTTGCTTCTAAAGCGGCCTGGTTAATTAATTTGGCAGATTTATTATATTTGGAAAGAATATCAAAACATTGCACGTTGATGGCATAGATACTTCGGAGGTTAGGGTAAAATATATTTTCCCATGGAATAATTTAATTTTTTTAAACCTTCATTTCCCTTTATATATTTACCTTTTGTATTGATCAATGTTCCATGCGATTACAGATTCGTTTGTAGTTAATAGCCAATATGGAATAGTTCAGTAGGTAGTAATCCTATTAGAGAAACAAACATTTTGCGTCCGTATTTCGTTTTAATCAAACAAATCGTGCATCAACATCCAATGCCACCAAGGCGTAAAAATGGGGTTGAAAATTCCGCGAAATTTGACGGGAGTTAAAAACACTAATTAAGAGTGAACTGCCCGAGTACAGGTACTTTAAAGGGAAAATTCCAGTAAAAAGTAAAAAAAAAAACTTTTTTAACAGGGGAAATACGAAATTGGGATAAAAATTGCAATCCCACTAACAAGCTCGCACTCGGCTCGGATCGGAAAGCTCCGATACTTCTCGAGGGCTGCACACACTAAAGCTCCAATTCCGAGCTCAAACAAACGGAACAACACCGCAGACAAAACGTTCCCGCGCGTAGAATTTGCATACAACCTTCGTTCCGGGATATCGGCAGTGGGTAGTCAGCAGTAGGCAGTCAGCGGTCGCCAGTGCAGAGCGCTGGCCGTTAATTAATTACTACTAGTTAATATTCAAACCCAAACATTGTTGGGTCGCTAGCCGATAGGGGAGTCGCTAGTAGTCGGTGGCTTTAACTGGATAACAACCAAAACCAATTTGTTTCTTTATTGTAGTACCCTCCCGGCCGTGGATGGCACGGAAGCCGGCGCCGGGCGGGGGCGCTGTTAACACTGGATGAAATATCACGTCGGAGCCGGAGGGTTGATGTTCATGTCGATATTTTACCCATTTCCGAAATTTTCTCTCAAAATCAAGACCCAAAGGAACAAAAAAGCTTATTTATCGAGTTCCTTATTGCAAATTTACTGGAAAAGGGTAGAGTTGATCTCAATAGATTAAGACCCTTAGACCGCTGATAAATTATTTTAATTTGACTGTGATGTAGTAGTTTTAAAAGAGTAGTTAAAAGAAAACATTAATAACGGCACTCAACATGAAGCGATTCATCGCTTTTTCTAATCAATATCGTTCCTTTGGACGGCCAGGTTTAAAAAAAAAAAAAATCAAACGTCACTTCAGAATTTTTTTGTGTCGCATTTTATAAGTTTACAATAACAATTCTTTCATATTTTGGTAGTTTATACAACTGTTCTTACTAATAATATTATTTTGTAATAAAAACTCGTAAACAAATAATGCTTTTTTTTTAATTTTTAATTTTCACCGGTGGCCCTCCGGAGGGCAAACGGCCAATTAAAGGTTAAGGTGAAAACTTTTTGGTGTATCTTTGAATAAAGTCTAAAATTTAGTGTATTTTATGAGTAAATTTTTACATTTAAATAATCCATTTGTGGTTAAAGCGTATTAGCGGTTTCCAATAAAATATTTTTCACCGAACATGGATCTAAGCACAGAAGCTCGAAATAGTGCCACTCTCTTCCAGAACGCGTAAAAACAGCAAAATTGTTGATTTTTCTAACAATGTTTACACACAATGAAAAAAGCTCGAATGTGTAGGGAAACAGCTATTAGTTGCACGCTGAGTAGGTTTTGTTTTACTTGAAGCACGGAAAAGCACTTTAGTGAATTGTGGATATGCGTGTTGTATCGTAGAAATGCATCTATTGATCCATTACATGGGGCATTAAGTAAATGAAAAAATTGATGGAAAAACAATTGCTCCGGCGTGCATCGATTTATGGCAAGTATGCAAGTAATCGGAAATGCATGATTGTATCAATCTGCCGAGCAATCCATTGCGTATTACAATGCATTTAGTGTTAGTGCAATGATATGCAAGTCATCGTGTAAGACAGCATTACAAAGTAAATAATTAATTATTATTATCACAGCGGTTTTGAAACTTATTTTTTTTAAGGTTTTTAAAGATTTGGAACTGTTATCAGCGCGAAGTTTAAGACTTGGAAATCTGTAAATTAGATCTGGGAATTTGTATGTACCTAGATGCAACACAACAGCTGCACAGCACCATTATAAACACCCAGTACCTAAGCTATTTAACGAATTATCTGATTTAATAATATGTTAAAAAGTTTAAAAAAAAAAAAAAATAATAACGGACCTTGATTGATTTTATCGATGATTTCCAGGTTTATTCTCTTGCTTTTTTGTATAAACTGTTACTTATTATCCGATATGTTTAATATCTCAGGTGCTGTAGTTTTGTTGTAAGAATGTTCAATCTTTATTATTTCTAAATATTAGATATTAAATAGACTACCTTCTTAGCAATTAAAATGGTTAATGTATGTCGTGTAGCATATTATTATTCTGTACTAGCTTCTGCCCGCGACTTCGTCTGCGTAGGATTAGTAAGTACTTCAAGTAATCTATTTTCTTTTCCTAGGTCCCATCTAAGTTTGTACCAAAATTCTTAACCTATTTATTTAAAATATTTATAATTCTTTATTCCATTTAAAGTATTAGGCGAGTACTTCAAATAAATTCACTAATTTAAATATTTTCTAAAATAGAATTTTGATTTAAAAATCATTGTTTTGCAAAACGTCATTCTCAAATTTTGACATTTTCTATTAAATAACACTTATTATTTTCAATATATTGAAAATAAATAGCTAGCTTTATAGATACGTTTTTTGATTTTTCGCCGAGCACTTAATTGAAACCGGCCATTACTTTGGATTTGTTCCTGAGGTCCTGGGAAAACCAAAAAATTATAGATCACGCCTGATTACGGAGGCAATTGAAATCTACAAAAATCCAATTAATATTAATAGAGACGACGGAGCTAAGCTCAACAGCTCTTGGTATCCGGTAATTGACGGCTACACCAAAGCTAACCGCATAAAACCATGTCTAAGTATACTTTAATACCATATAATAATACAATATAAAAGTATATAACCATTTTGTTTATACCTTGATATTGGCTACATTCGCTTCAGCTTGGTTTTTGTAATTCTAGAATTCGCCACAAGATGACGCTACTTTCGTTGGACATTTCGTTACATTTCTCCGTGGACGGGCCCCAGGCTAACGGAAATACTGCACTTTCACAAAAATTTCCCTTTCAAAGTAGTTCAATTTCTTCTGAAATACCTACCAGCTCGTAGTGGATTGAAGCTGACGACACGGTATAGCTTCCAAGTAAATAAGCACACACTTAACACAACAAATTCACATCGACTGATCTGCCCTGATAATGGACACTGCAACGCTGTCCGAAACGTCGGCCAAAGAAGGAGGTAGCACAACACGGCATAACACCCCAAAAACAAACAACGAAAAAGCTAGCTTTATATGTTATTCTGAGGTTTGAGCTATATTATTGTAAAGTTTCATTAAAATCCATTCAGTAAATTTTGTCTGAAAGAGTAACAAACATACATACATCCATAAAAACTTTTGTGTTTATAATATTATGTAAGATAAGATATTTACTTTCTAATTTAAAAAAAAAAAGTATGTAAAGATAGAGGTTTATTTCAACTAAATAATGGGAGCTTTGCTTATTACTTGCAGTGACAAATTCAAAATTACCCGACTAAAAATCCAAGGAATGAATAATGAGGATGTGGTAAAGGAAGACACCTTACTTTATGACAGATGCATATGGGACTGGTACGAGTGAAGTTCCTCTGACATGCTCTAGCTGCATTATGTAGTGTGAAGAATGCTGTGACGGTAGGAAATCTCCGATGGGAGAGAACGTCAGAAGCCAATGAAAATCATTTCTTTTTTTTACGTCAAAAGGAAGAAGGTAAAAGATTTACTTTGTTATATGATAATAATTCGATCGTCCAGTTGAATAGCCAGACATCTAAAAAAAAGAAAAATGAGTTATGAAGGCAGTTTTATGTACAAGTGTACCCTCTATCGGGTACAATACTAAAATTGCTCATAAACACCACCAAATCAATTATAATGCAGAAAAACTGGCAGTGAATTAAACAGAATGGATGTTTTCTGTGTCACTAATTCATACTGCCTACTGCTGTTATCTTATAGCATATTTAATATGTTAAACACTGTCACGTGTAGAATGGTGAGTATTCGAATATTGCTTTCCTCATTATCTCAAACTTATTATTTTGAGATATCCGAGTAATCAACTAGAGGATCGATGATTTAAAGACGATTTTAGAACATATTCGATTACGGACACTGTAACACTGGCCGAAACGTTGGCTAAAGAAGGAGTTAGCGTAACACGGCGTAATAACCCAAACATTAATCACTATAATACTTTTGGCGGTGAAAATCTAACAACATAACCTAAATTATACTCTTTATTCAAATATATGTACCCAAAAAGAGTAGATAGATACTTATTCACATAAAAAAAATTGATCTAAAAATCTTTAAGTTCTTTTATATCCTTCAATAGTCCGAGGAAATGAATGATTCGAAGATAAGTGTTACCTACGGCCTTTTGTTGAACACGGAGACCATATAACATGGGCCACAGAGCCCGGATTGAGAAATAGGCACACGATATGGGCTACACGCCGGTGATCGATCTTTCGAATAAAGATTAATAGTGCGGAGAAAGTGGTGCTTCGCAGCATCCCCGTAAATGGGGCAACTGTTCCCGGCGAGCCAACTTTATAAATCAATATGTATTGAGCTTTATTTGAAGAGCGATGAAGCCTACACCCTACAGCCTACAACAGACATATCGTCTAATTTAATTACAGGTAAAACATTCATTTAAATCAACGAAAGCCCAGGATTTAAAAAGCTCTCTTTATTTTTTTACCTGGAAAGATAAGAGAAAAGGAAGAGGCCCCGAGGAAAATAATTTCTCTTGGGCCCTACTTCATCTTTGGGAATTTTGTGAGGAGAGTAGTTTTAGGGAAAGGAAAGAGAGGAAGTTAAAAGTTGAAAACCAATAAATGGTTCCAGGGGAGGCGGTACGCATACTAGCTTCCCAAATTGTAAATCTGCTAATCTCTAATATCTTGTATGGATAGCTCCGGATTCAAGACACTTTTTACAGCCTTTTAAAACAGAATTTCTAAATCAACGAAAATATTTTTAGTTCGCTCCGTAATTTTTATAATAAATCTAGTAAACTGTCTTCCATATTTTCCCATTTGTTCGATTATATAAAATGATGTTATATTTCAGCAAAGCCGGTTAATAAAGCTAGTTGCATAATATAAAAATTTCTGATTCAAAATACGAGGCAATCTTTGAACCCGTAATATGATTTTCTTGACTGCAATTGTATAACGACATGAATTTCTTACCCGTTGCCAAGAACACTCGAAACTAATGTCTCATTTTCACAGACTCTTTCTTTTTACGTTTTTATTAACAAAGATCAAAAGATAGTGACGATCAAGAAAGTTTCATACAAAAGCTTAAATGTCATTTCAAATATTGTCACATGAAAATGTTATTACTTAATGGCATAGGAAACTTTTTGTGCGTCGATCTATCTGGTTTCGTTGGTTCAATGAATTTTCCATTAGGTAAGCTTAAAGTTCACAATTCAATTTCTGATTTTAGAAACGCTTTTCAACTCCAATGAATTTGAACGGTTACAGCTACATATACATAGCAAAATCGTGTTTCAAATTCGTATGTCAGTAATTTTTTTGAACGTTCCGGTTCCATTCTAAGATAGCAGCGTTTTAATGGTTCGGTAAAGATAAATTTAAATTTGTAAATTTGTTTTTTTCGCCTTTTAATTTGCTTTATTATAATATCATGGTACCTACCCGCATGAAGAATGCTTGAAAAAAAAAATTACATTGATTACATTGATTACATTACATTGAAATTACATGATTACACGTTTCTCAAATTTTATTACACTTATTTTAAAATTTAAAAAAAATATTACCAAAAATATATTTGGTTTAAAATTAAGTAGACAAGATTTTCAGCAACAAACGATTTGAGAGGAAATTTTGGTTTTGATTTATAAAACAAGAGAAAATTAGATATATAGTCTTTTGGACACGGTATTACTGGAAAAATGCATTTCAAGGGGTTTATAAAGGATATGTATAAATTAATAAATAATACATGCAACAGAGTATGCACAACATCTCGTTCCTCGTGATTAAATGATTTTTTTTTTTTTTTTTTTTTATTCACCAGATTTACAGGAACGGGTTTAGTTTTTCCCATAGGAAAAACTTAACCCTTTCATACACTTTTCCATATAAATGATCATCTAGTAAATCCACGTTATGCAAGTGTATTATATAAGTATAATTAATACAAAACAATACAAGAACAACACGTTAATCTACCAAACTATTAAATGAACCTTTAACATTAACCTTTTAATTTTAACTAAGAGTTTAATTAAGCAATTATTAACGATTCCAAAATTACAACATTTACAATTCTAATTATTTATCTTATAGATTTAGGTAAACCAGATTAATTTCACAGTACGGTGTTTTATTAATTATTAGTCCTCCGGCTGTTAAGTCAATCGAATTATTTCAGCTAAATCAATTATCTATTCAAGTACAGATTTGAAGTAAAGTTTGGATTAATTAAATTTTCGTTGATTACAAATTTGGTTGTATGAAAATCTTTTGATGGAATATTTTCACAAAATGTCGATGTCTATTACATAATAAATAAACGATCCATAAAAATGGATTCTTTTCTTATATCTTTTTTATTTATTTATTTCAGTCCCACAAATAATAATTATTTAAAATATATTGCATATTTCTTTGTTCCTTGGCTCAATGATAGTTTTAAAGAAAATGGATTTTTCCTAAAAGTATCCGGGTGGCATAAATGGATGCAGATAACCCAACGTTTTATTGAATTATGTTCCTTTGTCAGTACACGTTATAATAGAGGGTACTTTGAGTGAAAAATGACGTCACTAGACTCAAAACTGTTAGCAGACAAAGTGCTGACGATTTAATTATCCGACAAATATTAAATGTTACCCGTTACGATGAAATAATGGCAAAGAACTTGTTACTTTTGTGAACATTAATATAATCTGTAAAGGATTGGAAACCCAAAAATTACAGAATATAACATAATAAATTCAGTTGTCAGATTTTGTGAAAGATAAGGTTATGGTTCATACAGATATAACTGATGATACAGTTAAATGTGACCGAATTGGAAAGGGATACGTTAGCGCAGTGGTTAGCGCAGTGGCCCGGAAAGCCGAAGGTCCTGAGTTTGAGGCCCAAATGAATCCATATCTTTTTGATTTTTCTGTTTCAGGTTTTCGATTGAGTTTCACTAATATTATCTTCATTAATTAAAATATTATAATTTTGAGGTTTAACCCATTAAGTCAAACATTTCACAATGTATGCATTCTTAGCAATAACCAAAGCCCTGTCTGGGCCCACGCTTCAGAGTCCCAAATGAAAAGTCTACAGACGTTTCAAAATAAAGCCATTCGCACAGCCCTGGGAGCCCCAAAATGGATGAGGGTTGCACAATCCTTAAAGATCATATCTTAAGTCTCAAGGAAAAATTTTATGCTGGTATTCCCACCCATGTTTATCAACTGTCCAGCACAGTACGATGAAAATTTAATAACAACCCATAAGAAACCCAAACAAATCCTCCGTAATGTTTAAATCTCCCCCTATTGCAGCCATGTTACCTTGCAAAAGTATTATCCAAACCAACTAAATAAAATCTAATTTTTCTACAACCAAATATAAATTCACGAAGAAAGAGAAAGGGTCTAACTTTAATTAATTTCATACGTATTTCTTTGTTGTAAGTGTGTCACAAATAAATAGTACAATTTATTAAAAAAAATAAACTTAAACTTCCTTAAAGGGAAAAAAATATGACCAAAATTTTGGTTAAAGTGCAAGTTTGTAGGGATGAAGAATAAACCTTTTAATCAAAGCAGCGTGCTAAGAGAAATATAGGTTTTATATTAATATTTTTTCCAATCTTTAGCGTCAAACGACTTACCTATAGTTTTTTTTTTTAAATCGTTCAGTAATCTCTATTTTCGTCTAAAATAACGTAATCTCCTAATCGAACGTAGTAAAGCGAAAACTGCACTAAAAAGGGTTTGCCATAATATATGTTTCAAAGTTTCATCATCTTGCTGTATTCCACATCATTGCATGTCCTCGGTTACCCCAGCTAACCGCACCCAACCTCCGCAAACATTATCGTTTCCGTAGACGAATAAGGGTTGATGGTAGATTTAATGTGAACATAATAATTTGGATGAAAGCTTTACACAATGGAAGGCTAATAAAAAGCATTAACTCAGCAAACAGCAAGCAGGAAATTCAATTAGGCACTTTTTAATATTTTTAATAACTCCACTATACTTTTTGGAAAATCTCAGTTCTCGTAATAACATGAAAAAATACGAAAAAGCATTCTAATTGACTGAAACGATAAAAATGAAATGTTATTAATCTACTCGTTCGCTTTCAATATTATCGATTAGAAAGAGTAGTTACTTTCAGAGGCGAACTTAAAAAAATAAATTCATGGATTAAGATTATATTTGTATTTACGTCATAATCTTACCACATATTGAAAATCTAAACAAAAAGTCATATCAGGTATAAAGGAATAGGCAAAATGGTAAAATAAATAAACCATGAATTAATCCAAAAATTCTCTCTAATCAAATGCGAATCCAGGGGGGGGGGTCATGGGGGTCAGGGGGGTCATGGGGGTCATGACCGTTCTTGCTTAAAAATTCTCTAAGCAAGGGCAGATCCAGGGGGGGCGGGGGTCAAGATCCCCCCCCCTGGGCTGGGTCCAGGACCTAGGTGGAACACGAATTAAAATTGTTAAACATAATATTTTTAAATATTTTTTGTCTCACTTACATTTATTAATAAAATACCTACTTTTAACTCATATCTATTATTATCAAAATTAAATTATAACTTCTTGGGACTTGACTACGATTATATGACCCCCCCCCCCTGGCGCCTATGTAACTCCCCCCTCCCTGACGCCTATGTAACCCCCCCCCCGACGCCTATGTAACCCCTCTTACCCTGCGCCAAAGCTAGATCCTCCCTTATCTCTAAGTCATACAAAGCAAGGGACGAACATTGCTGAATCGTTTCCTACAAGATTGTGCATGTGCAAATATGGTTAATACTTCAAGTGGCTTCCACTGCTGATAATATTCGTTCTTTACAAAGATTACATAATTATAAAGTCACAATAGCCGATAATAATTGATGACCAAACATTCTAAAATTGCATTAAAATATTCAATTACTTTGATTTAGTAAAAATATATTATTAACCTTTTACTTTTAACCATTATGTGGATGCTTTTATACAAAGCTGGTTTTTATGTGTGAATTTTGGTTGGTATTTTGTTATTTGTCATTTTAATACAATAAAAGTTCAAATAACAGAATCTTTACGACGAAATGTCCCATAGTAGCGTCAAAAACAAATAAAAATATGCCCCTTTTGATTTATTGCGGCAATATCTCAGAAGAGAGCTTTCGCATATTTATGAAAGGAAGAGGGGTCTACGAATTATGTGATCCCTCTCTCAAGGAAAATATATTAAAAAGACAAGGACGCCCATATTAACGTACGTCTTTTATCCTCTCTCAATCGCTAGGTAATCCGATAGTTCGCAAAGGGGCCAAATACGAAAGAGCAAGTGACTTTAAATTAAATTCTTAGCTGTAATTTGATTTCGTACCTGCGACGATGCCCGTCTCTTTCGCCCCGATGAACATTCATCAAATTTCTTATCGGAAGAGAGAGATACAACACTTTCCACGGAATGGGTATTTGAGATCTTGACCGTCCAGGAATTTGTTCTAAAACCTAATTAGTTTAGTAAGTAGGAATTAACGTTGGACCAATGATCGAATTTTGGTAGAAGTGATTTCCAATTTGATGTCCGGTATTTCATCCAAAGAGAGAGACATAGAATTAAATATTTGATTGGATTCATCAGATGCACATGGATGGTTTATTTCATCATTTTCGAGCCCAAATTTCTGCACCAGAATTAATTTTCGCCAAAGCGGAATATAGATATAAACCTTTGTACACTGTAATATGATGGCACCAAATAAATCAAAATTCCTACGCTATGGTGCAAGAATACCCAAACTCAAGGGTACCCACTCATGGAAATGAATGATAATATTTTATTAAACAATATTCCTTGATCTCTACATCAACTAACTTAAATAACCAATATACGACTTTAGATCGAAGGAAACATTATGCCATGGAGCTTTTCAATTTAATTCAATTCACTTAGGCCATAGGCCCATTGTACTATATCCCATTTTACCTCAATCCTTTAATAACAACCCAGTCCCTTTATTAAATTTCACCAGGATTGTCATTGGATATGTGGCTATGTCTTCTGGTTCTACTGTAGGCCTCCCCAGAGGCCCTAGCACGCTTGCTCTATATCGATCGGTAGGATAACTATCGGTAACTTCTCATCGTTCCCTAGCATGACTACAGATCGCCAACGAATAAGTGACAGTTCACAATGACTAAGTGTCCTTAACATATTCGACATCAAATGTTGTGTGTACGTTAGCGATGTGCAGTTGTCCTAGGGAACGATGAGAAGTTACCGATAGTTATCATACCGATCGATATAGAGCAAGCGTGCTAGGGCCTCAGGTATCTGAGCCTAGTTCCCACCAGGGCAGGACATTGGCACCATAGGTGAATTGGAGACTCTTCATCCTCTTCACATTTTCTGCATACATTGGTGTTTTCTACTCCCAATATCTGCATGTGTCTCCTGAGATGGCAGTGTCCCATTAATAGTCCTACCAGTTCCCTCAGCGAGTTTCTGTCTCTGAGTAGTTTCCTGGTTCGTCTAGGGTCCTTCATTCATTGTTACATTTGTGCAGACTTTAGTGAGGTCATGATGTGAGAATGTGTTTTAAATAGCCCGAATCACAACAAAGGCCAGTACATATGGCATGTTCGGTAGATTATATAAAATTTGAGGGTAGTTCCCCAAATACGGGCAAGTAGCAAGTCAGGCAGAGGTCACCACCCCTAGCCCTGTGCGTGATTGTCGACAGAAAAATATAATTTATCTTTCCCCTTTCGTGATTTTTGTTTTGTTTTATATTTTTTTATTTGACATTTACGCGTTTCACGAACGTGAAAATAGGGTGTACCCGAAATTTAGGTGCCTTATTATTTTGGCGGACGGTTAGAATGTTACTCGTGAGGCCGAAATTACCGTCGTAAAATTTCAGCCGACGTTGTAATGCTTTAATGAGGCTTTAAAAAATTGTACGAAATATAAAATTATATTTTCCGCAAACCACTTAGGCAAAGAAACTCAAAATCAAAGTTACTCCCCCTTAATTACGCATCCAAAATAAAGTCAGGCGAGTTATTAAAATGTTTGTAATTGGTCGTTAATTTACTTTTAGAGTTTTCTAAAGGGAATTAAACAAAATAATTATATTACATAGCCAACTAATCTTTAACGTTAAGGTTAATGGTTATTTTTCAACACGCTAAATATGACGCGTAAAAAAAATTAACCACCATGGCATGAGCAATATTAGCACGAACAAATTGTATTGATTTTACATTTTACAAGGAGAAAAATTTTAACTGTAATGCACATATTTGTTTTTCGAAGCAGTAAAACTCGCGAACTGTGAAATTTGCACAATTTTTACTCCGAAATTTTATGTAAATCCAACTACTTTTGGTATAAAACGTCATATTTTATTATGTTATTTTATTACTGTGTAACGTATTATTCACCTGTAAATTTCCCAAATTAACCTACACTATATTATTATTTTTATGCCATCTGCAATTTAAAAACTGGTTTCTGTTTCATTTATTTTTATTTTTTCTCTTTTCATATAATATATTATTTTCACTTACCTCTATACCTACCATTTTTATAATGTTAATTTCTCTATATTTCTTATATAAACATCGTATTACATACTTATCACGTAAAAGCCAAGGGCGTTAAAAATTTATAAATAAATATATATATATATCTATATATATATTAATCGAGAGAAATGATTCCACGAAAGGGGGCACAAATAGGACAAGGCGGTATATTGTTTGTTGTTTTTTTCGTAAATTATAAAAGAGTGTTGAAACTTGGAAGCAGCTGGGAAGTAACTATTTATATATTCATATTAAATGAATTACATTACACAAGTGCCATTTCTTCCAGAAAAACTAACTTGGCATGCTGAAAACATCGTTGTTATTTTTCTAAATTATAGAGCACCACGACATTTTTTCAAAAAGAACATGTAATATCTTTGTGAAATACTGTACTGTTAAATTCATAAAATGGGTGAACACGCAACCTTATAATGGTAAAAGTCACTCAGCAACTCAAATTTTAACAGTGGATGGGGTTACCTTTGTATGTAAAATACTCCCCACACCATCAGTGGGTACTCTAATAGTATTTTATGGTGAAAATAGAAAGAAATAACGAAACAAACATCGTAATATTTAATCTAAAAGAAGGTTAAATTTTTATGTCGGAAACTTTCGGAGGATAGTGAATGAATTAATGGATTAAAAATTATTGATTGAACAACACTTTTATTGGATAAATTCGAAAGCTACAATATTTTATCTTCGAACACAAAGAAATACTTAAAAATGTGAAAAGTGTACCTAAACTATTAATAATCTTGTAGATATATTGTGGAGCAGTAAACAAACTTAAAAATATTATTATTAAATTAAATTATTGTGATTTTCAACTACGTAAATATTGGTAACTTTTTGATGAAGATGTTTGAAAAATAAACAATAAATAAAGAAAACATTTCTTTTTATTGGGTATGTACATGTAGGTAAATTAAGGATATCCAAATTTATACAAAGTCCACATTAAAGACTTCGAATATTAATTTCAAGAATTATATCGTGGAAAAAAAATCCGTGTTCGAAAAAAAAAGTATTCTTATTTCATCAAGACTTTTAGTTGAAGTGGAGAGCTGAATGGAACCTTCTATTTAATCTTTCGTAGGGATTTTACAGTCCAATGACATTGATAATTCACCTTTAATATAATAAGACGGCGTGTTTTGCAAACATCTCCAAGTAAATAACACCGGAGTAAGTTTGTTTTCATCACGGAAAGTTGAAGTTCAGTTTAGAGTTTTATTAAGAGATGAGAGTTGGGAGTGGATCTGGAAGCTTCTTCGAGTCATAATTAATGTGATTCAAAATGCTTTCATAGCCCCTCTAGTTAGATAAATTTCCCAAGTATAGGGTAAGTTCGAAGTTTGGGAAGTGACACGATTAATAGCGAATTAACGTCACCATTAGGGAGCGCGTTTTGAGGGAATTCCAATTTGCCCACACGCGGGTTTAATCGATTCAAATTAATATTTATGTTATTTTGATAGGCGTCTGGGAAATTGGACATTTATTGCACATCAGGACCGCTAATTGAAGTAGTTAGTTCAGTGAACAATCAATTTATCCCACTGCTAACTTTAATCGAAAATTAATCGACCAAAATTCCGCCTGAGGTGTACAGTGGTTTAGAATAGAATCTGTTATAAATATAAACGAAATATGGTTTTTTTATGTGAATACTGTACAGGGATCCCGACTGCTCCTGATTGTCCAGAATCATTGTAACGATTCGATACTTGAGAGCGAAAAGGGAAAGAAGATAAGGAAAGGGAAGATTGGGCGAAATAATTGGCTATTCAGATCTGGTTACCAAAAATAACTAAAGCCATTCTGTAAGACGAATTTCACCAAGCCTATATCCATATACGTCACCAAATAACGTGTTTAGTTAATAAAAATATTTGAAGATTCTGTAGAAGTTTTTCTAACACGCTCCCAATGAAAGATTTTTGGATCAAGAAGAGGATTTATTCTCAACACTCGTGTTTTCATGGGCCAAAAATGGAAAAATCGTCAAAATATTGCAAAATCAAGTTGAAAAACCTACCGATAATGTATAACAAATGCCAACTAGGTACTCGAAACGTGTAACATATATTAACGACGTTTATTACTTAAAATATATAGGTAATATATTTTAACGACGTTTTTTTCATGAAAATATGTGATATTTTCGTATTTGTGTAGCCGATGTAGTGCTTCGGATACCGTGAAGCTAGTAATTAATCATTGACATTTCGCCATGTAATCCTAGTCCTTTTGTTGTTTGCCTTGGAAAAGCGAACCGGGGTTTTTACCCCCTGCTTTTCAACTAAACATTGCTGCTCCCCTGTTGTATTTTGATTTCCCTTCCTGCCGTGAAAGCCTCATATTCAATACATTAACGGGAACGATATCTGAAAAAGTTTGTGAAAAGGAACCAAGTTTCAATGGAAAATGTCGTGTTTAAGAAATTGTCACTTCGGCTGCTAATATTTGCATATTATTGAAACAAATAAAGGGGTCTCATTTGATTTTCGGAAGCAAATTTTATGAAGTAATACTTTTTTTTCTCCAATGTCTAGGAGTTATAAATACTATTACATTTTAACGTCAACCGTGTTGATCTTACTAATATTATAAACGCGAAAGCTTGTATGGATGTATGTATGTTTGTTACTCTTTCACGCAAAAACCGCTGAATGGACTTTAATGCGGTGCTGATTGCCAACAGTATAGAAGATCTGCAGTCTCTCGTGTCTAGAATGAACGAAGTATGTATGAAGAATGAATTAATGATGAATGTAAGTAAGTCTAAAGTCATGGTGTTTGAAAGAGAGAGTCAGAAAACGGTGTGCAATATAGTTGTGAATGATGAATACTTGGAGCAGGTGGATGAGTTTGTATATTTGGGAAGTATGTTTACGAGAGATGGGAAGGCTGATAGGGATATCGAAAGAAGGGTGAATGCAGGTAACTCCATTAATGGAGGATTGAACGCCGTTGGAGCCAACAAAAAGTTGTCCACAGAAGCGAAGCTAGCAGTCCACAATGGAGTACTGGTACCTACCCTGATGTATGGCAGTGAAGCGTGGAAATGGCAGAGAAAGGATGAAAGTAGACTGAATGCTGTAGAAATGAGATCCCTGAGGCGTATGTGTGGTAAAACCATGTATGATCGTGTGAGGAATGTGGAGATCCGAAAAGAATGCAAGGCTGATGTGAGCGTAGTAAGTAAGATTAAGAAAGGGACGCTTAGATGGTTTGGGCATGTTGAGCGAATGAATGAAGGAAGGAGTGTAAAGAGAATTTATGACGCGAATGTGAACGGTATAAGAAGCCGAGGACGCCCAAGGAAGACGTGGCACGATCAAGTAAATCAGATACTTGAGTCGGGCCATGTCAAGAGTCAGAATAATAGAAGAGTATGTATGAGAAGATGTATGAATGTGAATGAGGCAAGGAGCGTGTGCCAAGACCGAGTTGTTTGGCGGTCCGTCCTCTCTGCCTACCCCTGCGGGGAAACGGCGTGATGGTTAGTTAGTTAGTTTTTTTTTACAATAATATAGCTCATACATCAGAATAACATATAGGGTATAATTTATACCCAAAGTTTGCTATTTTCCATGTATTACAATTTATCACAAATAATAATAATTATTGTTTAATAGAAAATGTCAAAATTTGAGAATAACATTTTGAAAAACAATGATTGTAAAACCACAATTCTATTTTAGAAATTTTTAAAATTAGTGAATTTGTTTGAAATACTCACCCTTGAATCGAATCAAGAATTTTAGATATTTTAAATAAACAGGTTAAGGATTTTGGTATACACATAAATTTGGCCTAACGAAAAGAAAATAGGCAAATCGAAGTACTAATCCTGCGCAGATGAAGTCGCGGGCAGAAGCTAGTATTATATAATTTACAAATATATATTTGGATAAAGTAAACTTATGTTTTGACGTTGATACTTCGCGGAAAAACAAGTTTCAAAAACTTCTTTCAATACAGACCAGAAAAACTAGAAGTTAATAATTTGGGCAAAGCTGAGTAGTAAAGATAGTTGATTTGTAAACCCCAAAGAATCTTTTATTATTACACTCCCGGCAGAAGAATGTAATGATTTTAACACATTATTTTAAGCTGTTCAAACAGGTGTTAAAATTCCTTCCAAGTGTTAAAGTAATTTTTTAAAACGAAAATATTAAATTCGGTTCATGTATATCTGGCACCTTGTACTTAAAAATAAAAGCTAGCAATTAATTAGGAATTATTTAACGTTTAAGAATTTAAATGATTTCCTTGACAAATGATTAAGATGTGAGCGTCAGATTTTCCAGCATTGAAATATTAGGCAAATTAATCAGCTTTACGTATCAAAATAAAGACTGTCGACTTTTATATTCAAATAATTTCTTCGCACGTGAAGATAAATAATAGAAAATTTCATAAAGTATACGTTTTCTCGCGTCTTGTTAACGCCCACGGAGAATGTTATGTAAACACGAAATGTCAAACGTCCATACCATTAAAAATATACATTATTTTGGTAAACGTGACGAAAATCCATCTATTTCTTAAACCAAAGCTAAGAGAACATTTTTACGAATTTCTGTTCTTATGAATGAAAGTAATATTCGGACATTTAATTTAATTTAAAAAATATCAGTAATTTGTTCAATTATTCTGTATGGGTCAGCAAAATGTAATTCATTTGGTGGTATGGGACCCTTTTTAACTGTTTTTAGATAAAAAAAAAACATTTTAACAAATTTGATTTGTATTTGTAATTTTCAGATAAAATTGTTATTTATTTATTTATTTATTACACGCCCTAATGGGCTTTTAAATTGTAGTTTATAAGTTGAGAGTAATCACGATTATTTTACGAAACATTTTACAAATACCTTAAAGTTATAACAATAAAGAATACATAATACAATGAGAAAAAAATATGTGACAACGAAAGCACATAATAAAAACAAAAAAGCCTTGGTGAAATTGAAAGAAGTCTAACATAAATTAATATTCAATATAAACAAAATAAAGAAAAAATTTAGAAATTAGTTTAAATTATTTGTGTCTCGATAAGTAAAAGTATTGAAATAAACAATATTTAAAGTGATCATTTTTAAGGTGAAATAATATATCTCCCAGATCAGAATATTTATTTCCGAGACTGTGAAGTCTCGGAATCGCAGAATTTTGATTATGCAATTCAGCAAGATACATTTACCAACTAGAAGGCAAATCTTATTACCGAGTGCGTTAATCACTTAGCACGCGTAGATTTTATAAAGTGGGTGTATTTTGCATATTAATTATGATTAGGTATATGACTAAATTAACCGCATCAGTTCATTAGCTTCTCTTCAGTATAACGCGCGTATCCGGTAAACTCTCACGTAAAATATTAAAGACACAAAAATAATGAAACCTCCTCGCTGATGACACAATAGCTTCACCTATTTATTTCATTTGATCAAACGCGACAAAATAAATACAGCTTAGCGAAAATATTGATACAAAATATTGGCTAATACCAAGTTTGAAAAGAATTAAGAGATTAGAGAAAATAAAGACATGCCGACAACGCAACTCAGATTAGAGTACTAAATAACAGAAAGTAAATTCATGAATAATATATCATTGAAGAAGAAGATAATTCTAATTAATCCAAACAAAAATATGAACAAGAACAAGGCACAGAAAGTAAAGAGCTGACCCTTGCAACTGGGAAAATAATTAATAATAACTTAATTAAGATAAGACTTTTTATGTAAGCACAAAGGGTAACAATTATTATAAGCAATAATTATTAGCCTTCCACACTTATCCATATTGAAAAAACCTCTTGAGAAAAGATACATGCCGCCGTCAGGACTCAAACCCGCGCCCCTCTGATTGCCGGTCAGGAGTTCTATCCACTGAGCTACGGCGGCTTATCTCTTACCCGCAAAATGATTCAATATATACTAATGCTTCATTCAACAATTACCGTTTATTACTTTTTTTCACCGGCAAAAAAGTCTTGTCTTAAACATTACTTTATCAATTTAATAATAAATATAAATAAATAGGAAGGTCGGTAAAGGATGCCACAACGAGACGATATCAGCTATCTATAGCACACGTATCATTTGGATTCAGAATACTGTCACAAGATGCTAAACAGTCTTTATGGGAGCAAAAAGACTTCAACGATTGAACTTTCTCATAGTGCGTTTATATATTTCAAATTTCAATTTTCAAAAATCTATTCATTATTCCTAACAAAAGCTTGCCAGCAATTGAAACCAGTTCTGCATTCTTGAATTTGGTCCACCAATCAATCTCCAGTCTTTAATCCCCTCATTCTTCCTCCTTCTGCACGACAGGTTAAGGGGAATGTTCAATTGAGGGGTTGAACCAATCGTGAAATTGCTAGTCCGATACGAAAAAAGTGATTGATTGAAGGAAATGAACTGAGGTACTGTTGTGTGTCGAGCTTTTAGGCCAGATACTATATACCAGTGTACTAAAAAAGCATACAGCTCAAAATCTACGATAAGAGAAAGTTATGTGAGAGAGAGAGATTGGAAAAACGAGTAAAAAAAAGTTGTTGATCTTAACTAAACAGCAAAACATCTATTTTTTCACTGTTGAAAAATCGATCTAGCGAGCTTTCATTGGGAGCTTAGATATATGTATGAAACCATTATAAATAAGCCACGTATGGGTAATGTTTTCGTCCAATATTAAAATTATCGATTCTTTTTCAAAAAAAGTGTGTAGGATTTGGGAAGAAGGTAGTTCCGCCCAATTACTAAAAATTGAATAGACGGTACGATACATAGCAAAGGACGGATGGACAACAGATGGAACAATCTCATCGCTCAATGGTGCTCGAGGGAATTTGGAAGAACCGCGTTCTTTCAAGGCCGCATTAAATGCCTTTGAATTCATAAGTTTAACGAGAGCATACGGTGGAAATCGTTTAAAATGGTAAACAAGGATGTAAGAACAATCGGTAGCTTGGAGATAACTGCAAAGTAGTGAAATATTTTCATATTGATATTAATTATGAAAATAACGAGTATTATACAGGAAATATACCAGTATCATTGATGATTTTCTATTTATGGATTAATTAATCATCGTATGAATTTAATCAGTCTTTGAATACAATTAAAGCAAGAAACCACGCAATGCTTAATACAAACGAAGGTCACCCTTTTCCATTCAGTTTACAGGTAAATTATAGACCGATAAAACAAATAATATTACTTTGTACTTGTATTGCTGAGTCAAAAGTAGGGATTATAGATTTTTAAATTGTTGTGTTACAATGTTTCATAACACCTCGGTAGAAAAAAGCACAGTAGTAAGAGGATAAATAAAATATTACTACCAGTAGTGGAGACGCTTTCATTTTGAGTTGATTAATAGCTCTTGTCCTTACCTGAAACAAGGATAAATACAAAATTATTAGTAAGTTGAAAATAATTATTTATCATTGCTAAATAAAAATCAATTTATGGCTTATTCAAAGTGAATCAATATAAAACAAACTGTAAACAAATTTTTTGCTTGAACAGTCTTTTCTGTTATGCCGCAAGTAACTTTTCTGCGCTTTTTATGTAATTCTGTTCGTATTTTAATTTGTTTATCGTAAAGAAATTATACTAAAATATAGCATTCAACTTTTAATTTCACAAAGATTTATAAAAAAATTAAAACTACATAACAGAATATCTGTTTTCTGGATCTACACCAACTCTCTAAAGGATTGTTCCGACTAGGCTGGTAGTTTAGTCGAGTAACGAGTAATTTACAAAGTAAAAAAATTAAAACACTATAAATTTAGTTAAGTAGTTTGGTAAGTGGTTTTAGTACACCTTTTCTATTTTTTCGGGATTAGCACTCTCCATCATATGTGTCACTGATCACTTTTTCCACCACTGAAAAAGTCGGAAATCATTGTTTTAGTGAAATGTCGTCTCGTTGGAGTAAATATGATAATCTAATTTTTTTTCATTAATCCATTTTCGAATCCATAGTTTCTTTACTTTCATCTTACTAATTTCTTCTTTCACCTCTTCTAAAATATCTACAATATCAGCTTGATTAGCCTGTTTATTTTGTTGCACTACAAACTGTTCATCTTATAATCCGCCACTCACTAATGTGCTGTTCACGATCTAATGTGGTAATTTTTTGGTCAGTAACTCGCTACTCAACTAAATTACTAACCTAGATCGAACCAGCTTTACTGGTGAACGCTGGCATCTTGAAAACAGCATTTACTTTTGAAATTTATGTGTAAGATATTGCAGTTCTTTTTTAGCTCCAAACCTCGCTTTAATAGTGAGCTGTGGAGGTTAGTAGTATCAATTTAAACGTCTAAAAGAAAGATTTTAATGTTTATTTTATTTCGATATTCTAAGGCTAAACGAAGTGGAAGCGGTTTTAAAAAATATATTAATTATAATATTTATTACATAAATTGTTCAAAGTATCTTTTTTATGGTATTTTTTAAAATTTTATTTCTGCGTGTTTTCCTCAACGCAAAGAATATGAGTATTTATTTACGACTTGCAATAAAAACCCCATCCCGCTTGTGAAACTTTTAGGCTTTCGGGAGATTAACGTATATGTTACAACTCGTACATTAACCCGGAATTTATTCAAAGCCGTTTCGCTTAACGTATTTAATAAATTTAAAACTTGAGTCATCCATAGAAGTTGTTACATTAAGCCTAATGATAACTGCCATTACAGGCGACGTTACTTCCACTAGGAGCGAGGTTAAAGAACTCCGGAGGAAGAGTTCGTTTGGTAAATTATGCACTGGGGATAGTGCTTCGTAAAACCTACGCATGCCATCAGGGTATTTTGGAGGAAAAAAACTAAACCTTCTAAAAACTAAAAATTAAACCTTCATGCTTTTGTTCGCTTTTGGAATGTAGGTCTCATAGAAATCGTTATGTCTCTCTTGGAAAATATAATCTAAACGGGATAAGAAAGAGAAAATACCACGATTTGTATTCAAATCCAAAAGATAAGCACAAAATAATTCAAATGTGCACATTTATGAATCCAACATTTCCGACAACAAATCGATGAATATTTATGAATCTTTGCGAATGTTTTATAAAATATTTGATTCATGAAACGATAAAAGTTGATAATTACGTTTATCATTGGATACGTTTTTTAGATTTTCACGGCCAAAAGCATTTTCGTTGTTTGTTTTTGGTGTGTTATGCCGTGTTGTACTACCTCCTTCTTTAGCCGACGTTTCGGACAGCGTTGCAGTGTCCATCATCAGGGCAGATCCGTCGATCATAACGTCGGCATAACACCCCAAAAACAAACAACGAAAACGTTTATCATTGTTTGTCTATAATAATGTTTATCATTAATTGTTTATAATTACGTTCATCATTAATTGTCTAATCAAATATATGTGACTTTCACTTTTTATTCGCAATTTTTATTATCAATTATCAGTAATTTTTATTTAAAAAAAACGTTAGATGCGCCATTTTAAACCCTTTTTATGTTTACAATCAAAATTAAACTATTTCAAATACGTTAAGTTTATTTCTTACAATAACACTTAAAACGCGTATTTGATCACGTCTCAAAAAAAAAATTTTGGTTTTGGATTAATTTAGAAATATTCCATTTATTTGGATTTTATTGCAATGCGGAAATAATCTGACCAACTCACAAAATTTGCTCGAGCGAAATAAAATATCCATATATCCCAATACCATTGCCTTGCCTGTGGTTCGAACACACTGCCAACACGTGCCGAAAGAAAACAGAAAATCCCAGATTTCTACGCTGCGCGCAAGACCATACTTTAGCAAACTGCCCTATTAAAAGTCAACCTCCGACATGCTATCATTGTCTGTCCTATAATAAAAAATATATATTTTTGGTCGATAGCATCCTATTTTGAATGATTGTACAAATTATAAGTTGACTTTCGCATAATAATTTAAAAACAATGTCATCATTGCAGTAAAATCTATACAATTGTAAGATCAAAAACGAGGAGACTGTAACCTTCAGAGATTCAATTACTATACTTAAGTTATACCGCGGCTTACCAGTCATTCCACATTACCGCACGGAGTGTACCTAAAATAATTTATTGTGAGAAGCGGGAAAATTGCTGTTACATGCTCTCGGCTAGTGTTAAAGAACAATTTGTTTCCCATCGGTAAGAAGTAGCACTTACATGATAAATCACCGGATATGTTGCACAGGTAAAGTCCCATTTAGATTACAGAGGTAATTTAAGATGAGTAAGAAATATATTTCTGACTGAATGCAGTAGAAATTATATCCCTTGTAAAATATAAGGAATTGGTAAACAGAACAGGATTATGTTTTTTTATAAATGAAGCACTTTTCCGAACAGTTGAATCCATCGATTTATTGTAATGTTCTAAGTTTTACATGCTGACGTTATTTTTATGGTGATAATCACCCACCCAACAGACAACGTATAAAGGCACTTGTTTATTATTCAAGAAATGATCGAGGAAGGAGAAGAGTTCGAACCCAAACAGAGTTTTTATAATCTCAAAACACTTTGTCTATTGTGGGAGTAAAAACATAATAATATCTATAATATAGTAAATAGCTAACACAAAACCAACGCCATCTATGAATTTAATCGCTTACCCGGTATCAAGTATTCATAATAGGTTTGAGACTAAAGAAGAAAATTCGCTTAAATTTATACATCCTTCTTGATGTCAGTAAAAAAACTCTTTTATATGGACATTTTGTAATTAATAAGATTTGAGGTCAACGAACAAGTTTGAAAGAACCCTGAACTGTTAACATGCAACATTTTACTTTATATACCTGGTGGAAAAAAAATACAGGTATTCTGAATTCGTATTTGAGATTGTAATGCTAAACTCAAACAAATTTCTCAACTTTATCATAGGTGTAAAAAGTGCAGCGAGAAAAACACGCGAAGTTTTAGCAAAGCTGCCTGAGACTGATAGTAAAAATAAAAATGGTAATTTTTTAGCTTTTGCAAAAAACAAGCAATTTCTCTGCACGCCAAACGAGCCCCTATGCAAATAATATTTGTCACCTTCATTCATTCTGCTCCTCCACTGCGCCCGGGGTTGCTTTTTGGGGTGGTTGGGGAGTTTGTGGGACACCCGAGGGAGTAAAGGGTGGTGAAAGGGGTGGCGTGAGGGGCGGCTAGGTATAAAAAACAAGAGTAAAACCGTCCAGGTGGGAACCAGGGGGTCTGAACACAAGTGCGAACAGAAGGGATGAAGAAGAACCCTTGAACCGAGTCCATAGTCAGCGAGAAATGAGGAAATTTGACAGTTTGTAGAGAAATTGAAAGCTATGAAAATATGGCTAAATTCGATCTACGTTGTCTAAAATAAAACAAGCAGAATTAATAGAAATATAATGTGTCTTTTTCTGGCAGTTTTATTTGGTGACCGGATAACACAGAATGAATTCAACTCAACACCTCTTTTGAAAAGTCATTAAAAGTTGTGAAAAAAATTTACAAAAAAATGGTTAAATAGGTTTTGTTAGGTTAGGGTATGGGCTATTTTTAAATTTATTTTTTTCGTAGCATTTAACGTCTTTTTAAATAGTTGTTGAGTTGAGTGGATTCTGAGTTGATATGGAACCAATTTATTTATATAACTCTACAAGTAACTAATAATTCTCAATGCTGACAATAACATTATTTCATTGCAATACCTTATTAAAAAGAAATTGTGTAAATAAACTAAAAATTTATTATAATTTCGTCTTATCGTGCATTCCCCTTTGCAAGTCCACTGTGATCTTCTTACTAAAAGTCTTGTTAAGAATTTATAATAGCTTTTCCACAATGTTTTTTGAGAGCATCCGAGCATTTTCTTATGCAAACTTTTTTTTTAAATTGTAGGAAAAGAATGATGGCGGAACAATAAAGAGTAAAGGTTCACCTTTGGCATACTTTACCTGGAAAAATATGGTGATTCGCAGAAGTGGTTAAAATACTGTACCTCTCTGTACTGGCACTTCACAGGACGGGGCTCGAATAAGACTGTGGTCCTGAGGGAAAAACATCCCTCCAATTAGGGAGGCTGTGTCTAATGACGCCACTAGAGCCTGGCGAGGGTTGAGGGTAGAGGGGTGAGGGTTGGACGACTGCGGTAGGGTTGGCTTGCTTTCATAATGGTCGCAGACATATCTAGATATTATGGACTATTAGAGGAGAGTATTTAACCTGCTGTTTCCTTGATTTTTTCTCGGTATATCACAACTATTTATCATTTATAAAAGTAGAATAAACCTTATTTACAATTATGAACCACCTATATACATAGGTGTGTTACTAATAATTTAACCAGTACCAAGAAGATTTTTTTTAAATTACGATACAGTCGTGAATATTTTCGTTGTTTGTTTTTGGGGTGTTATGCCGTGTTGCACTACCTCCTTCTTTAGCCACCGTTTCGGACAGCGTTGCAGTGTCCATCATCAGGGCAGATCCGACGATGTGTGATCTGCCGGATCTGCCCTGATTATGGTCACTGCAACGCTGTCAGAAACGTAGGCTAAAGAAGGAGGCAGCGCAACACGGCATAACACCCCAAAAACAAACAACGAAAATGCTTTTGGCCGTGAAAATCTAAAAACCTATCAGTCGTGAATATGATAGAAAATAAATAAATGCTGCTCTTATAATTCGGCAACGGTATGCGGCATCTCATTTATTTTATACAAGTGAAAAAGATAAAAGAAAATGATTACTGTTTTTTTCCTTTAAAGGAAGTAGACATACATACATTTTTTGTCTCATCATTCGTTTCACTATTATTTAATGTGTAAGAAAGAGCTGCAGTATTATTGTGATAAGGAACGTATGCCTTTTGACTTTATTATAGGGAATATAAAATCGAAGAGAGCTGTAAAAAAATATTGTCAAACTTTCATTAATTTAATGATTAACTTTGAAAAATTAAGAATTTTTGTTTTTTTTCAACTAGTATTTATATATATTTTAATATTTTCGTGATGCTTCATAAAGTTTCAAGACGTGTTTTTCTACTGTTTAACATGTATTTATTTATTTAATGAAATTAAATGAATAGATGCTCTATTGAGATATATTCCTAGATTTACCTAAGTTAGAGGCAATAAATAATGCGGTAGACACTAAAGATCTACATTTGCATTAAGCGGGTTTTGTAAGGGCAGTATTTAAATGGCTACAAGGGCCGCTGTATAAACAATCAATTAGCCCCACTAAGAGACTACTGAATAATAAAACAGACTGTGAATGATGATCTCAAATAATGACTTAAACATTTAACAGGTGTATTTAGCTTTGAGGTGCAAAGAATCGAATGTAAATATGTTAGGTAAAGAAGTACTGGACGGATGGCATCCTTTCCAATACTATTCTACGAAGGTTCTTCGTGATTATTTAATCATATTTGTGTTACAGTTATCTAGCTCCTTATTAGATATGAAATTAAATATTTTTTTTCACTTTGTTCCACTTGTTTATTTATACCAGGACCGATTTCGTCCTACTACGGACATTTTCAGACTGGTAGTTAAAATTAAAAATGAACAAGTGGAACAAAGTGAAAAAATTGTTTAATTTCATGTCTAATACAATGGAATCCCTCCATGAATTAACAGTTAAAAAACTAGACTCATTATCTAGCTTCTATTACGAAATTTTATGAATTAATATAAAAATGCGTAATAATGTAAACAGACTTTAGTACTTAGTACTAAACTAAAGTAAACTGTTTTTCATCCATCAATTGATCGGCCACACTCCTTTTTTTGAGGATGCTGTGTGTAGGGTATTTCAAGAGAAAGGAAAGAGAGGAAGTTCTGGGAAGAAAACAGGCATAAGGGGCTGGAAGAAATCTAAGGGTCGAATCCTCTAAAATTGACGGAGGTATGAATCTATTCCTCGAGAAGTTGAGAGAGTCCGGCTGGAGGACTAGGTTAGGTCTCCCTCAACCATTCAGTAGGTGAAAAAAGGCATTCGCCGCTAAGACCTAGACAAATCTCGCCCCATGAACCCTAGCACCCCTTCTAAGTGACCAAACGTAGCGAACCATTTGAGGTTACTTATGGCAGGGGTGTTAGTTATCGGCGGTGGTACCCATACCCGTCTCTTTTATTCGTATTTACGGAAGTTTATTAGCACTTATATTTATTTTTCTTAACTATTTATTAACTTAAAAGCGAGCAAATAAGACGCTAATCGTTAATACAAGGCACTGAACAGCAAAGAGGTGTTTCTGAAAACCTGTAAAGTTTTCTGTTTGAACAGGGGGCAGTTTCCTTCATGGTAACATTTTCTATAGTTTTCCCTAATCCAGCGAATGTGGATGAATTCCATGAAGGCCATAGCGTCTCCTTTCATCCCCATATACTACCAACAAACTATATTTATATTTTCCCAGATGATGTAGAGGAAGTAGGATGATGCAGATTCATTTAGCTGTTTTTACGGTTTTTAGAAATACTATTTCCATGAAAAAATAAGTAATTTTGCTTACAGAGAAAGTAAACAGATTTTTTTATTGGAAAAAGTTTTAGTAAAAAAAAAATATAAAAAAACATGTAGATCCTAAGTTATACAGGGTGTTAAGCATCGTGCTTGAGTTACTTTAACCAGTGATTCCTGACATTGTTTGAAGTAAAAAATTTTGGTCTCCGGTGACTTTTTTTGATGAGATTATTTTTTTTTCAAAAACTTTTTCTTCAAAATCAAAGAAAAAAAATTCTTCCACATGGTCTATAAGCCAAGTAACCAACCAACCCCTCACCCCGCCCCTAACCTCCCAATACCTACTGATTTTATGTTTTTGTTGAAAAAAAAAACTTCAAAAATGTCACCGGAGACAAAAATTTTATTTACATTTTATGCTTAAAATAATGTCTTAACATACAGGGTGTTAAGCATCGTACTTGACTTACTTTAACCAGTGATTCCTGACATTATATGAAGTGAAACATTTAAATCGAATTTTGGTCTCCGGTTCCTTTTTCAGGTCTGTTTTGTTTGTTTTTTTTTTTCAATTAAACAATCACTCAGCCGAGTAAAAGAACCCAACCCCTCACCCGGACTTTAACTATCCAATATCTACTGAGATTTCATGTTTACAGTTTTAGTTTTTAGGAATCACTGGTAAAAGTAAGTCAGGTACTTAACATCCTTTATAATTTTTATAAAAAACTTTGATGCTGATGTAAGGTAACATATGAGGAAAAAAATAAAAACTACACTAACGTTTGAAAGAGTTAAAATCAGTTAAACAAGATAATAAATTAAATAGTTATGTCTAAAAAGTGAATTTCCATTAGAATTATGTTTTTTGCTGCCATTTTCCCGGGTGCTCTTTCATGTCATAGTATCGTAACGTGTCCCTAACCCCACTTACTGACAATATAATACATGATATTTCTTTACCTCTTCTCCTACAAAACCTTCGCTGAAGATTTCAAAGTCCTCACACTATCAAGATCTTACTCAAATGGCGGAACATCCGCCTTCTCTTGAGAACGTATAGGGGTGAAATTTTGAACTAAGTTGAGGTGCAAAGACGGTGGTAGAAGCATATAGGAAATAGAAATATAATGCAAGGGGTGTATTGAAGTATTCTCTATTCTACTAATAGGAATAAAACAAATATTATAAGAAATAATTAGCCCGAAACACTCATCCATATTGAAAAAATCTCCCGAGAAAAGATACATGTCGCCGACGGGACTCGAATCCGCACCCCTCTGATTGCCGGTCAGGAGCTCTACCATTAAGCTACGGCGGGTTACCTCCTACCCGCCAATTGATTCTATATATACCTAGTGTTTCATTCAACAATTACCGCTTATTATATTTAATATTTATAATTACGGCAAAAAGTATTTTCGTTGTTTATTTTTGGGATGTTACACATCTGCCCTGATGATGGACACTGTGACGTTATCCAAAACATTGGCTAAGGAAGGAGTTAGCGTAACACGGCGTAATATCCCAAAAATAAACAACAAAAAACATATTTAAACTGTTCATTTCCGTAAAATAAAATAAATAAATTTAGAAAGGCACTTTAACGCTTGTCTGAATTCTTGACACAATCAGTTCCAATTTTGAAACCGACTGAAGTAAAGTTGCATTGACTCGTAGATAGACCTATAATCAAAAATAGTACGAGTGTGTTTGACAATTTTGGAACTTTTCTGAATTTTTATATTTTCTTGGATTATCTTTGCGACTTCATATTATCTCTTTTACCTTAGACCTACTTAAACATTCCTTATTGATATAATTTTTTACATACGAAAGAATTCTCTCAGGAGCGCAAAATACATTTTTATTAATATTTTTAACTTGTGACATCTCAATAAATTTACCAATTTAATTGCAAAAAAATGTACAATACTTGTAATAGATTGAAAATATTGTAGGTTATTATTATCTCGTTGAGTGTTAAACGTTCAATATTAATTATATATTATTCGCCAAGTATAAATTTGATATCTATTTAACCTTTAGGAAATAGTAGCTAGTGAAATTGATCTTTAGCCGTCGTGATGTACTGTAAGTGAAGCGTCGGCGTCGGGCGCCTAGAGCCACCTCTCCCCGGCGAAAGGGGAAGAATGGAAGCTTTACCACCACTAGTTCAAGATACATCAAAGGGGTAAGCCCTTTGAAATTGTTTTGACTAAGAAGGTGAGAGAAACAAATTAGCCGGGGCATTTATTCTCTGAGGGGAGGATAGAGAAGACTTAGGTCTTGCGAATAATGTGTAACCTCTTTAGAAGAGAACCTTCCACATATGCTGATATTTTATTAAATTATTCACATTTCGATTCCGCTTTAGTAGCATAAATAGATTCCATACGATTTACAATATGAGTGTGTAATATTATGGTGATTGATTTTTGAAGTATTATGACGTGTTACGGTCCTCCTCCTTTAGCCAACATTTCAGACAGCCTTGTAGTATTCATCATCAGGGAGATGTGATGTGATAACGCCTTCTTCTTCTACTTTAACTATTAAAGTTAGCTACCATATTTTCTTCCTTGCAGGATGTATCCAGGAAGTCTTGAAGGAATGGTGTGCAGCCTTCCATCAACATTCCCTTGTTAAGAGTAAGTGATTTAGGGATTGTCTTTGATTACAAATAATAAAAAAATGTTCACATACAAATATTATTACAAATAAAGCAGTGAAAATGCTTAGTTTCATAGCAAGAATCATTTTTTTGTAATATATCTACTTAATTTTTTTGAGTACTTCATTAATCCGGAGCTAAAGTGAGTATAACTCACCTACTTGGTCACCGCATTATGCGGTTCACTCAGATTCTATTTTTAAGACATTTTAATTATAAACTTAATACTCGTGTTGAAAATATAAATTACAACTGTTTTTTAATTAAAAATTTCTAATTAATTAAGCTGTCTGACAGAATATTGGTATATGATGTCATATTTATTTTTAAAATTATTAATTTCCTTATTATGGATTATTGCAATTGATTTCATTTCATGTCCCTAATTGAGTCCACGAATTAAATCTGTCTTTTACTGCAACAATAATGTGAATACCAATTCGTTTATAACTCCCTTATACTACGCATACACCGCTTATTTAATCAGTAAGATGAAGTAAGAGATATTTTTAATCGCATCAAAAGAAAAGAAAAATTTAATAACAGTTTATTAGTTAAGTATAATCCATTTTTACCTAAAACATGTTTTTTTAGGCATTTAAATATATGTACTTGTACCATAAATAAATAGTAAATAGGATGTATGTGGGTGCTCTCGTATTAAAATCTTCCATTGCGCAGCCACCAGATATTGCAGTTTTATTATAACTAATGCATTGTTCAAAAATTCT
This sequence comes from Limnephilus auricula, assembly GCA_951813805.1. Lineage (NCBI taxonomy): Eukaryota > Metazoa > Arthropoda > Insecta > Trichoptera > Limnephilidae > Limnephilus > Limnephilus auricula. The sequence goes on from OX638401.1 coordinate 23,743,764, forward strand.
CGAGGTAGAGAGCCGCTACATCATATATCCTATCCGTTGATGGCAATTTTAAAGTGCATCTAAGTATTTTTTTTATTATTATTCCAGTTTTCGTTAAATTCAGAAGACTACTTCAAATATTAAAAAAATGCTAATTTTATTTTAGGTTACAGTTACAAAAATGTACTGCCTACAGATCACGTAAGCTAATTTATGTACTTATTTTAAGTGTCCTGGGTTAAAGTGCATTCACTTCAGGAGATTCTACTTAATGTTACAAGTAAAAAAGTTAAATAACTTTTTCGGATTTCCAAATTTTTGAGGTAGATTTCGGATAAAAATGGCTAATTGTTTGCACATAATAATAAATATTCTCCCATGCAAAAATATTTTTATATGGTTAAAAAATTATATTATAAAAATAATTTATCTTTTTAAATACATCTACATTAATGTCTTTATTATTTTATGGTTGAATGAATCCAAATCTTGGAAGTAGAAATTAACCCACTTTTGACATCCGAGCGAGCCGAAACTCGGCAGATACGCTCTGTGTTGATGATAACGCATTATATTGTGGTGGCAGTCACGCACAACACACACACACGTTCTGATACATACATTTCTCCCTAAATTGGCTACTAGATTGAAAAGATTTTAGCCCAAGAGATTGTCGAAAATTGAAAATGTATGTACTGTGGTGTTTTTTAATTTTATTTATTGATCTTTTATAAAATTTATTATTATATGGGTGACTTACTATTCCTGTGTTGAGAGATTGAGAGCAGGAACAGTTTACAATACAATATTATATTAAAACTAACTGAAATCCCCGGCGTTACCCGGGCTTTACACATAGTATTTAATTTTAATGAAAACAGAGGACTTCTGATTGTTTTGAAGATAAATGTGCAAAAATTTTATCAGTCTCGGAATAAAACTAAAAAAATTTGGTAGCACTCACGCACTCACATGAGCACACACACGCATTTCTCTGAAATTCTCTGATTCCCTTTAAAATTCGTATTTTTTTGTAAAAATAATTTTCTTTTTATTGTATAATGTTGACTTTCTTGAAATGAGTTGTATAAGTTAGTTGGGAATAATGTATTACCTTTCTTTTATTTATTAAATAAAATAAAATAAAAAATACTACGTAAAACTATGGATAATTTCCGAAAATTATGAAAATTAATTTAAATTTTTTTACTCACTTTTTTTACGCTGAAGTGACTGCACTGTACCACCGGATGTACGATATGATTATTATCAAATCTACGCAAAGTTAATCAAAGAAAATAAAAAAATACTGGCTTCTTACTTCAACAGTATTACAAGAAACCAATTTCATTTATGAAGTAGGTAGGTATTAATATTTCATTCTCATTAATTATCCTTTATATCGTTACGCATACAAAAAAAACGAAATAAAACGAAGATACGTGATACGTTCATATTTTCTCTTTGAAGCATGTTTAATACCATTGCTTCAAGCATTCCCTTACCTAATACAGTATAACATTAAAACCAAACGCATAAAACCTTCCTGGATACTTCGGTAAGTCACGTAAAATATACCCCACACGCTATCGAGCCTTTAAAATATCCATCGGAACAGGAGGGGAATTTTACATTGATCTCGAAATCCCTCTTTACTGAGATTTGATCACAATAGATACAGAGGCTGCTCTCGTGTTCGATCCTCCAATACACCGTAAATATCATTAGAATGGTACACCTATTTCCTCACTTGGTGTTTTATATTGCCGTTCAACTGACTCATCTGCCTTTCTATGATTTTGATATGCAAAATTAAAATTTGTTCATTTAGAGATACCAAAAGAGAAAAAAATACCATGATTTCCCGGGGGTGCTTCTATAATTTTTTTTTTGAACGTTGATTTATTTTCGATTTTCAATTGAACCACAAACAAAAAAGCTTTCACGCGGTAAACGATTGTATTAAACAATTATTATAAGCAATAATTATCAGCCTGAAACACTCATCCATATTGAAACAATCTTCCGAGAAAAGATACATGCCGCCGACGGGACTCGAACCCGCACCCTTATGATGTCCGGTCAAGTGCTCTTAATCCAACGAGCTACAGCGGGTTATATCTTACCCGCCAAATGATTCATTATATACTAGTGTTTCATTCAACAACTACCGCTTATTACATTTTTTCACCTGCAAACAACCAACTTTATTTTTATATGAGAAAGGCCATTGTAAGTGCTACCTTTCCCACCAGGTGTCGTCGAGACATATCAATTCTACATTTTTTGGTGAAATACTTTATATTGAACTTGTTTTAATTTTTTGATAAAGTGGTGACTTTCGCGAAATAATTTTTAATGGCGAAATGCTTGTCAGTAATCATATAGGGGATGTTCGGAGGTTCTACGGCTTCCAGATTATTTGGGGAGTTAATATCCGATCAGGAAATGTCAAAGAATCTCTAGTTTTAAATAGAAAATTCTATTAGGATTATTACAATAAAACAAGCTTTTATCAAGAAATTGATTAGATTTTGTGAAACATACCTAACTACAATATTTTATTTTTACAAGTTTACATGTTTCTTTTACACTAACTTCACATAGGATGCCCTGATAAAAACAATTTCCCTCGGGGTATTTGACATCTTTGGGGATGCTGTTTGGAGAAGAAGAGGAAGTTCTGGGAAGAAAAAAGGATGATGGGTGGGTAGGAATCAGGGGGTTAGTGTGTCGACGAGTGACGGACGTATGAATCCATTTCTCCCACTGAGGTGCAAGATGATGGGTCGAGAGTACCCGGCTGGGGAAATCAAAAGGTCTCCCTCAACCAGTAGGACTGGCAAGAAGTAGGTAGGCAAACGCATCAGCCGCCAAAGCCTAGAAAAACATCACTCCATGAACCTCTGCTAAGTCACGAGACGTAGTGGACCACTTGGGGTGACCTATGGCAAAGGTTTTGGTTTTCCATTAAATGGTTCCCGGAGTGCGGTACCCGTATCCGCCACCTAAATTGAATTTGCATGCTTGTACACCGTTCAAGCAATAGATGTAATTGATCAAATATAATTGAGAAAAAATGCTCTGAGCATTTTCACATCGGCCAAATTCATCTGCTCTGGTTTCATCAAATTTTTCGCTCTTTCTCCAATAATATCAGAATAATTCCTTCGATACTGCTCTATTAAAATGACTTTGACAACGTTTTCACCGTAAAAACCATAAATTTCTTCAGATTTGGATTCGAAAAGCTACAACGAAACATTTTTGAATCCTCTATTTTTTTTATATTAAAAATATACATTTTAATTTAATAAAGCTTACGCGTCGACCAAAAATATGTCTCATAATTTATTTTTTTAATATTTTGTTTTTTGGTAGGGAAGGGTGTAGAAAAGGGAAAATGGAGCAATTTCAAACAACGTTTTAATCCTGAATTGTGGTCTCTCACCGTGGAGAGTATCATTTATCCTGAAAGTGTCCCCTCAAGGCATGTGCGATTTTCGATTACCGTTTTGCGTTCGTTGTTTGCTGGAAAAAAACACGAACGCAGCCTGCGAATGAGGCATAATTAATTGGATTTATCATCGCCATTAACGAGTGTTTTTATTAAGCATATGTGAAAAATGTTGACGTGGACCGTGTTATGTTGGCCATGTTTTTATTTCACGAATGGCCAAACAAAATTACCAATGATAATTAATCATTTTTAACGCCTCTTCATCAAAAATGCAATAACCTAACGATTTTTAAATTTCCGGAAATTAATTCCCCCAATATGCTCGAGCACGTGAAGCGGAATGCAATTATGTACATAAAATGAAACAAATCTGAACAAATAAATTATTTCATTATATTCATTGTATCTAAATACCTACTTGAATTTTTTTTTTTACTTTTGCTTGTATATCACGATTTTTATACATTCGCAGTAGTTTTTAAATTATGTTTCTTTTGATCCTCTTCTCTCTTATCAAATGTTTGCTATCATCAAACCAATCACGCTACGGGCTCTAATCCTAAACCTCTCAATTTTGTTAATAATAATTTTGTAAACCCTAAGTAGACAGACATTTGGCGAAAAAAACGCTATAAATATATATAAACGCTATATACATTTTAGATAAAGAAAAAGGATGAAATTGATAGTGATATACAGTATTTGAAAGGTATAGAATTAATTAAGATTTAACAATTTCCGTTAAATCGAATGATAAAAACATTTCATAAAAGTCGTGTGAAACTTCGATATTATTTTTATTTAAGATATGTTGACGCACAAATCGCATCTGAATCGCAGATTAATTAAAACGTTCAATTCCTTTCTCCGTTTCGCAATGTGTTTTTGGGCTTACGCCATAACAAATATATCTGCCTTTCTAAGCCCACCTGAACACTTTAAAAGCTTTGCGGGCTTTAGCTATGGTGATTGGTGTATCGAGTTTAGAAAGAAGACGAATTTTAACGGATATCCCGCGAAACGATTTCTCGTTAAAATTTAATATAACTTTCAGATTCTACATCTCCTAACGGAAAACAGGCGGAGGTTTAGCGAAAATCCAACGATCGAAGCTTTTCGGAGAAGAGAACGATAAAATTATGCGAAATGTTCAATTATGTTATTTATTCTAAGAGATATATTTAAAGCAAGGACAGTTTTGGTAAAATTGCGTCCGCTCATACAATATATAATACTTTAGAGTTTAACGGTGTATTTGACTGAGAAACAAACCCCACTCTATCTTTTGATATGAAAGCTAAAAAAGGCACTCAAACCATGCATGATATAATCTAAAAAGGGGTAGTTTCAAATTAAGCTTTTTTATAAGCATTGAAAATCTCCCTGAGGATCATTTAACTTAATTTAATGCTCTCAAATTTTATTCTTCAACATAACATTTTATGGAAAATGGTAAACCAGTTGTGTAAAAAAGTTTTATTTTCACTGATAAAATGAGTTATTAAAATGCAATTACTCTGATATTTTAAAAACGAGTTTGATAGATTTTTACAACGACTTTTCAGATTCAATTAAACAAGAAAATAAACTTCGTAAACGAGTAAAGTTTTTCTCGTGAGGGTTTTGTAATAAAATTGGGAAAAGGTCAATTGCTTTTAAAACGTACAACACGTGATCTGATTACTATCAAATATAGAACACTCCCGAAGGCAGTTGTATTTTTTCCAGACAAATGCTTTTCCGACTTTATTCGGGGCGCGGAAAAGCCCGCTCTTAAAAAGAACTCCGTCCTTTACAGCTAACTACTAACTGGGAATAAAATTACAGATCGCAATATGGGAAATTCAATTTGGTCTCGAATTCTGGCCAAGTCCGATGGGATATTGTGTAAGAGGCAGGTAGAGAGGGTAGAGTTAGGAGGATTGGAGCTCCTGGGATATAGCCTTTCTCCATCGGGGGTGGATCGGACACATGATTGAAGGGTGGAAATATAAAGATAAAGGGATGTTGGGGTCGAAATAAACAGAGCATCCTTCATTTTTAGATCAAAAAATTCAAGGAATATTTTTTGGGGAAATCTTCCCTAATCGGTTCTTAACCATATTTATGCTTGTTTTCTTTACTAATTTTTGATTGGCAGATATTAATGAATATGAATAACATTTCAGAAAAAAGCAACTTAACAAATAACAAATTTTTAACGTTTGTTCAAATTTTTGTAAATATTGTAAGTAAAATAACTACTTGATTCTAAATCATAGAATTAATTTCAACCGTATTCTATTAATCTGACAATATTTTCAAAGGAAGCTAGCAGAGGATTGACCCCGCGACGCCTGGGCAGGAACTTGTCTACTCAGCTACTAACCTGTTTTGTAACCAGATTTCATCAGTCTTTTGCAGTCAGAACGAATGTTGTATGGAGTAACTAAATTGGAGTAACTGGTTCGCTACGTTTGGTGACTTAGCAGGGGCGCCCGGGTTCATGGGGTAAGGTTTATCTAGGTCTTGGCGGCGTATGATCTAGACACACTGAACCCTAGATTCCTACCCAACCCTCATACCTTTTTCCTTCCCAGAACTTCCTCTCCTTCCTTTCCCTTAAAAATACCCTCCACACAGCATCCCCAAAGATGACATAGGCCCTGAGGTAAATTATTTTCCTCAGGGCCTTCTGTGTGGACTTAATTTAAAAAAAAAATAAACTTCCTTGAAAATCGCTGAAGGGCAAAAACAAATGTTAGTGGTTTAAATCAAAGAAAGTCATATAATACAGGCATTTCATGCGTATTTAACACATTAACAGAATAAATCCAAATACCTATGCATAGTTTAAATGCGTGTATCTCATATCCTCATTTCTAGGCTTACATAACTTATATGCTCTCCTCATTTGGACAGGTGTTACCTTAATACTGGAAACAAGTACTAGACTAAAACCATCCTTAATTACTATGATAAACCACGTTAGAATCTTGTAAACAACATGCAAGCACCACTAACTGCTCTCGTAATATAATGATATTCAGGCTGTTGTGAAAACTAGACCAATGGACCCGAGCTGCCGCGATGAATGCTTTATGAATCATAATATCACCGTTTGATTTATTAAAGCATATTCAGACTTAAAGAGAAACTTAAATAATATATTACATCCATCGCATCATACATGACCAGCTGAATAACCTGCATAGGAATGAAGACAAATTATTGTGAAACGAATAAATCTAGTGCATATTTAGATGGCATCATCGTGACAGATTTACTGTAAGATATATGCGTATGATGGATTAAACGTCAAAACATCAAGTAGATGGAGTTGACATCATCCATACTAACTTGGATGCGAGAAATATTAGCTGAAATTAGATATTGTATGATATTTTATCTGCGGCATGTTTCATACTGAACATGTATTTATGCTCAGAACGGGAAGTGAAATATTACATCATATAATATTACCGATTGCACATAGTATGTTGGTATTAATTTTTACTCAACTTATCTTAGCGTAGAACAAATTTTAAATAATTGAGATTCAATGAATAAAAAAAATCAGGATGCGCTCTCTTTATTTTACTCGATTGTTTTACCTTAACGTATTATAGTAATTTTTATCGGCTAGTGAACAAACAGGAAGACAAAATCAAAGTATATTAATACGCTAATGCCCATACGGTTCAAATTTAAGAACCCGACTCCGAGAAAATCTCCGACGCCACACTGTATGGAAACCGTTCTGACCCGTCCGTGTGGGTCAATATGTCCAGGGTGACGGACGTATGAATCCATCCCTCCCATTGAGCTACAAGGCGTTGGGTCGAGAGAGTCCGGTTGAAGAGATAAAATGTGTACCATCAACCAGTCCCTCCGTATCTGGCTCGCCACGCAGTAGGTGGACAAACTCATATGCCGCCAATACCTAGACAAACCTCACCCAATGAACCTGGGCACCCCTGCTAAGTCACCAAACGTAGCTACTCACTTGGGTTAATCTATGGCAGGGGCGTTGGTTATCCAATAAATGGTATTCGCTTTCATTCAATAATAAGAAGATTTATGTTGGGGTGAAGAGTGTTCCTCTCATTATTCACGGTCTTAATGTAAGAATGTCTACTATTATATATCTACCTATTAAATGTAATTATTCTGTAGTTTTATGTTAATAGTAGTTAGTTTTGCAAAAGGGTGATGCCTTATAAATAGTCACCAACACTTAAACTGGGCGAAACAGAACGAAAAAGCTAGGGCCTAGCAGCAAAAACCCGCAGAGTGGGTTTTTTACTGCTAGTGATAAAATAATGCGCGAAATAAAAACAATTACCCACTTTTTCAGAGCTTGATGTGAAATTCACAATATTTAAATTATTTAGATATTTATGCTTAAATTGAACTTTAAATATTTTTATATCGGAACAATAAGCGTGTGTAATACACCAAAAACAGTGCAAAATTGGAGTGTAGATCTTTAAAATCGTCTAAATTGAGCTTTATAATTTGCTGAGAAAACGATATTTAAGGTTATTTAAAATAAGACAGAAAGTTCGAGACACAAAATTAAAATAATTTGACAATTTTTTAAATTTTTTTTTATTTGAGTTTCAAATTGTTAAAAGTTTTCTATTTATAAATACCATGAAGAGATATTCTTTTTCCCAAAATTCCCAAACACTCAATTGACGGATTCCCTAGAAATATAAAAACGAGCGCCGCGTTTAACTATTGCTCCCAATAAAGTGGTTAAACGAAGCTAAAGAACGAGAACACAAAACGAAATAGAAAAAAGGCATTTCAGTGGCGCGCGGTGTTTCCTGAAAGAAATCCCGGATTGAGCGAACGGGAATTCGCACTGAGATCTGCCAATGTTTGAGGAAACGGGGAAACTTTCACCGGAAAGATTTTCCTAATTGCAGTGGCGTACATGGCTAAGCGTTGAGAGAAAAAATTAAGAAAATGTGTTTCGTTTTAATTTATATAAAGATATTATTTTGTGCAATGATAGAGTAAAAATAATAAAAAATATTGATTAACACGGAAATATTACTATTTTCCATGTAACTTAATGCATATTTGCAGTAGAATTTTTAATTTAAATATTCCATTTTATTTATAAATAAAATGAAATATTTGTTAATATTTTGATAATTTTTTGATTTTCATCATTTAAAAAAAAACTTTGAATTTGAGGAAAAAAAAAGAAAAAACCTACAACTGTTATGATGTGGATTGTGGATGATAAAAGAAAAATCCATTAATCTTTAAAATAAGTCATTATTTTTATTTAATTGTTATTTAACTTTTTTAAAATGTGATACAGTAGATTCTGAACCTCATTTTTACGAAACCTGTATCAACGTGGATAAAAAAATAAAAATTAAATTACACAATTAAAAATATATAATTAATATAAGTTAAATTCACCATTTTTATAAGATAAACATTTCAATAATACATTATTATTAATAATAGAAAACCCGATTTAAATTTACTGGTTATTAAATATTAAGATAAATTGAATTAGCTAAACCTACAGATAACTATCATGTTATATATATTGTATATATTGTAAACATTCTATTATGTTTTTACAAAAAAATTCTTAAAAATAATTAAATTTAATGACATATGAACTATATTTTTACAGATGAATGGTTATTTCAAAACTCAATACACCTCATGGCGGAGATGATATTGTGAACTGAATTTGTCGTTTATTTACAACTTCTAGACGGAAAAAGCTGTGAAATTAACTGTTTCCTTATTTTTAATTGATAAACAAATGTTTAAGACGAGATTTTTCATGCATAGCACAAAGGGTAACAATTATTAAAAGCAATAATTATTAGCCTGAAACACTCATCCATATTGAAAAATACCTTCCTTGGCCGCCGTAGCTTAATGGTAGAGCTCTCGACTGGCAATCAAAGGGGTGCGGGTTCGAGTCCCGTCGGCGACATGTATCTTTTCTCGGAAGGTTTTTTCAATATAAATAATAATAATAAAATCGTATATTCATCAATAGTTTTTTTTTACAATCAATACAGGTACAGATTTTAGATTATTCATTGGTTCTATTGACGAAAAGGTCACTGCTCAGCTGCAATTCAGGATTTCTCCTAAAATGCAGCTGGTTTTCAGCAGTGCCTTCAATAAAACACAGAAAATAAATTAAAAAATTAACTTAAGATAAAAATAATATTAAATAATAATAGAAAATAAAATAAAAAATTAAATTAAGATAAAATAAAATACGTATAAATTAAATTACATACAAAATAATAACATGGATGAGTGTTTCAGGCTAATAATTATTGCTTATAATAATTATTAGTATGTTTCCTCATTCAGTAAGAATTCTTGCTTTATTATTTTATATTTAATTTATATTTAATAGAAGGCAACTACAAAAATCAATACAAATTTTATTTATTTATTATATTAAGGATCACGCTTTGGCTCTAATCTAACTTCATAATTTAATAATATTTACTATTTAATGTACATTAGTAAATTTGGTCAATCTTTATTACATAAAACACAAGAACTTTTTAAAATATACTATTATATTAACATTCGTAATTTCTGTAGTTTTTTTCCAATTAGGATAAATATTGCATTTTATTAAACATTGAATAGTTTTCATTGAATTTTTACCTCAGACTTGCGTTTATTGGGTCGGGTTTGAATGTCTACTCATGGTAGACTTTCGAGAGAAACGCGTTAAAGTTATTGTGCCTCACTTTAATATTGCTCCTGCATCCCATAAGTATACAATCTTCTAAGCAAAGTGTTTGGGTGGTATGTATGGTGGGATGCTGTATTGGTCTGCCGGTGGGAAGGGTGGGCGTACTTGGAAGATCGCCCACCCCCCACGCCCCACGCCCCACTCCCCCTTCCTCCCGCTGGACCGCCTTGTTGCCCCTTTTGCAGACGAATTAAGATCTTCCGGAAGACGCCGGGAGATGGAAAATAAACGCAACAAAAAAGTAATTGAACCTGCCTCCAGATTGAGCTTCTAATTGATGCTGAGTTTCTGATTCGCGAAAATTTACACGGTTTTCAAATGAATATGTTTCAATGATAAATAAAAGGAAAAATTTGATATGTATTAAGCAAATAAATAAGCCGTATCTGTTAATCTGTTTTTAAATGTTAATACCTCTCTCGCAGTGGGTCGCTTTGTTACGAAAAGATAAAAAAAAAATTGTGCATTTTCTAGATTGAAGCAACAATTTAAAGCTCGAAATCTTATTAGCAAAGCCCTCAAATGTATTTTAATATTAAAAAAAAGACCAAACTAAGAGTGCTGAAACTTGAGATAATGTGGGTAGTATTGTGATTATTTTGTGCCTCAGACAACTAACTGATTGTAATGTTTAGGACTGTTCGATAGACTGCTTTATACTCGTAGTTAAAAGATCGTCTATTATCCGCTTTATTTTTTTAAACTATGAAACCGATATCGGTAAATAAAAAAATAACCCCACCAAGGTCAATTCGAATGAATTAACTAAAAACAAATAAACATCAACAATCGGTAGAAAAATATGAAAAAAGGCTAATTGAAATACCTTGCTTATATGGATATGACTAGATGAAGTTCGACCAAAGAAAGTCATTTCGCTAAATATCTTATTATTCTATAGAAAAATATTGAGCAGTAAAAATAATAATATTTTTCTGTTGTTATTATTTGCATAACGCCTTTGCTAATTTTATTCATAAAACCTTACCTCGCATAAAATTAGGACAAGACATATTTCAATCTGGCAAATACCCCGTTGGAGCAGATTTATCCCTCGGAACAGGTGTCCTGGCAGACCCTCGCTAGCTTTGCCCAACAACAGGCCATATTTATGGCTATACAAATTTCCAAAGGGTTCTCATAATCTCTTAGCCCGGGCATCATTGTTACCTTAGGATGAATTTCATTACCTTTCACAATACCTGCGCTTGTGCAAATTGTTTCTCTTTGTTAGGGCGCGGAACTTAATCGTAGGTAGCGTTTTGAATTTGTTACCTTTTATAAAAAAATTATATTTTTGTAAGTTTATGGGAAATGTTTTTTACGTGTTGAGCATCATGGAAAATATTCTTGTCTAATGGTACTGACGTACGCGCTCATAAACGAGCATGCTTTTTTCCTCTTCCTCCCACACTGCTACCTAGTAGCAAGTGTGTCACGCTAAAATGAGCACGCTCATTGATTCGCGGAAGGGGAAATGAGCATGCTACTAACGAGCATGTATGCCAGTACCATAATAGACCGAAAGAATTAATAATTGAAACTAGGTTTCAAAACGTTTGTTTTCATTTAGAAGCGATTTCCTTTGATAAATTATGAAAACGGAGAAAACAAAAAACGATACCTCATATTATAAATATATTAAATAAAAATTTTATTGGTTAGTTATGATGGTTTTTTCTATCATTTTATTTTTATGTGACACATTTCCTATGTTAGGCGAATTACACCGCTATGCGTTGTGATATGCGTTAAACGAAGGGTTTTAAGAATGGTTTTGTTAATTTGTTATAAATTTATTAATATGTTATACGTATGTTAATTTGTTATCAATTTATTAATTTGTTATAAGTTTGTTAATTCGTTATAAATTTGTTATTCTAGAAGAAACTAGACTAGGTCTTTAAAAACCCAGATTAAATGAGGAGGGAACTGGAAGGTACTCTCAGTATCGCCCTGGTGTAAGACCACCATTCAGAATTGAAACGTTGCTTAATAATGGCTTTAACCGTGTTTAGTGACTAGATCTGAATAGCCAGGTACTTTTCCACCTTCCTCTTCCCCATCTCCTTCCTCTTCCCCATCTCCTTCCTCTTCCCCATCTCCTTCCCTTCCCCACTTACCTTCAGCCTCACAACATACTACAATTGGGAATGCCATAGTCTCACTGGCTCCAGAAGGGAGCAGTTGGGACTCTTGTGAGGATTCTCTATAAAAAATTAAAAAAATGTATGTGTGGTTCGTTCCACATAACAATGTGTCATCACTAGTTATCATGAATACGCATCAACAGAGAGTGTGGTTTAAGGGTTGTCATGATATCTCAGAACCCAGGTTAGTAGAAGAACTTACAGTTAAAAATATAACTTTTTGATATTTCCAATATTGGTTTACAGCAGGTCAGTTATACTGACAATATCGCAAATGAACCATGTGTACGAATTAATTTACGTACCAAAGGTTAATAATATAATATCATCGAGTTAATAATATCGGCTACATTGTTCAATATATCTAAATGAGCGCTTCCAATTAGCCTTACTGAAACATCCCTGTACCAATGCTCAATATCCGCGTCCAAGTATCCTATATTTGTATTTATTACAGTCCAATCGTTATATGTTGACCCCTACAGAAAGCGCAAGTTTTTTAGAGTTTCTAGCGCGATAAAAACAAATAAAACATTCTCCATAGATCTCTTTTTTCGTGGGAAAAACAGAACATACCTAAAGAGCTATCAAAAATTACCAGAGCTGCAAAGAGTTTTTAAAGCATGAATTAATGTAAAAATGATGGTTAAAATAGATAATGCCATCGGTAGGTACTATTTACTAACCTATTGGTAGGTAATTAATGCCGTAGGTAGGTAAATAAATATTTATTCCAATATTGTTCAGTATGTAGTTCAAATTTTAAAATAACAAAAGAAGTTTTCATTGACTAAGGCGCTCCGCCCACTGAGGCAACTGAAAACCAACTAAAACTGGCTTTTTCTCTGTCTTGATTGGTCAAAAAGCTTGTTCAACCATAGACGAACTACGAGACAGCTGACAGCTAGCAACTAGCAACGGCAGCCCAGGGCAATGAGCAGTGACAGTCGCAAAGATAGTCGCAAGTCACCGCTTGCGTTACCATTGACAACGGGGTTTTGTGTGATTGTGTAGTGTGCGGGCCATCACATTGTCATACAAAGACAGTTGGCAATTGAGAGTTTTCAGTTGCCTGAGTGGGCGGAGGCGCTTAGGCGATCCGCTCACTGAGGCAACTGAAAACTGTCAACTGGCAACTGTCTTTGTATGACAATGTGATGACCCGCACACTACACAATCACTCAAAAACCCGTTGTCAATGGTAACGCAAGCGATTGCCGTAGCCGGCTGTTGCTAGTTGCCGGCCGTTGCTAGTTGCCAGCCGTCAGCTGATTGTTCTTCGTCTATGGTTAAACAAGCTATTTGACCAATCAAGACATAGAAACCAGCCGATTTTAATTTGGTTTCAGTTGCCTCGTCAGTGGAGCGCCTTATTTTTAGAGAAAAAATGTGTTCTATTATATAAAAAAAAAACTAGCCACATTGTAATCACTAAAGTTGGAAATAAAATAAGAATATGAAAAAGTACAATCAGATATAATCAAAACTTGTTTAATTTTTCAAAAAAGCGAGTAACAGAGAAAATCTCCTTCTGCTTAAGGAAAACACAAGGTGCCTATAAAGCGCCAACTTATAAAGTAATAAAAAAATACCGGCTTCAAACATGTGAGTAAAATTTGTCAAAATATGGGTGTCCATCGATGCTGATTTTGAAATAAGGAGAACTAAAGTTTTTTTTGCTAAATACTACAAGAGTAAGATAAAAAATAATTATTATCACCATGTAGATGTAAATAGATATGCTAAAATGTTGTAAATTCTCTTTTACAAATATAGTTTCGCATGTTTGAAACTAGATTTTAATAATAATTAGAAAAATCGTATAATTGAACTTGGACCAAATTAGAATTGAACACCCCACGTATAACGAAAATAAGTTAAGATGAACCAACGACTGTGGAAAGTGCTGCTTGTCTTGAATTGAAAAATACCATTTTGTTCAGTCATTGAACCCTATATACCTAATGAACCTAAAAATTACGATCTAAGTTTGAAAGATAAACAATTTTGACCATTCTACTATGTAGATATTTTTAATTAGCAATAGAAGGTCATCTAGTAATCATGATCGGACTATACCAGAATGACGTTCCGCCTACAAGCTACCGTTCCGGAACCTAACGGTCCGCTAATGCCCAAGATAAGCTCCGATCGACCCGAATAACCGCCCTCCCATACTATCCATTATTTGCGAGCACATTCTAACGTCATATCTGCTGCGGGCCGCGGTACATCTGAGCGACTGGAATGGATAGTTATAACTCCCCCGCATCACCGGAGTACCAAAGCTCCTAAATTTAACAGTACTAGGCCCGCCTAATTACCCGGCTTTGTGAATAACACCGAATGTGAATATGTCGTGTTTCAAATTTAAAATTTCGAATTCTGTGATGAAAATATTTTCGTCTTTTTATTGAATATTTAAATTTAGAACAGAAAATTTTCATTTTACCTTTACTTGGAAAAAAACACAAAATAAAATTTATCTAAAGCGAAATTTGTTAAAATTGAATTTTTTTAACTATAACCGACAATCTACAGACTTATTGCATTTCAATTTATTTGATATGAGATACGACAAATTAATTTTTTTCATGCATTTTTTAAAAAGTCGTAAAAAATGTTGATATTTTATATTGTGATAAAAATCAAAATTCGCTAAAAAAAAATACAAGATTAAAAATAAATTTTGTTGCCCTCTGGTTTGCCTACTCCCGAATATGAATCCGGAGGTCCTAGGCTCAAATCGCGGCATGTGCAAGTAAATATTATTGAATTAATTTGTGTTGTTTCATGATACGATACGATACGATTGTACCACCCCGGCCAGGAGCACTCCTGTCCCGGTAGGACCGGCACAGTAGATTTGTTAGGACTTGGAACACATGCTCTGAGGATTGGCAGGAGGTTGGAGCATAATCGATTGGTACACAAGGCAACCTAATAAGCCAATATTGAAATTTAAGATGGGCAGGAATAAAGGAATTGAGATTAACACAAATAAATACAGTTTTTTTTGTCTTCTTTCTTCTTACCTCTTCTCGGCTCTCCTTCGATCTTCTCATCTCTTAATGGCCCTTCTAGCCTCTTCATAATTTGTGTTGTTTCACAATAATTAATTAAATAAAAATAACGAATTCAACCTCTTACCTGCCCCCTAATAGGTGACATATGGTTACACCTATCGAGGCACTTGCAATGACTAATCTATTTGTATGAACGACTCTACATTCAATTAACGATTCTAGACCTCCATTGTCCCCGCATACTTCCTACACTTTTCTCCTCCCCACTCCATTAAGCCTCACAACATTCCCCAACTCGGGATGCCGTAGTCTCGCTGGTTTCAGACGATATGCTTGGGAGCAGTTGGGACTCTTGTGTGGTATTCACATAATTTTTTTTTAATTTACCGCTAAAGACCGGATGGCATCACGTTTTTAAGTTAATTTTTTGTAAACTTTTGCAATAATAAAATGTTATATTCCAAAGTGGACTTTGGACACATGTTTTTGAACAAATCTGTTTAATTTGTACGATTTTAATCACAATTTATTTAACCGGAAATTAACGCGGAAACCAGAACGTAATAAAACCAACCCACCGTGTTTAATTTTTGAGGTCGTCAAAACAACCTCGAACAAAGTTTTTGAAAATTTACAATATTTTCCAATATTAAGGGTTCATTGCGGCAATTAAAATATATATTTTTGTATTAAATAGTTACAAATAATCGTTATTATATTAAGTAAAACCTCAAATTTTAATATTTACACGGATCACTGAAGACAATATTAGCTACTGTCAATCGAAAATATGAAACAAAAAATGAGAAATAGATAGTCGTATCTAGGAATTGAACCCAGGACTTGCTGTTCTACCACTGAGCTAATGGGAGCCAGTTCCCTTCGGCCATATTTAATTGCATCGTACTTTGATTTTTAATTTTCATATTTTTATTGTCTGCAATTTTTATGTATGATTGCAAGATTCATCTCGAACTAAATGCTATCTAGATAGCGTCTTGGATAATTTCATTGATTTTTATTTAATGTGCGACATCTGTTGATTTTTCTGCAACTGAATCATTTTCTGAATTTCTGTTTGAAAATTTTGTATGAGAATCGCAAATAATATTTTCAGCGATTAATCATTTTATAATTATTTAAATTATTTCTTCAAACATCGCAAAATCACTTTGGTGCGTCATATTTAATTAAATGAAACAGATAACTTTGTATCAACCACTATTTTATAATC
Source organism: Limnephilus auricula (assembly GCA_951813805.1). Lineage (NCBI taxonomy): Eukaryota > Metazoa > Arthropoda > Insecta > Trichoptera > Limnephilidae > Limnephilus > Limnephilus auricula. Next base: position 23,760,358 of record OX638401.1, read on the forward strand.
ACAATTACCTACATGTTTCGAAACCGATAGTTTCTTCGTCAGGGTAGTAATAACTAATAACATTAAAAAACAAAGGAAACAAACAAGTTTACATATATAAAAAGAACTATGGACAAAATTATTATAGAGAGAGATGTGATAATATTTTTATAATACATAATATTTTTGTCCATAGTTATTTTTGGTCTATACTTGTTTGTTTCTTTTGTTTTTTAATGTTATTACTACCCTGACGAAGAAACCATCAGTTTCGAAACATGTAGGTAATTGTGATTATATAATAGTGGTTAATACAAAGTTATTTGTTTCATTTAATTATTTAAATGTTTAATTATTTTCATTGGATTCTTTTATAGATGATTCAAGCAAGAATTTCATGTAAAATTTTTTAGAACGTAAGAACGTTAATTTTTCAAAGGCTAAGTGAGTTTTAATTCCCCCCATCTGTTTGCTTGATGTAATGAATATGATGGAAAGAATAATTCTCCTATAAAATCTGCGCTGAATTTTAAGTTCCGTTAATAAATTTGCAACCAAGAGGGAGCATGCTTAGGTTGTGTTTAAAAATGTTAAGGAAGGCATAAACACATCTGAGGGAAAAATGTTTTCATGAAAAATGAACATATTTCTTTTTTAAACGCAGTAAAACCGTTCAGAATAGACGGATATGAATATTTGCGTTGTGGGATGTTTTCAAGTTAATACCGCACAAGGCCAATATTTGTGCCAACACAAACGTTATTTTTGTTACATGAGAACGGGGTTTCTAAGCTAAGGCTCGTTCTTTAGTTAAAAAACTCGGCAAAGAATAACCGGCCTCTGTGTTTCCATCTACTTACAAGACTTACGTACAGTCCTACCGTTCTTCGAGAATACCTTCCACGTGGAAGGTTAAAATATGATGCGTGAAATTATTGAGGCGTAGGGTTAATGATAAAAAAGCTCCCTAGTCCTAAGAGCCAGTGGGATTATGGTACCTGTAAGGTTGCTGTAAGGTTGAATGGGGTAAATAATGGAAATGATATATGGATGAGGATCTATTGATTGATAAACATGATATCAATTTTCTACGAAAATTTTTTTTCATTTAACCAAAATAATTTATTGGAATACCTGCAAACGTTTTTTTGTTTCATGGTTTTGGAAAACCTACGCGGTTTAAAATGAAACGGTTTTAATGTATTATCTCTAGAAAGTTTCTTTATGAACAGATGTTTTTAACGGTTTGTATCCTGCAGTTTTTGGCAGAATACGAAACTAGATATAAATGCGAATATCATTTTTGGCTTACATGTTTTTCTGTAACTACCACTTTCTAATATAAATGGTTATAACTTTAAATTTTAAAATATCCTCAAGTTTATTAAACCAAATACTCGTCAACTGAAATAAGTATTTTAGAGAAATTTAAACAGAAATATTACTAATTTTAATAATTTTCATAAATATTAACCAATATATTGTGAAATCAAGCTCTGAAGTTAGTGGCATATCGATCCTCCTTTACGGGAATAACTGTCTAATTTACGAGGAAAATTAATTTCCTTGTCGGAAACCTCGGTAATAAACTATCAGGCAACAGAGATATAATATGAATCAGGAGTTCCCACACCACCAGCATTCTCTTTCTAAATAATAGACACCCACCAGATCAGTTCCAGTTGTACACTGGATACTGCAGACTCTTTAATTTAATCTTACTTATTTTATTCCCACCTGCTCGCCATCTTCTTTTTCTACATCTTCCACTTCTTCTTATTCTTCTTCTTGTTCCCCCATTTCTCCATAACTTCGCCACATCTTGTGCGCGATATGAGATTACGGTTTTTCGTGTTTTTCAATGGATGCAAGTATAAACAAGACAGGGTTGAATTTAGTATCTTCTATAAGAAATTATATATATATATATGTACGGTCCATTGTAGGTCAATAATTCGGAGGTCATAAATCGAGCTCTAACTTCTTTCTCTCATTTTCAAATTGTTAATTAGTATAAATAGTTCAGATGAACTTGCAATAAAGATGAAATGATTTTGCATCTGGCTTTAAGGCCTTTAAAAATGGAATGTTTGAATTTAAGTAAGGAATTGATTAACAATAGTTTTCAATGATTTGATAATTTTGCATATTGTGAAAGCATAGACAAAATGATACCAAGTCAGTGGTGTTGTAGAAAAAATATGAACGTAAAAGTGTCCGTAGACGGAAATAAAGCAAGATAAATTTACATATTATATATAATGACAGGGGGGAAATAATTTCAATGGGACGACAAAATACTCAATAATATATACCTACCTACAGAATTACAGACATTAACAAACAATTCCTGGAGTTATTTGGAATGCAAAATAAAGAAGGTGTAATGGTCTTTTGGCAGGACGAAGAATGACGATACAGATTGACTTTATTCATCAGTGAATGTACAATGGTCCAGAATGAATACGATAATTTTGCAAAGATTGGTAGCATTGCTTATGCCAGAATAGAAACTCCAAAAAAATACATCGTCTTATATTATAATTTTGGACAAGGGATTATGATTATTAGTTGAATAATCTATTTAGATACGTGCACGTACGAGAATAGTACTCATAAACGAACGCAATAAATAATTGAAAATTGCGTTAACTAATAAATTCTCGGTATAATTGACTTGGCACAGTCCAAACCGAATAAATGTAGGTAATTTATTAATATTCTCAAGAAAATCGTAGAATTACTTAAAGTAATGAACACGCTTCATAGCTGATCTTGAATTAACGTGATTCACAGAACTATATTTCATATTCCTAGGCATTCTCCAACAATCCTCAAGCATTTCCAATATTAAGAAAAAAAAGCGTATTTTAAGTAATAATTCCTGTTAGATAATATAAACCATGAATTTCCCTCGCATTGCGAATGAAAAATACACCAGAAATGTACATCAATCTATAACATTGTTTTGATGTATCAAAAAAGTGATCAGAAAAATGTTGATATATATTTTTTTTATTTTGCTCCCCTTCGGGCCTGCTCTAATCCCCCGTCGCCTTGGAAACCAGTCACAAAATTCCCCAGCAGCACACACCACACTTCTAGCAGCCACCCCATCTTTAGGGGTGCCCGCATATCCTACATCCTACATGTGTTATCAATTTAACCCGGGCCGCAGTAAATCTTACGGGGAACTTTCCCAGGTATCCCCACCCGATGTCTGCCGCCGCTGTCTGCTCCTATCGCGCGCCTCTTTTCTTTCAAATGTGTATTCGAAAGCTCGATTCGCGTGGGAGCACTTAGCGATATTAATTTCAATGGAGTGCTGGAAAAGAGTTGGGCGAATATAAAAGCGGAATTATTTTTGATTCTACAATCGAATTTCACATTAAATTCTGAGCCATTTTAGTAATCATTACAATCGAAACTAAAAAATGCTTGATATTATAATAAAAATTTTTACAATGGATTTATGAATGACTTTTAGGAATCAATGGTGGAGATCGTTGAAGAAGTTGATGATAGTGGAAGGATATGACGAAGGGGAGAAGCAAGGATTAGAAGGTAGTTATCTGGCGATTTAGATCTTGTTAGTGTGACTAGATTTAAATCGTTATAAGTCATATGCTGAAGCATATTAAGAAAGGTTTAAAAATTATAATTGTTGATCACTCATAAGGACGATACTGAGAGATATTATCTTTTATGTTGTGCAAATTTACATACGTTTAATGGTAGGCGGATTCATGCGTCCGTCGATTCTGGACACGTAAACCATCAGATCCCTCATACCTTTTTTCCTTCCCGGAACTTCCTCTCATTCCTTTCAATAAAAAAGACCCTACACGTAGCATTCCCAAAGATGAGGAGCAAATTTAAAAACATGAAATTTAAATTATGAGTCAGACATAAAGGTTTGATACCTATGGGTACAAATTCAAGTAATTTACCGCTGCTCCACGTGATGATTGTTATTCTTTTAACATCATATTTTTATAATGTACTTAAATTCCAAAAAACTTCTGATAAAAAAAAATGAAAGGGGTAAAAACAACCTTTCAAATTATGCACGAATACATTATTATTATTGTATTTGAATCTATTTCTCTCTTTAGGAGTAATGCGTCAAGCACATTGAAATACATTGAAGGGTAAAGTTGCTTTTCCCCGAATGGTACTATAAAATTTAAGCTTTCTGGATCATGATTTATTATATTGGGAAGTTTCCCCAAGGATCTGGCGGTCCGATGTGATCAGGTTTGGCACTTTGCTGCCGGGGAAACTTTTCCATTACTTTATTAAGTTCAGATATGCAAACATAGCCTTCATTATTGACGTGAACTTCGACATTAAGGCTTTCGAAAATCTTGCCAGTTGTACGGGCGGAGTAAACCTGTGACTCTCAAAGGTTTTATGGTGGAGAACACATTAAAAGATCACGCCAGCTTAATTATTATTTGACGACCTCTCTTTCAGAGAAGTAAGCTTCTTTTATTGGAACTAAATATCGAGAGTTTGATGTTCGACGAAATCAACATCCGATTTGATTAGCTCGATGAACTGCTCAGATCTGAACAGTCCGGCACATTCTCCTTGTCTCCGTCCCCTCCTCATACCTTTTATCCTCACTATATTCCCGAAATTGGAGACGCCACAGTTCCACTGGTTCCGGGTAATTACATGTGTAAATAAAAATTAAAAATAACAATTCATAAAACTTTCATGATTTCTGTTATATCTAATTGCCAGAGAAATGCCTTGGACTTTTGGAGTAGCTTAATCGTAAAGTATCCAAAAATTTATTTGGTCAAAAGTTGTTTTAGCGAAAGGGATAAGAGATTATATATAAACTTTGGTTCTAGTATTATGAGTAGTTTGGTCAACAGTCTATGTTTGAAGAGGTATGCTAATATTTTTTAGGGATAAAGTTGCCAATATCCAGAACACAAATTCTCCTAACAATTTCATCCGAACTACTTGTGATCGGTAGTTTTAATATGAACTTTATATTAAGTTTCTGAGCTTTAAAGATCGAATCAATGGCATCAGCGTTTGCTCCTCCCCAGGCTGTAATACCGTACTTGATTAAATATTGATACAATGTAGAGTAAATTGTTTTGAGTTGATTCATGTTAAGATATATTACAACATCCATATAAACAAGATTTGCAGTAGAGCGTTATATACAAATCAGGAAGGGGAGGTTCTCTTAATTGGCTAGGGTACATACGTGTAAACATATTTATTTTCAGTGAGCATCAGTCGCTGGCAATTAACCTGTAACGGAGTAACAGAGAGAATGTTCGCAGAGCCAGTCGATTTTTAAATTAACCCGTTTAATCACAGGAGACCATATTTGTCCCAGCTCACATAGGTCTCACAGAAATCGTTGTTTTTCTCTTACTATCATAGTCAGAAATGTGATCTAAACGGTATTGGAAAGAGAATACAACAAACTATATATTCAAATCTAAAATAAAACCACAAAAAAATTAAAATTTACCCTTTTCTGAAACCAAAGTTTCCGATAGCAATTTGAAAAAAAATTATGGAACTTTGTGAATTTTTTAAGAATTTTTTTTACATGAAACGAAAAAAAGTGAGGTGACAGTAAGGTTTATAATTCATTTATCTAATGAAATAAGTAGGTTTTCTATGTTTTTTCGTTATCAGTAATTTTAGTTAGAAAAAAAAGTAAAGTGAGCCATTTTTAAAACTTTTTAAAGTTTTCGCAAAAAAAAATTATATTTAAAAAAATACATAGTAATTTTTAATATAGAAATTTGAAAGCCTATTTCATTACCTTTAGAAAACAGTATTCAGTTTTCGAATACGTTAACAAATGTTCCATTTATTTGGATTTTATTGCAAAGCGGGAATATTTTTAGCCTCTGACAAAATACGCCAATTTTTTTTAGGGGTTAAAAGTTTTCACAGGGAAACATTTTGAGAAGCCCCGACGTAAGCTCTCGGCTTGCGGAACTCCGACCGTTGGGAATATCTCCTTTCTGACTGAAATGTCTCGACTGTTGTTGTTTACGGCCTTTTTATCCCAACTTGAGTGTGAATGCTTACCATTTGTTATATTTTTCATTCTGTACATTATATTACAAAACTTTATGAAGGTCTTATTATAAAATATTATAAAAATTTCACGTAAAATTTATATTTTCGATTTTTATTTTCAAAGTTGGAAAAACTTTGTAAAAGTTTTTTATAAAAGATAGCAAGTCGATAAAAATCAATTCTGCCAGTAAAGGGTGTACACATTAATACTGGCGTTTAGAGTTGGAATTTTATTTAAAAGTTTAAAGACATTTTCTCAGCATATCGGTAGCATAAATGCATTTAATAAAATTAGATACATAGGTAAAAAATATAAAAAGTTTCACAAAAAAAGATATTCAAAATAGACAAAAAATTGCAGATATTATAGACGTCTATTTATGTCTAAATATATGAAAGAATTGAAATAAACAATGTTTATACTTATTGTTTTTAATGTGAAATATATCTCCCAGATCAGAATATTTATTTCCGAGACTGTGAAGTCTCGGTATCGGGGAATTTTGATAAGAGAGTGTCCTGGTGTTATTAAAATAAAAGGGTAGTTAATTACGGCAAGATCTTTTAGGTATGTGGATATTGATTAATTGAAGCAATTCAGGACAGTCAATTTTGTAATGCAGTATTTTATGTATTAGTATTAAATCTGTGATTATTCTTCTTTCTGAAAGTTAATATGGACATTTTATCTAGTAGGTAGTTATAATCAATGTTTTCTACAGGAATATGCAATTTATAGTATATATATATCTCAAGAACTTATGTTGAATCTTTTCGTTGAGTTTCGTTGAATCTTTTGAATATTATTTGTCAGAAAATTATCTTTAAAACCTTTGCGTCCGGTGAAGGTAATGCATTTCGACTATGTATTAATCTAAAATCCTTTCACTGCATACACCAAAAACCCACGAACTTTGAGCTGTGGTGTAATTAAATTGGACATCTTAGTTAGCCTGGATGTCACAAAATAATCATTTCAATTAGTGCTAGCAAGCTATAATACTTTCATCATGATAAACATATTACAATTACCGCTTTTGCAACGTATTGGTTTTTATACTGTTTTTGCAAATAAATAGATAGAACTTTAAGACAGAAATCAGTCGGTTTAAAACAAAGTTCTCAGAAAGGTTGGCCAGTAAAGGAAGTATTAAATAAAGAAAAACCTGTTAAAATTCGCTTCAGATTCTTAGAGTAAGATCGGTAGCATTCTTGGAAAAGCAATCGCAAGTAAGGCAGCAGTATCTACACCCCTTGTTTTAAGACCATCGTATATAAAATCAAAGGCCGTATCCGATTCGAAAAAAGGGATATCGGGTATAGAAATAGTCCAAAAGATAACAAAAAATATGGTGACCTTAAAGGGTGAAACTTAACTTCGTAGATATATGAAAAAGGAAGAGACTGAAGATAACGGTATAGGAGTACCCTAGGTTAGGACCATAAAACGTTCCATCAAAAAGTTGTTGTAACGCAAGCCGTCGCTGACAAATACATCATTGTTATTTTCATTCGTACCTATGTACATCTTGTAGTTATGAAAAATGTGCATAATTTAAAAAACATGACTAAACCCTTTTTTTTATAGTGAATACCTCACAGGAGTCCCAACTGCTCCCGTCTGGAGCCAGTGAGACTATTGTATCCCCAATTGGGGTATGTTATGAGGATAGAGGTGAGTGGGGAAGGGAAGGAGATGGGGAAGAGGAAGGTGGGAAAGTACCTGGCTATTCAGATCTAGTCACTAAACACGGCTAAAACCATTTCAAGCAACGTTTCAGTTCTAAATGGTGGTCTTACAACAGGGCCATACTAAGAGTATCTTCCACTCTGGAACGTGCCGCAAATATACTATGTATTATTTTAAATAATTAATTGTGAAATAACACAAATCAATTAAATAAAATTTATTTGCGCACGCCGGGTTCGAATCCGCGACCTTCGGAATGGGAGTCTAATGGGAGTCTAACCTTAAATACCTACGATTTTGTAAAAATGTAAATGTAGTGAAGTAGGGTGGAGTGAAGGAGGTTCGGTAAGAGGAATGTTGGAAAGTGTCTGGTTACTCAGAGCTGGTAACTAAACACTGATAAAACTCTTTCAGGCAACGCTTCGAATCTGAATGGTGAATTCTGAAGTTACGACTCTGTACCGTGCAGCAAATATAAGTACTATTTATTATTAGGACAAAGATTGGGACGTATCTTCGGTTGGTCGTACCACGAAGACTAGGTGCAAACATACGACGGTCGTATCTACGAAATGTCACATTGTCAGATGATTGTAACCTAAGATACCCGTGTAGAAGTAAAAGTCCGGGTTGGACAAAAAAAGAAATATGAAGACAGGGATGCGGGGGAGGTAGGCTATAATTCCAGTCCGTAGGTGATGCAGTAACACTTAAGGGTAGGAAGCCATTTCTTCATTCCCTCCCCATGTATGCTTGAGCGAGGTGTGAACCCCTCGGCTATCATAAATGTGCATAATTGATCACATTTAAGGTCCGCTCCCGAGAAAGGTCTGAGTTCAATCAGACAACGTACAACGGCCGTCTGACTTCCGCGAAGAATACGGAATATATTCAGGGACTTGCTTTGAATACAGAGATGTACGGAATGTAGGAATGGCGTCGTTGTTTTCTTTAATATTTTGCTATTTATGAAATTATTTAGCAAGTTAGTATTGATCAATTTTCTTTTTAAATGAAGCACTCAGACTACGTATGAGTGAATTTAATTTAAAACGAGCCAATCGATTTTTAAACAAAGCACAGTACAATATAAAAATTAAAAATAAGAGTAAAATTATGTTCTCTCAGAAATAAGTGATTACGAAAGATTTCTCGTAATACTTGACTATGATATGGGTCACATTTGTTACATGTTTGTAAAAAGTCGTTATACTTTTTTTAACATTAGCTCCACACAGGAGGCCCTGAGGGAAAAATTCCCTCAGGGCCTATATCATCTTTGAGGATACTGCGTGGAGGGTTTTTTAAGGGAAAGGAAGGAGAGGAAGTCCTGGGAAGGAAAAATGTTTGAGGGGTGGGTAGGAATCTGGGGAAAAATATGTCCAGGAGTGATGGACGTTTGAAGCCACCCTCCCCACAGCGGTGCAAGGCGAAGGGTCAAGAGGGTCCGGCTGGAGCTGGAACCAGTCTCTCTGATCCGACCTGTCACGCAGATGGTCGGCGGACGCATCCGCCCCCAAGTCCCAGACAAACCTAACCCCATGAACCCGGGCGCCCCTGCTAAGTCACCAAACGTAGCGCACCACTTGGGGTGACCTGTGGCACAGGTGTTAGTCTTTCGATAAATGGTTCCCGGGGCGACGGTACCCATACCTGCCTCCCAAATTTAACAAATAATAATGACAAAATTGAACAAAATAATATTTTATTCACAATATTTTTATCAAGTGCTCACTAGCTTTGCTAATTCGTTTACTTTTTCTAACTCTTACTTCCCAACACAATTACTAGACAACTTTTTTTTTTTTTTCGTTGAAGGAATAACTTTGAAACGTGCAAGATATTAAACTATTAGTGTGAATCAAAGGCTACCTACACGTTATTTAATTGAATCGAAATATATATTTTTTAATTTTATTTCTTAGATTGAAATTTATTCTTAAATAGGTAGGTGGGACAGGGTAAGTAGTAACGAGCCTCCTGGTTAGTACTGCGTTCAATTTTAAAACGCGCTTTCTTTGTTACTCGTTTTTAAAGAAACCACTTTAATGAATTCATTAATTTTAATATTACAATTATTACCAAGAGGTATTGTCTCATTGTGATAATAACCTTTCAACCGAATTACAAAAGCAAACAAAAACGTTACACGCTTTTCTATGGTCTAAAAAACCGGGAAATTTTTACTTTCGCGTTTAATGACTATAGGGGAAATTTCGGCATTGTATTCATAACGTAAACGTGATAAATTTTGCAGACAATTTAAAAAAAGATGAGTGACGTATAATATGAAAAATAACAAATGTTACAATAACGCGACGGGCAAAAAGAACGCATTAGTTCGGGTGGCCATTTTTAAAAATGGCCTTCTTTTCAGTAGTAGCCCGAAGTCATTAAAAATTATGAATTTTTGCATATTGTCATGGCGCGGCGCTCGCTATTTTCCGCCATATTGTAGGAAATGTTAGAGAGGAGAAGGATATTGGGTCTCTTTTACACGGCTTTCTTGTTACTTTTACAAGATATTGCTATAATTTTAAGCTGTTTTAGTTTGTTTATAAAATGAGAAAATGTTTTTATACCTTTGATGTTTTGTAACTTTTAAAATTAGTTTTAAAAAACTTTTAATTTTTTTTTTGCTTTTAATAACTTTAATTAATAAAACCAAGGCAATATTTATGCAACTCTCGAAAGAAATTATTTCCGTTGAGAAAATTAAGGTAATTTTGGAAGTTCTTAGTCGAAGTATGATAAGTTACGATATGATACGATTGTACCCCCCAGCCAGGAGTACTCCTGTCCCGGTGATACCGGTACACCAGGGGGCGTCGATTTGTTAGGACTAAAACTCGTGCTCTGAGGATGGGAAGGAGATTGGAGTTTAATCGAATGGTATACATGGCAACCTAATAAGCCAATATTGGAATTTAGGATGTGCAGGAATAAAGGAATGGATTGAGCGTTATGGCTTTTTCCCCTTTTTTATGCCTTCCTTCTTCTTGTGTCTTCTCGGATTTTCTTGTCTCTTCTTGTCCATATAAATATTGATAGGGTCGAATTAGCTCAGTGGTATCAATTTTATGATTGTTATTATTAATAGTAATTTTCAAATTGATCAGAGTTAAAATGTTGGTTAAAAGGAGGTAGCGCAACATGGCATAATATCCCGGAAATAAATCATGATAATACTTTTGGCTGTGAAATCTTAAACTATATCAGAGTTAAGTCGCGTATTTCAAAGAGCCTGGAATTATTATGAAAATTATTTTCCAACTAAAAATATTTGTTTGCGCAGTAAAAAAATTGTTCATTAAATTTTACAATAATTGTGATTTAGGAAGGAAAATGAGATCAATTATATTATTTTTTAAATTATACAGTAATCAATACTGGTCCAACTCCCTAAAATTTTACAGTACCTAAAACCGAAGTTTGTTTTCGGTAATAAGACTGTTTGGGTAATAAGACCATAACCGATAAAAAAGCAAAGTTTCCCATAAAATAAAATAAAACTCAATTTAAAAAAAGATTGCTTTCTTTGCCCAGTCCGCGCAAGTACGAATAAAGCCATAAAAGACTTAAAATTTCGCCGCTCCACGAACGTTTGGTACCTCTTGCCAGGGGCGCCGCAGCAACTCTTGAATATACAGCGCACACGGGCGGCTAAAGTTGAGAGGCGGCCTCTTAAATTTACCTTTTTTACTAGCAACTATTTGGTTTACTTGTATTGGGGACATTTATTTGTTATTTCATCATTAATTCTAGATACGTTCTTTATTAAAGATAATCGTGCTTAGTTTAATGCGAAATATTAAATGTGAAATTATTTTTTATTGAAGAAAATAGAAGATAAATAAAATCACCTTGTTAAAACCATGTGCTAAAAGAAATAAAAATTCGAAACGATATAATTTGCTTGCAAAAATGTATCACCAATGCACTAAAATCGTCCAAAGTAAGGAATAAAAAAGAACAGTTTTCTTCAAAATTATTTCTTCCCGCTTCTAAGAAAAACAAGAATATCGACGGTTTTCCAATACCGATACACATTAAGCTCAAGGGCTTAAATTTTACCTAACTGATGAAGAACCATAATTGTAGGATAAATAGTTGTATATCAAGACGTGTTAAATTTAAAGTACGTTTATTAGTACGGGAGATAATATTCAATGAGTAATATTCAAATGGAACGAGAGTGTTTGAACAAATTTGCTTTACAAATATAAAACAAATTCGAAGTGACGAAGCAAAAAAAATATATAAATCTCTTGCAGATACGGTACACTAAACATTGCCTCCGGTACCACATGTTGGAAAAAAAAACAACCAAAATCAATGATTTAAAAAATAAACCGTTCCTTCGTTAGTTTCTACTTTGGCCACCAGAAAAGTTTAATAAGTCAAGCCATTCACATGGATGCAATAATGTAAGATTTCAACTTCGAACCTAACATATCTTGTTGTTTGACAGGACAAAGTGCAAATTTGGAAATTTATGCGAAAATAAACTTGCTTAAATAGGTTACGTTAGGTTATATTGGGTTAGGTGAGGTTAGATTTGTTTTTCATCACCAACTTTTCAATGGGGTGTTTAAGTGTCTCTTTTTTGAGTTGTCATGGAAGCATCGGCATTTTTCGACATTCATTAATTTTGGCATTCATTTTAGATGGCATATTTTCGTAGTACCCCTCACGGCGGTCCTGTCTTTAGCACTAGCCGATCCGTACGGCGGAACTTTTTGGCCGGAATCGCGGCAATAAAAGCGGCCAGCCCTAATTACTCGCAATAAAAACTAATTGGCAGACTTGCAACGTGAAAATTGGTATAAATTGGAACGCTTCCGTCAATGGTGGCCGGATAGTCGGCCAGTCGGGCAGTAGAGTCGGCGGCGTGGGCTGACCGATCTAGCCGCCACTGTCACCTATTAGTCTTAAGCCATTGGTGTAATTGCTTGCTAGATAGATATAATAAATTTTCCACAACTGCTTGCTTTTCCCTAATGGTGAGACGCCTCTTCGGGACATTTAGTGAGACATTTCCCGATGCGACGTGGCGCTCGAATTACCTATTCACCCTCGCTCTTGTACGCGCAAATGTTGTTGATCTATCATTAGTTGTGTTAAAGTGAAACACTACAAAGTAATTCAAAATTATGTGATTTTGGTTTGAAAATTTGATCGCTTAGAAATACGTTAGATGATTTTTTAAATAAATACTGCGAGCAGAACACTTCTTGGCCATCGAGTTAATCGAGTTTATAGGTGATAAGTATTTTTATTGGCCCAGAATAAATAAAGTATCAGGCATATAAAAACTACTGTAAAGTTAAAAATCTTCTACTTTCAAACCCCTTTCGGTTTATGGTTTCATTATTAATTTTTATGTTTATGGTTTCATTAACAGTTTACTGTTGATTTACCTAAAATAAAAATAAAAATTATTGTTGGAAAATTAAGTGCTTTAGAAAATGATCGCAAAATAAAATTATACGTGCTTTTTGGCGATGTTTTTTTCTTGTGTTTTTGGCTGGTATTAAACGGGAATTTACACGTTATCGCCATCTACGTAAGGAGTTATTGTTAGTGGCCCAATTTCGAATTTTACACGACGTGATGCATCGCCATAAGACTAATTTCGATTATCATAAATCCTAAAGACTCTGACCCCCTACTCTAGTAAGCTCCTGTGCTTTTGTAGTGTAGGCTCGACAAGAATTCAAATCAAACGTTGGTATGATCATCATGGATAGCCACTTGCACTTCTTATAAATCTTTAAACCATTGATATAATTGCTTACTAGATCGAAGATCGGTGGGCAATAAAAAGTTCTATAAAAATTAAAAATTGCAACAATGCTTTTTTTACAATAGCTCTATACAGGAGGCCTTAAGAAAAAATTTCCTCTCTAGGTCTATATCATCTTTGAGAATGCTGTGTGGACGGTTCCTTTTCGGAAAGGAAGGAGAGGATGTGAAGGAAAAAGGTATGAGGGGTGGGTAGGTATCCAGGGGTCAGTTTGTCTAGGAGTGACGGACGAACGAATCAATCGGTTGTAAGTCCGTCTAAAGAGGTCTAGGATAGATCACCCTCAACCAATCTGTCCCGATCTGGCCTGTCACGCAATTGGTGGGCAGATGCATCCGCCGCCAAGACCCGGACAAACCTCACCCCATGAACCCGGGCGCCCCTGCTAAATCATCAAACGTAGCGGACCACTTGAGGTGACCTATGGCAGAGGTGTAGGTTATTTATTTATTTAGAAAAATCAACATATTATTTACACCTATTACAAATAACTTAATAATAAAAATAAAATCCAATTATAGATTTTCACATAACTTAAAATTGTAATAATAATAATAATAAAATTTTAAAAACTAAGGGTCCTGTACCCATGGGCTGACATGTTTACAAAAAATACAAAATTGTAAATATTAGATAAAAATAATACAAGATGTAAGAACACAAATAAATAACAATTCAAATGTAACTAATATACTAATAACCAATAAATGGTTCCCGGGGTGGCGGTTCCCATACCCGCCTACCAAATTGTAGCCGATGTTTAGTGAACAGTGAGCAATCTCTGCAATGTAATTGCAAAATATTTCAGATTTTAGCTCGTCCGCAGTCAAAACGGTTAATAATCTGTTTCACATACTTACATACTTGGTGTTCGTTCATTTGTAGACGTGTAGTTATAGTAGTGTAGCAAATGGTTCTTACCTGAAAAAAAGAAACGAAATATTAGTATTTAAGAGAAACATTCTATTTGAAGCGAAGTGAAATGACATTTGGATCTAAACCCGGAAGATGCGAAAATAATAACCAGCAAAATAGGTAACAACCTAAGAGTATGGATATTGGAGAGACGGCATGTGAAGTGTGCCCGCGCGCTCCAAGTGTGCCTTTTCGAGAATTCTACCCACACGGCTGACATTGGCTGTCACCATGTAAAATGGCTGCTGTCGGAACTATTAAACGGCCAAAAACCAGCAGCCAATGTCAGCCGTGTGGGTAGAATTCTCGAAAAGGCACACTTGGAGCGCGCGGGCACACTTCACATGCCGTCTCTCCAATATACATACTCTTAGGTAACAACAATTTTTATAGCTATTTTACGTACATATTTAAATAAAAGTCAAATAAAACTTAAACTTCTCTTTCACTCTTCACCGAAAAAAAATATTTTAAATTGAACCGTCCAATATAACACGCCAACAAAAACCTCATTCACACTTCCCTAGCTTGGTTTTAATTGTAATTGGATTGATGGTGTAACCGGAACCTGTATAAGGTATTTACATTAGTAGGTACTAATGGTGTAAATACGAATGTCGACAAACATGCATTAAAATAATATATTATTAATCTATTAACTGTATTATAAGACCACGCGCTGATTCTTTGATGTCAGTCTTTTTGCATAATTAATCTTCTTAGCTATGACTTATCAAAATCAAACGAATGTCCTTTGATTGGATGCTTCGTAATAACTGCAGTAAGTAACATATTTATGATGGATTATTTTGCTGCTTGCTATTTAACTTCAATGAGTTTGTCGGCAGGAACATAGAGACACATTAAACATAATGTTTGTTTAAAAGCTGCATGTGAGTAAGTTAATGTAAGTGTAAGTAGCTTGTCTTTAGGAAAATAGCAACAAAATCGTGTGAGGAATGTAGAGATCCGAAAAGAATGCAAGGCCGATGTGAGCGTAAAAATTAAGATTAAGAAAGGGAAGCTTAGATGGTTTGGACATGTGGAGCAAATGAATGAAGAAAAAAGTGTCAAGAGAATATATGACGCAAATATGAATGGTAGAAGAAGTCAAGAACGCCCGAGGAGGACATGGCAAGATCAGATACTTGAGTCGGGCCATGTCAAGAGTCGAAATAGTAGAAGAGCATGTATGATAAGATGTATGAATGTGAATGAGGCAAGGAGTGTATACCAAGACCGAGTTGTTTGGCGGTCCGTCATATCTGCCTACCCCTGTGGGGAAACGGCGTGATGTTTGGTTAGTAAGTTTTTTTTAGCAACAATTATTTTTTTTTAATTCTAGTAACTTTAAGTATGTAAATAGTTGGAAAACTTTTACGAAATCGATCGCCTCCATGGTCGAGGGGTAAGGCTCTCAACTAGCAATCCCAAAGTAAATTTCATTCGAAAGAGAATATATTTTCGGCACATTCCAGAGTGGAAGATACTCCCAGAATCGCACTAGTGTAAGACCACCATTCAGAATTGAAACTTTGCTTGAAATGGCATTAGACATGTTTGATTACTAGATCTGAATAGCCAGGAACTTCCTCACATACCAATTGCCCATCTCCTTCCCTTCCTCACTACTTTCAGCTTCACAACATATTATGGTAGATTCAGACTGGGTCGACGTACGTGCCCATCGCTACGCCTAACAATATCTGGACTGCTTAGCAACCATAGATTTTCAATGAAAATTTATGTTTTAGAATCACATTGGCCACACGCATCGCGATGTGCGATGTCTGTGTCCATTTTCATAGAAAATGTATGGGTTGCTAAGCATTGTTTGAGTAGCGATGCGTACGTACGTCGTCCAGTCTGAACCTACCATTACATATACAACCCAAATTAAGAATGCCATAGTCTCACTAGTAAACAGATGGGAGCAGTTGGGACTCTTGTGACTCTTTTATTAACATAAAAAAACGAAGACAAAGGCGACGAAATAATAATTAAAACGTATGTAAGTACAGAATTTTTTTTTAATAAATAATTACATTTTCATATCATGTGTAAGCATCCGAAAAAGGTAAATAACTGCATATAAAATTAGTTTTAAGTTGAAGTTTGTAAGATATTTCCTCTCGTCAAAACTTATCAGTGATAATTAATAATTTCCAATAACATTTATACTAAAGTTATAACGTATAACTAAATAGAGTATTATGTTTTCCAATGGAATATGAACCCTAAAATTATTCATACAAACTTTTTTTTATTCACAAGATATTTATCGGAAAGGTTTCAATACATTTTCAGATTTAACTGAAAAATTCGAAATATTTCAATAAAGGCTAAATTCGTTAAATACAAACAAAAAAAAAAATTTCGATTCGATGCGTCCATCAAAATATTATCTTACCTTCCAAAAATATTATCTAATCTTCCCAAAATATTATTTAGCCTTCCCAAAATAATATTAGTCGCTGAAAAATCAAAAAAGTACAAATGGATGAGAAAAAATAAACAATCATCTATGTTTTTATATCAGTACGAAATGCCGAGATTAAATAAATAAAAATTGGAGTATATTTTCATAGATATGCAAAGATGGGGGACTATTCAAATAAGGGATGTTATTGATTTTCTGCCGGGACTAGAGACCTAGGCAAGTCCATATTCCGGAGCCTGTTTTGCATCAGTGGGTTTAGGATACCCGCATAATACCACACATCCTTTGATAAGGGTAGATAAAACATTCAAATATTTATCGAAACGCCATTTTAATTGGAGAACGGCTTCCAGGATTGCCTTTTGAAGTGTGCTTTAGAAAAGAGTGGAAAATCGTCGAAAATCGGTTAAAACAACTTTAGTTTATTTAATTATAAAATTGTGGATGTACAACAGTTTCAAACCAAACAATGCCCCACGCCCAACACAAACAAGAGTATTTAAAATAAACCTTTAAAACCTTGAATGCAATTAAAAATACATGTCGTTCGTAATAGTCGATATATATTACCAAGTTACTGTTGATAAATATAAAGGTCCTTACTTTATTTTGGATAATGAAATTAATGCAAATTCATATTATTCCTGCCTTTAATCTCTTGAATATCATATCTACCCTGGTAAGTGGAATACCGAGAAGGGATCAGTGAACATATTACCCCTTTTCAAAGAAAACCAACGAGTTTCCCTTCAAATTACAATAAAACAATAATACTCGAGAAACGAGCCGAGTACAGAAGTGGCTTGTTGACTCTGCTAATGCAAAATAGTGATTGTTTTCCCTACAACGGAGCGATAGGGGTGTGTCTAGTGTCTGTGCCGACCTCATACCTATAGGCTATTTACAGGGTCGGGAGAGTTTAATCCCACAAGGCTTAAGAGCCTTTAATTCCACTTGTAAGTGAAGAAATTTTACTTAAGTTAAAATGTATTTAATGACGGTGTGCTAAGCCACGAGACGAAACGAATATTTCAGATAAAAGGGACGGAGATTTACGATCGAAAGCGCGAAAGAAAATATCGAAACTTCAAACTATTGAAACAAATGTTTTTTTAAGAACTTTCTAAGAAGTTTTGGTAGAACGAAGATCGCAGTTAAGTTGGGACATCTGAATTATGAGTTCGAATGGTTCCCGAAAGTTGGAATTTTAACACTAAAGCTGAAACTCCCTTTGTTTGTCGGAACAAAACTGTAGCGACATGAAAATTTCAACATTTTCCTATCATATTTTTAAATTACTTTTACCTTACAACATCATATTTATTATGAATTTGCGCATTACATAGATGCCCTAAAGTTTGACAAGATGGACATTTTTCAACTGTATAAGAACGTTTCTGGGAACGAATATTGAAATGAACGATGTTTAACTACATAAAACACTAGCAAAATTACAGCAAAAACGCTGTCTGAACTCAACATTCAAATAATCTGTAGTTATGGAAAATTCCCCTAATGAATACCCACAAGTTTAAGTTTCTTGAAAGCAAATCTAATATAATGCAATTTTCATTACTTTTAAAAGCTTCAATTAACTTTCTTACCTGCTAAAATTATTCAAATGAAGGTGGGCAGTATATTTTGTGCCAGCGAAGGTTATATCATTTAATAAAAGTTTTTCATAAACATTCCGGCACCTCCGGGCAAGGGGAGAAAGGAACATAAACTTATTTAGTCCTCTGGCGAAAATCTCTCTCTTCCTTCCTTCCTACTTCCTGGGGGAGGAATATTATCTGTAAGAAACTTGGCCATGAACCAACCCGCCTTCCCTCGTACTCCTATCTCTTTAGCGACAGGTGTTTCTGATTGCTAAAACACGCTCCGAGTACTATCCAAAAACCCAGTCCAAACGCCACAACTCATACAAACTTATTCTCCAAAACCATTTGGACTGCTTGAATTTCTCGCGTTCGTAGTTAAACCCTGGCTTTGAATACTAGGAAATTATGTAGAAAAGACATATAATAATTGGGAAAGGTATTTTCTTCAATACAATAAAGCACTTTTGTATGTTTTTCACATTAAAATATAATGTTTATTTTCACCAAATAAATTCATCAAATTTATCTGTGTGCGCCTTTAATATTTAATTCAGAGCTCACATTTTAAGCGAAAAAGCAAACATAATTTAGTGCGTCTTCGAGATTTTCAAATTAGATTAATACATAAACAAATAACCGAAAGTATAGGTTCTGTAGTTATCTGAAGAAACAACTTTCTCGAATACGACAAACTAATGTTTCTTAGCATAGATTCACTGAACTTGGATATAGATAATAATAAATTTCTCTTTCAAATCAAATCCATTTTATCATTTAATAAACGGACCAAACGACTGAAACTATTTCCTACTGCCAAGTAAAGACCTTAGTATGTTTTCGTTTTCCTGAAAAGGATTTCTTGTTGAATAATAGAGCAGGAGATCCCAGAGTTTGTGAAAATGTCATCAGCGGCTCTGCTGACAACCAGCTGCATTCCGGGTCCGGAATATACAGCTGAG
Organism: Limnephilus auricula; assembly: GCA_951813805.1. Classification (NCBI taxonomy): domain Eukaryota; kingdom Metazoa; phylum Arthropoda; class Insecta; order Trichoptera; family Limnephilidae; genus Limnephilus; species Limnephilus auricula. The sequence goes on from OX638401.1 coordinate 23,779,814, forward strand.
TAGTGACCTTTTGGTCAATGTTTTAAAACCAAAGATGATGTAAAAATGCAACAACTAATAATAAAGTGACAAATACATATATATACATATATTTTTTGTTTTATATATTTTGTAGAAGGCAAAAGGCAAACCAACCTAATTTGAATTAAATATGTAAAATTTTTACAAAATTGGAATGTTTTTGTTTTTAAAAATATACCACACATCGCAGGAGACGACTATAATCGATCAAAGTAGGTACCTAAGGAAGGCAAACTTTGTTTTAACGTTATTTCATTTTGCATGGTTCTTTTTCGGGCTATCAGCGAGCAGAAGTACTTTTTAAATATTTCTCTACCAAAAATAAAACTCTAAACCAAAATGCCTACAAATTATTACATAGTACCGAAATAATACAGGAAATGTGAATATTGATTACATTTTTAGTTTAGTAGAAATATTAGGTACATGATTCGTTTTTTATTATTATTTCATTTCATCATTTTACGAAGGCATCCAGAAT